>OZ010792.1:384729888-386172125 GCA_963932465.1 Maratus speciosus | reverse complement strand
GGTTACTTGGAACCATGTTTTTTTTTTATATATTTAATACCTGACTCGGTCCACCAGTTACTTGAAGCGAAACGGACATAAGGAATCACGCTATATAGACCGAAGTATATGGATAGCCACAATTGAAAAGAGGACACGTGCGATTGCGTCAGAATGACAGCAGCTAGCTATAGCAGCGCCAACGAACAGTGATAAAGGGCAGTAAGAGGTGTGCACTGCATACGACGGTCATCAGTTGAAACCTGTTCGAGGTAGAGAAAATTGATCGAAAGTAAAAACGTGCCATACATGGATGCGTCCCGATCGGAACAACGCGCGGTAGTACGGTTTCTGATTGCAGAAGGTGAGTGTAAGGCGCGCCACACACCAAAGAGACATGCGACAATAATTGTGAGACAGGAGACAAATTCTTATGTTCAAACCGATTTTTTCTTTGTTAACAGGGTGAAATTGTCGCATGCCTCACGCTTTTTTGTTGCATGTCTCCCTGTTGTGTGGCGCGCCTAATACGAACATCTATTGGCGAATGGTGTCAGTCTATGGCGAGTACTATTTAGGTCGAATGGCTGTGAATAATCGGAGTAAAAGTTCTCGCGAAGGACGGCAAACGATATTGGATCTGCCGAGACCGGGCCAAGTAAACATCGTGATCACCAACGACTGCAACGGCCGCTCTTGATGAAATGATCAGAGCTAATAGAAGAGTTCGGACCCGTGACATCAGTGACCAACTCAGCCTGAGTAAAGAAACGGTTCACACCATCATCCACCAACATTGTTCCGATCTGGACGCATCCATGTATGGCACGACTCTAATTTCGACCAATTTCCACTACCGCGAACAGACTTCATTGTTGAACGTCGTATGCGGTGCACACCTCCTACCGTTCTCTTTATATCCCTGTTCGGTGGCGCTATCGGCTACTATAGCTGCACTCACTCTGACGCAATCGCATGTGTCCGCTTTTCATTTGGGAAACCCTTAGACATTGAAGATGTATATAAAAATTCAGTATGTGTAATATGAGTAGTGTTGCAGGGGTTCCGATTTTCAGGTGTATCAAAATCCGTCCGCGGGATTCACAGCGCGGGACACCGAAAGTCCCAAAGATTCACGGTGGACAAATTCTTTTATCATATCATCATGCTTTCAGTTAGCCTGTACAGAGAAAAACTTAATATGTAAAATTTGTGAAAAAAGAGCCTGTCTAAAACGTAAATGTTTTATGCCCATAGAAAAGAAAACCGTACAAATCTACCTTCTAAGACAAACAACTGTCCAAAACAGAATACGTTTCCGGTCTTTAACAATTCTGTTTTTACATGTTTTAATGTACGCGGTTCGCTAATCCCTTGAAAACGGAACCTCTTTAAAAAAAACTTTCTTACACGTGAAAATTTTATCTTTCCATAAAGAAAGAATACCATACAATTATAACAGCTCACTTGGAAATCTCCAAAACGAAATTTTGTTTCGGTCTCTAGAGATTTCGCTTTCATACATTTTACTGTATAAGGTTATTGTGTTTATTTAATGCAGTAAAACGTACTACAATGGAATATCTTGACCAGAAAAGTCCGTTTTAGAGAGGTCTTCGCCTTAGCAAGTATACTTGTAAGGTATTTTCTTCGTATGTATCATGAATTTGTTTGTATTTAAGATAAATTTCCATTATAAGCAGGTTCAGTTTTCATTGGATTTACGCTAAATATTGTCCCGATTCAGCAGCCGCTGTCCAGCTTTTGTTGCCTCCTTGTCCTTCTTTTTGCGACAGTCGACTTACTTATCTCTAAGTAGGAGTATATATTTTTTAATTCAATAAAACTGCAAATCTCTAATAAATTGTGTAACTATCGAAGATTAGGAGTGGGGGTGTCAAATAAAGCATTGTAGATAAAAACAGTCAAAAATGTTTCCGTCTTGGCAGGTACAATTTTATGGTAATATTTTCGTAGGGATCATAATTTTTTTTTCATTTAACACAAGATTTCATTATAGGCAGGCTCTGTTTTCATCATGGAAAACGATAGTATTCCGAGTGACACAGCCTTAAGCCTAAAATCGTATCGTATCGTATCGTATCGTAGAATTCGTAGATGGCGGAACTCATATATACAGCTAACTCGACTTCAAAGAAAACGCGAAAAGTCGCTTTTAAAGAACTCAGCAAATATAGCTCTTATTATTCTGATTTTTTTAGAACAGTCTTATATCTGCAGTCTAATCCTATTCTGAAATTTTTGCATTTCTACGTGCAGTATATTTTGAGATCTAAATACCCATTTTTAAAGCAAAAGCGATGGTACAAATTCCTAATGTCGATTTCTCGAAAACGGCCCGGGGGATTTTCTTTAAATTGATATATAATATGAATCTGTTTGAGATGAAGTGAATAACGCTTTCCTTTTTTCTAGGAAAACTCGTTTTATTTATTGGATAATTCTGTCATTTTCGTTTCCTATTAATGCGTAAAACGAAACCAGTCAACCATTCAGAAGAACTTAATCTCTCTGATACTTTTCTCGTCTGTGATTAGTGAGTAAGTTTGATGTCACATCGTAAGTGGGAGTAGTCACGATCCATCTGACCAATGAGTGCGAAGTGCTATCTTGGGTTCAATCCGCAGTGATGCTTTTTGTTTATTTCACATGATACTTTTGATCTTTTTTTATGAGTTCCTTTGTAATTTTTTATTGCCAATTAGATCATTAAATAAAATTTTAATACCTTTTTAATTGTTATTAAGTTAAACAAAATTAAATTACAACTATGCTAAATAAAATAAAACTTCATTTTAAATAAATTTCAATAATAAAATTTGCCATTTCCTGCGGCTGGTAAATGTGGCGCCATATATTTTTTGGATAGAAACTTAAACTCTAACATTTCATATCGAATACAGATATATGCATTTAACATTTTTTAAATAACGATAATTGGAAAAAGTTACTCACTATTATTTCATAATCCTTTAGATATTTTGAGAGTATTACTATCGCACGGCAAATATATCTACTACATTGACTTTATTAACTCGTAAATGTAATTGAGTTAAAAAATCTTTATCTAAATTTAAGTAATGGATTTTGTTCTATGCATTTCAAATATTTTGTAACTATGTATGTATCTTATCTCCACATAAAAATTAAAAATGTCAGATTAACTGTTTCAGAAAGTATTTTCGCATTTAATTATGTATATATAAATAAACACAGTCTTTTCTTGTCTGATGTATGTATTTTATATCTGCTAAAAGATTTTTAAAAAACTTTCCAAATAGTATTAAATTCAGACATTTTTCTCCGGAAAGGTGTGTGTGTGTGTATTAAAAAAAAACTGCAGAAATTACTCTTCCTATATTAAGGAGTATTAAAAGTTTACTTTAATTTAAAATAAGAATCTCTTGAAATTGGTCTAATTATTTATTAAGGTTATTAACTAACTGTCATACTTATTTTTTATTATGTTGAAAATATCATACCTTAGACTAGTTACTTCTTTTTCGTTTAGAGAAATGATGCAGATGAAAAGCATTAAAAAATTGCTGTTTAATGTGTTACATAATAATTCAAAATTATTTTCTGACTAGCAAAATAATTTGTAAGTCTTCTTGCCAAATTGTCTTCTATTCAGTAATATGAGTATGTTAAAATATTTTTTAACAATTTTTATAGAATTAACCTATAATATACATATTTATTGTTACAAATGCAATGCCACTTTCATCTTTTCCTACTCCATTGCTGAAGTATTTAAAATTTGGTATGCAATTCTAATATTTTTCAAAAAGGCATTTTTCAGTTCAAATTTCTGTATTTTAAATATTATTTTATATTGTAGTTTACATAATCGCTTTGTTGTAGCCATAAAAAAATCAAATGATAATGCCTATTTTAATTAACAAAATTAAAAAATCCTAAAATGATGCATTATTATTATTTGATTTTTTTACTTTTAGTGAGAAAAACTTTTTTTAATGCACAAATTTTATGATTAAATCTTACTCGAAAATGTAGCTATTTTGATAGAAATTTATGTTTTTTTTTGCTATGAACTTAAATTTAAAAACAAAAAAACAAAACCTACATCTTTATCAACCGGTTCTTTTTCTTATTTTCATTCATATTTATTGTATTTATAGTACCATTTTTTGAGACTCAAAAAGAAAATAATAAAATACTCAATGGCAGTTGATGCTGCCATCAATAATCGAAAATTAAAACTGCATCTAATCGATCATGTGATCCGCAGACTGGGAGCACTAGCGACACGAACCGACTAGGGGAGAGTGCTAATGAATGGACCAAGTTTTGGTTTGTAATTTTTGTAATTTTTTTAATAATTTTTTTTCTCAAAATTGGCTCTTCAGTTACTTTACTTATTTGGTTATATAAAAAAGTCATAAAAATTGGATTAGAAAATGTCTATAATGAATGATAATAGAAAATAAAAATATAGAAATTTGGCCCATTCATTGGGGAATGGGCTATTGAAGGTAATGAATGGGCCTCTAAATGAATTCAATGAAAAAATGTGGAATTAATCTTTTATTCACCAAATAGGACAAAATGAATGGTACTTGACATGATATGATCAAAGCATACTGAAATAGTAAGTAATACACAATGCTTATCAAAATTTATTAAAATCAAAAGTGATATTATTAAATCACAATATTGTAGAAGAAAAATGACAAAATAATGAGATTATAAGAAAAAAAGAACATAAAATATACATAAAAATAATAAATAATATACATTATGATTTAACGAAATTTATATTTTTCAAAATTAATATTAAACGATATGGTTGTAACAGGGTTAAAACTGCCTATTAATTGACTATTTAGTGTAAATTTCTGGCATTATTTATTCTACCCATCAGATTCAGAATATAAACAATTATTCTAGTTTTATATCAAATGGAAAAATATTGGTAGGTGTGGTCAACAACTTGACAGTTCACCTTAATCATTAATACAATTTAACTTATGTTTCTAATAAATAACTGATATTTCTTAGGGTGAAAATGTGCAAATTATTTTTTAGGCATCATTATAAACCTATTTTAACTAGACAGTAATTTAATCTAAATCCATTACAGTCAGTTATGTTTCATATTAAAGAGAAAATCAGAAAAAAAGAAAGAAAAACCATATTTTCGTGATCAGAACAAAGGTGGCCCATTCATGACCATGATATAGTAGCCCTTTCAGCCCCACCTATACTTCTCGAATACATTAAGGTTTTTTTAATACATTAAATTCTATTAACATCTAAATACATCCTAAAATTAGTTTATAGATTTGCAAAGACTTGCTAATACTGCAATGAAATAATACATACTTTTTAACTTATTTATTTTACTGAAAAGGGAAAAAATTTGCTTTTCAATCAGATTCTTGACCATCCTACTCTAGTGGAAAAATGGCTTCTCCCAAACAATGGAAAATTTGATGAGTTTGGTAGAACAAATAGCTTCATCTATTGGTGGCATCTAAAATAATTTTATGCAAATACTTTTTCATATTTTGTTAATGGCCCATTCATTACCACTCTCCCCTGCTACTTTCGCGGTCAAATTCTGTGATGAAAAGCCTATCTTCGTTGTTCTCATGTGCTTACAATTTTATTGTATATTAAATCAATGCAAAAACCCTTGACGGGTTAAAAGTTTCTGACGCAGCACTTTATCTTATGCTCTAAGAATTTTAAATATGGAACTTAAAAATACTGATATCAAATTTTGAGTGACGTTATGCTATTTCTTAAAAAATATATTTGTATTTATTTCATCATTTTATTTTTGTTTTATTTATAATCGCATGTGCAAAAGTTATGTTCAACATGAAAAGCTGCATAAAATTTTATTCGCTGTTGCTTTATCATTTACATCTCTCATAAATTCAAAATGTGAGTTTTAAAAGATGTGATATAAAATTTAAGTGACGCCTTGATGTGACTTTAAAAGGTTTGTTTTAAAATTTAATTTAAATTATTTTTGACTTGGTTAAAATATTTTTTTACATGTACACAATACTTTTAATTTTCCAATTCACTGTTAAATATATCACTTTCATTGAATCTATACTATGCATTGAAATGCATTTATTTCAATAAATTGATTTATCTTTTGTATCACGCTATTCAAAATTGTGAGTAAGATTTATGTAAATGATTTCTTTGCGTCATTGTGTCCAAACTACATGAAATGTATGAAAAAGATAGTTTGACGCAAATAAACCATTTACATAAATCTTTCTCACAATTTTGAATAGCGTGACACAAAAGATACATCAATTTATTGAAATAAATACATTTCAATGCATAGTATAGATTCAATGAAAGTGATATATTTAACAGTGAATTGGAAAATTAAAAGTATTGTGTAGATGTAAAAAAATATTTTAACCAAGTCAAAAATAATTTAAATTGAATTTTAAAACAAACCTTTTAAAGTCACATCAAGGCGTCACTTAAATTTTATATCACATCTTTTAAAACTCACATTTTGAATTTATGAGAGATGTAAATGATAAAGCAACAGCGAATAAAATTTTATGCAGCTTTTCATGTTGAACATAACTTTTGCACATGCGATTATAAATAAAACAAAAATAAAATGATGAAATAAATACAAATATATTTTTTAAGAAATAGCATAACGTCACTCAAAATTTGATATCAGTATTTTTAAGTTCCATATTTAAAATTCTTAGAGCATAAGATAAAGTGCTGCGTCAGAAACTTTTAACCCGTCAAGGGTTTTTGCATTGATATCATTACTTTTTTGAGGTTAGTGATAAAATGATTAAAAAAAAAGATACTTATGGGATTTAATGCAGGTTTAATTTTTACTATTTTATTACAATTTTCCTTATAGCAGTTTGTATATAAAAACAAGTGGGTAAGTATGATCGCAGATTGCACAGAGGGTTTCATTTGATATTCCTTTAAAAACACTTTATCCTTAAATTTATAAATCCAAAATGTTAATTTATAATTATTAAATCCTTACATAGATGGTGCACCAATAGTTCCAATTTTCATGGGGCAAAGATGGCGACACTAGAATTCTGATATGGTTATTATGTAAACTGTAAATATTGCAAAGTTAAATAAAAACAATTGTGTCGGGGTTATCAAACTTCATTGTTATTTATAAATAAAACATTTCAACTAAATTATTTATTATAAAAGAATTATTACATCACAATAGTTTTTATGCAAGGAAAATAATAATTATAATAATAATAATATGGATGTCAGTGATTATATATTGATTGACCGTCATAATAATAAAAAATGATATTATAAAAAGAAGAGCTGAAATGAATTATTTTTTTACGTTTCTGATCGTGTAATTTATATTCAAATAATAATTATTAATGTATATTTTTTGTAAAGTGATTGAAATTAAATATATTTATAAAATTTATGGTAATATTTTTATTGTTGAAAAATTGCCAAGAAATAATCATCATCAAATTGGCGTCATTATAATTGTAATTTTATTTAACTTAATAACAATTAAAAAATTACAAAGGAACTGAGAATAATGGTCAACTAACTGACTTTAAAAAAAAAAAAAAAAAAAAAAAAAAAAAAAAAAAAAAAAAGCGCATTCACATATGAAAACAAGTACCAAAGAGTATCGAACTGCCTATCATAAGATTAGTAGACGGTGGCCCTTAACCACTCAGCCAGTGGGAGGACAAATTTTTCTCCCCAAAAGTGGTTAAAAAGAAAGCATGTGTATGAATACAGTGTCATGCATTTTCGGTGAAATTTCCATAGAATGGCGAAGAAATATAGTCCGATTTTTCATGCGCATTATAAAATGAACAAGAGTCTTGCTGGAAACAAGTAAATTGTTATTTGGTTCATCTGAAACATATTTATTTGATTTTTAAAAAATCGCCCGTGTCATTTTCGAGAGAAAAAAAATCGAATTATTTAACGAACGAGAGTTTTCCCAGAAAAAAGAAAAGTGTTATTCACCTCGCCTTAATCACATTTATATTATGTATCAATTTAAAGAAAATCGCTAGTACCGTTTTCGAGATTTAGAAATTAGGAACTTCTTACATACCATACCAACGCTTTCGCTTTAAAAATGGCTATTTAGATCTCAAAATAGAAATGTAAAAATTTCAGTATACGATTAGACTGCAGATGTAAGACTGTTCTAGAAAAATCAGAACAATAGGACCTATATCTGCTGAGTTATTAAAAGGCGGCTTTTCGCGTTTTCTTTGATGTCGAGTTAGCCGTATATATGAGTTCCGCCATCTATGAGTTCTACAATACGATTTTAGGTTTAAGGCTGCGTCACTCGGAATACTACCGTCTTCCATGAGAAAATGGTTTAAAGAGTAATATTTCTTGATATTTTTCTTAAGAAAGTAAACTTTTTACATAGTAAATTTTAACAAAGCTTTCTATATCTGTGAAACAAATCATACCCCCCCCCCCCAATTATGTATATTACTTCCATATCTTACTAATAAAAAGTTCTGAAAAAAAATCAAACAGCACAACACTCTTAACAACTGAAGTATGAGGTATGCTTTTTTGAGAGGGGGGAAGAATTAAAGGTGAATGGAAATCACGATTATGAGTTCCTATCATTAGTCTTTAATTTTTTTTTTGTTTTTATCTTTTTATTATTAACATAAAAAAAATAATGATATCAATTTAAAAAACACTTAACGGGTTAAAAGTTTGTGACGCAGCACTTTATCTTATTCTTTATATTATCCAAACTAAACAAAATGTATACAAGTGGATATTATGACGCAAAGAAATCATTTACATAAATTTTACTTTTGATTTTGGATAGCGTGGCACAAAAGATAAATCAATTTATTCATATAAATACATTACAGTGCAATGTATAGGTTCAGTGAGATTGATATTTTTAACAGTGTATTGGAAAATTAAAAGTTTTGGTTAGATGTGTAAATATATTTAGCCAAACCGAAAATAATTAAAATTGAATTTTAAAACATATTGTTTAAGGCTACATCAAGGCGTCACTTAAATGTTGATATCATATCTTTTAAAGCCCATAGTTTGAATTTATGAAAGATGTGAATGATAACGCATCAATGAATAAATTTTTATACATCGTTTTAAATTTAACATAATTCTTACACATGCAATTATAAATAAAACAAAAATAAAATGATGAAATAAATAACATAGCGTCACTTAAAATTTGATATCATTATTTTTAAGTTCGAAATTTAAAATTCTTATACCAATAAGATAAAATGCTTGCGTCACAAACTTTTAGCCCTGTAAGGGTTTTTTTAATTGATAGTATTTATGGTATTTTTTTACCTCATTTAGAATCCGCTGTCCAGCTTTTGTTGCCTCCTTGTCCCGCTTTTTGCGACAGTCCACCGGGTATCTCTAAGCATGAGTACATTATTTTTAGTGCAATAAAACTACAAATCTCTAATAAATTGTGTAACTATCGAAGATTAGGGGTGTGGGGTGTCAAATAAAGTATTATAGATAAAAATTGACAAAAATGTTTCCGTCTTAGAAAGGTACAATTATGGTAATATTTTCGTAGGGATCATGATTTTTTTTTCCTTTAACACAAGATTCCAATATAGGCCGGTTCTGTTTTCATAGTATTTACCATATTTTTTGACCTGATTCAGAAGCCGCTGTCCAGCTTTTGTTGCCTCCTTGTCCCTGCGACAGCTGACCTGGTATCTCTAAGTATGATTGCGTTTTTTTTTAGTGCAATAAAACTACAAATCTCTTATATTTTGTGTAACTATCGAAGATTAGGGTGAGGGGGTGGAAGGTGTCAAATAAAGCATCTATATATATATTACGCTATCGTATGTGGCACAGAAATAGCGATTATTTCTTAATAATTTAATGGCAACGCCCGAATGAAACGCATCTCGTTGGTTATTGAACAACATTTAATGCATCTCCATACTTATAAGCGGGGTTACCATTGGAGGGGGGCTGTTTTGTCGCCAAATGCCGCCAAGTTTGTCCAAGTTTGACCAAAATTAGTCGCGAAAAGTGACAACAACTTGGCGATATCGCTAATATTTCGCCAAATTCCCATAGATTTCCATTGTAAACCAATAGGGTTTACTTGCTTACAAAAAATCAACAAATTGAGATATTTTAGTGCAACAAAAACTAATATTAGCTCAAGGGATTCTATTAATAATATTTAAGGGAGTCCAAGTAAATTAAATTATGAATAAAAGTAACATGATACAACGCTTAGCATGCTTTTCAAACATAAATTTTAAGGGAGACCGAACTGGTCGCCAAGGGCGGCGAGTTGTAGCTAAAACTACCAAAAATATTTCTGTCTTAAGCAGATATAATTTTATGGTATTTTTTCGTAGGTATCATGAATTTGTTTGTATTTAAGACAAGATTCCATTATAGGCAGGTTCTGTTTTCATAGTATTTACGGTATTTTTTTACTTGATTTAGAAGCCGCTGTCCAGCTTTTGTTGCCTCCTTGTACCGCTTTTTGCGACAGTCGACCTGGTATCTCTAAGAATGAGTGCGTATTTTCTAGTGCAATAAAACTACAAATCTTTTATATTTTGTGTAACTATCGAAAATTAGGGGGTGAGGGGGGTGGAGGGTGGAAGGTGTCAAATAAAGCATCTATATATATATTACGCTATCGTATGTGGCACAAAAATAGCGATTACTTCTTAATAATTTAATGGCAACGCCCGAATGAAACGCATCTCGTTGGTTATTGAACAGCATTTAATGCATCTCCATACCTATAAACAGGGTTACCATAGGGGGGGGGGTGTTTTTTCGCCAAATGCTGCCAAGTTTGTCCAAGTTTAACCAAAATTAATCGCGAGAAGTGACGACAACTTGGCGATATCTCTAATATTTCGCCAAATTCCCATAGACTTCCATTGTAAACCGATAGGGTTTACTTGCTTACAAAAAAATCAACAAATTGAGATATTTTAGTGCAACAAAAACTAATATTAGCTCAAGGGATTATATTAATAATATTTAAGGGAGTCCAAGTAAATTAAATTATGAATAAAAGTAACATGATACAACGCTTAGCATGCTTTTTCAAACATAAATTTTAAGGGAGACCAAACTGGTCGCCAAGGGCGGCAAGTTGTAGCTAAAACTACCAAAAATATTTCTGTCTTAAGCAGATATAATTTTATGGTATTTTTTCGTAGGTATCATGAATTTGTTTGTATTTAAGACAGGATTCCATTATAGGCAGTTTCTGTTTTCATAGTATTTACGGTATTTTTTGACTTGATTTAGAAGCCGCTGTCCAGCTTTTGTTGCCTCCTTGTCCCGCTTTTTGCGACAGTCGACCTGGTATCTCTAAGAATGAGTGGTTTTTTTTTTTTTTTAGTGCAATAAAACTACAAATCTCTTATACTTTGTGTAACTATCGAAGATTAAGGGGTGAGGGGGTGGAAGGTGTCAAATAAAGCATCTATATATATATTACGCTATCGTATGTGGCACAGAAATAGCGATTATTTCTTAATAATTTAATGGCAACGCCCGAATGAAATCCATCTCGTTGGTTATTGAACAGCATTTAATGCATCTTCATACCTATAAAGAGGGTTACCATAGGGGGGAGGGTTGTTTTATCGCCAAATGCCGCCAAGTTTGTCCAAGTTTGACCAAAATTAGTCGCGAGAAATGACGACAACTTAGCGATATCTCTAATATTTCGCCAAATTCCCATAGACTTCCATTGTAAACCGATAGGGTTTACTTGCTTACAAAAAATCAATAAATTGAGATATTTTAGTGCAACAAAAACTAATATTAGCTCAAGGGATTCTATTAATAATATTTAAGGGAGTCCAAGTAAATTAAATTATGAATAAAAGTAACATGATACAACGCTTAGCATGCTTTTTCAAACATAAATTTTAAGGGAGACCAAACTGGTCGCCAAGGGCGGCAAGTTGTAGCTAAAACTACCAAAAATATTTCTGTCTTAAGCAGATATAATTTTATGGTATTTTTTCGTAGGTATCATGAATTTGTTTGTATTTAAGACAAGATTCCATTATAGGCAGGTTCTGTTTTCATAGTACTTACGGTATTTTTTTACCTGATTTAGAAGCCGCTGTCCAACTTTTGTTGCCTCCTCGTCCCGCTTTTTGCGACAGTCGACCTGATATCACTAAGTATGAGCATAATTTTCAAAATTCAATAAAACTACAAGTCTCTAATATTATGTGCAACTATCGAAAATTAAGGAAAAAATGGTGTCAAATAAAGAATTGTAGATAAAAATTGACAAAAATAGATTTTCCAAAAGTAACTGCAGTTTTAATTAATAAAAAACATAATAAAAATCTTAATTCATGTTTTTTGCAAAATTATTGAAATAAAATTTCAGGTAAAGGAAAAGTAGCCCGTATCAGAGCATTTTTCAGATTCTTCTTTATTTTGAAAACGAGGAAATCTCGTGAGGAATGCTGCAGGAAATTCCCTTTTTTATTCTATTAACTTAATTCAGAAAAACTTAAATGGAAAAACAGCCGTTGAAATCTACTCCATCAAAATGTTCTTTGATGATTTCGAACATTAACAATAAAAAAAGTTTAATGCAGCTCAGAAAGAATTAATGCTTTCAGATAAATCTGTTACCATTTCAGTCTTAGTTTTATCTGCTGAAAGAATCAATTAGATAGCCAGATTTTATGGTAAATTTAGACGAATCATTTATATGCATTCTTTCAGCTTTTTTTTTTTTCCTTAATCTACAAAATGTTAATTTTTTGTTCAACTGTTTTTTTTTTGTTTTTTTTTAACTTTTAAGATGAAGAATGTGAATTACAGTTACACTTATAAAGTCACTACGTTCGTTGTAAAAAAATATATATCTCCAATTTATCGCAGTTTGTCCTTGACTATACTGTGCATTGTTACTCTTTGGTCCATTATCTTTTTTAAAAACTTTTTTTGGCAACAGTTGCATATAACCTTGCCCTTGTTTTTTTTTATACATCATTGCTAGTTACAGAAGATCTCAAAGTGGTAATATGTTTTTTCTTTTTCAATCCATTTACATCCGTATTTATTTTTTCATTTAATTGTTTTCCTTTTTTCCCCGGTTTTATTGTGCGTTGGTAGCCATAAATTCGTATTATTTATATTTTTTATGGCTAATACGAAGATGAAACCACACACTTTATTTGTAGTGCCAACTTATTTAGGGCCGGATTCTCATTTGGTTCTACAAATTTCCATTACATTCCTTTAATGCTATTTTTTACTATGTTTCTTTGTGGTAATTTGTAATTGTTTGTAATGGTTACATATATATATATATATATATATATATATATATATCAGTGGCGTGGCGTGAAAATTTTCGGTGGTCATCGCAATTATTTAAGTTTGTGGTGAAAAATTATTAACTCTAAAATTCAATGGTTCAATGTTCAAAAAAGAAACTTTAAATCTTACCTTCACTTATACATGAACTCCAAATGTTCTGCTAAAACTGGATCGTAGAGTTTTAAAAGCTTATTAAGAGTTTTAAAATATTGATTGGTCATCGCCGCATCCAGCGATGACCGGACGCCACGCCACTGATATATATATATATATATATATATATATATATATATATATAGGGGAAACTAGTGAAGGTTGACCCACTTTTTACAAAATGATTTTTTATTTTTTAAATATTGAACGTAGAATAAAGATTTATATATCCTTTTAATCGTTATACAATCAGTTATCAAAATAAAATTGCTACATAAGTGTAATACATAAGAAATTTGAAAAAAAAGGTTGATTTTAATCATGAGAAAATAATGGGTCAAGGCTCCCCACATATGGGAGGGTTGACCCACTATACGGGAGGCTTGACCCACTTTGTTTTATATTGAAATATTTGCGAAGAGAAATAAAATAAGTTTAAAAAAAGCAAAATAACTTTATGCTACATGTTTTAATTATTATAAGAAAATATTTTTTTAAATATGATACTTAAACAAAACTGTTTAGGCGCAATCGCATGTCTCAGGAGAAAAATTTTGTTTCAAAAAGATTTTTTCTGAGTAAGTATAATTGTACTACAGGAAAAATGAAATTTTAACATTTAAGACAGTATTCCGCTAGAGACAGGTTCCGTGTTCATAGAGTTTCATGCATTATAATGTCCGGATTTAGTAGCCACTGTCCCGCCTTTCTTTGTCTCCTTGTCATACTTTTTGTGACATTCGACCTGACAACCCTAGTTGTCACATAATTTGGCTTCATCTCACTCCATTCATCATGTTGAAATTCGTCTACATACCTTCCTAAAGTTTTTCGATCAATGCTATGTTCTTTTGCAGCCTCATGAGTACTTAACTTATCATTAACAGGGTTCGCACGGGTCTTTGAATTTTCAAAATAAGAAATTCTTCGGTACCAGTATTTTCTTATAGAAAATCTCTTTCTGATGAAGGCGAAATATCGCACGTTTTGAACTAGATTAATTTTTCTATAAAAAAAATACTGATATTTCACCTTGAAAATAACGGTACCCGTACGAACCCTGATTAACATCTTTTAAGCCTTTCAGGGGCAAAGTACTTTTAGTACTAAAATGTTGAAATAAATGACTGGCGCCGGAATATACGGACAAATTTATTTCGAAATATGAAAAAAGGCTATACAGTAAAACCTCGTTAACATGAACCTCAAGGGGAATTAAATTTTTGTTCATGTTATCCGTAGTTCATGCTATCAGTAACAAAAAATCCAGATAAAAAATATTGAGAAAAATACACATGAGACTGCGGGATAATGGGACATGGGAGCTAACGGAACAACAGGGTTTTCTTGTAAAATATAACTGTAAAAATTTGTCAGTAAATGTCATTTCCAGTGTTACACAAGAACACATAACACTTATTTCGATTTTAATAATTGAACTTTTAGTTATATATTTTTTTATTCATTAACAGAAAACTGTTAGAAACAATTGCGTAAAAAAAAAAAAAAAAAAAAAAAAAAAAAAAAAAAATCCCTGCCGGCTCGGGCCTACAGGCGGAGGTAGATTTCGATGTTAAGTACTAAATTCTCCAACAAAACTTAAATCAAGATTAGAGATAAAACCCAGTTTCTTCACAAAGAGCGAGCTGTAGGGAGCTAAACTTTTTGTGAAAATTGTAATATACACGAATACACACACACATATATATGGAATAGGTTTAAAAAATGGCTACAAAAAATTCAGAGAACCTTAAAGTGTTAAAATATGTTAATATTTCCATAGTCGGGTTTTTATCATGTTTTAATACGTTTCTTCAAACTTACATGGCGTTACATATTCACCTGCTGAGGTCCATTATATTTCCAATATGACGCAATATACATACTTTTTTAATTCGTTCGTCAAACTATGTATTTTGAGTTTTCATGCTGAAATCTTGCTCTAGGAAACTTATGACGTAATATTCAATTTGTTTGAATTTGTTTTCAATTTGTCAAACTATTTAATTTTACACGTGAAAATTTTGCAAAAGAAAAGTAATTGTTGTGGTGAGAATTTTATTATTTGTTTTTTTTTAGGTAGATTTCGTATGAAATACTACCTATTGGGATCGTTCCTATGTTGGAATTTCTGAAAAATTTTTGCAGATCTACACCGATCATGACCCCTAGAACCCAAAACCACGCTCAGTAAAAAACTTTATATATATATATATCTATCTGTCTATCTATCTATCTATCTATCTATCTATCTATCTATCTATCTATCTATATATATATATATATCACTTTCTTCTGGACACGATAACTTTCGTAATTCTGCACCAATCTCTTCCAAACTGATACATAAATTCAATGGGCATAAAATCTCGGTCAAGTTCGTTAATGGGCAAAATCGGACCAAGGGGAGGGAAATAGGGAGGGGTTTTGTGAAAACAGAAAACCCCCCATAACTTCTTAATTTTTGTACATATCAAATCAGTTTAAAGTTTTTATTACTTCTAAAAATAGGGCCAAAAATTTATGTATCACAGATTTTTGATAAAGTTAAAAATGGGCTCAAGGGGCGCAAAAAATAGGGTTTTTGGGACAAAAAAATTCATAACTTCGTCAATTCTCAAGATATCAAATTCAATTAATTTTATTATAAATCTCCTTAACATTATCAAAAACTTTTATATTCACAAGTTTTTGATAGGAACAATTCGTACCGCAAAAAAAAATTAAAAACGAAAACAAAAAGGGCGTTTGAAGAAGAAAAAAATCCATAACTTCGTCAATTCTCAAGATATCAAATCCAATTAATTTTATCATGAATCTCCTTAACATTATCTACAACTTTTATATTCACAAGTTTTTGATAGGACCAATTCGTACCGCAAAAAAAATTAAAAACGAAAACAAAAAGGTGGTTTGAAGAAGAAAAAAATCCATAACTCCGTCAATTCAAAAGATATAAAATCCCCATGAATTTATCATATATCTTCTTAATATTGTCTACAACATCTATATAGACGAGTTTTGGATAGGACCAATTCTTAGAGCAAAAACAAATTAAAAATACATACCGGTTGAAGTAAAAAATGATCTTAGTAAGGGTGTTTTCAAATCCAAACTGCTTATTTTCTGACTCATTTTACAATTCATTTTTGCTCTCAAAGGCTTCCAATTGGTACGTTTTCTTACTCAGAAACTATATAATGTACCGTAATGGTCGATTTTCTGATAGGGGCAGAATATATTTTTTTAAATGCTGTTAAAAAGGGCATTTTGAACCGAATTTACCGAAGCGGATTGTGTTGGAAAAATCATTGTATTAAGGATGCGCTTAAATCCAAACTGCTTATTTTCGGATTGGTTTTTAAATTCATTTTTGCTCTCAAACGCATTTAATTGGTAGATTCGCTTATTCAGAAACTATATAATGTACCGTAATAATCGATTTTTAGATAGAGGCAGAATATATTTCAAAAAATGATGTCAAAGTGGGCATTTTGAACGGAATTTCCCGAAGCGATTGTGTTAGAAACGAAAAATATTGTCCTTCTGAGAAAATAATTGTTTATATATCAAGTTTTAATTAATTGAACAAAAAATAAAAACACAGGTCGTTTATAAATCTCTTCAAAAATCACGTCAGCAAGTTTCATATTTTTTTAAAATTAAAAATGAATCTGGAATTACGCCAGAAAATTTCGAGTTGTTGAGCATGGAAAAGTATTTTTTTGAATACCGCCCTAACATGATTCTGATAAAACCAGCTATTATATGAAAATGAAATAAAAACTCGTCAAGAGCGGCCAGATAAAATTGTTAAAGTGGATTTATCTATAATCATGATTTAGTTTTTGCTTGTGAAATTAGTATATTTGACTTCGAAATCTACCTCTGCCTGTAGGCCGGGCCGGCAGGGATTTTTTTGTAATTGTTGTCAACTGCTATAACGAAAAACTTTTATTTTTTTCCTGCCATTGTTGTGTAAGAGCTGGTTTTATCAGAATCATGTTAAGACAGTATTCAAAATTTTGAACCCTCCCCATTTCCACTCTCTTGGGCCGATTTCGCCCATTTTCAATCCCCGCCGAGATATTAGCCATCTCAAAGTTGTTGGCGAGTTTGAAGATGATTCGTGCATAATTGCGACTTTTATCGTGCGGACAAAATTTAGTACATACATACATACATATATATATATATATATATATATATATATATATAAACTTTTTAGTTGGGGGTGGTTTTGGGTTCCTGGGGTCCTATAATGAAAAGTTATGAAGGAATTTTTCAAAAGTCGCACCATGGTAACGACTGCAATAGGTAGTATTTCTTACGAAATCTACCTAAAAAAGTACACTGTACATGTGAATGCCCTTGTAAATTTATATGGGTAAAAGAAGTAAATAAAAAAGAATAAAAGACTGAACGCATGCTATCTTTCATATGAAAGTTGTAATACTAAACTATAAATTTTCCACGTGTGAAGAAAGATACAATGCATAAAAATATTCCGTTTAGGTAGCAACCTTCCCTAATCCTGGTGGCATGTAGTTGATGACACGTATTGTATTGTCCAAAAGTAAAAACATTACAATGGCAATAGTACTCGTTTTCATCGCTATAAAGAATAATCCTCTTCATGAAGCTCTAAAGAATAACCCATTGTTCCCTAGGCAAAAAGAAGCTTTCACACTTTTCTAGGCATTTTTGTTCACGTTAAGCCAGTGAGTACGCAGGATTTTATTTCGGGGGGGGGTCTGACTTAAATTTCCATAACGTTCCATATCTTACGAAACACGTTGAATTTTGTTGTAAACGAAATCATTTTTGACAATAATGGGGGGGGGGGCGCAACCAGAGAGGGGAAAGGGGGGGGCAGGGGTGATTCTGTTCCGAAATTTCCAAAAATTTAAGGCATGAGGCTCCAAAAATTTTAAAAAATCCGTCATAGGATCGCAAAAAAATCAAATTTTGTAAATGGATCGGGGAGAAAACACGAATTTCGTCAAATGATCGCGGAGGAAATGCAAATTTTGTCAAATGACCGCGGAGGAAACGTGAATTTCGTCTAATGACCGCGAGGAAACGCGAATTTCGTCTAGTGACCACTGAAAAAACGTGAATTTCGCCAAACGACTCCAGGAAAAAAGTGAAGTTCATCAAGGGATCGCGGAAAAAACGCGAATTTCGACAATTGATGTCGAAAAAAACATATTCCATCAAAGGGCCGTGGAGAAATGCAAATTTTGACAAAGAATCGCGAAAAGACGCGTATTCCGTCGAAGAATTCCGCCGCGGAAAAACGCGAATTTCGCCAGAAAATCACAAAAAAACTGTCGATCAGGATCGCGGAGAAAACGCGAATTTCGTAAAAGGATCGCGGGAAAACGCGAATTTCGTCAAAGTGCCGCGGAAAAAACGCGAATTTCCTCAAAAAACCGTGAAAAATGCAAATTTTGACAAAGAATCGCGAAAAAAAACGTGTATTCCGTCAAAGGACAGCAGAAAAACGCGAATTTCCTCTAAAAGCTGCGGGGGGAAAAAACAAAATTCGACAAAGAATCGCAAAAAAGACGCGTATTCCGTCGAAGTGCGGCGGAAAAAAGCGAATTTCGCCCGCGGAAAAAAATGCGAAATCAGACAAAGGATCGCGAAAAGTACATGTTCCGACAAAGGCCGCGTAGAAAAACCGACTCTCAAAGAATCGCAAAAAAACCCCGCAAATTTCGTCAAAGGGCCGCGGAAAAACGCGAAGGCCGTTTTAATTAAGAGTTCTCAAATACAAAACGGCAACTTTCTGACATAAGTTTTACTTTATTTTTGTTCGGAAATGCATGAAACTAGCAAGTCTTGTTGTTCAGAAACTATGTAATAGAGTTTTTTTTCTGTTTTTTTTTTTTTTTCAAACGCAATAGATCTTTCACATAATTGTGCCAAAGTTGACGTCTTGAACCGAAGTTCCCGAAGAAAGCAGACAAACCAGTCCGTGAAGGGCAAAAATTGTGTTTGTCACGTGATCAAAAATGCTTATAACTCAATAGGTAACTTAGTGATAAAAAAATGAAAAAACAGTTCAATTCCAAATCGCTTCCACGGCCTGGCTTTCCAATTTTATATCTTCCCGTTAAAAAATGAATTTGTAAATGTGTCAAAACGTTTTGCGCTTGTTGAGCAGATCAGTTAAGAACAGCCTTAAGCGAATTTCGAAAAAGGATCGCGGAAAACACGCAAATTTCGTCAAAGGGTCGCTGAAAAAACTCGAATGTCGTCAAATGGTCACAGAAAAAACGCGAATTTCTTCAAAAAGACGCGGAAAAGGCAAATTTCGACAAAGGATCACTTAAAAAACGTGTATTCCGTCAAAGGGCAGCGGAAAAACGCGAATTTCGTCAAAATATCGCAGAAAATGCGAATTTCTTTCAAGGGCCGCTGAAAAAACGCGAATTTCGTCTAAAGGCCGCGGGAAAAAACTGGAAATTTGGCAAAGGATCGGGGAAAAAGTACGTATTCCGGAAAAGGCCGGCGTAAAAAAAGCAAATCTCGTCGTATCCCGAAGTATCCCAAAGAACGCAAATTTCGTCAAAGGACCACGGAAAAACGAGGATTTCGTCAAAGGACCGCAGAAAAAGTGCGAATTTCGGCAAAGGGTTGTGATAAAACCTGTAACAAACAAAGTGGAAAAAACACAGCGGTCTCATTAGGAAACAGCACACATACAAACAACTATGTTTATTATTATAGGTATAGTTTTTAAACTGAGGTAATATGCTAAATTGGCTTTTTAAAAGTCTGGTTAACCCGAACCCAACTTGCAGGAATCTACACTCAGCATGAAATCAACGTGAAATGAAAACAGTGTTAACGCGAAAAGCATCGGAAATAATTGGCGCCGGGAAGGGATTCCCCCCTCTGCTGTAACCTTTCAGAAAATTTGCTGTGAATTTCAGAATTTTTTTTTTTGCTCTCAGAATCATCCGTTGGGTAGAGGCACGGGAACGATTCTGAGACCACCACCCCACATCGAATCAAGTTGGAAAGAGTTAATGGGTTTTTTTATATATATATATATACTTTCATTAAAAAGAAAGTCATTGAAGCTTAAAATCTATAACATTGTTCTCCCCACCACCGAAAATAGTCTCCTTCACCTTCTTTGGGTATGCTGTGGTGTCTATGTGGTCTAACATGAGACTAACGAGAATGGCTAATTCGCGGTAAAACAGAAATCTAAATTACAAATTTATCTCAAACAATAAGAAAAAAAAAAAAATCCCTGCCGGCTCGGGCCTACAGGCGGAGGTAGATTTCGAAGTTAAGTACTAAATTCACCAACAAAACTTAAATCAAGATTAAAGATAAACCCAGTTCCTTCGCTAAGAATGAGCTCTAGGGAGCTAAACATTTTGTGAAAATTCTAATATACACACACGCATGTATATGGAATAGGTTTAAAAATGGCTAAATCAAATTCAGAGAACCTCAAAGTGTTAAAATATGTTAATATTTCAATACTCGGGTTTTTATCATGTTTTAATACGTTTCTTCAAACTCAATGACGTTACATATTCACCTGCTGTGGTCCATTATATTTTCAATATGACGCAATATTTTGTTGTTGTTTTTAATTCGTCAAACTATTTATTTCATTTTGAATTTTCATGCAGAAATCTTGCTCTAGAAAACTTATGACGTAATATTCAATTTGTTTTCAATTCGTCAAACTATTTATTTCATTTTGAATTTTCATGCAGAAATCTTGCTCTAGAAAACTTACGACGTAATATTCAATTTGTTTTCAATTCGTCAAACTGTTTATCTAATTTAATTTTTCACGTGAAAACACTGCATTAGAAAAGCAATTCTTGTGGTGAGAATTTTATTGCTTTTTTTTTAATTGTTGGCAACAGCTATAACGAAAAATATTTATTTTTTCCTGCCATTGTTGTGTAAAAGCTGGTTTTATGAGAATCATGTTAAGACGGTATTCAAAATTTTAAACCTTCCCCATTCCCATTCCCGTGGACCGATTTTGCTCATTTTCAATCCCCGCCGAGAAATTAGCTATCTTAAAGTTGTTGGCGAGTTTGAAGACGTTCCGTGCATAATTGCGACTTTTATCGAGCGGACAAAATTTAGTACATACATACATATATATATATATATATATATATATATATAAACTTTTTAGGTGGGGGTGGTTTTGGGTTCCTGGGGTCATGTAATGAAAAGTTATGAAGGAATTTTTCAAAAGTCGCACCATGGTTACGACTGCAATAGGTAGTATTTCTTACGAAATCTACCTAAATGAAAAACAGTGGCACTCCGGGAGTGCCGATAGAAGTGAAAACTTCAACAATTACGTGTGTGTTTTTTTAATCGTCAGGAAATGTTTTATGCGTTGAATTGTGTAGCAGCACTAATGAAAGCATCTGGGTAACGGCAGTGCCCCTGCCAAGTCTTGAAAGCACAGCCGTGAGCATCTTTTCCTGGAAGCAACTCAGGGTACTTTTGACCCCCCCCCCCCCAATATCTTTGTGTTGGTGATTCCCAGAAACTTGAAACTTCGTATATCTAAAGTAATGTGGAAATGGAACTAAATGCTGAAATTTCATCAGAAGATATATGAACTTAAACTTTCGCCTTTTCGACACTGATTCACCGATCATCAAAACTCAGAGGTACGTCCTGTATCCCTAGAATCTTGAAATTTGGTATGAAGGTAGTGTTTGGGATACAATGAAAGGGAAAATTTTAAAAATCCGGAAAATTTGGATAAAAAGTCGAAAAATAAAAAAACCGAGAATTTGGCAGAGATGTGATATACGAACCAGGTTTGGCGCGATTTTTTAACGTCAATTTGGCGAAAGCCCGTTTTCCAATACCAGTTACAATATATATTTTTAAATTATTTTCTATTGTTTTAAAAAGTAAACAACAACAAATAAACGGTAATTTCATTAATAACTATAGAACAAAACAATTGTACAATTTAAAATTAAAATAAAAGTAAATGAACAATTTATTAATAAATAAGCAACAGTAGCCGGGTTACCTTGTAAAATAAAGTAACGCCATTTTGCTGTCAATTAGGTACCCGAGTGCGTATCTGACATCTGTGCCCCGTATTTTATCTTCCGTAATCGAAATTCCAGCCAATACTGTTGGTCATTGACCAGACCATCAACACGATAAAATACAGCGTTATCGGTTTTTAGTTACACGAAATAGGTACGTCGCGAATACGGTATAATTCATTTTAACTGACGAAAAACAAAATAATAATTTGTTTTAGCAATACGCCGGGAGAAAAAGTGAGTTTTAGCTTCCTTCTTCTTTTGCGGATTGAGCTGAAGAGGGAAAAGTTCCTGTCATTCACCGCTTGGCGCGCTAGTGTCTATGTGTCAAAATGCTAGCATGTCGGTTACGTTACAGTGTCTCGAAATCAGTAGTTTTTCCCTATCTCAAAAAAAGCTCAACGCGCCTAAAGAAGTTTTCACTTCAAAAAAATCAGCACCTTTTTCATTTCATTTTCGACAATTCTGAATGGGGGCCTGTCACCCCATCAGCCCCTTCCCTCTTTGGGTATACTGTGGTGTAAATGTGTGCTAATACGGGACTAACCAGAATGTCAGTTCGTTATATTGCAGAAAACAAAGTTGCAAATTTATCTCAAACAAAAAGAAACAAAATTCAACATTTTTTTTAAATTTCATTTTCGACTATTTTGGGAGGGAGCTGTAACCCCATTCCACTTCTTTGGGTATAATGTGGTGTCACGGTGTACAAATATGGAACTAAAGAGAAGAGAGCGGCTAGTCTGTTGAATGATAGGGGGGAAATACTACAAATTAATCTCAAACAGAAGGGAAAAAAAGCATTTTTTTTTCATTTCATTTTCGACTAGTTTGGAGGAGGGGGCTGTAATCCGATCAGCCCCCTTCCCTTCGTTCGGTATGCTGTGATGTCAATGTGCTAACATGGCACTAACATGAATGGCTATTTCGCTGTATGACAGAAGAAAGAAATTACAGATTTATTTAAAAAACTAAAAATTACAGAAAAAATATTACAAAATTTATCTCAAACAACAACAACAAAAAAGCATTTTTTCATTTCATTTTTCGACTGTTTTGGGAGGAGGCTGTAACCCAATTTGTCACTTTTATATCTTTAGGTATAATGTAGTGTTACTGTGCACTAATATGGAACTAAAGGGAAGGGAGTCTGTTGAATGATAGGAGAAAAATGCAAATTTTCTCAAGCAGAAAGAAAAAAAATCAGCACTATTTTTTCATTTCATTTTCGACTATTTCGAGATGAGGGGGCTGTAATTCCATCAGCCCCCTCCCCATCTTTGAGCATGCTGTGATGTCAATGTGGACTAATATGGGATTAACTAAAATGACTATTTCGCTGTATGACAGAAGAAAAAGGTACAGATTTGTCCAAAAAAGTAGGGAAAAACACTTTTTTTCATTTAATTTTCGAATATTTCGAGAGAAGGGGGGGGGGGCTGTAACCCCCATCAGCCCCTTTTCTCTTCTTTGGAGTCAATATGGAGTAATATTGGACTAATGAGAATGGCTATTTCGCTGTATGATAGAAAAACAAGTGGGTAAGTGTGATCACAGATCGCACAGAGGGTTTCGTTTAATATTCCTTTCAAAACACTTTATCCTTTTGAAAAATCTGTTAGTTCCATATTTGAAAACCAGGGGGCGCACTTGATTCTAAACAAACCTGTATCCGAACGAAGATCCGTTTTACATACTATCCGTAGATATATTAGTCGAGGGGATTGGGCCCATAGCACCCGAGATAAGTAGGCGCACCTGGCGGAAAAAATGGAACTAAAATATGTAAGGCTATGGTGCATAATATGAAAGAATGGTCAAAGGGGTGTCGGCAAAAGTTGGAAAATTTCTCCCTGGGTTAAAAGGGCGCAGGTTAGAAAAATTGCTTAAAATACACAAGTTAGAGCCCAGAGGGGTAAATAATAAAAGACTTTTTGAAAATTTTATGATTTGTCGTGTGGTCTGAGGCATTCAGCTATACGTATGCAAAATTTCATGTCACCAACTTAATTAGGGGCTCTCTTAGAAAGAATTGCTTCAAATACATATGTGGTAGCTCAAAGGGTTAAACGTAAGACTTTTTCAAGATTTTATGATTTGTCGCCTGGCCTCAGGTGTTCTGCAATAAGTATGCAAAATTTCAAATCTCCAATTTAATTAGGGGCTCAGTTAGAAAGAATGGCTTAAAATACACAAGCTGGAGTTGAAAGGGTTAAACATAAAACTTTTTCAAAATTTATTATTTGACGTGAGATCTGAGGTGTTGAGCTATAAGTATGCAAAATTTCAACCTAAATAGGGGCTCACTTAGAAAGAATTGTTTAAAATGCACATGTGGGAGCACAAAGGGTTAAATGTACGACTTTTTCAAAAATTTTATGATTTGTCGTTTGATGTGAGGTGTTCAGCTATAAGTATGCAAAATTTCACGTCTCTAAACTAATTGGGAAGCTCACTTAGAAAGAATTGTTTAAAATACACATGCGCGACTCCAAAGGGTTAAATGTACGACTTTTCCAAAATTTTATCATTTGTCGTATGATGTGAGGTGTTCAGCTATAAGTACCCAAAATTTCATGTCTCCAACATGTATAGTTTCTGAGAACGGGCTCTGTGACGGACAGACAGACAGACAGACAGAGGAGCGAGACGAATAGGTTTTCGTCAGATGAACGAAACCCTAAAAATGAAAAATTTTCCCAAAAAAGAAAGAAAAAAACCAGCAATTTTTTCCTATCAATTTCGAAAATTTCCGGGGGGGGGGGGTCTGTAGCCCCATCAGCCCCCCCCCCCCCCCTTGGGTACGCCCATGCGTTAAGCTTCAAAATCTCTCGAGGGGCATCTAGAATTGTTCATATTAAGCAAAATTTCACGTTAAACGTGTTCATCTTAAACGGAGAAAAAACACTAGAATCCGTATTCATTTTGACGGGGACAGTGGGAACTGTTCATATTAAAAGTAATTCCCGTTAAGCGTGTTCACGTTAACGAGGTTCGACTGTATTTCACATACTTATTAAATTGAAAAGTTTTAGAAAAATTCTAGTGCCATTCTGTCGTTTGGGAAGTTTTAAATGTTTTCTTTTCCATCACACCATTTTACTGCATCTTTGAGGAATAAATTTACATTCATTTTTATATGTAACCATTAATCTTTCATTATGTTCAGTGTATAATAAAGATATTTCAAAACTCCTTAATTAACACATTGCCGACGGCAATTTTTAACAAACCTAAATATTAAAACAGTAGAAGCTCCTCCCTGTTTGGAAAGTCTTTTGTAAATTGGTATTCTAGATTGGTTTCCCAAGTTTATTATGCATCGATAAATATCTTTCAGTGTACGAATTTTATATAAAATGTCTTACAATCTAACAAAATATGGACAACATGATATAAATTCATTTTCTATAAGGTAGAAGCCACATCCTTAGTCAATGATGTTTTTTGAAGGAAAACGAGATTTCCCGTTTCTAGTCTTGAATGTGTTAAAGGAACCTTGAACATCTGGTCAACACTCCCTCACACTGACTGGGTCAAGCCTCCCCACATAGCTCTTTTCTAAAGAATAGCACATTGTTATGTTGAGCCCAACTTACTGTATTATCTTTATGCCTGGAATGAATGCTCAATATTTCTGCATTACTTAAAACCTACTTACTTAAATTTCTATGATATATTTTATTTGAAAAAAGCTTACAAAATATTTCTAAAAAACAAAACTTTTAGGTTGAAAACACCACACAATTGATTTTTTCCACATCTATTTCGATTATCTGTATGAAATGAAATAGAGATTGTTGCTTGAGCATTCCAGTAGCTTCGGTTGACACCTGTTGTTAAAACTCTGAAATTCTTTTAAATATGAAAACTGATGGGTTGGTCAAGTCTCCCTTATGGTCAACCCTCCCTAGTCTCCCCTATCGTTTTTGTTGGTGGTCGGTCGGTAATGTTTATTTAATGGTTATATATGTGTGTGTATTTGCGACAAAATCACGACCCCCCCCCCCCCCTAAAAAAATAAAGACTGGAAAGAACCATATAAAAAATACAAAATCAAAATTTTGATTTTCAACAAAATCACGACAAAAAAAAAAAAAAAAAAAAAAAAAGGCGCGAGGGGGATAACCATATAAAAAATACGAAATCAAAGAAAAGTTCATTTGCATACCATTTATTTCGCTTTATTTCACTTAGGAGTTAAATCAGGATGTAATAATGCAATATCTTCTTAGAAATCGAGACTTTGCAAATCTATATTTACAATGCATATAGCAACAGTATTGCTAGTTGTCCTGTGCTCGAAACTACTCAACCACATCCAAAATCCAGCCAAAAATCCAGCCCAATTACTATTGGATAAATGATATTTCTAATCTGATAATGTTCAAAAGAACCGAGAGGGATTATTTATAAAATGTTAATTTTCTGATGAATTTCTTTTTGTAATTTTTTACAAGTCATAACTGCATTTGTACAGTTACTATGTTCGTTGTGGGGGGAAAAAATAACAAAATCGGGACCAAACAAGTCGGGAGTGGGCACGAAATCTTGAACTATATAGAAAATGCGAAATTAAAAAAAAATATATATTTTTTTTTTTCGTTTATTTCATTTCCCTTGAGAAGTTAAATCAGGATGTAATTCAGGAATGGAAATCGGCGCTTTGCAAATCCATATCTATAACGCGTATAACAACAATGCTATCAGTTGCCAGCTACTGGAAACGGCGAAACTACATCCAAAATTTAGCCCAAAATCCGTCCAAATATTATTGCGTTAAATATGTGTGTTTTATTTGACAGTATTCAAATTAACTGGATTACAATTACAAAATAATAATAATAATAATCACTCAATCAAACAAACAAAACATTTTTTTAAATTTAAAACATAAACATTTTAATATCGAAAAAGTTATAAAAAAAAAATAAAATTATTATCCTAAAAGTGTAATAGAAACATTAACATTCAACATCTTTCTGAAAAATATTTACATTGCATACGCACTTGAAAAAATTAACGAAATAAATGAAATATTTCAAAAAATATATATTGAATTTTAAATACAAACATCAATATATTATCTTAATTATCATCTTTTTGAGAAACATCTCCAGACTGCGATCCATGATATTTTTTGTTCTGACTATATTTTCATATTTCAAATAAAATTCTTCGTGTAAGTTTCGGCTTCGAATGAAAATTCTTAGAAATTCCTCCTGGGGGGTGGAAAATGTCTGACTTCAACACTACAGGTAAATAAATCTACAATATAAGTTGTAATTTATCAACTGGGCGAAAAATGTCTGGGCCAGGATTCAAAGCAGGGATCTCATGGCTGAAGCTGCCAATGCTCCACCAACTGAGCTATACCGGACGAATCTGGAGGACCTAATTCGCCCAGCTAACCTTATTGATCATTGCATCTGGTCTGATATATCAATCAGTTCAACAGAATAAATCGCTATGGTGCAATTAATTTTATTATTTATTTTAAAGTTATTTGTCGATTAGATTAGGTTAAGTAAAGGACGTTGATCTGTAATGAGGAAATAGTGAGTAAATTGCATTTGATGCACATAACTTCGGTCCGTTTCCTGTAACTAAAATACTGATGATAAAGACAGATTGAGCACACTTTAAAAATCCATGGAAGTTTTTTTTTTAATTTGAATCCAGCAAACGTGGTGAGGTGATCCCCCTAACAACAGCACAAAAAATGTTACGTCTTTTTCTTACAAGAACCGGTTGCCAAGTCTCCGATAAACTACCTTCTCTCGAACCACAAAAACCGTTAACTTAAAAATCCGTTAGTCTTACTACATATAAAATTCAAAAACTAATGATGTGAATCTGGCAATAGATTACAGATGAAAATGTTTCATAGTGATTATATGATATATGCTTATATGAAATAAGCATTCACACTTTCAACATATCATTATTTTGTTTATCTCAACTACAGAGGAAAATACTTTAGCTAAAATAAATATTTATTTTAGGCAGGAAATGGAACTCCAGTAAACGATGCATACGTAATTACACTAGATTAATTTTAACACAATTATTCTAATTGGTAAAATAAATGTCATATGAGCTGAAATTTTTCAGCTGGGTGAACTTGATCTTCCCGATTCGTCCGGGATTCTCAGTTGGCAGAGCATTGGCAGCACAGTCAAGCGGTCCCTAGTTCGAATCCTCGCCAGACATTTTCCGCCAGCTGGAAAGTTACAACTCATATGATTTTTATTTTAACAATTAGAATAATTGTGTTAAAATTAATCTAGTGTAAATATACAATAACTGTAAACAGAGCCATCAATGTGGGTGTGTGGGGGAGGGGATGGGGGGCACTGAAATCGGGAACAATTTAGCATCGAAGAGTTTCAGTGTGTTTAGAATTTTAAAAAGTTTCCTTGAATAAAAAGGGGTCCTGAAATAATACTACCCTACCTCTGCCTTCAGAAGTTAATAGAATCCTGCTTAAAAGAATTAAGTACAGTAAAAATGCGTAAACTTACCACTTTGCCAAACAAAACTCAAACACACGACACAAAAAAGAAAAAAAAAAAGAACAGAAAACGAACAAGAGAGAAAAAGAAACTTTGTGATAGAAAAATATATTACAAAAGAATTCCTTTCATTTTATAATTATACTAGTATAGAACCCCCTTCAAAAATGACTGAATGTTGATCTACGTTTCATTTTTTTAACACTTCATACAAATAAACAGCATGAAGATATTATTATTGAAATGTTTGCATTGTAGAAAAGTTCATTTGTCTACGTTCAAGCGGTGTTTCATCATTTTCAACAGGCATTGCTGAAAATGATAACTTGAACAGCGAGCAGTAAACAACAATAAAACTTTCACAAAATTCAACGATGAAATAATTTGCCATCCTCTGATATAAACAACGACTTTCCCAAAAGAAATAAACTGCTTTTATTGAACTTTAATAGTTTAAATGATTCCACTATAAAAGGATCCTGTAAAGATTAAGAACGATAAATCTTCAAAATATTGTTTAGACCAGCAAAGATGTTTAAACACTCATGGTGAATCAGAAGAAATAATTTTGATGAATGAGTCTCAAAAGTGAATGACTCACCACACAACAATATTTATTCCAACTATCTATATTATAAAGGACAAACATATCTGTGCGTAACGCATACGTCATTTTGCGAATGGCAACACTTTGAAATTTGAAATGAAATTTTGGTTTTGCAATTTTCTCTACTGCAAATTTTTAAATTTCTAAACATCGCACATTTTTAATTTTTACACCGACGTATAAGGAAAAGCATGTTCTTTTAAATGCAATTTGTTTGAAAACTGTATTTCAATTTAATTTTAAGATATTAATTATTTTTGTAATTTTGTTACCTTTTTTGTAATCGTGGCAACTGAAGTACTCCATTTCTGTTGAAAGTAAAGGGGAAAAAAAGAAAAATAGTAGATTGCTGTATCTTTTTGTTGCCATTTTCTCTTAAAAACTGAAAAAATAAAAAGAAAAGAAAAGAAAAAAGAAATCAAAATGCGTGCTATGTCAAGAATATCGTTTGTTATAACACACGATGAGTTTTGGTTTTATTTCGTTTTTATTTATCAATTAAAGGATTTTTAGTTTATTGCAATTTAACTTTACAAACGATACAACACATTCTCTTTACAAAAATGTATTTTAAAGAATATTTGTGTGACTTATTTTCTCCGCATTTACTTAATTCGTATCAAAAATCTGAAAGAATGCAATTTTATTAATCCGCGAGTCATAATATTTTCCGAATTTTGAAAAAAATATATAATGAATGACTTTTGATAAAACATGGAGCCATTATAAAAAAAAAATGAAGTCATATAAATCATTAGATACCCGATTTGTTTTGGAGAACTTCTTAAATGACGTCATTGCTCTCTTCTGGGTTTGTGTATTATTCCGCGATAATTATGCCATATGTGCATACCTTTCTATGGATGTTGTTTAAGGCGGGATCGTAAAAGTAGGATGGTTTAGCGGGTGCAATTGACGTCATTTTATATAAAAAAAAGTGTGTACTTTAATGCTTAAAACTGAAATATGTTTTGTAGAAGTGAGTCATTTTCAACCCAGCTGCTTTGAAAATTTTCACAGGTGAAAATGCTTCATTTTTTTTTTTTTAAGTTAACGTAATCGAAATCACACACTGATAAAACTCAATGTTTTACAAACATTTAAAGTGTATTTGAGGTAGAGCAGTAACATATAGTGTGCATGCTCTTTGTCCGAAAAATAGCGATTTATTTTACTGCAGAACTTGATGATTCTATCTTGGATGAAAACGCTTCGCCGAATTAGACAAGCAAACAAAGTAGATCTTGACAATAATTAGAGGTTTAAAATAATATCAGGTTCCCAAAGTTTTTGTCCGAAATTTTCTCTAATAATAAAATTTTATTGCTATTCTTTAAGACGTACTAATGTAATTTTATCAAAATAACATAATTTGTTTAATTTACTTTTCGTAATTTTATATAATCTATATATTTAAAGCACAAGACTGTTTTTTAGTCATCTGCCCTAAGCTTTCTGCTGAACCAAATTTATGATATATTTTTTTTTAAACTGAAAGCTGTTCATTTGTAGATGTGTCCGCACTAGCTGTTCTTTTTTTAAATATCCCATTATTATATTTTAATTTTAAAAGTATTCTACGAAATTTCTTCAAAATGATGGTAATTAGGTAGCTTTCATTATTGCAGAGAAGAGAGAACACGCATTTTCCTCATAAAATTTCCATATATATATATATATATTTTTTTTTTTTTCATTCGGTATGTGTACTAAGTTTCAGACACTTAGACGAAATGTTTAAGTAAACGAAAATGACGCCATATTAAAAAGAAAACGATGATTTTCTTAGATAAAACTAACCTTCTTAACACAAATGCGTCTAAAAAACATAAATTGTGGATATTTTTACTCTCCGGTACTGAGATTAGAATCTCGAGTTAATAGTGTGACTGTTCACATGCAAAGATTTTGCTGCCAATCGTAACTTCAAGTTTTGAGTTAAAATGATTTTAAAATGATCAAACTAAAATACCAATTTTTTAAAAAAGAGTGAATGCGGATATGAGAGGTGCGTATGTAAACTTTGTGAAGGTGAAAATCATGTCGGGTTTAGTTTAGATTTCATAGGGAAAAAATTCTGTGATCGTGTCAAAGTGGAATAAATTTTGCTTTTTTTTTTTCATTCTGGAATACCAAGCATAAGAGCCTCAATTGATAACTTCATCATAATAATTGACCTTTAATATATTTTACTGATTACGTATCTATATTATAAAGGACATACGTATCTGTGCCTAACGCTAAAGTCATTTTGTGAATGGCAACGCTTCACGATCTAATTTCGTTTTTGAAATTTTCGCTACTATTTTTTATCGCTACTATTTTGTCGCTACTATTTTTTAATTTTTTGACCATCATATATTTTCAATTTTTAGAAAGTCGTATAGGGAAAAATATACTTAAAATGCAATTTGTTTAAAAACTGTACCATCATTGACTGCTTTATTATGTTTTTTAAAATAATTTTCAAGCACGATTTTTACAATTTATCTTATCACTTGCCGGGTGCTTCGATATATAACAATAATAAACATTTTGCACACATGAACAAAGCATTACATAAAACATTAAAGCAACAAAAATTGTTCAGCATTTATTTCTGACTAATTTTCCATAACGAAATTCATACTTTATTTATAAATAATAAGAGAATAATAAGTAATAAGATATAGTAATAAGAGAATAATATTAAAAAAACTCAAACTTAACATATTTGTAATCAAACAATTTAAATTTTTTGACACCCAAATAGGAAAAAAACCTTTCAAATGGAATTTGTTTGCGAAGTGCATCCCAGTTTACTGATGGTCTATCGTTTTAGAAATAATTTTCAAGCATGAAATATTTTTTAATTTATCTCTATCGGCTGTTCTTAACTGCTCTGCTCAACAAGCGAAAAACATTCTGACACATTTACAAATTCATTTTTTAACGGAAAAATATAAAATTGGAAAGCATAGCCATGGAAGTGATTTGGAATTGAACTGTTTTTTTTCCATTTTTTGATCAATCAATTTCCCATTGAGTTATAAGCGATATCGATCACGTGACAAACTCGTTTTTCGCCAGTTCTTGAGTGATTTTTCTACTTTCGCGCGGAAATTCGGTTCAAAACGCCCACTTTGACACTATTTTCTGAAAGATCTATTGCATTTGCAAAAAAATTGAAAAAAAAAATAGCTCGATGACACAGTTTCTGAACAACAACAATAGTTTCATGCATTTTTGAACAAAAATAAATTAAAACTTATGTCAGGAATTTGCCCTTTTGGATTTGAGAACAGCCTTAAGAAAAACTAATTTGTTTGTCCTTTAAACAACATAAAGAGTTCATCATTTTCTTACAACTAATTTACCATAAAGAAAAAATCCTCAGTGAATAAATAAATAAAATAATATAAATGAAACACAAATTTAACAAACATCTAATTGAACTACGTGCTTAAAGCTTTGAAATTATCAGAAAATAAAATGATGCCGTAAGCAGCAAAATCTTGGGCTAATAAGTCTTAGCATGCGGCTAATACGAAAAAAATCGCTTTTGATAAATTTCAAAAGTTTATTTGATTGTGTAATTCACATTTGTCAAATGAAAAATACTTTTTTTATTTTTAGTAGGCAATCTGAAAAATACATTGTATGTAAAAAAATATATACAGGGTGTATCTAAACTCTTGGGCAAAACTTTAAGGGGTGATAGTACACATCAAAACAAACAATATTAAATAGGAAACTAAGGGTCCCAAACGTCTTCCGAAGGGAATAGGCGCCTTTAAAGTTTAGGGTCCAGATTTTCAAATGATTATAAAAAACGGAAAAATTGGTCGATTCGTTTGCGGTTTTCACTAAAACTATTCTTTATGCCAGTATTTTCTTGAAAATAAATTTTAAAGATACAGTTCAAAAAATGCCGATTGAGGGCGCTTTAGACTTTGGAGTAACCAACAACTATTTTTTACCGTTATTTTTTGTATCTTATTACATGCTTTCAAAAGCTTAGACTTTAACTTAAATTTTGAGCTCAAAATCTGAATCGTTGGGAGTGGTTAAGTAGCGCAAACTGAACTGTGTTCAGGAGTTAAAATTTCAAATGATTATAAGAGACGGAAAGATTGGTCGATTCGTTTTCAGTTTTCACTAAAACTATTCTTTATGTCAGTATTTTCTTGAAAGTAAATTTTAAAGATACAGTTAAAAAATACCGATAGAGGGCGCTTTAGACTTTGGAGTAACCAACAACTATTTTTTATTTTTTTGTATCTCATTACATGCTTTCAAAAGATTAGACTTAAACTTAAATTTTGAGCTCAAAATCTGAATCGTTGGGAGTGGTTAAGTAGCACAAACTGAACTGTGTTCAGGAGTTAAAATTTCAAATGTTTATAAAAAACAGAAAAATTGGTCGATTCGTTTGCGGTTTTCACTAAAACTATTCTTTATGTCAGCATTGTCTTCAAAATAAATTTTAAAGATAAAGTAAAAAAATACCGATAGAGGGCGCTTTAGACTTTGGAGTTACGAACAACTATTTTTTACCGTTACTTTTTGTATCTCATTACATGCTTTCAAAATCTTAGACTTAAATTTTGAGCTCAAAATCTGAATCGTTGGGAGTGGTTAAGCAGTGCAAACTGAACTGTGTTCATGTGTTGAAATTTGAGCCTCCCTTCTGAACACAGTTCAGTTTGCGCTACTTAACCACTCACAACGATTCAGATTTTGAGCTCAAAATTTATGTTTAAGTCTAAGCTTTTGAAAGCATGTAATGAGATACAAAAAATAACGGTAAAAAATAGTTGTTCGTTACTCCAAAGTCTAAAGCGCCCTCTATCGGCATTTTTTGAACTGCATCTTTAAAATTTATTTTCAAGAAAATATTGACATAAAGAATAGTTTTAGTGAAAACCGCAAACGAATCAACCAATACTTCCGTTTTTTATAATCATTTGAAATTTTGTACCCTAAACTTTAAAGGCGCCTATCTCCTTCGGAAGACGTTTGGGACCCTTAGTTTCCTATTTAATATTATTTGTCTTGATGTGTACTATCATCCCTTAAAGTTTTGCCCAAGAGTTTAGATACACCCTGCATATATTACTTTTCAATTTAAAAAATGGTTTTCTCTTATATTCTGTAACCCGGGAAGCCCGGGTACGACCTCCTAGTAATAATAATTAGCAAAGTGAAACACAATTTCTGATTTCATAAAACATTAAAGTTAAATAGTCAATGCGTTAAAGTTTTTTTTTTTCAAAATGTATTATTTTTATGAAAATGAATGAATCTCAAAAGTGAATGGCTCAGCAAACCGCTTTCCGTTTGCAAATTAACTTTTTCTGAAAAAAGTGAACAAAATATAAAAAATGTTTATGAAAATGTTGATATACATGTTTTATATGAAAATGTGCTGAACAGGCATGATTTGAAGTAGAATAAATTATCATTTAGGTGGCATATGTTAATGTCATATATCAGCACATGTAAGGCTAACATAGCGTTTAGCTATGGCCAGTTCGCATCAGCTCCAACTCGGTTCGCCCCAGAATGATTACCTACCCTTTCCTACACTTAGATTTTATATAAATAGATTCATAATTTCTATTTATTCCATTAGTTTCTCTCTATTCTAAAAAAAAGTAACTACCGCTGTCACCGCCGCCGCCGCCGCCGCCGGTTTTGATTTTTGTGTGACCGGAGGCCTTTCTTCGTTAATATTAACAAAAATAATGCATACAAAAATATGAAAATCGGTGGTTTTACACAGAAATGTTTGATAAAGACGCTGATGCAGACAGTTTTCAAATCGAAGAATTATTTTAAGAGTTATTTAATGCTAAAGTTGGACAAAATCGTTCCACTAAAAAAGTTTTATAGCAGCAAAAACTATACATGGCAGTGTAATCATTTTTAGATCATTTTATGCGTTAGAATTTGCCGGAGTGCAGATTGCATTAATTTTTTTATTTTGACTCATTTTTTCAGGTTTTATTTCTATTTTAAATTCAAATTTTCAGCATTTCTAGAGATATTTTTTACAGATTTCAGAAAATTGTACTAATTTAAACTGTTGCCAACTGTATAAAAAGCGCAAGCAATAATGTTTGCTTCAAATTAAAAATTTATTTACACGTGACTATTATAAACAGGAAAAAAACTTTCAAATTAAAAATAAATAATTACGTATAAAAAGCAGGAACTTATTAAAAATTACGTCATAAAAAGTATACACGTGAATTTTAAAAGAGAAAGGATATTGTAAAATAATAAATTCATTAACATGCGTTAGAAGTCTTAGGAGAAATTACGTCATATTTACGTCACATTATAGTTATTACATAAAATGAACACAAAATAATATTGCAAAAAAGTTTAAATTTAGAAATTGCGCTAGACATTTATTTGATATTTTGAGAATTAATTTAAAATGTCTCATTTAAAAGAACTTTCTTTTCGGTTTGTTAAAAAATACCAGGAGACAAAGACTCTCTTTACTTAATTCCTTTTATATTAGCTTATTTTGAAATGTTGTTACACGTGTATACGTCATCAAGTTATTTTTATTTCGACGTTTTATTTGTGTTTTTATTAATGTTGTACGAATTTATTTGTTCTTTCGTTATTTAAAATAAAAATTATATCAATTTGTATAATTTGGTGAGTGGTTTGGCGATTTATATAATTTGGCGAAATTGGTCGACAGGATAATCAAGTAGTACCGCAGCGGATTTGGCGTAAAAATCCCCAATCAAAGAGAAATGAATGGAAATTCGTTTATAGGGCGATCGCCACTGTTTTTTAAATTATAATTCAATCTTTCGAAATCTTTTTAAAGCCGATCAAATTAGCGTGCATTTAGAGTCTGCGGTGTCTGGACGGGGGTTGACGAGCGTAGCTCGTAGGGGGCCGAGCCCCCTAGTATGTTAAATTTAAATAAAAGTTTTTAACACTTTCCAACATAATTGAAAAGCGTTTATGATTTCGGTTTGCCTGTGTGCCGTATGCCTGCCGTTTGTTTGTGCTCTAACTCGCGTAAATATACTCCGATTGGCACGTAACTGACATATGTTATTATGTATGCCATGGTATGTTGCCAGTGTGTAACATTCATTGTTCATTTACAGGGGCACTCAAAAGTATTGCGTTACAATAGTCAATGGTGAAAAATTATTTTCAATTCTTTTTAATAGTGTTACACAATTTTAAACCTAATGGAATTTATATACATTATTGGGGTGCACTGGAAGATGGTTTCTATGGAATGTGTTATCTATAGCACATACAGTACTCGTACAGGGTAACTCAAAAGTATTCCATTATATTATGATCTATGAAGAAAAATCGTTAGCGGCTTATTTTATTGATGTTACTCAGTTACAAACATGATGAAATTCATATGAATTTTTAAGTTGCACTAAAACATGCTTTCTGTAGAATATCGGGTTCAAAGCATTAATTCATCCATTTACAGGGTCACACCAAAAAGTCAGTTATATAATAATCTAGGGGGGGGGGGGGAACTGTTCGCAGCGTATTTTAAATATGTTGCACTATTTCAAACATGATGCAATTGATACACATTACTGAGGTTCACTACAACATGCTTGCAGTAGAATATAATGTATATAACATCTATCAAAAATTCGACGATGACTTATTTATCGTATCCATTGCTTGACCCTTTTTTATTTGTAAGTGCTCCCACCCTTCATCTGTAAGGGGCCATATTACTATTTATATATATAATAAGTTAGTATAAATGGATTTTTATAAACACTTTGCATTTCTTAAAAATATATGTATCCCTGAAAAATCCTTATGTTTCAGGGTACGAAAGGCTGTTTCTGAGCTGCTCCGCTCAACAAGCGCAAAACGTTTCGACACATTTACAAATTCATTTTTTAATGGAAGGATATCAAATTAGAAAGCCTGACCATGGAAGCGATTTGGAATCGAACTGTGTTTTCCATTTTTGATCAATAAATTACCTATTTAGTAATAAGCGATTTTGGTCATGTGACAACCACCTTTTTCGACCTTTCTTAAGTGGTTATTCCACTTTCGCGCGGAAATTAGATTCGAAACGTCCACTTTGACACTATTTTCTGAAAGATCTATAGCGTTTGCAAAAAAACCGGAAAAAACAGCTCGATTATATAGTTTCTGAACAACAACACCTGCTAGTTTCATGCACTTCCGAACAAAAATAAATTAAAACTTATGTCAGAAAGTTTCCCTTTTGGATTTGAGAACAACCTTAAAGAGCTAGTTCACTCATGCGAAAATACCCGCTCACTGATGTTAATCCTGTGGACGATTTTTCTTTCTTTCTTTTTTTTAATCTCATTCGCATTTCAATATTTTTTAATGATTTCATTTCCCTCATAAAATAAAATGAAACTATACCACATATTTTTAACCTCCCCCCCCCCCCAAAAAAAAAAAAAGTATTTCTTATTACCAGAGTTCTCGGTGGCTTTTGATCAACATTAGCGATTTGGCGAATAATAAATATAAAACAGTAGCCAAATGAAAAAAAAATTTTAGGAAAATAGATTCGGCTAGAAGCACTGAAAAATCTATCTTGAACCCCTTATTGTATTCCTATCTCCATATGTTCTAAAATAGTCCTTTTTTTTTTTTTTTTTTTTGTGTGTGTGTAATTACTTGCCAAATAGAAATTCTATTATCCACTACAGAACCTATTAATTATAAATGTGTCCTAAATGAGTAAATCTTTCAGACACTCATTTAACAGTCTAAAAAAAATTTAAAACAGCTATTTTTGATTTACCATTTTGAAAATATGCACTAAAAATTACTATGAGATTAGAAAAAAATGACCGGCCAATTATACTTTGCATACAACTAACAAATAGTATGGTAAATGACTAATTTCAACACCGTATTTCAACAAAACCCTTCTCTATTTGGCGATTGATGCGAGTAATTTTGTTGATGTTTGTACCGACGCGACACGATGATGGCGCATATATAGTGATTAACTAACAGCAGAGAAATACCTATCACATAATCCTTTCTGTGTCTTTGGCTGTGGCTAAACTGAATTGGTGATGAGTCAGTATCGCTACAGAGATATAGTACACTGCGATTGAACATTTAAAGCGAGACATCAATCTTCAGCAACGCGAATAACAATCTCGACTGTATTGGCAAACACAAATACGTACACAGAAAAACAGCAGAAATTGAGAACTCGCAATTTGGCGAGTCTGATTGTTTATTTACTTGCCAAATGAAGCGTTTTGTCGCGATTTGGCGCAATGGCGAGCGGCAACGAGAACCCTGCTTATTACCTTGCATACATTTTGCTTTGATTTTTTTTCAAACAAGAAATTCTTAAACAAAAGTAAAACTGACTTCAAGTAATTGTTATTTCACCTACGACTTTCTTACGGTTGTGGGAAAACTTATCTGTAAAAGAATGTGTATTTCTTTAACACTTTTCTATATAGTTGAAAAGTGCTTGTGACTTCCGTTTGTCTGTCTGTCGTCTGTTCGGGCAGGACGCACAATGAGACGACACGTGCAACATATTGTTCGATTTCGGAGAAAAAACAGGTTTGAAACAGCTTTTTTCTTCGTTTCGACTTCTTTTTTATCCTACGTCACACTTCGTTTTCCTCCTGTCGTCTCAGTGGTCGACCTGTTAACACTGACGACAGGAGGAAAATGAAGTGGGAAGACAGGTCGCACACTGAGACGACAGCAGGAAAATGAAGTGCGACATAGAAGAAAAAAAAAACGGTCGAAACAAAGAAGGAAGCTGATCAAACTTGTTTTAAACCAGTGATTTCACCGTAATCGAGTGACATGGTACATGTGTCGCTGTAGTGTGCGGCCTGCCTAACTCGCTTAAATATAGACCGATTCACAGATGTTATTAGGTACAGTCGGTCCCGCTTAATTGCATACAATTGGTTCTACTGAATTGTATGCAATTAAGCGGGGTATGCATTTAAGCGAGGGCAGCAATGAATGTTATCAATAGTATAGGTTATAATTTGATTATATATCACACATATGATAAATATTAATGGGCAATAACAAGATATACAATAATTTAAAATTTATTATTTTAATAATAATTTTAATTAATAATTTACTATTACTCGGCATATAATAATATATATTCTAAAGAATAATGATAACACTATTTATGTTACATGGTTTAGTCAAGTCAACACTGAGCTTTCGGAGCGCCTACAGGAAGTAAATCTTCCAGCTAAATCTCCAACTAAATTGAGAAGCAACTAAAGATGGATTTCGAAGAATGGAGTGATGGTGGAAGTGTATGTTGGTGACTGTTTTCCCATTGGTCAGAGCCGTTAAGCCCCTCCCTCTGAGACGACAGTCCATGCTTGCAGTGTTGAGCGACCTTAGTCTTCCTCCCCACGCCAGGATCCGCGAACAGCTGAGTGCCGATGGCGATACATGGAGTCTTTCATCCAAGCCCTGAAAAGGGCCGATCCACATCGCAGAACACCCAACCGTGACCGGTTCCTCGGGGAGCCAAGACAATTACATGGTTAATTTTTTAGTATAATTAAATAAGTAAATTTCAGCATAAATTCATTTTATTTTTCATTATTTGACATTTTATCCTTTGTTTGTTTCCTACCAAAAATCCTTTATAGAAATTTGTTTTTTTCTTCCTTCGGAAGGGATTCTCCTCTTAAATATTCTTATATTAGTCTCTTGACCGCCCCTATTGTATTTTTCACCAATTCCAGGATTTTCAACGAAGAAGTACACTAGCATCTTGAGTCGCTATATGTATGGCAAACTTTAAAAGAAAATCACATCTATTCAAAATCAACTCTCCCATGAGCTTCTAAGAATTAAGAGAATAAAGTCTATTCTTTCACGAACGATTTCTGTTCTTCGATTTTACAGATAACAAACCATTACTTACAAAAGAAAATATTCCCGTTTTTAATTTTTTTTCCATTCATCGACTTCACAGGAATTCACAAAATCCGCATTACTAAAAGATTGAGGATATGTTATGCTATTAGATGTAAATTTCCAACTGGGCGATAAATGTCCGGACCAGGATTCGAACCAGGGAATTCCTGCCTGAAGCCGCCAGTGATTTGCCATCTGAGCTATCCCAGACGAATCCGGTGGAACTTTTTCACCCAGCTAACCTTAATGATTATAGCATCTGGTCTGAAACCTGGTTCAGCACAACAAAATGAATCTCAGGTAATGGAACTCCAGAAATCGCTGGATACGAAATTACACTAGATTAATTTAACACAATTATTCTAATTGGTTCAGCCAGGAGATCCCTGGTTCAAATCCTGCTACGGACATTTTTTGCCAGTTGGAAATTTATATCTAATATGATTTATTTACTAATTAGAATAATTGTGTTAAAATTTATCTAGTGATATGTTATGCGTTTAACCGGGGATTGTTATGCAATAGAACGAACATATTTAACATTAACCTTATGGGGACCGTTTCCGTTCCACAGCATTCTATCCATATAAGCGGGATACATTACTGCAGTATACCTCACGACACTTACTGTAGAATAGGGTATGCATAGAATTTATCGCTCAATTACAGGGACACCCAAAAGAATTTGGCTACAGACGAAATTGAACAATATATTTGATCTATTGCAGCCTATGAATAATAATTGCAGGAAACGTGTTTTCAGTTGTGATATGCGTTTTTAAATGGATTTTTTTTTAAATATCACTTGGTGTGTATAAACTCAATAGATCATATACAGGGCTACTCAAATGTTCTCAAGTGCATTTCCATTTATTCATGCAAATTGCTGAATGGCAAATTTCAACTGTGGTATTCGTTTAACTGAACTAACTTTTATTATACTATGTAGTATATATACAAATCTATAAATACAGGGCTATCTACAGGGCTAAACAAAAAATCGGATATTTTTCCGACTATTAATGGTAATACAATCGAACCCCGTTATAACGAACTCCAAGGGACCAAAGGCTTTTTTCGCTATAACCGGTGGTCCACTATATCCGAACCATTAAGAAAAATATTAGAGTTCACAAAATGCATAGCTCATTAGTTGCTATGTGCATTCAATAACAATGTATTAAAAATTTATAAAATATATTAAAAATGATTATTAATTAATAAAATTGACTAAAATCGATTATATTAAACTGACACAATACTAATTAAATAAACTAAAAATAAAGACAAATGGAAATAAATTCATTTTACCTTTAATTGTTAATCACACCAGCAGAGTGACTATCGTAAAAGGGAAAGAATGCAGTTGTTTTTTATCCTTTAATAAACAGACTTATCGCTGATTTGCATCGTGGTTCACCGACTCTAATTTCTTATGAAGTTAGAGTCGAAGTGCTGTTTTCACAACTGCGGAAAAGTAAAAAAAAAAAAAAAATCAGTGGTCGACTGAAAAAAATGTTCGTTATAGCCGTTTCTTAAGATTTCGGAGGTTCGCTATAAAATGATAAATTAGCATTAAATACCATAGGAAACCGGCGGGACCAAAATTTTCGTTCGTTATAGCCATGAGTTTGTTATAGTAGTAGAAATTGGGTTTTCAAATGCGATATGCGTTTTCCAAATTGTTTATCATGCATCATCTTTCACATTAATAAACTTTGAAGTTTTGTTGCAGTATTTTGAATGTGTTGGAAAGTGTTTCATAATCTATCCTGGACGCATGATGTTTCGTTCTAATTATACTTATCTATATACTTATTGCACGGTATTTCGCGTATTTTAGAGAGAATCTGCATAACAGAGTTTTTATGACAAAACTTTGTTGTTTCCCGCATTTATTTTAAACCACATTATTGTAAATTAATGGCGGATTTAGTAGCCACGAAGGCATGGGTAATTTTCTTTTTTTCAGCGTTCCGGCGAAAGGTATCTTGTAAATAAACTATTAAGTTTTAACGAAGTACTTTTTATATTTTCCAACCCTTACTTTTTAGCGACCCAAAACGGTCACCTGACCTCGCCTTTCATGATTGTCGACCCTATTGCTAGGTCATATTTGATAGGCAATAGACCATTATGTGATATTTTTATTAGTATACGTCATAGGACGAGCATTTTTAGGTGCGTTCGTAATTATATAAATACACTGGTGTCCAAAATTAAGGACCAGTCACAAAATGCTAATTTTTAAGTAAGCGAATACTCAAAAGGAAATAATACAATTCAAATAATTACTATCCCTACAGCACAGCAAGTCCATATAGCATCTCATTCACGTCACACATGGTCACAAGTGTCACGGTCACTACGGTGAAACAAAAAATAAGAAATTCCACACTTCTCATTATGAGTCTCAAATGATCAATATATGTAACTCCACTGAGACGTCAATGTGACTGCTGCTTTGTGATGAGTCACCAGGTGACTTTACAATGCAGTTACATTGTGACTGTCATGTGACTGTCATTTTTAGACTCAATTTCAAAGTCATCATGAACGTTGCATTATGATAAGTCACCAAATAATATCACATTATAGTCACATGATGACTTTTCACAAAAGAGCACAATGGTGACTTCACAGTAGTCTCTCTGTCATCTGAAAGTCATCATGTGATTTTAATGTGACATTATTTGGTAACTTATCTCAATGCAGCGTTCACGATGACTTTGAAATTGCGTCTACAGATAACAGTCACATGCGAGTAACAATGTAACCGCATTGCAAAGTCACATGGTGACTTGTCACAAAGCATCAGTCACAGTGACGTCTTAGTGGAGTCACATATAGTGATCATTTGAGACTCATAATGAGGTGTATGGAATTTCCTATTTTTCTGCTTCACCGTAGTGACTGTGACACTTGTGACCATGTGTGACATGCATGAGATGTTATATGGACTAGCTGTGCTGTAGAGATAGTAATTATTCGAATTATATTATTTCCTTTTGAGTATTCGCGTTCTTGAAAATTAGCATTTTGAGATCGGTCCTTAATTTTGGACACCAGTGTACGTAGCGCCTATAGTCTTCGTCTGTCTATCTGTCCGCATATAACAGCGCAAAAACTACCTAATCAAATTTAATATATATAATCGTTCAGAATTTTGTAGAGGCATTTCAAATTTTACGAAAATCAAATAAAAACTTAAAAAGATATTAATAAAAGTTTTCTTCGTTCTATTAAATCCTATCATACGCTATTAATTCAATGATATCCCATGATAGGTGATGATTCTAGGTTGCAACGGTGAATAAGTCATATCTAAGGGTAACCGGAAAAAACGTGACAAGAAAAAAGGGGACAAAATAAACAAGAGCGGAAAAAACGTGACCGGAAAAAAGGGAACAAGGAAAAAACGGGACCGTTTGGTGGTGCTTGTACTTTGTCCAGTATGGAGCCGTTATAACACAGCCAGGCGAATACAAATATTTTAAGACAATGACTACAAATGTGAAATGGCGTGAATATATGCATACGAGAATGCTCGTTTACAGCTCTACTTGATTTTTGACATTCGCGAACGGGAATACGAATATTTTCCGTCGATGTTTAAGAAAGCAAATATTGAGAAAAGTCCTACATATTCGCATATGAAAATGCATATTTACATCACTACTGGATTTTTGGTATATGCAAATTGGGAAACAGGATATTTTAGTCCGTCGTTTCGGTCCCTTGCAGTTGTTGTTGGAAGCAGCTATGTTGTTAATTAAAAAATCTCAAAAATTAAATTGTTTTTATTAATTTATTAGTAACAATTCAAAATTATTGCAATCATTAATTGCTTATATAATTAATTTATCAATTACTTATTTTAAAAATATTACATGAGCTATGTAATAGTTTTTACAGGGTAATGCAAATATAATTTTTCTTTACATTTTTGATTACTATAATGTCATTAGATTAAATAAAAATGATAATGCTTCTGAGGATAAATATGTTGTTATTTATTTATTAGTTAGTTTATAATATTTTCTTAACTAATTAGAAGAAAAAGGTAATTAAAAAACAATGAAAGACAAATGCAAAAAAGCTTAGTTTTGTCAATTAAAAAATTTAAATTAATTAAAATATTAGTAACATTATTACATAAATTAAAAATAATCGTTTTATTAAAAAGAAATAGGTCCAATTTCAATAAAATTTGCTCACAAAAATCTGCTTCAAGCGGTGGGAAGAGTTAAACAAAAACTGCATGCAACAATTATAAAAAGAAAGAGCAGAAGGGAGAGGGGGGGGGGGGGTCAATTTTTTTATTTTTTTAACAAAATATTTATCTCAGCACGCCCTAGTAAGCAAATCTCTGTTGATTTCCCAATGGTAAAGTAACTTATGAAAACAAATTTATAAGATGCAACATTGTATTGAAAATATCAGACATTTGTTACCTTGTTAGTTTTTAGTAATTATTTATGAATAAGTTCAATATTTATCAATTCCGTGTCATGTTTTTTCCTTGTCACGTGTTTTCCGCTCTTGTTTTTTCTGTCACTTTTTTTTCCTGTCATGTTTTTTCCTATCACTATTTCCGTATTACTGAATTTAATATATAAAATCGCAGGGTTGTTTGGTTTAAACCACGCTGGTTTAAACCAAATGGGTTTTTTTTAAAAACCATGCTGGTTTTTTTTTTCATGTGGTTTTTTTCACTTTTTCCCTAATGTTTTCATTTATTTTACACATTATTGGTTACTCTTTGTTCTGTATGCTAATGAAGGATTGGTTGTGAGTTTTCTCTGCTGTATCATGGGCTATTGGGTTTAGTAAGACTTTGTTTTTCATACATTTCTACATTGGTATTAGGGTTTTGCATTATGATTTTATTCTGTTACCAGCAGGGTTGACACGGTTTAAACCAACGTTAACCAACTGTTTTTTTTTAGAAAAAAAAATCTAATATGATATTTTCTAATTTTTGTAATTTAAGTGTTTCAAATTATTGCATATAAATAATTTCTACTTTTAACAGTCTTATCCCAGCAGTCACCGTGAGACATAGTGAGTCTAGGTTATATTTGTATGCATGTAGAATGCAAATTGCATGCGTTGATGAACATACCTGAAGCTCTAAAGAGAAAATTTAAAACAGGTGAATTTATCAAAGATAAAATAGATTAAAAATATTCAATATTTTGAATAAAATATTTTCCTTTGAGAAAACTCAGATTATTTACAATTAATAACATAAAATGACCTTTAAGATTTCAGTCTAGCTGTAAAAGAAAATTTTCTTGATTTGGGAGATTATCTTTTACGGCTGTTCTTAACTGCTCTTACTCAACGAGTGCAAAACGCTTTGACACAACGGAAAGATATAAAATCAGGAGGCCTGACTATGGAAGCGATTTGGAATAGAACTGTGTTTTCCATTTTTGATGAATAAATTACCTATTGAGTTATAAGCAATTTTTATCACATGACAAAGATGTTTTTAACCTTCCTTCAGTGGTTATTCTTCTTTCGCGCGGAAATTCGGTTCAAAATGCCCACTTTGACGATATTTTCTGAACGATCTATTAAGCTATCTAAAAAAAACCCCGAAAAACCCAGTTTCATGCATTTCCGAACAAAAATAAATTAAAACTTATGTCATAAAGTTGCCCTTTCGGATTTGAGAACAGCCTTAAGAATAAAAAAGAAACTCAAGATATGAAGTCGAATAAGAGGACATTGAAATATCGTGTGCTAGCGAAGCACATGTTTACTTTTAACCAAAATATGCAATAAGATATGTTTTAATCATCTATTGCATAATCGAATCCACTATTTAGATATGACAAAAAAAATGGGGAAAATCGAGATAAGGTTCGCTTGAGACATAATAGAAAAAAGTCTCATAAAAATGCCTAAAAAGATATATTATTAATTTTTAGTTTAGACATTTAAAAGTAATATGTGTTATAACATAGCTTAGAAAAAAAGCTTGTGTAACACTAGCTTAGTAAAACAGTCTGATGTCTGATGGCTGTTTAAATGTTTTAGTGGATGACAACTTTTATAAATCTAATTTCCATTTTAAGATCAATGTTTTCAGTAATCTAAAATGCTGGTAAATAGGTATTTCTGTTTATTTAATTGTTGCCTTTTTTTTTTTTTTTTTTTTTTTTTTTTTTTTTTTTTTTTTTTTACCTGGCAGTTTCTCAGGAGAAGTGTCAAATGGCAATACACAATACTTCTTGATACGTGTAAAGACTCTACTGCTAAATTTAAATCATTCCAGGAATTATTTATAAAAAGCTTTACTTTCAATAAAAGATAATAATTGTTAAGGTAGTGTTCTAACAGAAAAATCAGATACCTCAATTGCAAATATTTCAAAGAAATTACTTTGAATAGCCATGGGAAAATATATTATATTTATGAAACTACACCATATATTTATTTATAGTACTAGTAATCAAAAGATTGTTTATTAAGATTTTCGAGGTATCAATGTTTCACTATGTATAGCATTTTATTCATGGAACATATGTAAGACAAAGCTTTTACTAAAAATGCTTAAATTCTAGTAAATGATTTCAATTTTCTACATAATTGATTGTAATTATTTAATTTAAATTATTTTTAAATGAAGTTATATTACTTCTATATCCAACAATGTTTATTTTTATCAATAAATATGCATGCATATGTAATAGGAAAATATCTTTAAAAAAACCGGTTTTTTGGTTTTTTTAAAAAAAACCCGGTTTTTTACCAACCCTGTAAAATCGTAATAAATTTTGTATTCATGCACTTTTGCATAAGAGTGCAACAGCTATTGCACCAAGGTCTGAATATTTATATAAAACTAGTCACAATACGAAAGCACCACATTTGCCACGTTTGATGTACAATTTCCGACTTGTTTAAATGTGAAGTAATATGGTGTATCTTAACAACATATACAAATTTCATGGTGAGTGGCAGTTTTTACGAAAATTACTGTTCAAAAAATTTTTTAAAGAGAAAAACATACAAATGGATTGTGTAATCTCATTTAGAGAATGTTCATTAAAGAACAAAATTGTTCCTATCTTAGTTTGGATAGCTTCAAAGCTTTCGGTAAGTTTTGAGATTTCAATACACATCGTCAATGTCAATTAGCTTGAATGCAAACCTTTCATTCAAAGTTATTCCTAAAATGTTCCCAAGAAAATCTCCTATTCTAAACTCCTAGACCCGACCCACATATGGATCTACTTAAAAACAAGGATTCAAAGCATTTAAAAAGCACAAACTATAATACTACTTAAAAGACTGTACTGACTACAAAGGAAAATTTCCACAAGAACTGTCTGGGGATAAAACGTACATTGTTTGGGGTAATCCATGCTTTGACACATACAGACAAGTACAATCCTCTAACTATGGATATTGATAGCCGATAACATGCATACGACAGGTTGTATATGATAACAATAATGAAGACAACTAACTCTTTCACACAACTATCCTTAAATTCAGCATTGTAAAACGTAGTTTGCCTTATTTATAAACTGGAAAAAATGTATCCGCAACTCCAATGCGTCTGAATATTTCTTTTCTTTTCTTTTAAAAGGAAAAAAGAAAGAAAGAAAATCGTCGATTTTCATGTTTTTTAAACACAGTCTAGTAATTCGATTTGCGATTTAGGAAATAGTGAAATAATCTGTTTTCGGATTGTTATTCGTCTGCTTTGTTGCAATTTTTTAAAGAAACTATCAAATATTCGTCCCTAAATTATAAAATAATCTACTATCGAAGGAAAATCAATGTTGAAAATATAGAAATTTTCTGTCTTTTAGCTTTTATTCTTCAAAAACTAACCAGTGTGCTATATTATATATATACATATACATATATAAATTAAATCATTGTTGTTTTAATTATGGAAATTAGTGTATTTAAGCAAAGGATCTCATCTATTAGTGAAAATGATCGTGAATCCTCAAAAAATGAGATTTTCTGGAACATTGTTTTTGAATTTTTACAAAACATAAACGAAGACAATTTACGTCTTGAAGACGAAGAATTTTTAGCGAAATTTTTAGTTTCTTCTCTTCAAAGCTACCAATGTAACGACGTAATTTTAATAACTTTAATCATCAGACGTTATACAATATGGTGTGAAGCGCATCTGACAGAAACTTCAGACTACCTGACTTTTTCTCTGGATAGATTGAGCAGAACAACTACGTTACTGTTGTCAAATGGATTTTTGGATCATATTGTGTATTACAAAGACCAATTTACGTTGTTAAACTCTATTCATGTCGCAATTGAATCAGCAGATGATGGGTTTATGCTCATCTTGCTAAAAAACATATGTTACATGCCCGAAAAAATGAGATTTTATGAAATGAGAAGCAATATTTTTTCTTTATTCATGAAGATTTGGTAAGAAACATTCTTTCTTTATTTATTTATTTTTAACGCGCAGTTTTAACCTTCTGAGCGGTTTGCGCGTACTTTTCCGTCTTCCCAAAACAACTTAAATCTGTTGTAAAGAAAAAATATTTTAAAATGTAGTATTTCAATTAAAGGGACATGAAGTGTATTTCAGAAACAAAGAAAGAAAATTTAAATTAACGTTATTTTTATAAGCATATTTATGAAAATGCAGGAAAGCCCTCAAGACGCTCTAAGAAACTTGGGGGATTGGAAAAATCAAAATGACTAAAACATACATTTTTAAAAGAGTTCAGGAAAAAAAAAAAAAAAAAAAAAAAAAAAAAAAAAAAAAAACATTTTCTTTTCTTATTAACTTTATAGTGCATGATACAGAGGCATTTGTCTGTCATGATTTATCCTGATTATACGATTTGATTCCTGATTATACGTTCTTGATATCAGAGGTTTTTAAATTTAATTTTCAATGATTTTAAGTGAAAACTTTTCTAAAAGGGAAATTTTAAGAAATATTAATTAACTTATAGAATTTTTAAATTAAAAGAACTTTTTCAGAAAATTTCGACGAATTTATTTTATTTTATTTTACTTTACTTTACTTTACTTATTTATGTATTTTGTCGCACCATTTTTTTTCCTCATATTTTGTATGTGGAATTCTATGTATGAAATATTTTAAAATTCATTTCAGAAAAAAAAAAAAAATCACTTTTTTTTTTAATACTGTCGTTTTGAAACTGCGATTTTGAAAGTTTTTACAACATTCAAACATTTATAAAAATAATGCATAGTTTTTTAGTAATTCAGATAAGTAAAAATATTCAAAGATCTGAAATTCACACATTTGTGTTCTATTACATCATGTACATCTGTAGGTTTTTAAATCGATTTAATTAATATTTTATTTTCTATATGAAGAAATAAACTTAAAATTAAGTAAACGAATTTCTTTGCAAAACATTCCTGCAATACAGTTTTTTAACATATCAATGTGAAAAGAAATAGATAAATGTAACGAATTAAAAATACAAAATAAGCTTCTATTTCGGCTTTCTTCCAAAATGTAGAACTGAAAGTTTTTACTTTTTCGTCAGAGGGCTTTGTCCCTTTGATTAAGGTATTTTTTAAAATCTTTAAAAGGAAATCATAACTAAATATTGTATGTCACGGGGGGGGGTCAAGGGGAGAACAAAGCACTTTTTACAAAAAAAAAAAAAAAAAAAAAAAAAATTAGTTATTCTTTCTCTTAAGCTATTCTCAACTGCTCTGCTCAACAAGCGCAAAATGTTTTGACACATTTAGAAATTCATTTTTAACGGAAGTATTTATATAAAACTGGAAAGCCTGACCATGGAAGCGATTTGGAATCGAGCAGTGTTTTCCATTTTTTGATGCATAAATTACCCATTGAGCTATAAGCGATTTTGATCACGTGACAAACACGTTTTTAATCCTTTCTTGAGTGGGTTTTCTCCTTTCGCGCTGAAATTCTTTCCGAAACACCCACTTTGATACTATTTTCAGAAAGATCATTTGCGCTTGCAAAAAATAAATAAATAAATAAATAAATAAATAAATAACGGAAAAAAACAACTCGATTACATAGTTTCTGAACAACAACACCTACTAGCTTCATGCATTTCCGAACATAAATAAATTAAAACTTATGTCAGAAAGTTGCCCTTTTGGATTTGAGCAGCCTTAAAATTTTAGCCACTAAGAAGAGTCAATTTTTACTTTTCTTCTTCTTTTTTTTTTTTTTTTTTTTTTCAAAATCATTACAGAAAAGAAAAAAAAAATAGTTTATTGCACTGCAAATCAACGTTGAAGGGACAACAGTTTTCTTCTGCACCGTACCCCCCCCCCCCCCCATCCTTTGCCGGTGCCCATGTTTGGTGCGATACACACTTAACAAAATCTTTCGACTAATTGATTTTCTTTGTGGCTATATCGCACAGAAAAGTTACTTTTATGTTGTCATCTGGGTATTTCGATTGGATAACTGTTGTGTTTTTAGAGCGTTATAAAGAAATATATTTTTTAAGATAATTCGATTTTCTGTTAGACACTTCCAGTAATTATTAATACATTTGAAATTTTTACAATTACAATAATTTCAAAATGAATTATCAGTTTACATGCTAATGATGTCCTACATTTCTGACTGGGAGAAAACGTCCCACCACTCCCAACCTAAAGGGTGACTTAAAAAAAATTAAACTATAGTGTTCAATTTCAGATCACCCTTTAATCACATTTATAGCATTTTTTTTAGCATATTTTCAAAATTTTAATAAAAGGGGCCTCAAAGGATTAAACATGTATGGTTGCCACGCAACCTGCAAAACACAGGGGATTAAAAAAAAATCACAAAAACAGGAAAGACACAGGGAAATTTGTAAATTTTCTGTAAAACCTTTGAATATACGGAGAATTTTTCTTTTCTTAGATTTCTCCATCGGAGAAATGCCAGTCTCTCTTTTTTTAACCATTGTAAGCAAAAAAATACCGATTTTTTTTTTTTTTTTTTTTTTTTTTTTTTTTTTTTTTTTGTACTTCTACTGCATTTCGGGAAAGCATTAGGGTTTTTTTTTTTTTTTCTTTTTTGAAGATTTGTGTAGCAACCCAGTTATATTTCGATTGTTACAAATGCTGAATAATAGACTAGGCCAAAGGTGAATATGTTAGCATCGAATTAAAGATGACATAAGTGAAAAATTTAAAAAGAACCATAAAATTCTGTTTTATTTTTACTTTATTTTTTATTTTTTTGTTTTTTTTTCTGTGACTAACTTTGTCTTTTTTTCCAACAATATTAAAAAATGTAAAATAATAGTAAATTTCTGGATCCCGTCCTCTATTTTTATATGTAAGAATGCAGCAGTTTCGGAAGTATAATTTTTTATTATGTCCACAGCTGGAATAAAAACTTTTTAAAAGACGAATTCGTTTATCAAAAGCAGAGACTACAATGCTGTTTCAAACTCGTATTACTTCTCTCTAAATTGAAACTACATTATTAAGATTTATGAGGACTAAGGCAGGCCGCACACTAATAAGGCGACACATGCAACATGTCGCTCGGTTTCGGGAGAAAAAACTAGTTTAAAATAGGTTTGAAACAGCTTCCTTCTTTGTTTCGACTGTTTTTTCTCCTATGTCGCACTTCATTTTCCTCCTGCCACCTCCGTGTGCGACCTGCCTAAAACGCCGCCTATTTACGGCTGTAGTTACAGCCCATGAAAATTCCTACTAAACCTTATTTATTATTATTTTTTTATTACAAACCTTTTTTCTCTCTCTCTTAATTCCACTTTACTCTTTCTTTATTATTTTCAATTTACTATTTACTCTCTCACTTTATTTCTTCCACTTACATTTGACTATTTTTTTTCGAATCTTGTAGTTTTTAAAAAATTCAAATACAAATTGAATGAATATAGGAACTATGTTTAGGAACTTCAGAGGTTGATCCAGACAAAAATTGAGGTTTATATGGGGCAGTGCAGGCCTTCACAAAATTTCATTTAGTAAAAGGGCCCCAATTGCAAAATTTAATTCCATTTCACAATAGGATCCGTTATACGAAATTAAATTTCATACAGCAAATTCTTCTTCTTCTACTTCTACTTCTACTTTTAAATTTGTTGAGATTGGAAATGTGTAATTTTAAAACAAAACATGTTAGCAGAATGAAAAATTTCGGCATGGGAACTAAAAAGCTAATATTATTAATAAATTCTTAGTTCGGATTCGATCCATTAATTGTACTCGATCTTTAGTTGCAATTTTTTTTTCCAAAAATATAACAAATTTTACAAAAATACTTTTATTTTTCACAAAACAGGTCTGTTATTTTCCAAGTTCATTACTTTTCCTTTTCTTTCTTTCTTTCTTTCTTTTTTTTTTTTTTTTTTTTTAATTGATTTCTCGCATTTTTAAAATATTATTTAATAACAACATTTGAGTAATAAGTTATTTTCAACAACGTTATCGGAAGAGTTTCGTGTTATTGTAGCTTAAAAAAAAGAAAATATAACTATTTTATTGAATATTTTTTCAGATTACCGTAATTGCACACACACCAAAGAAAAAAAAATCAATAGATATTTTTCTGATTATTTTCATTATAATCGAATATATTCCGTTATAATTTGTCTACGGCGAAAACTTTTCAATCTAAACAAGTTTCCGTGAAATCATTCAGAATTTCAGACAATACTGTTGCCAGAAGTTATTCTTCACTCTCCCTCCCCCCCCTTTTTTAGAATTTCTGACATGTGTATAATATCAGAAATCACGGAAAATTATCCAAACTAAGCTAATTAGAATTCAAAATTAATAAGTATAAGCTGCGATTTAATGCCAGTGCCTGATTAACCTTTGGTGTTAAGGCTCCTGTCCCTGCAGGCGAAGACACTCGCGAGCTAATGCTAAACCTATGGGGAGGTTATTTTCTAATATCTCGTTTGCATTTCGACATTTTTGAATATAAGATTTGACGGTAAATAACTTGAATATTTCTTTAGAAAAATTCTTGAATTTTTTATTAGTTGCTTTTAAATTAATTATTGAATGGCGAATTACGGGACGAACTTCTATATTGCATAAAGGATTCCTATTTCTTTAAGGCGATAGATGGTGCTGCCAGTCTAACCTATTCAATGAAGTGAAATAATTTTAAGTTTATAATTTACAACTAATTATGCTTGCTTTTTATCAGAACTTTACCTAAAAACACCGGGTAGAAAATTTATTTACGTCACTCCAAAGGCACAGCAGACTTGTACTTATATACTACGCATGCACAACTGTAGAATTTTAATCTAAAATTACGGCTAATTAACAAACGAATGGACGATAACAAATCTGTGGCCAAATATCTTTCATTTAACAAAAAATATTGGTGTAATTTGTGCAGTAACTTCTTCTCACGGACTGTCGAAAGAAAACGCTTAGCATTTTAAATATATAGATTTTGCATTGGATATCTGAGGGCCATCTCTACATCGCTACTTTTTTACTTTTTCGATTTTGGCTGCAGATATTTTTTAGAATGACACTTTCATTTTCGGAACCGGTTTCGAAAGAGAAAGTAGCTTTATAAAAAATATCTGCCACTAATATCGAAAAAGTAAAAAAGGAGCGATGTAGAGATGGACCTCAGTTATCCAGTGCAAAAGATAATATATATATATATATATATATATTTAAAAACGTCGAAATGCAAACGAGATATTACAAAATAACCTTTCCATAGGTTTAGTATTAGCTCGCGAGTGTCTTCGCCAGGAGCCTTAAAGGGACTCTTCATTTACGTGAAAACACCTGTTCACTAATGTAAAACCTATGTGCAGGTTGTTTTCGAATTTCTCGTTTAAATTTGAATATTTTTAAACGATTTATTTTGCATATAGGATAACTGAGGTCGATCTCTAATATGCCTATTCTTTACTTTTTTTTATTTCGGTTGCAGATTTTTTTAATAAGTACTTTCACTTTCGGAACCGGTTTTGAAAGTGAAAGTACCTTTATTAAAAAAATCTGTAACCAAAATCGAAAAAGTACAAAATGTTCCTATTAAAGATCAAACTCAGCTATCCTATACAAAAAAAAAAAAAAAAAAAAAAAAAAAAAAAAAAAAAGTTTAAAAAAATATTATAAATTAAACGAGAAGTTCGAAAATAACCTGCATATAGGTTTTACATTAGCGACCGGGTGTTTTCAAGTGAGTGAAGAGTCTCCTTAAGATAAGCACAGTATTATTTTGAGGTCTCCTTTTCATTTGGAGAAAGTTACACACGGAAACTCTCCAAATCTTATGTTTAGAAATGCGTATTAGGTCACCTGAAAAGTACAGAATGTTTGTGTGAAACTCAATAAAAACAGTATATGCCCACTATTATTTTTAACTGAATCATACTGATTTGTAAAGATATACGAATTGAAAATTTCCGAACTGAATGAAAAAGTGACCAAGCTAGCAGTCAAGCCCAAGAACTTAGGCTTAAGTTGCCAACGCTCTGCCTAATGAGCTACTTGGGCGACGACCAGACGACTCAATTAACCTAGAAAACCTTATTTGCGATAGCATCTAGTCCACGATATAGAGAGTACTGAATCGTACACGCCATTGTTATTACTGAAACTTCTTTCCAGCTGCGTCCAACGAAATTGCATCATAAGAAGCTCCAATACTTTAACAATGTGCATAAACTATATGTGCTTGCCTAAAGAAGTAAAACAACTCTTGCTTGGTGAACCTAATTAGTGAACTGAATCGTTTCCTTAATCAGGACTCTTCAGCAATTTCTTCGATTCCCGAAATCTCATGTTAACCTATGGGAAAATTTAAATAGCTAGTTACACATTACCTAACCAGGGTTCATACGGGTTCCGTTATTTTCCACGTAATAGATCAGTATTTTTTTTTTAATAAAAAAATAAATCTAGTTCAAACGCGCGAAATTTCGCCTTATTTAAGGAAAGATTTTCTAAAAGAAAATACTAGTACCGAAGATTTTCCTGGTCTGGAAATTCCAGGACCCGTAACGAACCCTGCTAACACAGTTATGAAAATACGATTTTCTTCACTTGAAACTAGACATGGAATGCATGCGTAGTTCTTTTTTTTTTCTTCTTCTTCTACCCGACTGCCAAGAAGGATTATGTGTTTCACGCGTATCTGGGTATGTGGATTTCTTTATACCCTCGAAACATCACAACGGCTGGATGGATTTTAAGGAATGAGGTCTCTATCAATTCGTCTTAATCGTCCGATGGTTATAGGCTAAGTTTTGTTGTTATAGTATAAATTCAAAATGGCGGTAGTAACAGAATTTTTTTACGTACCCGATTGAGTGGCATATCATTGGATAGGTCTTTCAAAATGAAGCCGATGTTTTATTGACTATTTTAAAGTCAGAAGCTCCGTTTAAATAATACACAACCTGGAAGTTGTGTAAGTGGGATCTCTAGCTTTACTGCAACTCTAACCTTCATAGATATCTATAGGTCTCATCAAAACAGTGTTTATAGATAGGAACTAACAATTAAACACAAATTAAAAGTCACCAATACAAGTAAATAAAAAAAATAGGTAAGCAATATAAAAAATAGTTTCATATTGATGAGAAATAATTAATTAGTTCGCTTTTTGCGCAGTCGGGTTTTTTGATTTTTTAATTTTAATTTTTACTTGTTTCTTATAAGGCCTAAAAATTTTGCAATCTGTGATTTTTAACCAGCACATCAAGATGTTATATGATTGGTTAAAAGCCTATTGATCATATTCAACTTACCAGTTAGATAAGTTTTCTGAAGTAACATGAGTTTCCTCTTGCACTAGGCAAACTTTCCCTCGAACAAAATAAAAAATACAGTGCAAAAAATTTTAAAAAGGATATTAGAGGCCCCATTTTGCAGTAATTTTGGGGAGCTCTCTTAAATTTTACTTGGGAAGCTCATGCTGCACGCAATTTTGGATAATCGGTCCCTGCGCATACCTGTTGAAAACCATTGTTTTAGATCGTGTTAATTTATTAAGAGGTCTCAAAACTCTTAAAATTGGAAAAAAAGTGAAAAAAAAGGAGCCATTTTCAACATTTAATATCTGTTATCATGAAATGTATATGATTTAACAACATAATTTTAATTGATATAAAAGATATATGTATTTTATTGCATTTCATGTATTTAAAAAAATTGCAAGATGGAGAATTTCTTATAGGGGGCTCCAAACTGTCAGACATTTGTCGAGCAGAAAATTGGCATAACAGCTTACGCGCAGGATTACAAAATAAATTTTGCAACTAGAATGAAATTTTTTTGTTCCTAATTATACTTCAGATTGTAATAATTACCATGAACCTAAATAAATTTGTATTTAAAGTATTTTTATATTTTTGATACAAAGTTGTCTTTAGCTAATACTAAATTCTAAAATTTTCAACAGTATAATCACGTAAAAAAATATTTTTTTTAACAATAAAAATGAAATTTTAAGTTAAGTTTATACAGACTAACATGAGATATACGTTTTGAAAATTTCATGAAAAAATATTCAGAAGTTTTTGAGATATCCTGAGCGTTATGCCCATAAACGTCATTTGAAAAAAAAATGACATCAAAGTTTCGGAAATGGCCCTTCAGCTATTGCGCGTGTATAATTCTAAAAGCCATAACTTCTGTTCTAATGGGAATTTCAAGGAAATAATTATATCAAAACGTTCAGAAAAGATAGGAGTTTAACATCTAAAACATTCGAAAATTTTGAAGCTTTAAGAGTATTGAGACCACTTAAGGGTGTTTTCAAATCCAAAAGGGCAACTTTCTGACATAAGTTTTAAATTATTTTTGTTCGAAAATGCATGAAACTGGTTGGTGGTGTTGTTCAGAAACTGTGTCATTGAGCTGTTTTTTTCCTTTTTTTCGCAAACGCAATAGATCTTTCAGAAAATAGTGACAAAGTACGCGTTTTGAACCGAATTTTCGCGCGAAGGGAGAAAAGGCACTCAAGAGCAGGCGAAAAACGGGTTTGTCACGTGATCGAGTTCGCTGATAACTCAATAGATAATTGATTGATCAAAAATTGAAAAAACAGTTCAAATCCAAATCGCTACCATGACCAGGTTTTCCAATTTTATACCTTTACGTTAAAAAATGAATTTGTAAATATGTCAAAACGTTTTGCGCTTGTTGAGCAGAGCAGTTAAGAACAGCCTTAAGTTATTATGTTTGAACTTTCTGGCATGTTTATTAAACGTTTGTATATTTTATTTACAGGTCTCACATTAAAAGAAACATTCTTGGCGGAACTATCAATAGGGATTCCTGCCTTACGGTGATGAGAGAATTCCTAATTTACATCGCCATAATGGATACTAGTTTTCCAGAAAAACGGCCAAAAGTGTATATTATTTTTATACTTAAAATCATCAAATCTATCATTTTGAAAATGGACAATGACCCAACTACGCAGCAATATGTAAAGTGTTTAAAACTATTTTATAATATTGTTCCCGAGCCTTATGTACCACAAGATGATGTTAAAGATTTACTTCGATTTGTATTGAGAGATTCAGATCGGAAAGAGGAAGTAATAGAAAAATATCTTACAACTTATGTAGAGTTGTTTCGTGAGGAGAATACTGAATCGTACACGCCCAGATCACTGAAGCATCTTTCTTGCTGTGTGCAACGAAATTCCATCATAAGAAGCTCCAAAACTTTAACAATGTGCGTAAATGATATGTGCGTGCCAAATGAAGTAAAAGAACTCTTGCTTGGTGAACCTAAAAAGGAAACTGAATCGTTTTCTTTAATGGGGACTCATCAGTAATTTATCCGATTCGTGAAATCTCAGGTTAACATAATGGGAAATTTTAAATAGCTGTTTACTTATTACATAACACAACTCTAGCCTGCATAATTTGGGTTGTGCTGTTTTTTTACCTTTAGATAATTGGTTCATGTGTATTTTGTAACACTGAATCTAAAAATAACCTTCATTTTTTTTTTTTTATCACCACGTAAGTATCTTTTGTAAATCGTAAATTTTAAACTCAAAAAGTAAAAAAAATAGCGAAAATCTCGTACTGTAAAATAGATGTGGTGGTTGCGTTTTTTAACTTTTGATAATTGATTTTCTATGTATTTTTTTATTGTTGAATCCGAAAATGACATTCATTTTTAACCATCACGTCAGAATATTTCGCAAATCTCAAATTTCAAAGTTAAAACTGAACCTCTCCCCCAACATCCCTCATCGGACTTCCTGAGCTGTTTAACTGTAAGAATCCATAATATAAGCTAAAAAGCTGAATAAATTATTGAATTAAGTTGAATAAAAACGTTTTACATCTATTTTCTGGTATCAGATTTTCGCTTTTTTTTTTTATTATTATTTTTTTTAAACTTTTTAACTTTGAAATTTACGATTTGCGAACAATTTTGACATGATGGTTAAAAAGGAAGGTCGGTATCATTCAATGCTAAAAAGTACATAAAAATAAATTATCAAAATTTAAAAAATCCAACCATCACATCCATTTTATAGTAACAGAATTTAGCTATTTTTTTACTTTGAAACTTATGACTTGCGAAAAATCCTGATATGATGGTTAAAAATGAAGGTCATTTTCGAATTCAGCACTAAAAAATAAATAAAAATCAATTATCAAAAGTTAAAAAACATAACCATGTTGTCTATATTTTTATATCAGATTTTCGCTATTTTTTTACATTTGAAATTTACGATTTGCGAAAAATCCTAAAGTGATAGTTAAAAATGGAGGTCATTTTCGGATTCAGCGCTGTAAAGTACATAAGAATCATTTATAAATGTTAAGAAACATAACCATCATAGGTTGGTGTAATTATGAAACTACGATTTTCATCACTAAAAACTAGACGTCATGAAATGCAGTTTTTTAAAGCCTATAAACTTTGCAATTTTAAGGTACGGGAGTAAATTTTTTAAATTTTAACGTATCTTAAAAGTAACTTTTTCTAATTTTTAAAAATGACAATTTTTAAAAACGCGTAATGTCAGATCGGACGTCTACTTTCTGATAATGAAATCTGTATTTTGAAAATTATATCGGTAATGAGTAAGTACTGTTTTGGGAGAGTCCCATTAAAGTGTAATCTCAAAGATTAATGCATAATTTATTTTTGTATACTTTTTCACTGAATAAAATATTTTGATACAATTGCCATTCTATTCTCCTTCATAGGTTGTTGTGGTTATTTAATATATTTTTTAAATATAATTGACAGAAGCTTTTCTGATTTTCTAATTCTGAATTTCTTTATTATATTAATATTGTTTATTTAAACAAGTCGGAAACTGCACGTTAAACGTGGTAAATGAGTTGCGTTCCTACTATAACTAGTTTTATAAATATTCAGATCTAGGTGCAATAGCTGTTGCACTTTTATGCAAAAATACATGAATACAAAATTCATTACGATTATAAATATTAAATTCTGTAATACGGAAATAATAGGACTCCCTCTTAAATAGAATCTGATTATCGTGGCAACCTAGAATCACTACCTAAGATCTTGTCTACGTTATGCCACTACCTAATGATTTCCCAGTGTTGAGACACACTGTAAAAAAAATAAAGCCAGTTTTCCGGTAGGAATTTAAAAAATAGTTGCCCTTATCGTACCAGAATAATTTCCAACCCAGCTCGGAATAAAATCCGTAAAATCGGAATAAAATCCGTAAAATTCCGTTTTACCGACTATTTCCTTATTTTTACGGATTTTATTCCGAACTGGGTCGGAAATTATTCCGGTACGATAAGGGCAACTATTTTTCCGATTCCTACCGGAAAACTGGTCGGATTTTTTTTTTTTTTTTTACAGTGTACTTTCAATTTGATGTTTGATTTGTTGTAAATAAACTGAATTACAGTAAACTCCCGACTATCCGGCCCTCCGTACTATCCGGCGTAGTAAAAAGTTGAAAGTACTACTAGCAGTTGCAAGTGGCCGAGACCGTGGGAAAGTGCTGACTCGCGACAGGAATGAGCAAGAACGGATTGCAAAATGCAATAGTAGAGAATTCAAAACATAGTAATTGCAAGGTCTTGGAACATTCTTTTGGACGATAAAGGTGGACATAAGCACGTGTGGGAAACTGAAGTGGAAGGTGAGAACGATAAGCTTTTTTCGTTGCTGAAAAATATACCGGACTCTGACGATCTCAATGCAGAGGACAAAACAGAATGGATGGCAAATGACGAAGTTAATGAATTAACTGACAACGATATTGTAGAAATGGTGACAGGGGGATAAGTAACAGAAGTAAAACAGGAGTAGGATTGCAGGAAAATTTTCATGCCACATTCGGAGGGTTCAAGACGATTGAGGCAACACTGCAGTACATTAGTCTAGAACTCCTATTATAGGAGTCTTACATTAGTCAGCAGGAGGAAGCGACGTCAGCGGTTATCATCTGATTGCGTGAACGGAGGGACATTGCTTCGTGGAAGAGGGCTAACAGAGATAATCAAAAAACTAAACGCTTTTTCAAAAACTTAAACTTGTAAATTTTGACTCTTTTATCTTGTTCATAACTTTTCATATTTGTGCAATCATTTATTAATAAACAGTAAGATAAGATTACTCATTTCTAAGAATTAGGCTTACTTTTTACGTTAATGTTTTGCTTATTCTGAAACTGTATCTACTGTATAGTATGAAATTTATCTTAAAATGTGTAACATGTGTTTCTAATATCATGGCGGAGGGAGGGAGAAAAGGAGTAAACATTTACAAAACTCCGGCCTATCCGGGTTTTTTGTTATCCGGCCTACTCTTCCGCCACATTAGGCCGGATAGTCGGGAGTTTACTGTAAACTGTTATAATATACCATGTTAAGTGCGAAATTCTTTTACGGACACTCTGCTGCAAATCGACGAGGCCTTTTTCATTAAAGTTGTTAAATTAAAGAAAATGTTGTCATTTAACTCAAGGATTTTTGTACGCCATTGAAATGCTTACACAGTTTAATGCAGACTTCGGTTAGTGGTTAGTATGGATAAAAAATGACCCCCATTGGAAGCCCACACTAACGGGAGTCCAGTGTACTTACATGAAGTCTGGTTGGTTATGTTGCTGTCGGTCGTATCAATTGTCATATTCATCGCATATTCATATTCGTCGTATTCATATGGCTGATATGGATATCCAGTATACTGTAAAAAAAAAAATAATGCCAGTTTTCCGGTAGAAATCGGAAAAATAGTTGCCCTTATCGTACCGGAATAATTTCCAACCCAGCTCGGAATAAAATCCGTAAAATACCGTTTTACTGACTATTTCCTTATTTTTACGGATTTTATTCCGAGCTGGGTCGGAAATTATTCCGGTACGATAAGGGCAACTATTTTTCCGATTCCTACCGGAAAAACTAGCAGTATTTTTTTTACAGTGTAGCCAATAAATGATTTTTTTTCTTTATTGCCTGCTTTGTGTGACGTTTTCGTGACGCGTGCCAAGTCTTTCTAAAATATATAGGGGACTTTGGTAGCATGTGGATTTTCTCAAAAGAAAGTTTAGTATATCATATTTAAAAATAATAATAATAATAATAATAATAATAAAGCAATTTAATAAATTACAACGACCATTTGGAAAATGATTTTTTCAAAGACTAAAATTTAAGACATAAAAAATCGCACGGAGTTGATCCTACATTACGTACGCCATGAATTAAACATTAATAGTGTTATTACACGTAAAAATTGCAAGCGACAAAAAATCGCCTGCGACTCGTCAGATTTCCTGAAACTTACGTATTATCCACCTGAAACTTACGTATTATCCAATCATTTCATTGGCTGTTCGGGAAAAGGCTTTTCCATTGTAAAAATCTGACGATCCATTTTAAATGAAATTTCATTCATAAACTTCTAAACATCCCACAATATTACTTTTTACACCGTCGTATAGAGAAAAAAATGTACTTTTAAATGCAATTTGTTTGAAAGCTGTATCTTAATTTGTTTCTGAGTTATTAATTTTTTTTGTAGTTTTTATTACTTTTTTGTCATAGTGGCAACAGAAGTATCCATCTCTGTTGAAAGTAAAGGGAAAATACATATTACTGTATAGACCAATCAGAAAACGAATAAATTGCAGATTCAACGAATAAAACACTTCAGGTATGTTTTTGATTTCCTACCCTGAAAAAGAACAATAACCATTTTTCCAAATGGTTAATAAAACACTTCAGATATGTTTTTGATTTCCTACCCTGACAAAGAACAATAACCATTTTTCCAAATGGTTAAAAAAAATAAAAGAACCCCTCAACCGAGGACACTAGTTTATGATAAACCTTTCTTCCTTCTCTCTCTCTTTCTCTTTCTCCCCCCCCCCCCCCCCCCCCCTAAGCATACAATTGTTACAACGGGAGGACGCCGTAATAGAATATTTTTTTAAGAATATTTATATATTCTTATTAATTACGTCAAAATTAACTAGTCGGATGTGGCAATAACAAAACTTTCTTCTATCTCATACAGGTTAATACTACAAAATTCGCTATATCACAGTGTCGAAACAAATGACAATCTAAGCTTATCTCCATCATGAGGACTCTAAAGATATAGGTTCATTGAATTGTGTGCATTTTAAAAGAAGATATAAACATAGCATCTTTCAAACAAATAACTGAATTTCGGAACGCAACCTCTTAGATGTCTGCAACAAAAATTATTCCAAACCAAAAGAGCATACAAGCGACCCCTGTAGCGAGGTATACACCCAAGCCTAGTAAAGATCTATTTATGTGAAAGTGCAACAGAATGTGAAGTTTGATTAAATTTCGCGCAGTAGTTTTTGAGATATAGCTATTGCAAAAATCGTGCAAAATGCAGCATAGGAACTCCACATGTTATATGATTTACGCAAAAACCTAATCAGCACTAATTTACGTCAAGGTCCAAAAGAATATGAAGTTTGGTGAAATTCCGTGCATTAGTTCTTAAGATATGAATGTCATTAAAATCGTATAAATCCTGAAAAATGCAGCATAGCAGCGCCACCTGTTGGGAGATTCACACCGAAACAAAATCAACAACAATATATGCCAATATTTAACTGAAGGAGAAGTTTGATGAAAATCCGCGCATTTATTCTTGAGATAGAGCTATTGCGGAAATCGTGAAAAATGCAGCATAGCAGCACCACCTGTAGCGCTATTTACACCGAAACGTGATCATCACTAAATTGTATCAAGGTATAACTGAATCTAAAGTTTGATAAAAATCTATGCATTAGTTTTTCAGATAGAGCTATTGCGGAAATCGTGAAAAATGCAGCATAGCAGCACCACCTGTAGCGCTATTTACACCGAAACGTGATCATCACTAAATTGTATCAAGGTATAACTGAATCTCAAGTTTGATAAAAATCTATGCATTAGTTTTTCAGATAGAGCTATTGCGGAAATCGTGAAAAATGCAGCCTAGCAGCGCCGCCTGTTGGAGAATTTACATCAAAACTAATCAGCACCAAATTATATCAAGGACTAACTGAATTTGAAGTTTTATGAAAAATCGTTCATTAGTTCTTGAGCTAGAGCGCCCAAAAAATTTGCGTCGCATACATATAGACAGACATTTTGTAAAAACGTATTTTTCAGGATCTCTGACCCCTAAAACGTGTAAATCTGACGAAAACCGAAATTTCACGAATCCAATACTTTCTTCTTGTAAAGATAGAAGAAAGTAAAAATACATAGAGAGTAATCATACGTCGATCTTGCTATTGATGTACAGCCATTTTACCTTTTTCTCTCTTTACTGGAAGAAAGTATTGGATTCGTGAAAATTTTCGACTTCCGGTTTTCGGTATATTCATACTTTTTAGAAGGTTCTAAACACGATTTGACTGTTTTTATAAAATGTGTGTCTGTGAGTCCGTGGGTGTCTGTCTCTATGTGACACAAACTTTGTGGGTGCCCTATCTCAAGAACTAATGCACGGAATTTAATAAAAATTTAGATTAAATTAGTCTCTGACCTAATTTGGTGCTGATTATTTTTTGGTCTATGTGTTACTTCTGGCATTGATAATGACTTAATCCGTGATTTAGTGAATAATAAATCCACGGATTAGTACTGAAGAGATTGCTGAGAGACTAAATGCTGACAATTCGACTGCAATTCGCCATTTAAAACAACTTAGGTACACTTCGAATCTCGATGTATCGGAAATGGGGCACGAACTTTTGCAATCACCCAATATAGACGACTTGCACATGACGTCACATGTATGGCATCGCTACATATGGCGCCCAAATATAAGGCGAATGGGGCATTTGCAGCTCTTGCTTTTGCTGCATTTTGCGAAGTTTTCATTTGACTTATTAGACTTATTAACACTATAATAAGAAAAATCTAAATTAAACAGAAAGACAACACGGGCTTTTAACGGCAAACAGGGAGTTCTGACGTTCCGTCTGGGATCCAGATGCAATGCCATCAGTCGTTGCTAATAGCAACGTGACGTCAATGCAAGCCGCCTATATTCCATGATAATTTTCTACATGCAACATGAAAAAAGATGTTGAGTGAAACATGAATTCTGTTAAGCCACACATGGGAATAATATTTGCGGTATTAATAAATTCCCATGTGTGTAGAATTTAGAAATATTTCCCCAAATGAAAAGACTTAACCCTTTGAGTTTTGATGGGTGAATTTCTTCCCACTTAATTTTAATCTCCAAATGTTTAATTGGCACCGAAATATTCAACCAAATTTATTTGAAAATAGATTAATGCATTTTTTCGTGTATATTATAAGCCGAATCTTTTGTTTACAAAATACTGGTACCAATATGACATTTGGGCATTTTGAAGAAATTCACCCCCAGAACTCAAAAGGTTAACGAAATGATACTGTGCTTCACTTAATTTGAAAGGTTAATCGGGAACAGGTTATATCTATTGATAAAAAGGAAAATGACTGATAATAATAACAACAGTAAGGAGATTATCTTAATTCTATTCTAATTTTATGTGCTGATAATTATAATCTACAATCCAACTCTTCTGCTAAGTTAAACACACAGTAAATTGAATACATTTTATTTAGCATGTGGCTTTACTTAATAAACTTTAAATATTTTCATGGGCGATGGAACCAAGTTTACGCAAAAGATAAACAAAATTATAAGTTGTTTAAAAGTGCCTTAGAAATTTGGATAATTTTAAATCTCAGATTTAAATTTCCTCCACGAAAACCTCTAAAAAAATTTAAGCATGCATATTGGAAATGCAGTACTGCTTCCCAGTGACATAGTCATATAGCATTCCAGGGACTTAGAATCTATGACGTTTATGTACCCTATGAAACAAACAAGTAAAAATTATCAAAAAACCCGACTGCGTAAAAAAGCGAACTAATTAATTATTTTTCATCAATGTGAAACTATTTTTATATTACTTACCTATTTTTTTTTTATTTACTTGTATTGATGACTTTTAAGTGTGTTTAATTGTTAGTTCCTATCTATAAACACTGTTTTGATGAGGAATATAGATGTCTATGATGGTTAGAGTTGCAGTAAAGCTAGAGATCCTACCTACACAATTTCCAGGTTGTGTAATATTTAAACGGAGCTTTTGAGTGTAAAATAGTCAATTTAACATCGTCTTCATTTTGAAAGACCTATTAGTAGGAGAGCTGTTGAACATTTTTGAGTAGGTATTTGAGGCACCCTGAAAATTTGTGCAACACTTCTTTTGTAATGCCTGAATACAAAATCGAATGTCTGGCTGAAGAATCGTGGCCCAAAAACTGTGCCAGACACGTGTCAAGTGCCATTTGGCACCTGACATGTGTCTGGCACAGTTTTTGTGCCGACTAAAGTGTCTGTCATTTTCAAAATATTTTTTTCTAAGCATAAATATTATTCTGCCTCAATCTCAGCGTGCCTCAAATACCTTTTTTGGGTAGTCAAAAAATGGCACTTGACACGTGTCTGGCACAGTTTTTGGGCCGACTAAAGTGTCTATCGTTTTCAAAATATTTTTTTCTAAGTATAAATATTATTCTGTCTCAATCTCAGCGTGCCTCAAATGCCTTTTTTTTTGGGTAGTCAAAAAATGGCACTTGACACGTGTCTGGCACAGTTTTTGGGCCACGATCCTTCAGTCAGACATTCGATTTTGTATTCAGCCATTACAGAAGAAGTGTTGCACAAATTTTTAGGGTGCCTCAAATACCTTCCCTAAAATGTTTAACAGCTCTTGGACTATATCCAATGATATGCCACTCAATAGGCTGCGTAAAAACACTTTTTCGTCTCTACCGCCATTTTGTATTTTACGGGCGTCATTTTGAATTTATAAAAACAAAACCTAGCCTATAACCATCGGACGGGCAAGACGAATCGATAGAGACACCATTCATTAAAATCCATCCAGTCGTTGGGATGTTTCGAGCGTATAATGAAATCCACATACCCAGATACGCATGAAACACATAATCCTTCTTGGCAGTCAGGTAAAAAGAAAAAAAGTATAAGTGAAGCTCTTTTTTTTTTTTATAGAAATTAAGAAAATATATTTTTTAAAACTTGTAAATATTTATATATAAATAAGTTCTTGGAAATTGAGAAATAGGATAGATTTCGTTTATTTAAACTATGAAAATACTCCTTTATTAATTTCTAACTATTGGGTGCATCTGTTATATCTGTGATTATACTACTCTAATCGTCTGCAATTAAGTGTAGTTTATGGAACTACATGTCAAATCAATTCAAACGAATATCCAGGAACTTAAAATCCTGGAAAATTCTTGGTATTCCAAATATTCACGGACAAAATTAGAAATTGCATGCATATTGTGGTGTGAAAAGTAATATTTATCAAGAATTAAAACCGACTTCTGTTTTAAGTTTCGAGTTTTTGTGGCAATCCAGCATTGTTATCCACAGTTATAGGATCCTGCCAGGGTCGGTCTATACCGACCCGAAACCGGAATTTCCATTTGGAATAATACCACAAACCGCAACCCGAACCGAGCCCGACACGCTTGAACCCCATATTTAATGAATTTAATCCATTCGTGAAAAATTCTTTGCATTTCTGATATAAATTTTATCGTTTTTGTAGAAAACTGCACATATATACAGGGTGTTAACGAAGTCGGCCGACAAATTCAGAGAGGGGATAGTAAACATGAAGATGGGGAAAAATTGCAATTGAATATGATGTCGCAAACCACCCATTTAAGGTTGTTCTCAAATCCATAAGGGTACCTATATGACACAAGTTTAAATCTATTTTTGGTCGGAAATGCATGAAACTGGCAGTTGTTGTTGTTCAGAAACTACACAGAAAAAACTGTTTTGTTAAAACAACTAAATTTTGGTTAATATAGCTCCAACCAAATATTTTGGTTGGAGTGACCAACTTTTGGTTGGACTAACCAAATGATTTGTTGAATTAACGAAATAATTTGGTTAATCTAACCAAAATTTGATCATTCCAACCAAAATATTTGATTGGAGCTATATTAACCAAAATTTAGTTGTTTCCTCAAAACAGTTTTTTTTTCGAGTATGTAATCGACCTGTTTTTTCCGTTTTTTTTTGCAAACGCAATAGATCATTCAAAAAATATTGTCAAAGTTGACGTTTTGAGCCGAAGTTCCTGAAGAAAGCAGGAAAACCAGTCAGCGAAAGGAGAAAAACGTCTTTGTCACGTGATCAAAATCTCTAGTAACTCGATAGGTAATTTATTTATTTAAAAAAAAAATGGAAAACACAATTCGATTTCGAATCGCTTCCATAGTCAGACCTTCCAATTTTATATCTTTTCGTTAAAAAATGAATTTGTAAATGTGTCAAAACGTTTAGCGCTTGTTGAGCAGAGCAGTTCAGAACAGCCTTAAGGCTGTTCTCAAATCCAAAAGGGCAACTTTATGGCATAAGTTTTAAATTATTTTTGTTCGGAAATGCTTGAAAATAGCAGTTGTTGTTGTTCAAAAGCTATGTAACCGAACTGTTTTTTTTTTCGTTTTTTTGCAAACGCAATGGATCTTTAAGAAGATAGTGTCAAGTTGACGTTTTGAACCGAAGTTCCCGAAGAAAGCAAAAAAACAGTCAGCGGAGGGAAAAACCATCTTGTCACATGATCAAAATCGCTTATAACTCAATAGGCAATTTATTGATAAAAAAAATGGAAAATACAGTTCGACTCCAAATACCTTTCATAGTCAGTACTTCCAATTTTATATCTCTCCGTTAAAAAATAAATTTTTAAATGTGTCGAAACGTTTTGCGCTTGTTGAGCAGAGTAGTTGAGAACAGCCTTAATCAAAAATACAAGGTGTTCTACCCTAACTCAAATTCGGTTGCCGGTTATAACTTTGAGAAAACTGAAGTATATTATAATGGAACTTTAATAGACATGCTCACTTTTGTTGTAAATGTGATAACATCAGAAAAAGGCGGTAGAAGTTTCCATTATACGTGCCAGAAGTATGCATTTGGCGCTTCATATTTTGGACTGCGATAACCAGTTCATACGTTATCATCGATTGCGTGAACACCTTTTTTTAGGTGCGTTCGTAATTATATAAATACGTAGTACCTATAGTCGTCGTTCGGTCCGTCTGTCTGTCCGTCCGCATGTAAAAGAGCAAAAACTACCCAACCGAATGATCTGAAATTTTAAATATATAATTGTTATAAAATTTTGTAGAGTTCTTTCAAATTTTATGAACATCGGATGTATCGTTCGTTTTATTACAGGGACAGTCAAAAGTTTTCCGTTACATTACGGCCAATAGGAAAAAAATATTTGAAGTGCATTTTAATGATGTTACAGCCTTTCGAACAGAATGAAATTATAGTACAAACGCACCTCATTTGCCACGTTTGACGTGCAATTTCCAACTTGTTTTTAGAAGATTTCGTGATGTTATCACATTTCATACCAAACGAGGTACATATTGCAATTTTCATTGTAGTATTTTTATTTTTCTTAAAATTATTACAGTTAACCCAAGTTCAGTTAGAGTTAAACACCTGTATTTGTTGTTGGAAATGCTAATCTCTTTCAGAATTAGATAAACTCATTATAAATCAAGTTAACTGCTTTTCAAAAAACTCTTACTGCCTATCGTAAATAAGACTTGATTATTCTTCCACAAAGTGACTTCCTTGTTTATGTAAAGTGTCAATCAAAACCTGATAAACATTTAGATTAAAAGAATGCAATTTTTGACAGCTGAAAGAACTATATTAATAATCTAAGACTTTAAATGTTATTTAGTGTTTTGTTAATATAAGTAATCGAGAATTTTTATTTATGTTATTTAATCAAATATCAATAATGTTTTTTGGATGTTATAATTTTTTTAGTGTGTATATAGATATGTAATCAGAAAGGAGCAAAGATGTATACTCCAGTTTTGTATTTTAAGAAAGATGTAAATATTATAGTTTAAAACCAGAACAGTCAAAATGTTCCTGAAATACACTATATTGCCATTAATGACCGGCAATTTTAAATTTTAGACATTTTGTCGAATATTTAGAAATATACTTGTCAGATTCTTCTGGAATTTAAGGATTGAAAAGAACAGGTATGACTTCATATTTAGCAATGTTGATTTGATAAGGGGATAATTAGGGGGCCAACAAAAAATAAAAGAAAAAAAATAATACTTGGGATCACTCTGTAAAATAAAGTGCACGAAATGATCTATCAAGACCGAATATAAATAAACAGACATTGTGCAATATGTGCATTCTTTTGTCTAAGAATAGCACGTATATTAATAGAGATATAGCGATTTATTTAAAAAAATTAAAAAATGCTTGCATATTTTTTGCTTATAACATAAAGAGTTCTCAACCAAATTTAACGCCGATTTCAGAAAAGTTGACAAAATATAGTAGAAACAATATAGTGTAATTGGAATATAAATATATTGAATATTTTAGGAAATATGAGCAGTTGTATGACATGACATAATTTTTATCTGCGCATGCGCGAACGATAACAAGGATCATTTTACATAATTTAATAGTCAACTCTATGGAGCAACTTATTAAAAAAATCTAGTCAAATATCGTAAAAATTCAGAAAGATATCGCGTTAGAGTGAGCAAAATTTTAGTTATTCTCTAAAAGCAACTGAATGATAAGGGATTTTACACAAATTGTCATTTTTTATTAACTGACTTTCAGAAAATAGTTAGTATTTATAGTGACTATCAACGAGTAGATTTGGAAAAAATGCTTCGATATTGATACTTCTTTTGACCATGGTATAGGCCTGTTCTTGTGGTTATCAGAGAAGAACTAAAGCATCAATAAAAAATGAAAAAAAAAATTAAACTAAAAATGACAATTTGTGTAAAACCCCTTACACTATGACGCAAAAGTTTAGACAATGAAGAAATTCTTACATACTTTGAAAAATATTTATTCAATTTTCAAATCACTGCTTGAAATTAATGTGCTGTACGTATAAACAATATTTATAACAAAGAAAAGTGGAATTGTGCATATTGCAATAAATTAAATGGTAACAAAAATAAACTGCTGTCTCAAAAGTTTAGACACAAATTAAATAAAATCGAAATAAACAATTTTTAAAACCTGGTTGCGCATCCATGCTTATGTATTACGTCATATACACGAGATTGCATGGAAGAAACTAAATCTTGCATAGTTTGGGGATCGATACCGTACCATGCATTCTCAATAGATGTCTTAAATTCCTTTTCAGAAGAGTATTGTCTAGCGTTGCTATAAACTTTGCGACACATGATGCTCCAAAGTTTTTCTATAGGGTTAAGATCTGGGCTACATGCTGGCCAGTCGAGAACTCTTATATTATGGGAATTAAACCAAGATTTTGAATGTTTTGCAGTGTGAATTGAAGCATTGTCTTGCTGAAATTCCCACTGAGGACGCCCTAGAAGCTCAGCAAATGGCAGTAGGTTTTCTTCTAATGTCTGTGTATAATGCTGTGAAGTTTGACGACCACTGGTGAAGGTCATAGATACTTGTCCATTATAGCAAAAGGCTGCCCAAACCATCACCGAGCCCCCTCCTTGTCTGCGACTAAAAAAACGTCGAGGTTCCTTCCGCAAGTCATGCCAATACGATAAACAACAATCTGGACCATCCAGATTCCACTGTTTTTCATCGCTAAATATGACTGACTGCCATTTCTCTCCATATGACATATGCTTTCGAGCCCACATAAGTCTTTGTAACTTATGATATGGTTTCAGAGCTGGTTTCTTCTGCATTTTGCTATAAACGATTGTTCCTTTTTCCAAAATTCGTCTACGAATCGTATCCTTTGATACAGAGAGTCCCGATGAGCTTTAAACTCCACGTACGCTCATTTGTTGAGTACTCGCTAGTCTTTGTATCAGGCGATCCTCTCGTACATTTGTCACACGTGGCCTCCCAGACCGACATTTTGCTTTATATTCGGAACCACTCGATAAATAGATTTTTTTGACCTATTAATAATAGCAGAAATTTCAGAAACGCTCTTCCCTTCACCTTTCAACTGCCAAATCCTTGAAACCTCATTCACTTGAATTTCTTTAGCTCTCGGCATGTCGACTATGAAGCGCAATCGTTTGCAGAACTTAAGTACTCCAAATTTGTGACATCATCGATTCTAAATTTGCATATGCCAGCGAATATTCAAAGAAATTTAGAATAGTGTCTAAACTTTTGCGACAAGCACATTTGAATTTTTATGAAAAAAATTAGTATTATAGCAAATAAAACGACTGTCTTTTGTACATAGCATTTTAAATCAGTTTTTGAATATATTTACAGGTTTTTGTAATTCTGACGTCATAATTCTACATTTTAAAGCTGAATGACGTCATTGTCTAAACTTTTGCGTCATAGTGTATCATTTAGCTGCTTTTAGAGAACAACTAAAAATTTGCTCACTCTAACGCCAATATCTTTCTGAATTTTTACGATATTTGACTAGATTTTTTTTAATAAGTTGCTCCATAGAGTTTTCTATTAAATTATGTAAAATAATCCTTGTTATCGTTCGCGCATGCGCAGATAAAAATTATTTTATACAATTGCTCATATTTCCTAAAATATTTAATATATTTATATTCCAATTGCACTATATTGTTTCTACTATATTTTGTCAATCTTTCTGAAATCGACGTTGAATTTTTTGAAAGCCCTGTATGGTATAAGCAAAAAACATGCAAGAATTTTTTTATTTTTTTGAATAAATCTCTATATCTCTATTAATATACGTGCTATTCTTACACAAAATAATACACATATTGCACAATGTCTTTTTATTTATATTCGGTAGCGATAGATCATTTCGTGCATTTTATTTTCCAGGGTGATCCCAATATTATTATTTTTCTTTGATTTTTTGTTGGCCCCCTAACTGTCCCCCTTATCAAATCGACATTGCTAAATATGAGGTCATACCTGTTCTTTTTAATCCTGAAATTCCCGAAAAATCTGACAAGTATATTTCTAAATATTCGACAAAATGTCTAAAATTAAAAATTGCCTGTCATTAATGGCAATATAGTGTATATATCACAAAAGGATACACAATCTTTTAATAAAATAAATTCACAAGTTCTTATAGGTGAAACATCGCTGAATATTTCAGTTTTAATCTTGGAATGAACCCACCTTTTTCTTCATTGGATATGTTGAACAAAGGTCCATTTTTATCGTGGACGATCATGAACCAAAAGGTTAAGCAGATTTACCTTATCTTTATTTTGTGATTTAATGTGATTATTATTATAAACACGTTAAGTCTAATTTTTTATCTAACATTTGTGACTAAATAAGTGGTTTCCGACCCCCTGTTGTGTGGTAATTTTTCATCCTCTTGAGGACTACTATCAACCCATGCTGAATTTGCCTCTGAAATTCAGCAACACTCTGTATATATACTGCATACAAGGGCTGTCCAACGCGGCGGAATGGTTTTTTGCGCCCTTTCGTGTATCGCTAAGTATTTGCAAGGAAAAAAATCCATTTTAAAGAATTTTCTTTTAAGTAAATAGTTTTTGCACATTTTTAGCTCACAGGCTATCAAAGCCTGAGAGCAAATGTGCCCGCCCGTTCTGTATGTATGTATGTACGTATGTATGTATGTATGTATGTATGTATGTACGTACGTAACGCGATAACTCTTGATAGAAACATCCGATTTCCTTCAAATTTTTTTTCTAGGTTCATTGTGATAAGGCGCTTCCCTGGTTAGTTTTGGGAGTTCTTTTGTTAAGGATAAAGGGGGAAAAACGGGGTTAGTCCAACCCCTTAATTCAGATAAATGGGTTTTTCATGCAGAATCATTCGATTTGTTCCGAATTTGGTATACCGGTTTATTATGTTAAGGAACTTCCCTGATTAGTTTTTGGTGTTCATTGGTTAAGGATAAAGGGGGGAAAGGGGGGGTTAGTCCACCCCCTTAATTCAGATAAATGGGTTTTTCATGCAGAATCATTCGATTTGCTCCGAATTTGGTATACCGGTTTATTACGTTAAGGAACTTCCCTGATTAGTTTTTGGTGTTCATTGGTTAAGGATAAAGGGGGGGAAAAGGGGGTTAGTCCACCCCCTTAATTCAGATAAATGGGGTTTTCTTGCAGAATCATTCGATTTGCTCCGAATTTGGTATACCGGTTTATTATGTTAAAGAACTTCCCTGATTAGTTTTGGGGGCTCATTGGTTAAGGATAAAGGGGGAAAGGGGAGGTTAGTCCACCCCTTAATTCAGATAAATGGGTTTTTCATGCAGAATCATTCGATTTGCTCCGAATTTGGTATACCGGTTTATTATGTTAAGGAACTTCCCTGGTTAGTTTTGGGGTTCATTAGTTAAGGATAAAGGGGGAAAAGGGGGGTTAGTCCACCCCGTTAATTCAAATAAATGGGTTTTTCATGAACAATCATTCGATTTGCTCCGAATTTGGTATACCGGTTTATTATGTTAAGGAACTTCCCTGATTAGTTTTGGGAGTTAATTGGTTAAGGATAAAGGGGGAAAACGGGGTTAGTCCACCCTCTTAATTCAGATAAATGGGTTTTTCATGCAGAATCATTCGATTTGCTCCGAATTTGGTATACCGGTTTATTATGTTAAGGAACTTCCCTGATTAGTTTTGGGGGTTCATTGGTTAAGGATAAAGGGGGAAAAGGATGGTTAGTCCACCCCTTTTAATTCAGATAAATGGGTTTTTCAAGCAGAATCATTCGATTTGCTCCGAATTTGGTATACCGGTTTAGTGTGTTAAGGAACTTCCCTGATTAGTTTTGGGGGTTCATTGGTTAAGGAAAAAGGGGGAAGGGGGGCTAGTCCACCCCCCTTAATTTATATAAACGGGTTTTTCATGCAGAATTATTCGCTTTGCTCCAAATTTGGTATACCGGTTTATTATGTTAAGGAGCTTCCCTGATTCGTTTTGGGGATTCATTGGTTAAGGATAAAGGGGGGCTAGTCCACCCCCTTAATTTAGATAAATGGTTTTTTTGCAGGATTATTCGATTTGCTCCAAATTTGGTATAGCTGGTAATATTATAGTGAGAAATGGGGGAGCTAATACTCCCCCTTAATTTAGTGAAATGGTATTTTCATGTAGAATTATCTGATTTGCTTCAAATTTGGTATACCAGTTTATTATGATAAGGAGCTTCCCTGATTAGATTTGGAGGTTCACTGGTTAGGTATAAAGGGGGAAACGGGGGCTAATTCCCCTTCCCTTATTTTTTTGAGGGGCATTATTCTTTAAAATAAGAGTATAATATACAATTAGTGTGAATAGCCTGTGAGCTCAATGCCATCAGTTTAGCTGGGCACTTTTCTTTTTTATTTAATTGTTATTAGGTCAATTGAAGTTTATGGCTGCTTCCTTTACAAAATCTTTTGCATTGCCCCCTTCTTCCTTGTTCTCCAAAAAATTCCAATCTAAATTTACTACCATTCTTGTTATTTCTTCAAAATATTTTTGCATAAAATTCTTGAATGGTAGAGACCATATGGCTACTTCTATGTATGTGATGTATGTGTTTCGTATAAGACGAATGTGATGTATAGGAAAGACTTCAACTACTCAGGCCTTGATTACCGCTGGTGCAAAATTCTACTTGTATTTCCGAATAATAAATTTTCTCCATATTTATGACAGAACTTCTGCATTTAAATAAGGCGACGATTACTATACAAAAATACTGCTGGAATTTAACCCCTGTGGTAATCATGCTCGCTCCGCCGCTACAACAGGAGGGGGGGGGGGGGCAAAATTGTTTGACTTTATAAGTCATGTGAATAATGTTGCCCTTCATTATTTGTAACCCTGTGAGGGGCACCCTTATTTACTGAAAGGTTGGGCAGGCCTGCTGTATACTAATCCATATTCATATATATATACAGGGCCCGTCTAATGCAGGGGCATGCGGGGCAGCTGCCCCGGGCCCCCCGATTTGAGGGGGCCCCCCAAGGGCAGATATAAGTTAAAGGAGAGCCAAATGATAAAAAATATCCAAAAGTGACCAGATTCTAATTTAAAGTGTTTTTCAGTTTGTGATATTCAATTTCTTCCTTACTGATTTCATAAAAATTTTTTAAATACATAATTTTCATTAAAATATTACAGTAATACCACACATCTGTTATCTGTTTTCATATTATAAAACTTTATACCAAAGTACTTTAAGGCATCATGGGGAATGCAGTAACAACATAACAAGTATCGAAATTTGTTGCTATTATTATTAAATGCATGCCACCACTTGCCTTTCCATATGATGGAATCGCCCAAATGTATGCTGATTGAAGATTAAGTTAAATAGAAAAGTATTAACACAAACAGCCAATAATACCTGAGAGAACTGTATTTACATTTTAACGGCTCACATTTATCCTTATATTCCTATAACAAAAGAAAAAAAAAGTATGCTATAGTTTCTTAAAGTTATCTTTCTTGTACTATACTGTTTACAGATGTGAATAGTACTTGGTATGAAATTTAAGTCTACATACAATAGGTATGAGGGTTAGTTTTAGTCATTTCAACATAATTCACGAAAAATTTCAAAAGATCGAAGGGGGGAGGGCGAATAATGTTTGCCCCGGGGCCCCCCACTGTCTAAGTCGGGCCCTGTATATATATATATATATATATATATATATATATATATTACCATTAATTAAACATAACCTACCATCGTCAATTATTATGAATTAAAGCTGTAAGTATTAAAAAAATATATATATATATATATATATTATAAGAATTATTATGGAAGAAAAAAGAAAAAAGTGGACACCGACAAAAATTGAAAAGCTTATACATTGAATTACGTTATCAAGGGCACAGAATTCAATGATATAAGCAAAATGGTTGTTTTCTGTGGGAAAAATAAGCTAAAGCTAAAATTAATTTTCCCCTGTGCCCGAACAACCACTAAAATCAAGTGAATTGATTAAAAATGAAAGCAGAATAGAAACAAATAATATGAAATGGAAGAATCAATAAAACGTATTTAAATATTTATAGGATATAAAATATAAATAATAAACACCATACCGATTAATATTTCAGTATTTTACAAAAATCCATGTGCACATGTCTACCAGTATATCAAAAAGATTAAGGTGAATAAAACAGTTAAGAAATCACAGTAAATGGATGCAGTAAATGGATGGTCACACCAAAGGATGCAGTTAATACATTTTGAAATAAAATTTGAAATACCTTGTAAAACAAATTTAATCTAATATAAAATAAATAGATATTAATTACATTATTTAAAATGCACTATTAAATTAATAGATAACAGTTTAACAATATCGTCAAAATTTAGCTAAAAATACACCCTGGTGTATAAGTTATAACTGAAATGGAGCTAGAAAAATTAAAAATTAGAGCAATCTGAAAGAGACAATTTTGGTGCTGCCATCTATTATTAATTATATTAAACATCTATCGCAAGATAAAAATTTGCAAGCTTTTGAATGTAAATAACTGTTTAAACAGCAAAACCAAACAAATCCTTATATATAGAGAATTATAAACCTAATATAAATCACACAATGTATTTAAAACTATTGTTAATAAAATTTAAAAGCATACAATAAATTCTATTAGCTAACTTATTTAAACTAAACTAAGAGTTTAAATAATGCTAGAACATTGATAATATATAGCATATAGCTATATGCTATAAAACAAAATAAATTCAGTAATAATTAATATAAATAATTATTAAAAATAATTTAAAAATTATTTTTTAATGAATTATATATAAGATATTTATAAAATGAACAGGAAATAAAAACATGTGGAAGTATATAGAAGGTTAAATAATACTTAAAATCCCATTACTTAAAAAGCACAAATATAGAATATGGATTATTTTCAGACATCCATAAAAATCCATAAAGTATGAATGTGGGACATTCAAAAACATTAAACTAAGAGTGGCATACTATTAGTAATTAATATGATATTGTCCTTAGTAAATTAAAATTTAATAACAAATAATTGTAAATTAGATTAATGAATAATTAAGCTAATTATAATATTAATGAAATTCTCCAATTTACATATAAAATATCAAATCAACATCCACATAAAATACATAACAAAAAAAATAGTAATAATACAAGAGCCCCGCTTTTTTTTTATATAAATAATTAACCATTGCGTATTATCCAGACAACACCACCCTCCTCCGTACTCTAACATCTGCCCACCCAACCAACCTATAATATTTTTTTATATTATTTTACAATTTTTAATTTTTTATAGATATTTTTTTTTTATAATTTTTTTGTAATTTTGTTTACGCATGTGTTAATTTGTGTTTATAGATCATGTAAGAAAAGTACTAATTGTATATTAATGAATATATGAATTTTTTTGGAAAACCATGATTTAATGCATCATAAATTAGTTTTTTAATATTATTGTTAATTAGAGGAGAAGAACATAAACATTTTATTCTATATAAATGATTAAGTATTATATTACGAAATACAGAATGATGTAGACAAGATTTAAAATTTGTAAATGTATTAACTGTGAATTTAAATTCTTTACGTTTGTCATATAAATCTGTGATTGTTTTATTGTCTTTTATTGTAATTTTAAGATCTAAGAAGTTAATTGTATTGTTAGATAAAAGGTTTTCCGTTAATTCCAAATTAGTGGGATAATCAACTGGAAACCGAGTAATTGCAGATTGATCAGTTTCAATTAAAATGATGTCATCAATATAACGATATAAATGTAGATTATTATTAGTAAAATTACGTTCATAATGAGATAAGTATAAGTCTGAGAGTAAACTGGAAGTACAACCGCCTTGTGGTATACCGACATGCTGTAAATATAAAGTATTATCTTGCAATATATAATTATTATAGATAATGAAGTTAGTTAAAGATTTAAAATATGCAATATCTATATTAGATGGTAATTCCAGTTTTTTATAATACTTTTTAAATAATGCATTTATAATTTTATGTAAATCTAATAGGTCTATATTATTAAAAAGATCTTTGAAGTCATATGTCGTTATATTACAAACAGAATGATGATTTTTTAAAATATTAACAAGTTGATAGCTATTTTTTATACAATGTTTAATTTATATTTTAAATATATGGCAGTATATATATATATATATACATATATATATATTTGACATTAAACAATATTATGAACATTCTTTCGAGAAAAAGGTTACCAAACACGACCCTCAAAAGTCATAACAGAGTCCGAAACAATTAAAGTCAATCCACCGTGCAATGAAAAAAAAAATATTTCTAACCAGAACCCACCCCAACAACGGTTTGTGTCGGGTTTATGTAAAATCTAGTTCTTGGATCTGAATCAGGGCTGTAATCCACATTCATTTTAAATCTCATTGTTCTCAATTTCGCTTATATTGACGCGCATTAGACGATGACATATTAAAAATTTTGGCGTGTCCTTCTGTAAAACAAACTATAAATAATATGGAGACTATTTGAAATACACTGCTCAAAACAATTAAAGGATATTTGAAGTTTTATATAAAATAAAGATATAAACGAAATTTTTTTTGCCGAAAATAGAAGAAGAGAATCACAAATGCAAATTTTTCTGGTTTTCAAACTGTGGAGTATGCAAATTTTGAGTTCGACGTCAAAAACGTCGCTTCAGCGGCAGCGAATGAAATTTGACTTTCAACTGGATAAAAGAGAATGAAGACAAGGATGATCGGCATTCAGTGATTGCTTTGTTTCAATGAGTACGATGTCTCAGCGAAGTCATTTGACAGATTCAGAAGCTTTGAGAATTGTTGGTAGGTTAGAAGGGGGCCAAACTCAAGCCGAAGTAGCGCAAGTCATTGGAGTGTCACAAAGTGTCATTTCCAGAATCTGAAACCGTTTTTTGGAGAGTGGATGTGCAGGCCGAAGACCAGGGCAAGGTCGTAGACGGGCAACAACGCCCAATGAAGATCGGTATTTAGCGTTAACAGCTCGGATACACCGAACTATGAACGCTACTCTTCTCCAACAACACCTTCGCTTGGCTACAGGCACCACGATTTCAACTCAGACTGTCCGAAACCGGCTCCATGCTGTAGGTCTGTATGTTCGCCGACCGATGGTATGTGCTAAATTAACATCAAGGCATCGTCGCGACCGCAGGGAGTGGGCAACCGAGCATGTCAACTGGAGGAGAAATGAATGGAGCAATATTCTGTTTTTTGACGAGTTCCGTTTTTCTGTGCATCCGGATAATAGGCGTATTTTCATCTGGAGGGACCGTGGCAGTAGAAATAATCCTGCGTTCGTGCACGAAAGTGTCAGATTTGGCGGTGGAGGAGTGTTGGTGTATGGTGGCATCTCCATTGACGGGCGCACTGACCTCTACATCATTCGAGATGGAGCTCTGACTGGTCGCCGATATAGGGATGAGATCCTCAGACCTATTGTAGTCCCTTACGCTGCAGCAATCGGTGATAACTTCATTTTAATGGACGATAACTGCAGGCCACATCGTGCAAACCTGGTGGAGGATTTCCTTTTCGAGGAAGGAATCGTTCGAATGGAATGGCCAGCGTGTTCTCCAGACATGAATCCAATCGAGCACGTTTGGGACGCTCTAGGAAGACGAGTTTCTGGCCGCCAACAACCCCCGCAAACTCTCCAAGAACTGGAAAGAGCTCTTCTGGAAGAGTGGGGCAGAATACCCCAACTCGTCATTAATAGCCTCATTGAGTCCATGCCTCAAAGGTGTTCAACGTTGCTGGCCGCCCGTGGAAACCATACCCCCTACTGAAAATGATTTTCTTTGAAGAAAACACCTTTTCTTATTCTTTTTTTTCTCATATGCACAAATTGTGTTTTTTTCCTTTAGTACACAAATGCACAATAAAATGCATTTTTTTTCTGCCAAACATGTGTAATTTATTCTCATATAACCTACTATGTCTGTCGACCATGTATCAATCAGCTAAACAGTTTACCAGATACAAAATCCACCTAAAACTGCAATATCCTTTAATTGTTTTGAGCAGTGTATTATAAATGTGCTGCGTACCATAGCACTGTATAAAAAATTTGTAACGAGTGGCTAACTCTTATGAAAGTTAAAGCCTATAAAGTTTTTAAAAAATACATGAAAAGGGCCAGAGAGACAAACATATCATTATTATGTTCTAATGATATTAAAAAAGAAAGAAAACGACTAGAGTTCTAAGATTTTTGCTCCGACAAATATAAAATAAAAGATACAAATAATTGTATAATTCCCTTCATTGTAAGACAGTTAACTTTTGCAACGGCAAAGTAATTCTGTTTGTAAAAATTGCTGAAAAGATTACCTGACAGCAGAATTTTCGAATAAATTTATTAGAAAATAAATAAATGCTCTTATTCCCGTACATTACAAAAGATAAATTTTATTAAGAAATCCGGGTGCCATTCGATAGTTTGGAATGAAAATTAAGTGCCACCATCTAACCACCTTCCAACCACCGCCCTTGAAAATGTTAATAAATGAACTAAAAAAGCATCAAAATTTATAAATCCATTGCATATGTTAGCGCCAGATGAAACCAATTTACTTGATATTTTAAAGTGGTTCTCAAGCCCGCTGCTCAACAAGCCCGAAACTTTTTGACACATTTACTAACTCATTTTTGAACGTAAGGCACAAACTGGCAGGATTGACTATGGAAGCGATTTGGAATCGAAAGCCGTTTTGCATTTTTTGCTAAATGAATTATTTATCGAGTTATAAAGGATTCTGAGTCACGTGACAACCGGTTTTTCTCCCTTTCGTCCGGAAATTCGGTTGAAAACGGCCACTTTGACAGTATTTTCTGAAACATCTTTTGCGATTACCAAAAAATGGAAAACTTCTTTCGATTACATAGTTTCTGAATAACAACACCTGCCAATTTCATGCGTTTCCGAACAAAAATGAGTTAAAACTTGTGTCATAAAACTGCCCCTTTGCATTTGAGAACAGCCTTAAGGTTCCTGTCTTTGCCGGCGAAGACACTCACGAACTAATGCTAATCCTATAGGGAGGGATTTATGTAATATCTCGTTTGCATTTCGACATTTTTAAACATATTTTTTTTAATTGGATAGTCAAGGTCCATCTCTACATCGCACCTTTTTTCTTTTTCGATTTTAGTCGCAGATATTTTTTATAAAGTTACTTTCACTTTCAAAACCGGTTCTGAAAATGAATGTGTCATTCTGAAAAATATCTGCAACCAAAATCCAAAAAGTAGAAAAGGTGCGATGTAGAGATGGATCTCGGCTATCCAATGCAAAAAAAAAAAGAAGAAGAAAAAATTAAAAATGTAGAAATGCAAACGAGATATTAGAAAAATCCCTCCCCATAGGATTAGCATTAGCTCGTATCTTCGCCGGCATGGACAGGAGCCTTAAACGTAAGTTATAAAGTGTTTTAGTTGAAAGTTGAAACTTTTAGCCTGTTAATAAAGGGTAGAAATTATGTTTGACCCCACGGGTTTTTCGTTTTAAAAGGGTATAATCTCAAATTCTTAAAATGTATGTAAGAGTTTCTGTATAAATGTCTGTTCAAAATTTTTCTTAAGGGTTGATCATTTTTTGGGGATGTATGGAAATTCTATGCATACTTGATCAGATGAGGAGATATTTTTTGACATTTTTAGAAATACGTAATTATTTTTTTACTCCTCTTTCTCGTCTTCATATAATGGTATTAAAAAATGTGACGCTAAACAATATGAGAAAAGTCGCACTGTACATATATGTACAATGTACAGTATTGATAGAAAAAAGTAAACACCCCCTACTATGCAACAAATTATCGTAGAAGAAAGTTACTGATACCAAATGATTTGAAATAAAGTCATCTTTTAAATGATGCATATAAAATTTGCTTAGGAGGTCATCTACATATCGAAACAAATCCAAACTTTTCCCCCCTTTTTTTTCAGAGTAATACCCAAGTTTGACACCATAAATAAATTCTACACTCTTTAATTAACCTAAATACAAATCTTCATGAAATCCGTATGATTAGTTTCAGATAAATTACTTATTTTAAAAAGACGATATTTTAGGGGCTGTATCCAAATTGAAGTTCGGTACCCGATTAATGCTACAGAATGACTAAGTCACTTCTATTAATGTATTATTTCTTGCCAATATGACCATTTCACTCACTCAATATGTTTCGACTATTGTCAGCTCAAATGTTTCAATAAAATGGGTAATATATATATGTATTTTTCAATTTATGCTTTTCTGCACATCATAGACGAACCACCATTTTGATGTTTTTTAAGCATAATTTGAAAATAACTTGGAAGAAAAATTTCTAATTCTGAATTCGCATGAAGCTGGACATTCTAAGTATCAATTTCATAATTCATATTAAATTGCAAATTCAATGTATTTAAGTTTTTTTTTATTATTATTATAATCACACAAAAAATATCACATTAGGATTATAATTTCAGGAGATATTAATAAAAATATGAAAACGTAACTTAACATTAAAAGCTCTAATTCAAAAACTTATCATCTAAACGACTTGGAATTTAGTTTCTATGCATAGTTTGAAGCGAAGATTTAAAATATATTGTGTCAAAATTGTTGCCATAAAAAAAACCAAAGTTAGACCGGGTTTTGATCATTTAAAAATGTACTTTATTTCCAACCGTTTGGTACCAGTAACTTTCTTCTGTTATAATTAGTTGCACAGTTACTACGGGGTGTTTACTTTTTTTTATTCCGCGACTATACCTGTCCGCGATTGGTAAAAATGGTTTGCCCATTTGCCATCTAATGCACTTTCATAATTAAAAATTTAGCTCACAGTATAATCTTTTAATCGGGGAAAAATATGAGGGCAGAATTATTATTGTTATTACTATTTTATGTATTTATTTAGTTATTTTTAATGTTGAAACTGTAATGGGATTTCCTACATAAAAAAGCCATTTGTTTGCACGTGTATTGTACTTTTTAAATGTAGAAACTATAATGGATTTTCCTATGTCAAAAAGCCATTTGTTTGCACGTGCTGTCCTATTGGTGAAGATGAATTATTCATGCTCCAAAATAGATATATTGCAATATTCCCTGCATTTTCTTTTAAGCAAATGTCTTATTGTCTTTATCAAAATTCTAGTTATGAATGCTTACGTTATTATCAATGAAATAAGCACTATGTAGTACACGTCAAAATTTGACGCGGTAAACAACTTTAATGTTCATTAGAAAATGCATGTTTTTTTTTTCTTTTTCCTTCTTCCTTTTTAGTTGCTTTTAAATTAATCAAGTGTTAAAATCTTGATGAATTTCTATATTGTGTAAGTGATTTCTATAGATTTAAGATGATAGATGATGCTTTCAGACTGAACTACTCAATGAAGTGAAAAAATTTTAAGTTTGTAATTTATAACCTATCATGCTTACTTTTTATCAGAAGTTTAACTAAAGATATAGGGTAGATCCTTTATTTTTACAATGTCTCAATATGTTTTAACAATATTTACTATTTTCTAATTATTATTTTTTTAATTACGTGACCATTAAAAGTTTTCATCAACTTTATTTTCATTAGTCTCATTCTTGACCCTAAACTTAAAACTTGATGCTAGAAGCAAACGATTTATAATATATATTTTTTTAATTACTTCAATTTTATTTTACATATTCATACGTTATTTAATTATCAAACCAATTTATTTACTTGATAATTATAAATATTTTAGCTTAAATATTTGTAATATGCAATTGATATATTTTTTAAAATATTGTTGAGTGTTAAATTTAATTTAATTATAAAGCATTAGAATAACAATATTAATAAAATACAAATCGCATAACTTCTCCTGAAATAAAATGTGACATTATTGAAATTAATTATCACCTAAAATAATACAAAAATCATTCTGCCAGGCGAAGCGTGGGAATCGAACTGGCGTTCTCTACAAAGATTCACAGCTTTAAACTGACGCTTTATATCACTGGGCTAATCGGATCTCATCTTACTGTACTCTAAAATTGAATCGGTTCTAGATGTAATTTTACGCATGCACAGTTATGCGCATTTTGCACTGAACAGAAAATATACCTTAGCGTTTTAATATATATGATATTATAAAGGGATTTTTTTTCCTTTTTACTTGCACTGCTAAAGTTGTTGCTACATGAAAATAACGAAAGTAAAAGTCAATGCATAATTATGTAAATGGTTAGCTATGAGAATGTTACTCATTTCAGAGTGGAAATGACAGAAATATACGGATATATCTAATTTATTGATATATCGAATCTAAAAATATCGATATTTTGACACCGATGTTGATCTTTCGATATATGTTGATGTGTTGGCTACTTTACACCCTCGATACCTCTTATAAATCAATGTTTTTCATGTAAAAAAATATATATATATATTTCAAATTTAATTACTTCAAATATCCTTCTACATATAAAAAAGTAACAATTTGGAAACGGGCCAAAAGATTTGGAAATGGACCAATGGGAATCTGCGTATATACCGCGAAACGCATCTATTGGTCAGACGTTTCTGTCTTTTCTTAGCGGGAATTGTGCTTGGCGAAAACCATGAAAGTAGGGAATTTAGAATGGGGAGGGGGAAGAATCTTATGCATTTCGATAGAGTTCTGTCTTCTTTTTGTTTGTTTGTTTGTTTTTTTTGGGGGGGGAGGGGGTTAGGGGTCGATGGCAAAGTGATTTTTACAGAAAGAAGATATTTTCAATTAACTAATGAGTAAGGTTAAGGGGGAGGTCATCTGCGTTTGGAATCTAAAGAGTGAATGCATAGAAAAAGATCGCGAAGCGATCCATAATGGAAACACAAAACAATTACGTCTGAGGTTGCTGAAAATAGGGATTGCTTCGCGACACCGAACGGAATCGACGGTTACGCGGGGTTTGGTGAGCGTAGCGAAATGGGGTGGGGTGGAGCCCCCTGGTAAAACAAAAAAATAATTAGTGTTTTTTGTGAAAATGTATTAATATATTTTCAAACTAATAAAATACTAAGATGATTTAAGTTATGTATATGTATTTTTTTAAATTGTTAGTAGGAGGTTAAGGAGTAAAAATTATTAGTACATGTGCACCTTTAAAAAAAGATCGAAGCAAGCTAAAGAGAGGCCCTGACCTTGTATTGCATATGGATCCTTTACAAATATTTAAAGAAAAAATTCGATGCCTTGGGATAGATATATGAATGCATATTTAGGTAGAATAGAACTTAGAATAAACAGTACAGGTGCCGCTACGCGTATATTGCAGCAATTAGACCGTTAAAGGCTAAAACAAAAACATGTCTTTTGCGTTTTCACAAATCTGAATTTAAAATCAGATTAGATTCTTTTATTAAAATCTTTTGGCGTAAAACATATGTTTCGAAAATCTTGAAGTTATAATGAATTTTCCTATGTAGCTTCTATGTAAGTCATTTATTTCTACGTGCTTTCCTTATAAAGATGGATTATAGATGTGTCAACATGAAACATTATTCTCTCTCTCAGGACCATCGCTAAGACTTTTTCTTCGGGGGGGAGGGGGGGAGGAGGATCTTAAATTGCCAAGTCAGATTTCAGTATTTGCCAAGTAGTTTTATAAATGTATCAAGTTACCACAATTAAAAAATGTAATATAGTTCTTATTTGTAAAATGTTTAGTAATATTCCCAATTAGGTTTGGTGAATATGAAAGGTTTGGTGAATATGAAATACTTTTACCAAATCTGTCAGAAATAGAAAATGGCTTATAGTTTTTATTAAAGATTTAAACAAATTTGCCAACTAAGTTTGTAAATTTGCCAAGTGCAACAGTATTCGCAAATGTTTTCTTTATGGGGAGGAGGGTCCCCCCCCCCGCCCTCACTTTAGCGAGCGAGCCCCTGCTTTCTCTCTACATTATTTTAATCAAATATTTTATGTCTGCATCAAAGTTACAGTTATGAATGTTTATTTTGTGTACTAACGAAATGTGAATTTTATAAAGGGTGGTTATAATTTTTTTTTTTTTTTTTTTTTTTTTTAGAGGTATACAAATTTAAAAAGAAATAAAACACATAAAAAATAATGTTAATGGCCATGATATTGGTTTTATTAAATAAATAATTTTATGCCATTGGTGTTTAAAAAGGATTTCAAGCATATGAACGTCGAGGCTGCCTTGAATGAAGAATGGCCAATCTGAAAGCCCAAATTTCAATCCCTTTATTGAGATTTCTATCTTCAATAGAAGAGAGTATTGTAATCGAAATATTTTTCGGCTTCCAGTTTTCGACTAATTTACATATTTTAGGGGTCAAAGATCCACCTCCCCCCCCCCCCCAAAAAAAAAAAAAATGTTTATACAAAAGGTCTGTCTGTCCGTGTTTCCATCTGTCCGTGTATCGCCGTTGTACCAAGGAAAACTGTATGAAGTTATACATAGATTTCAATCAAATTTTTGTGTATGTTTTTGGCTATGGCCAGCAGGTCCTCCTCAATTTGGAAATATTTCGCCGAAAGGGGGCGCCGTAATAGCGATTTTTGTGTCATTTTCATTATTGTACCACCGAAAAACGAAAAGTGCATGAAGTTACGCTTAGAGTTGAACCAAATTTGTTGTGTATGCTTTTGGCTATGGCCAGTAGGTCCTCCTTCAATTCGGAAATATTCTGCCGGAAGCGGGCGTTGTAATAACAATTTTTGTATAATTTTCTCGATTTTTCGTAGTCTTATTGTATATCGGCACCTCGCGCGCCGACGAGAACTTGCATCCAGCTAAGCCAGCTATTCGCAAACAGCTGATATAGAACAGAATAACAAAAAACTATTGATATTAATAAATATCAGGATCGAAATTAACTCGTTTTTACTCCAATTAATTGAATAAAGCCGAAATTTAAGATCAAAATTAATGTTGGTATATTAAAATAGCAATTAAAGCCTTTGTGCAGGAATATTAAAAAGCAGTAAACCAACGTTTAAAATGCACAAATAATGCGTGAAAAGCAGCAAAAAGAGCCTTGCTTTTTCTAGCACGCTGTTCTTTTTTCCCTATGTTGCACTGAAGAAGAATCTCGCTGTAGATTCGAAACAGCTGTTTGCTGCTTTTCACGCATTATTTGTGCATTTTAAACGTTGGTTTACTGCTTTTTAATAATGTTGGTATAGTATTGAACTAATAATACTGAAGTATTAACATTTGCAATTACTTTTTGAAATATTAATATGTATGAGATGAAATAAAGTTTTGGGATTGTTCATCCAACTATAGTTGGAACTATAGTTTCATTAATTTTTAACGTTTTAACGAATCTTTGACGTACTCCGAATCTTTTTATAAAGAAACTAGCAGCCTAACGCCCGCTACGCTGGTCAGTTTTTCTAAAGAAACCTTGAATCAAACTAAATATATCTGTGAATTTGATCATGCGTTTTAAAGCAATATGGACATTTATCTGGAATGCCCAATCTAATTGGTGAATATGAACGTTATTACGCTATTATATCTTTTGAGCCATACAAAATTTAGGCTGTTAAGGGCCAACTTCTTTCGTTGATCAGTTAGTGTAGTATTCGGTGAAGAACGATAGAACAATATGTAATATACTAAAAGGGTTCATGAAAAATTATCAATGCAAATCTCATCAGAATCTGTTAATTGGACATACTGAAAAGGCTAATCGTTCATAATTTGGTTCGCCTGCTTCTAAAACATTCAGCCTTAATTCTATAATCAAGCAACCTGACGACCAAGCAACATCAGGCGAATGATATGTGCTTTATACTAAAACATTCACTGAAAAATTAACTAACCGAGCAAGTTCCATCGAAATTCACTTAGCAGGTAAACTGGAAAATGTACCGAAACTTTTCATAAAAATAATCTAATTAGCAGTTTAAATCCCGTGAAAATTCATTCAGCGGAACCTTAAAAAAAAAGCCAATCTTTCGAAATTGGGTTCATCTGATTTAGATCATTACGCATAATTATTTAATTAAGCAACGTAGACCATTATATTTTATACTAACATCTTTTCTGTAAATTATCTAACTAACAATGTAAACCCCATCAAAATCAATTCAGTAGAAGTAAATTTAAAAGCGGCCGGAATGAAATTTCCCTTTGCATTTTATATACAATGAGATAGTTAAATATAGCTATCATAATCGCGTTAACCTGATTATATAGAACACTGAGGGATGCAGGGGTAGGTATACATCGCATCATTTCTGGATTTTTAAAGAAAGTCTGAACTTTCATAACTATAGCATTCTAGTATACATCCTTTGTCAGTAGCGTATTATCCTCCAATTTTCTTTACTTTACCACAGAGAACACTTTCCGCATAGCTTCGTAACTAAACAATTTTGAAAGATATGATAAATATTGAAAAAATCCCTGAAATATTATCTAACTAACTGTGCAACTGTCATTAAAATCCATTCAGTAAAACCTTTCCTAATCGAGTTCACCTAATTTTAGAACTCCCGTAACTATTACTAAGCAACTTGGAACGATGGTTTTTAGATTAAATTATTTATAAACCAAATTTACTATCTAATACTGTAAGTTCTGAAAAATTATGTTCAGTAGAATCTGAGTTATAATCAATCGGAATGAAATAGGAATTTACGCATTACTTATAGTAGTAGAAGCCTTCGCCCGCTACGCTGGTAGGTTTCTCCAAGCGAAACTTTAATCAAACGAAATATATCGGTGCATTTGATCTTGTGTTTTATAGCAAGAAATACATTTATCTCTAATGATCATACGCGTTGCTGAAAACAATTTGAACGTCATTACGGTTTTATATCTTCTAATGTCTCAGACAAAATTTGGACTGTTATGAAGCAAATCTTTTAGTTGATCATTTATAATTCAATATAAAAAAGAACGGAAGAACAATATGCAGCATATTAAAATCATTCCTGAAAATTAAAAAATGCAAATCTCATCAAAATCCGTTCAGTAAAACCTTCTAATAAGACTAATTTTTCATAATCGGGTTCACCAGATAATACAACATTCAGCTATAATTCTATAGTAAAGCAATGTAGAACAATGTGTGTTATATACTAAAATCTTTCCTGAAAAAATATCTAACAACAGTGCTAATTACCTCAGTAGAACATTCTAAAAAGGCTAATATTTCAAAATAGGGTTCACTGATTAAAGAACTTTCGCACATACTTCTATAACTGAGCAACGTAGAATAATATGTGTTATATATGAAACCCTTTCTTGAAAATTTATCTAACAATGCAAATCTTCTCAAAATCCATTGAAAAGTACTCAAGTTATAAGCGGTTGAACCGAAATTGCCCTTTTTATTTTATATTTGTAGTTGATAGTTAAATATATCTTTCATAATCAAGTTAACGTGATTGTAGAATTTTTAGGAATGTAGCATAGACTATACACCGTAGACCTTCTAGTGTTTTTTAGAAACTCTGCACTCCATAGCTATAACATATATACTCTCTAATATATACCCTCTGCCTGTAGATTTTATCCTACTTTTTAGGATTTCGTTCATCTGACGAAACCCTATTCGTCTCACACCTTTGTCTGTCTGTCTGTCTGTCCGTCACAGAGCCCGTTCTCAGAAACTATACATGTTAGAGATTTGAAATTTTGGGTACTTATAGCTGAACACCTCACATCAAACAACAAATCATAAAATTTTGAAAAAGTTGGTAATTAACTGAACTACGGGCTAATTAACTTCTAAAATTAACCAATCCACCTTTTTAACTCAGATTCAAATGAACTTTCTCCAAATCATCCGTGTTTCTCCTAAGGGTTGCCAGTAAAATCAGCCGAAGCATGGTTACCACGGAGGAAATTAAGCCGAAAAATGAAGTGGGCATTTTAAATCAAAATCGCATATCAGAAAATATTGGTCCGAGAAATTTGTAAATGGAATAGATAGACGCAGAAAAAAATCTACTTTTATTTGGTATAAAGTTCACATTTCTGCGATGTGTATAAGTTAAAATATCCACTAAAAATCGATCGATAAAAATTTATTTTCTTTAATTGGAAAGACAAGGAAAAAAGATTTCAAAGCAGGCAGACATGACGACGCTGCGGTTTTTCTTAATAGCATATTTTAATACGGAATTTTAACTTTTTAAATATTAAATTTTTTGATTAAATTTTATGGCATCCTGATGTCAAATTTCTCGCTGATTTTATTGATACCTATTTCTATGTCCTATCTTAATTACAAGCTGAAATATTAATTATTATTTAATTAATCGGTTTAACTCGCAGAAGAATAAATGTCGGTAACTCCCACATGTGTATTTTAAACAATTCTATCTAAGTGAGCCCCTAATTATGTTGGAGACATGAAATTTCGGGTACTTATAGCTGGACACCTCACATCAAACAACAAGTGATAAAATTTTGGAAATGTCGTACTTTTAACCCTTTGGGCTCCCACATGTGTATTTTAAACAATTCTTTCTAAGTGAGCCCCTATTTAGGTTGGAGGCGTGAAATTTTGTATATTTATAGCTCAACATCCCAGATTACACGTCAAATAACAAATTTTGAAAAAGTTTTATGTTTAACCCTTTCAACTCCAGCTCGTGTATTTTAAGCAATTCTTTCTAACTGAGCCCCTAATTAAATTGGAGATTTTAAATTTTGCATACTTATAGCAGAACACCTGAGGCCAAGCGACAAATCATAAAATCTTGAAAATGTCTTACGTTTAACCCTTTGAGCTACCACATATGTATTTGAAGCAATTCTTTCTAAGAGAGCCCTAATTAAGTTGGAGACATGAAATTTTGCATACGTATAGCTGAATACCTCAGACTACACGACAAATCATAAAATCTTCAAAAAGTCTTATATTATTTACCTCTCCGGGCTCTAGCTTGTGTATTTTAAGTAATTTTTCTAACATCCGCCCTTTTACCCAGGAGAGAAATTTTCCAACTTTTGCCGACACCCCTTTGAACCTTCTTTCATATTGTGCACCATAGCCTTACATATTTTAGTTCCATTTTTTACCGCCAGGTGCGCCTACTGATCTCAGGTGCTATGGGCCCAATCCCCTCGACTAATATATCTGCGGATAGTATGTAAAACGGGATTTCGTTTGGATAGATGTTTGTTTAGAATCGAGTGCGCCCCCTGGTTGCGAAATGTGGAAGTAATAGATTTTTCAAAAAGATAAATTGTTTTGAAAGGAATATTAAACGGAACCCTCTGTGCGATCTGTGATCACACTTACCCACTTGTTTTTCAACTACACCACTGAGAATTTTCCTCATAGTTCCATAACTAAAAATGTAGGATGAGATTTCAAATATTGCAACAATCCCTAATATTACCTAACGGTGCAACTCCAATCAAAATACGTTCAGTAAAACTTTAAATAAAAGGTTTCACATTCGGGTTCACTTAGTTTTGGAACTTTCTCTTGTAATCTAATTTTCTGCAATCTGATTTGCTGCCAAGTTTGTGCTTCAGAAAAACAATAACCCAGAAGAAAACTTCGCTACAGAGAAGTATCATCCATGCAAGAAGTACCAACCATCCACAAAAAATAATCTAACTAACAGTGTAAGTCCCATCAAAATACATCCAGCAAAACTCAAATTATAAACGTGTGGAAGAAAAAGCAAATTTGGATTTTATATAATTACAGTAGATGTATCTTTCATAATTGCGTTCACCTTTCTGTATAGCTTCTCCAATAGCTCTATAACTAAAACTAAGCAACATAGAACACTGAGTGTATACATAAAAACCGTTCCAAAAACATTACCTGACTAATAGTGGCACATCCTATCGAAATATTATAAAGAATAGGAATAAAATGCAAATTTCCGTTTTAAATATGTAGTAGATGAAGATGATACGATTTTCTGTAATAGAATTCATCATGAAGTTTTCGCTTTATACATAAACGATGCTTTCAACATTGTAATTAATACACCGATTGAAGAAGTATCCGATTACGGAAGATTAACCAGAAATCCCATGAACAATTACCCAAAGAAAGGTGAATATATGGCTTTTGTGATACTTTTATGTTAGCCGGGCACAAGCAATAAATCAACAAAGATTGTTTCCATATCTTATTCTTATTTTATTATTTTCATTCAAAATAAAAACATTTCACTCATTTCATTTATAATATATGCTTTACACTAATGTCATTGAAAAAGATGAAAAGTAAAACAATAGGAAATAATACCATAACTTAAAACAAAGAATTGTTTTTAATTTACATACACGAAATGTAACTACTGCTATTGGCAATTTTAAAAATGCTAATGGCGATATTTACATACGGATACGGCTGACATAAAAGTACCCATTTTTTCTTCTTTTCCAGGAGCAAGTGATAAATCGCGATGTATTATTTCAATTCCAATTTCTTCCAATAAAAAAAGTAATACACATTTTTCGGACCATGAGATAAATCGCCAAAAATGGTTGAAAATTGTCAATCTTGTTTATCGTTTGCCAATTACGTTCAAAAAAGTAATTTAACATTCTTAAATACATAACCTTGTGAAAAATTGCGAATTGTTTTAAGTAAATAAATAAATAAAATATAACATAAAACTGCATACTGTAAACTATAATAAATAAAAATTATAAGAATAAAATTAATTTTAAACTATACTAAATAAACTATCAAATGGACAAAAAATAAGGATTGCTGTAATTAATGTAATTGCCATGCTTGGCGCAGTTGTATCTGACATGGCCCGGATGTAAGTACCATCAAATTTTTAAAGTCGTGCAAACATTGCTTTCATTTTTTAAATATTTTCGTTTTATAATGTTAATTTCTAAGTGGATCGCTTCCTTGTATTTTAAATAAATTCAATATATTTTTTTCTTTTTTTCAAGGCTTTCGTATTTATTTATTTTTTTCAAACCCATTTAGCCGATTCAATTCTTTAAACAAAAGATTTAACAAAAAGATTTAATTTGAATTTCTTCCGTTGCTACAGTAACGGATGTATAAGATGAATGAATATGGATGAATTATCACTTATAATGTTAGGTATTTCGAGGTTTTGGTGCCAAAGACATCGCCAAATTAGAAATATATGAAATATCTCCCGAACTATTCGGCTTAAAAGAATTTAGTTAGTAGCATTCGATTCAGCATACAAAAATACACCAAAATATGTTATCAGTTGAAAAATATCTATAAAATCAGATTTTTAAGGAATTTTTTCAAAGTTCGTTCGATTTTTTACCCCCCCCTTAGGGGTGGAATTTTAGAAAATCCTTTCTTAGCGGCACTCTATGTCATAAGAAGAATTTTTACCCCAAATTTCAAGACTTTAGGTTCAGTAGTTTGGGCTGCGCGTTGATTAATACAAAATTCAGACTTTCTTTTATATATATAGATTACATGATTATAAGGATCAGGCTAAACTTATTGCGCTCATATTGTCCAGATGTCATCTGCGCCCTTAAAATAGACAATGGGAATGGAATTGGGTTCCATACTCTTAAAAACAATTACTTGCTCCTATTGAAGGAAAGTACACATTTTATAGTATTTTATCAAACATGATAATAGAAAAAAGGTAATTAAAAGAGAATACATTGAAAAAATAAATATTCGACAAATATTATTACAAACTTTCTTAAGGCTGCTCTTAACTGCTCTGCTCAACAAGCGCAAATCGTTTTGACACATTTACAAATTCATTTTTTAACGGAAAGGTATAAAATTGGAAAGCCCGGCCATGGAAGCGATTTGGAATTTAACTTTTTTTTTTTTTTCCATTTTTTGATCAGTCAGTCATTTTTGATCAGTGATACTCAATAGGTAAGCAATATTGATCACGTGATAGACACGTTTTTCGCTCACTCCTAAGTGTTCTTTCTTCCTTCGCGAGGAAATTCGGTTCAAAACGCCCACTTTGACACTCTTTTCTGAAAAATCTAATGCGTTTACAAAAAAAAAAAAAAAAAAAAAGAAAGAAAAAGAAAAAAAAAAGGAAAAAACAGCTCGATGACATAGTTTCTGAACAACAACACCAGCTAGTTTCATGCATTTTCGAACAAAAATAAATTAAAATTTATGTCAGAAAGTTGCCCTTTTGGATTTTAGAACACCCTTAATGAAATGATGTCGAAAAGTATGAAGTTTTTAATTAAATTCAAAACGACTTCATTATTTAAATCTTTCAATTAACGTTCATTAAAAATCAAATTTTCTTTACTCAGGTAAAGAAAGGAAAGTTTTTACGCAGATGAAGAAAATTCTAAAATAGAATTGAATTCCTGCAAAACACAATCCGTTCCCCCAGAAAACGGGCTTCGATCAATAGAAATTAAGAGAATTCGGCTGGGATAAATTAATTTTTATCATCTTTTATTCCTTTGAACATACAAGGTACTGGAAATATACTAAAGGTTTAAAAAATTAATAAAAGCAAGTAAACGATGACAGTCATAGAAACTATTCTTGCAAGCAGTCCAGTTTTCTGACCTTTGTAACTACATTTTTTTTAATTATTATTAAAAAAATTGACCTTTCTCTAAAGTGGAGTTATCAATAAAGAGAATTAGACATTTAATGTAGTACATACTAAAATTATAAACTATTAAGCTAACGTATGAGTTTTCCATTCTCTAAAAAAAATATATAGTTTATGTGTTATTTGCAAAATATTGTGTAAATACACATAGTCTATACTTTTATAATAATTAGTTATATAAATAAATATTGTATAAAATAACAAAATTACATTGATAAAAAAAATATCAAATTAAACATAACTAAAAATATTTAAATAACTAGGGGGCTCGGCCCCCTACGAGCTACGCTCGCCAACCCCCGTCCAGACACCGCAGACTCTAAATGCACGCTAATTTGATCGGCTTTAAAAAGATTTCGAAAGATTGAATTATAATTTAAAAAACAGTGGCGATCTCCCTATAAACGAATTTCTATTCATTTCTCTTTGATTGGGGAATTTTAACGCCAAATCCGCTGCGGTACTACTTGATTATCCTTTCGACCAATTCCGCCAAATTATATAAATCGCCAAACCACTCGCCAAATTATACAAAGTGATATAATTTTTATTTTAAATAACGAAAGAACAAATAAATTCGTACAACATTAATAAAAACACAAATAAAACGTCGAAATAAAAATAACTTGATGACGTATACACGTGTAACAACATTTCAAAATAAGCTAATATAAAAGGAATTAAGTAAAGAGAGTCTTTGTCTCCTGGTATTTTTTAACAAAGCGAAAAGAAAGTTCTTTTAAATGAGACATTTTAAATTAATTCTCAAAATATCAAATAAATGTCTAGCGCAATTTCTAAATTTAAACTTTTTTGCAATATTATTTTGTGTTCATTTTATGTAATAATGTGACGTAAATATGACGTAATTTCTCCTAAGACTTCTAACGCATGTTAATGAATTTATTATTTTACAATATCTTAATAAGTTCCTGCTTATACGTAATTATTTAATTCTAATTTGAAAGTTTTTTTTCCTGTTTATAATAGTCACGTGTAAATAAATTTTTAATTTGAAACAAACATTATTGCTTGCGCTTTTTATACAGTTGGCAACAGTTTAAATTAGTACAATTTTCTGAAATCTGTAAAAAATATCTCTAGAGATGCTGAAAATTTGAATTTAAAATAGAAATAAAGCCTGAAAAAATGAGTCAAAATAAAAAAATTAATGCAATCTGCACTCCGGCAAATTCTAACGCATAAAATGATCTAAAAATGATTACACTGCCATGTATAGTTTTTGCTGCTATAAAACTTTTTTAGTGGAACGATTTTGTCCAACTTTAGCATTAAATAACTCTTAAAATAATTCTTCGATTTGAAAACTGTCTGCATCAGCGTGTTTATCAAACATTTCTGTATAAAACCACCGATTTTCATATTTTTGTATGCATTATTTTTGTTAATATTAACGAAGAAAGTCCTCCGGTCACAAAAAAATCAAAACCGGCGGCGGCGGTGACAGCGGTAGTTACTTTTTTTTTTTAGAATAGAGAGATAATAATAAATAAACATTTATATGACTGTTAAACTAAAGTTTGAAGAGGCATATATTTAAAGTCATTTAGTAATATTCATTTAAATAAGTTGAAAAGGAAGCGGCTAATTGTAGTCGGGATATTTTTTAATGTAACATCTTTTTCGAGCAAAAAACATTTTCTACAGTTATTAAATATAGGCATTAACTATGTTGGATTCATCTTTGTTTTACAAAAAATTAAAAACTATCTCTCTATTCTAAAAAAAAGTAACTACCGCTGTCACCGCCGCCGCCGGTTTTGAATTTTTTGTGACCGAAGGTCTTTCTTCGTTAATATTAAGAAAAATAATGCATACAAAAATATGAAAATCGGTGGTTTTATACAGAAATGTTTGATAAACATGCTGATGCAGACAGTTTTCAAATCGAAGAATTATTTTAAGAGATATTTAATGCTAAAGTTGGACAAAATCGTTCCACTAAAAAAGTTTTATAGCAGCAAAAACTATACATGGCAGTGTAATCATTTTTAGATCATTTTATGCGTTAGAATTTGCCGGAGTGCAGATTGCATTAATTTTTTTATTTTGACTCATTTTTTCAGGTTTTATTTCTATTTTAAATTCAAATTTTCAGCATTTCTAGAGATATTTTTTACAGATTTCAGAAAATTGTACTAATTTAAACTGTTGCCAACTGTATAAAAAGCGCAAGCAATAATATTTGCTTCAAATTAAAAATTTATTGACACGTGACTATTATAAACAGGAAAAAAACTTTCAAATTAAAATTAAATAATTACGTATAAAAAGCAGGAATTTATTAAAAATTATGTCATAAAAAGTACACACGTGAATTTTAAAAGAGAAAGGATATTGTAAAATAATAAGTTCATTAACATGCGTTAGAAGTCGTAGGAGAAATTACGTCATATTTACGTCACATTATAGTTATTACATAAAATGAACACAAAATAATATTGCAAAAAAGTTTAAATTTAGAAATTGCGCTAGACATTTATTTAATATTTTGAGAGGATCTTTTCAACTATTTTTGTTAGGAAAGCGCAAATAATATTTCATTTCTAACAAAAGTATCTTCACATGAATAATTAAAAGAGAAAAAATAGCTTGGTAAAAATTACGTTAGATTAAAAACGATTAATTTAAAATGTCTCATTTAAAAGAACTTTCTTTTCGCTTTGTTAAAAAATACCAGGAGACAAAGACTCTGTTTACTTAATTCCTTTTATATTAGCTTATTTTCAAATGTTGTTACACGTATCTACGTCATCAAGTTATTTTTATTCGACGTTTTATTTGTATTTTTATTAATGTTGTACGAATTTATTTGTTCTATTGTTATTTAAAATAAAAAATTATGTCAATTTGTATAATTTGGCGAGTGGTTTGGCGATTTATATAATTTGGCGAAATTGGTCGACGAGATAATCAAGCAGTACCGCAGCGGATTTGGCGTTAAAATTCCCCAATCAAAGACAAATGAATAGAAATTCCTTTATAGGGAGATTGCCAACTGCTTTTTACATTATAATTCAATCTTTCGAAATCTTTTTAAAGCCGATCAAATTAGCGTGCATTTAGAGTCTGCGGTGTCTGGGCGGGGGTTGGCGAGCGTCGCTCGTAGGGGGCCGAGCCCCCTAGTATAGATATATAAAAATATTAAGGTTACGAAACACTAAAAGGCATTTATAAAACTCATCCTTGAATAGAAATAGCTTTCGTCTTTCGCTAACAAGTTTTATTGGCAGATTTAAAACACACTGAGAGTTTTATTTCTTTAAAATGTATCCTATTTATTAATCAGTATATATATTTTTTTTGGAGGGACGGGGGGGGGGGGTAAACCATGCAAATACAATTTCAAAGTGTTATTTAAAAAAATTATTAATTATTAGTATTATTTCAATAGTTGCAGCACAGCAGACTTTTCTTTAACTACGCAGTTTTATTGCATATCTCTCTATTCTAAAAAAAAGTAACTACCGCTGTCACCGCCGCCGCCGCCGCCGCCGGTTTTGAATTTTTTGTGACAGGATGTCTTTCTCCGTTAATATTAAGAAAAATAATGCATACAAAAATATGAAAATTGGTAGTATTATACAGAAATGTTTGATAAACACGCTGATGTAGACAGTTTTCAAATCGAAGAATTATTTTAAGAGATATTTAATGCTAAAGTTGGACAAAATCGCTCCACTAAAAAAGTTTTATAGGAGCAAAAACTATACATTGGAATTTAATAATTTTTAGATCATTTTATACGTTATAATTTCCCGGTGTGCAGAATTAATTAATTTTTTTTAATTTGACTCATTTTTCGAGGTTTCATTTGTATTTTAAATTCAAATTTTCAGCATTTCGAGAGATATTTTTTACTTATTTCAGAAAATTGTACTAATTTAACCTGTTTCCAACTGTACGGAAACAATAATGTTTGCTTCAAATTAAAAATTTATTTACACGTGACTATTATAAACAGAAAAAAAACCTTTCAAATTAAAATTAAATAATTACGTATAAAAAGCAGGAACTTATTGAAAATTACTTCATCTATAATTACACGTGAATTTTAACAGAGAAAGGATATTGTAAAAAAAATAAATTCATTAACATGCGTTAGAAGTCTTATATAGGAGAAATTACATCACATTTACGTCACATTACACTTATTACGTAAAATGAACAAAAAATAATATTGCAAAACAGTTTAAATTTAAAAATAGCGCGATACATTTACTTGATATTTTGAGATGAACTTTTCAACTTTTTTTTTTTTTTTTTTTTTTGGACAGCGCAAATAATATTTCATTTCTAATAAAAGTATTTTCACGTGAATATTAAAAAGGGAAAGAAAAATTTGGTGAAAATTACGTCAGATTAAAAACGATATATTTAAAATGTCTTATTTAAAAGGACTTTCTTTTCGCTTTGTTAAAAAATACCGGGAGACAAAGACTCTGTTTACTTAATTCATTTTATATTAGATGATTTTGAAATGCCATTGTATCTTTTAACAGCAGCTGATTTTTCCGTAAAATTCCCCAATCAAAGAGAAATGAATAGAAACCCGTTTATAGGGAGATTGCCTTTGTCTTTTTTTTAAATTATAATTCAATCTTCCAAAATCTTTTTAAAGCCGATCAAATTAGCGTGCTTTTAGAGACTGCAGTGTCTGAACGAGGGGTTGGCGAGCGTAGCTCGTAGGGGGCCGAGCCCCCTAGTTTGTTAAATTTTTGTTTTAATAAGAAATCTTAATTTTGTTATGGTATAATAGCCGGAAAGCCTGGTTTACCCAGAAGTATTCTAAATGCTAATTTTGTGTTTATCAGAACATAAACTAGCCGGACTTTGCTCATGTAAACGCTTCCATATTGTCAATTATTTTTATCATTTTTTTTTTCAAATTTTAAGTGAAAAACACCATTTTTACCCACCGTCCTAGGACGGGCATTTACACTAGTTTGGAAATGGAAGGGGGATCTGTAACAGCAATTTTTGTGCCACTTTCATTATTGTACCATCGAAAAGTGTATGAAGTTATACAAAGAATTGAACCAAATTTCATATTTATGTTTTTGGCTATAGCAAGCAGGTCCTTCTTGAATTTCGAAATATTCTACCGGAAGGGGGCGCTGTAATAGCGATTTTTGTATAATGTTCTCGATTATTCGTAGTTCTATTGCACATTGCCGCTTCGTGTTTAACGACGGGAACTGCGAATCCAGCTAAGCCGGCTATTCGCAAACAGCTGATGTACAACAGAATAGCGAAAAACAGTTGGTTTTAATAAATGTCATGATGGAATTTGTTTTTACTCGGATTAATTAAATGAAGCTAAAACTTAAGATGAAAATCAAAGTTAGTATAGTATTGAACTAATAATACATATACATATTATATATATAATATATACAATACATATAATATCATGGAAGACGGTAGTATTTCGAGTGACGCAGCCTTAAGCCTAAAATCGTATCGTATCGTTAAAATCGTATCGTATCGTATCATAGAATTCGTAGATGGCGGAACTCATATATACAGCTAACTCGACATCAAAGAAAACGCGAAAAGCCGCCTTTTAATAACTCAGCAGATATATGTCTTATTGTTCTGAATTTTCTAGAACAGTCTTATATCTGCAGTCTAATCGTATACTGAAATTTTTGCATTTCTACGTGCAGTATATTTTGAGATCTAAATAGCCATTTTTAAAGTGAAAACGTTGGTATGATATCGAGGAAGTTCCTAATTTGAAAATCTCGAAAACGGTTCTAACGATTATTTTTAAATTGATACATAATATAAATGTGATTAAGGCGAGGTGAATAACACTTTTCTTTTTTCTGGGAAAACTCTCGTTCGTTAAATAATTCGATTTTTTTTCTCTCGAAAATGACACGGGCGATTTTTTAAAAATCAAATAAATATGTTTCAGATGAACCAAATAACAATTTACTTGTTTCCAGCAAGACTCTTGTTCGTTTTATAATGCGCATGAAAAATCGGACTATATTTCTTCGCCATTCTATGGAAATTTCACCGAAAATGCATGACACTGTATTCATACACATGCTTTCTTTTTAACCACTTTTGGGGAGAAAAATTTTGTCTTCCCACTGGCTGAATGGCTAAGGGCCTTCGTTTACTGACCTTAAGATAGGCAGTTCGATACTCTATGATACGTGTTTTCACATGTGAATGTTTTTTTTTTTTTAAGTCTGCTAGTTGACCATTATTCTCAGTTCCTTTGTAATTTTTTTAATTGCTATTAAGTTAAATAAAATTACAATTATAATGACGCCAATTTGATGATGATTATTTCTTGGCAATTTTTCAACAATAAAACTATTACCATAAATTTTATAAATATATTTAATTTCAATCACTTTACAAAAAATATACATTAATAATTATTATTTGAATATAAATCACACGATCAGAAACGTAAAAAAATAATTCATTTCAGCTCTTCTTTTTATATCATTTTTTATTATTATGACGGTCAATCAATATATAATCACTGACATCCATAATATTATTATTATTATAATTATTATTTTCCTTGCATAAAAGCCATTGTGATGTAATAATTCTTTTATAATAAATAATTTAGTTGAAATGTTTTATTTATAAATATCAATGAAGTTTGATAACCCCGAGACAATTCTTTTTATTTAACTTTGCAATATTTACAGTTTACATAATAAGCATATCAGAATTCTGGTGTCGCCATCTTTTGACGCAATTGCGTAGTATTATAGAGAAATGTTTGATAAAAACGTTGAAGTAGACAGTTTTTAAATCGAAGAATTATTTTAAGAGATATTTAATGTTAAATCTGGATAAAATTGTCTCATTAAAAAAGTCTCATAGGAAAAAAAATATACATGGGAATTTAATCATTTTCATTCTATTTAATCATTCAATAGAAACTCGAAGTTTGCAGAGTGCATTTATTATTTTTAACTTGCCTAATTTTTTGACGGTTTATTTCAATTTTAAATTAAAATTTTCAGAATTTCCAGAGATATTTTTTACATATTTTAGAAAAGGTTATTTTAAATTGTTGCCAAATGTTAAAACAGCGCAAAGAATAATATATCCTTTAAATTAAAAATTTATTCACACGTGACTATTATAAACATAAAAAAATCCTCTTAAATTAGAATTAAATGATAACGTGTTAAAAGCAGGAAAATATTAAACATTACGTCATAAAAATTGTTTTTACACATGGTTACTTAAAATGAAAGAAAATTATAAAATAATCAATTATTTTAAAATTAGAATTAAATGATTACGCATTAAAAGAAGGAAAACATTGAAAATTGCGTCATAAAAATTATATTTACACTTGAATATTAAAAGAAAAAGAAAATTTTTAAATAATAAATTCATTGATATGTGTTAAAAGTCGTAAATGGAGGAAATTACGTCATATTGGCCAAAGTGGCCAAAACAGTTTACAAAACACATTGCAAAACATATTGCAAAACAGTGTAAATTAAAAAATATATTTATATGAGAGATTTATTTCAAATTTCGAGATGATATTTTTAACTGTAGTTGCTAATTTTAAGGTAGCGCAAATAATAATATTATCTTTCTAATAATAAAAATATTTTCAGTTGAATGTTACAAAGAGAAAGGAAAGTTTGGTGAAAATTATGTCAGATTTAAAACGTTACATTTAAAATCCCTTATTTAAAATCATTTTCTTATAGCGTTGTTAAAAAATACCATAAAGCAAAGACTCTGTTGACTTAGTTCCTTTTATATTTGGTAATTTTCAAATGTTTAACTAATCTTATTTAATCAAGCAGGGAAACAGCAACTAACATCAGCTGATCGGTTTTGAAATCCCTCAGTAAAAGGGAAACCCGTTTACAGTAAGATCGCCATTGATTTTTTAATTATACAGAGCAGCCTCGATTATCCGAGCTAATTGGGACTGTTAGTAAATCGGAATCGGAAATCTCGGTTAATAGAAACTGTGTGTAAAAACTCGCCGTGCTTGCGAATTTAACATCTCTTTTAAAAAAATATATAGAACGTTTTTTAAATAATAAAAGTAAATATATGTAAAGTTCTGTTTCACAGCTTAACAAATTTAAAAAGAAAATCAACTACCAGTAGTAAATTTTAAAATGCAGATTGAAAAATTTACGTAAGTTCACACAGCCACTGGAAACAAAGCATTGTTCGCTATTGACTTCTCAGGGTCCAATGTTTCTTTGGAGTTCAGGGCTTTTGGGGGCAGAAGGGCCTGTATAGCACGGACAGTGAGCTAAAGAATGTGGTTATTTTTAAGGCTCATTCAAAAGGAAAAAAAAAAATCAGACTTTGTTATCGGCTCGGTTAACAGAAACCTCGATTAATCGAAGCTCGGTTAATCCAGGTTCTACTATAATTCAATCTTCCGTAATCTTTTTAAAGCAGATCAAATTAATGGACTTTAGCACAAAGTCACATAGCTGATAACTGCCATGCTTGTTGGCCACCTTTTTTTCAAAAAGTTTGCTTCACCTTATTCAATTAATGAGATATCTCCGATAAAATAAGTCACATTTTCCCGTTCTAAAATACTGGTATCCAAAAATCGTAGCATGTAACTGACACTACAAGTACTCATGGAACTAGACTATTTTAAGTCTGATTTTTATTATAGACTATATAAAATTATTAAAAATATATATTATGATAGGAACTAGCGGGCTTCGTCCGCTATTTACGTTACGGATATAAAAATCATGTTTTTTCTTTAGGGAAAAAGAAATAAAAACCTATTTGACGATAGGTTTATAAAGACACATTTCGTATTTGTTATATTTCCGGGGATGAGGAGGGGGGGGGGGGGCTATTTTGATTAAATATCGCAATTAGTCTACATGGCAGATATAATTATGATAGACACTAGCGGGCTTCGCCCCTCTATGGCGCCTTATGGGTCCAGCTTCCATAACTCAGAAACTACCTTTCGGACATTAATGCAACAGATTCCAAACGTTATAATTAACTTAATAATCACCTTATATAGCATTAAAATAAATTTATGAGTACTGCATACTATTTTTTTATCGTAATTTCTGAAGAGAAAAAATTAATACGGTTCCATTCTTAGGTACTGCTCTGAAAAATTTTGAAAAAGGGGGGAAGGAGGGGACATGACACTGCTGTTTGTCAAACAACACAACGGGGTCTGGCTTATTCAACTTGGTTTTTGATGACTTCAATTGGAAGGTGGTTTGTTTAAAAGAGTTCGTTCCCTGCCCCATGAAAATTGGAACTATTGGTGCACCATCTATGTAAGGATTTAATGATTATAAATTAACATTTTGGATTTATTAATTTAAGGATAAAGTGTTTTTAAAGGAATATCAAATGAAACCCTCTGTGCGATCTGCGATTATACTTACCCAGTTCTTTTTATATACAAACTGCTATAAGGAAAATTGTAATAAAATAGTAAAAATTAAATCTGCATTAAATTCCATATCTTTTTTTTAATCATTTTATCACTAACCTCAAAAAAGTAATGATATCAATGCAAAAACCCTTGACGGGTTAAAAGTTTCTGACGCAGCACTTTATCTTATGCTCTAAGAATTTTAAATATGGAACTTAAAAATACTGATATCAAATTTTGAGTGACGTTATGCTATTTCTTAAAAAATATATTTGTATTTATTTCATCATTTTATTTTTGTTTTATTTATAATCGCATGTGCAAAAGTTATGTTCAACATGAAAAGCTGCATAAAATTTTATTCGCTGTTGCTTTATCATTTACATCTCTCATAAATTCAAAATATGTGTTTTAAAAGATATGATATAAAATTTAAGTGACGCCTTGATGTGACTTTAAAAGGTTTGTTTTTTAAAATTCAATTTAAATTATTTTTGACTTGGTTAAAATATTTTTTTTACATCTACACAATACTTTTAATTTTCCAATTCACTGTTAAATATATCACTTTCATTGAATCTATACTATGCATTGAAATGTATTTATTTCAATAAATTGATTTATCTTTTGTGTCACGCTATTCAAAATTGTGAGTAAGATTTATGTAAATGGTTTGCGTCATTGTGTCCAAACTACATGAAATGTATGAAAAAGGATAGTTTGACGCAAATAAACCATTTACATAAATCTTACTCACAATTTTGAATAGCGTGACACAAAAGATAAATCAATTTATTGAAATAAATACATTTCAATGCATAGTATAGATTCAATGAAAGTGATATATTTAACAGTGAATTGGAAAATTAAAAGTATTGTGTAGATGTAAAAAAAAATATTTTAACCAAGTCAAAAATAATTTAAATTGAATTTTAAAAAACAAACCTTTTAAAGTCACATCAAGGCGTCATTTAAATTTTATATCATATCTTTTAAAACACATATTTTGAATTTATGAGAGATGTAAATGATAAAGCAACAGCGAATAAAATTTTATGCAGCTTTTCATGTTGAACATAACTTTTGCACATGCGATTATAAATAAAACAAAAATAAAATGATGAAATAAATACAAATATATTTTTTAAGAAATAGCATAACGTCACTCAAAATTTGATATCAGTATTTTTAAGTTCCATATTTAAAATTCTTAGAGCATAAGATAAAGTGCTGCGTCAGAAACTTTTAACCCGTCAAGGGTTTTTGCATTGATACATATTAACATTTGTTTTGAAGTATTAAGATATATGAGTTTTTTTTTTTTGGGGGGGGGGGGGGGCAACTAGTAACTAGTTTAACTATTTTTAAAAGTTTTAACGAACTTTTGACGTACTCCGAATCTTTTTATAAAGTACAGTCGTCCCCGTTTAAACGAATAGTGTTGGCTCCAGAAATAATATTCGATTAAGCAGGGTATTGGATTAAACGGGGAATCATAACTGTAATATTTAATGCGTAATAAAAAGGCAAAATAACCATCTACGGTATGTTTAATTAAGAAAATAATAAATCGTTAATAGAATAACATAAACTAAAATAAATACGAATGCTAAATACTTATAAATAAAATAATAAAGTAAATAATAAAGTAAAGTATATAAAGTATGAATAAAGTAAATACTTATTAATTTAATATCAGTATATACATTTATATGGTTTACATCACACTTAATGCAGCTCGTTTGAATTTGGTCAAAACTTTACTACTTCTAATTTATGTTACTTAATACTGCCTTTAAAAAATCGTTTAAAGTGGTTTGTTTAAGTGGAATTTTAAAGGAGTAAATATCGAGTGATTTTTCGAATGAGTGAAAATATCACAACTACCATCTCGAGTCTCGAAGTGACGGCGCATTGCCATTAAAGCCTGATTAACAGCAAGAAGCGATGGTGGGGAGATCAAGTTGGGGAAATCATTTGACCTGTCCATTATATACCTGCCGACCGAAATCATTGCAGGAAGAACTGAAAATTTGTTTTCGGCGTAAAGGAACCGAAAATGACAAAAGGTGGAAGGAAATTCCAGCTGAAACGGGCTTTCCGCGCCTATTTTCAAACATCGGTCACACAGTTCTTATTCGATTAAGCGGGGACTTTCGTAAAAGGTATTTGGTTTAAGCGGAGAAAAATAACATAGAACCAATAGGAATAAATTCGGATCCGGAGAATTCTATTCGAATAAGCGGGGTATTCGATTATCCGTGATTCGATGAAGTCGGGAGGACTGTAATTACATGATTATAAGGATAAGCTAAACCTATTGCGCTCGCACTTTCGAAATGTCATCTGTGCCCTTAAAATAGACAATGGGAATGGAAATGGATTTCATACTTTTAAAAACAATAATTACTAGCTTACTATTGAAGAAAAGCACTTATCTTTCATAGTATTTTCTGAAGCATAATAATAGTAAAAAAGGTAATTAAAAGAAAATAAATTGAAAAATTAAATATTCGGCGAATATTTTTACGAAATTCCTTAATGAGGTGATGCCGAGAAGTGTAAAGTTTTTAATTAAATCGAAAACGACTTCATTATTTAAATCTTTCAATTAATGTTCATTAAAAATCAAATTATCTTTACGCAGGTAAAGAAAAGAAAGTTTTAATGCGGATGACAAAAATTCTAAAAAAAAATAATTGAATTCCTGCAATGCACAATACGTTCCTCCAGAAAAAGCTCTTCGATCAACAGAAATTCAGAAAATTCGGCTGGGACAATTTTTTTTTTCACCTTTTATTCCTTTGAATATACAAGGCACTGAAAATATACTAAAGTTTATACTCAAGGTATAATATTAATACAAGCAAGTAAACGATGACAGCCATTGAAATTATTCCTGCAAGAGAATAATATGTGGGGTCAGGAATTTCATTACTGCGCTATTCTGTTTTAGTTCCAAATATCACCGATAGAGTGCGCTTTTATATATTAAACTGTGAGTTTGAAACGCAAACCCTTTACTTACTTTTTTTGTTGTTGTTGTCACTTGCGCAACTAAACTGAGTGAAGAGTAAAAATTGTATGTACTTTAGTGCACTTTTATATGATAATTTGAGCATTTTAATAGTTTTAGAAACTGCAGCGCCATTTATCAATGATATTTGATACTAAAAAAAATAAAGCGTAGTAAAGAGATTCCTGACTTTACATATTAATGTTCTGCAAGAATAATTTTAATAACCCTTAAATTTTAATTTGAAATATATGGAATTTTAAATACCGACAGTCCATTACAGATCAATCTATGCCTTTCAACATAATGAATGTTTTCAGAGTACTGCCTTCCTATAGAGCACTTAAATAAAAAATATATATTTTTTGAGTGATTTTGGTCACGCGACGACAGGTTTTTCTCCTTTCTCATGCTGTCTCGCCCGGAAATTCGGTTCAGAGCGTCAGCTTTGACGTTTTCTGAAATATCTTTTGCGTTTATCAAAAAATAGTAAACGCCATTCAATTACATAGTTTCTGAATAAGAACACCTGCCAATTTCATGCGTTTTCGAACGAAAATGAATTCAAAATTGTTTAAGAAAATAGCCACTTTGGATTTGAGAACAGCCTTAAGGCTGTTTTTAACTGCTCTGCTCAACAAGCGCAAAACGTTTTGACATATTTACAAATTCATTTTTTAACGGAAAGGTATAAAATTGGAAAGCCTGGCCATGGAAGCGATTTGGAATTGAACTGTTTTCTCCATTTTTTGAACAATCAATTATCTATTGAGTTATCAGCGAATTCGATCACGTGACAAACCCGTTTTCCGCCCGCTCTTGAGTGCTCTTTCTCCCTTCGCGCGGAAATTCGGTTCAAAACGCGTACTTTGTCACTATTTTCTGAAAGATCTATTGCGTTTGCGAAAAAAAGGAAAAAACAGCTCCAGCCAGTTTCATGCATTTTCGAACAAAAATAAATTAAAACTTATGTCAGAAAGTTGCCCTTTTGGATTTGAGAACACCCTTAAGATGTTATTTTTATTACAAGTGCAGTAGAACCTGCTAAGACCAAATAACAAGTGGCAGGCAACATTTTTTTGTTTGAGACAGGTGTCCATCTTAGAAGATATATTTGGGTTACATTCCTTTCGTAAGAATCATGAAATTCTTCCTTTATAGACAGGCTCTTGTTTTCAAAGGTTTTACGGCTGTATTATACGTGAGACTTTTATCTGCAGGGATTTTGACTAGAACAGATGGGAATGAGTGCCCCATGTCCAAATCCAAATGTCCCCATTGTTTGCATTGCTTTTGTTCAAATAGACTATTTTGTCTAGCGGACTATTTTGTCTAGTCCTGTACCCTCCAAGAACATAAGCTAAATTCCTTCATAAAAGGCGAAAGATGTAGAAAGAAAACGCCTTCTTTCTCAGCATTCAGAAATCGGAAGAAAGTTCTACTCAATTTCACTTTGTCAAATAAACTTGACTTGACAAACTATTTAACAGAGAAAGATTAGAGATATTTCAGTAAAGCTGTTCAAAAGATAAGCCTACGTTGACGTTCAATTATGTTTTGACACCTGCGATAAACTTTAATTCCAGCACTGATTTATGAGTTTAAAGTGACAAATGTATGTTGTGACAGGTGTATGTCAGTGTGGTAATGCAATAATGAATCAGTAAGTTTTCCATGCATGTATCCCGCCTTGAATTCTACTATATTTCAAAAAATCTAGATTTTGTTGTTGTGTGACTGTAAAAGTCTGTCTGTTTGTACGACGGAATAGTGAAATTGCCTGTTTCCGCGTTTTAAGATTTGGTATTGAGTTTTTAAAGCGTTACCCAGCAATTTTTCGTCATTGAAAAAAAAATACATTTTGACGAAATTATGGAAAATTCAAAAATCACCGCGAAATGCAATAGAAACCAGTCAATTGGAATTAAAAAATTAAAAGAAATGATTCGAACCATCAAAGCCAGAGCACGCGGATGTACAGAAAGGAAATATTTTTGGCGGATTGTCTTTAATTTTTTGGAGAAAGTGAACGAGGAAGACTTCGCAAGTTACACTAAGATGGGAATCATAGTGAAGTTTCTGCTGAATTCCCTTCATCACTACGGATCGAGCAACACAAATCACATAAGAGATATCATTAGAAGATATACAATTTGGCTGAATAGAAATTACCCGGGCATTCCTAGTACTACCTTTCGTCCGTTTACTTATATGCCTGATTTGATGGTGGTTGCTAAGGGATTACTAGACACAAATTGTTTAGACCATATAATCTACTACAAAGATGAACTTGCTCAAGTTGATACTATGCACTTTGCGATAGAATATGCGGATAAAGAATTCACAGACTGTCTCGTCAGATATGGATCGTACACCCTTGGAAAAATATGTTTGAGCGAACTTGAAATCTTAATAACTCTGTTTATTAGAACGTGGTAAGATATTTTTATGATTCTATATATTACTTTTTTAAAAATGAAATTTTATATGCAAAGACAGGGTTCGTACGCTCCAGTGAATTTTCCAGGAGAAATATCAGTATTATTTTATAGAAAAATAAATCTAACTTAAACGGGCGAAATTTCGCGCGATTTATGCAGAGTTTTCCTGTAAGAAATTACTGGTACCGAAGAATTTCCTGGTCTGGAAATTCCAAGACCCATACGAACCCTGTTAAGATATGTTTAGTGCTTAATATTTATGGATTTTAATGTTATTTTATTAATACGGAACGCTTGTTACGCATATACATACGTTGGTCAATTCAAAAGTTTTCGCCTTGCATTTAGCGCAATCCGCGGATTAATTAAACATATTTAATGAAATTCTATTTAATAAAATATAACTTACTATTAATTTCACTTACTAAATAAAATTTTGTTTAAACATGCTAAATTCATTCTTGGAACTTTTGGGTACCACCACATATAATTAGAGAGTGGTCTTCTATTCTATTTTATTATTATTAATACAAAGGGACATACCAGGATTACAGAATATAGATGAAAATCATTTATTTCATGATATATATTAGATTTTTTACATTTAATATATATTTTTTTAAATAATGTTTATACGAAAAATAGTAATCATACAAATAAAGTTTTGAAATTTATTAAAAGCGACAATTTTGCACTTGCCTCGCTGCTAGAAGTTGCCGAAGAAATAGCCAAAGATCGCTATTTAAAATGAGTTTATTTTTATTCTGATCATTTTAGTGTTTTTAAGTACATAATTTAATCTCATGTCTTAAATATTTATTTTAATTATATTTTTCTGTTTTATTTATTGATTGATGAATTTTTTAATTTCGTTATGTCATACAGTAAGCTGGAAACAAATGCTGAGCTATTTATATCAATTTAAGTACAAACGCATTTTCCTTGCATAATCGTCTGTATGCGATAGAGATAAATTTAAAAAAAATTATGTCTGAAAATTATTTTACAAACAGTAAAGATTTTAGTAAATTGTACTTGCCTCGCTGCCAGAAGTTGCCGAAGAAATAGCCAAAGATCACTATTTAAAATGAGCTTTTTTTATTCTGATCATTTTAGTGGTTTAAGTGCATAATTTAATCACATGTCTTAAATATTTATTTTATTTATATTTTTCTGTTTTATTTATTGACTGATGAATTTTTTAATTTCGTTATGTCATACAGTAAGCTGGAAACAAATGCTGAGCTATTTATATCAATTGAATTACAAACGCATTTTTCTTGCGTAATAGTATGTGATAGACATAAAAAAAAAAAAAAAATCATGTCTGAAAATTATTTTACAAACAGTAAAGACTTTAGTAAATGGCGATATATTTTTCAAACGAATTGCTATACAGTTTTCAAACACATTTCATTTGAAAGTACATATTTTTTCGCTATTCAACAGTGCAAAAATTATAAATGTGCTATTTAAAGTTTTAAAAAAATTGCAGTAAAAGTTCAATTTAACCATTTGGTGTTACCATCGTCAAAATGGGGATGCGGACAAAATCCCCGCGGACAAAAACTCCACGGTGAAAAACACCGCGGACAAAAAGTCCTCCGGACAAAACCCCCACCGGACAAAAACACCTCTCTGCTGAATAAGAGCTCATTTTGACCAAGTTTCTTTTACAGAAAGGATCTTCAAAATTTAAAAATATTTCAAGCTTAATTCTTATATTATTCGCTAATATATTTTTTATAATATAATTCTTCAGTCGCCCCTCCTCGTGTGAAAATCAGAAGTCATAATTTATATGATAAATATTTATATTTCTTAGGATACACATATATTTTAACGTTTGAATTAATATATTACTTAAACTAAATATGAAACATCAGGCAGACTTGAAAACATTTAAAAAACAATTTAATTTAAAAACTCATCATTTTTTAATTGATCTCTTTTTTATTATTATTATTATTTAACTGCTTTTTAAATGTTACATCTCGTTTCTACAAGTATTTGTATTTTTAAGATTATACGGTTTTTGTTTTGTTTATTTTGACATTCTTTCTACTCTGCGGAGAGGGATGGGGGGGGGGGGGGGTGTATACTTCTGAGTTTGTCACGGCTTCAGCAATGAAATATTGCTAAATGCAAAGTATCAGAATATAAACTTCAGATAAGATTTTTTTTTTTTTTTTTTTTTTTTTTTTTTTTTTTTTTTTTTGTATTTCGTTCACCCCTGTCGTGTCGCACTGGAGGGGAAGTGTAAACATGTATCTCGTAAGTTTAAATTTCTCTTCAACTATGTTGGAAAGTAATAAAATTATAAGTAAATTAAGGACAACTTTATTAATTGCTTTTTGATTGCCAAGCTCCATCTTTTTCATTCCCTCGTTCAGTAATGAGAAATATTTTAACAATGTTATAAAATATCTTTCATTCCTACACGTGTGAATTTTTTCAGATTTCTCTATCGATTTTCAAAATTGGATCAGCAATTAAAATTTTCCTCTAGGACTGAATTACAGCAGATTACAGCTTTTGTGTAACTGATAAAGTGATCCCCCCCCCCCCCCCCCAAAAAAAAAGCAGTTCTGACAACCTCAAACTTTCCGACACATTTACAGTTTCATTTTAAAACATAAAAAATACACTTGAAGATGTAACTATTGAAAGATTTGTTACCTAAAAATATTTTAATTTTTCTGTAATGGAATTACATCTTGAATTGAAGAGCTAAGTGGAAGAACATGTTAAGTAACAAAAATTACATTTGAAGAAATTTGAAGTGAAAGTTTTTGCTGTAAATTTTAATGATTTATTTTCTGTTTGATACCATGTGTTTAAAATATTAACAAGTATGGTACTAAACTCTCTCAGAAAAACTTATTCATATTTAATTTTCAAACATTAAAAAATATTAATATTATTGGCATTAGATTATTAAGTATTAAAATATTAAATATTAATAAATAATATCTTAAATCTTCAAGACTAAGTAGAATCTTAGTATTTTAGCTTCACCATGTGATAGGATACCTCATAACGCTTTCAACCAACAGATATTTTTTTTTTTTTAGAAAATGTAGCATAACATGTTCATCCACTCAGCTCTTCAGTTATAAGCGAATGTTTACTCATGGTCATAACGGCAGTTCTTTTTTTTTTCTTTTCCATCCCGTAACTTTGGAAATTTAACTTAAAAAGAAAAGTTTGACAGTGTTCTCCGAAAGATCTACGACTTTTACCCCAAAATGCAATAACTGTTCGATATCATATTTTTTGAATAAGAACACCAGCCAATTTTAAGCGTTTGAGAACAAAAATTAATTTAAAAATGTGTCATAAAGTAACCAGTTTGGATTTAAGAGCTCTTAATTCCTAGAAATTTGATTAAAACATCATTGTTGACGGTATAATCTCAAACATGTTTTACGTGAAATAAAAATGAAATAAATTGTGTCAGTTCCAAAATCTTCCAGATGCATGTCCGAAAATTTTATGCATTACAAAAGGAAAATATATCGTGTACCGTAGATAGTAAATAGTCGTTTTGATGTGAAAACACTCCTACATCTAAAGTGCTTCGTTTGTCCAAAAAATATTCAGAAAACTGATATAGAAAGTTCAGTTATTAATATGTTTTTGTTATAACCTCTAAAGCTTTGCTCAATTATGTGTGTGAGTCAACATTCATTTCTTATATTCTACCAGGTGTTAAGGGTGTTCTCAAATCCAAAAGGGCAACCTTCTGACATAAGTTTTAATTTATTTTTGTTCGAAAATGCATGAAACTAGCTGATGGTGTTGTTCAGAAACTATGTAATTGAGCTGTTTTTCCCATTTTTTTGCAAACGCAATAGATCTTTCAGAAAATAGCGTCAAAGCGGGCGTTTTGAACCGAATTTCGCGCAAAGGAAGAAAGAGCACTCAAGAGCGGGCGGAAAACGTGTTTGTCACGTGATCAAAATAGCTTATAACTCAATAGATAATTGGTTGATCAAAAAATGAAAAAAAAACAGTTCAGTTCCAAGGACAGACTTTCCAATTTTATATCTTTCCATTAAAAAATGAATTTATAAATGTGTCAAAACGTTTTGCGCTTGTTGAGCAGAGCAGTTAAGAACAGCCTTAAAGCTTTTCTTCTTCCGTGTTTTACTCAACCGAACCCAAACAAATTATGATTCAGTATAATAACAAATTATGATTCAACATAATATCTTGTGATATTGTTATTCTTTTTTGAAAAATCATTTCTGATCTTTTATCGCGTAGTTCGAACGTTACTTAATAAAAAATATTGAAACAAAATGATTTTGGCCATCATTATTTTCAAAGTGTATAATATATAATATATATATATATATATTATTGTAACTAAAGATGTAAAATTTCCCGATTTTATTAAATTGTGGATAAAAAACCCATGTTTATTTTCTATTTTTCTTTATGAAGAAAAATCTGATAAAAAAATACGATATTACTTTTTTAATTTTAAACAAATATTCACTGTAATAATTCTAAAGCTGCGATTATTTACTGCTTATGAGGATGCCAACACAGAGTTGTCGAATTATTCAAAAACTCCAACAGGTTGAGTACAATAAAAACAATGAATGAATGAATAAATGTGAAAATATCTATCGATATATTTTAAATATGAGTAAAGAAAAATCCTACAGATTCATAATAGGCGATAATGCTTTATCTATCTTAAAACTATTTTATTATAATTATATAACTTGCAAAATAATGTTGCCAAATTGATTGATTAAATACTGAGAATTCAATTGCTTAATTTTGGGAGCATCAAATTATGGGAGATTACTATTAGAGTTATCTAATATCTGATGAAACTTTGTTTCTTTTTTATATAAAAAAAATCTTTAAGGTGCGCAAACATCTTCAGTTGGACTCATTTTACTTTTATTAAAATATTAAACATTTATCAGTAAAATTATTAGGGATTACTATTAGAGTTATATAATATGTGTTATGTGAATGAAACTATGTTTCTTTTTATATATATATTTAAAAAAAAAATCTGTAAGATACGCAAGCATCTTCAGTTGGACTCATTTTACTTTTATTAACATATTAAGCATTTATCAGTAAAATTATGTTTGATATGACAGTATTACAACTGTTAAAACACGTGGGGGGTTTAATCCGTGGGGATTTTGTCCGGTATGGTTTTTGTCAGTGGAGTTTTTGTCCGTGGGTTTTTGTCCGCGGAGGTTTTGTCCTGGACTCGTCAAAATGGCGTCAGCGTCACGCACGAACACGTTCATCCTTTATAATACAGATATGCATTTAAAAATTGGAACTACTTTATTCAAAGTTAAAAATAAATTAAAAGCTAAAGAAAAATTAATCAGCATATGCATTAGAAGAATAGGCAAAATGAACTTATAAACAAAAGGAAATAGATTTTAATGCTTGAGTCTAGATCAGAGCCCGATCAAGCTCAAGTTGGGCCCAGGGCCTGTTGAAAAGTTGCTCCCCCCCCCCCTACCTCCCCATTCCCGGCGACACTTTCAGAAAAAAAAGTAATTTTATATGATGAGTTGACAAAGTTGTTTGGGAGAAAGTTTCAAGTTTACGAAAAAAAAAATTAACTTACAAGAAAAATCAAGGAAATGAATTAACGCCCACTTTCTCAAATAAGCATTTGTATAATTCACAAACATCTATGATCCACAATTTATGTTGCAGAATAAATGAGGACGTCTTTTTCAAAACTCGCCTTATCCAAAATCATAAAAATTGTGCTTTCCCTAACAGTCTTGTAATCATTTTAAACTATAATTCTGACATTGTAAAATCCTCGTTTATATTGAAACCATTAGACACAGTATGCAGTTTTTGGCATTTCCCCCAAATTTGATTTTCTGGATACGGCAAGTTTTGAAAATTATAGGTACTCTCAAATTGAAAAGGACTTTTACAGAAAAATTAAATATGGAGGTTTTTTTATTACAATAAAACTTTGTTTTTACGTCAGGGACGAAAATATAAAATGCAAACAGTGGAAATCCTTAAATTGTGAGAAAATACACACAAATTTGTGGGCCCCTGAAATTGGTGGCCGGAGGCCCGTGCATTAATCAAGCCCTGGTCTAGATTTAATAACGGATCTTGGACAATATATCAACAAATGCAAATAAAATTCCGCAGTGTTCACCAACGTAATGAAAGCCTTCATCTTCATCGTTTAATATTAACCCTTTCCGGCGCGGAGTAATTCTGTTTATAAACTGGTGAAATAATTGACTGACACCAAAATTTATAAACTAATTTATTAGAAAATACGAACTTGCTTATTTTCACCTACATTATAATATGAAAATTTTAGCTAAATATTCCTGCTGCCGTTTGAAAGTTTTGGAATTAGAATTAGGTGTCCTTTTTTAGGGACACCGCCAGGGCTCGCAAAGCTGGGCCCAGTTCAAAAAAACCCGGTGGGTTTTTTCAGAATGGGCCCACTTGAAAAAGCCCACTGAAAAACCCATAAAGTGGGTTTTTTCAACTTTCAGATATAATTTAAAAATTTAAACAACATATACATTTAATGAATTTAAGTCATTTCAGTTAATTTTGAAAAAATATTAATATATAAAAGCCATTACATACACATCTGAAGTAAAATAAAAATGTATTTCAGCACATTGAAATACTTTACTAACATAGAACCTAGTAGGCAACATACTTAGTACATAATTATAGGTATGTCTTTATATAAAAAATTCAAATCAACTATATTCATGGAAATAAAAAATATGTAATTTTACTTTCTTCTATCTTTACAAGAAGAAAGTATTGGATTCGTGAAAATTTCGACTTCCAGTTCATGATGGATTTATACGTTTTAAAAAGGTCCTGAAGACAATTTGATAGTTTTTAGAAAATGACTGTCTGTATGTGAAAAAAAATTGTGGGTGCTCTATCTCAAGAACTAATGCACAGAATTTCACAAAACTTTAGATTGAGTTAGACTTTGATGTAAACTGGTGCTGATTAGTTTTTGGTGTATACTGCCCAACAGGTGGCGCTGCTATGCTGCATTTATCTCAATTTTTGCAAAAGCTTTATCTCAAGAACTAATGCACGGATTTTCATAAAGCTTCAGATTCAGTTACAAGTTAAGTTGTTGCTTATTGAATTTTGGTGCATATCGCCCAACAGGTAGTGTTGTTATGCTGCATTTTTCACGATTTCAGCAATAACTCTTATCTCAAGAACTAATGTACGGGCTTGAATAAAAATTTAGATTCAGTTAAACCTTGATATAAACTGGCGCTGATTAGTTTTTATATCGCCCAAGCGGCGCTGTTATGCTGCATTTATCTCACTTTTTGCAATAGCTTTATCTCAAAAACTAATAATGCATGGATTTTCATCAAACTTCAGATTCAGTTAGATGTTGACGTAAATTGTTACTGATCAGGTTTTGTTGTAAATTGCACAGCAGGTGATACTTATATCTCCTTGTTAAATGCATCCAATTCAACAAATCTATATTTTACAATCCTCATGATGGGCATAAATTGTCATTTAATTTTGGCACTGTGATAGTGAATTTTGAAGTATTAACACATATGAGATAGAAGAAACTTTTGGGATTGGCACATCCGACTAGTTTACTCCTTTTTTTCTTCCTACTTATATGTGTTAAATTTTAATATTCGATTCATTATTTGATTGAAAGAAAATTAATAATTTTTTATCTTCTATTATATTTAAAACTAATTTGTGAGAAACACTGACATTTAATTAATTTAAATTCATATAATTTATACAATTTATAACTTGTAAAATAGCATTACAATTATAGTGTATATAATATATAGAAAATATAGTACAGTAAACTCTGTCTAAGGCGGAATCGGTCGGGACTGAGAAAAATTTCCGTGGTAGACAATATTCCGGCTTATGCAAAAAAGCTCCCCCCCCCCCAAAAAAAAAATCCCTGGAAGATGACGATCTTTTATTGATTCTCCTGACTAGAAAATCGGTTGAAAACTGAAATTCTGAAAGATCCTTTGTCTTTTTAATGATAAATGAGAAACTTTATTCAATTCCTTAGTACTGCTGTAATACATTCATATTGGAAGTTTATACACACCAAAAAAAAAAAAAAAAACTTCGAGAATGAGAAAGAACGCTATAATTTTGAATTTGAGTACAATCTTAAAGTATAATATATTGTACTTTCGAAAATACGTAATTATTTTCATAAATGTTCATTTTACTAGAAATATTAACTTTTAGATGCAATTTTGCATATGAAAAAATGGCATAAGCATAAATTCCTTAAGTTTCTGTTCTTTTGAATTAACTTTTTTAAAAGCTTACGGAATTTTAGCTAACTTGCTCGACATTGAGTAATTTGACTTATCAGTTTTAAAGTTTAATAAACAAAACGCTTTTCATTTTTAAATTATCCTTTTTCCGCCTTATGCAAAATTTTGGTTTCGATGGGACCTTAAAATCCTTTCCGTTTCCGCGTCAGACAGATTCCGCCTTATGCAGCATGAATTAATGTAATTTTCTATGGGTTCGCCGGGAATCGAAAAAATTTCCGCGGTAGACAGATTTCCGGCTTATACAGAGTCCGCCTTAGACAGAATTTACTGTATACAATAACGTAATTACGCATGTAGTATACTTTTGAAAAAACCCGATTTTCCCCGGGGAAAGTTGGGTTTTTCATGAAAAACCCCGAAAATACCCATGTGGGTTGGGTTTTTTCAGAAAAACCCGGGGTTTTGCGAACCCTGGACACAGCCCTCGAAAAGGTTAAGGGGTGTCAGGGTTTTATTGATATCGAAAAACATGTAAACAGAGCTCTCGCTTCGAGTCCGTATAAAAACAGAAGTATTCAATGTAACTAATTTCAACTTTCTGATATTTTTAAGGTATTTTCGTAGTCATAAAATAAAGTGTACTTCAATGTAATAAAATAAAAAATATAGCAAAATTTTCGAAATACAATTTTCGAAAAAATTTAGCTGTCATATCACCATTCGTAAGATATCTTAACGTTGAATTGACATAAAGAACCTAATTTTTGCTTTAAAATGATCAGAAAACGTTACTCTATAGAATGAATTAATGATATAACTATCACTCAAAGTAAATCTTATTTTTAAAAAAAACTCTCAAAGTTGAAAAGTTAAAAAACCTAAAGAATTCATTTTTTTTCATTAAAATTACACAAAATATTAAGCTATCTAAAATATAATAATTCATTCTATAGATAATGATGTTATATGCATGCAAAAAAATATTTAAGCCTTTAAGCCATCAAATAGTTTATTTATTTATTTATTTTTTTTTTTTTAATTTTACGGATCGCCGTAAAAATGAAGTTTTGAGAAAACGCGACTTAAAGTTGCAATTAAATGATTGACGATTGAAAACGATTATTACATAAATGCTTATAACTCCGTTAATAATGCAAATATTTTTATGCGGTTTTTTGCACAGTGTTCAGAATTAATTGAATAATCAAAATAGATACTAAAAATAAAAAAATCGATTTTTTGAGCCCTGAGCCTCTTAAAGAATGCAAAGGCGATATAAAACAAACGATCTTTTTCGCAAAGGATACCAAATAGAGCTGCTGCGGCACTCATATACAGTACAAAGGGAAAAGGATTACAGGTACCGGACATTTTCTAAAGCATTAAGTAATAATCTTTTTAACACTTTCCAACAAAGATGAAAAATGTTTTTGAATTTTGTCTGTCGTATGACTCTTGGAACTCGCGTAAACATAATCGAATTGGCATGCAATTGTTTATATGTTTTTGGGATTTACTTTCGCATGTTCGGCATTGAAAATGAAGTGTGTAACATTTACAGTTCCTTTACAAGGACACTCAAAAGAATTCCGTTACATTACGGTCTATGGGGGAAAAGCATTTCAGTCGAATTTTAATGATGTTACACTATTTCAAAGTTATATTAAAAATGATATGTATCATTGAGCTGTATTACCGACCGATAGATCATATACAGAGAATCACAGAATAATTTTATTTCTTTTCCGACTATAAGTAATAAATACCGGGAACAGATGTCGTTTTCGTCCGGAGTCCGCCATCTTGTTTCTTTGTTGGTCATTTATAACCTCTTTATGCTTAATTTTTGAAAATTTAGAGATTAAACATAAACAACAACAACAAAATTTTAAACAGAAAATCAGCACTCCAAACATTATATTTGTAAATAAACGGTTAAGAGCGAGTATTACTCGAGCTCAGAGGATTCCGTACAATAAATATATGAATTATTAGCTGTATTATTAAAAAAATCGTTACTGAAAGAAAAATAAGACTTTGTAAAAAACTGAACAACGTAGGGTTTAATTTAGCTGTGTATACTCTAGAAAAGTATGAATTGGTATACCATAAAAGTTCAAAGAGATATGAAGCCTAAATAATGTCAAACATTGCTATTCTGCATAAATCTCATTTAAATCTTATCCTAATCTGTTTATGATGAACTTAATTCGATACTGACAATAAAAGTAGCATATTTAAACTTCATTTGGCTAAATGAAGTAATGATTAAATGTTTTTTTAGTTAAACTAAATTGAGCTTCGTAATAAACTTTTCTTTTTACAGTTTAGCTAAAACAAAACCCTTGTTCAAAGTTTAAACTTGGCATTTTGCTAAGCGCGCTTGGAAAGGAAGTCGCAAAGTAGCAACGCCCTTTTGGTCCGTGCCACGTTTTCCAGATAGGTTTTAATTAACTTTTAAAGACACGAGAAGCGCATTGAGAGATCTACTCAATGCAAAATAGTCTCGAATCTCATAGTATTCATGTGATTAATTCTAATTAAATTAGTCTGTTTTTAACAATTTGAAGTTTATTGCTTTTAAATTGCTAGGATATATAGTACATAAATGTATCATTAAAAGTTGTCATCTGGGCTTTAAAAACCGATGGTACATTGAGTACGCCGCCCCTGTTGTTATGTATGTCCAAACTGTCCGTGACATTAAGGGTTAATATCTCGGCTAATTACCGACGATTTTTTTCAAAAATCATTATCAACAATGCTATTATACTTCTACTATGATAGGTACCTCCAGCGCTTCTCAACACCTTTGCTGAATTCCCGCAAATCGAAATTTGTGTCTAATGGAAAATGCACTTTTCTCAAAAACTGTGTGACCTAGGATAATCGCTATAATTTTCCTGCAAGGTTTAAATTAACGTCTAGTACATCTAATTTTTTAACAATTTCAGTTTCAGTAGATTCGTAAATAGATGGGGAGGGGGGACATATTTTTGCACTACATTTTCGACGACATCTCTGCAAATTAATACCTAAAATTAAAAGAAATGTACTTTTGAGTTCAACGTTACCAAAGTTTTCACGCGATACCCCATACGATATGCAAAGAAATTTTTTTTTTCGCCAAGTAACTTAATAAGCCCCTCTCCATTTCCCCCTAAAAATATTTGTAAATGTTTTATAATCTGTAAACACGTGGGTCAATAGACTTTATTACTTCCCCCAGTTTGAACTTTCCACGTTCCACAGTTTACGAGTAAAATGCGTATGGCAGACGGACAGACAGACACAGGAGGGATCTTATAATGGTTCCGTTTTTAGGTGCGTTCGTAATTATATAAATACGTAGCACCTATAGTCGTCGTTCAGTCCGTCTGTCCGTCCGTCTGTCCGCATGTAACAGAGCAAAAACTACCACACCGAATGGTCTGAAATTTCAAATATATGATTGTTGCAAAATTTTGTCGAGCCATTTCAAATTTTATGAAAATCGGATGTATAGTTTAATTACAGGGACAGTCAAAAGTTTTTCTTTACATTACGGCCAATGGGAAAAATTATTGCAAGTGCATTTTAATGATATTAGAGCCTTCCGAATGATCTGAAATTTTAAAGATATAATTGTTGCAAAATTTTGTCGAGCCATTTCAAATTTTAGAAAAATCGGATGCATAGTTTAATTACAGGGACAGTCAAAAGTTTTTCTTTACATTACGGCCAATGGAAAAAATTATTGCAAGTGCATTTTAATGATATTAGAGCCTTCCGAATGATCTGAAATTTTAAAGATATCATTGTTGCAAAATTTTGTCGAGCCATTTCAAATTTTAGGAAAATCGGATGTATAGTTTAATTACAGGGACAGTCAAAAGTTTTTCTTTACATTACGGCCAACGGGAAAAATTATTGCAAGTGCATTTTAATGATGTATCAGACTATGCACTTTATGAAGTGCAAAAAATTATACATTCAGTACAATATGGGGTGCAAAAAATAATTATAAAACTAGTTATAGTACGAACGCACCTCATTTGCCACGTTTGACGAGCAATTTCCAACTTGTTACTTTTTGAGTACGGAACCCTAAAAAGAAAAACAAGTTGGAAATTGCTCGTCAAATGTGGCAAATGTTGTGCGTTCGTACTATAACTAGTTTTATAAATATTTTTTGCACCTCATATTGTACTCAATGTATCTTTGAGTGCACTTCATAAGTGCATATCCATTTCATTCTGTTCGAAAGGCTGTAACATCATTAAAATACACTTGACATATTTTTTCCCATTGGCAAACTTTTGACTCTCCCTGTAATTAAACTATACATGCGATTTTCATAAAATTTGAAATGACTTGACAAAATTTTGCAACAGTTATATATTTAAAATTTCAGACCTTTCGGAAGGCTGGAACATCATTAAAATGCACTCGCAATATTTTTCCCCATAGGCCGCAATGTAACGGTAAAACTTTTGACTGTCCCTGTAATTAAACTATACATCCGATTTTCATAAAATTTGAAATGACTTGACAAAATTTTGCAACTATTATACATTTAAAATTTCAGGCCATTCGGAAGGCTGTTATATCATTAAAATGCACTCACAATAATTTTTTCCCATTGGCTGTAATGTAACGGAAAATTTTTGACTGTCCTTGTAATTAAACTATACATCCGATTTTCATAAAATTTGAAACGACTCGACAAAATTATGCAATAATTATATATTTCAAATTTCAAACGATTCGGTTGGGTAGTTTTTGCACTGTTATATGCGACAGACGGACTGAACGGCGACTATAAGTGCTAGGTATTTATATAATTACGAACGTACCTAAAAAATAGGGGAGGGGGAGGGAAATGCGTAATTAGCAAACGGTAAATACAGAAATTTTAAACATTCATTTTTAAAAATGTATATTTCGAAATTACAGCCAAAAAAGAATCTGAGATATAACATTTTAAAAAAGAACAACAAAAATAAATAAATAAATCCAAATGAAGAAATTTAAAATTGGCAAAAAAGTGGTTATAAATGACAAACAATGAAACAAGATGGCGGACTCCGGGCGAATACGGCAGCTGTTCCAATTGCCGAAACTAAGTTTTAAAGCGTGTTATGTGTTTTCCAAACTGTTTACTAAGACAGGTCGCACACTGAGGCGATATTTGCAACATGTTCCTCGATTTCGGATGGAAAACTCATTTAAAATAAATTTGAAAAAGCTTTCTTCTTTGACCAGTCATTTTCCTCCTGTCGTCTCAGTGTGCGACCTTCCACCTTCTTTAGACATCATATTTCCCTTTATTAAACGAGGAAATTTTATTGAAGTAGTCTGGCCATATTGAAGAATGTTAATCTATGCAAGAGCTATAAGCATAATTTTTTGCTCTTGTTTGTATATGATACGTGATTGTTTGTATATGATACGTACTGGGTGTCCCAAAAAGATCTGTACAACTTAAAATTTTATTTAAAAAAATTTGAATAGGCCTACAGCAAAACTAGTTACAACAATAGATAAAATAACTTAAGGCTGTCCCCAACTGCTCTGCTCAACAAGCGCAAAACATTTTGACACATTTGCAAATTCATTTTTTAACCGAAAGATATAAAAATGGAAGGCCTGACCATGGAAGCGATTTAGAACCGAACTGTGTTTTTCATTTTTTGATCTATAAATTACCTATTGAGTTATAAGCGATTTTGATCGCGTGACAAACACGGTTTTCGCCCTTTCTTGAGTGGTTATTCTTCTTTCGCTCGGAAATTCGGTTCAAAACGCCCACTTTGACCACGATTTTCTGAAAGATCTATTGCATTTGTAAAAACAAAACGGAAAAAAACAGCTCGGTTACGTAGTTTTTGAACAACCCATGCTAGTTTCATGCATTTCCGAACAAAAATAAATTAAAACGTATGTCATAAAGTTGCTCTTTTGGATTTGAGAACAGTCTTAAAGAGTTTTTTTTTTTCTGCTGCTTAGTAAACTTCAACACGAGATCCTTTCGTAGCACGAAGAATATCAAGACCATATTCAAATTAAATTCACGACCGTTTTAGCCATGCTCACTTTAACCGTTCGATTTCGATCGACATCAATCATTCGATTTCGCGATCGACATCAAGCGTCCGACTATTTCTTTGAGTTTCAGTATCGGATTTTGCTTCGATAAACCACTCAACACATTGAGGGGTTCCGGAGTTTTTGAAAAACTGAAATCTTTAATAACCATTTATGCGTTGTGCAGCACCATCTATAACCAGAAACATACTGTAGAAAAAACTTTTTGATTTATTTTATCTATTGCATATTTGCCAACTTGTACGGATTGGCCGTACAATGTACGGATTTTGTTCTAAGTGTACGGTTATACGGATGAACAGTACGATTGTACGGTTTTGCGAGGGAAAATATGATCAGGAAGGATCACGGAAAAATGCGAATTTCGTCAAAGATTGTGTAAAAAAACGGTAATTTCTTCAAAGGATCGAGAAAAAAAAACGCTAATTTTGTCAAAGGATCGCGAATTTCGTTAAAAATCGCGGAAAAACTCTAATTTCATCGAAGGATCGGGAAAAAACACTAATTTCGTAAACGGATCGTGAAAAGAACGCGAATTTTGTCAAAGTTCGTGGGAAAAAACGCTAATTTCGTCAAAGGATCGCGAAAAAAAAAACCTCTAATTTCGTCAATAAATCGCGAAAAAAAAGCAGATATCGTCAAAGATCGATCGCGTAAAAAAGGCGATTTTCGTCAAGGTATCGCGAAAGAAACCCTAATTTCGTCAAAAGATCGTTAGAAAAATGCGTATTTCGTCGAAGCTCGCAGAAAAAACGCTAATTTTCTCTAAGGATCGCGAAAAACACGCAAATTTTGTCAAAAGATCGCGGAAAAAACGCAAATTTCGCAAAAGATCGCGGGAAAAAACGCAAATTTTGTCAAAAGGCCTAAAAAAAACCCCCACAATTAGCACCGGCAGGGATCCCCCCCAAATCCCTCTGCTGTAACTTTTCAGAAAATTTCCAGTGAATTTCAGATTTATTTTTTTTTTTTTTACTTAGAATTACCCCTGCAAAAAAATTTTCTTATGAAATCTTATATTTTTATTTCGGAAAAAAAAGACTATATATGAATATAGCCTAGAAAATGTTATGAAATATTACTTTTTTCATAGCATGTGCATATGTTATGCATTTTTAAGCACGTAAGAATACTGAATACGTCATAAAAATTGTAAGGATTTCAAAATTGACATGTTGGCAGGTATGCTATTGTTGTAACTAGTAGTTTTACTGTAGGCTTATTCATTTTTTTTTTAAATAAAATTTTGAAGTTGTACATATCTTTTTGGAACTCCCTGTATTTTCTTCCTTCCTTATTACCAATATATGATACTGAATTGTATCACCAATGTATAAATCAGTAACCACTACTTTATGTGTTTATGTTAAATAAAAAATACACAGCTGCTGACTCTCCGTACACCCCTTCCTCAAATGAAATAAATGTATTTTGAACCAGAGTTGGGCAAATTCGCAATCTGATTAATTTGTAATCTCATTACAATGTAATTGGCATGTAAGAGATTATAATTTCAATTACATGTTAGTTAAAATCTGAATTGGAGATTCAATTAGCATTGTAATCGTAACTATAAATGCTATGATTATCTTTATATAATTGTAATTATAATTGATAAAAATATAATTAAGATTATGTGTAATTATAATCTGAATTTAAAGTTCAATTAGCATTGTAACCGTAACTATAAATGCTATGATTACCGTTATATAATTGCAATTATAATTGGTAAAACTATAATTACGATTACAAGTAATTATAATCTGAATTGTAAATTCAATTATCATTGTAATCGTAACAATAAATGCTATAATTATCATTATATAATTGTAATTACAATTGAGAAAAATATAATTAAGATTATGTGTATTTATGATTTAAATTTTAAATTGAATTAGCATTTTGTAATCGTAACTATAAATGCTATGATTATTATTATATAATTGAAATTGTAATTGAGAACTTATAATTACAATTACGTGTAATTTCAATGGCAATTTTTTTTATTAAGATATAATTGTAACTGTAATGCAGAAGGTTATGATTTTCATTACGGTGCGGTAGTGTTATAACTGTAAAATTTTAGTTACAATTGCCTGTAATGTGAATGGTAAATTTAGATTATTGATTTGATTTCAAATGTACTTGAGATGATTATAATTACCATTACGTTGTTGTAATAGTAACTAATAAATTTTAGTTACAATTACGTGTAATGGAAAAAGTAAAATTTCCAATTAGATTTTATGCCAACTGTATTTGATACTGTACTTATTAATGATTATATATTCTTTTGATAAGAATTAAAAAAATTCAGTTACAGTGACATCATAATAAGGGTGAAATTTGAAGTTATACATTACAGTTAGTATTTTAATAATAATGGGAAATTTTCAAACTCGGATAATCTACCAATTTTTTACTGAAGCCCCCCCCCCCCACCCAATATTTTATTGTGTCATAAATAAAAGGGGTGGTAACTTAAAACACTTATAACTCAAACTGTAATTATCGTAGGACACTCATATTTTGTATGGTAAAAGTAATCTTTATGAAGAGGGGAGGGGGGGGGTGCATTTTTTTTACCGGAGGTTAGTAAATTTTAGAATAGCGCAAACATAAGGGCCTAATAACCAAAAGATCTTGTAACTCTGATATAAATTGTCGTAATTTAGACAAAATCGTTATGGTAAACGCAATAGTTTTAAAGGGTCGATTTTTTATAGAAGCCCACCATATTTTAGTATATTATAGATATAAGTTGCTGACAACTTAAAACAGTTATAACTCGAACTGTAATCTTCGTAGAACACTTATATTTTGTAAACTAAATCTTTATAAAGGGGGAACAGTGTGGGCGTTTTTAACCCCAGATTTCGAAATTTTTGTATAGTGCGAATAGTAGGGGAGTATTGAACATTTTTGAGTAGGTATTTGAGGCACCCTGAAAATTTGTGCAGCACTTCTTTTGTAATGCCTGAATACAAAATCGAATGTCTGGCTGAAGGATCGTGCCCCAAAACCTGTGCCAGACACGTGTCAAGTGCCATTTTTTGACACTACCCCAAAAAAGTATTTGAGGCTCGCTGAGATTGAAACAGAATAATATTTATACTTAGAAAAAAATATTTTGAAAATGACAGACACTTTAGTCGGCCCAAAAACTGTGCCAGACACGTGTCACGTGCCATTTTATGACTACCCAAAAAAGGTATTTGAGGCACGCTGAGATTGAGGCACAATAATATTTATGCTTAGAAAAAAATATTTTGAAAATGACAGACACTTTAGTCGGCACAAAAACTGTGCCAGACACGTGTCAAGTGCCATTTTTTGTCTGGCACAGGTTTTGGGCCACGATCCTTCAGCCAGACATTCGATTTTGTATTCAGGCATTACAAAAGAAGTGTTGCACAAATTTTCAGGGTGCCTCAAATACCTCCCCTAAAATGTTTAACAGCTCTTGGACTAGAACATTAGGTCTCGATAACGACAAATACGTGTAACTCGAATTTAAAATTCAACTTGTCACATCGCATCTCACACAAATTTCGTTTAATTTCTTAATCGTTTTAAGGGGGGGGGTGGTATTTTCTATAGCAGTTCTTCCATATTTTAGTGCATGAAGTGCTGACAGCATAAGACAGTTATAACTGGAGCTGTAGTTATCGTAGAACACTCATATTTTATTAAGGTAAACGTAATCTTTAGAAAGGGGAGACATTATCTTTATTATTATTATTTCTCAGTTTAAAGTTCATTGTTGGTTTAAAGTTTAATACTAGTGCATTTTTCAGTTGAAAAATTAATTTTTCACATGTCTGGGTAATACTTGAATAGTTTCTTTTATTTTCTAATATTCTGTAATTAGTTAATACCCTTTAAAGTACAGTCATATAGTCTATCAGGTATTTTGATAGTGCCGCAAATAGCATAGATTTTTTTTGTCCTTTTTGCAATTGCCATTATTTTTCTGAAATTAATTAGCAATTACGATTGAAAGTTGATAAGAAAAGTAAAGTTTAATACATAAAATCAAAATTCATCGAAATTTTGTTTATATGCTAATGCATTTTTTTTTATGAAAATTTATATTTTACGTGTTTTGGTAATATTTGAATATTTTTCTATTGTTTTTATTATTCTGTAAGACAAATTTTATATTTTACACGCAATCGTTTTAAAGGAGGAGGAAGGTTTTTTTTTTTTTTTTTTTTTTTTTTTTTTTTTTTTTTTTTTTTTTTGTGCGTGTGTGTGTGTGTGTGTGGTGGGGTTCTGTTTGCAATTTTTTGTATGGTAAACGTAATTTTTATAAAGGGGAAAGGGACATTGTCGGTGTTTTTAACAGGAGACCCAAACTGTTAGTATAAGGCAAATATAAGGGCCCAATGAATATAAACGCTTATAACTCGGATCCAAATTGTCGCAGAACATGTACATTTTTGTGTCCTGTTGGCAATTACGATTGCTTACTGAAATTGACTTAGTGTTTATGGGTAAAATAAAATTTTGATATTTAAAGTACTGATTCATCGAATTTCAGTTCATATTTTTATGCATTCATTTAATGTAAAATTAGCTTTTCGCATATTCAGGTAATATTTGAATGTGTATGTTTTATTTTATATTATTATGTAATTAATGTAATTTTTATGCGTAAAATTTACCTCCTTTGAAAGTTATTTTGAAAATTTAAAATTATGTATTCCCTACAATACAGAAGGTACGGGGGGGGGGGCGGAATGTCGGATCCAAGGGGAGGTCACGGGGAGGGTCATGACCCCACTCTGAACACCAACAAAAATATTCTAAAGATCATTTAAAAAATGAAATATACAGTAGAGTCCCGATTAACCGAGTTTCCAATTTAACCGAGTTACTTTCTTCTGATAGACTGATGGCTTCCATTATTAATTATGAAACAGCCGTTATAAGTGGAGTGTTAGATGAAGATGAATGAGCTCTCGTAAAAAGTTAGAAGCCTGATTTTAAGAGTTAAAAAAAAATGGCGATTTTTTTTCCTATTCTGACCAGAAAATCAAATACCATCTACCTCTTCCATCTACACCTAACACTTCATTTATAACGGCTGTTTCATAATAATGGAAGCCATCAGTCCATCAGAAGAAAATGATCCATTCCAAAGGTACAAGTTCGATTGAAAAAACTATTTTATACTTTGAGCCATAGGCGTAACCAGGGGGGGTGCCCTGGGTGCCCGGGCACCCCCCCCCCCGTTTCCGCAGACTCGAGCACAATTATTTAAAAAAATCGAAATCTACAAAAGAAAAAAAAAGGAGAAGGGAAAGCAGTTTAGTTCAGAAAACTAAACGGCTAAGTTTTGAAATGTGATAAAAAAGGAAACCCACATTCTTTTTTTTTTCTTTCTTTTTTTTTTTTAAAGAAAATTATGTCGTTTATCTTTTTTAAAACTAGAATATTTGCAAGAATCTGTATTAGTCATAGTAATTCAAAAAGGTGGCTTTATAAACCCACTTTGACGTCCTTTGTCTGTGGGAGAGGGAGATGTTTTTAACGCCGTTCTTTCTATTGCATGTTTCTGCAATTTCATGAGAAATTAACGCAAGTTCTTGACGAGGATAGAAACTATTTGTCTCTTTGCTTTGGTAGTTTAAAGTTAAGAAAGAAGCAAAAAAAAAATTGAAAGGGGATGCAAATGTGAAACGATAATTCCAAATTTCGATTAGCCGAGGTAAGGGGGGGGGGGGGGGTAGGGGGCACATACGCTGCCTCCTTTGTAAATGAAAAATAATAGCACAGGAAATTCAAATTAATCTGCAGGTTGGTTGGTTGGTTGAATTTAGTGTTTCGTGGCCATTTTTTTGACATTCTTGAAAGGAATATGGTTGCAGTCTTTCAAGTCAATATAGTAATTTTTTTCCTCTGAAAATTTGTATAAGATTTTTAGAGTTTTTTCTCGTTTCTCGGCGTTCTTTTGAAAGTAGGAAAAGGAACCCCGTTTCAACCTTTTAGCCCAGTGCAGTAAATTTTGACAAATTCGCGATTTTATTCTGTGGTCATTTCATGATATTTACAATTTTCCCCAAAAAATCGTGTGACGAAATTCACGTCTTTCTACGCGATTTTTTGTCGAAATCCGCACTTTTCGCCACTTACCTTTGACAAATTTCGTGTTTTTTAACGCTATCCTTTGACGAAATTCGCATTTTTTACCGCAATATTTTGAGGGAATTGGCATTTCTTTAGCACGCGATCCTTCGATGAAATTCGCGTTTTCTTTCCACGATCTTTTGATGAAATTCTCTTTTTCTTTGCGTAATCTTTTGACGAAATTCGCCCTTTCTTTCTGCGATCCGTTGACGAAATTCTAGTTTTTACCGCGATCCTTTGACGAAATTTATTTTCTGTTGCGACCGATTGACAAAACTGATATTTTTACAGGTCGAACATTTGTCGAAATTCGGGATAGTATTGCGCGACCGTTCGGAAAAATTCTCGATATCTTTCCGTACCAATTAAGAAAATTCTCCACTCTTTTCCGCAACATTTTGACGAAATTTGAAAAAAAAATTCCTCAATCCTTTATCGAAATTCGTAATTTTTTTGCGCAATCTTTAAACGAAATTGGCGATTACTTTCTGCACTCTTTTATTGAAATTCCCGATATTTTTACACGATCGTTTGAAGAAATTCAATTTTTTCCGGGACTGATTCACGAATTGAATTTGTGAAATTCCATAAAAGAAATAAAAATCGCGGACCCATTTTTTTTAAATACTTACTGAAGAATCACAGGTCTGTGAAAGAATTTGAAGGGGGAAATACTGCCCAGCATTTTTTATTATGAGAGAGTATCCTCTTCCGTGCACAAATCGCGCGATCCCGCGCGTTATTTCAAACCCTGTCCCTGAAAGAAAACTCCATTACTAGAGAAGTGGTTGGTTTTTTTTTAAACGAACATAGAATTAAACAACTCTAGGATTGGTGGGGGAGGGGGGGGGAACTGCCTTCGGCAATGCACTCCCGAGCAAGCTACGACCTCTTCTGTCTCGAAACAAGCGAATCTTGAATTAATGCGTTTTTTCTTTCGAGCAAAATTAAATTTTCAGCTTTCTTATAAGAGCTGATTTGACATTATTCCAATTCCAATTTTATCACGGCAATTGCAAAAATTACCAGAGAGTTTTTCTGTTTCAAAAAAATGTTAAAAAATCGCCGCATAGCCAAGGGCGGATCTGGAGAGTCCTCAAGGGGGGGGGGGGTGAGATTTTGGAAATTTGCTGCGCAAATCTGATGCGCAAAACTCCAATCTGATTCGCGGGTCGAGGCTAATTTTTTTTCACTGCGGGTCGTGTTACTTCTACCTTTTGCTGCGGGTCGGGTTTGGGTCCGGTTGGCTTCTATTTTTTGCTACTGGTCGGGGTTAACTTATACTTTTTTGCTATCGGTCGCGTTTGGGTCCGGTTGACTCCTATTTTTTGCTGCTGGTCGGGGTTAACTTATACTTTTTTTGCTGTGGGTCGCGTTTGAGTCCGGTTGACTGCTACTTTTTGCTGTGGGTCGGGTTTAGGTCCGGATGACTTCTACTCTTCTGCTGCCGGTTGGGTTGGCTTCTACTTTTTAGCTGGGCCTAGCGCGTTGGGTTTGGGGCAGATTAACATACATTATTTCGGGTTTGGATCAGTTTCGGATTGGGTTTTCACTATTGCGAGAAGGATTCGGGCCGACCCTAATTTTGAATAGAAAGTCTACATTCGGGTTTGGATCAGTTTCGGATTGGATTTTCACTCTTGCGAAAAGGATTCGGGCCGACCCTAATTTTGAATAGAAAGTCTACATATTTTTTAAGATAAAAACTACATACAGTAAAAGCTCCATAACGGGCACGCCCAAACAGTTATTTAATAATGTTTTTTAATCTTCAGGATTATGTAAAAAATACTAATTTGTATAAGACTGCTTGTCTGTTTATATCTAAGATCAGTTGTAATTCACTAAAGAATGCTTTGAAACTTAAAAAACATTAAAAAACATATCGGGTGTCCTAAAATGGACTGACTGATTTTAAAATTCAGTAACTTGCAAACGGTGACAGCAATTTTAAAAAATCTTGCAGGAGGATATGTAAGATGCCAAGAGATTTTTCTCTGCGATTCTTGAGTTTACTTTACAATAGCAGCGATATATGGCGCTGCAAACAATAGTCCTTAAATAGGGCACCGATTTAGCACCTATTGCTTGCAGCGCCATCTGTCGTTGCTATTTTAAACTAAAATTAAGAATCGCAGTAAAAAACTCCTGATCAGTAAAAAAAAAAAAAAAATCTGAAATGTTATAGCAGAGAGAGGGCGGGGGGAATTCCCTCCTTGCACTAATTATTTTTGTTGCAGGTCGGCTTAGCTGTTTTCGATTCGGGTCGATTTCAGGCTGAGTGTAGATTCCTGCAAGTTGCGTTTCGGTTAACCTGTTTTCTTCAAAAGTTAGATGGCTATATTATTTCAGATTAAAAACTATACCTATAATAATAAACATAGGTATGTGTGCTGTTTTTTAAAGAGACCACTTTATTTTTCCACGGCTCTTTGATAAAATTCGCATTTCTTCTGCAACTCTTTGACAAAATTTGCATGTTTTCGCAGCCCTTTGATAAAATTCACGTTTTTCCGTAGCCGTTTGATGAAATTTGCATTTCTTCCATTGCCCTTTGACGAAATTTACGTTTTTTCCGCAACCCTTTGACGAAATTAGTGTAATTCTGTAGCCCTTTGATAAAATTCGAGTTTTTTTCCCGTGACACTTTGACAAAATTCTCGTTTTTCCCGCGATCATTTGACGAAAATCGCGTTTTTCAGCGATCCTTTGACAAAAATCGCGTTTAACGATTCTTTGAAGAAAATCACGTTTTCTCCGCGATTTTTTGACGAAAAATGAATTTTTTCCGAGACCTTTTGACGAAATTCGCATTTCTTTTGCAGCTCTTTGATGTAATTCGCGATTCTTTGACGAAATTGGAATTTTTTCGCGATCCTTTGACGAAATTCGCGTTTTTTTTTTTTTTTTTTTTTTTTTTACAAAATTCGCGTTTTCTCCGCGATTCTTTGAAGAAATTCGCTTTTTCCGTGATCATTTGAAGAATTGCGCGTTTTTTCAGTAGCCCTTTGACCAAATTCACGTTTATCCGGCGATTTTTTGGTGAAATTGAAGTTATTTCTTATGAACGATTGACGAAATAGATTTTTTATGGCGACCATTTGTCAAAATTCCCGATTATTTTTATGTCCGAATTTTCGGATTGAGGAATTTTTTTAATTTTTGGAACAGAATACCTTAACTTTCTCGCTGCGTATATATGTATTATGAATATAGGTTCAAAAATTGCGCATTTATTTTATTACATATTTGAAATCTGCATTATATTTTAAAGTTCAAATATGTCCAAATTCTTTGTGAAAGAGTTTCTCTTTTAAATAGAATTAGATAATAATAATAAAAAAGATTTGCTCCGGAAATTGCAGGTTGCGCAAATTTTGCCACTTTTACGTTGGCCGTAGAAATTGCGGGATGCGCAGTGAGAGGGTTAAATTTTCGGAAAATTCGGAACAGAATCACCCCTGCTCCTGACATCCTACATAACCCTCCTTCAAGTTTTTTTTAAAAATAGCTCTCGCCATTTGCAAATTATTGAAGTGTATTTAAAACCAATCAGTCCATTTTAAGACACCCGGTTTACTCAGTGCGTATGAATACAGTAAAACATTAATATTAATGATTATTTAGGCAATTATGTACATAAACACTACATAAAAATCATACTTAGACAAATACACTCAAATGAAAATCCAGTAAGAAAATCAATTTTAAAGCTCTACAAAGAAAAAAAGTAGATTTTTAAAAACGCATCTCTGTAACTTATCAAATCAAATTAAATTTTTAAAGATTTTGCTAAACAAACGTACAACATAAATATAAATTTTACGAATAACAAATTAGTAAAATGCCAGACCAATTTGGGCTCGGAGAGAAGAATTTAGAGAAGCGTACGGGTCGCGGTCTGATAAATACTGCTTATCACACAGTCTGAAACGGACCGAACGTTTAGCTTTTATTCCGGGCCGAGCCCCGATCTGGAAATTTTTGTCAGAGCAGGTCTCTAGGAAGAATGAAGTCTAGGCCAAGCTCAACCTGGTAAAAAAAGAAGTCTGGCCTGACTCGAATATGCAGAAAAATTTAAGATGAGAGAACAGCCCGGCTCTAAAAGAGAAGACCTAACCCAAGCCAAGTGTCGTGGTTTTAAAATGGCGCGACCCGGGTCGGGTCGCGCCGGGCTCGAGCTTCGCCCCAAGTCATTTCCCGTGAGGATGCATAATGCCGTTTTGCAAACGCTTTATTTGCCCAAGGGGGGGGCGATCGCCCCCCCCCCCTCCTTAGATCCGCCATTGCCATAGCACGAAAACACCCGCTAGAAAGTGCATTAAAAATTCGGAAAAGATTATAAAACCACAGGGAACGAAATTAACTAATTGGGTAAAAGATTTAAATCGGATTCGTTTTAGGAATGTCAAAAAAAAAAAAAAAAAATCACCGCGAAATGCGAAAAAAACCCCTCTAAAGATAACATTAAAAAATTGTTACAAATTGAAAAATCGCTGTAAGAATCTCGAAAACACTTTATTGAGAAGACAAAGTTTACTGGGTAAAATATTGAAATCGGATTCTTTTTTACTTATTTGAAAAAATTGCCGCGAAAATGCGAAAAAATTCGCATAAAAAATTAATTGAAAAATTCCAGAAATTGTCTTCCATATGCATGAGTTCAGGCATACAGGTCCTGTCAAATCTTACGGGTGTAGGCTGCATTGTTTTTTCAGAGCTCAGCGCGCACGCGCGCGTACACACACAGATAGACATACAAGCACCTATCTTTAATATTACAGTCGTATCATAGTATAATTTTTATCATCTTGATAAAATTTAGTGTATATTATCATGACCTGCTTTACCTAATATATTCGACACACTCGGGGTAAAAAAACCTGAATTGCCGTAATTTCCGGCCTATAATCTGCGGATCAAACAATTAGGTTAAGACCCAGAAATCTTGTTTCATAAAACGTAACTTATTAAATCGCAATAAATATTTAACTTAAATAATGAAATAAAATTTCTGGATCGAAACATGATTGTTTGAGCCGCGGATTATAGGCAGGAAATTACGCTAATTAATGAATATTATAATTATTTATAATATTATAATAATTATTTATATAGACTTTCCTCCAAAATTTCTTGTGTCCCTCTGGTGATCTCTAAGAAGTGATGGAGTCACATTCTTATAAAATTTCGTGCGCATGTACTGATGTACCGCATGTATTATCTGAGATTTATCTTCCGGCAAAATTTCATCCACAAGACTTTGACTGAGATAATTTTAGATCTCATGCAGTGTTCCCTTGTGCCTATAGAAGTTTCCAGCATGATTAAAGGCCTTTTTTAATCTTTATAAGAAGTTAGGGTGCCAAAAGGTTTTACAGTTGTAACCACTCTTAGTCACTGTCTTATATCACTGCTGCAAGGACATTTACATATCTTTTTTTTTACCATTAGATTTAGTTTTAATGTTTTGAACCCCTTTCTCAACCCTCCTCACGCAAACAAAAATCGCGTTTGAGCCCTTTTTAAAAGAAGTACCACACAATTATACCTTCTAAGATGGAAAACTGTCTAAAACGGAAATTCGATCGGTTTTATGGGATTTGTTTTAGCAGGTTTTACTATATAAGATATTGTTTGTATCCAACATGTTCAGGTTAAAAAGTCTGGGCACCCCCCCGTTCAAAAGGCTGGTTACGCCTATGTGAGCTGAAAGAAGAGGCTGCACCTGCAATTTTCTTGACACTAATAGAATCACATAGCTGCCAATAACTATATGATGCCTCGCTGTTCGGTGGGCCAGTAGGACACCGTATGTGATTTAATAGTGTTTTCCATTTTTCGATAAAAGCAAAGAATCTTACAAAAAATTCTGTAAAATTTGACTTTTTAATCTGAATTTCCGGAAGTGGCTGCCAACTTTTCCTTTTGACGATATTTCTGCGGCTGTCAACTCGTAAAACGTGGCAAAAAATGTTAACTTTGACAACATTTTCTAAATGAATCTTTGCCTTTGTAAGAAAATGGGAAACTCTTTAATTTCTTGGTATTTCAACAATATCGGTACATTTTGTATTTTTACGAATATTAATGCTAATTTTTTTGTATTTACGAATGAAAATGACTTCGCGAAAGTATCAGAAAAGTAGTTAGTTTGGATTTGGGAATAGCTTTCAATATAAAAAAAAATTTCATAAACAGATGTGATACCCTCCCACCCCCTAAAAGGACATTCATGACCCCTGAAACGGGATCGGGCTAAATTTTATTTATTTACAAATTGAAAAATGAAAAAAAAAAAAACGATTGCTAGTTGAAAAGCAGAAATGTAATGTAAGTTTTTAAAGGCATTTTATAATCAGCTAAAAATCAAATTGAAAGAGATTGAATTGCTATTAGCCTTATATAAAGAGAAATATTCCATCTGATTCTGAAGACTTATGACTATCAAACTTAACATAAAAAAGTTGAGGAATGTCCCTTGTTTAGCCTTTGTTTCTGTTTGAAGTCTTTCTTTTGAATTACTGGAAATAGAACTCGTGTCTTTCGCTCATTGATGAATAATGATATTTTAAAAGAATAAGAAGAGTTACTTTTGATATTTCTGTCGTTGGTGGGGTATAAATATCCAATTTGCTAAATTTTAAACAGAGTGTCAGGGACGTGAAAATTATGAAACATCATTAGGGGCAACTTTTTAGAATTATTACTTATTTTTATACAATAAGATACTTTTAAATCAGAAAATTACTCTTGAAACAATTTTTAAATATTATTAATTTATATCGCATACTTTCTTTATCCAGTTCGGGTTCTGATGACGCAAAATTTTTCAGGCTCGAATTTGAAATCGATGGTCTCTGACTTCGAATAAAAGGTCCTGAACATATCTAGTCACAGACGCAGAAGATGGTTAAATAAGGGGAAGATACGAGGCGGCGAAATAAAATCGTTCATAGGGCGTATGTGCGCATAATCGTGCATATGTGTGTTTAAATACGATTTATAACTGAAGTTTTTTTTTTTTAATGTGAAACTATTTGGATGTGCCAATCCCAAAACTTTCTTCTATCTAATACATCTTAATATTTCAAAATGTAGTTAGAAATGTCAATAAAATAATGTTATTAGTTCAATATTATACCAACTTTGACTTTCATCTTAAATTTCTGTTTTAGTCAATTAATCGGAGTACAAACGAGTTCATCTCGATCATGATATTTATTAAAACCAATAGTTTTCCGTTATTCTGTTGTACATCCGCTGTTCGCGAATAGCCGTCTTATCATGATGCGAAGAGTCCGTCGCTTTACGAGCCGCCACTGTACAACAGAACTACGAAAAAAATCAAGAAAATTATACAGAAATCGCTATTACAATGCTCCCTTTCGGCGGAATATTTCCAACTTCAAGAAAGAGCTGCTTGGCATAGCAAAAAACATGCACAAAAAATTTGGTTCAATTTTATGCATAACGTCATACATTTTTCGATGGTACAATAATCAAAATAGCACAAAAATCGCTATTGCAGCGCCCCTTTCGTCGGAAATTTTCCAAATTAAATGACAACCTGCTTGCCATAGCCAAAAACTAAAAAAAAAATTGGTTCAATTCTACGCATAACTTCATACACTTTTTGATGCTACGATGGCGACATACGGACAAACGGACATAGGGACACACGGACAGACAGACATTTACTATAAACATGTTTTTTGGGACCTCTGACCCCTAAAACGTGTACATCCGTCGAAAACCGGAAGTCGAAAAAAATTTAATTACAATACTAAGTAAAAACATTAAGTCTTTCTATCTGTGTTATACCTCGCATAAATATACTCGATAGCTTATATATATTACTGAACTTTGCCATGGCAGGTTCGGATTGAAAATGAAGTGTATAGTTCGTTTACTTGGGCACTTAAAATAATACCATTAAATTATGGTCCATGGAGAGAATATTTTGCAGTGTATTTTATTGATGTTGCAGTATTTAATTTTTTTTTTATTATTTATATGCATCCCTGACATTTACTGAAAGATGCTTGCTACAAAATATCCTGTTCATTTACATTTCATTTACAGGAACACAGAAATGAATTCGGTTACAACACTGATTAAGAACAATAATTATTCGAAGTGCATTTTGAGTTGTGGTATGCGTTTTTATATTTAACTGATTTTATGCATATTATACCTGGTGTGTAAAAATTTTATAGATTATATACAGGGATACACAAATAGTTCGAGTGCAATTCCGCTCATTGACGGAAATTGCTGAAGGGAGATTTCAACTGTGTGATGCGTTTGCTAATTTAACTGAATTTTTTGCATATTATGTAGCGTATATACAAATCGAATACAGTGTTGCGCAAAAGAATTCGCATATTTTTCGGACTACAGGTGGCAATTGCTGAAAATGAGTTTTCAAATGCCATATGCGTTTTCCATATTGTTTTCATTATCTTTTACAAATGGCGTATCTAAGGGGGGGGGGGAGAAGGGACCATTCCAATGAGCCAATAAAGGGTTTCCAAAACGACATTAGAGATCTTCGATTGAAAAGACTTAGGAGGCAATTCAAGCATGGCACCCGGGCCGCGACAGTTTTAATTCACGAGACACGGGCTCTCTCCAATCTTTTCTCTTTCAGAGCTGGGTCGGGTTCTGGTGTTAAATTTTTCTGATGATTCGAACCGTGCCAGACTTCTTTAAACGTTCTGTTCGTTATCCAACCTAGCCAGTATGAAAAGCGTTATTGACCCGACCCATGCAGTCCTCTAAATTCTTCCTCCCGAGTCCACATTGGGCTTGTTATCTTGCTTATTTACTTTAGTAAAAATTATGTTAATGTTTGCTTAGCAAAATCTTAAAAAAAATTAATTTGGTTTAATAAATTCTAGATATGTCTTTTTAAAAATCATTTTTTTTTTCTTTGTAGAGCTCTAAAATTTTGTTTTTCTTTAACCATCCGTTTATTTCATTCTAAATTACGTTGATTTTGTTACCGGATTTCTTTTTTTTTCTTTTGATGTAATTGTCTATTTCTCACGTGGTGTTTGTACATAATTAGGCTAAGTCTAAGTAGTCATCGATATTGTTATTTTTCTGTATTCATGAATTTCGAACATATTCTGAAAGTAGAATGTGCGCAAAGTGAAAGTAAGTATACTTCATGAATAATTTTAATTGTAGTATCCAGGCCGAAATTTTTGCTTTTATATCTGACCGAGTCAATTATTTTTTTGGCTCGGGACAAAGTTTCAACATTTATACCGGGGCGAGATAATAATTCTTTTGGTTATTGGACCTGCGCTTGGGTCGGGAAATTTTAGCCCGTGTAAATCTCTAATTGGCATATGTAAGCCAGCCACAATTTTTTTTTAATGCATCTTTCAGCCAGCATCCCGTAGCTGCTGAATATATGCTTCTTTAGTAAGTTTCAAAATATTCTTTACTGAATTATAACTGAGCTTAGAGATAAAGAGACAAGCAGTCTTATACCAAGTTAGTACTTTTTAAATAATTCTGAAATCTGGCATCAAAGCTTAAAGTTGTCTCTATTAGTATACTGAAGATAAAATAGTTAGTTAGCTTTAAAAAAAATGAGCCTTTATGCAACTTCGGGTATGTAACTTACTCAAGTGCACGGAGATACATATCTCTTTTAAAAAAGATCTTGTATGCATTCTTTGTATATTTTTCGTCTTGTGCCTGTGTAAGGTAATTATAAGAAAAATCGGAGCGACATTTTTACTTTTATTGTATTATGCTAACTCTCTTCCCTACAGCTTTATTTCCGAAGTGTTCGTTATTCTTTTGGACATTTTATTACAACGTACATTGAATCGTAGGTGATGTTACAGAGATGAGAGCTCACTCTACCTCATGAATGTACAATTAAATTATTCATTAATGCTGTACCTATTTCTACCTCTGTCTGATTGGGGCAGGGGCGTGCCGAAGGCTTTTTTAGTGGGGGGGTGTGAACTGAATTTTGCCGACTGCAAGATCGGGGATGAGAAAGGCTTTGTGATAGCCCCCCCCCCCCTCCTCAGCGACGGAGTCAACTGTTCTACAATACTGTGAATTTATAAAAATCACTAAAAGTCTTAAGTGTTCACCTGCATTCTGTCGAAATTAAATGCTGTTATTCAGTATGTGTAAATTTTTTTTAATTATTTTACTATATAAGTAGGTTGAGAATCCTGTTATTAATTAGGATTCTGCTTACGATTTAAAAGGAAATGTGTACGGATGTACCGTACATTAACCAGTTCTCAACAGTAACAATTTAAGAATGTTGAAGTACTTCGGAATTTATGTTTCTATAAATAAAACCGCATGCTGTTGTGTAATGTAAGTAAATTTTAAAATACATAAAAAAGACAAATCTTGCTTGCTAAAAATAAGATATATATTAGTATAAGAGACTAAAAATTATCCTTCTACATTTTTAAATTATCACCCGCCTATCCTTCAGAATAGCCCATTTTCCAGCTACACTGTCTAAATCCAACATGTCAGTTATGTCTGTTTCACAGGTTAATAGCATTAGTTCGTCCAGTCGCTCTTCCGACATGGTGGAACGCAAGTAATTTTTTACTAACTTTAACCTGCTGAAACTTCTTTCATTACTTGACACAGTTACTTGAATAATTAAGGCCAACTTGTAGGCCAAAGAAAGGTTAGGATACAAATGAGCCTTCCCCACAAGTTTTTGAAATGCTGCGCCAATTGTATACAATTCAGAACTAGCTATTTCTGAGGACATGAGATCAATTTCGCATTCCAAGTTATCTACATCTTTGAGATCATCAGGGAATAATTGACATAGTTTAGAAATGTCCTCGGTAGAGCTATGCTTGATCCTAGATGGAAGGAGACAGCTCAGTGGTTTAACTTTCTCAAATACCAACTTATGAATGTCTCCAAATGCAGTTGTAAGCCGATCTACCACCTTCAAAATTTCTGCTTTAAAATAATTCTCTCGTGTAAATAGAACTGCAGTTTCAGGATTATCGTCGATCTTCGATGGAGGCCTCCGTCGCCTGTGCCGCAAATTGAACTCATAATCTTGATTTATTCCATGTGTGTCGCTGATGTTGTCAGCTCGCCACGTCATCATTCCGGAGTTTCTGAATCCTTTCGTAAGTTTTCTGCATTATGTCGGTTCCCTCTAAAATGTTCAGGTCTTCACGTTGCAATTGCTCTGTTGCTAACTTGGTCTTAAACACAATTGTTTTCATTGCAAGTAAAGAAACAGTGAAATCGTATGACATCATTTTGCTTCTTAACCCTGCCGCCTTAGCTCGAGCATCCTTGTCAACCTTCATGTCTTCAGAAATAATTTGCAGAGTATGAATGAGGGCATCATAGGACGATAAAATAGCTCTGACTGAATCCGCTCGCATAGTCCATTTTGCTTCGAAAAGATTTCAAGGTAAGACTCTTCTGAAGAACTTCCATTTTCTCTCTCAGTATGCCGAATCGCTTTGTACTCAGTGAAAAGATGTTATAGAGATCCTGAATACTGTCGTAGAACAATTTTATTATATTGCTTTCCTCGCACGCATGTTCAACACATAAATTCACTTTATGCGCGAGGCAGGGTATGTATAAAATAGATCTACCAGCTATTTCTGAAAGTTTTGACTGACAGCCTAAAATGCAGCCGGGCATAGATGACACGGTGTCGTAAGACTGTGCACGAGCTTGGGAAAGGGATATTCCAACTGATCGAAATACGTTTTCCATTATATATATATATATATATTTATTTATTTATTTTTGTTAAAGGCTTTCAGAAAATACTGTCAAAGTTAGCGTTTTGAACCGAATTCAAGAGGAAGCAGAGCTAAATAATAATCATGCAAAAGTATTCCTTTCTTGAAAGATTCAAGAAAGATTAAGTACTCTTTTATTGAAAATTTCAAGAGAACATGGTCTACCCCCCCCCCCTCCCTGCGACAAAAAATAATATATTTCTTTGAGTCTTCAAATAGTCATAGACACTAAAAATTTTGGACACAGTTAGAACCAACCTGAAGAGTGATGATGCTTAAATGCTCTGATTTTGGAATTTTCAACGAATGAGGTTTAAAGATGGTCGGTCGTCCCCACCCACTCACAAAAAGAGTAACACGTACTTTAAGTATGATTACTATTCCAGATGTACCTGTCTACAAAATTCATGTGTCTATGACAATTTGAAGAATAAAACTGGCTTTTTTTTTGGGGGGGGGGGGTCTATACAGGAGCCTTTTCAAAAGATAATTTTACATCTGGATGATCTGTTTGAATATGACTATGCAGGCCTCTAATAGAAATGCAGAAATATCTACATATTGTACATTGAATCCGTTTTCCTTTTTGGAGGTCGATGTTTTCATTTGGATGAAATTTTCTTGTATGGCGACATAAATTAATTTTTTTCTGTGAAATGTATGTGTACGCGATCACAGTGTGTGCATAAAATTTTCACTGACCTCACTGAAATTTTCACTGAAATTTTCATCCGACATCATGACAAAAACAAACTTTTGCAAATCGCTCTTCTTCTGTGTCCATGACTTCATCTTTTAAATGCAGCAACCTCAAATAACTAGCGCCAAATCCAGAGCCAAGAGGTCACCAAATTCTAAGATTCAGTCCATAGCAGAAGGGAGCAATTAAAGATGCTACATGGGAAAACTTACAATAGAGATTGCAACAACCTCCCCTCCCCCTTCCTTTCATGAAAGTCTCAAATTCTCAGAAACGCGATTCTCTCTCTCTATCTATCACCTCCGCTCTACGACGGGAGAGGGGACTTTTTGCAGGGTGTGTTCTTAACTTTCCGACTATTCTAAATTTTACCAACTCTTCCAAATAAGTGGGGGGGGGGTGTTACACCCCCAACACCCCCCCGCTAGGCACGCCCCTGGATTGGGGACATCTTTAAAGTTCACATCCCTTACTATTATCTTAACTAACTCTCACTCCCACACCCAATAGTTTACTTGGGATGAGAGTAAGGAAAATCAAGTGATATGCAATTGAATATATGTGCAATGCGCTAAATAACAGGTATTTGCTGTTAAACTTTAAGACGTTTGTTGTGAAAAGCAAGAAAAACTGGCGACTGAAAGGTAAAATGGAAGGAAAAAACAAAAATATTTATATTTTTTCTTTTCCTAAAAATGTTAGCATTGAATGCTTTACCTAAAAATCAAGTGTTAAAGAATCGAATAATTTTTTTTTAAATTTTAATTTTCATCTTAAATTACAATTGATTATTATCTCATAACTATCTTTTACAGAAATATGAAATATTACCAATGTTTAATTTTAATTTCATTAAAAAATGCATAGTCAGAATTAAAACGCAAAGGTTCTGGCTCATTTGGAAACTTGGTCTATGCAAAAGTTCTCCATTCCTGTTGCGAGTTATCTGGAGAAGAACGACACTAATATCATACAAATGTGATATGAAGAAGGAGGACAATGCGTATGGAAAATTTTGCCTCGATTAATTCATACAAGTGGCTGATCCAAGTGTGCAACTGTGAATTGCCGTAGGAATCTATTGGAAGATGTTAACCTTTAACCGGACTCACAGGCCGCTGCTTTTTTCAATTTTTATAGTTTAACTTGTAACTTTCAGTTTAACTACAGACACTACCAAAATTCTCTTTCGTTTGGAACTTTAATACTATCACAAGAGACTGTTGAATATGTGAATTTTAATTATAACAGCCCTGTATAAAACGTTAAGTACAAAAACACCATCCTATGAATTAATCGCGCTTTTTATTCATCTTTTCATGTTGCGGTCTGACAGACCACTTCACAGTAGTTACATGACAATTTCCGTCACATTAGTCAACGATTAACTTTCACTAATAGGGAAAAGGCTTTGATATGCATTTTATTTATGGAACTGCAAATGGAAGTCTCATAGGCTCAACGATTGTAAGAAGACATCTCATTAAACTTGCTTTTGTTAGTTTATCATTCTTTGTGTGTTTTTGCCTCGTATAACAGCATCATATTTGGCACCCTCTAGAACCTTAGCGTTTTAATTCCTACCATGCATTCTTTGATGAATGTTGTTTGTTTGGATTTGTACTATAAACTCTTGAAGTTTTACGCATCTTTTATGAAACATCCTGTATATATATAAATGAAATCTTTTTCTCCGCTAAACAACACGCGACTTTCCGACACTTTTACAGATTCCTTTTTAAAAGTACAAAAATTCCTGCCGGCCCGGCCTACAGGCGCAGGTAAATTTCGAAGTTAAGTGCTAATTTCAACAACAAAAACAAAATCATTATTAGAGATAAAGCCACTTTAACAATTTTATTTGGCCGCTTTTGACGAGTTTTTATTTCATTTTTATATAAGAGATGGTTTTATCAGAATCATGTTAAGGCGGTATTAAAAAAAATATTTTTCCATGCACAACAACTCGAAATTTTTTGGCCCATTTTCAGATTCATTTTTAAAAGAAAAAATATGAAATTTGTTGACGTTGTTTTTGCAGAGATTTATAAGCGACCTGTGTTTTTATATTTTGTTCAATTAATTAAAACTTGATTTATAAACAATTATTTTCTCAGTAGGACAATATTTTTCCTTTTCAACACAATCGCTTCGGGAAATTCGGTTCAAAATGCCCACTTTGACATCATTTTTTGAAATGTATTCTGCCTCTATCAAAACGTCGACCATTACGGTACATTATAGAGTTTCTGAATAAGAAAATCTACCAATTGGATGCGTTTGAGAGCAAAAATAAACTTAAAAATGAGTCAAAAATAAGCAGTTTGAATTTGAATACTCCCTTAATATGATGATTTTTTTCTTCAACCGCTATGTATTTCTAATTTGTTTTTGCTGTAAGAATTGGTCCTACTTGTCAATATAAATGTTAGATATATTAAGAAGATATATGATAAATTCATGGGGATTTTATATCTTGTGAATTTACGAAGTTATGGATTTTTTTCTTCTTCCACCTACCCCCCCCCTCCCTTTTTTTTGTTTTCGTTTTTAATTTTCTTTGCGCTACGAATTGGTCCTATCAAAAACCTGTCAATATAAAAGTTGTAGATAATATTCAAGGAGATATATAATAAAATTAATTGTATTTGATATCTTGAGAATTGACGAAGTTATGAATTTTTTTCTCCCAAAAACCCTATTTTTTGAGCCTCTTGACCCCATTTTTAATTTTATCAAAAATCTGTCATACATAAATTTTTCGCCCTATTTTTAGAAGTAATAAAACCTTTAAACTGATTTGATATGTACAAAAATTAAGAAGTTATGGGGTTTTTTCGGTTTTCACACCCCCCCCCCTATTTCCATCCCCTTGGTCCAATTTTGCCCATTAACGAGCTTGACCGAGATTTTATGCCCCTTGATTTTATGTATCAGTTTGGCAGAGATTTGGGAAGAACTGCGGAAGTTATCATGTCCATAAATAAGTGATTATATATATATATATATATATATATATATATGGTTTTTACTGAGGGTGGTTTTGAGTTCTAGGGGTCATGATCGGTGTAGATCTGCAAAAGTTTTTCAGAAATTCCAACATAGGGGAAAATGTAATGGGTAGTATTTCATATGAAATCTACCTAAAAATAACTTTTGACGTGATTTGGAAACGAACGGATTTTTTTATTTCGATAGCTTTTTCTGTGTTTTCCTTATATTTTAGAATTTCCAAAAAATTCTAGTTTATTATTGTCCTCTAGCAAGCTGCTACAGTTTCGGCATGTACTAAAATAAAAGTTTTGCCTTCACTTTTCAAACATCCCACCAAAAAGTTGTCTTACCCCACTTAGTGTCCTAAACAGGTAGGGTTGTCCAGACACGAACCCGAAAATTCCATTAAAAGTCAAACTGAAACCCGGCCACAAAAGTTTCGTCGGCCCGAAACCGAAATGAAGGAAAAATAATTCATATTATAATGGTATTATAAAATGAAGTCTACATTTACATCTTTAATATAAATTTTAACTTTTATATAGGAAAATAAACCTCTAGTATATATTCGTTAGTATTAAAATACACTAAAACCTCTAAACAAGGGTCACCGCTGAACAGGGCTCTCGAATTTGTCACTTATTCCGAAGTGTGCGCTATTCAGAGACAAATATTTGTGTTGGGAATTGAAAAGTTACGCTAAATAGAGGTGTGCACTATTCGGGAGCGTACGTATGGAGATTTTTCTGTATATGCTATTAATTATGAATAACGGACATATTTCACGGTTCGGAGGCGTCCACTCTCTATAGGTTTTACTTTGCAAAATATCAACAATTATTCCCTACATAATTTTTTGGGAGTGTCTGGAAGTGTTTTGGAAGTGTTTGCTGACTATAGTTTACATCGGGAAAAATATTTAGACTTTCTTTTGAAAAATCGGGTCAAACCGAACCCTTCTCGCAAGAGTGAAAACCCAATTCGACACCAACCCGAGCCCTAAATAAAGTAAGTATATCTTTCCCGAACCAAAAGTGCAGCAAAAAAGTCAACCCGACCAAACGCGGATCGCAGCAAAAAAGTAGAAGTTAATCCGGCCAACAGCAAAAAATAGAAGTCAACTGACCCAAACCCGATCCGAACTAAAAAGTAGAAATTAACCTGACCTACAATGAAAACAAACTAGCTTCCGAACAGCGGGTCAAATTGGAACCTGCAAACTTCTAAAACAGCTCCCCACCCCCACCCCCTTAGTATACGGTATAGTTTTGTTACAGTATTCTGAATGTGTTGGAAAGCGTTAAAAGGTATCTGTCTCAGAGACCATTTACAGCAGTTAAAGATTAACATTTAATTGCTGTGAGCAGTCTCATAGACCGCTGCTTTTTTGAATTTTTAGCTTGTAATTTTCAGTTTAACTACAGATACTAGTGAAACTTTGTTTCATTTGGAGCCTTAGGAATATCACTAGAGTCTTCTGAATAGGGGAATTTTAATTATATTTGCCGTGACAATAAAGTTTAGTACAGAAACAGCATCCTATGAGTTAAAGGACCTCTTTATTCATCCTTCGATTTAGCAGTCTCACAGACCGCCTCACAGTAGATATGCGACAACTTTTGTCACAGCAGTTAAGGGTTAATATGCCAAAGTATTCAAACATCTTTTTACAGCTGTATATTTATAATTCAATAAAAGAAATATACCATGATAAAAAAATAAAATAAAAAAGGGAATAAACAAACCATTATCTTCAAAATATGAGGTTAGTTTCAATGAAATCAAATAAAGTTGGATACTTTTTTTTCAGTTAAATCATTTAACTTGAACAAGAATTTGCCATTAACTAAATCTACAATTTTAGATTAATCTTTAACTGATGTCACAGAAATTGTCACATAACTACTGTGAAGCGGTCTGTGAGACCACTCCATCGAAAGATGAATAAAAGCCGCGATTAACTCATAAGATGTTGTTTTTGTACTAAACTTTTTGTACAGGAGTGTTATAATTAAAATTCACCTATTCAAAAGTCTCTGGTGTTAGTACTAAAGTTCCAAACGAAACACAATTTTAGTAGTATTTGTAGATAAACTGAAATATGCAAGTTAAACTATGAAAATTGAAAAAAGCACCAGTCTGTCAGACCGGTAACATCAGTTAAAGGTTAATTTGCATTGCAAACAGTTTTAAAAAAAGATTTATCATAGTTACTAATTTATTAACATTTTCTCTTTTTCTATAATAAATAAATACGTTTTATTTATTAAAGAGTTTTATTTTGAAACTTATTTGCACAGTTAGACCCTTAAATTTTTTCACTTGTGAATATCTGAAAATCATAACCCACAAAATAGACTCGTACAAGCAGCATTGGAAAGTACCTATATATATAAAATCCTAATGAAACGCATTTTATGAAACGGAAGTATGTAACGGAAGTATGAAATGCAAGAATGAATCGACTGATTAAACAACTGATTATGTTTCACGGCGATTTCTCCTAAAATATGGAATACTTTGCGATGAAATTAACACCAAAAATCAATATTGATCCGCAGATTTCAAAACTGGTATTAGAATTTTTAAATTCGAAATAGTTTTCGAAATATTAATTTTTTTCTAATTTTATATACATTTTTCTAATGATGGCAACTCAAATTTTAATCATAACTGATATACTGATATTTCTTTTCGTATTTCAGAAAGGGTTATTATTTTTAATTAATTTGTGACCGCCTGGAATATAAAAAGCGAAGGAATCCGCCCAGAATTGTTGATAATAGTCACATGACTTAGGATATTATTATAGAGATTATTTTCAATTCTAAAAACAGTGCAAAGAATAAATATTTCCTAACGATTAAAAATTTATTTACACATGACTATTAAAAAAAGAAAAAAAAACTTTAAAATTACTATTAAATGAGTACGTGTTACAAGCAGGAAAATATTGAAAATTATGTCTTGAAAATTGTATTTACACGTGAATATTAAAAGAGAAAGGAAACTTTAAAATAATAAATACATTAATATGCGTTTAACTCTTTCAGGGGCAAGGTACTTCTATTCGTAAAATGTTGAAATCGGTAAATGGCACCAGAATTTACAAACAAATTTCGAAATACGAAAATGCTTTTGCTCAATAATAAAAGGAAAATTTTCATTCCAGTATTCTGGTGCATTTAAGAATTAAAATTAAGTGGTCCAAAAATGAACTACCGCCCTTGAAGGGGTTAAAGCGGTAAATTGTAGTAATTGTAGTAAATTGTATTATGTCAATCGCTTTATAACGCTGTTAAAAAATACCGGGAAGCAAAGACTCTGTTTACTTAATTCATTTTATTTTAGCTTCCTTTCAAATGTTTAACTGGTCTTCTTTAATCAAACACGAAAACAACCGTTGGATGCCTTAATAGCAAATGATTCGGCCTTAAATTTTTGCAATCAAAGGGAATTGAATGGAAACCCGTTTACAGGGAGATCGCTATAGGTTTTTTCAATTATAATTCAGTCTTCTCTAATCTTTTTAAAACCGATCAAATTAGCGTGCTTTTAGATTCTGCGGTGTCTGAAAGGGGGGGTTGGCGAGCGTAGCTTGCAGGGGGCAGAGCCCCCTAGTTTAATTATATCTTCTTTAACACTTTTTTTATGACAAATGACGCCTTTTAAAAGATTTCGATTTATGATTTTTCATTTGTAATTTTAGATTGAAAGAATTACAAATAATTTCCAATACATTGAAGAGAATTTTATGCTTATTGCATTCAAAAGCAACAAGCAAAATAAACAATAATCAAAACTTTGAAAAGGTGTCATTTGACAGCGGTAAAAATAGTGTTAAAGTAAACACTCTTCGTTTTAAAATGCAATTAAAATAAATTAAGGATTTTTCCCGTTCTTAAAAGTTTTTATTTAAAAATTTAATAGAAATAAATTATTTGCATGAAAAGATTAAATATAAAGGAGAGTGCTCCAAAGATAGCTAGTTGACTTAGCCTAATCATACCCCCTCATGTCCTCCTCCCCCTTTTCTACTCAGGTTAGGTTTTACAAGCACATGTAGGATTCTATTACGATATAACTTATAGTTACCATAATAAAACCATGGAAATTTAAATTTCAGAGACATTGATATTTTAGTTACAATTACATTTATTTAATAAAATTACAAAATTTCTTTCTGAAATTAGACATAATTAAACCATATAAAAAAATTAAACAAATTTACAAAATTAGAAAATGAAGCAGTAACATACTTTGTTATTAAAAACTGAATTAAAGTCAAATACGAAAATATACTCTGAAAAGGTACGATTATTACTTTTTAACATTGAAGGAAATATTTTTCCTTTTGACATTAAAATATTTTTCAAATTTTTATAAGCATTCTTCGTTATATTTAAGATTGGCTTTTAAAAGAACACGTTTTTCAAACATTTTGTCAGAAAGCCTATTAGCTTTACAATAATTTGTAATAGTTGCAAAAGAAAATATTCTTTCTACAGATGCCGACGAGGGCAGCGGTGTGTTATATTTAATGAAGATTTTTTTAACCTCTTTATAAGAATTCAATACACTTAGATCTTTGTTTTCCTCCAAACAGAAATGCGCGTACAATAGTTCTGCTTTCCCTTTAGGGTCTTGTTTTGCTTCTTCATGATCAGAATCAATAAAGAAAAAGTTATCTCTTTCTGCACTATTGACAGAACTCATTATATCCAGAGATTCGTTAGATTTCATTTCTTTTGTCAATTTGGTAATAAACAACATTTTAATTTTTGTATAAGCTGAATCGCTAATACAAGACAGCCACTTGAATTTTTAAAAAATTGGATGTCATAAAGTTGCTATTACGGCTATTTCTGCTTGGCGAGATGAAATATCAAAATACTGACTAAACCTGTTTTCTATACTTTCTAAATAAACTTCGGCCAAAGGTCGGCAATATATAAAATCTTCTGTCAATGATTTTTGTAATTTATGTCGTAATGATAACAAAGTTGGTAACAAAATCCCAAAATACGTTTCTTTTTCTCCTTGAAGGATATCTAAAGCCGCGGCAATATGTTTACTACATTTAACGTATTCTTCTATATATGTGAAATCCTGATCTTTAAAGGAAGTTTCCAAATCTAATTCCTTGCTCAAAATAGTAGATTTTTCTTTTATCGATAGAAATTGTTTCATGGCGTCAAACAAACTATTCCACCGCGTTGCGTTTGGCCGACTAAGAGTATGTCCCAAAATGGAGATGATATTTCTGAAGATTTAGGTCGACATGCTGCTCTCCAAAAAATATTACATTTTTTTCATCACTTGTTCGTGTATTTTTGAAATTTCTGTGTCTTGGCTTTCCAGAACATTGTTAGAATCAGTAGTTGCACACAGACTGAGTGTGTGAGACGCACATCTAAAATGTAAAGGTAAACACTCATTTCAATCAATTACATCTTCTACATCATCATCAATGCTAGACGTAGTGTCAGAATCACACTCCGTACTCCATGAATTGTATTGCGCATCTAAATCACCAGAATCTTCTAAAATACATTTTTCTTCGATTCCAAAAATTTTAAATGCTTTCACAAAATTACCACCATTATCAGTAATCGCAGCTAGTACTTTCGCAGAATTCAATTCAACCTTTTTGTAGATGTTCATAAGATGGTCATAAATTTTGTCGTTACTATGAGTTCCTTTGAATCTTTGACAAGCTATAGCTCTAGAAATCCGTTTTAATGTCTCCGGATGAATCCAGTGAGCTGTCACTCCTAAGAAACTTCTTCGTCGCCCTGACCATATGTCTGTGGTTATACAAATGAACTCGATATCTTCCAACTCACGTTTAATATTCTACTTGTTCATCGTAATATATTGCAATTTTTCGCCCGAGGGCCCTACGACTCATTATGTTAAAAGATTTTGAACAAGAATTAATGTTTTTAATTATATTGTGGAAATAAATATTATCAATGCTTCTTAGCGAAATCATCGAATCAATAAAATAATTTACTACATCTTTGTCAAAATGATCTTGCAAATATATGTTTCGACTTGATTGCCCAGAAACACTTGATGATTTTCGTTCTTTTTTTTACTCCTTTAGATAGGCACGATATTCTTCCAAATAATTGATTCCATGCTTCCTTTTAAGGTGGGTTACAAGATTGGAAGTGCAATTATTTGAAGCTTTTACCTCACTGTTACACTTGGTGCATTTTGCTAAAATTCTACAACCTGAAGACTTATTTTCAATTTTTTTTTGAAAAAATTTGCATCTAGTATTGTAGGTTTATTTTTACATGTAGAGTCAGAAATATCAGAATGAAAAGCAGTTTGTAAATCACTACTGCATAATGGAAATGAACTAATGGCTTGCATAATATTTTTCAAAGAAATAAATTCTCATTATATTTTTTAAAATTCTATAAAGAATTTAAAAATGTGCATTAACATGAAACAAAATTATAAAGGCATTGTAATATAATTTGGTTCATCAAAACACTCGCGTACCTACCATTCGGTAAAAATAATTTTTATAACGTAACAGCAGTAAATTGCATGCGAATCACGTGATTTTAAAATCAGCGCTTTATTTGCATAAGGTGACAAGTTGAGAGGTGTTTTTTTACAGACTATGCATCTTCTTTACTTGATTTCAAGCAGATAGAACATTTGGTGTTTTATTTTGTTCCATTTCGCACATTGTTTACTAACATAATCAATTAGATTATGTACATGATTTTTTGTTGATAATATTTATTTTAATTGTTTAAAAAAAGGAAAGTAAAAAAAGGAACAAAGGGGATATTTGCAAATGACGTCACAAATCAACTGTTGGAGGTAAAACAATGTTGGAGAAAAGTTTTGATTGGTAGCCGTTAGGATTGTGGCTGTTATAGAATTCAACTGCGCAGTTGTGATTGGCGGATGAGAAGGTTATCATTTGAAAGAAATCTCCCTATTAGTCTGACAAAAGTGAGCCGACGACCAAATGGTCAAAAAACAACCTGTCATTTATAGATTATACATTATATGATAGAGTTACAGACAGGAAAAGCATAACAACAGTTTGTTTGGAACAATAAAAAATATTGTAAATTTTGGAGTTAATAAAATCCATGACCACTTACCCAATGTCTCGAAGTATCCACGTATCGGTCAATATACCTTCCCCCACACCCCAAAACTCCCGACTGTAATTCTAAACCTGCCAAATATAGTGTGGTTCAACATCATAAGGGCCATTATCGGATAACTCAAAAGGGTTTTCTATGGAACTGTCTAAATTTTATATAAAAAAAAAGATGCATTAAGGGCACAAAAATGTTAAACTCTCTTAATACACGTTAAATTGTAGCAGTACGTTCAAACTGTGCTTTTACAAACTGGCGAAATGTAACCGAGGACTTTGTCCATTTTTTAAATTGGAGCCTCCAAAATTTTAGTGCAGTACGAATATAAGGGCCTGATAACCACAATCACTTATAAACTCGGATAGAAATTGTCGTGGCCTGCTCAAATTTTGTATGGTAAACGTTACAGTTTGAGCGGGGGCGGGTGATTTTTTTTTTTATCTAAGCCTCAATATTTTAGTGCGCCATAAATATAAGGTATTTACAACTTAAAACACTTATAACTCGGAATGCTTTTGTCGTAGCGCATTCATATTTTGTATGGTAAACGCAATCTTTATAAAGGGCGATGAGAGACTTTTTGTTTTTTCAGCGAAGCCTCTTAAATTTTATTGTAGCGCGAAAATAAGGGCTCGATAACAAAAAAACACTTATAACTCGAAACCAGATTGTAGCAGATCACGCAAATCTCGCATGGTAAAGTGATTCTATTAGAGGTGGAGGAGGGGAGGTGTCTCTGTCTATTTTTTATTGAAGCCTACAATGTTTTTGTATATACAAAAAGATTTTTAAAATTGAAAATACTTATAATTTATAATACTTATACTTATTTAATTCTCACAGCACATAAATTTTACAAAAGGGATGCTCATGAGGGGGTCATGCCATTTCGTTTTCTTCCTATAACTCAGGCTGTAATTGTCGTAAGACCACTAAACGTTGTTATGATTAATATCATGAGTGTATATTTTCACGGTCCTTTATCTTTTTTTAACAACAGCTAAATTTTATAAAATTGTGAATATAAAAGTCTGAGAAAATTAAACTCTTATAACTCGTGAACAAATTGACACAGCGCGCAGAAATTTTGTGTGCTTGATCAATGGGACATAATTTAATATTAGACATAGTCGGATTTTTAACCGCAGCCTACTAAATTTCACTATAGAACCCGATAACCATATACACTTTTAAATCGGATCCAAGTAGTAGCACATCGCATAAATTTCTTATATTACACGTAATCATTTAGAGGTGGTGGCTCTATTGATATCTTATCAAAGCCTCCAAATTATAGTACATCATAAATATAAGAAGCCATGAAAATTATAACTTGGTTTGTATATGTCATAGCACTCTCATAATTTGTATAGTAAACGTGATCTTTATAAAAAGGGGGGAAACTTTGTTGGCATTTTTAAAACCCGAGTTACAGGATTTTAAGTTGTGAGCATGTTTTGTTTTCATCTACAAAAATATATGGTGCAACCATAAAAAAAATCAACAGAGCCTAACTCCCTTAAAAGTTTTACGTTTATCATAAGAAATTTGTGTAGGCTGCAAAAATTTGCATCCAAGATAAAAGTGTTTGTAGTTGTCATGACCTTAAAATACTTCTATATTAAAATTTAGGGGTTCCTGTTCAAAAAAAGACATACCTCCGGCTTTATAAAGATTACACTTCCCATACAAAATATGAGTGTTCTACGATAATTACAGCTCGAGTTTTAAGTGTTTGAAGTTGCCAGCATCTTATTTAGGAATGAATGCTGTAGAAATTTCTTAAATCGATTTATCATTTATGTAATATCGCAATTTTTTAATCATAAATACATTTAACAGTGACGTTACCTTTAGAATAGGGAACCCATTTTTTTAATTTATAGTGATCAAATAAGGTCTTTAATCGTCATCCCCCCCCCCCTACTGTATTATATAGTATAGTAACTAGTTTTTAATTTTCCAAGTAACTTTGATAAAATATATATTTTAAGCTTTAAAAAGCTCGTATGACCTCGGGATTCAGCACTTAAACAATAAATCAATTAAATTTAAAAAATCAAAATACCCGACTGCGTAAAAAGTGAACTAATTAATTATTTCTATCAATCTGAAACTATTTTTTATATTACTTACATATTTTTTTAATTTATTTGTATTGGTGACTATTGAATGGCGTTTAATTGTTAGTTCTCTATCTATAAACACTGTTTTGATGAGGCCTATAGATGTCTATGATGGTTAGAGTTGCAGTAAAGCTAGAAATCCTACATACACAACTTCCAGGTTGTGTAATATTTAAACGGAGCTTCTGGCTGAAAAATAGTCAATGAAACATCGCCTTCATTTTGAAAGACCTATCCAATGATATGCCACTCAATAGGGTGCGTAATTTTTTCCCCCTCTACCGCCATTTTGTATTTTACAGCCTCCATTTTGAATTTATAAAAACAAAACCTAGCCTATAACCATCGGACGGTTAAGACGAATCGATAGAGACCTCATTCATTAAAATCCATCCAGCCATTGGGATGTTTCGAGTGTATAAAGAAATCCACATACCCAGGTACGCGTGAAACACATAACCCTTCTTTTCAGTCGGGTAATTAATGAGCTATTTTGAAATTTTTGATTAGTTCAGTAAAGAAATAATATAAAAGAAAAGGATTGTGTTTTTTCTAACTTCTGATGGCTGCTGAAATCTAAATTCAATAGTCTGTAGGTGGGGGGGGGGGGGGGCTCCCATAGTCTTTTTAACCTGCACTCCAGTTCTAAAAACATACAAAAACATTTTTTTTTTTTTTTTTTTTTTTTTGTTTTACTGAAAAATGATTTAAAAGATATTGAGGAAAAACAGGAGCATATTCAATGAATCTAATACTGAATTTAACAAATAACCTTCCGTGATGAGAAATAAAGTTAAATAAAAAGATAAAACAAAGATGTGTAAATCATACGCCGCAGTGTTATTTGCTGTTAGGTTTTAGATTATAATAAAATGCGTTTAACATAAATGCTGACATTCATGTAGTTGATGGAGAAGGATTGAAAGTAGGAACCTCGGAGCACCCGGCTGCTGAAATTCATGAAGTATTGTGACGGTTAGCTCCTGTAGGATTAGCAATAAAATATTTCTAATTTTCAATGATCAGAAAATGACAAAAAAACTGAAAATTTCAGATAACCGGAAAAACTCATAAATGTGTCCTTACCCCTCTCACTTTCTTTCTTCTTGCAAGAAATCGGATTACCAATTCAGAACTATGATTTAAAGTTTTTTTTTTATTATTAAGTTCAAAATAATAATATATTAAAACTAAAATATTCAAATATTTCCCAAACATATGAAAATTAATTTTTAAGGTAAAGAATGTATAAAAGTACAAACAGAAATTCGATGTATTTGTATCTTAACCCGAAACCGCTCTTAGCGGTCTCAGAGACTGCTGTATTTTTCCACTTTCACAAATTTTCTGTTTAACTATAGATACTGGTTAAATTTTGTTATATGAGTCCCTTTATCTCCACTACTAACTTTTGAATAGCTGAATTTTAAAAATAATAGCCGTGTACATGAAGTTTAGTAGATAAATAGTATTTTGAGAGTTAATGTAGCATTTTATTCATATTTAGATTAAGCAGTCTCACAGACCACTCACGGCAGTTATGCGACAACATTTGTCACTCCGGTTAATGGTTAACCGGTATGACAGATCGCTCACGGTAGATATGCGACAATATTTGTTACTTCGGTTGCGGGTTAAATATAAAATTTTAATCTTTTCAACCATAAATACTGAATAAATTTAAGAATGTATTCGTAATTGTAAAAAATTTAAAATAAAAAATGCGTTTAAAAAAAAATCGTCGTCGACACCGCCGAAATACGATGCCCAACCCGATGCATGATTCTACTTCAATGTAGGGTAAAACCACCAGTAGTCGGCCACCCCCCAGTAGTCGGCCACTTTGAGATAAAATACATTATGAATAGCTTATTTTTGGTTTCAAATGAAATATTACAACCCCCCTATATGTAACCATTCTTTATAAATCATAAGCCATCAGCAAAGAATTGTGGGTATTTTTTTTTTTTTTTTTTTTTTTTTTTTTTTTTGCATTAGTAATCATCCATTTTTTATTTGGTTGCGGTCAAATAACCGTTTTTGCTATTTTTTTGTTAATCGATGACATAATTTTTAAAAGATTAGTAATAATTTATTTTTTATTTTTTAAAATTATGAGACTGTACTGTTAAAACGTTTAATAAACTAATGTTTTTGAGTATCAAAATTAAATAAGTGTGCATTAATTAATTTTAATGTGACCGATTATTGAGTATTATATTTACTACATGTTCGGTAATCGGCCACCACGGTTGACTACTGGTTAAAAGGTCATTTCACTTTATACTTTCTTCTATCTTCAATAGAAGAAAGTATTGTAATCGAAATTTTTTACGGCTTACGGTTTTTGACGGATTTACATGTTTTAGGGGTCAGAGATCCCAAAAAAACATGTTTATAGAAAATGTCTGTCTGTCCGTGTGTCTGTCCAACTCTCCGTCTGTCTGTCGCCATTGTACCATCAAAAAGTGTATGAAGTTATGCATAGAATTGAATCAAATTTTTATTTTAAGTTTTTGGCTATGTCAAGCAGGTCCTCTCTGAATTTTGAAAAAAATAGCCTGTAGGGGACGCTGTAATAGCGATTTTTGTGCGATTTTTAATATTGTACCATCGAAAAGTGTATGAAGTTATGCATAGAATTGAACCAAATTTTTATTTTAAGTTTTTGGTTATGGCAAGCGCAAGCAGGTCCTCCCTTAATTTGTAAAAATAATAGCCGGTAGGGGGCGCTGTAATAGCGATTTTTCTTCGATTTTTGTGCCATTTTGAATACTGTACCATCTGAAAGTGTATGAAGTTATGCATAGAATTGAACCAAATTTTTTGCGCTTGTTTTTGGTCATTGCACAAAGGTCCTCCCTGAATTTGGAAAAATTCTACCGGCAGGGGGCGCTATAATTGCGATGTCTGTACCATTTTCATTATTGTACCATCGAAAAGTGTAGAAAAGTATGCATATAATTGAAACAAATTTTTTGTGTGTTTCTGGCTATGGCAAGCAAGTCCTCCCTGAACTTGAAAAAATTTGGCCAGAAGGGGCACTATAATTGCGATCTCTTTGCCATTTTCATTATTGTACCATCGAACAGTGTATAAAATTATGCATACAATTGAACCAAAATTTTTTCCTTGTTTTTGGCTTTGACCAACAGGTCCTCCTTGAAATTGGAAATATTGCGCGGTAAAAGGGTTATGTGATAGCAATTTTTGTATACTTTTCTTGATTTTTCATAGTTATATTGTGCATCGGCGGCTCGTGCAGCGGCGGGAACTCCCTGCTAAGCCAGCTATTCTCAAACACCTTATAACAACAGAATAAGGAAAAAATCAATAATTTTAACAATATCATGATATAGATTAACTCGTTTTCAGTCCGTTTAATTGACTGGAGCACAAGATGAAAATCAAAGTTGGTACAGTATTGAACTGATAATATTGAAGTATTAACATGTGTAACTAGGTTTTGAAATATAAAGATGTATAATAGTCCAGGCAATAGGGAATTTTACCTAGCAAAATTAATGGTAGTACTGGAAATCGGCTTTCTAGATGTTTTTTGGGTTGCTGAATCAGAATTTGTAACTTCCCACCAAAATTTCCCCCGGCAACCTCCCCAAATTTTGGTAAAAAGCCCCCCAAAAAAGGTTTTTATTAAAAAAATCATTTTATATTGCTTTAGAGAAAAAGTATCTAGAAATTCAGAAAGTAGACAAAATTTCCAACAAATTAGATATATGACATTATGACTTAGAATGAAGGGGAAGGGGGGGGATCTGCCTCGGAACATGCGCGCGGTGCTGCGTAAACTAAGTTGCGCAATTCCACTTAACCACTCACACGTTTACATTCGCCCTCCCATCTCCCCTCCGAACTTTCTCTATAACACTTACTTTAAGATTTTTGGGTCGCTGAATCCGAATTTTTAACTTTCCCTCAAAAATCCCCCCCCCCCCCGAAATCTCCCCCCAATTGTTGTTTTTAACCTAAATTTCCTATTGTTTTAGCGGAAAAGCATTACGAAATTCAGAAACTAGACAAAATTTGCGACAAATAGGATATATGACGTTATGAATTAGGATGAACAGGGAGGGTGAGGGCTGCCTCTGAATATGCGGCGTTACGTGCACTAAATTATGAAGTCCAGGCAATAGGGGATTTTATCTGGCAAAATTAATACTGGTTCTGGATTTCGACTCACTTTATGTTTTTTGGGTCGCTGAATCCAAATTTGTAACTTCCCACCAAAATTTCACCCGGCAACAACCCCAAAAATTGATTTTTTGAAAAAATTTGGTTTTTGAGAAAAGCGCGCGGGAATGTTCTGAGGCAGCCCCCTCTCTCCCCGTTTATTCTACGTCATAATGTCATATATCCTATTTGTTGCAAATTTTGTCTAGTTTCTGAATTTTGTAATGCTTTTCCCCTAAAACAATACGAAATTTAAGTTAGAAATAACTATTTGGGGGGGGGTTCGGGGGGGGGGGGGGAAATTTTGGGGGTAAGTTAAAAATTCGGATTCAGCGACCCAAAAAACTTAAAGTAAACCTTATAGAGAAAGTTCGGAGGGGAGATGGGAGGGCTAATGTAAACGTGTGAGTGGTTAAGTGGAATTGCGCAACTTAGTCCACGCAGCACTGCGGCGCATGTTCCGAGGCAGATCCCCCCTTCCCCTTCATCCTAAGTCATAATGTCATGTATCTAATTTGTTGGAAATTTTGTCTGCTTTCTGAATTTCTAGATACTTTTTCTCTAAAACAATAAATAAATTGATTTTTTTAATAAAAACCTATTTGGGGGGCTTTTTACCAAAATTTGGGGGGGTTGCCGGGGGACATTTTGGTGGGAAGTTACAAATTCGGATTCAGCGACCCAAAAAACATCTAGAAAACCGATTTCCAGTACTACCATTAATTTTGCTAGGTAGAGTCCCTATACGATCACTATTGCCTGGACTACAAGATAGAAGAAAGTATTGGGATAGGCACATCCAACTAGTTTGAGTCTATTTTTAATAATTTGATTTTTTTCGTAATTTGATTTTTTCCTTAATTAGATTTTCGCAATTTGAGATTTATATAATCTTTTACTTGCATTTTATTTTATGCACACAAAATATAAGGTGCCCTGGGGTAATAATGCCACGTTAACGTTCTACCAATTTTTAAGGCTTAGTTTTAGATTTTTTCCCAAAATAAATATAGGATTTGATATAGCAATTTATTGATTATGAACACAAGAAAGACTATTTTAGCAGATATCTATTCATACAATATAGTGGCATGATTTCACGACCAATGTTATTAGGCATTATTATCCACCTGGTGGGTAATAACACCATGCAAACAAAACTATAAAATAAGATGGAATAATGGCATTTAAATTGTCCACTTCTAAAGATACAAACTCTACACCTTTAAAAATTGACAAATTGCTTTCACTTACCATTAATTGCGATATCAATATGCAGTGATAATCGTATGATATTTTATTCTTCTGACACAAAAAAATTAGAAGCATTTAGGATGTACAAATTTCTCTTTATCTTTTTTAGTGTTCAACAATACCAATAATGACCTCTCGTGTATAAAATCAAACAAATAAAATAAAAAAAATGTATTTCTGCCACTGAAAAGAATTAACCCGGGTAATAACACTAGTGGATGGCGTTATTACCCCAATATGCATTTTGCGCAGTATATTTTAAACTACAAGCTACCTCGCGAATACATCCAAAATCACCCACAACATTTTGAAAATACATGAAATACACTACAAATTTGTGTAATAAACAAAGTATTTCCTAACAAATATATCGCTCACCCCCAAGAAAAGTGACAGATCTCCACCAAAGTAAATTTCACAGGTGAGGCAAAATAGATAGATAAATGATTTGCATGATTTTACTGTAACATGAAATTATAGCATTAGCTCTGCAGGCAGGAATAAAAAAGTGCATAAATGCATAAAACTCTTAAGAATGAAGACGTAGGATAAGGTTTGGAGGGTTGCGTAATTTTACCTCTCCGCACAATCCACCTTTTTCTGCGGTCACAAATGGACAGATAGTGTAATAATGTGATTTTTCGTATAACTGCACTTAAGAAGTTTTTAATGTAGCTAGACGCACCTACGATGGACATATTTGTGGAATAAAACGCAAAATGAATTTTTGAGAGATGTGTCACTTTTCTTACGGGTGACACGGGTTTCTTACGGGATAGTCTTCACATGACAGAACTTACCAAGCAAATTTTTGGATCGGACGTGGACTCTTACGAGCTTATTCCAGCGATAAGGCCTATAAATGTAACAAATTATTTTTTAGCTGTTGTTTGTGATTCAGATGACTCGAGCCTTTGAGCGCAGAAGCTAAAGTGTCATTTTCCCGTATTCCTTTATAGGTATGCCTATTATTAGAACTTGGCGTTATTACACACAGTGCCGTTTATACCCCAGGACACCTGATATGAAATGCAAATGAGAATTTTTCGTTCCTGCCGTTTTAGTTTTGCTGAATAGATTTCAATGGAATTTGCATCGTTAATTAGATTTTTTTTCAAGAAAGGTTTTACTTTATTGTATATCATTATACGTTGCTTAGTTATATCATTACGGGGGAAAGTTCTATAATCAGGTGTACTCGATTATGAAGTAGTAGCATTAAAAAAAAACACTGGACGATTTTGATGAGATTTTCATTGTTAATTAGATAATGTTTTAAAGATGCTTTAGTATATTGAATTATATCGTTCTACCGTTATTTACTAAAACATGTAAACTGTGAATTTAACCTTATATTTACAAGGTTAAATTCACCGATATATTTCGTTTGGAAAAATCGACCAGCATGAAGCCTTCTAATATACTAATGTTATAAAGAAGAAACGTTTGTTTCTTTCTTTTGTAGGAGGTAATCTTTGGAAATGCTGAGTCACTTTTAAAAGTAAAAGTTAAAAAAGTCCTTCCGGCCAGTGCCGGGAGCTTTCATATTCCTTAATTTTTAAAAGCCAGCTTATATTATTCAAACACACGGAGCTCAAATTAGTGGAACCCGATTATAAAAGATTAAATACTAATTTTTGTCAATACTGAATATTAATGAGAATTTCGAGAAATTAGTCGCGTTATCAAAGCTGGTTTTATTTAAAGTGATTTATACTTGGTCGCCAAATTCGGCGATATCTTGAAGTGCCCGCCATTTTAAAGCAACATAATGGGTGCAACAAAGCTAACCAATAAACTTGGTCGAAACTTTAGTAATTCCTGTGCACATGCTCACTCACATCTAAATCTGTTGATAAATACGACTGCTATTGCAGGCAAAAAATCAGATTTTTCAAAATGTCACCCACATTAGAAATTCAACCTGTTATATCTCAGCCATTTTTTAAGATAAAGACAAAACAAAATATGCTCCAGAATCTTTGTATCAAGCTCAAACACATAAGGAAAAAAAATTAATTTCTAATTTTTTTGTACCTCATTTTAGATTTAAATTAAAAAAAAATTAAATGGCAGCCATTTTGAAAGAAGAAGGCGGATGAAGTTGGCCAACGTACTCGGTCGAGCCATTGGTATGTACTATGTACACAACAAGTTATATCCAAATCCGTTCATAAATACGCGTGTAATCGCGTGACAAAATTCAGATCGTTTCAAAATGTCAGCCACACAAGAATTTCAAAGTGCTATAACTCAACCGTTTTTTAAAATATAAACGAAACAAAAAATCCTCCAGAATTTTTATATCAAGCTCAAGCACATAAAGAAAAAATCTTTTTCAATTTCAAATTTTTTTGTGCCTCATTTTAAATATTAATTTTTTTTAAGTTTTTTAAATGGCCGCCATTTTGAAACAAATTGGCGGTTGAAGCGGGTCAACGAACTCGGTCGAGACATTGGTATGTACTATATACACACGAAATTTTATCCAAATCGGTTCATAAATACGAGAGTTACAGTATGACAAAGATCAGATATATATATCAACTTAGCATATATATATCAACATATATATATATCAACATATATATATATCAACAATATATATATATCAAAATAGCGAAATTTGTAATTATTAAGAACAATATTTCAATAATTTAAATAAAACATAATCTGTGCTACTTTCTGGATTATAATCCATCCATATGCAAAGGCATTTTATCATCCATTTTCTGTCTGATATCAGGCAAATGTTTTTACACGTTAAATTTATAATATTATTAAAATCAACAAAGAATAAAAAAAGTGTGGCATCAAGGACAAAAAGGTGGAAAGAAAAAATCAAAAAGTTATGATCTCCATAGGCTTTTCTGTGTTAAATTAACATTGAGAAGTGACACTGGAAATAAATAAGTATTGCGCTGCCGCGCAATACTTAAATATATATATATATATATATATATATCAACTTTTGAACGGAGGGTGGTTTCGGGGTCTGGGGGTCATGATCGATGAAAATATACCACAATTTTTTTAATCGCTTTCCTCCGAACGGATGCAATAGGTAGCTTTTTTAATGAAAGCTACCTAAAATGATGGTGGCAGTCTCTGTAGAAGCAAAACACGTTCTGAAAAATCCCTTTTATGTAATACTGAGGGTGTTACATATGTAAAACTTGACATGGAGCTTTTCAAAGAGATAACTTTCAATGCCGACTGAAAATGATTTCTAAAAAAAGCGAAATGTAAAAGGCTGAAATGAGTAGAAAATATTCTAAAAACGTTAAAAATTATGCTTAATATCAAAATGTTAAGGATAGACTTGAAATATCAAATGACAGTTATTTATAAAACGTAATTGTTTTCGCATAATAGTTATGATAAATTTGAAATTTCAAAAGATAAATTAATCAAAAAAAGTTATATTTGTTAGGGATAAAAGTAAAAGCAAGTAATTTAAAGTTTGGATTGAAACTCGACATAGCTGTTACTTACTCGCACGGAAGAGGTTAATTCAATATGAAAAATTTAAAGTGTGAAATGTGCGGAAAGCATACTTAAAACGATGATTTATTTGGGAATTTCGAGGGCTATTGCTAGAAACTTGAAATTTTACATGTGTTTTACTTTTAAGACATAAATGCTCTCACAAAGTATGTTATAAGATAATAGAAATTTAAAGGGGTGAAATGTTTCTCACAATCATCTAACGGGTTATTAAGATTTAATTTCAACAAATTGCGTTTTAATTAATAATATTTAAACTTTCTGCGGAAATATAATTTCTTCCTAATTTTAACATGCACACAAATATCATTTGCAATATTTTAATAACCACAAAGCCTCGGATTGTGACAACTTTTCAATAATATAAAATAAAACTTATCTGGTTGATTAACTCAATAGTCAGCAATAACATTAATTAGAGGCTAACTATGTATTTTTAAATCCCATCTTCGGCTTCTATAGAACTTAAATTAAAAAAAAATGAAGATAACCTTGTTCATTTTCAACGGAACTGTCACTATAAAATATACATTACACAGAATATCAATAATCGATGTCTATGACATGTTAAAATTTCACATCGAAACTCGATCTGTTAGTACCGCTTGAATGACAAATTGATGCTCTATTCGGATCGGATCGTTTCAAGCTATCGCGAAGCAGATAGTAGTATTTTTAGTGTACTAATCTAAATATGCAACATATTAAAATTTCATTCCGAAATTCGATGATGCGACAGTACAACTAAAAGGAAGAATTGGCGCCCCGTTTTTCTCATATCCTATCAAGATGTCACGAAATCGACTGAAGCGTTTGTATTATTCTAACCTGTAGCTTTAATCGCAAACATTTTATTCCCAAAATTGAAAACGAAATAGTACCACCAAAGTAATGAGTTGGCGACCCGTTATGCTTGTATAGTGCTCAGATACTACGAACAGACTGAAATACTTAAATCATATTAATCGAAAGAGAGATATTAAAATTTCCTTTCGAAATTCGATGACCAGATAGTACCGCCAAAATAAGAATTGGCACCTCATTCTGCTTAAATCGTTTAAAGATATTACGAGGCAGACTGTAATATTTGTAATGTACTATTCGAGATATGCAACTCATTAAAATTACATTTCAAAACTCGATGACTAGATTATACCACAAAAAATGAAGAATTGGCGCCGCGTTCTGCTCATATCTAACTACGAAATCCCAAGACAAACTAAAATATTTGCATTGTACAAGACGATATATGCAATATATTATAATTTCATCTCGAAACTCGATGACATTGTAGTAACGCTAAAATGACGATTTGGGACTCCATGCTGCTAATATCATGCTAAGATATGCATCGACAGATTAGTTATTTTATGTTCTGTTTACAATCTTACTCTACATCATAATTTCATTTTGAAACAAGATGACGTAATAATTTTTTTCTTCCCGCCGTCGAGTCTACGATGGCTAAACACAAAATGTGAAAGGCTGACTACTATAAAATATATAGACTATATATAGATAATTTGTTCTTTTAACTTTACTTTCCTTAAGGAACAAGAATGAAAAATCATGCATCAAGAATAGATTACAAAAGCACTTCCCATGACTTGTAGAATTCTTTAATGAAATTTATCTGCTCAATACTTAAAAAAAGTAAACATTTTAGAAAAGGCATAATGCTTTTGAAAACCAGATTACCATCCTGAACCGGAATAGTAGTTCAATTCTTTTGTGCAGACCTGTATTTAATCTAAAAATTTGTATATTATTCTATACATAGAATGATAAAACTTAGTATAGTAAGAAAATGCATCACAGATTAAAAATTCACCTTCAGCAATTTCTACCACTATATGGAAACATACTTGAATTATATTGTACAACCCTGTATATTACCAACAGATTTTTATATGCCGTACATATTAAGCTAAAAGTTAATTCAGGTTAAAACGTGTTTAAAACTACTGAAATCATACTTCTACACATTATTATCCCTGGATGGTCATGCATTCAGTTTTTTACATGGCCCTGTATATGATTATATTCATATTATACAAACATCTCTTAGCATACTAAATATAGTTCAGCTTGAAAGAGCATAACTCAATTAAAAGCCTCTTTAAGCCATTCACGCTGATACTCCTTAAAGCTTAAAAACTCTTTTGTGTAGCCTTGTATATGATCTATATTAGTTATATACACGCCGCATACTAAGCAAAAATTTAATTAAACTTAAAAACGCATGTGATAAACAAAATCACACTTCAAGCAATAATCGCTAATAGAAAGATACAATTCGAATTTTTTGTGTTTCTCTGTAAATGAACGATAAATGCTATGCATATCATGTTATACAACAAGTATTTTATAGTAAGCCTCAGTAATGTAGTATATCAATTTCATTCTATTTGATATCGTATAACAGAGGTAAAATACGCTGCAAACCGCTTATCCCCTGACACTATTATGTAAAGGAATCCTTTTGCGGGGCCCTATAAATGAATAATAAGTTCTTTGGACCCCATATTGTCCAGAATGCGTAGTTAAATGCACTTCATAAATGTATATCAATTTCATTATGTTTGTAATGGCCAACATCATTAAAATAAATTGAAGCAATTTTTTCTCATTGAGCGTAATGCATCGGAATACTTTTGACTGTCCCTGTAGATGAACTATAGATGTAGTATGATGTAGATGAACACACTTTATTTTCAATAGCGATCGTGCTATTGTTAACGTCAAAAACATACAAAAAATTCAAGGAAGTTCGAGTATATTTACGAGTGTTATTACTCGGAAAGACTGAAGACAATCCAAATTCACAAACACTTTTAAACTATGCTGGAAAGTGTTAAATACTATTATAATATTTTAAATTATTACTACAGCATTATAAGAAAAGAATAAATTAACACATTTTATCATTAAAATATTGTTCTGTTTATAAAAGTTATACTTTAAGTTATTTAAATAACAAAGCATTTAAGTGGCCGACTACTGGTCCAGTGATGGCCGAACACTAGAATTGAGTGGCCGACTACTAGACCTTTGCTACTTTTAAGTTCAACTTTTTATAAATAAAAATTATAATCAGTTTTTTTAAAAACAATTGCTGAAACAGTAAAAGAAAAGTATACATTAACATGTGTCACTGTTAAAGATGTTGTATTGCTTTTTAAAATTAAGCTTTGAGCTATATACTAAAAGAAAGCGCTTAAGTGGCCAACTATTGGTGCTTTTACCCTATATATAATTTTTTTTTTTTTTTTACAACTATAAAAATGGAATCAATTTCGAGAAAAGATTCTCAATCGCAAACAGGACCAAAAATGTCTTTCTCCCCCCTTTTAAAATAATTGCTTTTATCATATGAAATTTTTATGTTCTGTGACAATTTGGATCTGAGTTATAAGTGTTTATGTTTAACGGGTCCTTATATTTATGCCATATTGAAAGTTGAGGGCTTCTGTTAAAATACCGGCAATGTCCTCTTCCCCATTATAAAGGTTACGTTTACTATACAAAGTGTTTTACGATAATTGTAGCTTGAGTTATAATTATTTTAATTTGTCAGCCGCTTATATTTTTGATACACTAAAATATAGAAGGGCTTTTGTGAAAAATCTATAGAGCCTCGCCCTCCTCCCTTTAAAGCTGCTACGTTAATCATATGAAACTTGTGTCGACAAATTAGATTTGAGTTATATGTGTTTTTGGATATCGGGCCCTTATATTCGCACTATAGTAAAATTTATGTGGTTTTTAAGACAATCAATGTCTTCTGTAAAATTATGTCACTTTTTGGACCGAAATAATTAGGAACTGAAATGGCATTGGGACTGATGTGTCGGGATCGAAGCCCTATGACCTAAACAGCAGGAACAAAGTCTCAGAACCGAAATGTACTCATGAATGATTAAATTTGAGTTCCTTCATTTTTAACATTGCATTCTCAATCATCAGATAATCTACAAAATTTTAAATACATTGTATGTATATTACTTATACCACAAAGATAATTAAGATCTATACGTTAAAAATAATGTGACATTGTCCCTTCGAGCGCGATAAGCAATTTTTTATATTTCGTAATAATTTAAACCTTATATATTGACTTTTTTCTGAGTTTAAAACTTACTTTAAAAAAAAAAATAATCGTTTTGTAAAATTATGGTGTATGCACCTCTGTCTCATGACACCTCTCGACATTAGATTCTGTATAGCGCGTTTTTCGAGTCTGAATTAAAAAAGTAGAAAAAAAAAAGCGTATTTCCAGAAAACGATTAATTACGTAAAAATACAGTACATTCTGTCTAAGGCGGACTCTGTATAAGCCGGAAATCTGTCTACCACGGAAAATTTTTCAAGTCCCGGCGAACCCATAGAAAATTACATTAATTCGTGCTGCATAAGGCGGAATCTGTCTAACGCGGAAACGGAAAGCATTTTAAGGTGCCACCGAAACCAAAATTTTGCATAAGGCGGAAAAAAGGATAATTTAAAAATGAAAGGCATTTTGTTTATTAAATTTTAAAACTGGTAAGTCAAATACTCAATGTCGTGCATGTTAGTTAAATTCCGTAACACTTTGAAAAAGTTAATTCAAAAGGACAGAAACTCTTTAAATTTTAAGGAATTTATGCTTGTGCCATTTTTTCATATGTAAAATTATATTTAAATGTTAATATTTCTAGTAGAATTGAACATTTATCAAAATATATATTTTCGAAAGTGCAATATATTATACTTTAAGGATGTACTCAAATTCATAGTTATAGCGTTCTGTCTCATTCTCGAAGTTTATTGGAGGTGGTGGTGGTGGTTGTGGGTGGAGGGGGGTATTAGTTTTTTTGTGTGTGTGTGCGTGTAAACTTGCAATTCGCATGTATTACAGCAGTACTAAGAAATTGAATAGCGTTTCTCATTTATCTATAAAGACAAAAGATCTTTCCGAATTTCAGTTTTCAACCGATTTTCGAGTCAGGAAAATCAATAAAAAATCATCAAATTCGAAGGATTTTTTTTTTGTTGGGGGGGGGGGGGGGGAGCTTTTTTGCATAAGACGGAATATTGTCTACCACGGAAAATTTTCTCAGTCCCGATCTATTCCGCCTTAGACAGAGTTTACTGTAACTAGAAAATTAGTAAATATGCAATTCTGCTTAAAAAATTCTATTATGTTTTTATAACATTATAAATTAATACTTACTGACATATAAATAGTTACTTATAATTTAGTTACATTCTTATAAACGTAACTGGGATTAATTTGCATTGAATTACAAGTAATTTTCATATCAATTTTAGAAATGCAATTAGAATTAGCTCGTAATTGATTGCAATATAGTTTAAATACATTTCATAGAATGTAACTTAGATTTAGTTATATTACATTACACGCTAACCAAATTTCATTCTGAGCAAACATAACTGAGATTAACTTGTAATACATTAGAATTTAATCTAAATTATATTTTTAAAACTGCAATTAGAATTAGTTCATAATTCATTGCAATTTAATTTAAATACATTTCATAGAATGTAATTTAGATTAAGTTGTGTTATATTACACGTTAACCAAACTGAATTCTGAATAAACGTAATTGACACTAACTTGTAATACATTAGAATTTAATCTAAGTTATATTTTTAAAGATGCAATTAGAATTGATCTATAATCCATTACAAGTTAACTGGATTCTATAATTAAAAAAGTAATCGATTACAGGTTAATTGAGTTATATAATTAAAATCGAATATGAATAATCTTGTAATATAGATTACATGTTAATTGAATTATACAATTAAAAATGTAATCTCAATCATCTTGTAATCCATTACAAATTAATCTAATTAAAATTTAAAAGAAAAAATGAGAATTGGTTTGTAATCTATTACACGATAATCAGATTATGTATTTCAAAAGAGTACTTGAAATTACTTTGTAATGCCTTACATGTTAATCAATTGCATTGTGAGGAGATTATAATGTATTTTAATCTATAATTTCATTACTTTGTAATCAGATTCTGCCCAACACTGTTTTGAACACGAAATTTTTTTATAAAATGTTTCTTCTTTCTATGTGGTATTTATTTCATTTCATTTATTAAGTAAATTTCCTGGTTTGAAATATAAGAAAAAAAGGAGCTTGTATTTGCTTTATATATGTAGATTTCGGTGTCACGAAATTAAAAGAAACAGTCTAGAGATTGAAATAAAAATGTCTGGATGCAATTAGTATACTTTATAAGTTTCTTCAGCACCACAAAAAAATATTTTGTAATTATAACCTATATTATATTTTTAGGTTCATGTTTGAATACATTTGACAAAAAGTGTTAAATTGTCAGTATCGCAATAACTTTTTTAAAAAATAACGATTTTAACATTCCTTTCCTTTTTTTTCATTTTTCATATTTGGAAATACATTTTTTTTTTAATCCTTTATTCAGAGTACTTTTTTCTATAAATCTAAGTATTGGATTTTTGAGTAATTCATTAGATCAGCAGAAAAAAAAAATTAGTGAATCTATATGGAAAAAATGTGGGAAAAAAATGTTTTTAAGTTCATATTTATTTGCTTATTTATTTATTTTTTAAGTTATAAACATATCAAAAATCCTATACTTAGTTATCACACACAAGACAGGGTCTAAAGATACTTTTGAAAAAATTTCAGACTATTTAATTATTGTAGAAGCTGAGCTTTTCGATTAAAAGGAAAATATAAAAAATTGCGAACTGAGAAAAATAAGTTTAAACATTACACTTGCACAAAAATGATATTAACTTTCATCTTTATGACTTAAGTATATATCCTTTATTATTTATCAAATCGCTCAAAAATTTGGACAGAATGTTCTAAGGCACATTTTAAAATAAAAATCTTAAATTCGGCACTTTTGACATTTTTTTATCAACATGACAGGGTACTGAGTCCCCTTAAATAATTAAAATACATCTTTACAGTTAAACATAAATTTACTTTCGTTAATTATATAAAAAAATTAGCAAGTAGCGTAATTTTGTATCATAAATATTTAAAATTTTTTAGTAAGAAATATACAGGGTTGAAATTTCATTTATAAAATAATGTAGTAAAAATTTTATAATGGCGGTGTTACATTCTGATACTTTTTCTTTATATATTTTTTCTACTCAGTAGGACCACATAAAGGGCCAGAGACACACCCTGTTAGACGAAATTAAAGATACACGGAATTAGGGAACCCTGTATATCTTAAAGTTTCAGTTGAGATTGTTTGTACAAAATATGTTTATATGTTTGTGAATGCATTGATATTACATTTTCGGATATGTATGATACATATTTTATTATTTTATTTCCAGGTTTTACCTCAATTGGAATAAAATTAGAGATGAACATCCCCATAGGGAAATACCATATTTGCTTAGCCTTCAATTCTTGCAGTACATCAGCCTCCAACATCCTGTATTTCCAGAGAAAAAACCAAAAGCACACGTCGTTTTCATTTTTAAAATTCTCAAAGCAATAATTATGAAATTAGAGGATGAACCATACACGCAGCAGTATGTGATTTGCTTAAAACAATTTTATCAAATTATTCCGGAGCCATATATACCGTGTCAGGATGTTAAAGATTTACTTCATTTTCTACTGAAGTATTTAGATCAGAAAGAAAAAGAAGAAATAATAAAAACATACCTTGCCACTTACGTAGAATTGTTTGGTGTAGAGACTACAACGCACTATACACCGAGGTCGCTGAAACACCTCACTAGATGCGTCATAAGAAATGAAATTACAAGAAATTCGAAAACTTTAGAAAAATCGGTAAAACACTTGTGTTTGCCAGAAACTTTGAAACCTCTATTGTTCGGAGCATCTGAATAACGCAGGTTCGTATCTTGCATATTGACTGATTTGCTTAGATTGTTACATTTAAAGCTAAAATCACGCTCTAACTTTTGTACCTTTCTGTGACCGAATAATGTACGATTTGGTGTAACTTGCAATCTTCTATTATTCACATTCACATGCTGTTATGGATCTTATATACGTTAGTTATAATAAAATAATAGTAGTTAGGATAAAATTTCATATATTTTCTTAACAATACTACAGTTCATTTTATTTTATTTTTTATTTATTTATTTTTTTTTTTTTGGGGGGGGGGGGGGGGGGGAGATTTGAATAGAAAAAAGGCTGGACTTCCAAAATGTTTGCGTTTTACTGCTATGTTGTTATATCAAATATACAATTATAGACACGAATGAAAGAAGGTGTTATCTCACCTTTTCTAAAAATGTTTTTGATTTAAGGGATGAAACTAATGCGACGTAACCTATGTTATGATAAAGATAAAATATTACGATTATTCTTGAAGATGTGAGAGATTATTTTTTAATAATTTATGGTTGTTCTACAATGCAAAGTGGCTACTTTCTGACATATTCTGTAATTCATTTTTCTTCGCAAACGAATGAAATTTACCGGTTCGAGATGATTAATACACACACACAAAATAAATAAATAAATAAATAAAAATAAAAAAAATACTCGGAATGTTTAGCCAATGTTTTCGACAGGAATCACTGTCTCATTTAATGCCCGTATTACACTTATATTTTCTTATACCAATATTTCAGGCATTATAGTAGCCATTAGTATAGACACTTTTTCCACATCTGTTTAACATTAATATATAAAGACTCATGACACTTAACTTTCATTTTAAAAAAATCTTTTATCTTGCTTTTTGTACATATTAAAATCGAAATTTATAATTTACATTCTCTTTACTTTTCATAAAAACAAAAACACATTTATTTATTTAAAAAGAACATATATTGCGGTATCTTTAAAATTATGCTATTTACCAATATATAACGCATTGTCCAATACTCTTTGGCACTTCTCTGAAAAAACGCTTTCATCCCTTCTGGGACTTCTTCAGTTTCAAATGGTGGCTCGCAGTTTCGCTTTTAACTTCTCTCTCTTTCCTCATTTTCCCTCTTCTCTCTTTTCACTTTCCCCTTCTTTCCAGCATTTTTAGCCAACGGGAGTCAACATTTGCATGTGTTATATCTTTGCATACATTTTGTCTGTCGAGGTTAATCTTATAGCCTCTCTCATCAGTGTGTTGTGGGGGTTATCATACGTAGCTATTTTTTCTATTTTAATTGATTGAGGTATTATGGTTTTTTTTTAATTTGGTCTTGAGAGGGCTGTAGCTTTATTATTATATTTTATGTCGCGGATATGCTCCTTATATCTTTCGCTTGGTCATCCCGATGTATGTAATTTCCTTATTTTCCTCAGACATAAGCCTCAGATACAGAAAATAAGGAAATTACATACATCGGGATGACCAAGCGAAAGATATAAGGAGCATATCCGCGACATAAAATATAATAATAAAGCTACAGCCCTCTCAAGACCAAATTAAAAAAAAACCATAATACCTCAATCAATTAAAATAGAAAAAATAGCTACGTATGATAACCCCCACAACACACTGATGAGAGAGGCTATAAGATTAACCTCGACAGACAAAATGTATGCAAAGATATAACACATGCAAATGTTGACTCCCGTTGGCTAAAAATGCTGGAAAGAAGGGGAAAGTGAAAAGAGAGAAGAGGGAAAAAGAGGAAAGAGAGAGAAGTTAAAAGGTCAAAAGCGAAACTGCGAGCCACCATTTGAAACTGAAGAAGTCCCAGAAGGGATGAAAACGTTTTTTCAGAAAAGTGTCAAAGAGTATTGGACAATGCATTATATATTGGTAAATAGCATAATTTAAAAAATACCGGAATATATGTTGTTTTTAAATAAAGAAATGTGTTTTTGTTTTTATGAAAAGTAAAGAGAATGTAAACTATAAATTTCGATTTTAATATGTACAAAAAGCAAGATAAAAGATTTTTTAAAATGAAAGTTAAGTGTCATGAGTCTTTATATATTAATGTTAAACAAATGTGGAAAAGTGTCTATACTAATGGCTGCTATAATGCCTGAAATATTGGTATAAGAAAATTTAAAATACTCGGAATGTTTATAAAAATCAGTGGCAGTAAAATATTTTTTTTTTTTAGAAATTCTTCTTTAAATCTCGAAAATATATTAGGTTCTGAGTAGAGATGTGAAATATGACATCGCGGTGCTTAAGGAGTGCCAACGCGGCGTGCAACGCCGCCGCGCGTAACCTCCAACTAAATAAGAAAATGAACTAAGGATGAATTTCGAAACAATGCACGGCCTAAAAGTATAATTTGGAAGCTCTGGTGGAGTCCCGAGGGCCATTCCAGAGTTGGAAGCACGAGGTTAAATATAACCTCCAGAAAAAGGGGCACATAAGGCATCCAAGAAGTTTTTGGTTGCCTTATACTTAGATGTCATTTCACCGACTGGCGTAAGCAAAAAAACGGAGAATGTAAAGGCAGTAGGGTACCAACGAGCACAGGAAAGCTATAGCATAAGGTAGCCAAGCCTATCTAACTCTAAAACTTATAAAAACAAAGGGGGACATATACCTCACTAATTTAGATGTCGAGCCTAGTGCGCATTACAGGTCGCGGGTCTCCCGGCTTTCGCACAAACAGAGGTGAAATAGATTTATTTTTGGTTAATAAGTTGCATCGATTCACAGTTGCCTAGGCAACAGGTTCCAACACACTATTATTTTTGTAACGTATATAAGAAATTACTATGTGTGCTTCCAACGGACGTTTTAATTAAAAGGCTTTTAAACAAAATGTTTGAAATAACTTTGAAAAGTAAGTATATACGCTATTTTCTGTTGAGCAGAATCCACACCATTAAAATCAGGTTATGGTAAAAACAAAATTTGTTGCGCGAAAAAAATCTTATCTAGTTATGAAACTTTGAATTTCATGCACTTTCAGCGTTTTCTGGTATTAATAACACGTTTTTCAATTTTTGGTGTCTAAAACGCAGAAAATAAATTAAATGCCCAGTCTCATAACTCGGTAAGTTTTGATCATAAGAATAAATTGCTACTGTTAGAAAACTGTTTTACTTTTTCACTTGTTAGAACATGGAGAAACTTTTTCTAAATAAAACTTATAGGATCCAGATATTGCATTTTTTTTTTTTTTTTCTTGACAATTTAAAAAGGAAGTATTTGAACTTAAATGGATTTTCATATGACGCACAACAAAATTTGAACATTTTTCCAGTTGGAACTATGACAGTAAAACTAACGGTTTATAAATTAGCTTTTAGTAAACGATAAGAAGAGACACCGTGTATAAGAATAAAAGTTTTAATAACATGATTTGTAAAAAAATGAAATCACATTCCCGATTTTGACGCCTTACTACATGGAAAATTTTGTGTCGAAGAATGAATTTTTCTTCCATTCAATGGTTCTCTCAATCTTAACATATGAGACAACGTAAGTTCTACGTGGCCTGTCTGAAAAGTATCCAGGGGTCGATACAGGTTTTTATTCTTGGCGCCTATTTTGTGAAAAGTAAAAGTTACTTTTGTGAATTTTATTATATTTTCGTGAAAAATAACATTTTATAATGAAAGTTGAAATCCATTTACTCAGCTTTTATTAACAAAAACTTCTTTAAATTCTCTAGCTACAGTTTTTTTTTTTTTTTTTTTTTTTTTTTTTTTTTGTGTGTGTGTGTGTGACCTGGTTTTATGAAGGTGCCTGTTTTATTAAAAGGAATTTTGTGAAGAGGCCCATTTTATTAAGTTTATATTTGTGAAGGGCACCATTTTTTTTAATATATTTTTGTGAAAGGGCCCAAAATTTTGCCCGGATCGACCCCTATAAAGGATTAATGCACCATGAATGTGATTTGTTTATATACAAGGAAGACAAAATGTTTAGAAAATATATATACTCGTGTATAAGTCGACCCCTCCCCTCTCTCCCACCAATTCTTAAGCAAAATTTCTAAAAAAATTAATTTTAGTCTATAACTCGATCCACATTTCTGGTAGTATGTTGAAAAAGGATTTGTAATCGAAAATGAAAAAAAAAAAAATTATACATTTTCATTAAATTAGTAATTTTTTTTTTTTTTTAAATCAGAATTTTTTTTTTTTTTTTTTTTTTTTTTATTCAACATTTTAAAACTGTACAATTATGTTAAACCGAGGAAGCTTAAACTATTTTGAAACCTATTCACATCAATTCAATGATACTTAAAAAGAAAATATTCTTTCAAAAATCTATTCAAGCCTTATTTACAAGAGTAAACAACTTCTTAGACTGCTAAAATATAGTACCTACTTCTTTCTATTGTGGGACTTTTAAGAGGGATATCTAGAAGCATTCTCAAGTTGAACTCTTTTTAAAAAGGGGATTAAAATGTTGAAAGAAATACCACTGTATTGAAGGGAATTCTATCCTAAGAGAAAATGAGTGCTGAACAATTACAGAGACATTATTGCTAATCTTTTTTTGTCAATCACAGGGAAATGACCATTGTCCACTTTTATCTCTCCAATGTGATTACTTAGAAGAGTTGCCCATTCGTCAATTATCTGCGATTTTTTTTTTTTTTTTAACTATTTCGTATATAAGTCGACCCCCCATTTACAACACTTAAATTTTGTCTAAAATTCTTCAACTTATACACGAGTATATACCGTATATATGCTTATTTCTCTACGAATGTTATTTGAACGCCATCAATCATTTTTTGATATTTGATGCCATATAAAAACAATCGAAACTAATCAATCAAATGAGTTGAGCCGAAAAGGACAGTTTGAAGAAAAAGTTATGATCTTATTTTGATCCAATTATAAAATTCAAGCATCCATAAGGGGCAATTTAGAAACCATGGATTTAGAAAAAATAAATTTTGTCAACGGGAGGAAAGGAAGAATAATATTATTGATTAAAATTTGATTTTGGAATAATAAACGTAAATAGAACTCATCATTTTTTATCTTAAATTATTGATAATATTAACAAGTGGCAGAAAAACCACATTTAAAGTGAAAAAAAAATCTTTTTTTATATACTTTCTTTTAAAAAATATGGTTAAAAATTAATGTTGTGTTAGGGCTAATCACATTCTTCTTAGTGGATAAAATTATGCTAATCCAATATTATATATATGAGGTTTGTTGGGCTTGTCGGACGTTAACAAATATACCAATATTCGTGAACTAATATATATATTCTAGGCCCAGTTACTGAAAATCCTTGGAAAATAGCGAGCGGCAAAAATGGCATTATTTTATGAGCAATAAAAGATTTACATTGGATTCGGTTGATTTGTGGGGCATAAAAAAGGTGCATCTAAAAATTGTCATTAGTTATAATTCGAAGATGAAAATCAAAGTTTTACGACAAACGTAGAAAAAACAGGAAACTTTTTGTTCTTCTGGCCTTAGATATATTTTTTTTTTTTTTTTTTTTTTTTTTTTTTGTGAGGAGGGTGGGGTGGGGGAGGATTATCACTTTTGTTACGCCTGTACATTGGGTTGCAGATGAAGGTTTAGAATTGATGCATTTTCCTCTAAATTGTCACTTGAAAACATTAAAAATCGGTTTCGTTTGCAAATTTTGTTTTATATGACACTGAGTAAAACAAAAAACGGTACTTTTAGGTTATAACGGCTCCGACAATAACCATTATGCCAAGATTGCAGCTACGATTTCGCAAAGATCATCGCAAAATTTTGTGCATGATTCATATACGCTCCCAACATTCATACAGTATATATATATATATATATATATATTAGTATGTAGTATATAACCCCCCTCTCAAAAATTGCGGAATGTTGACCTGCGTATCTGCGTTGCATTTTCATAAGAATTCATACAAACAAACAGTATGAAGATTTTATTAATGAAAGATTTGTATTGTAGAAAAGCACATTTTAAAAATGACAAGTAATTTCTACAAATACAAATGATGAGGATATTTTTTTACTCAATATTTAATTTCTGAAACAGTTCAACTAATAATAAAGGCTCGATTCTAATCTTTAGAATTGAGAAATGGAAAAGCAGTGAAAATTACGTCATGTTGATATCATCATATAAATTTTTCTCCTTAGTTTTATTATTGTAAAAATTCATTTCAAGTTAAGCATAACGTCACCTTCGTAAACTTTTCAAACATTTTACATATGTATTTTTATGTGTAACTACAGTATATTCAAATAAAAATATATTTTCTACTTAATTGTAATGAAAAAACAAAATAATAGAGTTATAATGCATAAAGATAAAATAAACCCTATGGACAATATTTTCATGATCTCGCAATAAATATAAATTTTCATTCGCTTTGTTAAAATAAAGTACACCAGCATAATTTTTTTTTACCGAAAATAACTGGCAAATGAAAAAAAATGCGTCCAAAAAGCCATGTGTCTAAATATTTTTTATTAGTATTTCTCTTTTATCTGAAACAATGCGGAAGTCCGATTGCCACCATTTTGACGAAATTTCATAAAGTACTTTTAAAATTAAACTTAAATGTAAAAATGGGAATATTTTTAAAAATAGCTAGTACGGGCACATCTACAAATGAACAGCTTCCATTTAAAAAATAATAATTAGAAAAATCGGTTTAGTAGAAAGCTCAGGGCAGATATCTAAAATAAACGGTCAAGTGCGAGTATTACTCGCGTACAGAGGGTTCCGTGGAATAAATATATGAATTAGTAATCGTATTATTAAAAAAATCCCTGCCGGCCCGGCCTACAGGCGGAGGTAGATTTCGAAGTTAAGTATACTAATTTCACCAACAAAAACTAATTCATAATTAGAGATAAACCCACTTTAACAATTTTATCTGGCCGCTTTTGACGAGTTTTTATTTCATTTTGTATAATAGCTGGTTTTATCAAATCATGTTAAGGCGGTGTTCAAAAAAATACTTTTCCATGCTCAACAACTCGAAATTTTCTGGCACATTTTCAGATTTATTTTTAACAGAAAAAATATGAAACGTGCTGACGTAATTTTTGAAGAGATTTATAAGCGACCTGTGTTTTTATTTTTCATTCAATTAATTAAAACTTGATTTATAAACAATTATTTTCTCAGTAGGACAATATTTTTCGTTTCTAACACAATCGCTTCGGAAAATTCTGTTCAAAATGCCCACTTTGACATCATTTTTTGATATATATTCTTCCTCCATCAAAAAATCGATCATTACGATACATTATATAGTTTCTGAATAAGAGAATCTACTAATTGGATGCGTTTGAGAGCAAAAATGAATTAAAAAATGAGTAAGAAAATAAGAAGTTTGAATTTGAATGCACCCTTGCTAAGATAATTTTTTTCTTCAACTGCTATGTATTTTTAATTTGTTTTTGCTGTAAGAATTGGTCCTATCAAAAACTTGTCCATATAAATGTTGTAGACAATATTAAGAAGATATATGATAAATTCATGGGGATTTTATATCTTGTGAATTGACGGAGTTATGGATTTTTTTCTGAATTCCACCATGCTTTGAGGTGTCATATACCAAGTGCTTAAAGTATTCGAAGAACTTATTTCATGCGTATCTGAGCTTTGAAAAAAATCGTACAAGCACTACGATCGAGTTAATTTTTATTAAGTTTCAGATTGACTAAAACAATTGTATTTTAATATATGTTTTATTTTGTAAGGATTTGAGACTAAAATTGTTTCTTTTCCTGATTTCTTTTAACAAAAATTATGTTAGTTTTATAAGTTTTTATTTAACTTAAACGATCGTATGTATGTTTTTCCCGTTCACAATTTGTACTCGAACTTTAACTCACTTTCAAATATCCGATCGAGATTAAGTTTTACATAGTGACGTAAATCCGATGACAATCTAATAATATGATTTTCGGTGGTTACCATTTATACTTATTTTACAGGATAACACAGAAAATTTCGGATAGATTGCCGCCAAGAAGTTTAAGAATAAGTTTTAGATTAGATAACACAAGACTGCGATGGTTGTGTTTTTTAACTTTTATGTATATACAGTCGAACCTCGTTAACATGAACCTCAAGGGGAATCGAAATTTTGTTCATGTTAACAGTAATTCACGTTATCAGTATCAAATTTGTGTATTCGTTCTTATAGGGGACTGTGAAAACAATTCATGTTAAAAGTAATTCACGTTAAGCGTGTTCATGTTAACGAGGTTTGACTGTATTTTAGCACTAAATCCGAAAATTACCTTAATTGTTAGCCATCATATCAGGATTTTTCGCAAATCATAACTTGTCAAAGTTAAAAAATAACAAGAATCGGATACTATAAAATAGAGGAGATGACTGTATTTTTTAACTTTAGATAATTGATTTTTATACATTTTTTAGTACTGAATCTGAAAATGACCTTCGTTTTTAACCATCATGTTAGATTTTTTTTTTTTTTTTTTTTGCAAATCGTCAATGTTAAAGTTAAAATATATCGAAAATCTGATACTATAAAACAGATGTAAAACTTTTTTTTATTTTATTTTATTCAATAATTTATTCAAATTTTTGGTTTATACTGGGATTCTTACAACTGAACTGCTGGGGGGTCCGATAAGGGGGGGGGGAGGAGGTTCAGTTTTAACTTTTAATTTTTTACCTTTGAAATTTACAACTTGCGAAAAATCCTGACGTGACGGTTAAAACTGAAGGTCATTTACAGATTCAGGGGTAAAAATTACATAAAAATTAATTATCAAAAGTTAAAGACACAGCAATGACATCTATTTTATAGTATCAAATTTTCGCTATTTTTTCTTTTTTAAACTTTAAAATTTACGATTTGCTAAAAACCTTTACGTGATGGTAAAAAATGAAGGTCAATTTCGGATTCAGCAGTACAGAATACATAAGAATCAATTATCAAAAGCTAAACCTGTTAATTTTCATCATTTTATTTAACAAAAATACTGTTTTTTTCCCCTTCTTATATGTTTATTACAAATTATGTATTTTGGATTAATATGTCAGAATAATTAAAGATTTAAAATTTATAATGCAATGTTAATTTTTACTCTCAAACATTTTTTAAATGTATCTGACGAAATTATATTTCTACTAAATTTGTGAATGACCCCTAATTTACAGCAAAAAATATGCAGTTATTAGTCGGCCAATTTTAATCGTAGAATAACGGGACTTTTTTTTGTCTTACTTGTCAGTGTAACAGGAAAATTTTACTAAACATAACTTATAGGACCGGAGGACCGTATAAAAATTTAAATTTCGTAATTTTTTAAGAAATGTTTTATTGACCAAAATTGCTTTTAAAATATTTCTTTACATCATTTAAAACATTTTTGTAATTGGAACTATATGTCTATGATTATCGGTTTAGGAATTAGCCATTGGACACCGTTGAGAGTGGACACCATGTCTACACAAATCAATGTGGCTACAAATTAATATTGTTTCATAACGAATAGAGAAAATAATTGAAATAACCTAAACGTGAAATACGAAATGCATCTTTTATTTAATGCATCACTTATTTAATTTTAGCGCAGTTTAAGAACCTATAAAATGATTCTGTCTTTATCTGATTTTTACAAAACAAATACTATTTTGGGAGTAGCTTTCATTTATTTTCTTTTATGCTGCTTTTGCATTCACTTTGCGTTTCGTACAAGTTTATCTAATAAAAATCTGATAGATTTTGGTTTTACTACCATACAAGAAAGGTTTTATTGCACCAAAAACATCTCGTAATCTCTTCAGGGAAGTAATAAATTCAGACAAGCAGGGCAGTATAAAGTTTTATTCGGTTGTGTTACCTTCTAAAAGCACACAATATTATTCAATATTTTATTAACACGTCTGCCAGTGATGGCTTGATTTTTGAAGCCATTAGTATTTGTGCGTATGTATGTGTCTATGTATGCGTTGTATGTCCATGTATGTATGTTTATTATTTTCTATTTGTTACGTGATTTAAAAAAATATATACCTACGAACAAAATTATTTGAGTAGCAATGACATGAATAGTGTAAAATATAAAAAACTAAAAATATTACTTCGAGTTTTTAGCCAAAATTGTGAATTTTATTGCTCGTTTCTTAAGTGGCACATAAAGTACGATTAAAATATTTGAAGCAGTGTGACATATACGGTACAGAGATCACATTGACTATTAGTAATAAGAAAGAAGGAGGTTAAATATATGGAGTGGTCCTTCGTCGCAAATACAATTTAAAACTTAGGGATTCGCTCATTCCATATAGTTGGCCTCCTTCTTTCGCATCAATATTGAGAAAAAGAGAGACGAAAAATCTGGCTCCTATTGCTTTCAGCGCCATCTATCGCTGCTATTTCGAACTAAAATCGAAAATCATAGTTAAAAAACTCCTGACGTCTTACATAATCCTTCTGCAAGAATTCTTTTAATAGCTGTCACCATTTGTAAGTTATTGAATTTTAAAATCAGTCAGTCCATTTCAGGATACCCGACATATACACTGACCTTAATTACAGTGGATTCCCTGTAATATCACATTTAATATAAAATAAAGTTGGCGAATAGATCGATAAAATACCTACATTACTGTTAATGTTTAAACGAAAACTCGGGTTCGACTTGCATTGAAACATCCTGTATTTATTACTGAATAAGTGGGTTGCTACCCAGTTTTCCTGTACAAAAAATGTTTGTGTTAGTGAGCTGTACCACCTCTCAACATTTTTACACGAGGTATCGTATATCTTTATATTATACGAATTGAACATTTCCAACTGAGCGAAAAAATGCCCAGGCTGGGAATCTAACCTAGATCCTTGGCTTACACGGCCGATGCTTTACCGTTTAAGCCAACTGGGCCGACAACTAGCCTGCATATTTCGCTTGGTATAAAAACATGATCTGTCATCTAGACAGCCCAACAGAATAAACTGCGGCTAAAGGAACTCCATATAAACGATAGTTCATTTACGTAACCATCGTTTAGCTTAAACGGTAAAGGCCCAGTTAGCTTAAACGGTAAACATTGGCCTTGTAAGCCAAGGATTTGGGTTCGATTCCCGGCGTGGGCATTTTTTTCGCTCAGTTGGAAATATTCAATTCGTATGATAACTTTACCAATCAGTTTGATTGTGTTAAAATAATAGCTCATCTACGTAACCATCGTTTATATGGAGTTTCTTTTACCTGCGGTTTATTTATTCTGTTAAGCTGTTTACATGACAGACCAGATGATACTACCAATAAGGTTATCTGAGCGAAATATGCTGGTTGGTTGTCGGCCCAATTAGCTTAAACGGTAAAGCATTGGTCTTATAAGCCAAGGATCTGGGTTCAATTCCCGGCCTGGGCATTTTTTCGCTCAGTTGGAAATATTCAATTCGTATGATAACTTTACCAATCAGTTTGATTGTGTTAAAATAATAGTTCATCTACGTAACCATCATCGTTTATATGGAGTTCCTTTTACCTGCGGTTTATTTATTCTGTTAAGCTGTTTACATGACAGACCAAATGTTACTACCAATAAGGTTATCTGAGCGAAATATGCTGGTTGGTTGTCGGCCCAATTAGCGAACTGAATTTTATGCTTATCTAGCCCTACGGGGCATGTCCGAGAAGTTATGGCCCTTTTTACCCAAAATTAACATTAAAAGCTCAATAACTCGGTAATTTGTAGCATTATAAATATGAGGTCGAGACTTAGAAAAGTTTCCTTCTATGGAGATTTTTAGCAAGGTTTCTAGGCATGCAACTGTTTTTTTGCTAAACCCATGGGGGGGGGGGGGCAAGATAAGGGGGCATTTAGGGGATCAGCTAGTATTTATCTTTTTTTTTTAAATCTTTTCTTAGACGGGAATCAACTTTTATCATCGTTTTAAGTGAGTACATCCCATTTTTGACATAGTCGGGTGTGGTCCCTATAAGGGTTAACATTGGCTTTTTTCCAACTAATCCACATAGTCCTACCATGTGACCCATCAAATTGAAGGACTTCATGAGTCTGATTTGTCTCCCCCTCTCCTCCTATTTCCCACCCCCTCCTCCCCTCAATTTTCTTAATTAGCGTATAATTTCTCCGAATTTCTAAAAAAATAGAAGATTTTTCATTGGGAAATCAGGATACAAGCTCACTTCAATAAAAAGACCATGTGAATGGTTACAATGGAGATCTTCAACAAGTGCAGCATGGACTTTTCACGTTTAAAGAGGTAAGTAATTTAAATCATATTTTACTAGAATTCTGAACTTCAAACTGGACATTTCATAGTTTTGCATAAACAGTACTCGACCACCGACCTCTTACCTTCTCTAACGCTATGGGTTAATATATATAATTATTTATTTATTGAACCAGTATATTTATAACTCTGTGATATAGGGGTCTAATTCACTACAACTAGTGAGCATAAAATTGTGATCTTCCTGAAGTTTTCTGAGAACTAAGTACATTTTAGTAAGGTGCTAACTGTGACACGTTAAGAAATAAATTGTATATTGTAAATAATAATATTAACTCACAGTATTAATCACTATTTCTTGTATATAATGTATATATATTGCATATTTTATATATTATCATTACTTTTATTAACAACAATTTATTATTATTCTGTACTAATTCATAAAAATTTCATTCTTTAAACTCATAAGTACCTTAAATCATCTTATTAGCCAGCTTCTGGGCTGAGCAGTAACAGTGAGCATGGGAAGTCGTGGCGACATATCCCCCATATTATTTTTCATTTTATTTTTCATTGGCATAATTTTTTTTTCCTATCATTTATTTGTTTTCATTTAATTTATTTTTATATTCCAATTTGTCCATTATTCCAAACTGATTTTTCTTAGTCATTTTCAATGGTCTAGACCATTGGTTTTTGCTTTTTCTTTCCTTACTACCTTTCTTTCAACGATATATGGTGGACGGCTGATGAATCCTGATCCTAATATAAATAGTTATTTTCATTTTATATTTCATTTTCATTTTCTATTGTAAAGTCTTACAAATTCTAAGAATTAATACTTTGTGATAAAAAGTTCAATAGAATCAAAGTTACCCGCGGAGAAAAAGTAGGTAAAAGTTTAAAATGTCGGGAAAAAATTACGGACGCCGCCTCCCACCATCAAGAGGGAGGTCTCTGTGCAAATATGAGGAAGTGCAGAAATACGAAGTCAGCATCTTCCAACTTTACGATTTAATGGAGAGGCAAGAATCCTCAGAAAGGCAAGTGGAAGTGACGACGAAGCAAAGAACTACCAAAGTGCCCTGGAGCAAAAAATAAAAGCATTGTCATGTCAACAAGACAAGCTAATAATAGATGAAAAAGATAAAGATCAATTAGAACAAGACGACCAATCAACGGAAGAGGACCCGCTGCTCCTGTGCCTTTCTCAAATTGCTGACCATTACAAGAAACGTCAGACGGATAAAAAAGAAGCTTTTCAGAAACTAAAGAACGAATTTCAAGAAGAACTTAGAAACAGATTCATAACACATGAATATGAACAATTAAGCAGAGAAATAGAAAAGGCAAAACTGGCTCAACCAACTGATCTTGATATAGAGAGGAATACATCTAACTCATTGATAGAAAAGGAAGATATAATAATTGAATCTACTCCAAACATTATCCATACTTTGAGAAAAGGAAGCTATTCCGCAAAAAAGAAAATGAGTCAACTGGAAGAAAAATATAAAAAATTGGAAAAAGTTTTAAAAACCAAAAATCGTAAATTAGAAGAGTTAGACCAGTAGCTGAAAGAAAAAAGGGAAGAACTAGAAGCCAAAGAACAAGAATTATCTCTTAAAAAAGATCAAATAGAAAAATATTTGAAAGAATTAAAGGAACAAGAAAGCAGAAAGAAAACAAAAAATGAATTCACACAGACGGAAGACATGGAAGAATATTCGCTACTCTCTACACATAGTGGGGACGATGAAGAAAAATTAGAATCAAACGAAGAAACTTCTTCAACAAGAGGTCTGAAGCTCTTAGAACAGGATTTCATCAGACATGGGCAGAAAACCTGGTCTGATAAAGATGTTATAAATTTCTTAAGACTCTTCAAAAAACAAAATACTTCTTCTGCCAAGATACAACCCTCTACACAAATAGATACACAAAAATTAACGATCGAAATAACAGCAACAATAAAGACAATATATGGAATTACGCAAGACTTAACAGAAACCTTGACAACTTATCATAACAAAATTACAAATGAACTAGACACAGTTAGAAACTCAAAAAATAAATACACAACATTCCAAACATATCAAGAACAATATCAGACAGAAATGCACGGTAAACTGAAAAGATTACAACACTACTGTGAATCACAAATAGATCAAATACAAGCATTTAATTATGAAATTCAAGACAATCATATAGACCTACTCAGAAAACAATTAATAGGAAATTTAAACAAACAATTTCAAGAACAGAACCAAAAACTCAACGAAATGTTGAAGACATTATGCATCCAAAAAATAAAGACTACTCAAGAAGTCAAGCCAGTAGTACAAAAACCTAAAAAAATTAATTATAGTTCCGAATAAATCTATCGAAGTATCACAAGTCACAAAAATAATCAGAGAAGAAGCCAAAAAGAAAGACAAGCAACTGGAAATTAAAAATATAAGACGTACAAAAAACAACAACATAGAACTAAAAACCTCAGAAAAAGAAGTAGAAACGATTTCAGAGTTACTTAAGAACAATTCAAAAGACTTTGAAATAATCAACCCAGAGGAACGGAAGATGAAAATAATCCTACTGAGAATAAACAAAGAATTCACAAAGGAGGAACTGGAAGAAGAACTATCTAAAAGGAAGTACTTAAATTCATTCACAATCTTTAAATCTTTAGAAATCCCCAATTCAACATTCAATAACTGGATAATAGAAGCACCGGCGGGTGAATGCAGGAAAATTGTCAAAACAGGAAAAATAAAATTATTTTATGAGCTAATCAAGGCTGAATTCTACATACGAGTGCTGAGATGCACAAACTGCCAAGAATTAAGCAACCACACCAAATCACAATGTGAATTCAGATCACGGTGTGCGAATTGCTCAGGGAAACATCTAACATGCGAGTGTGAAGAAAATATAAAGAAATGCATAAATTGCTTAAGATATAACAAGGAAGACTTTAATCACCCGGCGTACTCACTCCAATGCCCACTTTTTCAATATGAAAAAGGAAGACGCCTACAAGGCTATTATAAGTCAAAACCACAAACCCAAAATTTTCTTTCAAAAAATATTCGTAAGTACTTTATTGATAACAGATATCAAAGACCACTAACTGAAGACCCAAGGGAAAGGGATAATGAAAGAAGTAGACACGTAGAAGAAAATACCGGAAGAAGAGAGTATAGTAAGAACTACAAAACAACAGATAAAAGAACAGTCAAATATAGAGATGTTTATATGTACTCATCATTCAGAAAAAGGGAGGCACAGCCTCCCCACCGCCGATAGAGGCGAAAAGGTTGATTCAAGCACACAGATTAAAATAGCTAGAGGCACCCACAATCAAAATCAAACTCCATCAAAGCAATCAACTTACTTCTTTGGTAGTGCACCTTTACATCAACAAAACATAAAAGTAACTCAAATAAACTTAAATAATTGTCGTGCAGCAAACTTTCAACTAATTAAATACATGAACCAGAACAATATCGACATAGCACTAATCCAGGATTACCACAGAAGCAAAAATTCTTTTACGGGTCTCCCGATTTCTTGAGCTTTATATCAATCAACATTAAATACAGCGGGAATAATTATCGCCAACCCTTTATTTGTACATAACAAAATCCTACAAACAGATAACAGTGTATTTATAAATTTAACAACGAAGTTAGAAAATTTTAAATTTGCCTCGCAATACGCCAAGCCAAAGGGAGATCTAGCTAAAGATTTCGACGACTGGTCAAGAACCATTCATAATTGTACTAACTTAGTATTGGGAGGCGATTTTAACGCCAACCTGAGAGCATGGGGCTATAGCAGAAACAACGCAAGAGGTGAAATCCTACTAGATTATCTTGCAAATCGAGATTTAACAATAGTCAACGACCCACAAGCAGAAAATACATTCATCTTAGGTAAGAAGAAAGGTAATCCGGACCTAACATTATGTGGATTAAGTACGAAGGACCTTCTTTATTCTTGGTCAGTAGCAGTGAATTTTCCATCACTCAGTGATCACAGATATATAAACTTCACATTGCAGTTGGAACCTCTCCTACGAAACCTATACAGATTTAAAACCAAATATGAAACTTTTAAAAAATTTAACAAAGAATTTGATAAAAAGGAAGAAGAATTAAGGACAACACTTCAAGATACATCATCTCCAGAAGATCTAGATACATGGGTAAATAATTTCCAGGAGCATATGTCTAGTATAATGAACTCAACATTAAAAAAGAAAAATCAAAAAAGAGACCTAAATATCAACTGGTACACGCACAAACTCAAAATTGAACGAAGTAGACTAAATGCACGATACAAAAGATTTCGAAGAGACACGGACAATCAGCAATACAGGAAGGAATATAAAAAGGCACTAGCCGAATACAAATTAAACATAAAAAAAGCTAAACAGGACTCATGGTATTCATTCTGCCAACAAACCACAACTGTATATGGCACTGCCTTTAAAATAATGAAAGGTAAATATCTAAAAAATACGGATTTAATACATACCATACTAGAAACTTCAGCAATTGAGGACTCATTTATTGACATTCAACAAAATCTAATCTATCATCCTTTTGGAAACCCAGATACAGAGCAAATATACTCGAGAATTAATCGGGATCTAAAGTCAAATGAAGAATTTGACAAAATTAAAATCAACATGAGGGAACTTAAATATGTCATCAGTCAGCAAAATCCTAAAAAAGCTCCAGGATATGATAGAATCGACATTAAAATCATAAAGAATCTAACTAAAAGATATCCAAAATTGATGCTACTCCTTTATAATAAATGTCTTCAAATAGGCCATTTTCCAATGGCGTGGAAGAAAGGAGTAGTGATATTTTTCAGGAAGAAAAATAAAGACCCAAGAAATCCAAATTCCTACAGACCAATAACCTTACTCCCAATGATGGGTAAGGTGTTAGAGAGAATAATAAAAATACGTACACAAACATATTTAGAAAATAGAAATCTCTTAGCAAACCAACAACATGGCTTCAGAAAGAAGAGAAGCACACTAACGGCACTGCAATCTGTAAAAGACCTAATAATGAAACTTCTCCAGAACAATAAATACCTAGGATTAATATCTTTTGACATACACTCATTGCCATAAAAATTTGCGCACCAAGAAAAAGACGTCCAAATGAAACGAAATTTTACAGGCGTAAGTACTACTGTTATATAAGTAAGTGAGTAGAAAACCAAAGAAAAGGGATCATTTATTGCAGAAAAAAGTACAAATGAACGGAAATTTTAGTACTCTGTTGAACCCCCTCTACCGCGAATGCACGATGCGATACGAGCGGGCATTGAGGCATACAAGTTCCGTATGATGTCCTGAGACATCTCGTTCCACAGTTGCTGTAAACGCGCATCGAGTTCAACCAAACTCGTAGGGTGTCCAACTTGCCGCCCCAAATAATCCCAGATATGCTCGATTGGTGACAAATCTGGGGGTCGAGCAGGCCAGGGAAGGGTGGTAATGGGGCGGAGACAGGCTTGTGACATCCTTGCTGTATGTGGCCGAGCATTGTCTTGCTGAAAAATGGCTACTGAGAGCCCTGCCACGAGTGGCAACACATGTGGCTGAAGGATGTCCTGGACGTATCTCTGGGCTGTCCTTGTGCCACGGATCAATATTAGGGGTGACCGTGTAAGCAATGGCACCCCATACCATCACACCAGCTGTGGGAGCGGTGTGTCACTGTAAAACGAAGGCAGGATTGAGGCGTTCACGACGGGGCCTCCACAGACGAACACGATTGTCACCGCTGCTCAAATTGAATCTGGACTCGTCACTGAAGACGACCTGGTTCCATTCCGTTGCAGTCCAATCCCGTCGTTCGCGACACAACTCCAGACGGAGGCGTCCGTGGGTGGGTGTCATTGGCAGCACAAGTAATGAGCGCCGCGATACCAGATGTCCTTCAGCCAGGCGCCTTTCGATGGTTCGTGAAGACACACGGGTCCGTAGTGAAGGTGCTGCCTGTGTCTGGATAGCGGCCAATGAAGCAGTTGGCTCTACGCGTGCGTTTCGTATGATGTGACGGTCTTCTCAACGACTGGTCTGTCGAGGGCTTCCCGAGCCTGGTTGCCGTGTAAATAACGTCTCTTCAGTCCACTGGTCCCAACACCTCCTCACAATAAAATCAGAACGGCCTACTTGACGAGCTACTCGCCGAGCTGACCACCCAGCTTCCATCATCCCGATGATTCTTCACCTCTCGAACTCTGACAGCTGCTCATATTGTCTTCGATGGCTGCGTAACGGCATGTCTACCTCAGCGTTTCCTTTGCAAAAGAAAAGGTACACTCAGACAAGTTCTGCTTACCAGTTTTATACTCCAAGGAGGACGAGGTTCAACGCCCTCTAGTGGCATTATGCAATGCGCAATCACGCTGCATTTCTAATCATTTGCATATCTGTCTGATATGTACCTACATGTCAAGTTTCGTTACGATCCCACAATTATTTCTTGGTGCGCAAATTTTTATGGCAATGAGTGTACAAGGAGCTTTTGATTCAATAGACTGGAATATGATCTCGGGACTAATCGAAGAATCAGAACTACCTAGATACCTAAAAAATTTACTTATTAACTATATAAGTGATAGATTCATCGGAGCAAACAACTTTAGTTTCTTTCAATGGCTTCGTAGTTTCAAGGGATGCCCGCAGAGTTCATGTTTAGGCCCGTTATTATGGTTAATAGTAGCAGACTTCATCATTAAGGAACTACTTAAAAAGTTCCCAGAACTAGTGGTTTATGCAGATGACTTTGTGGTATTAATAAAAGGAAATTCAAGAACCGACATAGAAAAGGTTGCTAATGAAAAAATCCGTAGTTTTGAAGAAATATGTAACAGATTAAATCTGAACATTTCACAAGAGAAAACAAAAGCAATACTCTTTGGAAGAAACCTCTTAAATAACAGACATCCAATTTTTAAATTAAAAATAAAACAATCAAACTAGAGAAATCATTACCATACTTAGGAATAATCTTTGATCAAAAATTAAAATTTCAAATTCATCTGGAAAATTTAAAAGCAAGAATATCTCAGTTTGTTACTAGTTTCAAATTCTTGGGAAATTACCAAAAAGGAATAAATCCAAAAATAAAAAATATGTGGTACACAACGGTTGTTGAATGACAAATCTTGTATGCACATGAAATATGGTTCCCTAATTTAAACAGTCGTGGAATCAGATCTCTGAAAACAATACAAAGAATGAGTTTAAGGAATGTTATCAAAACTTACAGAAGCATCTCACACGAAACACTAAATGTTTTAAGAGGAGTACCACCGATCATCACAAAAATCCAGAACGAATTCATGGCATATCAGACAAAAATGGGAAAAAGAAATTTAATAATTCAATCAACGAAAATAAATAAAGATAATTTAATGCTGAAGGAAAGTACGTTCGATTTTCCAGACTATTACAACATTAATAACCTGAATATACCAGAAGAAATAACGGAAACAGAAATTCGCAGCAATAAATTAAAGATATATACTGATGGCTCTTTAATGAAACAGGGAACTTCTTGCGTCTTTACAGTCATGTTAGAAGATACTTTTATCCACGACAGTGCTGCGCGCTTAAACCCTCTCAATTCAATCTATCAGGCAGAACTTAAAGCAATATTAAATTCAATAGAATGGTTTTCGACCTCTAGATTTACATCAGCTTTAATCCTAACAGACAGCAGATCCTCACTAGATGCCCTCAAAATTATCTTCCCAAGAAACAAAATAATAAGACAGATTTATACAGAACTACAAAAAATCCCGCAGAAATCTATAAATATAGCATGGACAAAGGCTCACATAGGAACAGTTGGGAATGAGCGCGCAGACACCTTGGCAAAAAATGCAATTGAATACGACCACTATGATGAAATTCAACATATACCATTCCCGGAATTAGTAATTAAAAATTATATACGGGAAAAAATTATCCAAGACTGGCAGGATATCTGGAAACATTCAGTAAAAGGACGAGATACATATAAAATTCTTAACCAAGCTAACAAAGAATTTATCTGTACTTCAAAATCATCAGTTTATTACATTAGTGGCCATGGCAGTTTTCCTGCATTTCTCTACAAAATAGGCAAGTTAAATTCGGACATATGCTCCTGCACTAAAGGTCGAGGAACAGTACATCACTATATTTTGGGGAACTGCTCTCTCCTACCTAATCATTTCAAATTTAATAAAAACAAAACCTTAAGGAAAAACTTCCAGAAGATTCTACTGAATCCAGCAAACTTTTCAGCGCTAAATGAAAATTACAATATTCTTAATAAACACTACTCCTTCATAAAAAAGATTCTATAAACAGTGTCACCCATTAACTATCAAGATTTTGGACTAAATCTCCAAACTGTGAATTTTATCTTCAAACTAAAATCTACAGTGTTTAGAACTGTAAAAATCATACTATGAACTACGAAATATAATGACTTTGAACTGCAAAATATAATGACTCAAAACTGTGACATATACTTTACTGAACTGTGAAATACATAGACTATTCAACATATTAAGCTATCTAGAACTTTAAAATTAATTATAATTAATATCTCAAACTTGCTTAACAGGTCATCACTCAGAATCATAATTAAATTTAACAAGACTATTATTTCATTTAAATATCATTCAAAGTTTCGCTCAGATTTACTTATTTTTCAGATTTCAATCAATTTTGTCTCAACTAACTTTGTTTTATTAAGTCCTATTAGGCCCTAATATGGATTAGTATAAAGATTAGTATAAATTTTTAAGAAATCGTTTAGATAATTTAATTAAATTTAATTAACATTAACAATACTATTTTAATTTTTCATTAAAATTTTAAATTGGCTACTTTCAAGTATTCCTATTTTAATAACTGATTGATGATCTGTAATATCTTAAAAATCCAAAATATTGTTTTATTTGGGCTCGCCCAGCTTAAGCAACATTGGGTAGCTCTTGTGATATGATTGTACAATTTTAATTGAAATTTCAATGGGGGGGGGGGGGTGTCTTCCTACCTGCTGAGGCCTCCAGGCCCGTCTGGTGTCTGGGGGTTTCGTGGGAAGGTGGATATGGGTTTTTCCCCTCGTGGACATTTAGCTCCTATACCGCAAGGTTGGCTGTCCACGAGTGGGCGATTTCTGTTTCTGTCGTCCCAATTAGCTTAAACGGTAAAGCATTGGTCTTATAAGCCAAGGATTTGGGTTCGATTCTCGGCCTGAGCATTTTTTTCGCTCAGTTGGAAATATTCAATTCGTATGATAACTTTACCAATCAGTTTGATTGTGTTAAAATAATAGTTCATCTACGTAACCATCGTTTATATGGAGTTCCTTTTACCTGCGGTTTATTTATTCTGTTAAACTGTTTACATGACAGACCAGATGTTACTACCAGAAAGGTTATCGGGGCGAAATATGCTGGTTGGTTGTCGGCCCCAGTTAGCTTAAACGGTAAAGCATTGGTCTTATAAGCCAAGGATCTGGGTTCGATTCCCGGCCTGGGCATTTTTTCGCTCCGTTGGTAATATTCAATTCATGTGATAACTTTACCAACCAGTTTGATTGTGTTAAAAATAATAGTTCATCCCTGTATTGGTGTCACTTAAATGTACATGGATGCGAAAATAACTCACAATATGCAAATTCCTGACACATGGTGCATAGTATTTATTTGAATGTATCAGGAATAATGCGAAATACAATGAAACGTATGTAGATCTGTGGTTATTTTAGAGGGACATTGCGGAGGTATCTCTTTTGAAAGATATAAAAGAGACTTTTTACTGCATGGTTTACAGACTAAAGCAGGGTTTCGCAACTTTTTTTTCAAGGCTATTCTCAGCTCCAAAGGTGCTACTTTCTGACACATTTAACATAATTTCATTCATAAAAAATGTAATAACGATAACGATTCTGTATTAAGGGTGTTCCCAAATCCAAAAGGGCAACTTTCTGACATAAGTTTTAATTTATTTTTGTTCAAAAATGCATGAAACTAGCTGGTATTTTTGTTCAGAAACTACGTCATCGAGCTGTTTTTTCCGTTTTTATATAAACTCAATAGATCTTTCAGAAATAGGGTCAAAGTGGACGTTTTGAACCGAGTTTTTGCGCGAAAGAAGAATAAAGCACTCAAAGCGGGATAAAAACGTATTTGTCACGTGATCAAAAATGCTTATAACTCGATAGGTAATTTATTGATCAAAAAATGGAAAACACAGTTCAATTCCAAATCACTTCCATGGCCAGGCTTTCCAATTTTATATCTTTCCGTTAAAAAATGAATATGTAAATGTGTCAAAACGTTTTTCGCTTGTTGAGCAGAGCAGTTAAGAACAGCCTTAATGCTTCTCCTATAATAAGTAAAATTTCAAATTTTCGTTTATGATTGCTTTTTCCCTCTCCTTTTTTTAAGTCCTTTCTCCTTTACAAATTAATATTTTATAAATATAAATTTTTGATTGATTAAAAATTTATGTTAATATATTATCTCTATAAAAAAGATGAATTTCAAAAGACCGTTTAAAAGTAAATCTATTGTAATAAAAAATGTATCTCTATTTTGTTATGTTTTGACATGTAAGGTATGGATTTGGCAGAAAATTGAAAACCATAATGCCTGAAGGAGAATATTACTATTATTTTCTGGTACATACTTTTGTCCCATGGCTGAATTCTTTGAAAATAAACTACTAGGGAGTACAGACGGTCTAGGAAAAATATACTCTAGAATATTTTATCATTTTCCGCGCTGTATACAAAAGTATTTTTGGTTAATTATGAATATAAATATATGTAAATAGATTAGAGAATAAAAATGAATTGCGGAAATCAGCGAATTAACGATTTCTGCAATATAATAAGTAAATTTTTGAATTTTGATTTCTAATTATCTTTTCCTTCTCCTTATTTAAATTAATTTATCTTTTTAAAAAAAAGTAAGGTTTTATAAATATAAATTCTTGATTGATTAAAAATCTATATTACCTCTATAAAAAAGATAAATTTCAAAGGGCCGCTTAAAAGTTAATCTATTGTTAATCAAAAATGTAACTCGATTTTGTTACGTTTTGACATGTAAGTATGGATCTGGCAGGTAATTCAAAACTATAATACCTGAAGGAAAATATTACTTTTATTATTTTCTGGTAGATTGTTTTGTTTCATGGCTGAATTCTTTGAAAATAAACTATTACGAAGTAGAAGGTCCAGGGAAAATATATTTTATCATTTTCTGCGTTATATAAAAGAAGTATTTTCGGTTAACTATGAATAAAATATAAATAGATTAGATATAAAAATTAATTGCAAGGATCAGCGAATTAATGATTTTTTTAATTACGAAGAAAGTTTGACCGGATGTTTGTAGTTAGTTAATATTAAAAAAGTATTCATACGGATTTTATAAACAATTAAATAAATGTCAATCAAGATGAAATTGCTCAAGGCTGTTCTTAAATCCAAAGGAGCTACGTAAAGACACATTTCTGAATTTATTTTTATATTTTTTCAGAAACTCACGAAATTGACAGGTGTTCTTATTCATCAATTATGTCACTGAATGGCGTTTTTCGCGTTTACGCAAAGACATCTTTCAAAAATCTTTCAGAAAATACTGTCAAAATTAACATTTTGAACAGAATTTCTGGACCCGACAGCCTGGATAAGGAGAAAAGCGTGTCGCCAAATGAGAAAAATTGCTTATAACTCGAGAAATAATTTATTTATCAAAAATGGAAAACGCTATATTCGATTCGAAATTGCTTCAATAGTCAGCCCTGTCAATTTTATGCCTTTACATGTAAAAATGAATCAGAAAATGTGTCAGAAAGTTTCGCGATAGTTGAGCTGGGAATGTGAGAACCGCCTTAAGAAAGTTTTAAATTCTATCTGAAATTTCTTCAGTAGCTTTATATAAATTATGAATACAAAATAAATAAAAACGTGAGTAAATTATAAAACGAATCCATTCTTTGAAAAGTCTTTGAAAAAGTTCATAAAATTCTTAATACAAGTTGCACAAAAAAGATAGAGACGCGCTGTAATTTTTACAGATAAGTAAGCAATGGGCCAAAAGTTTTTAAAATAGGGTAGGAAATAAGCCTGGTATCTTTAAAATAAACTGAATAATAAAAGAAAAAATTGATGTACATCTTTTTTTTTTTTTTTTTTTTTTACAATTTACAAGACTATTTCATCAGTACAAATATAGACGGGTTAACTATACTCTCTGCTACTGATCATCTGACAAAAAGAACCATTAAAAATAAAATTCTGTTGAAACTGTAGTTATATTTTCTACTCATTACATGGTGTAAAGAGAAGATAGTCATCTACATTTTCAAAGTGTTTTCTCCTGTTGCCAATACATAGCTGAGATCTTCATAATGGTTCTGTGAATATTTTGGAGTTTTTCACCACTAAAATTTAATGATGTTTCTCCTTCCTTAAAACGAACAAAAGTGATTGGTGGATGAAACTATACTACGGGTCGATGTTTTTTTTACTTTTATCTGACTAGATTTACAAAATCTTATAATGTGCTTGTATTTTCGTTAAGGGGGTTTTGTAATTCCCTACTCAACAACGCAAAAATTTTTAGACATTTTCTGGCTCATTTTTTAACGCAAACTCATAAAATTGATAGGCCTGAGTATCGAAGCTATTTAGAACAGAATGGTGGTTTCCATTTTTTGATAAATAAACTACTTATCGAATTATGAGAGATTCTTTTCACGCAAAGACCGTCTTTTCTTCTTTCTCACGGTTTCGCGTCCAGAAATTCTATTCAAAAGGGCAAGTTTGATACTATTTTCTAAAAGATCCTCTGACTTTATGCAAAAATGAAAAACTTCAATCGATTACATGTTTCTGATAAAGAACACCTGCCAATCTCATGCGTTTCCCAACAAAAATGAATTCAGAAATGTGTCAGGAAGTAGGTCTTTTGGATTTGAGAACAGCATTAACTAGATAAATGTGTGGATGTGTAAAAAGTCAATAGAGTAAAAAAACAAATTGCAGCAGAATCAAGTAGCGATGAAAGTTTTGAAGAAAAAATGCATAATACATTTATAAACCATGCAACTACAATATACAGGGTCATCGAAAAATAATGCCTATATTTAAAAAAATCATAACATCGAAACCTTTTATGTTAAATGAGTAATTCTTTCTCTACACGATAACTGGTGAACGCAAGTTTGGTTTTAGTTCACCAGAATTCGTGTGCGTGTCTGTGTTATGCGCGGATTAGTTGTGCAGTCGTCAAGGTCAGCCGACGCTCCAGACTGCAGCTGCTCAGTACGGTGATGACCGCGCAACAAAAAGCACAGTACGATGTTGACCGTGCAACAAAAAGTACAGCACGATGTTGACCGTGCAACAAAGAGCACAGTGCGTGATTTGGTATGTGGAGTCAAAGTCAATAGTCAGTGTACAGCGGCTTTTTCGGAGAACTTATCCAGGTCAAACTGCTCCTAGTGCTCACATTGCACACATTTGCTCCTGGTGCACATCGAACGGTGCTCACATTGAAACTAAGGTATAACTAAGGTAACTCATTGAAACTAAGGTATGAAAAAAAATATTTTTTGCCGCACATTATAAGACTAAAAGCAATAAATTACATTTCATAGTTTTTTTGTGACAGTTATTTAAAATCTAGGCATTATTTTTCGATGACACTGTACTGCATTGAAAAACTATGCCACAAAAGAGAAGTTTCCTTCATTTCAAATTTAATTAATTACTTTTAACTGAAGATAAAAATATGGGTATTGAAACAGTCGATAGACTAAAAGAATCAAAATGCTGCTGAATCAAGTGGCGATGAAGGTTTTGTAGAAAAAATGCACAACATATTACAATCCATGCAACTACAAAAATATGCTACACTGCATAAAGATACAACAAAATGATGTGTCCTTCATTTGCAGATTGAGTGAATCACCCTTAACTGAAGATAAAAATGTGGGTGTTGGAACGATCGATGGAGTAAAAAAGTCAGTTTTTGGGAGAAAAAATTATTTCCCAATTAAATATGACACAATTGTAAATTCTCAGCATTCCAGTAATAAAAGGAAAAAATAACATTTTATATTTATTTATTTTTTACATGAAAAATTGTATCTTTTCGCAATTCCACTATTTACTTCATACATTCTTCCTCTTATTTTATAAAAATATTTTCCCTAAATCCCATGCTTGCTAAATTGCTTGTAAGAATTCCTGAACTTCTTACAGTTGGGACACAATAAGATCATAACTCTACTTACAAACTTTGTTTTCAAGGTTAAATTCTATTGATTGATGAGTTTTGATTGTTGTCATATGGCATCAAGAAGTGATTGATGGCTCTCAGGTATAAGTTGTGAAGATACTAGTGTGCATTTTCTTCTTAAGACTTGCATTACTTTGATAATATCAAATAACGGAAGCATCCGTGGTGTTTAAACTAGAAGCACTCATCTTTTAAAATATGAAAATTTCTTTTATCATAATTTAGATATACAGGGTGCTTCATAATTGATGACTGATGAAACAATCTTTAACCCGGGAGGATTCGCGTGGGGTATGACATATGCTGGGTGCGTACAGTTTTTACAATTGTCACCACTATTTTTCGAAGAGTAATCTTCAACTTACTTTATCGCATAATTTGTAACAATTGTCTCCCACTGAATAAGGTGACGATTATTATTTGCACTTAAGGTGACAAACCGAAAACCGTTCATACCCTGTTTATGCGCGACTTCCCCCGGGTTAAAGAATGGTAGAACTTACGGTAACAAGCAACAAAATATGATTGTTCCGGATAGGCCTTTTTAGGGTTCCGTACTTAAAAAGTAAAAACGGAACCATTATAAGATCACTCCTGTGTCTGTCTGTCACAGACATTTTACTCGTAAACTATGGAAAGTTCAAATGTGTGGGGTGGAGTAATAAACACTACTGACCCACATACTATTTACAGATTATTAAACATTCACAAATATATTTAGAAAAAATGTAGAGGGGCTAATTAAGTTAGTTGAAAAAAAATATTTTCTTTGTATATCGTGTGGGGTATCATGTCAAAGCTTTCATAACGCTGAACTCAAAAGTACATTTATTTTATTTTTAATTATTATGTTTTCAGAGATATCTTCAAAAATTTAGTGCAAAAATGTGTCCCTCACCCCTCATCTATTTTCGAATCTACTGAAATAAAAAAAAAGAAAAAATAGAGGTAGTAGGCGTTAATCTAAACCTTACAGGGAAACTATAGCGATTACCCTAGGTCATATAGTTTTTGAGAAAAGCGCTTTTTTCCGTTATACACAAATTTCAATTTGCAGGCATTCAGCAAAGGTGTTGAGGAGCGCTGGAGGTACCTATCGTACCAGAAATATAAAAGCATTGTCGAAAATGAATTTCGGAAAAAATCGTTGAAAATTAGTCGAGATACTAAGTTGAGCTAAAAGTCTGGGAAATTTGTGAAAGTTCGTTATTATGCTCAAATTAACAACAAAAGCAACAAGGTAAGAAGGTTCTTCAAAGTAGAGACCATCATAGTCCTCGACTTTCTATCGCATCGTTCTGCCAGATTCCAAATTTGCTGGAAATACGAAGTTTGTCGTCGTACCAGCATCTTCACCCTCATTAATCTCATCCACGGCTTTCAGAATCGTTAGACCTTTTCTCCAATAATGCCGGATCCCACACGCAAATCATACTGTTCAATAGACATTTTGGAGCCGAAATTCTTGAACTCCTATAGATATATCACTACTGCTGCTATATCCTCCTCGGTCCTGGAGTATCACATGTGATACTTCATAAAAAACTCATATAAAAACTAAACTATTAGATTTTTTTACATATTTACTTTACTTCTATATAGCTGAATAATTTTGGCTTTGGATCAAAATCAATAATTGGCAGCACTGATGCTTATTTCCTCATAAAGTAAGTGTTATTGTCATCTGAGTTCGCAAAATTCATTCCGAACGGTTTGTCCAAGAAAGTATGAAATTTTCATAATTAATTAACTTAAACGCTTTACAATAAAAAATTTTGAGAATTTGTAGGTCATTCAATTAATTAAAGGCCTTCAATTTGTTACTGCGTAATTTAGGTTATCAATAATTAAATAGATATTTTAAGAGAGTTAGTAATTTTAGATCCGTATTTGTGAACCTAAATTACCAGCCCACTAAAGTATCAATTTCTGAAAAAGTGTTCTTTCTGTCATTTATGGTGTCTTTGTGTTTATACAAAATTAAAAAAAGTGTATTCGCAGTGTTATTTTACCTTCGGGTCTGAAGAGGATATACGATACAAATTCTGGAAACTATTAGACTAAAAATTTCCCAGAACTTTTTGCTCAAACTAATATTAGACCTAAAAGAAATGGAGGGTTTCGGCATACATAAAAACAGGGGTGGCTTACTCTATGTACCATTGACTCTTAAGCCCAGATAACAACTTTTAATGGTATATTTGTGTAATGCAATACCCAGTACTGGTACAAAAGCAAAAAATAGTCTGTTAAAACAGATTAATTTAATTAGTATCAATCATATAAAAGCTATGGGATTCGCAACTAGTTTACATTGAGTGGATTTCTCAATACGCCTCCCATTTTAAATAAAAATCTGTCTGGAGATACGCGACACGGACCAAAGTGGCATTGCAACTTTGCTACCTCCTTTTGAAGCGCGCTTAGCACAATGCCAATTTTAAACTTTGAACAAGGGTTTTAGTTTCACTGTAAAAAGAAAAGATTATTACTACGCTGATTTTAGTTTTATGAAATGTCAAATGGAGTTTAAATAAGCACTACTTTTTTTGTCAGCACCGAATTAAGTTCATCATAAACAGAGTAGGATATGTTTAAAAAAGGAGTTATATAGAATAGCAATATTTGATATTAAATGGGCTTCATACCTCTTTGAACTTTTACGGTTAACCCATTCATACTTTTCTAGTATGTACACGTACAGCTATACCCAACCTTACGTTGTATAGTTTTTTACAAACTCTGATTATTCTTTTAGCAACGATTTTTTTTTTATAATACAGTTAATAATTCATATATTTATTGTACGGAACCCTCTGAGCGCAAATAATACTCGCACTTGATCTTTTATTTTTAATTGTTCTTTTTAATAACTTTTTAGACATCTTTTTTTTTTTCTAAGTAACAATAAATATAAAACAATAAAATTTTTGAAAAGCCTGAAGTTTTTTTAAAAGTCTAGGTGAAGTTTTTAATAAGTGGGGAACTGGGAACGAGTCTTTGGGAAAAACTTTTTTACAGCATCCTTGTGTTGTCAGGTAACAGGGTTTCCAGTTTGGTCTCATTTTATCCCGAAATTTCGAATTCATACCGGAAATTCGGAAAGAAGAATTTTTATTTCATGTAATCACGAATTTTCTATTATTAAATAAAGCAAAAAATATTAGTCTTAATTTCTAGTATGAATTCGAAATTTTTGAATAAAAATGGTGCTCAAACTTCCAATTTTACCGTGTACAGTGTTGTAAATAGAGGGAGAACAACTTCGAAAAAATGAGACCATTGCTTCTCAATAGGGAGAGTATAATAAACGCTTAGGAATAATATTTTTTCCACACTGTAAAACAGTTGGTGTAACGTTACTCTATAAAATTGGAGACAGCATTGCTCCTCCAACCTTACGATGGTATTTAACAAATATAACTGGTGTAACATTACACAGCTCTTGTGTGAGATTACACCATAATATTGTGAAACATTTCACAAATTTCTGTGTAAGGTTACACCACAATTACCTGCAAGCTTTCGCAGTAATTGTGTGTAAGGTTACACATCAGTAGGAGTAAGTTTTCTCCTAACTTTCCTGGAAGTTTACCCATTATTAGGTGTAAGTTTTCACCACATTTGTCTGTAATCTTACACAGTAATTGTGTGTAAGGTTACACATCAGTATTAGTGAGCTTTGATGGAATGGCTAAATTTTTTCCTGCACCTATTAATAATCATCTGGTATTAAAATATTATTTACCTAAAATATTTTTTTTTTACAAAATAGTAACAGCTTTTAAATGCAAAAAAAAAAAAAAAAAAAAAAAAAAAATCTTAAAAGCACATTTTACTAAAAATTAGTATATATTAATAAACAAGCCTTAAAAGCACACTTTTTATTTATGTTGCTTCAATAAATATTTTTTTTTTTTTTTCAAATTTAATCTTACACAGTAATTGTGTGTGAGGTCAGTAGGAGTACGCTTTCCAGGAATGTTACACATTATTAGATGAACGTTTTGAACATCCATTATTCATTTGTGAACACTGCCTAAAAACTGGGTTAAATTTACAATTTTACAATGTTTCTTTCTGCAAATTTTCTTAGTAAAAAAACACTAAATTGTTATTCCAAAATTTAAAAAATATACATTTTTATTGAAGCAAAATAAATGAAAAGTGTGCTTTTAAAGGCTTGTTTATTAATATATACTAATTTTTAATAAAATGCGTTCTTAATATTTTTTTTTTTTTTTTTGCTTTTAAAAGCTGTTACTATTTTGTAAAAAAAATTATTTTAGGTAAATAATATTTTAATACCAGATGATCATTAATAGGTGCAGTTAAAACTTAGCAATGAAAATGAGAAATATGTACTAAAGTATACTTATAAACATCTGGAATTAAAATCTTCCACAGAAAATCCCCTCCCCACCCTGCCCCAGCGATCTCTCCCCCCCCCCCCCCCCCCTCGAAGAGTTTTTGTGTTTCTGAATAAGTATTTTAACATAGATTTTGCATCAATCTGATGAAAGAATGAAATAAGACAGAATTTCAAAAAAATTACATCTCCCCCACTCCCCCTTCTCCCATCCTCCTTTTTTTTTTATTTATTTATTTATTTTTATTTTTTTGAGTGCTTTGGTGTTTCTGAATCATTATCAAAATTGGATGAATGCCACTCATTGTACAAATTATAAACTCACAAAGTACAATACGATAAGAAAACATATTATTAATTATTATTTAAAGTATTATATGTATTCACTTTAATTAAAAGTATTACGTGTTTCCTTTTTATTTACTTATTTTGTTATGTTTACAAAAAGGTAAAATTTTAAAAGCTTAAAAAACTTATACTACTACCTCAATGAATAAGAAATAATAATTTAAAAAGCTTACTTAGTTATCAATATTAATAAGTATAAAATCTTAAATATTAATACACTAATAATTAAAACAAATTACCGTATCCTTTCTTTATCCAGAAATAAAAATATGCTATATTTTTACAGAATATTCTACAACAATATATAATTCCCATGCGTATTATAAATATATTATTTCTTACTTTACATTTTCTGTGTAAATATGAATTTCATAAAAGTTTATTTAAATTACCATACTAAAACAAAATCTATTCTTTAAAAATGTTTTTTTAAAATAAGCTTCATTTAACTAGTAATGAAATGTTGTAATAAAAAGGAATAACTAAAACACTCGACTATATAATATTAACAAAAAATAATAAACAAATTAGCTTCACTTAATTATTGATACTAATATTAAAAAAATTCTACAACATACACTATTACAAAGTATAATTCGCATATATAATTTTCTTATACCGTACATATTCTTTGTAAACATGGATTTTATAAAAGGTTATTTATAATCACTGAACTACATTACTATACTAAAATAAAATGTGTTTTCATAAAGGAAAAAAAAACAACATTCTTTAAATGTTACTTCATTTAAACCGTAATGAAATAAAGCGATTAAAATGAAAAATCGAATATATAACACTTTAAATAATAAGAAATAATAATTAAAATAGTTGTACCTAGTTATCAAAATATTTATATATTAAATAATAATAATTAAAATATTTTTTTTTTGTTATTCAAATAAAAATATAGTGCATTTTCTACAGAATAATTTACAACAATAAATATAATTCACACACATAGTTATATATACATTATTTTTTTCAGGCTTTACATATTCTGTGCAAATATGGATTTTATAAATAATTATATACTATGCTAAAACAAAACGTTTTTCATATTTAATTTTTAAAGAAATAATGCGATAAAAACTAATAAATGAAAAATTGAAAATATATAATACTTTGAAAAATAAATTAACTATATGTTTTCCTACCTTACTGTATTTTGAGAGTTTATTAATGATATCCATTTATGGGAATGATATTTGCTTTGTCAGACGTAAAACAATGCGCCTTGTGTTTCAAACATTCTTATAATTAGAATAACATTAATATATCACACAAGACGGCGGCGCATGTGTACTTTTGATAATTTTTTTACAAGAAAAATAACATTAAAATCTCAACAAACACCTGTTATTCTTGCTTCAACATGTGGGTGAATTGCAGACCACAGAGTGATAGCAAAGGTTGCTGTCGGAGTTTCCTCTTAGTCCGCACAACTTCGAAGAAAATCCTTATTATTTATATGCTGCCACCACCTATATGATTACGTGATATCGGTCACGCACTTAGAAGACTGTTCAAATGAAAACCAACGCTTTCAACTAACTAAATTAACAGTTTATTTACACACTATTTACACAACAACAAAACACTATTTACACTTACAAACTGGGATATAGATGATCCGGTTCAACATTAAATTGAATAAAGTAAATGCTGGCTGCGTGCTGTTAAACTACGTTAAATCACTCTCACTCTACACACGTTAAATTAGCTTTCCGGAGATCAATCTCGATCTCTCAACACGTATGTACTCTAAGCCTAAGCTCTCCGAGTCTCACTCAGTCCTACGCTCTATCTCTAAGAGCTATACACAGTGACTACCTTGCGCCTTGCACGCCAACTTTCAACTGACTCTCTCAGCAGAAGAGACTGCCTTCCAGCAACCCCTTCCTCCTTCTCAACGTAATCCCCCCCGGGGTTTTCTACCTGGCTCGCATTCCAAGCTCTATTCCTCGTTCGTGGAATGCCTTTGTCTCCCCATCTTCCACAGACATCTCAAAAGTTTGGGCAAACCCCTCTCCAACTATCTTTTTTCCCCTTCATTCCATCTGTACATTTTCCCCGGCTTAGATCCAGTTTTAGACAAGGAAAGGATGTTATTTTGAAATTCCAGTACACAGGCCATACAATGTATCATATATTAAGACAAAAATAATATAGAACACCAGTTCTAATAGCAGATGTTTCTCAGAACTTGACAACCCCCCCCCCCCTCCCTTAGCGGAAAATATGCCATTTAGGGGCTAATTTTCCCCAAACATATAGTAACATCACAGAAGAGTTCAATAGTCTCTTTGCATGTTTCTTCATTATTATTATTACATATATATATATCAAGGTGTCTGAACATTCTCTACTGACATCTCTAATGAACCGTGTACTAATATTATGATTACAGAAATCTACACATGCTAATACACTATTAAAAACACAAAATTCAAATACAATTACACATACAAAAAAAAAAAAATTGAAACGTGATGACATCCCTTTCAGGTTTTTCCACTATTTAGTCATTGATGCCGATGGGCTAGCAACTGGCTGTTCTTCCCAGCTCTTCCTATGTAGCCCAGAAATTGCATCAGCATTCAAATGTTGAGCTCCTGGACGATGAGAAATACTCAGGTTCCAGCGTTGCAAGCCAAGAGCCCATCTAGTGAGTTTGGGGACCTTGGGGTTGTTTCAGTGAGAAATTTTAATGGATTAATGATCCGTTATGATCTCAATTTGAGATTCATATGTCCATTTTTTAAACTTCCGCAACCCGAAGAGAACACTCCAAGCCTCTTTCTCTATACTCGGCCAAGCACGCCGAGCCCCTGATAATTTCTGACTGGCAAAAGCTATCGGTTTAAACCGACCCTTTTCATCTTTTTGAGTAAGACAACATCCTACTGCCAGGTCTGAAGCATCGGCGTGAAGCTGATATTCCCAGCCTACGGTAGGTGTAGCCAAACGCGTCACGTTACATAACCCATTTTTAAGGGTATTAAATGCTTCTTCTGCCCTTTCATCCCATGGTACAGTATTTTTAACCTTCCCTTTAGTTAATTCCGTTAAAGGTATAGCAATTTCTGCATAATTTTGAATATAAGATCGGTAAAATCCCATTAATCCCAAAACAGATCTAACTTCCTTCTTAGTTTTCGGTCTCTTTAAGTTCCTTATTGCTCTTATTTTCTTCTCATCAGGTGCATGCGTTCCACCCCCAATTACATGACCTTTAAACTTAGTCAATTTCTCTCCAAATTTACATTTGTCCAGCCTAATCGTAAAATTTCTATTTTTGAGTTCTTCTATGACAGCCCTAACATGTTCACAATGCTCTTCCCAAGTGTCGGAGAAAATGATGACATCATCAATATATGCTTGTACATACCTCCGATGACCTTGAAGAACCTCATTCATATCTTTTTGGAACGTAGCAGCCGCCCCTGATAAACCAAAAGGCATAGTACGCCACTGATAAGTCCCATTATGAGTTGTAAACGCTGACAAATGTTTACATTCCTCAGCCATTTTAATCTGCCAATAACCCCTCAATAAATCAATCGAAGATAAATATTTAGCTGCCCCCGCAGTATACATGATTTCCTGCGAATCTTTCATAGGAAATGTTGGGACCTGCGTTACTGAATTTAAAGCTCTATAATCAATGCAAAGCCTAACAGTTGCGTCTTTTTTCGCCACGCAAACAATTGGATGACTAATTTCTGCATTTGACACTTCAATTAGATTTAATTCTAATAACTCCTGAATCTGTCTATCTACTTCCTCTTTGTAAGTAACAGATACACTATATAATTTTGGCTTTTTCCTTGCCACATCCGGTTTCAAATCAATACGGTGCTCCCCTACTTCCGCTGGTCGCACAGGATCCATAAATATCGCCTTATTCTCCCTCAAAATGGACTTTATATCCTTGACTTGACTGTTAGATAACCCTTTTATTTCGAACCTTTCTATGTCCCGTTCTACCTCTTGCTCCCGGTTTAAAATAGGAATTTCCCAACTTCTCAAAATTCCTCATCACCTTCATAAACAATATTCTCTATATTACACTTAGCAATAAATTCTCTTATTTTATTTTGGTGCACGTGCTTCCTACTCCCGTCGGATAATTCAACTATAGACGAATGCCTGTTTCGTTTTTCGACAATAGTTGCCGGCCTTTGCCACCTAGAATGTAACTTATTAGTTGAATCGGGGATTAACAGTATTACTTTATCGCCTACTTCAAACGTTTTTTCTTTTGACCTTAAGTTATAATGATAGGCCATTCTGCCTTGTTGTACCTCGGATGATAATTTTGCCTCATTTGCGGCTCTTTCTAAGCGTCCCTTAAGTTTATTCAAATACTGATGAATCGGCATCGTATCTAACTGTGCCCCCTTATTTTCTCCTGCCCAGGATGACTTGAGAACTGATAAAGAACCCTCCGGCGCTCTACCATATAATAATTGAAAAGATGCGATTACGGTCGTAGAACTTGGGACTTCCCAAGTGACAAGTAACAAGTCCCGAAGTTCCCAAGGCATAATATAAATGGTATTTGTTCATGCCATCTTTTCCCTTCTTCCCTAATCGTATGATGCAACATACGTTTAAGCATATGAGTAAAACGTTCCACAAGACCGTTAGACTGTGGGTACTGTGGGGTCGAAAATCGTGGACTATCCCCTAATCTTTTCTCAAATTCCTTCGTTAAGTCGGCAGTGAAATTGGTTCCATTATCACACGTGATTATATTTGGAATTCCTGTGCTTGTAAATATTTGAAGTAATGCATCACACGCTGTTTTAGCAGTTAAACATTTTAGGGGTATTGCTTCCGCCCACCTGGTATGCTGGTCAATTAAGGTTAGTATATATTGATGCCCTTGTGAACTTTTAGGATCAATAGGCCCAATTAAATCAATATTAACCACCTTAAATGGAAGTTCTGGCCGCGATACTGGGGAAATAGGAGCTCTATCATTCACTTTAACCCCTCTAGTCAATTGGCACTCTAAACATGACTCACAAAATTGTTTAGTTTCTTTCGCCATCCCCTCCCAATAAAACGAATACCTGATTCTCTGTAACGTTTTCTTGGCTGCATGATGCCCTCCAAATACGGAAGTATGCGCTAATTTTATGATTTCTTCCCTTCTTACCTTGGGTACTACTAATTACGCTATAGTTTCGCCTAACAATTTCTCTTTATGATACAATAAACCATCTACAATATAATAATCTCCTTTATCCATTTTAGCTAATTCCCAAACTCTCTCTAAATTTTTGCATTCCAATTGGGATTTCTTAAACATATCTGAATTACTAACGATAACTTTATTATTTTCCTCCACTTCCGTTTTTTCTGCATTTTGACTTTGTAAATTTTCCGATCTCGCTTCTATTGCGTAAACATTACAATTATCGCTACTCATATCGCTACTCATACCCTCTCCAACTATATTTTTTCCCCTTCATTCCATCTGTACATTTTCCTCGGCTTAGATCTAGTTTTAGACAAGGAAAGGATGTTATTTTGAAATTCCAGTACACAGGCCATACAATATATCATATATTGCGACAAAAATAATATAGAACCCCAGTTCTAATAGCAGATGTTTCTCAGAACCTGACAGTTGCATTGCAAGAAAGAAAGAAATCCGCGTCCGTCAGTGGATCGGAGCCCTAAGTAGATCTCATGTGACGTATGCGAATAAGTTGGAACCAGTTTTCTCAAAGGTCCCACAACCTTTGTGAAAGAAAACTCCAACAATGTGAGATTTTAAAATATTAGAACGGTTTACACCAGAATTTGTGGAAGATTACACACATAATCCTGAGTAAACTTACACAAATGTTTTACAGTGCATCATATTATATTTATGTGAATAAAACAGATGCTAAGGAATACAGTTTGGCGTTAGTAAACTAAACATTACTGTATTTAGGAATTTTTAACATTATTTGTGCATCAATCAATAGTCATTATTAAAACTTACACAGTCTTAAAGAACATATCTCCCTGGCATCTCAAATACACCAAACACCCAAGAATTTTTACTGAAAACTTGCAAACGTTTCTAGTAATTAATAATTAAAAGCGTTGTGATTAATAATATACAACAATCCTATGCGAATTTTGAACAAAACTGCATGTGGATAGAGGCAGTTTCACATGAGGAGTAACCAGTGGCGTAACTAGCAGGAGGCAAGGGGGCGGTCGCCCCGGGCGCCGAGGCCGAGGGACACTAAATTGACAGAGGTTTTAACCGAAATTCTCTCACACATTTTGACAATAAATAAAAATTGTTGATTTTTTAATTTTTCTTTTTTGTGTGTTTGTGTGTGAATGTTTTCTTTAGTAAGATATTTTGTTATATCCAAATAACGAAGAAAAAAATAAGCTTTTGTAAATGTTTCCAGGGATAGCTTAATACAGTTAGTACCTAAGATAATTATGTACCTGAATTGAGACGCAAAATGATTAAATAGGTGGTGCCAGATTGAGGAGCTTTGAACCAAAAAATAATTTCACATATTTAGACAATAAATAAGAATTTTTGACCTTTCCTTTTGCGTGTGTGAATGTTTTGAAGGAATAACTGCCAATCGCTGAAGGAGGATTCTAACTGTATGGCCTTTATAAATCAAAAAAACCTATTGGCGACATAGAGTTGCATTTCTGGTATCAAAAGAACATTTTTGATTTGTATACTAGCTGACCTGGCCGTCGATTTTTCCAAACGAAACGCAAACGATTAAAAGCTCCGTTCATATTAAAATTAATAAAAAAAAAATAGGTCCCCGCTGCCTACGTCCGCGTATAGCAGGCGTTCTACGTACGCGCCGGAAAATCTGAAGAGAATCGTAAGATGAGTCGAAAAAAAAATAGCTAAACTCGGGGCCATAAAACTTCTCATAAGAATGCCCTCTGGCGATAGAATGTTGAACTAAAAACTGTAAGACAATCGAAAACCAAGTTGAATGAGCAAAACCCAGTTGAAATTGGGTCCATAAACCCGAGATAAGAATGCGCTCCCTGCACTGAAAGGTGGAGCTAAAATCTGCAAGAAAATCGTAAGCTAAGTTTAATGAATCAATTCCCTTTTAAATCTGGCCCTTAGAATCCGAAAAAAGAATATGCCGTTAACGTTCGATAATGATGGTAAAAGAAGTTTATATTTTGGAAAACATAGTTTCAAATCTAAATAAACGGGAGAGACCCTTGTGGACGAACTCTTAACTCATATCACGGTACTCTTGCCACAGAACACACTAATAATCTTCAATTAAAATGGAGAAAAAGCTTTTAAATTATGTTTTTACCATTTGACCATGCTTAATAATTGAGTCGATTATCTACATGTCATATAATCTCTGATTCATAGATTTTCGGAACTTAAATGGAGAGGTCGGCCGAAAAAATTTCTCTTTTTAGTTCGGTTTTTAATGAATGTTCATCCCTGTATGCTTCTTTCTCCGAATTTTTTACTGCCATCAGTTTTTTGAAAAAACTAAGAACAATTATCGACCGATTTTCAAACATTTTATACGCAGGTGTAAAATGTCTTTCTACATGTGCTCTGGAATTTTCAAATCGACATATTAATAAGTTTTCTTAATTTTTGCTAATTAGTGAAAATACTTAATTTCTTTCATTTCGGCTGTGGAACCAGGTGCAGATGTGCGCTATTTTGTAAAAAAAATCGTGTTTTTGATGAGTTTTAATTAATATTCTCTGCTAATTATTAAAAAAAATTAGAAACCTGAGCGTCATGTGCATCAGGACCAGCCATGGACTACCCTCACCCAAATTTTCAGACTTGCTCGTGCGGTAGATATTTCTAACCACACACATATCGATTGGTTTCCACGCTGATTTTTGTGTTCTTAGCATTCCATATGAATATATTTGTATAATAAGAGCTTCTGTGAACCAATGTAAAATGGATTTTGCTGGAAGAACAACAAAGAAATACATAATTTCTTCTACATTAGAAATTTCTTTTTTCCTTCAAATCGGCATTGAGAAAAGCCAAATAATAAAATGTGTGGCGACCTACCACTACATTTTCCCTTAAATCGTAAAAAGTGGGACTTTACAGTCCTTGTAAGATTAATGTGAGAAAAGTATTTGACTTATGAACCTCTTTGTGGACCGAACTCGTTCATTTCGTTGCCTCATCTTACAATCATCTCCGCGAGTTCGATCGGATATCCCACGAGCCATTTATGTCAATTTCGGGTTCTACATGGTCGTCGTAGGTTGAACAGGCATCCAGTACTCATAGCTTCGGCTCATTCACACCACTCCACCGAATCAACATCGATAGCTAAGTGGTAAGGAAAAGATGTGCTCCAAATAAAACAAAGCAAGACCATGAACAAAGGAAAACAACTCAATAAAAATAAAGGAGAAAACTCAACAATACATCTTGTGATAACAGACATCATAAAAAAATAATGACGGACTAAAAACCAAGGAACATGCTTCACCCCAGTAGTGCACAAGCCAATCCACAAAGCTCGCAACGATGTTGCAATAAATCGTGAAAACAGCCATTAAGTTCAAATGGACTGGTCGTAAAGAGCGCACTCACGTACCAAAGTAATATCCTAAAATATCATAAACCAAGATGCGATCAAATTAAAACCCATCAGCGACAAACTCGCAAAGTGAAAAATGAGTCAAACCAAAAGGATAAAAGATCGCACAGTGTCAACTCCCATGGTCCCATGAATAGAGACTTAAAGAAAATCCACCACAGACACGAATACATGAAATATGAGAACATACCCCAAAGAAGACGAACCAAGACACCCAAGAAAAGTAAGATCACCGGGTAAGACGGGGTCCCATCTCCCGGTCCTAGGCCCTTGCAGGCCCATTTGTCCATGCTCAGAACGACTCAAAAACCAAACCCCGCGACGCGTCCCGAAGGTCGCCACCAGGAATGGCCCGTCAGGGCCGCTCTTCATATAAACTCCGGTCAGACCGACGCACTGCCCAGCTCACGTCACGCCGGTTATTCCCAAAAGAGGATGAATGGTCGCATACGACAGTCCCTGCCACTCAGCTAGAAGAGACATATATGAGAGACAACCGATGAAGGGGGAAGGTGCCGCTCGCGAGCCCGGGAAATTCGCGGAAAGTTCCCCCCCCCCCCTGAGCGCATAGTCACGGCCTCGCGAGGGATGGGCTGAGGGATCGGACGTCTCCGGCCCCCAGTCCACTTGTACCTTACCTACATAATTATTTGCACTACACATATTATAAACTAATACATACATACACTACGACATAAATAGACTACGGTATATCATACACTACAAAATGCAGGTTCATGAGACAATGTCTTGAACCTGAAGACTTCATGCACCACCACCTCCAGTGCCGAGTGTGCGGCGTACTGGTCGATTTGCGTTCAACTGCGGTGTTTGACCGCGAAGGGCTCCGGTGCGGCGACCATGCCTTTGGCGACCAAGGTCTCGATCTGGTGTCCGCAGGAGGAGATCATTAACTATGGCCTTCACTCCCTTCCGACAATAGCCATCTAGACAGAGATCGAGTAAATTATAAATATTTTAACAAAATTAATTAAAGTAAACCAGATAGGTAATCTGATTAACTTAGGTCAATATAGATAATTCAAGACAATTTAGGCTAACCATCAACTACGCATAACAAATTATCCAAGGAAATACTAAGTAACATCAGATTAGCCAATGACAGCCCCTATAGGTCCATTCCCCCACACTCTCATCTCAGACCCCCCTCTTTTTATGAAGAGCCGAGGCATCCCCAGCCTCTTACACCCTTCACCGCGCTCCAGAGGATGTACCCTGGGGAAAGCCACCCCCCTCCCCAATAATCTTAGTCTAATATTCATCTGCAGCAATTAATGCTTAATCTTAAATAGTAAACTATTTCTAATCAACTAGGTCAGATAAACAACACCCGATCTCCCTTCCTAAGCAATAGTTTCACCTCCACAGTAAGTAGCCAAATTACTCATCAAATTAAGTTAATGTCTGTTAGTACTTTTAACCAATTACTAGTAATTTAGGTAATATCGCGACCTTTATACTTGGATAGCTTTGGCCTGGTGCATAGGATAATTATAATTTATTTTAAAGTATTAAAACTAATTCTAAAGCTAAAAGTGTAATAAACATGTCCAACTAACCCCTTCCCTTTCATTTTTTTTTTTTTTTTTAGGTGCATATAGGCTGCGGCCTGCAGGAGCTACCGAACCCGTTCCTATGGGACAGCTTACGGAGCTAATCTTTACCCGGTGGGGGGCGGTAGAAAGGCGCAGTCTCATCCCTCAAAATCGTGAGCTTGCTTTGCATTTCGGCCCAAAATTTCCTTTGGTGATACTTGTCTTTCAGCGGCACCCATTGTTTTCTTTTTCCCTTCCTCTAAATTGCTTCATGAACAACTTTTCACGACAAGTACCCACCACCGATTAGGCATCTAAAAACCAGATTTCCCTACTCCTCAAGCTGGACATGTCTGTAATGTGCAGGAGCCAAATTAACAAAGTCAATTACTTAAGCAAGCGGTACAACAGAAAAACCAGCAAATTACGGGCTCTACAATTAAGTCGGCCGCGGCATTGGTCTACTGGATGGCCGCCATGCGGCGACCAAGCAGACAACGCCCCGATGCCCGACAGGTATACTCGTTTGGCTAGGGAAATCTGGCAGCTAGGGGTCTGGTCATCGGTTTGGTGTCAGCCGATGTCCGCCATGTACGCTAATGGCGTCTGGTGCATGTAAAATCCGTCGTGGGTGCAAAGTCCTCCAAGTTACCCGTGAATTATACCTCTGGAGGTGACTTGCCAGGTGAAGCTCTCGTCACCTGATCAAGGTTCTAAATTACGAGGCCAACTTGAATAGCAAAGCGCAGGTACAAAACAACAAGATCAAAATGTTAAGTAACCGTTTTAACTAAGTTCGTATCTAAGCAGTAGGCACAGTCGATAGGACGAAGATCTAGGCCCTCGTCAGATTTATTGACGCTACGCGGCGATTAGGCGATCACCGCCCCGATACCAGGTATCAAACCCGTTCAGTTGGGGAGACCCGGCAAGTAGGGGCCTGGTCATCGGTTAGAAAGAAAGAAAGAGCAGGCATCTCAAATGGGCAAAATCTAATTTTTTTCCTGCACGTTCTCGATAATATGTTGGGTCTTTAATATTTTCCAGCAGGGGCTGAAGGTATAAATTTGGGAACATTTAGTTTAATTTATTAATTAGCTCTTGATTGACATCTGGTCAAGAACCGCATAATTCCTGAGTTTCTGTGACATACAAGTCTTTAACCACAAACTAAGGAGAATTGTCCAAAAGTCAGCATTTTCTGTCTTGTCTTATCATTATTATCACTGTATAATCATTATTTATCATTTATCTAAAAATGTTACTCGCTGATTTTAATGGTGAACGTAATAAATGTTATGCTGGGAAACAAAGTTACAAGTGGTAAAACGGATTTTAGAATATAAGATTTAAAGTTAGGGAAAAGAACTTAACTTAATTTGAATTTTTGAAATTAATATAAAATTTTGAATTTTAAAAGGATTTTAATTCTTATCCTTTTCATCTATATACGTAGTATAAAGTATATGTATCTATCTCTAAATATTTGATGATTGTTATGCGACTGAGCTCGTATTTATAAACCGATTGGGATATGATTGAGCATATATTTTGAGTGCTTATTAAAATCTTGACTAAATTCGTTGGACATTGTAATCCGCCATCCTCTTTCAAAATAGCGGCACCTTAATGATTTCAAACTAAATAAAATATAGAAAAAATTATAAGTGCAAATTTTTTGCATAATCATTAGGTCTTGATAAAAGGATTCAAGAACATTTTTTGGTTTCCCCTCTGTCTTAACTGTATGAGTATAGCGATTTGAAATTCTAGGGTGGCTGCTGTTTTGAAACAAGAGATTTTTTCCCCCATAATCGGGAGTAATTTAGGAGTTTTAACAAATGTGTTTTTTTGAAAATTTATTTTCATTGTTGCTACTCCAATGCGCTTAAAATAACAGTCAAATACATGAACGTTCCGCTAAGATTTTTAAATTCCCATTCAAATTCAGTATTGACGGAAACATAATTGGGTTCCATGTATTTTAGTTTCATGTGTTTGAATAAAATTTGCTAAATCCTTAAAAACAAGGAAGAGTAAAGCTGTCTTTTCCTTCCGGTACAAGCCAAAAAGACTTTTCGTCTTTTTTCGTCTTGAGGAAATATAATGTGGTTACTTTTTTCTTACGGGGAGGGGGGGGGGGGGGATGGTGCAAAGTTTTTTCCTGCCCAGGGCGCCAAAAAAACGTAGCTATGCCACTGGAGGTAACGTCACTTTGGTGCCTTGAAATTTAAGCTTTTTTACGGGAAATATATTTACGAAATACGAAGTGTTTATCAAAATCACTTTATAGTAACTTAATATACAAATTTTAAAGTAGGAAACTGTATTTCTTTATAGTTGAAAAATTAACAACAAAGAAAAATCATTCATCAAGTATAGATTATGAAATACTTTCAAACAATTCCAGAATTCTTCAAAAAAACAACAATGTTAAAAGACTAAATAAACATTTTAGAATAGGCATAACACATTTCAAAATCAGATTTCAGTAATTATCGTCCATAGCCGAGAAAGTAGTCCAATTCATTTTTGCAGCTATGTATTTAATCTACATATTTATATACATTATGCATAATATTCTAAAACATAGTGTAGTATGAAAATAGTTAATAGTTTGAAAGTTCACCTTCAGCAATTTCTAACAACATATAGAAACATACTTGAATTCTTTTGTACAGCCCTGCTGTACATTACATTTTTATATGCGCCACATATTAAGCTAAAATTTAAATCAGGCTAAAACATGATTAAAACTACTGAAATCGTACTTCTTATCATCTATAGGAGACCATATATCCAGTTTTTTCCAGTGTTTTAGCTCTGTATATTAATAAAGCATATGATTTTATTTTTATTATACAAACATCTCTTAGTATACTAAATATAGTTCAAATTGAAAGTGCATAACTCAATTAAAAGCGCCTTTAAGCCATTCACGCGGATACTCTACCAAAGCCATTCACGCGGATAAGCCGCCAATGCTGTAGGTAGAGCATTGGCGGCTTCAGCCAAGAGATCACTGGTTCGAATCCTGGTCAGGACATTTTTCGCCCAGTTGAAAATTTACATCTTATATGATTTATTTACCAATTAGAATAATTGTGTTAAAATTAATCTAGTACAACTACTTTAGCGAAAATGTGGTTAACAACAACTACAAATAATTGTTTTTAACAGTACCGACTACAAACTACTTTTCAAAAGTAGTCACTGCTTCACGGATTTTGTCAAAGGATTCAATTTACACTTGAAAGCATTTTTATTTTTAAAAATATCTCACCAGAAAATTAATAATTTTAATTTTTTTTTCTATGTACTCTTCTTAAAGGATGTCTTTTTCCTTTTTAGTTTACAAAATATTTCTAAAATTTATACTTAATTTTATTTGAAGGATTGAAATCTTACTCACAGCTTGTCAGCTTTTAACTAAAAAAATATTAAATTAAGCCTATATTTTAGAAGTATTTTGTCAACTAAAAAAGTAAGAGGCACTCTTTGAGACAAAAATTCAGAAAAAAGCTTAAAATATTCATTCCCTGATGAGATACTTAAAAAATAAGAATGTATTCCACGCCCATAGGTTTAACATTAGCGAGGGAAATTTGAGATCTGACTGAGCAACACCCTTATTTTTCTCTTCTGTTCAAAGTTTAAAACAAGAAAAACATGTTAGGGGCCGTGCATATACATAGCATTATCATTTTAAGGGAGGGGGGTGGGGATCTAGCACCTGATACCGTAAGATACTTTTAAAGGGGGGGGGGGGTGACTTTGATATCGTTATCATTTTTTATGCAACCTAAATTTTCTTTTTTTTTTTTTCCTTTTTTGTAACTTTTCATTTACTTCAAAATAATTTGTTATCTTTTTTAGCTGGTTATCTATTTTTACGAAAACAAAAAGTTATTATTAATACCGTTAAATGATTCTACAATTATTTCATTCAAAATATTGAATACTCCAACGTTTGGCATTCTTATTCTCGTGCTATATGCACATAGAATCCGCTGATGGAGAAACCAGTTACGAAGTATGTTTGAAATAGCACATGTTTATTAGTATAATAAAGAGAAAGAATGCTTTGTGCTTGTTATGTTGATAAGAAATTCTGCTTATCCCCCCCCCCTCCCCTGCAAGGAGCAAGTGCAAGAAAACAGTATTTCTGTTGAATGCATTTTGTAACAAAACGATATTAAATACTTTTAAAAGCATAAATCATCTCCTTTAAATTTTAATGGATATAAAGTTATTTCATATTATAATTGTGATATTTTATTGACTTCTTCTTTGAATCAGTAAAATATGTGAGTAACAAATGTATTACTAAATCTGTATATCCCTGCAAACATATAAAAAGAAAAAGAAAGAAAGAAAATTTTAAAAATAGAAAGAATTTTTGACACAGATAACGATATCATTGAGAGGGGGAGGGAATTCGCGGAATAATTGCGTATGATATGGTAAGGGAGGGGAGGAGGTTCAAAATTACCATACAGTTGATAACGTTATATATGTACGGCGCACACAGAAGGGTTCAGGAGAAAGCTACGCATCCTCCCCCAAAATCCAAGAAAAAGTAAGAATTTTCGTCAAATTGGCCCATTTTCACCCATTCCTCCCAACAAAAATCTTGCGTGTGTCATGTGTCAATCTCTATTATCCCTTCCCTCCTTAACCATTGACAAACTATTAAAGAGGCATAGAGAAAGTAAATAAAAGAACAATAAGAGGAACAGCATTGTGTTTTGACGTCTGCGAGCAATTTTAATCCTATTTACGCTGAAAGCACAAGAGTTTCATTTTGAAAACGTTACGAACATCTGACAACAGCTATTGTAAAGATGCCATTCAATATAGCTCGATGGGTTCCCATAGGTCATATGTCCCATTCCAACCAATTAACTTTAAATTCTGCATTATTGAAAAATAACCTTCGTTGTTGTGGAACAGTTTGCATCTAGAATTTCCAAAACTAGTTATTGAATCTGTGTGTTTTCATATTTTTTCAGCTTCCGTTTCTAATTATTTCAAGAGTGAACTATCTTTCATCATTTAGAAAATCAGTACATTTTTTCTGTAGCATAATGGGAATTAAAAAATTCGAAATGATGATCCTAACCATGGGCGACAATTACGACGGATCTATAGAATTTAATAAATACTTTTGGCGTACTGTTCTCGAATTTTTGTCAAACAGCTACCAGTTTGACTTACGCATGAGAGACTGGCAATATATTGTAAATTTTCTAATTGCTTCCCTTAAACGCCACAGTTGTACTGATGCAAATATGATTCGTGATATCATCAGAACATGCACATGTTACTGCGATTTGGGCGTCATCGCACCTTCGAGCTTTTCTTTTTTTGCTACGCCTTCAGTAATAATCCACTTTCCCTCAGAAAGTTTTAATAACATAATTTACTACAAAGATGAACTTACTCATACTGATTCCATGGATATAGCAATCGAGACCGCCAACGAGGAGTTCGCGATTTGTCTAATCAAATACGGTCTGTATTCCAGAGAAAACATGAATCTGAGAAACGTCGAAGAAATCGTGAATTTGTTTGTTAAAATTTGGTAAGATATTTGTTATATATCTATATTATCTTTTATTTGTACAGTGATTTATGCTTTAAGGGGTCTCAGGTCTCTTAAAATTGAAAAAAAAAAAAGACCATGTTCAACATTTAATATCTTAAAATGTATACGATTTTAAAACACAATTCTTATTGGGATAAAAGATATAAGTATGTTCTTTCATTTTATGTATTTAAAAAACTGCAAGATTCAGAATTAGTATTTACAGGAGGCACCAAACTGTCAGATATTCGAGAGCATAAAATTAGTATAACAGCTTATGCACGCGATTACAAAATAAATATTGCAACTAGAATGTTAATTTTTGTGCCTACTTATACTTCAGATTGTAATAATTGCTCTGAACACCCCCCCCCCCCCCCCAAAAAAAAAAAAAATCTATTTAAAGCATTTTTATATTTTTAATACAAAGATGTATTTAGCTAATGCAAAATTTTGAAAATTTAAACAGTATAACCAACTAAAAAAATATTTTTATGAACAATAAAAAGGAAATTTTAGGTTCAGTTTATACAGACTAACATGAAACATATGTTTTGAAAATTTCATGGAAAAATATTCAGAAATTTTTGGGATATCGTGCACGTTACGTCAAAAACGTCATCTGGAGAAAAATGACTTGAAAGCTTCGGAAACGCTCTGCTTCAGCTATTGAGCTGGTATAATTCTAAAAGCCATAACTTCTATTCTAATGGGAATTTCAAGGAAACAATTGCATCAAAATTTTCAGAAAAGATAGGAGTTTAATATCTAAAGAAACAAGATTTCGAAAATTTTGATGCTTTAAGAGTCTTGAGACCCATTAGCATATAGTGTTGTTTGCATTAATGTAAAGGGGAAATATATGGGTTATTAAAATTCGTACTTTTTTTTTTATTCTATTTTTTTTTTTTTTTTTTTTTTTTTTTTTTTTTTTTTTTTTTAAGTTCCATTCCATCTTATCTTAGTTATAAAATCTGATTATTTGTATATCTGAATTTCACATACATTCATTCCTCTAAGAACATAATAAATTGCGACTTAAAACGAATACCCGCTATTCGCAAGGATCAGAGGATGTTGTAATATAGCTTTTGAAATATCGAAATATAAATTAATTTCCGAGATATGTATACATGTTTAACTTTTAGAGAAAATTCTTTAATAAATTCATGTTGGATGTCAGGATGTCATTTTCACATAACTGCCAAATTTTGCAGTTATTTTTTTTTTTTTCTTCGGCTACCTCTATTTTTTTTTTTTTTTTTTTTTTAATAAAATTCGCATCATCTAATTGTAGAAAAGCGGTAACCGGAAAAAAGTGACCAGAAAAATGGGGACAAAAGAAAAAAAAAAAAAGAAGAAGAACAAGAGCGGGAAAAACGTGACAAGGAAAATATGTGATTGGAAAAAAGGGGACAAGGAAAAAACGGGACCATTTTTCTACTGCTTGTACTTTTTCCGGCATGGAGCCGTTATAACACAGCCAGGCGAATATAAATATTTTAAGTCAATATCTTCAAGTGCGAATTTTGAAAAATGATGTCAATGTTCGCATACGAGAATGTTAGTTTACAGCTCTACTTGATTTTTGACATTTGCGAACAGGAATATGAATATTTTCCGTCGAGGTTTAAGAATGTAAATATTGAGAAAAGTCCTGCATATTCGCATATTAAAATGCACATTTACATCACTACTTGATTTTTGATATACGCAAATTCGAAAATAGGACATTTTAGTACCGCAGTTTCGGTGCTGATGCCATTTCGGTCCCTTTGGAAAACAACTAATATTGTTAAATAAAAAAAATATCTCGAAATTTAAATTGTTTTTATTATATGTATTAATAACAATTCAAAATTATTTCAATTATTAATTGTTTGTATAATTAATTTATCAATTACTTGTTTAAAAAATATTACATGAGATACATAATAGTTAATACAAGGTAAATGCAAATATAATTTTTTTTTAATTTTCGGTTACTATAATGTTATTAGATTATATAAAAATGATAAGAACTCTGAGGATAGATATGTTGTTCATTTTTTTATTGGTTATTTTATAATATTTTCTTGCTCTTTAATAATATCTTGCACTTTTTTAATTGTAAACTATAATTGTGCTTTAAAAAAATCTAATTCTGCATATGGACATCACGTAACAGCGTTAAAAATTATTTTTACGTATTTGTACAATGTTGCATTATTACTACTATTAATTAATAATAATACCATCAGTCAAAAACATAAAAATTACTTAGATTTTGACTGATTTTTCAATTTTTTTTTTTTTGGGGGGGGGGGCAATCAAAAATTTTGAATAATTGAGGAATAATTGCTATTAATTAACTATTAAAATAGTTAGTAATTGTAGTATAAAAATTAAATTAATATTTTATTAAATGTGTTTTTAATTCAATTTATACTTAATTTATTAACATTATTAATATAAATTGAAAATTTCTACTTTAAAATAAACTCAATACGTATATGATATATTATACATTCAGTTTATCACTATATCTAATATTAGCTACAAGCTGAAATATATATTTTATCTGTTTATTTATTTTATATTTAAAGTTACTGAGATTTAAAACTATTAATATAATTAATAATAAAGCTAAAAAAATATTAACCTTATTTTCTGGGAAAGCTGGAGGAAAAGAATAATAAAAAATAATAATAAAAGACAAATACAAAAAAGCTAGTTTTGTCAGTTAAAAAATTAAAAATAATTAAAATATTAGTAACGTTATTCCATAAAATTAAAAATAATCATTTTATTAAAAAGAAATAGGTCCAATTTCAATAAAATTTGCTCACAAAAATCGGCTTCAAGTGGTGGGAAGACTTTAAAAAATCAAGCTACATTTATTTTAAAAAAAAAAAAAAAAAAAAAAAAAAAGTAAGGGGGGGGGGGGGGATCCAAAAATTTTTTTTTTAAATAAAAAATTTATCTCAGCACGCCCTAGTAAGTATTTCTCTGTTGGTTTCGCAATGTTTATAATGGTAAAGTAACTTATGAAAACAAATTTATAAGATGCAACATTGTATTAAGAAATAACAAGAAAAATTAAACATTTGTGCTTCAATAAATATATCTTAATTCTGATTAATTAAAAGAGGGGTTGTAGAGGAGTGATTTGAGGAAATATTTACATATAATAGCTTATAAGTGTCTAATTTAATTATTGAAGGCATTTATTATTAGTGTAATTGGAAGAAAAAAAGCGAACACAGTTTTTGCTTATTATTTAATTGATGATAATTTAGGTGTTCTAATAAAATGTATGCAATTCACCATAAAAAGGTATTTAAGGTAGCTTATAGTGTATATAAAATGCCTAATATTAATAATAATTTAAAATTTAAAGCATCCATTCTCTTAAAGAAAAAGAAAAAAAGTGTGTTTTATTTCAGGCACGAGAGAAGTGGGAAAGACTAGAGAACAGGAATTCTGCTTTTTCAGAATTTAGTGTCGCCCCCAACATTTCCATTACTTCATTTTCAAAAAAAAAATTATGGCCATTTTTTTTCCCAATCTGACCAGAAAATCAGAGTTCTAACTTTTTACGACTGATCTTTCATCTTTACCTAACGCTTCATTTATAATGGCTGTTTCATAATAATAGAAACCACCAGTCCATCAGAAGAAAATAACTCGTTTAAGCGGGACTCAGATAATCGGGAATCTACTGTAGTGCAAAACATATTTCAATTTTAAGACTTAAAGTACACGCTTTTATTTTATGTAAAATGACGTCATTTGCATTAATATATATACTTAAAATTAATTATAGTTTATGCTCCTTGTTTTATCATAAAACACATAAATCATTCATTTATATTTTTCTCAAAATAGCACGTATTTTCATTATATTTTTTTCAGTTTTTATGGGGAAATGGCAACAAGAAGATGTAATTGCTATTTTTCAACTATTTTTTCTTTACTTTCTACAGAAATGGAGTACTTGAGTTGCCAAAATGAAACAAATGTCGCTAAAAACTGCAAAGAAATTAATATTTCAAAAATAAATGGAGATGCAGTTTTCAAACAAATTGCATTAAAAAGTACTTTTTTCCCCAATACGACGGTATAAACATTGAAAATGGGCGATGCTTAGAAGTTTTTAAAAATGCTGCCAAAGTGACACAAAATAAGCTAGGAGAAAGAAATAGCATACCGTACCGGGGGCTAAAAAAGTAAATGTTAAAATTAAGTCACATTGTTCAATCACATAGAAATTTAGCGTGCTGTGATTTCATTATCACGAGTTATAAAAATTTAAATTTATCGGACTCATATATTCTGCTTTTTATAAAATTTGGGGAAGGGGGGGGGGGGGGAGTGATAAAAAATTATAAAGAGCCCAAATGATGTTGAACCATACAGCGTTTGGTGAGCATCGAAATGTCGTGTACCCCGAAAATTGTGTTCGCGAATATCAAAAATCAAGTAATTATTAAAACGAGCATTCTCGTATGCGAATATTCACACTCCTTTTCATTATTTGCATTTGTATACATCGACGAGGAATATTCGCATTCGCGAATGTCAAAATTCAAGTAGTGATAAATACGTCTCGTACGCGAATATTCTCACTTTTTTTCATTGCATTCACAAACATTTACAACGAATTTTCGCCTAAGAGAATGATATAAATCAGACATATGTTATCTTGTTAGTTTTTAGTAATTATTTATCAATAAGTTCAATATTTATCAATTCCGTGTCATGTTTTTTCCAGTCACTTTTTTTCCTAGATTCAAATAAAGGGCGGTTGCAAAAATTCGTAAAAGTTGGCCGCTCATGAGCTTGCAAATTTAATTAAATAATTTTTTCTCGTCCGGATTTTAAAGAAAAAAAAATATCTAAATTAAAATAATGAAACAGTTAGAGAAAAAAAATAACGGAAAGGGTGTAAAAGGTTAATATTTCATTCTGAAAAAGTTGGTAAATATTTAATTTTGGATTCTTAATATTGCTGTATAGCTTTTTATATTGACAAAATTAAAAATTCAGGTGATTGTCTTGTTTATATTCTCCATTTAAAAAATCAGAGTCTATAGGTAATGAGCAAATTTAATTAAACTGCTTGTTAATGATCTATTAACAAGCAGATCTGTTCCAAAATCTTGCTCCTTCCTACGCTTGTTCTGCCGGCGTCCAGAAAATGTTATTCCACTGACAGTTGTGAAGAAAATTTAAAAAGTGGAATTATTTTCTTGATTTCAATCATCGATTTGACTTTTGCATTGTATTTTAATAGAAATATTTCGTTTCGTTTGAATAGACAGTTTTTAAGACTGTCCATAAAGTGCTTTGAAAACACCTTTTTTAAGGACATTTTAATTCCTAAAAAGGAAATACTTCTGTAAAATTGTTCAAAAGGGTGAAAAGGTAGATTGCCTATTCCTTGTTTTTAAGAATTTAGCCAACATTACTCAAACACACGAAACTAAAATGCTTGGAACTTGATTAAGCAGCGATTCACAGTTTTGATATTGAATTTGAATGGAAATTTCAAAAAATTAGTTAGTTATTGCCAAGCTGGCTTCATTTATGGTGGACTTTTTTTTTTTTTTTTTTTTTTTGCCAAATTTGGCGATATTTCGTAAATAATGTATATATATATTTCTACATTGGAACTGAGGGTGATTTTGTGGTCTGTGGATCATGGTCGGAAAAAAAATACCGAAAATGTTTCCCTCCGAACGGCTGCATTGGCGCAGCTTATGCCTATAGGGACTTTGCACCATAAAACTCCAGTCAACCAACCAACCAACCGAACGGCTGCATAGCCAGTGTTGCTAGATAGGGGTCTTTTTTGTCCCCAGATTGTTGATTGTCACCACTTTTTTGAAATAGAAATATTCGGCCTATTTAAAAAGAGATTAAAAATTCTGAAAAATAAGACGAATTATATTATTTTAAAAAAGTGGTGACAGCCAAATAATCTGAATAAAAAAAAGTCCCTAATCTGGCAACACTGTGCATAGCCTCTTACTTTTTGTGATAGAAGCTACCTAAAAGGAAAAAAAAACTTATATGAATATTATTTTATTGTTTTTATTTTTTCTGAACTTTATTTAATAAATACATAAATTTTATTGTACAGTATTTATTTTTTGTTAGACCAAGTTTCGCATAGTTGGGTACACGTGGCCTTTTGGAGTATGCGAATAGCTTGTATCGATAACAAAAGACTCGGCACGGCTAGATGATTCAGCCACTACAAGGTGAAAAAAACGCACAGGCACCTATATATATATATATATTACGCTATCGTACCTGGCACAGAAATCGAGATTATTTGTTAATTGTTTAATGGCAACGCCCAAATGAAACGCATCTCATTGGTTATTGAACAGCATTTAATGCATCTCCATACCTATAAATGGGGTTACCATAGGGGGGGGGGACTTTGTTCTGTCGCCAAATGCCGCCAAGTTTATCGGCAACGTGGGGATATATCGCCAAATTTGGCGAATAAAATTAATCGCCGAAAGTGACGCCAACGTTGCGATATCTCTAATATTTCGCCAAATTCCCATAGGCTTCCATTGCAAACCAATAGGAATAGGGTTTACTTGCTTACAAAAAATCAACAAATTGAGATATTTTAATGCAAAAAAAAACTAACATTAGCTTAAGGGATTACATTAATTATATTTAAGGGAGTCCAAGTAAATTAAATTATGAATAAAAGTAACATGATACAATGCTTAGCATGCTTTCCCAAACATAAATTTTAAGGGAGACCAAACTGGTCGCCAAGGGCGGCTAGTCTTGTTAAAAACTCGCCTATAAACAATTACATTAAATGCAAACTGTTATAAGAATTCTTTTGGACCTCCCATGCAAGGCAATTTTTAAATACATCAACATAAACTTAGCACAGCTGTTTAACAATTTAGAAACATTAAAAATTCAAAAGTATATACTTTAGCGTTTTACAAAATTGAGAATTGGTGAGTCCAATTCCTTTTCCGTTGTTATGTTGGGGGAGGCTTCTTTTCCCCTAATCCCTCCGCTCCCACTTAAAATAAATTTTAAACACGCGAAGATAAGAAAAAACAAACTAAAATCTCTCTTCCTTAAGGCTGTTCTTAACTGCTCTGCTCAACAAGTGCAAAACGTTTTTACCCATTTACAAATTCATTTTTTAACAGAAACATATAAAATTGGAAAGCCTGGCCATGGAAGCGATTGGGAATTGAACCTTTTCCATTTTTTGATCAATCAATTACCTGTTGAGTTATAAGCGTTTTGGATCACGTGACAAACACGTTTTTCGCCCGCTCTTGAGTGCTTTTTCTTCCTTCGTGCGGAAATTCGGTTCAGAACGTCTATTTTGACACTTTTTTTTCAGAAAGATCTATTGTGTTTGAAAAAAAAAAAATAAATAAAAAAAAAATGGAAAAAACAACTCAATGACATAGTCTCTGATTAACAACACCAGCCAGTTTCATACATTTTCGAACAAAAATAAATTAAAACTTATGTCAGAAAGCTGCCCTTTTGGATGTGAGAACAGCCTTAAGGGTTCGGGAGTGAACTACCCCTGACGAAAACGGCTTACCGTATATACTCGTGTATAAGTCGAAGAATTTTGGACAAAATTTGGGGGTGGGGGGGGGGGGTCGATTTATACACGAGGTTGTAAAAAAAAAAAAAAGAAAGAAAAGAAAGAAAGAAATCTCAGATAATCGGGGAATGAGCATTGCTCTGCACCCCTTTTTTCTGGGGACAGAATTTCCTTCAATATTTTAATCCTTTTTTTTAAAAATGAGTTCAAGTTGAGAACCTAAAAGTCTTACAATACAAAGAAGTATTATATTTTAGCAGTCTTTAGACATTGTTTACCCTTGTAAATAAGGCTTGAATAGATTTTTGAAAGAATTTTTTTCTTTTTAAATATCATTTAATTCTGAATTTGTGTAAATAAGTTTCAATATACCTTAAGCTTCTTTGGTTTTACACGGTATACAGTTTTAAAACGTTGAATTAAAAAAAAAAAAAGTCTGATTAGAAATGTAAAAAAGTTTACTAATTTAATGAAAATTTATTATTTTTTTATCTTCGATTACAAATTATTTTTCAACATACCACCAAAAATGTGGTTCGGCTTATACACGAAAATCCCATTTTTTTCAAAATTTTGCTTAAGAATTGGGGGGGGGGGGGGGATATCGACATATACACGAGTATAAACGATAGTTATTTTTTCTTTCTGTGTTTAAGATTTATCTTTTAGAAAGAAACTAACAAAATCGATTTAAGTAGTGTAATTTTAAGTCATTTGGGGCAAAATAAATTATACTGCTTTTATTTCAAAATCAGAGAAAATAAAAAATCAGACAAGTATTATTATTGTTGTTATTATTTTTAATACACAGAGGGTTAGAGGAATCTTGGATGAATAGTATACAGAAATGAACCATAGATTCTTCTTCCCCAATGCAACATCGATGTAACAGTAACAGTGTTTTCCTTCTCGCGAGTGGGTGCTTTTATTAAAAATGAAGATTTTTTTTTTTTGTAGCGTTTTATAAGAAACTCGCATAAAAACACGAAGGGGGTACGCCAAGATGAAAGGTGTATTCGAAGCATGAAAGTTTGAGAACCTTTGTACTATTATTAAAAAAAAACAACCAAAATTGGCGACAGGTAATTAGTTGAAAATTTTGTTGATGTGATTGCAGGGTGGTTCTGAAATCTTGGGAGAAATTTAAAGGGGTTGGTGCAATTCACCAAAACAGACTTTTATTTTATTTTATTTTTATTTTATTTTATTTATTTATTTATTTTTTTTTTTTTTTTTTTTTTTTTTTTTTTGTATGGGAAAGTTGCATTGTAATCCCCTTATTCAATCAAAGTTAGTCTCGGTCTAGTCAAATCCGGATTTTCGTTCATAATTTTAACTGTGTTAAATACTATATTATTCAGTGGTGTAGTGCTAGAATTTAAAAAAAAAACTGGGCGGGGGGCACTTAGTGTCGAACATAGGGTTCAAATAGTAGGACAATGGAATTCGGAATTCAGCAACGCTAATTCTCGTAACAAGATTTTCGTTAAAATATGTTTTCCAATTTTTGATTTAGTCACAGAATTACATTCAACTTATTGTCCACTGAAAACAATGACAATTACTGCATTTTTATTTTCCGGACAAGTGCAGTGTAATAAAAATATTGTAATCATAAAAAAAAGAACTATGAAATTTTGGGACAGGTTTACGTTTTGAGATTTTCCGAAACCGCTTTTTTTTTCTTTTCTTTTGACAACAATTTTGTATGTATGTGTGTATGTTGATATTTCTCTACAGTTTAAGTTTAATGTTTTACGATGAGTCTATCAGTGCATGAGAGAAAATGACGGCATTTGAACGGTGGTTTCCACTGCATACTCTATTTTATAATATTGGAACCATTTGCAATATTGTAATAATTTGCAATGTAGTATTTTATATATTTTAATCATAAAAAAAAAAAGAAGAATGAAATTTTGGCATAGATTTACGCTTTGAGAGTTTCTAGATCCGCTTTTTGCTTTTTTTGACAACAATTCTGTATTTATGTGTCTATGTTGGTATTTCCTTGCTGTTTTACAATGATCTATAAGTGTGTGAGAGAAAATGAAAATGATAGCATTCAAACGATGGTTTCCACTACATAAGCAATTTTATAATATTTCAATCATTTGCAATGTAATATTGTAATAATTTGCAATATAATATTTTATGCATGGTAGACATAAAAGAAGAACTATGAAATTTTAGCACAGATTTACGTTTTGAGATTTTCTGTATCCGCATTTTGCTTTTTTTTTTCAACAATTTTGTATGTATGTGTGTATGTTGATATTTCTCTACAGTTTTAAGTTTAATGTTTTACGATGAGTCTATCAGTACATGAGAGAAAATGACGGCATTTAAACGATGGTTTCCACTGTATACTCTATTTTATAATATTGCAACCATTTGTAATATTGTAATAATTTGTAATGTAGTATTTTATATATTTCAATCATAAAAAAAAAAAGAACAATGAAATTTTGGCATAGATTTACGCTTTGAGAGTTTCTAGATCCGCTTTTTGCTTTTTTGACAACAATTCTGTATTTATGTGTCTATGTTGGTATTTCCTTGCTGTTTTACAGTGAGTCTATAAGTGTGTGAGAGAAAATGAAAATGATAGCATTCAAACGATGGTTTCCACTACATAAGCAATTTTATAATATTGCAATCATTTGCAAAGTAATATTGTAATAATTTGCAATACAATATTTTATGCATAAAAGAAGAACTATGAAGACATAACTTATATACATATTTTAACTTATAGGCATATTTTAGACATAAAAGAAGAACTATGAAATTTTGGCACAGATTTACGTTTTGAGATTTTCTGTATCCGCATTTTGCTTTTCTTTTTTCAACAATTTTGTATGTATATGTGCATGTTGGTATTTCCTTACAGTTTTAAGTTTTCTGTTTTACGGTGAGTCTATAAGCGTAATGAGTTACGATATATAAGTATATATACCAGGGTTTGCTCAAGTACGCCCAGCGCGAAAAAACCCGGGCAGGTTTTCGGGCAGGCCCACTTGAAAAAATCATGAAAAAACCCATTGTGAGTTTTTTAAATTTTTCTCGTGCTTTCACAACTGTATCGTTATTTAATCTAAGTAAAATAATGAACATAATTTTTACAAGAGTTTATTAAAAGTAATTTATTTGATTTTTAATTAATTAAAGAATATTTTTAATTAATCAATTCTTGATTTACTTAACTAAAGTTTTAGAGAATGCAAAGATAAATGCCAGTTTAAATATATTTAAAAAAAAAACAGATTTAAAGGAATTTCTAAGCAGAGATAAAATGACCAAAAAAGAAAATAGCTGAAAAGAAGAAAGATTTTCGTACCTGTAATCTAAAATGCATCCAAATGAAATAAATCTTAATTTATACCTAAAGATGGCACTTGAACACCATCCTGATTACTTGCCAGGTGTTATAGCTTTTAAGATTAATGATCCCATTTATTATCCTGCTATAATGCTCAATGAAAGTATACAGAAGTTTTCAACACAAAAATGGTGGCAGATTATGTCAAGAAAGAGTGAAGAAAATAAGTTTCCTCCTGGATTTTGTTAGTTTTTCTTTTCTTTACGTTCAGCACCTGCTACTTCTGCTTCAATCTAACAATATTTTTCCTAATATTCCATTTTTTTTAATTCGTAAAATTAATTAAATAATTATAATTTTTCACATGGAAATCATAAAACAGAAAAATTATGTCGGAACATTCCCTTTTGTTTTTAATTCGTCAAGCTATTTATTTTATTTTCATTTTTCACGTGGAAATCTTGCAGTGGAAAAGTTATGATGTAATATTCCCTTTTTTTTAAATTTGTCAAAGCAATTATTTCATTTTTTCACGTGGAAATCAATAGAAAAGTAGCAATAGAAAATAGAAAAGTAATTGTTGTGGTAAGAATTTTATTGTGGATTTTTAATTGTTGGCAACAGCTATAAAGAAAAATGTTTAAATTTGATTGGAAATTGCTGTTAATTTGGTGGTTTTTTATTAATTAAAAATTAACTACAAGTCATCTGGATTCCGGATTACTTTAGTTGCCTCGGCCGTGTTTTAATACACATGTACGTAACATTTCGCAATTCTGGCTTCCAAATTGTGGATTTGTATACAATTATAGACAGACAAATTTTCATTTTTATATCTTAGATTGCAATTATATTTCTTGCCATGTCAATCATGCATTTTAATATTTTTTTTTTGCAGGTCACGCATCAATAGAAATTTGCTTAGTGAGATGGCCTATAGAGAAGCGTCTGATACCATCGTTATGGAATTTCTGAGGTATATCAATCGGAAGCATCCCGATTTTCCCGAAAAGCGACCGGAAATAAATGTATTTTTCATTCTGAAAATTATAAAAGCAGTCATTTTGAAATTGGACAATGAACCAATTACCCAGAAGTACGTGAACTGTTTAAAACTGTTTTATAGAATTATTCCGGAGCCATATATACCATGTGATGATGTTAAAGACCTACTTCACTTTCTGCTGAAATTTGCAGATCATAAAGAGGAAATAATAGAAGAATATATTACAACTTATGTTGAGTTGTTTGGTGTGGAGAATACAATAACCTATACACCGAGGTCGCTGAAACATCTTGCTAGATGCGTCATAAGAAAAGAAATTATCAGAAACTCAAACATTGTAGAAAACTCGTTAACCTACTTCTGCTTGCCAGAAACTTTAAAACATCTGTTGCTCGGAGCATCTGAATAACATAGATAATTGTTTGAATTCCATGACCGATTCATTTGCTGAAATTGTAAATTATGATTTACTTTTTGCATATATCGTCACTGAATAAATTACTTTGGTGGAAGTTGCATTCTTCTTTTTATTTTAGGGTTTCGTTTATCTGACGAAACCCTATTCGTCTCACTCCTCTGTCTGTCTGTCTGTCACAGAGCCCGTTCTCAGAAACTATATACTCGTATGTTGGAGACTTGAAATCTTGGATTCTTATAGCTGAAAACCTCACATCAAACAACAAATCATAAAAAATTTAAAAACTCTAATATTTACCTTTCTGGGCTCTAACTTGAGTATTTTAACTTTTTTTTCTAACAAAGCCCATAATTAAGTTGGAGACATGAAATTTTGCATACTTATAGCTGAATACCTAACATCAAACATCAAATCATAAAATTTTGAAAATTCTTTTATTTACCCCTCCGATAAGTTGGAGGCATGAAATTTTGCATACTTATAGCTAAACACCTCATATCAAACGACAAATCATAAAATTTTTTAAAAAGTCTAATATTTACCAGTCTGAGCTCTAACTTGTATATTTTAAACATTTTTTTCTAACTGAATCTCTAATTAGGTTGGAGGCATGACATTTTGCATGCTTATAGCTGAATACCTAACATCATACATCAAATCATAAAATTTTGAAAATTCTTTTATTTACCCCTCCGATAAGTTGGAGGCATGAAATTTTACATACTTATAGCTAAACACCTCATATCAAACGACAAATCATAAAATTTTTTAAAAAGTCTAATATTTACCAGTCTGAGCTCTAACTTGTGTATTTTAAACATTTTTTTTCTAACTGAATCCCTAATTAGGTTGGAGGCATGACATTTTGCATACTTATAGCTGAATACCTAACATCAAACAACAAATCATAAAATTTTAAAAAGTCTAATATTTACCTCTCTGTGCTCTAACTTGCGTATTTTAAACATTTTTTTCTAACTGATCCCCTGATTAAGTTGGAGAAATGAAATTTTGCTTACTTATAGATGAACACTTGCGATCACACGACAAATCATAAAAATTTCAAATATTTAACCCTCCGGTATAACTTACTGTATACTTATGTATTTTTCTAACTCAGCCCCTAATTGAGTTGGAGACTAAGGAATATTAGACGAAACCCTCCGTGCGATTTGCGATCACTCTTCTTTTTCATATATTGTTAAGGTTGTTTATTTCTTCCCAATCTTTTAAGTATCCACATTTTTTATCCACTTCTTTAAATTCACAAAATTCTTGCAATCCAAAATGGCAGTACGTGGATTGATATTTGAAAACATTATATTAACATATGACAAGATTCATCAACTAATTATCATACAATTAAAATATTTAAGTTTTTTTTTTAATATAGTGCGACTATTGAACTTACAAGGAAGGTCTCGATACGGACATACTCCGAAAAATCTGAAAAGAATTATAGAATGCTCTATTTATGACGATAGATATGCTTAACAAAAAAAAAAAAAAAAAAATCGCGGAAACTCGGTAGAACGTCCTTAAAAAAATAATGAATATTTCGATATTTGGCGATGGAATAAAATTTCAAAAAATACTTTTTTTTATATCAAACACTCTTTAAGATAAAAATGTTTCATATTGAACTAGTTTAAATAAATTTAATGTAAATAGCTTTAGTTTTGTCAGTTTTAGTTTGATTTAACTATAGTTTTGTACAAATTTTAAATTAATTAAAATTGCTTCAATCTCAAAATTAAGTCCCATTGAGCACTGTCGAATCAATTTTGTTGCTAAGGAAACAACGACTTCTTTGTTATTGAAATGAATAACTGCAGCATTCTTCATCATGCCTTTATTTTGGAATACGCTTAAATATATGAAAATATTTTTTATATGTGAAATTGTTTTTAAAGAAATAAAATTAAAAATAAAAAAAAGCAATTTATCAAATTACAACGACCATTTGGAAAATGATTTTTTCGAAGACAAAAATTTAAGACATGAAAAATCGAACGGAGTTGATCCTACATTACGTATGCCATGAATTAAACATTAATAGTGCTATTACACGTAAAAATTCCAAGCGACAAAAATCGCCTGCGACTCGTACGTATTATCCATCTGAAACTTATGTATTATCCAAGCATTTCATTGGCTGTTCGGGAAAAGGCTTTTCCATCGTCAGATTTCTTGGAAATCTGGAACCCAATTTTAAATGAAATTTCATTCTTAAACTTCTAAACATCCCACAATATTACTTTTTACACCGTCGTATAGAGAAAAAAATGTACTTTTAAATGCAATTTGTTTGAAAGCTGTTTCTCAATTTATTTCTGAGTTATTACCTTTTTTTGTAGTTTTTATTACTTTTTTGTCATAGTGGCAACAGAACGTATCCATCTCTGTTAAAAGTAAAGGGAAATACAGATTACTGTATAGACCAATCAGAAAACGAATAAAATGCGGATTAAAGCAATAAAAACCTTCAGATATGCTTTTGATTTCCCATCCTGACGAGAACAATAATTTTTCCAAACGGTTAATAACGAGCAAAATAAATATGTAATAAAAAAATGTATTTATTAAACTCTCTCATAGTTTAAGTTTAAATTCATTAAATACTATTTGCACACATTCTAAAAATCAGTTAACAAGCAATTTTCAGGTGCATTAAAATGTTTTGCTTTTGACGCGGAAAAGTACTGCTCGTCAAATCGCTTGACGGTTTCGTCTTTTCGTGCCAAATACTTGAAAGTACTTTTTTTTTTTTCAGACTTTCCACTGTAATTCCGCCACTAAATTTCACTGATCCTTTATTACATATATAAGTAGTTTAATCATTTTTTTTTTCAAAGTATTCTGACAAGGAAGGTCTCCATACGGGCATACTCAGAAAAATCTGAAAAAAAAAAATACAGAATGTTCTTCTCCCATGGGTATATATGTTTATAAAAAATTTTTTGGCGGAACCTCGGTAGAACGTCCGTAAAAAAATAATGAACATTTCGCTTATTTGGCGACTTATCACCGTTTGGCAAAGAAATTAAGTTAAAAAAAATACACTTGTCGAATACTCTTTAAGGAAAAAACATTTTATGTTGAATTTGTTTAAATAAGTTTAATTTAAATAACTTTAGCTTTGTCATTTTTAGTTCGTTTTAACTATAGTTTTGTTATATATATTTATATGTACTTATAACGAATTTTAACTATCATATTTTACGATTTAAAAAAAATTAAATTGATTAAAACTGTTCCAAACTCAAAAATATGCCCCATCGAGCACTGTCGATTCAACTTTGTTGCTATGGAAACAACTTCTTCGGTATGGAAATGTATTACGGCAGCATTATTCATCTGGCGTTAAAAGTTATTTTTATAACCAATAAAGCCGTTTAAATTTTAAAAAAATGTGGATTGGAGAATAAAACAATGGCAAAATTTCCTTCAAATCGGCAACAAGCAACAAGTATAATACGAAATGTAATAATAATAAAAAAAATTTTCATGGTTTACGTTTAAATTCATTAAATACCGCATATTCTCAAGATCAATTAACAAACAATTTTCAGATTCATTAAAATCGTTTGCTTTTGGCGAGGAAAAATGCTGCTCGCCAAATTGCGTGCCGCTTTCGTCTTTTCACGCCAATTATTCTAAAGTATTTTATTTTTTTACAACTGTAATTCCGCCGCCAATTTTAACTGATCCTTTATTACATACATGAGTACTTTCACTAGCATTTTTTTTTCAAAGTATTCTGAGTATGCCCAGTAAGGAGACCTTCCTTATTAGTCTCCTCATCAGTCAAGCTAGAAATTCTCCCCTCTAATGCTAAACCTATATGGGGCATTCTCACAATCTTTTGACTTTCATGTCCCTGAATAATCATTTTCATTTTAATACAGTTTTTTATGCTTTCTTTATTTCATATACTGAGGAAAATCCCATTGCATGATTGCACAACAATATAAACGAGATAAATAAGTTTTGGATGATGTTCGGGTGTCCAAACACCTGGAAAACTCCTATACCGTCCCGTAGCCCTGGTGCTGATTTTAATTTTGGAGCTGTCTGGATAAAATTGTTTCAATAAAAATAATTCGATGCAATTTTTTTTCTGAAACTGGAACTATTGTTTTATATAAATATGTAGCTAAAAATTAACCTGCACACATTTTTAGGGTTGTTATTATTTTTTAAAGTCTGTCCCTGGGTTTTAGATTCCTTACCATCCCTCTTCTAAAATTATACAGAAAATCATTTCAGATGCAGCCACATAATTTTTTTTCAAGTTTTTTCTCATGCAGAAGTACGCTAGAGAAAGAATGTCTAAAATTCTTTGGCAGGAAATTTACTGTAGAATTTAAATCAGCATTTGAATATCAGTTTCAAGCATCGTGGCTTTATGGGTAGTCTCACCGTCCCCAAGGTTTATTCCTGCACTTTTCGAGGTAAATTAAAAAAAAAAAAATTAATCCAATGTTAACAACTGTTTCTAAAAATCAATGAACATTGTGGCTATCACTTAGTCTTAACATGATTTTCCTAAAAATAGGTGGTAATTTTTCCTTTCCGTCCCTTTTTTTTACCATTTCGTCCCTTTTTTCCAATACCATCCCCCTTTTTTACCTTACCGTCCTTTCTTTAACACCTCTTTAAGAAAATGTTATACAAAAATTCTGTATTAAAAGTACTAAATTGTTATTATTTCTTATTTAAATGTCCTGTGGGTAGTATGCAAATTCATTATAAGTAAAAATTTAGAAGAAAATAAAATGATATAGGGGTAAAATGGTAAGGAAAATTAAACTCAAAAGTTTAACCTAAACCTCAGTTAAATAAAAAAATTTTCGCTGCTGACCATTTTTTCTTTATTTTGAATCATTAAGGCATTCGTCTATCAGATTAAAATGTTATTTTAGCAAGTTTAATTTTGTCAGATTTTTTTCCCCCAAAAGTCAAAAGATTGTGAGAATGCCCCATATGCGTTTGGAATGCATCCGTATTTTTCAAATTTCTCCTCGGAAAATTAAAATGTTTTTCTTCTGTCTTTCGCATGCTCTTCTTGAAGAATGTTTTTTCTTTTCTTTTTTATTGGACAAAATATTTTTAAATGCATTGTTAGTTTTTTTTTAAATGTTAAAATCTTACTTACAACTCACCTGCTTCACTTTAACACTTTCATACTAACACTTAAAATATAAAATTAAATATATATATTTAAGAAACATTTTGGCAACCAAAAAAAAAAAAAAAAAAAAAAAAACTGTCTTCAAAAACAGCATACAGAAAACAGAAGGTTAAAAATTTAAATCTTCAAAGGAGAAAATTTAAAAATACGGATGGATTCCAAGAGGCGGAAAAAATTATTTGATGATCACAGTAAATCAAGATTTTCTGTCAATCATTCTTGCAGTAATTGTACATATAAACTTTCGAGGGAGTATTTTTCGTTGTACAATTTATTTACATGCAATTAATAATATATTGGTAAAAAGAAGTAAATCACCCAACTAATAATAAGAAATTAAATAAACAGGTAATAATAATAATAGTTGATACTTTTGATGATAATTATGTTTGGAATCCTGTTCATTTAAGTCATCTGATAAAACTCAATTATTTTAAACTATTATTTTAACACAATCAAACGGATTGGTAAAGTTATCATACGAATTGAATATTTCCAACTGAGCGAAAAAATGTCCCGGCCTGGACATTTTTTCGCTCAGTTGGAATAAAATCCATCCAAAAGTTAGTCCAAATATGTAATATATTGGGACGTATTTACATATTGATGAAATTCAGTGCATTAGTTCTTGAGATATGACTATAGCTAAAATCGTATAAATCCTGAAAAATACAGTATAGCAGCGCCACTTGTTGGTAGATTTACACCAAAACCTATAAGCAATAATTTATGTCAACATATAACTGAATCTGAAGTTTGATTAAAATCTGTGCATTAGTTCTTGAGATGGAGCTATTGAGGAAATCGTGAAAAATGCAGCATAGCAGTGCCACACGTGGGGCGATTTGCACCAAAAACTAATCAGCACCAATTTATATAAAGATATAACTCAATCTAAAGTTTTATTAAATTCGGTGTATTAGTTCTTGAGATAGAGTGCCCACAGAATTTGTGTCATATACAGAAAAACTCACAGACAGACATTTTCTAAAAATAGTTAAATCGTGTTTACTACCTTTTAAAACGTGCAAATCAGTCGGAAAATTTCACGAATCCAATACTTTCTTGTAAAATAACAAAAAAGCTATTTTGCAACTTTTTTTCCACCAAATTTATAGAAGTAAAATTCGCTTAAACGTTTCTGGCGCAAATCTTGATTAAAATTAGGTGAGATATTATATATCCCACCGCCCCTCACGGGGTTAAAACTATGCGGTCATTAACACATTTATGCCTAGCGTTCCATTTTTGGGACGTTTCGCATTTTAATAATTTTCTTCTTCTTTACACCATGAAAATTATATGAAGTAATTGTCTATAAATGTCTTTATCTATTACCGAGAGATGACAGCATAAGATGGATATTTATTTGCTTAAATGAAGGTCTTTTTTCAACATTTATAGATCTTTCATTTTTCAAGATAGCGAAATGTAAAGAGTAAGTTTATTTGTATTTTTTGTAATCAACGATCCAAATAAATAAGTTATAATCATAGCTTGTAGTTTTCTTTGAAATACGATTTTTTTTTATTATTGCGAAAATATTTGTTCAAGCCTATTTTTTATGCATGTTTGTAACGAACAAAATATAGGGTGCTAGGTACAAATGTATACATATTTCTATTTGCCATTTACGGGACAGTTATTGATGTAAAGTCCTTTTCAATATGATTTTGAAATAAATTGTATTTTAGCCTCAAATACGATTATTCTTAAATATTAAGTCCTTTTCCATATGATTATGAAATAAATTGTATTTTACCCCCAAATACGATTATTCTTAATTTATTAAGTCCTTTTCAATATGATTTTGAAATAAATTGTATTTTAGCCTCAAATACGATTATTCTTAATTTATTATTAATTATACTTATAATGTTATTAGTCTCTGTAAAGAAATAAGTATATTTTTCTAATTATACATAAAAATACCAATTATAGTACATAAAATACAATTTAAAAGCCTAATTTATATAAAATTAGACAAAACATATAATTATGCATTTTTCCACATATGGATGTTTCCATATTTAGTAAGTTTACATTTTATCAAATAAATACAAAAATATTTTAGTGTAATTTTGTTTAGTATTTTTCCAGTTCATTTTGCAACATTTTAAATTGATTTTACCAACAAATTTGAGAAAACAAAAATTCAGGCGTAAATGGGTTTAATAACTTCTCCGTTGCAGTATCCTGACAGGTAGTGAAATGCAAGTTTATAGCTTCGCGATGGAGAAGAAAAAATTGTAATTGAATTTTCGTATTTCATCGCATCCATTTTTCATATCGATATGTGTGTGTAAAAAATAGATTGTTGAATTCTTTTTCTTGTGAAGAAACACGCGGAAAAGTATTTTTATAATACTTTTCAATTCTCATGTAGTGTAAATGGGATATACCAAATACAATTCATCTTATAAATCTCAAACATTCTAAAGATAGCAATAACACTGCTGAGAGAAAAAGAAGTATAGTATAAACATAATAAAAGAAGAAAATATCTTCACCAGTACATATGAAACACTTTTTAACACAATCAGAATAGTGTTAGAAAATTTCTTTTTAGGTGTGTTCATAATTATATAAATACGTAGCACCTATAGTCGTCGTCCGGTCTGTCTGTCTATCTGTCCGTCCGTCCATCCACGTATAACAGAGCAAAACTACCTAACCGAATCGTCTGAAATTTTAAATATAAAATAGTTGTAAAATTTTGTCGAGTCCTGTCAAATTTTATGAACATCGGATGTTTAGTCGGATAGTTTAATTACAGGGACAGTCAAAAGTTTACCGTTACATTACGACCAATGGGGAAAAATTATGTCAAGTGCATTTTAATGATGTTACAGCCTTTCGAACAGAATAAAATTGTTATTCACTTATGAAGTGCTCTATAATATATATTCAGCACAATATGCCGTGCAAAAAATATTTATAAAATTAGTTATAGTACGAACGTACCTCATTTGCCACGTTTCACGTGCAATTTCCAACTTGTTCATATTGATGTGCGCGTGCAGAAAATAGATTGTTGAATTCTTTTTCTTGTACAGAAACACGTGGAAAAAGTATTTTTATTATACTTTAAAATGCTCAGTATGTGTAGTGTTAATGGAATATTACCAAATACAATTCATCTTATAAATCTCAAACATTCTAAAGATAGCAATAACGCTGCTGAGGGAAAAAGATGTACAGTATAAACATTATAAAAGACGAAAAAATCTTCGATACATATGAAACACTTTTTAACACAATCAGAATATTGTTAGAAAATTTCTCTTTAGGTGCATTTGCAATTATATATATATATATATTACCTATAGTCATCGTTCTGTCCGTCTGTATGTCTGCCTGTCCGTCCATCTGTCCGCATATAACAGAGCAAAAACTGCCCAACCGAATCGCCTGAAATTTTAAATATATAACTGTTGCAAATTTTGTCGAGTCATTTCAAATTTTATGAAAAATGTATAGTTTAATTACAGGGACAGCCAAAATTTTTCTGTTACATTACGGTCAATGGGAAAAAATCATTTCAAGTGCATTTTAATGATGTTACAGCCTTTTGAACAGAATGAAATTGATATGCACTTATGAAGTGTACTATAATATACATTTAGTATTTAGTACAATATGCGTGCAAAAAATATTTATAAAACTAGTTATAGAACGAACGCACCTCACCTGCTACGTTTGATGTGCAATTTCCAACTTGTTTTTTAATACCGCGTGTTGCCAAATTCGACTGACCAGTAGAGTTGACAGTAGGCAGGAAGAGGATGAAAACTTACCATAAAATATGGGGTCGCAAACTACGTATTTAATCAAAATTACAGGGTGTTTTAGAATAACTCAATTTGAGTTGACGGTAATAACTTTCTTTCAGAAATCTGAAAGTGCTAAAAAGAAAATAACTTACTATTAAAGTATAACAGCAAGTAAAAATGATAAAACAAGTATAATTTATTAGTAGAAACTAGCATTAATAATTTAAATAGTTTCAAAAAACTAAATATCAGTAGATCTATTTTATTGAAGGTGGTTGGTTCTCAAATGCCTTGCTCAACAGCGAGAGACGTTCTGACATAACATGTAAATGCATGAAATTGTCATTCTTGATTACTGAAGTGATTTGGAATCGAAATGAGTTTCCGATGTTTTGATATAAATACATTACTTATCGAGTTATAAGCGATTGTGATCACATGACAACCAGTTTTTTCTTCTGCCTCGTGGTGTCGAGTGCGGAAATTCGGCTCAAAATGCCTAATTTGACAGTATTTTTTGAAAGATCTTTTGCGTTTACCAAAAAAAAATGAAAATCTTCTTTCGATTACTTAGTTTCTAAATAAGAACACCCTCGAATTGCATGCGTTTCTAAACAAAAATGAACTTAAAGATATTTCAGAAAGTAGTCACTTCGGATTTGAAAACAGCTTTAAAAGTATGTAAATACGAGTGTGGACCCTCATCCCCCCAAAAAAGAAAAAAATGGTTACAAGCAGCAGCATTTGAAGAGTAATTATTGTGGAGTGAATATTTTTTCCCAGAGTAGAGACAGATGGCGCTAGTTGTTTTATAGCGATTGTTCAGGTAGGTAGTGTATGTTAGCAGATGCGTCAGAACGATTGAAATGGCAAGACTTTTAAAAAAGTAGTCTCACTTATACCAGTTTGACAAAGTTACGTGAAGACATCCATCGCAAACGCCCTGGCATAGTGAGTGATGGTGTTATCCTCCTGCATGACAAAACATGCCCCATACTGCGTGCTAAACATAAAAATTGCTGCAAAAGTTCAAGGAGGAATCTGGATCCACCCCCATTCAGCCCAGATTTGGCACCCAGTGACTATTCCCTGTTTCCAAATTTGAAGGAAACACTTCTCTGGAACAAGGCTCTCTTCAGACAGTGATGTGAAAAAAGCTGTCTATAACTGGCTCAATGGACATGGACGTGATTTCTGCTAAGCCGGGTTAAACAAGTTGGTCCTGCATTTAGATAAATGCTTAACCCGGGAGAACTCGCTGCATGAGATTTTCTCTCACCGTCGTACTTTTTTAAGACTCTTATTTAAATCATTTTTCATTTTAATTAAAATTTCAAAATGTTTTACAATTATTTTACCTATTTTGTGAATAAAAGTACTAAGCCAACCAAAAAAAAGTTGATATTATATGAATGTATAGTAAAAGAAAAGCAATTGGGCATTCTCTCTAGCGAGTTCTCCCGGGTTAAGACTGTTCTCAAATCCAAAAGGGCAACTTTATGACATAAGTTTTCATTTATTTTTGTTCGGAAATGCATGAAACTAACAGATGTTGATATTCAGAAACTATGTAACAGAACTGTTTTTCCCGTTTTATATATATATATATATATGTAAACGCAATAGATATTTCAGAAAATAATGTCAAAGTGGGTGTTTTGAACCGAATTTCCGCGCGAAAAAATAATAACCGCTCAAGATAAGGTTAAAAACGTGTTTGTCGCGTGGTCCAAATCGCTTATAACTCAATAGATAATTTATTTATCAAAAAATGGAAAACACAGTTTGATTCCAAATCGCTTCCATAGTCAGGCCTTCCAATTTTGTATCTTTTCGTTAAAAAGTGAATTTGTAAATGTGTCAGAACGTTTTGCGCTTGTTGAGCAGAGCAGTTGAGGGTCTTAAATAGGTTTTGTAATTATGTGGAAAAGTGATTGATAAGCATGTCTCTTAATTTCCATTGTAATTTCTGTGTATTGTTAATAAACAATTTTTTAGGACTCTTGTAACCATTTTTTTAAAATCCATCCTTGCATAATTAATGAATTACCAATGGCAGCACTTAAAAAAATATGCTATAATAGAAAGAGAATAGAACGAAATAAATTTTAGCGGTTTTCACACGTGAGAATGAAATAGACCAGGAACTCCATTAGACTGAAATCCGAACGTTAGTTTTATAAACATCCAACCCTAAAACAGAATTCGAAATCATCACCTTTTTACTTGCTGTCAAACCCATTAGACAAGTCATGCACGTATTATACCGTATTCGCTATAAGCATTGTTCATACAGACTCGGGGAGGGGGAAAAAAGCCAAGAAGTGCAGAAAAATTCCGAGGAGTCCAAAGATTTTAAACGACTCACCTTTTTTTTTTTCATGTATGTCGCACCCTCAGTGTAACACGCACACTAATCCTGATGTTTAATGATTCATTAGGAGAGAAACATAGATTTATTCTATTAAAATTTAATACAGCTAAAATTACACATTATTCACAAAGTATTGCTTAAGGGGGTTCTCAAATCTAAAAGGGCAACTTTCTGACATAAGTTTTAATTTATTTTTGTTCGAAAATGCATAAAACTAGCTTATGTTATTGTTCAGAAACTATGTAATCGAGCTGTTTTTTCCTGTTTTTTGCAAACGCAATAGATCTTTCAGAAAAGTGCGTCAAAGTAGGCGTTTTGAGCCGAATTTCCACGCGAAGGGAGAAGGAGCACTCGAGAGCGGGCGAAAAACGGGTTTGTCACGTGATTGAATTTGCTGATAACTCACTAAGTAATTGATTGATCAAAAAAATGGAAAAAACAGTTCAATTCCAAATCGCTTCTATGGCCAGGCTTTCCAATTTTATACCTTTCCGTAAAAAAATGAATTTGTAAATATGTAAAAACGTTTTGCGCTTGTTGAGCAGAGCAGTTAAGAACAGCCTTAATGGTTTCCTAATTTTTAATACAAAATTGCCAGCTAACTATTTTATGCTGTGACCATTGCTCATACATACAAAAGTCAGTCAAATCTCAAATATTCATCATGTATCAACTGTACCTAGATTTTAAAAGTAAATTTTGAAGGGTAAAAAACCATGCGTGATATAGTAAAACAAAAACAGTAACTTAACTCATTTTAGCCAACCTACGCCCGAATAGCTGTTAATAACTTGTGCTGTACCTTTTGAAACATGAGAAGATTTTACTTCCAATTTACTTCCATTTTACTTCCAATAAAAGTTAAATTCTTTTATGCTATAATTATTTAACCCTTTGCACTCGAGACGTGACTCTTACTCACCATTCAATGTACTTCGGCAACTCGAGAGGTGACTCTTACTCGTTATTCAATGTGCTGCGGCAACTCGAGAGGTGACTCTCACTCGCCACTCAATGTATTGCGGCAACTCGAGGGGTGACTCTTACTCGCCATTCAATGTGCTGCGGCAACTTGAGATGCGACTCTCACTCGCCACTCAATATATTGCGGAAACTCGAGAAGTGACTCTCACTCGCCAAACAATATATTGCGGAAACTCGAGAAGTGACTGACAAGTAAAGGTACCAGATTCCTTGTCGGTCCTTAGTGCCAGAGTCCTTAATTTAAATAAGAGATAAGTATTACATGATCTTATATTCATGAAATAAATATATTATAAAAATATATTCAGGTAATAAATAAATTAGGTTTATTAATAAATATACTCTTGTAATAAATAAATTTCTGTGTTTGCTTTTAAAAATATCGTCGAGTTCTTGGTTTCGCCATACCAAAAAAGCCTCGAGTGTAGGGGAGACCGGGGGAATGCCGCCACTCGGGGTTATGCCGCCACCCCGTCTAGTTTAAAAACTAACTGCAGTTTGAGATAGTGATTGCGCCTGCACTGTAGCGGCCAACAATAGAAACAGTGCCTAGAGTGAGAATGGTTTTGTTGTACGTCGTTCGCTTGTTCTAGTGAAAAATATAGTTTTCATCTATTTGCTTCTTATTTTGGAGCTTCAAATGAGTAGAGGTAAACACCTTTTATTGAAACATTAGGTACTTAAGATAATATTACCCGTAATCTACATGCATTTGCCAACATTTTGATGCAATTTGTTGAACAAGTTCGGTTCTTCTTTAGGCTTTGCTGGGGGTTTTCCACTATATTGTCCTCTCGGGGTAATGCCGCCACCATGGCAAAGGGTGACTTTTACAATTTGAGTTAAATTGTAAGCTTAGCACATTCATAAATCTAGTTTAAGGAACATCGTAATTATTCATTATTTTGATAAATTATTGCTTTCTAAACATTTTTAGTTGTTATGTGTTTCCTAGTATCCATTTTATGTATTTATGTATTACCCGAGTGTCCTGGGTAATCCCGCCACTGTACAGAGGTTGAAAGAAAATTTTTTTATGTGTGCTTACTTTACAGTTATGATTACGGTTAAATTTATACAGATACTAAAGATAATGATTCAGCTTTAGAATTTTTACTATTAAAAAATAAACATTTTTTTGAGGTGAAAAAAATTAAATTCCCTTAAGGTGTCGCCATTCCCCCGGTCTCCCTTAGGTTTGGATTTTCATTTTTGAATAGATTTAAAAAAAAAAAAACTGTACAGGAGAATGGATGATAAACTCAGTTTTTCGTCTGTCCAGTCATACGTAGCCGCACCTGGCCTCGTGCATCATAGACCTTTGCTGTATGTTAAAGCAGTTGAGTGCAACAATTCGCTTCAGGCCAACTTGTGAGTAATTGCGAGTCGAGGATCAATTTTCAAGTTCGTTTTTTTTTTTTTTTTGGAGATCACAATATAAGAAATTTCTCATCTGTGATAAGTTATTTCGATCTCCCACTAAAATATTCTCAAAATGCAACTCAAAACGAAAACATTCTAAGAAATACAGATTGTTTACAACACATTTCAATAAAAGATATACTGATAAACAAATATAGAGTAGGTGGGGGTAAAGATACGCAAGGGGCTAAGATACGCACTGGCTGATTTAATATGAAGAAACATTTCTACAATCAAGACCGCTAGGTGGTAGTTTGGTCTCAAGTTTAGTAGTTGTGTGTTCAAACGTTGTGAAAAAAGTAGCACTCCGTGCCAAGAAAGTGAGGTAAGTTTAAATTTTCTCATTTTGATCTAATATTTTAAAATTTTCACTTTATTGTTTAGCTGACAATACTTCGAATTTTTACGAATCCAAAAATTCAGTGGAGAACGGAAGCTCTATAGCTTTTAAATGCCGTATAGTTTACCTCGATCGCATTTGTTTGAACACTGTAAAAAAAAAAATGGTAACGTTCCATGTAAAATCCAGGAACGTTTCGTCTTTTCTCAGGTTTTCAGAATAATTTAGCTCTTTCCTGTGAAATTCTGGTTTTCTTATCTGAAACGTTCCTGAACAAAAGTTGGAAACAGCAAAACGCTGCGGCCGCCATTTATTATTTTTTTGCTATAATCCGTTGCTCGCGCGCGAGTGTCGAAAACGAATTCCTTAAATGAATGTAAAAAAATCAATATGGAATGCAAATAAATCAATAGACGACATAATCCTTTACGTCTCTATTGTCAAGATCATTCAGATGAAAATACAATGCCTCTGTGACATCGCTAAGAGATTATCCCTCGTACTTGTCTGTGGAATGTTTAACGAGCAGACCGTGTAAAAAAAAATACACCTATTATTTGGATCTCCATTAACCAAGGGACCATCAAACATGATTCTCACCGATTTTGATTAATTTAAAGCATGTTTTAGAGTTCTTATCTCTAATTATTCTTGTGAAAGGATTTCTTCAAATGGGCCTTAGATTTTCAGAAATTAGATGCCGAGGTTTAGCATACGTTTCAAATACCCATTAGTTTGCAGCTCTCAATGTATCTTTCGTGGTGTGGACGCAGAAGGCTCGCATGCCACCCGTACGGCCCGAGTTCGATGCTACCTCTTGACTTCTTTTTTTCTTTTTTAATTAAGTTTATATTTTAAAACTTTACAATTTGATTTAAATTTGATATATATTTGACACTTTGAATTGCTGCAAATTTGAATTTCTTTTTATTTTCGGAAAAAATATACAATTACGTTTAGGATTTTTTTTTCATGAAAATTTATATGTATTTTATCTAGCTTGTAAACTAACATAATTACTGACGAAAATCCAAAATATTTTATGTCTAGATTTTTTTTCTAATTATTATTTACATTTATATATTTTTATATTTTAAGCAAAGTTCAGAAACAATATATCATATATATATTTACTTTATTGAATTTTAACTGAAAATTTATTTTTTCGTGTAAATTATAAATAAAAATTTTGATGTCAATTTCAAAATATTTTTTCATTCCAACAAATAATGATAATAAAGCGAAAATTGTCAACTGGAAATGTAAAAATCGTCTGCGGATCCCGCATGCTGTGAAATGTCAGTAATGTTTTGCTGTCAACAGAAATATTCCTGGTATTTCGCAGGAAACTTACTGGCTGTAGCTAGTGGAAACTACTGTAGAATGTTTTTAACATATACAGTAAAGTTCCAGTCATTTTCAAGAAATGTTTCTTGGAAATAATGGGCAACTCAGCTGCTCATTTTTTCCCAGGAACGTTGCGGAATTTTTTTTACAGTGAACTTGTCAGTAGCCGATTAAGTAAAATACTGCAGAATGGGGTAAAAGTACGCATCCGTCTTGAGGCAAAGATACGCACAAGTTTAAGATTCGGGGCTTTGTCTTTGCAGCTAGGTGCAAGGCTTTCCACAATTACGTTGCGGAAAGTTTTATTTTTTATACTGTATAAAATATAATAGCTACTTAGTTAATATAAGCTAGTATACATAAATTCATATGTATATTAGCTAATACATACATATGAATACCTTTTCCTTTTCTAGTTAAGTTTTTTTTTTTTTAATTTAGTATGTAGGTTATCTATCTACCTAATTTTAAAAATCAATATTCTTGTTTCATAAAACGATTTTGTTTTACGCCTTAGCTCTTAGGGGAAAGTAGGGAAATGGCGCTCACTTAAGGAAAAACATGAATAGCTAATCAAATTTGGACAAAAAAAAAATCAATATTTTATTAACTCCAAAGTATAAGGAACAGTTTGCAATCAACTAATTTTCATAAAAGTTTTAAGAATTTTTTTTTATCGTTTTATTTAAATAACTATCGATCTAGCGGTAATGCCCGACATGTAGGGTAATTGCGCTCAGAGTTTGAATACAACGTTTAAGTAAGACAAAAGTCACACATGTAGTTGTGTGGGCTGTTCACACCACTGCAGACTTTTTGCAACCACTTTACACATATTGTGCACACATATTGCGTTAGACATACAGTAGGCTGCTTTTTCTTATATTTAGGTTTTTTGATTTTCACCACTTTTTTGAAATCGTAAAATTCTTCTTGTTTAATGACATATTAATAAAGGCGAAAACAGGGAAATTTTACCATTTCAAAAAAGGGGTGTCAATCAACAAATTTGAATTTTAAAAAGTTGCCCTCTGGCAACACTTCTTTTGGAATTGAACGCGAGCTCCATTACCCGCCATCGCCATGTTGGGTTTTATTGCATTATAATTGGCGTAACAACGCACTGCAAAAATAAATAAAAGCATGAAAGTACAGCTAAATGTATATATTTTGTAGACATAATGAGTAAATTAATATTTGAAAATAAGAGTGTACACTTATCTTCAAGTTAGATGTTGTAGAATTTGATAATAAAACAACTTCAAACTAATAACGTGAGGACACAAATATACTTTCTTCCCGACGGGCACTAAATCCTTACAGGGAACTTAGGATGAAGATCGCTAGGTGCCGGTACCGATCACACGTTTTTAATTCTATTTTGTTTAGAGATATTTGGTGAGCGGGATTACCCTTCTGAGCGTCATTACCCTACTTTCCCCTAACTCCTGTTGTCTGTCTCACAGACCGCTGCTATATTCAGTTTTCATAGTTTAACTTGTTATTTTCAATTTAACTATTGATGTTAGTTTAATTTTGATTCGTTTGGAAAATTAGTAGTATCGCTAAAGACTTCTAAATGAGGATAATTTTTATTATAATAGGCCTTTACATAAAATTTAGCGCAAAAACAGTATCTTATGAGTCAGTCAACCCTTTTATTCATTCTACGATCAAGGTGTCTTTGGGACCGCTCACAGTATTTATGCAACAATTTTTGTCATAGTAGTTAGAGGTTAACTGCTATTTGCGATCTCATAGACTGCTGTTTTTTTTTACTATATTTTCATGGTTTAACTTACAATTTTCAGTTTAACAATAAATACTAGTGAAATTTACTAATGCTTTTGCATAACTCATTCGTTTTATTGGAAATGGAGCAAAATCCCACTGTAATTGGCAAAAATACGCACTGCGTATCTTTGCCCCACGACTGCGTACTTTTACCCCAACCGATGGGGCAAAGATACGCTGAGCAATTTTTTTTAAAAATTGTAATTTCTCTCAGAATTATAATTTGACAGAATGTTGGTTGATGGTGACACTTGCCTAAGGTTATAATCTAACATTTTAATCACTCATTACATAAGTTTAGACTAATGTGTGCGTTAAAAATCAAAATGTATGGAAAGTGCGTATCTTAACCCCCACCTACTCTATCGGTCGCCGGGCAAGATGACGTTAATGACAGGAAAGACTGCACTATCCGCGGGGAACAGGGCAAGGTTGAACTCTAGTTCCAATGCTTCATGTGCAAATCTTGAGCTCATGCTGGTTGTTTTCTATGTGATTTTAATCAAACCAGGCGCAGGCTCTGACGATGTGATTTTTGGTTTTGAATTTTCAATTTACAACCTGTTCTGAAGAATGTATGTGGTGGGACATTATAAAGTGTGTTGAATAAAATTTTAATTTTATACGTATTTTGATAAATATTGTTATCTATAATGAATATGAATAGTTATCTATTCGTCATCTGCTCCCCCCCCCCCCTACAGACACGCCACCACACTTTTTGCGCAGCAAGATGACGAATGCGAATTTCCCCTGGAAAACTTATTTTTTTCATCCTTTGAAAACATTGTATCAACCAGAACATTTCAAACATTTTCTGTTATAAAGAAAAACTGTAAGAAGTGTCTCATATCAATTACAGATTTTTAATCCACTTACTGAATTTAGAAAACATATTAAAAGCTTAAGCTCGTCATTATATCCTCCTCTCTTCCGCACTTTTATTTTTATTTTTAAAGAATATAAGTTTAACTAATGCCATAATATAAAGTTTCGCATTTCTAAAGAAACTCTGAGATTTCCTAAATGTAGGTGGTCATTAATAACTTCTCTCCTGCTGTATGCTGACAGGCAGTGAAATGTAAGCTTATAACTTTGTGAGGGAAATCCATGAATTTTCTATTTCATCTCTTGAATTTGCCATGCCAGTGTATGCATGGAAAGATAAGAATGTTGAATTTCTTTTCTTAGGAAATAACCACGTGTAGCAAAATGTATCTTGAATGCTTTAAAAATCAAAGAACGTTTAGTATAAATGTAATATGTCAAATGCATCAAAATCTAAAATATTTTGAGGATATCAGTAACGTTGCTGAAAATAAAGTATAAATACAGGATGGACATAAATTATTTCGACAATTTCATAACTGAATAATTTGCGAAATATTGTACTATTATATTTGTATTTTATTAATGTGGGATTTAGATAAACAATAATAATTTAACCACAATGAAGATTACACTTGGATGCGAGGACAATAACAGATATTTAATGAGACGTGAAATACACAAAATAACTAAAAAATACTTGTATACAGTTAATTGACACAACTAAATATGTAGCCATTGACCTATTTCACATTATTAATATAATGGAGAAGCACTAGCTTCTTAAGGCTGTTCTCAAATCCAAAGGGCCTAATTTCATTAAGATGACGCATTAAGGCCATCAATTCATTAGGGATATTTCATTAAAGTCTAAGATGACGAGAATGACAATGCTATGACAGTAAAGACTGCATTACCTGTGGGAAACAGGGGAAGGTTGAACTCTAGTTCCAATGCTTCATTTGCAAATCTTCGGTTCATGCTGATTGTTTTGGTTTGAATGTAGATCAAAACAGTCGCAGGTTCTGACAATGTGATTTTTGGTTTTGAATTTTCAATTTACAAACTTTTTGAAGAATGTATATGCATGTGGGACGTTGTAAAAGGTGTTGAATAAAGCTTTATAAGGTATTTTGATAAAAATTGTTATACATAATAAATAGTTATCTATTCGTCATCCCGCCTCCCCCCACTCATAGTCTTTGTTGGGCAAGGTGTCGAATGTGACTTTCTTTCGGAAAACTTATTTTTTTCATCCTTTGAAAACATTGTGACAAAAAGATGAAAACATTAAAAATATTTTCAGTTGTAGAGCAAAATTGTACGTGTCTCACATCAGTTACAAGCTTTTACTCCACTTACTGTATTCAGGAAACACCTTGGAAGCTTAAACTCGTCATCATAACTTCTTCTCCTCCAAAAAATATAAGTTTAACTAATGCCATGATATAAAGTTTCGCATTTCTAAAGAAACTTTGAGATTCTTTAAATGCAGGTGGTCATTAATAACTTCTTTCCTGCTGTATGCTGACAGGTAGTGAAATGTAAGTTTATAACTTTGTGAGGGAAATCCATGAATTTTCTATTTCATCTCATGAATTTGCCATGCCACTGTGTGTATGGGAAGATAAAAATGTTGAATTTCTTTTCTTGGGAAATAACAACATGTAGCAAAATGTATCTTGGATGCTTTAAAAATCCAAGAACGTCTAGTATAAATGTAATATGTCAAATGCAAGTCATCTTCAGTGTTGCCAGATTGGGGACTTTTTTAATTCAGATTATTTGACTGTCACCACTTTTTAAAAATAGTATAATTCGCCTATTTTTCAGAATTTTTAATCTATTTTTAAATAGGCCGAATATTTCTATTTCAAAAAAGCGGTGACAATCAACAATCTGGGGACAATAAAGCCCCCAATCTGGCAACACTGGTCATCTTATGAATCTAAAATATTTTGAGGATATCAATAACGTTGCTGAAAATAATGCATAAATACAGGATGAACATAAATTATTCCGACAATTTCATAACTGTATAATTTTCGAAATATACTAGTCTTTTATTTGTGCTATACGTGTGGGATTTAGGTAAACAATAAGAACTTAACCACAATGAATATTACACTTGGATGTGAAGACAATAACAGATATTTAATGAGACGTGAAATACACAAAATAACTAAAAAATACTTCTTACTGTTAATTAGCACAACTAAAGATGTGGCCATTTGCCTTTTTTACATTACTAATATAATGGAGAAGCACAAGATTCTTAAAGCTGTTCTCAGATCCAAAGGGCCTAATTTCATTAAGATGACGCATTAAGGAAATCAATTCATCAGGGATATTTCATTAAGGTCTAAGATGACGAGAATGACAATGCTATGACAGTAAAGACTGCATTAACTGTGGGAAACAGGGGAAGGTTAAACTCTCGTTCCAATGCTTCATGTGCAAATCTTGGGCTCATGCTATTTTAGTTGTTATGTAGATCAAACATGACGCAGGCTCTGGCGATGTGATTTTTGTTTTCCAATTTTCAATTTCAACCTGTTTTGAAGAATGTATGTGGGACGTTGTAAAATGGGGTGAATAAAGCTTTGTAAGGTATTTTGATAAATATTGTTACAGATAATAAACAGTTATCTATTCGTCATCTCTCCCCCCACCCCAATCAAACCCACTCTTTGTGGAACAAGATGACGAATGTGACTTTCCTTCAGTTAAACTTATTTTTTTCATCCTTTTGAAAACATTGTGCCGACCAGATGAAAACATTTAAAATATTTTCTGTTGAGAAAAGCTGTAAGAAGTGTTTCACATAAATTTCAGCTTTTTAATCCACTTACTGAATTTTCGGTATTTTATTTTATTTTTAAAGAATATAAGTTTAACTAATGCCATAATATAAAGTTTCGCATTTTTAAAGAAACTTTGAGGTTCCTTAAATGCAGGTGGTCATTAATAACTTCTCTCCTGCTGTATGCTGACAGGTGGTGAAATGTAAGCTTGTAGGGGAGACCAGGGGATGGCGACACCTTAAGGGAATTTAAATTTTTTCACCTCGAAAAAATGTTTATTTTTTAATAGTAAAAATTCTAAAGCTGAATCATCATCTTTAGTATCTGTATAAATTTAACAGTAATCATAACTGTAAAGTAAGCATACATAAAAAAATATTTTTTAAACCTCTGCACAATGGCGGGATTACCCGGGACACTGGGGGGTAATTACGCCACTGTACCGGGGTAATGCCGCCACTCTTTAATGACCTAGTGCATGCATCAAATGGATACTAGGAAATACACAACCTACAACCTACTGAAAATAGTTAGAAAGCAATGTAATTGAGCAGAATAATGGTTAAGCTTACAATTTACTTCATATTGCAAAAATCACTCTGCTGAATCGGCTCCACTACATTAATATGAGGCCATTTCTCACCCGATTTGCATGGCGGCGGCATTACCCCGAGAGGACAATATGGCGGAAATCCCCAAGCAAAGCCGAAAGAAGAACCGAACTTGTTCAACACATTGCATCAAAATGTCGGCGAATGCATGTAGATTACAGGTCATATTATCTTAAATACCTAATGTTACAATAAAAGGTGCTTATCTCTACTCATTTGAAGCTCTAAAATAATAAGCAACTAGATGAAAACTACATTTTTCACTAGAACAAACGAACGACGTACAGCAAAGTCACTCTCACTTTAGGCACTGTTTATATTGTTGACCGCTATAGTGCAGGCACATTCACTATCTCAAACTGCCCTTAGTTTTTAAACTAGGTGGGGTGGCGGCATAACCCGGGTTGGCGGCATTCCCCCGGTCTCCCCTAACTCTGTGAGGGATATCCATGAATTTTCTATTTCATCTCATGAATTTGCCATGCCAGTGTATGTATGGGAAGATAAGAATGTTGCATTCTTTTCTTAGGAAATAACCACGTGAAGAAAAATGTATCTTGGATGCTTTAAAAATCCAAGAATATTTAGTATAAATGTAATATGACAAATGCAGGTCATTTTATAAATCTAAAATATTTTGAGGATATCAATAACGTTGCTGAAAATAAAGTATAAATACAGGATGGACATAAAATCAGTTCTGACACCTAACGTCATCTATGAATGAACTTCGGCAAATTACAACTAGTCTGACTCTCAACTAGTTAATTTCATTTAATATTTCGATGCTTTCATAACTGTATAATGTACGAACTATTGTAGAATTATATTTGTATTTTATTAATGTATGATTTAGGTAAACAATAATAACTTAACCACAATGAAGATTGCACTTGAATGTGAAGACAATAATAGAACATTGAAAGAGACATGAGGTACACAAAATAATTAAAATACAGGATGTCTGCAAATTAGTTGGGTAAGAAGAATGATTTATTGAATGGAAGTGACAGGAAAAAAAATTAAAGTACATATTGTTGTAAGGTAGAAAAATAGTTCAAGTTTACCATTATCACAAATGTTCGACGTGAGTTCCTTTCATGACTCTGCAAATGTCCCATGGGTAAATCATTTCTTGACACAGATTTGTCAGCATGTTTCCGTCGATCCAATTAATTGCAGTGCAGATTTTTTATTTTAGTTCAGGAGTGGATGCAGGAAGTGGCTGCTTGTACACTTGATCCTTTACGAAACTTCATACACCGACATCAAACAGTGAAAGATCTTGTGATCGTGGTGGCCATTGAATAACTCCTCCGCTCGCTGCGTCAGTTATAACACCTAACGCCATCTATGAATAAACTTCGGCAATATTAGAACTAATCTGACTTTCAACAAGTTAATTTCATTTAATATTTCAAAAAATCTTAACTTACGAAATTGCCCAACGAATTTGAAGACATCCTGTATACTTGTATAGTTGATTAGCACAACTAAAGATGCGGCCATTTGCCTATTTTACATCACTAATATAATGGAGAAGTACTTTTGCTTCCTCTCATTAAATAAAGATAATCAACTACTTAAGGTTGTCCTCAAATACAATAGGGCAACTTTATGATACATTTGTTAATTCATTTTCGTTCGAAAACGCAGGAATTGGGTATGCGTTTTTATTCAGAAAGTATGTAATCGAAAGACGTTTCCCATTTTTGGTAAATGCGGAAGATCGTTCAGCAAATACTGTCAAAGTTGGCGTTTTGAACCGAATTTTCCGCTAGAAGGGAAAAAACAAACGAGCTCCGTTAACAGGAGCCTTAGCTAGAACATGTTACATGAATAAATTCATTAATTCCTTCAAACTTTTACTAAAAGGTGTTTAATGTGCTGTTAAATAGATAAAATATGCAATATAACATACAAAGATTGTGTATCTAACACTTCATACTTTCAAGTACAATTGTACTCGTCACCAGGATTGAAAATTGAAAATACGAAATCGGAGAACCTGTCCCAAAGCGATATAATTAAGCGTACAAATTTAATACTGGAATCGGGCATAGATTAACACAGTTGCGCCATCTTGTAGACGGGGTGATAATCCACGTACGCGGGCATTTCGAGGCTAACGAAAAAAGACAGGCTACCGCGGTAGGTCCGATTCTTCTTTTTTTACAGACCGCTGGAGTCACGTGATGCTCGAATGCACCAATGAAGGTGTGCGAAAAGAGCATCACGTGACTCCAGCGGCCTGTAAAAAAAGAGGAATCGGACCCACCGCGATAGCCTCTCTTTCTTGTTAGCCTCGCGGACATTTAGTGTGACGTCATCTATGACAGGATATATACCATCTGTACATATTTTCTAAATCTTTAGTCACTCATGGTACTGAATTTTATTTACCCAATTTATTGCAAAATAATGGCGCAGCGAGAGGGGCGTCCAGATGCACTTGACACCACGAAGTTTTCTTCACCTTGTCAGAGACATTTCAGCTATTAATCAAGGTAAAAAAACTCTACAATTTTAGTGGTGTGAAGTAAGAAAATAGTTAGGCATCTTCTTGTAGTTTAACCCCGTCCGCTACGTGGTGTGCAACCTTGATTGATGTGAACTCGCCTTTAATCTTGCGGTTACCTCTCCCATTTAAGATAGGACGCTTACTTATATCGCTTTGACCTGTCCTTTCGAATCAAATAATCCGTTTTAATGATCTAAAATTAAGCACAGGGTTAGACTGCCTATGGTGGGTGACTGTTATTCTAAACTAGTAAATTGATCCAAAATTGGGGGATAATGTTAGATGATAAAGTATCTTACAAGTAATATTATTTCTTCATATAATCTCTAAAGATTATCTGATAGATGCATCGTAAGGTTTGGAATGAACAGAGATAAGAAAATGTTTGATTATTGCGGTTTTACAATTTGGTATCAATATAAACAAATTAGCTTTTCTAAATATGAAATAATTTCTATTGAAATAAGGTCATTTGAATAAAAATAGTAAAAAACCCTAACAAAATTAGTCAAATTAAAAAATAATTGCACACTGCACCCCCCAAGCTTGTGAAGCATGTCCATACAAAAGATGATTAAACTGCTATACATAATTCTTGTTCCTATAAATCTTTTTAAACGGAACTATTTTGACTGATTTCAACGTTAAAAAGCTCTTAAAATAATTTTTGTATTTAAAAACTGCTTGCTTTAGAGTGTTTCTCGAACATTTCTTTATATACACTACTAATTTTCATATTTTTATATGCAATGGTTCCTTTAATATCAGTCGAGAAAGACCCTCCCGATCACAGAAAATTCATTTAAGGCGGCAGCGTTAGTTATGCATTTTTTAACCGACTTCCAAAAAAGTAGGAGGTGATCAATTCAATGCGTATGTGCTTTTTCTTATATGTTAACGATTATTCCGAAACTACGCAACCGATTCATGTGATTTTTTTTATTGAAAAAGGATAACTCTCGAACTGGTCCCATCTAAATTTCATCAAAATCGACTCAGTACTTTTTAGAAATTAAAAAAATAAAAATAAAAATAAAATAAGCATCTTTAAAATACTTCATTTTCAACGATTTTCATCAAGTGACGTAGCGCTATCTGTTTGACAGGAAAGTCACTATAGCCGGCGATTTTTCTCCTTCTTTATACGGTTTTGTTTCTAGTATTGTTGTAAGGAAAACCATTAAATAAATTTAGTCCTTTTTTAAAAAAAAAAAGTTTATTATTTAGATTTGTGCAAATGTAAATTTCGTGCCAGTCGCGTATAACTTTAATTTTGCTGCATGGAGTTTTGATGGTATTTGCACTGTTAGACAATTTTTAACGAAAGGTTTTTCAATATATCTTATCCAGGGTTCCTACACAATTGTGGTAAAAAAAATCCCTGACATTTTCAGGTTTCCTCAGACCTTTTTAAAAAATTTCCCTGAACTTTCTCAATAAAAATTTGGCTTATATCGTCGTAAACCCTTCCACAATAGACAACTTTAATTTAGATAAATCATAAAAAAAATTATGCGATGTATGAATTTCCAATTTTTTGTTGTTATGTATAGTTTGCATAAATTTTATATAAAGATTTTATATTGGATAAATAGTTAATTCAAAATTTCTTCATTTTCAACGATAACCGAGATTCCGATGGATAGTTGTACATTAAAAATTCCTTGACTTTCCCCTAACCACTTCAAATATTTAAAAATTTCCCTGACTTTTTGCCTAAATTTTCGAATTCCCTGACTTTTCCCTGTTTTCCCTGAGCCGTAGGAACCCTGTTATCTTTCCACTTTACTCAGTTATAGAAGGCGGAAAAGTTCTGTAATCAGGTAAACCTTATTGTGAAAGATTAGACTTTTTCAAAACGTTCTAATGGACAATTTTTGATGAGACTTGCATTGTTGGTTAGATAATTTTATTTTTCAGGGATGACTTAAATATATTGCATAAAGTTCTATCTTTCTTTGCCAAATCCTACTCTAAATGGTCAATTAAGAGTTGGTCCTTATAACAGCCAATTTTGTCAGACACATTCTAAAACATAATAGTGCAATGGCACTTGTATTGTTTTCAGCAATGCGGAAGGACATTTCATGTAAAGGTTCATATTGCTTTTAAAAAAAACTAGGTCAATTTCACAGATATATTTCGTTTGATTTAAAGTCTGTTTGCACAAACCGATCAGCGTAGCGGGCAAAGTCTGCTAGTATTAGAATAAAAGATTTACTTCTCGTCAAGGTTAGTACCTACACAAAAAAATGGATATGAAAGGTAAAAATATCGGCATACCTCAAACAAAGAAATTTTCATTATAAATAAACGTTTTAAAAAGACCTCATAGCTAAAAAAAATATGGAACTAAAAAAATTACATTATTCTTTTACGAGGTAAAAAAATCATCATTATTTTTTTTTTTTAGCTGAAATAAAATAAAAATAAAAATAAAATGATAACGTTTTTAAAATAAAGACGCAAACTCAATAATTGGATCAAAGTAAACACGTATGCTGTATGAATTAAATATGTGTGCTTTTATCAATTGAATGTGTAATTCAAATATGTAAAGCTCTTATTGTACTGACAGTGATTGCTGCACCTTCTTCTATGATTTGAATCTATTTTTGTTTAAGATTTGTCATATATAAATTGAATATCTAAATTTCTATAAGTGAATGTGAAAAATTTTTGCAATGATTTTCACTTACATACAGTAAAATGTCCCTAAAGCGACCACGTTTCGTTCCAATGAAAATTGGTCGCCCCGTGAGGTGGTCTCTTAATGGAGGTCATGTTAAAATCTAGATTTTAATTGTTGAAAAAGGGTAACAATTAATGTTACTAAAATTTATTTTTCACATTAGGAAAAAAAATATAAAACTTTAAGTAACAAAACAAAAGTCAATTACATAAGTTAATTACTGCACCGAAAATGAATGCATTGACGTTTGCTTTGATTTTACCGTTTTATCTTGTATAACTTTTATTTCCATGTCCTTTCAAAGTTCAGTAAATAAATGCATTTTTTTTTCTTAATGGACGGGAACAAATAATTTCATTAATTAATTTATCTATTTCTTTGTGATTTCCTGACAGAATGGGGCAGGGGAGTCTATTAATCGTCATTCTTAAATTGTCATCAGAGTTTAATTCATTGCCTAAAAAAAGCACAAAGGGGTTTAAGCACTTAAAAGTTAACGGAATGAAAGTTTGATGACTAATGCGCTCTCCGGAATTATTTTTCTAAAAAAACCTTCTTCAAGCGACTAGAAAAAAAAAATAAATAAAATAAAAACCCGGCAGAATTTGTTTCATTTTCTTTAAAGAAATTGGTCGCTCATGGAGGGAGTTCAACTGAGATGATCTCTGAATGGAGTTAAAATTAGTATTGGGCCTGTGGGAATAAATTCCGTTCCATGAAAAAATTATCGTTCAGGGAGGTGGTCGCTTAATCGAGGTGGTCGCACAGGAAGGTTTCAGTGTATTTGTTCGCTCGTATTTATGCTTTGTATTATTGGCAATGTCTTTTATCGCCTGCGTTCTGTTTAAGAGTCGATGGAATATTTTCTTTTGAAGAGGTAGCCATGAGTGGCTTTTACTTTTTTATATTGTGAATAAATATCTATGCACTGGAATACGTTATTGAGTTTTTACTGAGTATTAGTGTGTTTTATAGGAGTTATCAACAATATTTTTTAAAAAGTTTTCAGGATGTTTTGTTTTGATATAAAATATGATTTTTGTAGCAAAAATGTGCTCATAATTTTAAAACTTTATTTTTAATTAGTTTTTATTTTTAAAAATTATTATTACTATCCCAGTAGCAGAAAGTTCGAAACGGGAGACAGGCGTCGCAGATTTTCTTTTCTATTTTGCAGATTCCTTTTCATCGAACCTTTATTTTGCTTCATATTATGTTTAGCTCTTTATAACTTAATACAAAAAGTTAAGATTATTATTAATAAAAATTTTAAAAATGCCGAAAAATACTAGAAGTAAGTGATTGCTTGATTAATTAACGCTTCAGCAGTAAAAATATTTTTACCTGCAGATTATTTTTTGCCCCTGAAGTATATGTCGCAGACACTTCGAGAAATTTCTGCTACTGGGATTACTATTATTACTATTATTATTAATTTTTTATAAATATTTTTGTAAATCCAAAAGTTGATATTTATTCTTGTCTACATTAAAAAATGAATAATAATGTAAAAAGAGTAATTTGTTAAAGCTGTTCTCAAATCCGAACTGACTAAGGGATCGTTCAAGTATTACGTAAGCAGTAAGTGGGGAAGGGGAGGGGGGGTCCAGTGTCTGCCTATTTTTGCTGACAAGGGGGAGAGGGCGGGGGGTCACGAAAATTCTTACGTAAGCATTAGACAACGAAGCAACTATAGTTTAACAACAAAAAGCAAAAGAGCATGATTTAGATGAGCGTTCTGCGGATGTTGAACGACTTGAGAAAAAAAAATATGCAGTAAACAAGGACTGGAAACGAGGATCATTCCAGCCCACCACTACATTGAAAACTTAAAAATAGACAATGCAGAAACATGGATTCAAAGATCTTGGACAACAGACTCAAATGTGAACGCCAAACACATAATATTACTATGATTCTTGTTAAAATTTTTAGTTATTAGTTATGTGCCTAAATACGTTATGGCCGGTTATATTTCTTAAAGTTTTTTTTTTTGTTGTTGTTATTGTTCAATGCGATAAATAATAATACGTATATAGAAACTATTTTGTATTCTATGAATTGATTAATGCCATAAGTAATAATATATTTGACCGAATATATTTTTTTTCTTCAATACCACAATCCCTATGTGTCCGTTTATGTAAATTTACTGGATTAATAATGCAATTTATCGTTAACTAATTTTTTATGGCAAATAGTGTTGATGTTAGAATGTCATAAAATCTTACGTAAACAAAGGAGGGCGGGGGTCTAGTATTTGCTTATTTTTACTTACAAGGGGGAGGGAGGGGTACAAAATGACTAAAAATATGCTTACGTAATACTTGAACGGCCCCTAATTTCTGACACATTTTAAAATTCATTTTTACAAACGCAATCAAATTGGCAGGTGCTCTTATTAAGAAACTAAATAATCGAACTGTTCTTCCGTAAATGCACAAAATATTTCGGAAAAGGCTGTTTAAGTAGCCATTTTGAACTGAATTTCTGAACGCGATAGAACAGGAAAGGGAAATAACTGTTATCCTGAGATAATCTCTTATAACTCAAGACGAAATGAATTTATCGGAAAATGAAGGAATGTTTTTTTTTTTTTTTTCGATTACAAATCACTTTAATAATCATGCCTGCAAGTATCGTGCTTTTACGTTAGAAAATGAATGAAAAAATGTGCCAGAAAATTTCTCTTTGATGAGCGTGGGAATATATATATATGTATATATATATATATATTTTTTTTTTTTTTTTTTTTTTTGAGAAATGCCTTACGAAGATATTTTAAGCATGGTTAAAATTTAATTATTTTCATTAAAAAAAATTAAATATTTTAAAAATAACTCATTAGCTCAATAGCTCATAATAAGACAAATTGTTTGCGTTTTGACCTTTTAGGTAGCTTTCTTTTCAAAAAAGCTACCTATTGCAGCCGTTCGGAGGAAAGCGATTTCAAAAAATTTTGGTATATTTTCATCGATCATGACCCCCAGACCCCGAAACCACCCTCCGTTCAAAATTGATATATATATATATATATATATATATATATATATATATATATATATATATCTGACCTATGTCACACTGTAACTCCCGTAATTATGAACCGATTTCGATGTAATTCGGTGTGTACATAGTACATACCAATGTCTCGACCGAGTTCGTTGGCCAGCTTCATCCGCCGTTTTGTTTCAAAATGGCGGCCATTTAAAATTTTTAAAAACATTTAAAACTTGAAATGTGGTACCAAAAAATTAAAAATGGGAAAATATTTTTTTCTTATGTATTTGACCTTTATACAAAGATTCCGGAGCAGTTTTTGTTTCGTCTATATCTTAAAAAATGGCTGAGTTATAGCATTTTGAATTTCTAGCGTGGCTGACATTTTGAAACGTCCTGAATTTTGTCACGCGATAAAAGGCGTATTTATGAACCGATTTGGATGTAATTCGGTGTGTACATAGTACATACCAATGTCTCGACCGAGTTCGTTGGCCAGCTTCATCCGCCATTTTGTTTCAAAATGGCGGCCATTCAAATTTTTTTTAAAACTTTAAAATTTGAAATGTGGTACCAAAAAATTGAAAATGGAAAAATATTTTTTTCTTATGTATTTGATCTTTATACAAAGATTTCGGAGCAGTTTTTGTTTCGTCTATATCTTAAAAAATGGCTGAGTTATAGCATTTTGAATTTCTAGCGTGGCTGACATTTTGAAACGTCCTGAATTTTGTCACGCGATAAAAGGCGTATTTATGAACCGATTTGGATGTAACTTCGTTTATACATAGTACATACCAATGTCTCGACCGGGTTCGTTGGCCAGCTTCAACCGCCATCTTGTTTAAAAATGGCGGCCATTTAAATTTTTAAGAAAAATTCAAATTTGAAATGTGGTACCAAAAATTGAAAATTGAAAAAATATTTTCTTCTTATGTGTTTGACCTTGATAAAAAGATTCGGGAGCAGTTTTTGTTTCGTCTATATCTTAAGAAATGGCTGAGTTATAGCATTTTGAATTTCTAGCGTGGCTGACATTTTGAAACGTCCTGATTTTTCTCACGTAATAACAGGCGTATTTATGAACCGACTTGGATGTACCTTGGTGTGTACATAGTACATACAAATATCTCGACCGAGTTCGTTGGCCAGCTTCATCCGCCATCTTGTTTCAAAATGGCGGCTATTTAAAAAAATTAAAAAATAAAAAAATTTAAATGAGATACCAAAAAATTGGAAAATGAAAAAGATTTTTTTTGTATGTGTTTGACCTTAATACAAAGATTCCGGAACAATTTTTCTTTCGTCTATATCTAAAAAAAAATGGCTGAGTAATAGCATTTTGAATTTCTCTTGTGGCTGACATTTTAAAACGACCTGATTTTTGTCACGCGATAACAGGCGTATTTATGAACCTATTTGGATGTAACTTGGTCTGTACATAGTACATACCAATGTCTCGACCGAGTTCGTTGGCCAGCTTGATTCGCCATCTTGTTTCAAAAGGGTTGCCATTTAAAAAAAATTAAATTTAAAATTCAAAATGAGGTATTAAAAAATTGGAAAATGAAAAAGATTTTTTTTATGTGTTTGGCCTTGATACAAAGATTCCGGAGCAGTTTTTGTTTCTGAAAATTTGTTCTTTTCTTGATATCTTAAAAAATGGTTGATTTATAGCACTTTGAATTTCTAGCATGGCTAACATTTTGAAACGATCTTGTATTTGTCACGCGATAACACACGTATTCGCCTGTTTGGATGTAAGAAGGCATGTGGATAGTATACATCAACACCTCGACCAAGTTCGCTGGCCAGATTCATCAGCCATCTTGTTTCAAGATGGCGGCCATTAAATTAAAAAATATATATATATTTAAAGTGAGGTGCAAAAAAATTAGAAATTGAAAAAGGTTTCTTTCTTAAGTATTTGATCTTGATATAAGGATTCAGGAGCATTTTTTGTTTGTCTTTACCTTAAAAAATGGCTCAGATATAGCAGTTTCAATTTCTATTGTGGGTGACATTTTGAAAAATCTGATTTTTTGCATGCGACAGCGCTCCTATATATTAACCGATTCCGATGTGAGTGAGCATGTGCACAGCAATTACTAAGGTCTCGACCAAGTTCACTGCTTAGCCTCATCCACCATGTTGTCTTAAAATGACAGGCACTTTAAGAAATTGCCGAATTTGGCAGCCAAATATAAGTTACTTTAAAGAAAAGCAGCTTGGATAAAGCTGACTAATTTCGCGAAATTCTCATTCATTATATTGATAAAAATTAGTATTGAATCTCCTATATTCGGTTTCCACTAAATTGAGCTTCGTGTGTTTGCATGATATAAGTTGGCTTTTTTTAAATAAGGATTATGAAAGCTACCTCTTCCTCCCGGCACTGGCCGGAAGGACTTTTTTATTACAGCATTCACTAAAATGGCATATGGTATGACACCAGTTACTTCAAACTGAGCGAAAACTAATAATCACTAACCACTAAAGAATCGAAAAATCACAAAACTGACACATGACATTACATCAGTTATTTCAAATTGAGCGAAAGCAAAAGAAAGGCACAAAGATTGTATTTTTATGATATATTGAAATTATTTCAATATTAATGATTTCATGTTTCATCCCTAATTTTTTTCCCTAAAAATTGTCTTTCATTTGTTTCTTATTTATTTATTAACTATTTATTATGATTGTCGATGAATAATTATTAAATTTTTATTATTTTAATGTATATTTTTTAATAGAAAAATCTTCATATGCAGTCTGGTGATAGTTTGGTGTAATTTTTGTTTTATTTAATCACCTACTTTCCGTGATTACATAAATCCAAAATTTTTCTTTTAGAATTTCCGGTGTGGATTCAGAATTTCTGATTAAAAAAAGAATCCCTCAAATGGATGCATATATCCGCTAATGATAGAAATGTATTAATACAATAATTTAGAAACATTATTATTATAATTGAAGGCTACATCTGATTTATCATTTATAAACAAACAAACAACTTCATTGTCAACAACAGCAACATGAAATATTAAGAAAATGTAGATTTAAAAAAGACTAAATAAATAAATAACAAAAGAAAGAAAGAAAGAAAAAATGAAAATAAATGTCCCGCAACCTTCAGTGTGACAAATATTTAATATCTTAATAGAAATTATTGCTGAATTCCTTTTGGAAACGTTCATACATTGCTATTTTGAGAAAACATCATTACTGGTAAGTGATTTTTTTTTCACCTGATAAAAACATCAAAAATCCGCAATACAAATCCGCGAAATATTTTATTAGTATGGTAAAACATAAATGATACATAAAAACACATTACTTTAATGAGAAAACGTATTTTTTCCCCTCTGTATAAATAGTTGTATATCGAAAAAGTTGCATTAAAATAAAATTTCGCAAATGTATATGTATATTAAAAAACAACGTGAAATATTTATATATATTTATTTTGCCATTCTTCGTGATAACAACTATTTAGATCGTGTAATCTTGCATTTACAATTTTTCTTTTTCTTTTTTTTTTTTAACATGTTAAAGGAATGTATAAAGAAGAACGAAAAATCATGTTTCCAGCATAGATTATGAAGCACATTCAGAATACTATAACAAACCTTTACTGTCTATTAAGGGGAAAGACCATGTCTAAATAAACAATTTAGATGACGCATAATGCATGTGGAAACACAATTCCTGCAATTACCATCAACAGTCAGAAAAGTATATTTTTTTTGTGCATCCCTGTATATGAGTTATAGATTTGCATGTATACTACGTAGTATGGCTAAAAGATAATTCAATTAAATGCAGAGCACAGTTGAAAATTCCCATTCAACAATTTTCGTCAATAAACGAAAATGTACTTGAGAGTTCGTGCAGCCGTATATGATCTTATAGTATTTATACACAATAAGTAATATGCAAAAAAATAGTTAAATTTTAAAACACGTACCGAAACTGAGAACGCACTTCCAGCACATTATTGTTTATAGGAAGTATTGTAACAAAATTCTTTTTGTCTCCTTGTAAATGAACAATAAATTATATGCACTCCAGATTCCACAGTAAGCGCCGTACCTCTGTGATATATAAATTTCAATATGTTTAAAATAGTATAATATTATCAAAAAACACCGTAAACGATTTTTCACCCATAGACCGTAATGTAAACTTTCAGTGTCCCTGTAAATGAGCCATAAATGCTACGCATTTCATTTTCAACATCAACCATGCCACAGTAAACTCCAACAACATATATCAATTTCATGGCAATCTGACTATGTTTACCCGAGTTAGAGCACGGATAGTCGGCAGAAAGTCAGTTGGTTGGTTGGTTGGTGTTGTAAAGTCCTGGTTTTATTCAATAGCACTCTGTCAATAAAGGCAGATGTGGCTCCTAAATATCCCTCTTTTGCTACAAGACCGATACATTTTGTGTATCATAAAATCTTTAACAACCCCATTAAACTTGCAATATATTCCACTTCAACTCTCTCAACTGTCAGACTGGAAATCATATATTAAGCCAAGATCTTAGCTTTAGACATTTTGGGTATAATAATTCTTACAATACTTGAAACACTCCTCAAACATTCTCAAGTGCCGCCGGATATCAAAGAAATCTAACTTACATATACCTAAAGGCCTGAGGCCGTTTCGGGGACTCTCGGCTGAAAACTTCGAAAGTGAAGACTTTCCTTTTCTACGCTCCCGGCGTAGGTCTGTCCAGGTTTAGGGCAGGTTGCGGAGCTAATATCTCCGGACAGAGTACAGAGTACTCTAAGCTGTAACCCACGCGCGGTACTGACAATACTGCGGACAGGGCTTACTTAAGCTCTAATTTGTGAAACCCAATATCTTCATCTTAACTTCTGAATATTTTTTGTAGCTGTGCCGTGCTGTTTTAATAAATTGCTTTTTGTCGCTGGACCATCCTGCATTCCTGTCTCACGACGGTACAGTGTTTATGACGACCAATTATCATCACGGGGGATATAAGCCCTAAGGGGGGAGTGCCCTCCGTGGGGGTCTTTCTAAGGGAACCTAACCGTATTTACGCTTGGAAAACCAAGGTTCGAAGAAAACCACGAAATCTCCGAACGATTAGGCCGACGGGCGCAATTGGGATTGAACCCAGCACTTCCCGTCTACCAGCTTCGAGAGTGGAACCTCTCCGGCAGAAAGTCAGACAACAGAATTTATAAACGCTTTTCAACTGTGTTAGAAAGTGTCAAAAACAAAAACAATTTTCCGTGTAAGAGTTTTCCTCCTTTTTAGGCGCGTTCGTAATTATATAAATATACGCACCTATAGTCGTCGTACGGTCAGTCTGTCTGCCCGTCCGCAAATAACAGAGGAAAAGCTACCCAACCGAATGGTCTGAAATTTTAAATATATAATTGTTGCAAAATTTTGTCGAGTCATTTCAAATTTTATTAAAATCAGATGTATAGTCTAATTACAGGGCCAGTCAAAATTTTTCCGTTGCATTACGGCCAATGGGAAAAAATATTTCAAGTGCATTTTAATGATGTTACAGACATTCGAACAGAATGCAATGGATAAGCACTTATGAAGTGCACTAAAATATACATTCAGTACAATATGCGGTGCAAAAAATATTTATAAAACTAGTTATAGTACGAACGCACCTCATTTGCCACATGTGACGTGCAATTTCCAACTTATTTTCTTTTCTTTTTTATGCGCTTAATTAGCGTCTTCTATTAATCTGTTTTTTTTTTTTTTTTTTTGCTATCCGTTACCTATAAACAGTGGGGAAAATATAGAACCGATAAGATAAATCACAGCTGGCAGCGTAAGTTGGCATCGGGTTTGGTCAAAATCTTTCCGGAATTGCGATTAGAAAAAACAACATAGAAGAAAATATTTTCAGAAACTGAAGAGATCATAAAAACTAAATTAATGAGCTTTTTGTTTTGTCAGGGATAGCTCAAGATATATAAATGAACGTGTCGCGCGGAAATTATCTTTTTTACTTTCTTCTATCTATAATATAGAAGAAAGTACTGAAATCGAAATTGTTTTCGACGGCTTCTATTTCTTACCCTATTATTAGTGTCTTCTATTAATCTTTTTTTTTTTTTTGCTATCCGTTAACTATAAATAGTTGGGAAAATATAGAACCGATAAGATAAATCACAGCTGGCATCGTAAGTTGGCATCGGGTTTTGTCAAAATCTTTCTGGAATTGCGATTAGAAAAAACAACATAGAAGAAAATATTTTCAGAAACTGAAGAGATCATAAAAACTAAATTAATGAGCTTTTTGTTTTATCAGGGATCGCTCAAGATATATAAATGAACGTGTCGCGCGGAAATTATCTTTTTTACTTTCTTCTATCTATAATATAGAAGAAAGTACTGTAATCGAAATTGTTTTCGACGGCTTCTATTTCTTACCCTATTATTAGTGTCTTCTATTAATCTTTTTTTTTTTGCTATCCGTTAACTATAAATAGTTGGGAAAATATAGAACCGATAAGATAAATCACAGCTGGCATCGTAAGTTGGCATCGGGTTTGGTCAAAATCTTTCCGGAATTGCGATTAGAAAAAAACAACATAGAAGAAAATATTTTCAGAAACTGAAGAGATCATAAAAACTAAATTAATGAGCTTTTTGTTTTATCAGGGATAGCTCAAGATATATAAATGAACGTGTCGCGCGGAAATTATCTTTTTTACTTTCTTCTATCTATAATATAGAAGAAAGTACTGTAATCGAAATTGTTTTCGACGGCTTCTATTTCTTACCCTATTATTAGTGTCTTCTATTAATCTTTTTTTTTTTGCTATCCGTTAACTATAAATAGTTGGGAAAATATAGAACCGATAAGATAAATCACAGCTGGCAGCGTAAGTTGGCATCGGGTTTGGTCAAAATCTTTCCGGAATTGCGATTAGAAAAAACAACATAGAAGAAAATATTTTCAGAAACTGAAGAGATCATAAAAACTAAATTAATGAGCTTTTTGTTTTATCAGGGATCGCTCAAGATATATAAATGAACGTGTCGCGCGGAAATTATCTTTTTTACTTTCTTCTATCTATAATATAGAAGAAAGTACTGTAATCGAAATTGTTTTCGACGGCTTCTATTTCTTACCCTATTATTAGTGTCTTCTATTAATCTTTTTTTTTTTTTTTTGCTATCCGTTAACTATAAATAGTTGGGAAAATATAGAACCGATAAGATAAATCACAGCTGGCATCGTAAGTTGGCATCGGGTTTGGTCAAAATCTTTCCGGAATTGCGATTAGAAAAAACAACATAGAAGAAAATATTTTCAGAAACTGAAGAGATCATAAAAACTAAATTAATGAGCTTTTTGTTTTATCAGGGATCGCTCAAGATATATAAATGAACGTGTCGCGCGGAAATTATCTTTTTTACTTTCTTCTATCTATAATATAGAAGAAAGTACTGTAATCGAAATTGTTTTCGACGGCTTCTATTTCTTACCCTATTATTAGTGTCTTCTATTAATCTTTTTTTTTTTTTTGCTATCCGTTAACTATAAATAGTTGGGAAAATATAGAACCGATAAGATAAATCACAGCTGGCAGCGTAAGTTGGCATCGGGTTTGGTCAAAATCTTTCCGGAATTGCGATTAGAAAAAACAACATAGAAGAAAATATTTTCAGAAACTGAAGAGATCATAAAAACTAAATTAATGAGCTTTTTGTTTTATCAGGGATAGCTCAAGATATATAAATGAACGTGTCGCGCGGAAATTATCTTTTTTACTTTCTTCTATCTATAATATAGAAGAAAGTACTGTAATCGAAATTGTTTTCGACGGCTTCTATTTCTTACCCTATTATTAGTGTCTTCTATTAATCTTTTTTTTTTTTTTTTTGCTATGCGTTAACTATAAATAGTTGGGAAAATATAGAACCGATAAGATAAATCACAGCTGGCATCGTAAGTTGGCATCGGGTTTTGTCAAAATCTTTCTGGAATTGCGATTAGAAAAAACAACATAGAAGAAAATATTTGCAGAAACAGAAAAGATGATAAAAACTAAATTAATGAGCTTTTTGTTTTATCAGGGATCGCTCAAGATATATATAAATGAACGTGTCGCGCGGAAATTATCTTTTTTACTTTCTTCTATCTATAATATAGAAGAAGGTACTGTAATCGAAATTGTTTTCGACGGCTTCTATTTCTTACCCATTATTAGTGTCTTCTATTAATCTTTTTTTGCTATCCGTTAACTATAAATATTCGGAAAAATATAGAACCGATAAGATAAATCACAGCTGGCATCGTAAGTTGGCATCGGGTTTTGTCAAAATCTTTCCAGAATTGCGATTAGAAAAAACAACATAGAAGAAAACATTTGCAGAAACAGAAAAGATGATAAAAACTAAATTAATGAGCTTTTTGTTTTTATCAGGGATCGCTCAAGAGATATAAATGAACGTGTTGTGCGGAAATTATCTTTTTTACATTCTTCTATCTATAATATAGAAGAAAATATTGTAATCAAAATTGTTTTCGACGGATACACACGTTTTAGTGGTCAGGGACCCCGAAAAACATGTTTATACAAAATGTCTGTCTGTCAGTCCGTGTATCCCCATTGTACCATCGAAAAGTGTAACGAGTTATTCGTAGAATGGACCTTATGCATGTGACGTCAGTCGCCAGAGCTGGCGGTATGCTGATCTATTATTATAGCCACTGCACCGCCAGAATGGCAGTATGCACAGGTGCAAGCACCGCCAGCAGACGACTTTAGCCTCGACCCAGGTTAAGTGCACAAATTTTAACCGAAATTTTGCAAGTTAGGGAATTTTCTCGCATGTAGAACAACATTTTAAATTTATAAAACAATATATTAAGTATATGCTACTATAACAAAGAATTATTTTACGGTATTTTTAACAAACAAGCATTAATAAACGACACTGCATAGACTGCTATGTTAATGTTCAATAGTAAATACCGCCAGCAGACGGATTTTAGCCTCGACCTCAAGTCGCGTGCGTAGGGTCCATTGAACCAAATTTCATGTATATGTATTTGGAAATGACGAGCCGGTCCTCCTTGAATTTGGAAATATTTCGCCGGAAAGGGGCGCTGTAATAGCGATTTTTGTGCCATTTTCATTATTGGACCATCGAAAAGTGTATGAAGTTTGGCATAGAATTGAAAAAAATTTCATACATATGTTTTTAGCTATGGCAAGCAGATTCTCCTTCAATTTAGGAGATGAAAGTCAAAGTTGGTATAGTATTGAACTAATAATATTGAAGTATTAACATTTGTAACTACTTTTTTGAAATATTAAGGTGTATGAGATAGAAGAAAGTTTTGGTATTGGCACATCCAACTAGTTTTATAGTGCCCACTGTTTCTGCAAAAAAGTGTTTTTCTACTTTCTACTGTGTATTCATAAGGTAATTTAACTTTAAATGAACTTTAAAAGAGAATTCAAAGCAATGAATTTGTCTCACATTTTCCATATGAGAATTTCACTTTTTTTTTAAATATCTTTTCAGATGCTTGGAAATATAAGGTCTTGATACACACAAGATAAACATCCCTGCTCCTCGGATTTTTTTTTTTTTTTTTTTTTTTTTTTTGTGTGTTATGTTTAATGTAAAGAAACATCTTTCATTTATTCAAAGATAATTTAACGTTTAATGGTTATTAAATAAAAATTCAAATTAATAAACTTTCTTTACTTCGTCATTTGAGTATTTTATTTACATGTTTTTGTTAATGCTTAGAATACATGAAGAGATATCAGATTTCTTTTTTAAATACAGGGTGTGCCAAAAGTTCCTGACATATTTTAAAATTCAATATAAAATCAAGTATTTGTCGTACAGGAGCGTGGTTTAGACTTACATGCTTCTCGCGATGAAAAGTTTTCTTCATGCAAACCAAAATAATTAGTTTCAAACTTCAATTTTAGACGGCGCCCCTTGTCGTATGTTTGGTTTCAAACATGCGTTTTTTTCTCTGATTTTCAGATTAGTTTTGATGTTGTGGCACATAAATGATGACTCCCAGCGAAAATACTAATTGCGTAGGTTGGTACTTTCAAATCAAAATCAAAATTAATCTAAAAATAGGAAAAAAACGCATGTTTGAAATCAAAAATATGGACAAATAGCGCCATCTATGATCGAATCTTGTAACTAATTATTTTAATTCGCTGGAAGAAAACTTTCCATCACGAAAAGCATTTTAGACCAAACCGTACTCCTGTACGACAATTAGTTGATTTTATATTGAATTTTAAAAGGTGTCAGATATTTTTGGGACGCCTTGTACTTTTGCCATATTCCTAATACCGTCGACAATCAAACCCTGTTCTACGGATTTATTTATTTTTTTGTTTAATCTTGGATAATTTATCTCTAAAAGCTTCTGAAATTTTCATTGCAAATGCAATGCTCTTTTTTCAACTAATATGGAATTAAGAGAGGTAAATTTAACTAATTTCTGATGAGAATTCAAAGTAATAAACTTGTTTTACTTCACATTTGAGTATTTTATTCATATATCTTTGCCAATGCATAGAATCTGTCAGTGGATATCAGACTTTTTTGTTTTTTTAATTCTTTTGCCCTTATTTCTAATATCATCAAAAATGAAACCCTGTTCTTTGATACAACAAAAAAATCATCTTGGATAATTTTTCTTTGAAAGTTTCTGAAATTTTCATTGCAAATGCAATGATCTTTTTTCAACTAATATGAAATTAAGAGAGGTAAATTTAACTAATTTCTGATGAGAATTCAAAGTAATAAACTTGTTTTACTTCTCATTGAGTTTTCCATCTATATATCTTTGTCAATGTTTAGAATATGCCAAGGGATATCAGAATTTTTTAAAAATTCTTTTGCCCTATTTCTAATATGATAAACAATCAAATCCTGTTCTTTGAAAAACAAAAAATCATCTTGGATAATTTATCTTTGAAAGTTTTTAAAATTTCATTGGAAATGCAATGCTCTTATTTCGATTAATATGAAATTAAAAAGTGTAACATTAAATAATTTCTGATGACAATTCAAAGATTTAAACTTGTTTTACTTCCCATTTGAGTATTTTATTTATATATCGTTGCTAATGCTTAGAATATCTCAAGAGATACCAGAATTTTTTAAAAATTCTTTTGCCTTATTTCTAATATAATAATTATTTCTAATCAAATAATGTTCTTTTAAAAAAAATCATCTTGTATAATTTATCTCAGAAAGCGTCTGAAAATTTCAATGCAAAGGCAATGCTCTCATTTAAATTAATATAAATTTAAGAGAGATAAATTTAAATAAATTATCATGAGAATTCAAAATAATAAACTTGTTTTACTTCCCCATTTGTTTATTTTATTTAGATATATTTGCTAATGCTTAGAGTTTGTCAAGAGATATCAGTTTAAAAAATATATATACTTTTGACCAATTTCTAATACCATCAACAATTAAACTTTGGAGAGGAATTTTTTTTTTTTTTTTTTTTTTTTTTTTTTTTTTTTTTTTTTTAACATTTTGGGTAATTTTTCTATGAAAGTTTCCGAAAGTTCCATTGCAAATTAAAGGCTTTTATTTCAATTAATATCAAATTAAGAAAGGCAAATTTAAATGAATTCTGATGAGGATTCAAAGAGAATGCAAAGTAGTAATCTTGCTTTACTTTGCCATTTAAATAAATAACATACTTATGTTATTTATATAGCTTTATTAATGTTTAGAATATATCGAAATATATCAAATTTTTAAAAAATATATCTGTGCTAATGCTTAGAACATGTCAAGAGATATCAGTTTCTTTTTTACTTTCTTCTATCTTTACAAGAAGAAAGTATTGGATTCGTGAAAATTTTCGAATTCCGGTTTTCGGCGGATTTATACGTTTTAGGGGTCAGAGATTCCAAAAACATGTTTTTACAAAATGTCTGTCTGTGAGTTTGTCTGTCTGTATGTGACACAAATTTTGTGGGCGCTCTATCTCAAGAACTAATGCACGGAATTTAATAAACATTTATATTCAGTTAGTCCCTGATATAAATTGGAGCTGATTAGTTTTTGGTGTAAATCGCTCAACAGGTGGCGCTGTTATGCACCATTTTTCACGATTTCCGCAATAGCTTAATCAACAGAACTAACGCACGGATTTTCATCAAACTTCAGATTCAGTTAGTCCTTGACATGAATTGATGTTTAATACATTTTGGTGTAAATCGCTCAACAGGTGGCGCTGCTATGCTGCATTTTTTGAGATTTCCTCAATAGCTCTATCTCAAGAACTAATGCTTGGATTTTCAAGAAACTTCAGATTCAGGTATACCTTGATATGAATTAGTATTGTTTATGTTTTGGTGCAAATCGCTCAACAGGTGGTGCTGCTATGCTGCATTTTTCAGAATTTCCACTATAGTTCTCTCTCAAGAACTAATGCACGAATTTTTATCAAACTTCAGATTCAGTTAACCTTGATTTCAATTAGTTCTGTTTATGTGATTTATATAGAAGAAAGTTTTGTGATGGCCACAGTATACCAGTTTTTAAATACTTTTGCCACATTTCTAATGCCATCAAGAACCAAACATTGTTCTTTATTTTTTCACCTAGGATAATTTATCTCTTAAAGCTTCTGAAAGTTCTTTGCAAATAAAATGATTTTATTTCATTCTGTTTATATTTATCTATTTTTAGGCTATTATTTATGTATAGTTCCTGAACAAAAATAGTATATTCCCCTACTGACTATGACGTAAATTATCGCATCTGTACAAACAGAACAGGTAACAATCGATTAGTAATAACGCCTACTAATTATTGCAATACAAAAAAAATTCAGGGTTCGTCTACACATCGAAATTGTAGCGAACTGTGTAAACGTTTTCATATTAACACTTAATTTTGACGTTATATGTGGGTTCGTTGGTAAATTTTACCTTCAGATTACCAAACAGTAAGGGAAGTAAGTAAGTTCAAATTGTTTCGGAATTCTGCAGGTTTAAACTCCTGACCTTAAATTCATTTTTAATCGCTGCAAAAAGCATATTGCAATGTGTTTAGTTTTTTAATCATAACTCAAAAACAGCTTGGTAGAATGAGCAGCAATTTTAGATTCTTATATTTAAACTTCTAGAAATCGATTTCTGTTTAAAAAAAAAAAAAAATCCGAAGATAAAATTTACAGAAATATGCGAATATAATTTCAAAATTAATCCTTAATACTGAAAATGTTAGAGCTTGTTACAATTTCTATATAATAGACGATCCCTTAAGCACAATTTACGTATAGCATGAATTAGTAGGCGTTATTATTAATCGATTGGTACCAGTTACATTTTCATATGATGATTTTCGGCGAATTACTGAGGATATATATATTTTTTAAGGGCGTTCGTAATTATATAACTGCGTAGCACCTATAGTCGTCCTCTAATCCGTCCGCCTGTCCGCATATAACGGTGCAAAAATCAACCAACCGAATGATTTGAAATTTAATATATATAATCGTTGCAGAATTTTGTCGGGTCACTTCAAATTTTATGAAATTCGAATAAAAACTTAAAAATATATTAATAAAAGTTTTCTTCATTCTATTAAATCCTATCATACGTAATGAATTCAATAATATCCCATGATAGGTAATATTTCTAGGTTGCCACGGGATTAAGTCCTATTTAAGATGCGGACCTATTACTTCCTTATAACTGAATTTAATATATATAAACATATGTATATAAAATATATATATGTTTTTATAAACGTAATAAATTTTGTATTCATGCATTTTTGCATAAGAGTGCAACAGCTATTGCACCAAGTTCTGATTATTTATAAAACTAGTTTTAGTATGAACGCACCTCATTTGACTTAGACTTTCCGACTTGTTTTTTCTATGATTGCACTATTAATATTTATTATAAAATTGTCCATCTTATTTTTAGAAATATGGATTATGTTATCCATTTTTTACTATACGCTAACTATTGTTAGTTAACTATTAAATAAATCACAGATACAATCTTAATTTTAAGCCTATAGTGTTCAGTCAAAATCTTTTCGAAATTACGATTAGAAAAAATAACACAGAAGAAAATACTTACAGAAATAGAAATTATAATAATAATAACAAAAATATTAATGGTTTTTGCCACGTTTCTATTTTCGTCAGCGATCATCAGCCAAGATAAATGAATACACACATTCCTCGGAAATCAATTCCTTTCATCGCGTTTAATTCATCAGTAGAGAAATGTCTTGCATCCTTTAATTCAGGTAGAAAATTTAATTTGTAATAGCTCTTAAATAATAATTCAATGTATCGAATTTGCATTGCATTTTTACCCGACTGAAAAGAAGGGTTATGTGTTTCACGCGCATCTGTGTATGTGGATTTCTTTATACCCTCGAAACATCCCAACGGCTGGATGGATTTTAATGAATGAGGTCTCTATCAATTTGTCGTAACAGCCCGATGGTTATAGGCTAGGTTTTGTTTTTATAAATTCAAAATGACGGCCCTAAAATACAAAATAGAGTCTTAAAAAAAAATTACGCACCCTATTGAGTGGCATATCATTGGATAAGTCTTTCAAAATGAAGACGATGTTTCATTGACTATTTTACAGTCAGAAGCTCCGTCAAAATATTATACAACCTGGAAGTTGTGTATGTAGGATCTCTAGCTCTACTGCAACTCTAACCATCGTAGACATCTATAGACCTCATCTAAACAGTGTTTATATAGATAGAAAATAACAATTAAACACAATTTAAAAGTCATCAATACAAGTAAATGAAAAAAAAAGTAGGTAAGTAATATAAACAAGTAATATATAAAAAAAAATTAAGTCAATTCCTACTTAGGTCAATAAGATAATTTTTTTCTCCCATTCTTCTTTCCTCTTGGCGGCGCTTAAAATGCCTTGATCAAGAAGAGGGCTCTCTCGGTCTTAAAATACCTTGATCAAGAAGAGGGCTCTCTCGATGATTGAAAATTAATTAATTTAATTTAATTAATGAATTAATATTTGTAAAAACTGGATTAACATCAAGTGTCATCCACTACAAGTTTAAAAAAATGTATTTGAGCTTGATTGGATGAATAATAAGTATTTTATTAACGACTGAAAATTTGAACAAGATAGATATAGCGAGAGTGTGAGCTAATAGTAGGAATTGAAAAAATAGTTTCACATTGATGAGAAATAACTATTTAGTTCGCTTAGTACGCAGTCGGGTTTTTTGATTTTTTAAATTTAATTGTTTATTCGTTTGAGCATTTCATCTTTTCTTGCCTTTGAAAATGCTTAGAATTACATTAAGATATATTGAGAAAGTTCTTGAAATTGCTTTTCTCCTATTTATTTAACCGTCAAAAATAATAGAAAAATGAAGAAAAATTCCATATTTTTAACTTTTTTTTTTTTTCATGTTGTTATTATCTATCTCTCAAAGCTTCTGAAAATTACAATATATAAATAAAAACTGAAAAGAAAATGTTTTTATTTCATTCTATTCACCGGGTGTCCCAAAAAGGACTGACTGATTTTAAAATTCAATAACTTGCAAACGGTGACAGATATTAAAAAAATTCTTGCAGGAGGGTTATGCATAAGGTCAAAAGTTTTATTACAGTGATTTTCAATTTTAGTTCTATTTACAAACAATAGATGGCGCTGTAAGCAATAGTCGCTAAATACAGGCTCGATTTTTGGTCCTTTATCTTGTTCCATGCAGAAAAAGGAGATGGAAATGTATTATCCGGGCCACGAAGTACCAAAAATCGAGCCTGAATTTAGCGACTATTGCTTACAGCGCCATCTATTGTTTGTAAATCGAACTAAAATTGAAAATCACTGTAATAAAACTTTTGACCTTATGCATAACCCTCCTGCAAGAATTTTTTTAATATCTGTCACCGTTTGCAAGTTATTGAATTTTAAAATCAGTCAGTCCTTTTTGGGACACCCGGTATATTCATTTAAAATGAGACTATTCCCAAATGTGTCCAAAGGATCATTTTACCCTCACCCAAGGGTAAAATGATCCTTCATCTAAAAATTATTGTAAATTGTTTTTTATCGACAAAATAAGGGATATAAAAGTAATTATGACAATACATAATGAAATAAAATAAGCTTTACAATCAAATAGCATACATAATTGATTTAATGTAAATTTTAAACTAAAAAAGTGTCACAAATAATTTCGAAAAAAAAAAAAAAGTAAAATGGAATATTTGAAAATTATGATCGAAAAGTAACGCCTATTTCCGCTCCATCCGAAAACTAGGAGTATTTAAGCACATATCCAGAGTTACCAAATCTCCGGCTTTTTGCACACCACTATTATTTTAGAGAAAAAGTTCTTCTTTTAAATCAGCCAAATGTTCGAATTAAATAAAACAATATTTTCTGTATTAAATTACTGGTACCCAAACAGCCGGAGACTTGGCAGATATGCATATCGCAAAGATACACATAATCCTAATTCTCATCTATCCCTCCGCATGCATTTTGCGCCCACTTGCGACATTTGTGATACTGGATCGAACTTTTTTTTCTGCAGAGATTGGCAAACAGTTCATCGCAATAAATACACTTTTGTTCATCTTCTGAATCTGTTTCACTATATTCCAAATATTGTTTTTTAGGCACCCTTTTCTTCTGTATAGGAATCAGTGTTGGCAACACTGATTCCCATAACAACATATCCAGTGTTGCCAGTAGGCTACTTTTTAAAAATTTAGATTTCTTGATTGGCACCACTTTTTTGAAATAGTAAAATTCGCCTTATTTAATGACATATTAATTAAGGCGAAAACAAGAGCAATTTTACCGTTTCATAAAAGTGGTGCCAATCAAGAAATCTGAATTTAAAAAAAGGAGCTCACTGGCAACACTGATGGGAATACGTCTTTGCTTTGACTTCATGCTCTTTTCTTTGCTAGTTCTGGCTATTTCGTTTTTAGATTTATAATATTTTAATTTTATTTTCTTAGCTGCAGACTCTTTTATCTTCTCTTTCTGTTCTCTATTTTTCGTTTCCAAGAGCAGTTGATTCTTATAAGGACTGCTCGTTAAAATGACACTTTTCATAGATTTCCTTTTCCTCGAAGTGCTTAATTCCGTTTTCTTTGGAGACGCTAAGACAACATGTGGACTCAAAGAGAAAGGTTTGGTTCAGTCACACAATTGGCTCACATGATGACTAGGAAGCGGTAACAAATTTTCTTCAGCCAATAAAATAGCAGTAAAACGATCCACATAATGGATCCTTTTACCCGGCAACATGACCGTCCATTTTAGGTCATATAACTAGATGACGCCGAGAAACATAACAAACTTAGCATGCGCAATTCACATCTAAAAACATACTCTATTAAGTAAACCAAGTCATATTTCTGTACATGAAAAACTGTATATGTAAATTAATATGAAAGTTAGTGCTTATCTTATAGCAGATGTTATAAAAACCACTTTTTCAAAGAATTCTATTCAGACGCGTTAGACTGCGATCGTTTGAATACAGCCATTGCTTCTTCTTCACTTGACGCAACTAGTTTATGTGTTACTCTGTAGATAACGCGACCCGTCTGGAAGAAAACCTATGTGGATCGTTTTGCCCGCTAGGATCATTTTAGGCCAACTTCCCCTACAATGATTTTTGAAAAATCAGGCATTTAAGGGTAAAGGTATTGTGCTCAAGGTATTGTGGTAAGTTCAGTTAATTCTCAACTGCTCTGCTCAACAAGCGCAAAGCGTTTTGACACATTTACAAATTTATTTTTTAATGGAAAGATATAAAATTGGAGAACCTGACCATGGAAACGATTTGGAGTCGAACTGTGTTTTCAATTTTTTGGTAAATAAATTACCTATTGAGGTATAAGCGATTTTGATCACGTGACAAACATGTTTTTTGGAGTGGTTATTCTACTTTCGCGCGGAAATTCGGTTCAAAACGCCCTCTTTGACACTATTTTCTGAAAGATCTATTGCGTTTGCAAAAAAACGGAAAAAACCAGCTCGATTACATAGTTTCAGAACAACAACGCCAGCTAGTTTCGAGCATTTTCGAACAAAAATAAATTAAAACTTATGTCAGGAAGTTGCCCTTTTGGATTTGAGAACAGCCTTAAAAGCGGCCAGATAAAACTGTTGAACTGTGTTTATCTCTAATCGTGATTTAGTTTTTGTTGGTGAAATTAGTACTTAAGGCTGTTCTCAAATCCAAGAGGGCAAATTTATTACATAAGTTACTTATTTTTGTTCGGAAATGCATGAAACTAGCAGGTGTTGTTGTTCTGAAACTATGTAATCGAGCTGGTGTTTTCCGTTTTTTTGCAAACGCAATAGATCTTTCAGAAAATAGTGTCAAAGTAGACGTTTTGAACCGAATTTCCGGGCGAAAGTAGAAAAATCACTCAAGAGCGGGCATAAAACTGGTTTGTCACGTGATCGAAATCGCTTATAACTCAATGGGCAATTGATTGATCAAAAAAGTCCTTCCGGCCAGTGCCGGGAGGAAGAGGTAGCTTTCATATTCCTTATTTTAAAAAAGCCAACTTATATTATTCAAACACACGAAGCTCAATTAAGTGGAAACCGAATGTAGGAGATTCAATACTAATTTTTATCAATACTAAATCATTATGAATGAGAATTTCGCGAAATTAGTCAGCTTTATCCAAGCTGCTTTTATTTAAAGTAACTTATATTTGGCTGCCAAATTCGGCGATTTCTTAAAGAGCCTGCCATTTTAAGACAACATGGTGGATGAGGCTAACCAGTGAACTTGGTCGAGACCTTAGTAATTGCTATGCACATGCTCACTCACATCGGAATTGGTTGATATATACGAGTGCTGTCGCAGGCAAAAAATCAGATTTTTCAAAATGTCACCCACGTTAGAAATTGAAACTGCTATATCTGAGCCATTTTTTAAGATAAAGACAAACAAAAAATGCTCCTGAATCCTTATATCAAGGTCAAATACTTAAGAAAGAAACCTTTTTTAATTTCTAATTTTTTTGCACCTCACTTTAAATATATATATATTTTTTAATTTAATGGCCGCCATTTTGAAACAAGATGGCTGATGAAGCTGGCCAGCGAACTTGGTCGAGATATTGATGTATACTATCCACATGCCTTCTTCCATCGAAATAGGCGAATACGTGTGGTATCGCGAGACAAATACAAGATCGTTTCAAAGTGTTAGCCATGATAGAAATTCAAAATGCTATAATTGAACCACTTTTTAAGATATAAACAAAAGAACAAATTTTCAGAAACAAAAACTGCTCCAGAATCTTTGTATCAAGGCCAAACACATAAAAAAAAAAAAATCTTTTTCATTTTCCAATTTTTTAATATCTCATTTTAAATTTTAAATTACATTTTTTTAAAAATGGCAACCCTTTTGAAACAAGATGGCGAATGAAGGTGGTCAACAAACTCGATCGAGACATTGGTATGTACTATGTACAGACCAAGTTACATTCAAATCGGTTCATAAATACGCCTGTTATCGCGTGACAAAAATCAGGTCGTTTTAAAATGTCAGCCACAATAGAAATTCAAAATGTTATAACTCAGCCATTTTTTTAGATATAGACGAAACAAAACCTGTTCCGGAATCTTTGTATTAAGGTCAAACACATACGAAAAAACTCTTTTTCATTTTCCAATTTTTTGGTATCTCATTTTAAATTTAATTTTTTTAAATTTTTTTAAATGGCCGCCATTTTGAAACAAGATGGCGGATGAAGCTGGCCAACGAACTCGGTTGAGTTATTTGTATGTACTATATACACACCAAGGTACATCCAAATCGGTTCATAAATACGTCTGTTATCACGTGGCAAAAAGCAGGGCGTTTCAAAATGTCAGCCACACTAGAATTTCAAAATGCTATAACTCAGCCACTTTTTAAGATATAGACGAAACTGCTCCCGAATTTTTTATCGAGGTCAAACACATAAGAAAAAAATATTTTTTCAATTTTCAATTTTTTGGTACCACATTTCAAATTTAAATTTTTCTTAAAATTTTAAATGGCCGCCATTTTTAAACAAAATGGAGGATGAAGCTAGCCAACGAACTCGGTCGAGACATTGGTCTGTACTATGTATAAACGAAGTTACATCCAAATCAGTTCATAAATACGCCTTTTATCGCGTGACAAAATTCAGGACGTTTCAAAATGTCAGCTTCGCTAGAAATTCAAAATGCTATAACTCAGCCATTTTTTAAGATATAGACGAAACTAAAACTGCTACGGAGTCTTTGTATAAAGGTCAAATACATAAGAAAAAAATATTTTTCCATTTTCAATTTTTTGGTACCACATTTCAAATTTTAAATTTTTTTTAAATTTTTAAATGGGCGCCATTTTGAAACAAAATGGCGGATGAAGCTGGCCACCGAACTCGGTCGAGACATTAGTATGTACTATGTACACACCGAATTACATCCAAATCGGTTCATAAATACGAGAGTTACAGTGTGACATAGGTCATATATATATATATATATATATATATATATAACCATTAATTAAACATAACCTTCCACCGTCAAATATTATGAATTAAAGCTGTAAGTATAAAAAAAAAAAAAAAAAAAAAAAAAAAAAAAAAAAAATTAATATAAGAATTATTATGGAAGAAAAAGAAAAAAGTGGACACCGACAAAAATTGAAAAGCTTATACATTGAATTACGTTATCAAGGGTACAGAATTCAATGATATAAGCAAAATGGTTGTTTTCTGTGGGAAAAATAAGCTAAAGCTAAAAGTTATTTTCCCCTGTGCCCAAACAACCATAAAATCAAATGAATTGATTAAAAATGAAAGCAGAATAGAAACAAATAATATGAAATGGAAGAATCAATAAAACGTATTTAAATATTTATAGGATATAAAATATAAATAATAAACACCATACCGATTAATATTTCAGTATTTTACAAAAATCCACGCGCACATGGCTGCCAGTATATCAAAAAGATTAAGGTGAATAAAACAGTTAAGAAATCACAGTAAATGATACCAAAGGATGCAGTTAATACATTTTGAAATAAAATTTGAAATACCTTGTTAAACACATTTAATCTAATATAAAATAAATAGATATTAATTACATTATTTAAAATGCACTATTAAATTAATTAATAACAGTTTAACAATATCGTCAAAATTTAGCTAAAAATACCCCCTGGTGTATTAAATTATAACTGAAATGGAGCTAGAAAAATTAACAATTAGAGCTATCTTAAACAGACAAATTTAGTGCTGCCATCTAGTATTACTTCTATTAAGCAACTAACGCAAGATAAATATTTGTAAGCATTTGAATGTAAATAACTGTATAAATAATTGTAAGCATTTGAATGTAAATAACTGTATAAACAGCAAAACCAAGCATATCCTCATATATAGAGAATTATAAACCGAATATAAACCACACAATGTATTTAAAAACTATTGTAAATAAAATTTAAAAGCATACAATATATTCTATTAGCTAACTTATTTAAACTAAACTAAGAAATAAATAATTCTAGAACATTGATAATATATAGCATATAGCTATATGCTATAAAACAAAATAAAATTCAGTAATAATTAATATAAATAATTATTAAATATAAAAATTATTTTTTATGAATTATATATCAGATATTTATAAAATGAACAGGAAATAAAAAACATGTGGAAGTAAATAGAAGGTTAAATGATACTTAAATACCCATTACTTAAAAAGCACAAATATAGAGTGTGGATTATCTTCAGACATCCATAAAAAACCATAAAGTATGAATGTGGGATTCAAAAACATTAAACCGATAATAAATATTAAAAAGAATAGAGTAATAATAATAAAAATAATTACCCAATTTTAATGCATACAGTATAACTAAATTTATATTATACATACTTATATGTATATTATTCACTATAAGAATGGCATACTATTAGTAATTAATATGATATTGTCCTTAGTAAATTTAAATTTAATAACAAATAATTGTAAATTAGATTAATCAATAATTAGGCTAATTATAATATTAATGAAATTCTCCAATTACATATAAAATATCAAATCAAAATCCATATAAAATACGTAACAAAAATATAGTAATAATACAAGAGCCCCCATTTTTTTTATATATAATTAACCATTGCGTATTATCCAGACAACACCACCCTCCTCCGTACTCTAACATCTACCCACCCAACCAACCTATAATATTTTTTTTATATTATTTTACAATTTTTAATTTTTTATAGATATTTTTTTATTTTATAATTTTTTTGTAATTTTGTTTACGCATGTGTTAATTTGTTTTAATAGATCATGTAAGAAAAGTACTAATTGTATATTAATGAATATATGAATTTTTTTTGGAAAACCATGATTTAATGCATCATAAATTAGTTTTTTAATATTATTGTTAATTAGAGGAGAAGAACATAAACATTTTATTCTATATAAATGATTAAGTATTATATTCCGAAATACAGAAGGATGTAGACAAGATTTAAAATTTGTAAATGTATTAACTTTGAATTTAAATTCTTTACGTTTGTCATATAAATCTGTGATTGTTTTATTGTCTTTGATTGTAATTTTAAGATCTAAGAAGTTAATTGTATTGTTAGATAAAAGGTTTTCCGTTAATTCCAAATTAGTGGGATAATCAACTGGAAATCGAGTAATATATATATATATATATATATATATATATATATCAATTTTGAACGGAGGGTGGTTTCAGGGTCTGGGGGTCATGATCGATGAAAATATACCAAATTTTTTTGAAATCGCTTTCCTCCGAACGGCTGCAATAAATAGCTTTTTGTAAAGAAAGCTACCTAAAATGGAAAAAGTCCTTCCGGCCAGTGCCGGGACTCAGAGGTAGCTTTCAAATACCTTATTTTAAAAAAGCCAACTTATATTATTCAAATACACGAAGCTCAATTTAGTGGAAACCGAATATAGGAGATTCAATACTAATTTTTATCAATACTAAATCATTATGAATGAGAATTTCACGAAATTAGTCAGCTTTATCCAAGCTGCTTTTATTTAAAGTAACTTATATTTGGCTGAGATGTTGATGTATACTATTCACATGCTTTCTCACATGGAAATAGGCGAATACGTGTGTTATCGCGTAACAAATACAAGATCGTTTCAAAATGTTAGCCATACTAGAAATTCAAAGTGCTATAATTCAACCATTTTTTTAAGATATAAACAAAAGAACAAATTTTCAGAAACAAAATCTGCTCCGGAATCTTTGTATCAAGGCCAAACACATAAAAAAATCTTTTTCATTTTCCAATTTTTTAATACCTCATTTTAAATTTTAAATTTAATTTTTTTTAAATGGCAACCCTTTTGAAACAAGATGGCGAATAAAGCTGGCCAACGAACTCGGTCGAGACATTGGTATGTACTATGTACAGACCAAGTAACATCCAAATCGGTTCATAAATACGCTTGTTATCGCGTGACAAAAATCAGGTCGTTTTAAAATGTCAGCCACAATAGAAATTCAAAACGCTATAACTCAGCCATTTTTTTAGATATAGACGAAACAAAAACTGTTCCGGGATCTTTGTATTAAGATCAAACACATACAAAAAAAATCTTTTTCATTTTCTAATATTTTGGTATCTCATTTTAAATTTTAAATTTTTTTAAATTTTTTTAAATGGCCGCCATTTTGAAACAAGATGGCGGATGAAGCTGGCCAACGAACTCGATCGAGATATTTGTATGTACTATGTACCAGAGTTGGGCAGTATCGAAAATACATGTATTTGAAATACATTTTCAAAATACATTTGTATCTTGTACAGTGGTGGAAAATTGGCGCAGAGGCGGAGCCCATTGACACCACTAAATTTTAGTAGAATTTTTCGTCTTATCTAATGACAGTTTTTATTAAGATGAAGAATACAATAAAATATTAGTGGTGTCAATAGGCTCCTCCTCTGCGCCAATTTTCCACCACTGCTTGTATTTTGTATTTTAAACCGATAAGATCAAAGTATTTTTGTAATGTATTTTCTGATGGCTTTACAATGTATTTTGTATTTTGAAAATACTCAAAATACATTTTTTCCAAATTTCAAACTGCCATGTTTAAACCGCAGAGAGAAAAGCTGCGATTCACGAAAAGGAAATACAGGACTGTCTGTTTTGATTAGTTTTCAAATTCTGTTTTGGAAGTTAATATAAAAACACTTTTCGACTATTGCTGAAATAAGGAGGTTGATGAATATGTTGTTTTGATACAGCAAACATATTCTCGCTGAATAGTTACAAAAATAACTTTTACATATCTTAATGTTGCTGTGGGAATTACAAGAAAAAAGAACATGTATTGTGATAGACCGGAAGGATCTTTCAGAGTTGCGCAGGTGCAGCGCTCTATTACCGACAGTTGCCCGTTGACCACACATATAAGGAACTCATTTTTTTTTTTTTTTTTTTTTTTTTTTTTTTTTGTCTAAGAGTTTTATTTAAAAATATTGAAGAAGGATTTCTTAAAAATTCGCCTGCTTCATTCATTATATAATTTTTGTAAAAAAAATACATTGGACAGTAAAGGCAAGAAAATTGCTACAATGAACTTTTAAAGGAACAATTTGACTATGAAAAAATGAAATGTATGACTTTGCAAATTTTGCATTCGAATTATTCCTACTTTTTATAAATATTTTATAAGTGTTTTCTTTTTACGAATGTAAGAGCTTTCATATTTTTCCTGCTCTATATTAAAAGTTTCAAGACTTTCATAGTAAGTGCAAATGATTTTTTATTTCTTTGCGCTTATATATAGTTTGATATTTTACCTGGTGTTTTAATTTTAAAACTGCTTTATGCGCAGAATTCGTACTTTTGTTAATAATAATAATTCAACTTTTGTTAAAAATTATCTATTTTTTTCATTCATATTTTTGCATTCAGTAATACGGATTTTAAATTTCGTATGCTTTATTTCTAAAAAGCACCATAATCGAAAAATTGTGCCCCAAATATTTTATTAGTGGATGGCCTAAAAAATCTTGCGTAGTTGGGAGCTCTTATTAAACACATGCGCATTATATAAAAAGAAAAAAATACATTTAAACTCATTTAAACAATTTTATTCGGTGTCATTGTACATATGAGATTATTATAAAATGTGTTCTTTTATAGACATATACTAAAAAAGATTGAAAAGACTGATACTATACTAATTTGTTTTTACATTCTTGTAATAAATAAGAAGAAAGTATTGGTATCGTGAAAATTTTCGACTTTCGTTTTTTGCTTGATTTACACGTTTCGGGATACCTTGAACGCGATTTAATTATTTTTGGGAAATGTGTGTCTGTCTGTTAGTCTGTGTGAGACACAATTTTTGTGGCCCTTTGTTCGGACCTTGTGCGCATGCCGAACGAGCTCCGTAGCTTTGCGGTCATGTGACCCAGTTCAGTTGTTGCTTAGCTGCCATTGCGGCACGTTGTGTATTCGAGCGGGTCTTATCCCCAAGTATATAGTTGTTCTTTAGCTGCCATTGCGGCACGTTGTGTATTCGAGCGGGTCTTATCCCCAAGTATATAGTTGTTCTTTAGCTGCCATTTCGGCACATTGTGTATTCGAGCGGGTGTTATCCCCAAGTATAGTATGTTGTTCTTGAGCTGCCATTGTGGCACATTATGCTATAGCGGGTCTTATCCCCAATTATTCTGTTGCTTATAGCGGGAGTATTCCCCAAAGGATGTTTTATGAACGTCACTTGTTCTAACAGCGGGTTATTACCCCAAAGTCACCTCATCATTCTACATGTTTTTCAGTGTTTGTGATTGTTTGTAACATTTGTGTGCTGTGTGATATAAAAATGTGAAAAAGAAACTATTTGTCTTCAATCTTAAAGTTACACACAGTATTCACATACATTATTGTGGTCCGTCGATTTCGCAGCGAAATAGCTGCTATGGAAAAATTAAATAGAACAAAAGGTGCTCTAAAAGGTGCTATAACGAAATTAGAAAATTTCGTAAAAGATAATACAGACGAAATTAATTACTCGAGTACCGAGCTCGAAATAAAGATTCGAAAATTACCTGAGCTTCAAGCAAAGGTATCGGAAATACGGGATAAATATTATGATATCCCTGAGATTAAGGACTTACCAGAAATCGAAAACGAGTTAGATGAACTCGAAGATCGTCTCGAGAAACTTGAGGTAAGTCTCAACATATTTCTTAAAAATCTTAAAGTTTCTGAAATAAATGTGCATGCTGATAGTATTGAATCTATAAGTTCGAATAATATTAAAGTTAAGTTACCTGAAATCCCACTACCAACATTCAATGGTAAATATGAAGAGTGGTCAATCTTTAAAGTACAATTTACAAATTTAATTATAAATAATGCTCAGTTAAATGACGCTCAGAAGCTGTTTTATTTGCGAGCATCGCTAAAAAATGAAGCAAAACAACTAGAGAGCCCAGACGATTCCTTTCAGTCATTGTTTACAGCACTTACTGAAAGATTCGAAAATCAACGTTTGCTCATTGACACTCATTTATCAGCTATAATTAATTATGAAAAAATACATTACGAGTCTTCTAAAGAATTGAGATCCTTTATTGATTGTGTAAATAAAAATTTGAGGGCCCTAAAAGTATTACAATATGAACAAAACAATCTGTCTGATGCTATCCTTATCAATATTATATTGCAAAAGGTAGATAAGGAATCTCGAAAATTATTTGAATATTCGATTAAAAAATCAGAATACCCGCAATTTAATGAATTAATGTCATTTTTGGAAAACCGCAGTTCTACGTTAGAAAGCGTAAATAGATACTCTGCTTCAAAACCCTTAAACAAAAACATTCCTCTTTCGAACAAACAAAAAAATTTCATGCTAAATTCGAATGATAAATCGAATGGAAAAACTTGTATTCTGTGTAAATTGGCTTTTCATAATTTGAACAAATGTTCTCAGTTTCGAAAAATGAATGTTTCTGAACGATACGATTATGTGAAGAAAAATAAGCTGTGTATTAATTGTTTGAATAATTCTCATTGCGTAAATTCTTGCATTTCAAAATATAATTGTAATACCTGTGGATTGCGACACAGCTCATGGCTTCATCGAGAAAAAGAAAATAAATCCAAAAATGAATTGGCTTCCCCCCAAATTTCCTCCCCTCTTGCAGGTGCGGTAAATAGAGAAATGAAAAACATTTCGGTAAATAATGACGCATCTTTAAAGACCTTGAATAATATAAGTAAAGAAAGAAAATCAATTTTATTGAGTACATGCTTTGTTTTTATAGAAGATAATTTCGGAAATAAACGAAGGTTTAGAGTCATTTTGGATAATGCTAGCAATGTCAATATTTTAACTAAGGATTGCGCTGACATGCTGAAATTTAAAAAAAGGATAATTAATGTACCCGTTACAGGATTAAACGGTTATACTTATAATGTAAAAAATAAAATTTCGAGTGTAATTACAAACGAAGATGGCTCTTTCAGGGAGAATATAGATTTCTTAATTGTTCCCAAAATCACGGATGTAATTCCATCAAAGCAATTAAATGTATCGGACATTAATTTACCGAATATTGTGGAATTGGCAGACCCCACATTTTTCAAACCGGGAAAAGTTCACGCATTGGTTGGCGCTGAATTATTTTATAGAATTTTAAAGCATAATTCAATTAAGATAAATGATAAACTTTTTCTGCAAGACACTGTTTTTGGATGGATCCCAACTGGGGCGCTAGAGGAGAACACGCAAACAAACAATATTACTATGTGCAATGTCGTTAGAGATTTCGATGAAATAAATGATAATTTAAAACAATTTTTCGAGCTTGAGTCTTTAGGCATTAAACATGATGATCCGAAAATATCGGAAACTGATCAAGCACAACAAATATTCGATAAAACTGTCAAATTTGTAGGCGATCGTTATGAAGTTCAGTTACCCTGGAAAAGAGACTGGAAGGATTTAAATGATAATTTTAATGTTGCGAAACAGCGTTTGGAAGGTCTAAAAAGAAAATTTTATCGAAACCCAGAGCTTTTTCGACAATATTCTGAAATAATCACGGAATATTTAAAGCAAGGAATTATAGAGCAGGTGCAAGAAAATGAACCTGTTTTAGACAGGGCAGTTTATTATTTGCCCCATCATGCGGTCTGTAAAGAAGATAAACTTACTACAAAGGTCCGAATCGTCTTCGATGCCAGCTCTCATGATAACAATGATTTGTCCCTTAATGATTGTTTATGGCCCGGCACCAACTTAAATCCACTTCTATTTGATATTTTAATCCATTTCAGATTATACGAAATTGCCTTTTCTTCTGATATAGAGAAGGCGTTTCTTCAAATCTCACTAGCTGAAAAAGATCGGGATTCTGTCCGTTTTCTGTGGTATGATGATGGTTTAAAATCTTTCAAGGTCTTCAGATTCAAACGTGTTATTTTTGGAGTCAATGCCTCTCCATTCCTCCTATCTGCTACCATAAAGGAGCACATCAAGCGGTTTACGAACCTACACCCAAGAACTGTTCACCTACTCGATAAATATATTTATGTGGACGATTTTATATCTGGCGAAGATACGCTGCAAGAAGCTCTTGATGTTTCCCTGAATGCTAACAAAATAATGTCTGAAGCAGGAATGATTCTTCGAAAATGGATAACCAATGATGAAGCGTTACTGCAGTGCTGGCAAAAGGAGGGTTTAAATATTCAAGCAGAACATGCTGCAATAAGCCTAGGAAGCAATCTAAGCAAGGTATTAGGAATGTCCTGGAAAACAGAAGAAGATTGTCTGACATTCGAAGTCAAAAGTTTAATAGAATTCTTGTCATCGCAAAAAAGCTCAAAACGTCTACTATTGCAAGCAGTTGGTAAAATCTTCGATCCGTTAGGCATGCTGACGCCATTCACCATTAGAATAAAATGCCTGTTCAAGAACTATGGCTAAAGAAGACAGCATGGGATGAACAGTTACCAACTAATGTGCACGAAAAATGGTTAAAGTGGCTCGAAGAACTTCCAAATTTAGCAGAATTAAAAATTCCGAGGAAAATTCTTGGTTGCTTGAATCAAGTAATAGCTGTAGAAATACACGCCTTTTCTGATGCTAGTAAAATAGCGTATGGATCTGCAATTTATCTGAGAATAAAAAGAGAGAGTGGTGTGGAAGTCAATCTCGTGACTTCAAAGAGTCGTGTTGCACCGATAAAGGAGATAACTCTGCCTCGGCTAGAACTTCTCGGAGCCTTACTAAGTGCAAAACTGACCAATAAAGTAAAACCCATCCTAGATCAAAAAATCACATCGAAGGTGTACTATTGGACAGATTCCAAAATAACCTTATTCTGGATCAAAGGATCATCAAAGCGATGGAAGCAGTTTGTGGCAAACCGTGTCATAGAGATTAATGCACTTTCAGATTCGAACTCTTGGTATCACTGCTCTAGCAAGGACAATCCTGCCGATCTCTTGACCAGAGGTGCGAGTGTTAATTCTCTTGTAGAGAATCCAATGTGGTTTAGGGGACCAAAATTCCTAGCAGCTGATGACTTAGTGACTGAGCAAGAAATTATTTCTGTGCCAGAAACAGATTACATTCCAGAGACTAAATCAAAATATAAAAATAACTGTAATGATTTCAATTCTAATATTTCTCTTTCTCTTTTCAGGAATCCTGAAGAAGTATATTTTTTTCTCAACATAAGTGGTAAATACTATAGTATTCTTCGCATACTGGCATATGTTTATAGGTTTTTTCACAATTGCAAATGCAAGTTAGCAGACCGGCGCAGAGGCAGCCTCACAACCCCAGAAATAAAAAATTCAGAAGTTTCTCTAATTAGATTAGTACAAAATGCAGAATATCAGGAAGAGATTAAGGGTTTAAAACGGGAATCAAGGGTTCCCCCTTCCAGTAAAATTAAATGTTTATCCCCCTTTTTGGATCAAGATAATATCTTAAGAGTTGGCGGTAGGTTGGAAAATTCAGATTTAAACTTTGATAAGAAGCATCAAATCATTTTGCCGAAAGGCCATAAGCTCACAAAACTCATATTTGAGCATTTTCACAGGAAGTATTTTCATATTGGTCCCCAAACTTTAATCCATTACGTACGTATGCGGTTTTGGCCCGTAAGTGGAAAAAATTTAGCGCGAAAAGTAGTGCATGATTACGTTGTCTGTTTTAGGAACAACCCAGTTACTGCTAAACAGATCATGGGTGACCTCCCAGCGGAAAGATTAACTCCAAATTTTTCTTTTAACTATACAGGAGCTGATTTTCCAGCCTTTTTGAGAGATTAAATAATAAAAATCAAAGAAAAGGGATTTTTCATAAGGTTTATATCGCGATTTTCGTTAGCTTAGTAACAAAATATTTCTTCAGAAATTTAATGAAATCTAATGTATATACTTATTTCTCATTGTTTATGTATTTTAAGGTGCTAAGATTTACATGTTATTTTACATTCAACTTTTCTTAAGAACAATATAGAACTATTTTTAGAAAATAGCTTAAATTTTGTAACAAAGAATTTAATTTTATTGTATTGTATAGTCCTTGTTATTGCAACTTATTATTATTGTATTTGTATTGTAATATTATTTTATGGTATTGGTATTTTATTTAGTTCTTGTATTTATAGTGTATTTTTAATATTTTGAATGTGCTACGCACATTGCAACGCGGGGCGGCATGTTCGGACCTTGTGCGCATGCCGAACGAGCTCCGTAGCTTTGCGGTCATGTGACCCAGTTCAGTTGTTGCTTAGCTGCCATTGCGGCACGTTGTGTATTCGAGCGGGTCTTATCCCCAAGTATATAGTTGTTCTTTAGCTGCCATTGCGGCACGTTGTGTATTCGAGCGGGTCTTATCCCCAAGTATATAGTTGTTCTTTAGCTGCCATTTCGGCACATTGTGTATTCGAGCGGGTGTTATCCCCAAGTATAGTATGTTGTTCTTGAGCTGCCATTGTGGCACATTATGCTATAGCGGGTCTTATCCCCAATTATTCTGTTGCTTATAGCGGGAGTATTCCCCAAAGGATGTTTTATGAACGTCACTTGTTCTAACAGCGGGTTATTACCCCAAAGTCACCTCATCATTCTACATGTTTTTCAGTGTTTGTGATTGTTTGTAACATTTGTGTGCTGTGTGATATAAAAATGTGAAAAAGAAACTATTTGTCTTCAATCTTAAAGTTACACACAGTATTCACATACACCCTTCAACCTCAATAACTAATGCATGGAGTTTAATACTAATCAAACTTCAGATTAAGATAGACCTAGGTATAACTTAGCTTTGGGTTTATTTCACCCAACAGTCGGTACTGCTATGCTTAACTATTTTATTCCATGATAGCTATGTTGGAAGAACCAATATACAGAATTTCATCAAACTGCTTGTAGGCCTGAACGGAAATACTTGCCGATTAGCTTTTAGCGTATATCGCTTAAAGCTAAAGGGTATCAGGTGGTGCTGCTAAGCTGGGTTTTTCATCATTTTCCCGATAACTATATTCAAAAAACTAATGCAAACTTAATCCAATTTCATATTATTTTAGATCTTCAAATAAATTAATGCTGATAAAATTTGGGGGTGCATCGCTAAGGAGATGGCGTTCTTGTGCTGCGTTTTTATGATTGCCGTAACATGTATGTAAAACTCTCGGTTTTTTATTTTTTTTTCCACCATGTCAAAATGATCATATTTGTAAATCGAATTGAAATGAAATAAGTACCACGTAGATAAAAAGGTACCTTTTTAAAATAAATTTTCTGGCATTTATTTGATTTTTAAAAAATTTGAAGTTGGCAGGTGTGCCGTGGGAGCTATAATTCAAGAACTAGAGCACGGAATTTCATCAAACTTCGTCATATTCAGTTAGTATGGATGACATTCTGGTGTATATCGTCCTAAAGATGATTTTTTTTCTGTGCTGTGTTTTTTTACGATTTTCAAGATTTCTATATCTCTGCAGCCATTGAATAGAATTGCACCAAACTTTTTATGCTTTTTCTGAAAATCAATACTGTTTCAATTTTGGCTTCAAATACTCAGTAGCGGGCGGTGCTATCTTATGGTTCGTGAGATTCCTTATCGATCCATAATGTAGAGGACTTCACGGGCCGGAATTTCCAGACACGGGTCCGGCCCGCCCCGCACAAAAGTTATCTTATCCCGGCTCGATGAAAAAAGTAAAAGTTAGGGCCGAGCATGGTCCGGCTCGGCCCGTACAAAAATCAGTGAAAACAGGCCCGGCCCTTGGGAAAATCAATTAAATAAGGCTCGATTCAATTTCTACAAAAAAAAAAAAAAAAAAAAAAAAAAGTAAGATTTCTCTAAACATACTATTAAGATTCCTTTAAAGAATACTGCATACATATTTATGGAATAACTTTACAGTATATTTTAAAATTACTATGTGTTCGCAAGACAGAAAATACACAATAGCAACATTAATGGTTACTTATTGTTTTCAATGTTTTAACATTCAAATAAAGATTCATTAAAAAATTAATGTAAGTTAGAATAAAAGAAAAAAAAGGAGGATTAAAACATGATAATTTTTGAAGCTGTATAAGAAAAAGCAGATTTGTGAAACTATTTCTCAGCCATTTAATAAGGCTTTTCTCAAATCCAAAGGAGCTACTTTCTGATGCATTTCAGAATTCATCAAACCGCGAGCCGGGCCGGGGACAGACCTCGGACCAAGCCCGGGTCCGTGCTGACGTCTACCACAATCAATTCATGCAGTTATTCCTACTGAGTAACTACCTTTAAAGGGTAGTTTATTCATTATGAGTTATTCTTGTAACGTTCGTACACTTTTAAGCACATTGTTGCCCCAATGTTTCAGTTTTGTTTTTGTTATCTTTCGTTGAGGCTTAATTGATTTTGCTTCTTTATTTGGAAATTTTTAATTTTTAAAAAATTAATCAGTTTTGAAAATCAGCTTTGCATTTGACTAATGCAGTTTAATGCACAATCCGTTTTTTTTTTTTAATGTATTTTGTATTTTGTATTTTAAATGTATTTTCAAAATACATGTATTTCGTATATTGAATTTTTGAAATTTGGAAAGTATTTTGTATTTTGTATTTTAAGTTGAAAAAACAATGTATTTTGTATTTTGTATCGAAAACGGTTTTTCGATGTATTTTGCCCAACTCTGCTATGTACACACCAAAGTACATCCAAATCGGTTCATAAATACGCCTGTTATCACATGACAAATATCAGGACGTTTCAAAATGTCAGCCACGCTAGAAATTCAAAATGCTATAACTCAGCCATTTTTTGAGATATAGACGAAACAGAAACTGCTGCCGAATCTTTGTATCAAGGTCAAATACATAAAAAAAAAATATTTTTCCATTTTCAATTCTTTGGTACCACATTTCAAATTTAAAATTTTTAAGAAAATTTTAAATGGCCGCCATTTTGAAACAAAATGGCGGATGAAGCTGGCCAACGAACTCGGTCGAGACAATGGTATGTACTATGTACATACCGAATTACATCCAAATCGGTTCATAAATTCGAGAGTTACAGTATGACAAAGGTCAGATATATATATATATATATATATGGATATATATATATATGGATATATATATATATATATATATATATATATATATATTGGATATATATATATATATATATATATATATATATCAACTTTTGAACGGAGGGTGGTTTCGGGGTCTGGGGGTCATGATCGATGAAAATATACCAAAATTTTTTGAAATCGCTTTCCTCCGAACGGCTGCAATAGGTAGCTTTTTGTAATGAAAGCTACCTAAAACAGTTCAATTCCAAATCGCTTCCATGGCCAGGCTTTCCCATTTTATACCTTTCCGTTAAAAAATGAATTTGTAAATGTGTCTGAACGTTTTGCGCTTGTTGAGCAGAGCAGTTAAGAACAGCCTTAACGAGTTTTTAATTTCGTTTTTCTGTATGAGTTGGTTTTATCAGAATCATGTGATTTATGTGAATTATGAATATTTTTTTTCTTCTACAAGCCCCCGCACCCCTCTTTTTTTCTTTGTACTCTTTGTTGTGCTGTAAGACTTGGTCCTATCAAAAACTTGTCAATAAAAGTTGTGGATAATGTTAAGAAGATTTATAATAAATTTAAGCGGATTTGATATATCTTGTGAATTGACGAGGTTAAGAATTTCTTTCTTCTTCAACCCCTTCCCCATTTTTTCGTTTTTCATTTTTATTATTTTTTATTTTTTTACGGTAAGAGTTGATTTTATGAAAATTTCAAAACCTAATCATTAAACCTATCAAATCTATCAAACCTGTCAAAACCTTGTCTACTATTAGTTAATTATAAAATAAAGTTAACTTAAGTTCTTAAGTTCTTAATAACTTAAGTTCCAAGTTGTGTTTTGCCAAAATATTTTCGGAATTATGATTAAAAAAACAACATGGAAGAAAATAAATAAGATGACAGAAAAATCAGTTAATGATTTTTTCAGCGTTTTCCTTTTTACGTCAGCGATCACCCAAGAAAAACAAATGGACATGCTGCTCTTTTTAGGTGCGTTCGTAATTATATAAATACGTAGCACTTATAGTCGTCGTCTGGCCCGCACACTGTCTGGTCCGTCTGTCCGCACATAACAGCGCAAAAACTACCCAACCGAAAATGGTATGAAATTTAATATAAATAATCATTGCAGAATGTTGTCGAGTCGTTTCAAGTCTTATGAAAATATAATCAAAATTCAAAAAAGATATTAATAAAAGTTTTCTTCATTCTATTAAATCCTACCATACGTAATTAATTCAATGATATCAAATGATAGGTTGGCATGTTGATGACGTCCTATTTAAGATGGAGCCCTATTATTTCCGTATAACTGAATTTAATTTATAGAATCGTAATAAATTTTGTATTCATACATTTTTGCATAAGAGTGCAAGATCTATTACACCAAGATCTAAATATTTATTGAACTAGTAATAATACGAAAGCCCTTCATTTGCCACGTTTGACGTACAATTTCAGACTTTTTTCCCTTTTTTATGTTTCTATTACACTAAGATCTAAATATTTATTGAACTAGTAATAATACGAAGGCCCTTCATTTGCCACGTTTGACGTACAATTTCAGACTTTTTTCCCCTTTTTTATGTTTCTATTACACTAAGATCTAAATATTTATTGAACTAGTAATAATACGAAAGCCCTTCATTTGCCACGTTTGACGTACAATTTCAGACTTTTTTCCCTTTTTTTACGTTTCTATTACACTAAGATCTAAATATTTATTGAACTAGTAATAATACGAAGGCCCTTCATTTGCCACGTTTGACGTACAATTTCAGACTTTTTTCCCTTTTTTTATGTTTCTATTACACTAAGATCTAAATATTTATTGAACTAGTAATAATACGAAGGCCCTTCATTTGCCACGTTTGACGTACAATTTCAGACTTTTTTCCCTTTTTTTGTGTTTCTATTACACTAAGATCTAAATATTTATTGAACTAGTAATAATACGAAAGCCCTTCATTTGCCACGTTTGACGTACAATTTCAGACTTTTTTCCCTTTTTTTATGTTTCTATTACACTAAGATCTAAATATTTATTGAACTAGTAATAATACGAAGGCCCTTCATTTGCCACGTTTGACGTACAATTTCAGACTTTTTTCCCCTTTTTTATGTTTCTATTACACTAAGATCTAAATATTTATTGAACTAGTAATAATACGAAAGCCCTTCATTTGCCACGTTTGACGTACAATTTCAGACTTTTTTCCCTTTTTTTATGTTTCTATTACACTAAGATCTAAATATTTATTGAACTAGTAATAATACGAAGGCCCTTCATTTGCCACGTTTGACGTACAATTTCAGACTTTTTTCCCTTTTTTGTGTTTCTATTACACTAAGATCTAAATATTTATTGAACTAGTAATAATACGAAAGCCCTTCATTTGCCACGTTTGACGTACAATTTCAGACTTTTTTCCCTTTTTTTATGTTTCTATTACACTAAGATCTAAATATTTATTGAACTAGTAATAATACGAAGGTCTTCATTTGCCACGTTTGACGTACAATTTCAGACTTTTTTCCCCTTTTTTATGTTTCTATTACACTAAGATCTAAATATTTATTGAACTAGTAATAATACGAAAGCCCTTCATTTGCCACGTTTGACGTACAATTTCAGACTTTTTTCCCTTTTTTTACGTTTCTATTGCACTAAGATCTAAATATTTATTGAACTAGTAATAATACGAAGGCCCTTCATTTGCCACGTTTGACGTACAATTTCAGACTTTTTTCCCCTTTTTTATGTTTCTATTACACTAAGATCTAAATATTTATTGAACTAGTAATAATACGAAAGCCCTTCATTTGCCACGTTTGACGTACAATTTCAGACTTTTTTCCCTTTTTTTACGTTTCTATTACACTAAGATCTAAATATTTATTGAACTAGTAATAATACGAAGGCCCTTCATTTGCCACGTTTGACGTACAATTTCAGACTTTTTTCCCTTTTTTTGTGTTTCTATTGCACTAAGATCTAAATATTTAATGAACTAGTAATAATACGAAGGCCCTTCATTTGCCACGTTTGACGTACAATTTCAGACTGTTTTCCTTTTTTTATGTTTCTATTGCACTAAGATCTAAATATTTATTGAATTAGTAATAATACGAAGGCCCTTCATTTGCCACGTTTGACGCACAATTTCAGACTTTTTTCCTTTTTTTTTATGTTTCTGCAAATAAATATTTTTCTACTTTTAATTCATAAAAATAATTTTATTTTTGATAAGCCTTAAATGATAATTCAAAGCAATTAATTTGACTTATATTTTTTGTTTTAAAATTTGGCCTTTTTATATTTTTTCAAATGTTTGGAATGGTATTAAGGGATGTTGAATATAAAATCTTACAATTGCTTTTGTCACGCTTTCTATAAGGACACATAAGGGGAATGCCTTCTGTCACTGGTAATTCAGAAAAGAAAATTTTGTCTAGTTTAATTACAGAAACGCAGTGATTTAATAAGGTAAAATTTCCTATTCAAAACTAATGGTAAAAGTAATCAATGATTTTGGGCCTTTTATATGTATACGTATTGTTCGTATTGACTTTGCGTTACTTTACCGTTTGAGTACAGTCGAACCTCGTTAACGCGAACACTCAAGGGGAAACTTTTTTTTCGAGTTAAAAGTAGTTCGTGTTATCCGAACTTAAATACATTACATACAACTGGACGGGGTAATAGGAAACAGTTCGTGCTAAAAGTAATTCGCGTTAAGCGTATTCGAGGTTTGCTGTATTTCATTTATTTATATTTTGCAAATAGTTAGAATTATGAATATGATAATATTATGATCTATCGAAAAAAAAGCTTCGAAATTTGTTTTTGCCAAATATCTTATACTATCAAAAATCACACAAGAAAAATTTCCTATTCCTCGGATTTTTTCCCCCCTCGCGAATATTCTATCTCTGAAAATTCCATTGGAAAGAAAATACTTCAATTTCATTCTGTTTATATTTATGTACTATAGTAAATCACCCCCATCAAAAATGACGGAATGTTGATCCGTGTTTCATTTGCATAAAGACTTCATACAAATAAACAGCACGGACATTTTATTATTCAAAGGTTTGTATTGTAGAAACGTACATTTTAAAAATAGCAAAGGATTTCTATAAATACAACTGATCGCGATATACAGTGAAACCTCCCTGTGCGACCATCTCCATTAAGCGACCACCTCCCTGAACGACCATTTTTTCATGGAACGAAATTTATTCTCATAGGCTCAATACTAATTTTACCTCCATTCAGAGACCATCCCAGTTGAACTCCCTCCATGAGCGACCCATTTCCTTGAAGAAAATGAAACAAATTCTGTTTTTTTTTCATGGTCGCTTGAAGAAAGCTTTATTAGGAAAATAATTCCGGAGAGTGCATTATTCATTAAACTTCTAATTCTTGGATTCTTGGAAAAACGCTCCAATGCTGTACCATTTGAGTTACAAGGACAGTATTCAGCCTGGCACTCTCACTGACATATGTCGGTAATAATCGGGCTATTTTAAAATTATTTAAGCAATGTTTTTGAAATTTTCTTCTATTTACGCTAATTTTTTTGAAATATTTTATATAATTTATACTAACTTAAAATCTAGAAAAAGTTCTTTTTGATGATAGTTGTTGACTTTTTTCAGAGTAATATTTGATTTTTTTTTTCTTTTATCATTTTATGGATTTAAATACAAGGGGAGGGACAGAAAATTTATTATGATTTTTACTATACGAAATTTATAGACGATTTTTAAATGACATGACAAGAATTATTCAATGAAAAATAAATTTTTATTAGAGAATACATCATTTAAAAATCGTTACATCTTATAAATCTAAAAATTTCACCCTCGATTTATAAAACGTCATCAGAAAATCTTAATTGAGTTAATTTCGATGGCTTATTGTTAATGGAAAAACAAGTTGGCAATTCACCCTACCACCAAGGAATGGCTGTCTTAAAACCACGCGACCACAGGACCAATGAGGTGACTGGATTTCACCTGACTGTGATTTTCGCCTTCCATTCTAGAATTTCGCTGTCGGTAAGGCTGCAACCACAGCACAAGATGGAAAAATCTTCATAAGCACACAGCCCTCGGCGAAACATGAGATGCAAATAAAGCTCAGTATAAGTGAATACATGTTAATATAATTTTTAATTAATTTTTCAATTAATTTTCGGAGTGAAATTACGCCCGAAATTATTGAATATTAAATACGTGAATTATCACATTGCTAACTAAGAGTAAAACCAACAGAGTGAAAATTGTCCAAGCTGGGAATCGAACGTGGATTCTTGGAACAACGCTCCAATGTTCTGTCATTAATTGAGCTACGAGGACGATACCCAGCCTGGCATCCCACACTCACATATGACGATAAGGCTGCAACCGCAGCACAAGATGGGAAAGTCTTCATGAGCACACAGCCCTCGGCGAAACATGAGATGCAAATAAAGTTCAGTATAAGTGAACACATGTTTATATAATTTTTCAATTAATTTTCGGCAGTGAGATTACTCCCGAAATTATTGAATATTAAATACGTGAATTATCACATTGCTAACTAAACGTAAAACCAACAGCGTGAAATTGTCCAAGCCGGGAATCGAACGTGGATTCTTGGAACAACGCTCCAATGCCCTGCCATTAATTGAGCTACGAGGACGATACCCAGCCTGGCATCCCTCATTTACATATGTATGTAGAGCATTGCAGCGTTATTCCAAGGATCCGCGTTCGATGTCCGGCTTGGACATTTTTCACTCTGTTGGTTTTACTCTTAGTTAGCAATGTGATAATTCACGTATTTAATATTCAATAATTTCGGGCGTAATTTCATTACTGAAAATTAATTGAAAAATTATTATTATTATTTTTTTTTATTATTTTTATTATTATTTTTACACACGTAAGTTAATGATTTTTGACACATTTCCATTTCCATCAGTAATCACCCAAAAGAAGTAAATGCACATGCCCCTCAAAAATTAATTTATATTTTTATCGCACTCAACGCATCTGTAAAGAAATGCTTTGCCTCAATCGATTCAAAAGATAATTTAATTTTTAATGAGCCTTAAATGGTAATTCTAATTAATGAATTTGTGTTAGGTTTTCTATTGGAGGATTTCATCATTTTATGTCTATCGAATTCTTAGAATAGATTTTAAAAAGATATTGAAAATGTTTGAGAAATTTCTTTTGCCACATTTCTTTTATCATCAACAACTTGTGTGATCACACAAGTAGAATATCCTTGTTTCTCAAAAGATCGTTTATTTTTCTTTGTCTGTATAGAAAAGAAAAAAAAAAGATTTAGTTATAAAAATGGTAATAATAATAGCGCCATAAAACAAAAACTAACTAGTGTCAATCATATTCTTACGTTTTTTTTTTTTTTTTTTTTTTTTCTGAGATAAATATGACAACCCTAGGGGTTGGATTCAAGTCAGGCATAACTCGAACCGTTCTGTACTCAAGGTGGAATTCAGCTAAACTAGGGTTACCAGATCCCATGCAGGACTATATAGATCCCTAAACTCACAAAATTATTAATAATATAATTTCCTAAAATTTGATGGTATTATTTTTAAAAAAATAGAAAATTGAGTATTTCTTAAAAAGTAAATTAAATTTGAAATAAAAAATATTATTTTTATATAAAAAACATTATTTTCGCATTAAAAATTAATTGCTTTCTAAAATCATCTATCATGTAAATCAAGACTAAAATAAAATAAACATCAATATTTATAAATTTTAATACAATAACAAATAAGTGTTTTACTACAAAAAGTAATCTGGAAAATACATGTTAATATACAATCCTCCCTTCCCCCAGCCTCAGAAAGAAAAGGAATGATAAAAAAAAAAAACTAGGTTAAATAGAAAAAAAATTATAAACAATGTTTACGATATTTAATCATATTTGTGTAGTTTCCTGTATACTTGGTATTTGTCTAATCGATATTATCGTTCTAACGCAAAAAGATATTTTTTGTTTGTTTGTTTGTTTTCTTTTTAAATGTTATGTCTCCTAAATATCTCACATGTAAATTTAAATGTATTTTTAATTTTATTTACATTCAATCCAATTAAAATATAGCTATTTTCTGTTTAATTAGAAAGAAAATAACTGCAATTTCTATCAAGATAAACATTTTTTTTTTCTTTTGGTACTCTTTTATCCATTTTCTTTTCTATTTAAAGCAAACTATATTAAAATTTCATTGAGTAATAAATAAAATAAAAAAATGTATAACATAAAAGACTTTATGAATTGAATAAACTGTATTTAATATTTTTTTATTTATCTATTATTTTTTAATAACCTTTGATTTAAATTTGAATGCCTTCATAAATAATTTTATCATAATAAAAAGAGCATATAAATAAAAAGGTATTTTTTGTATGTTTCATATTCTGTTGAAAGGATTTTTTTTTCTTCAGAAAGTATGAAAAAGAGAGAATTTTTACTATTTCTGTAGATTTATTTAAAAAATAAATAAAAATACGAATAGAATATTACTAATAAAAATTGAATAATAATTATAATAATCCCCTAAAAAATCTGAATTCATTGAGAAACCGTATATTATGTTTAATTTTTAAAAGCACTTTTTTCCATGGTTGATTTTATGTATACACTTTGTCATATTGTGCCTTTAGAATTATTGGGTTAAGAAATAATTAAAAGGTTTTTTTCGACATAAAAATGCAAGTACAGCAATAAAAAGTATTCGAAAAATGTTTTACATTATTTAAAACTAGCTGACCCACCCGGCGTTGCCTTAGCCCGATGAGTGACCATTAAGGGTGTTTTCAAATCCAAAAGGGCAACTTTATAACATAAGTTCTAATTAATTTTTGTTCGTAAATGCATGAAACTAGCAGCTGTTGTTGTTCAGAAACTGTGTAATCAAGCTGTTTTTTCCGTTTTTTTTTTTTTTTTTTTTTTTTTTTTTTTTTGGCAAACGCAACAGATTTTTCAGAAAATAATGTCAAAATGGGCATTTTGAACCGAATTTCCTCGAGAAAGGAGAAAAACCATTCAAGAAAGGATGAAAAACGTGTTTGTCACGTGATGAAAATCGCTTATAACTCAATAGGTAATTTATTGTTCAAAAAATGGAAAACACAGTTCGATTCCAAATCGCTTCTATGGTCAGGCTTTCCAATTTTATACATTTCCGTTAAAAATGAATTTGTAAAAGTGTCAAAACGCTTTGCGCATTTTGAGCAGAGCAGTTGAGAACAAACCTTAAATGAACCTAAAATTTGCATCATTTTATATCAACTCCATTTTGTCTGAATTTATATTTTTAAATGAAAAAATAGCGAAAAAAATATTAAATTGAAAGTATATGTTACTTGGTATTTTATTTTCTGCTTAACTTGTTTTTTGGCGTCTATGCGTACCGATAGCGAGCGGAACTGAGACAAAACTCACATGTTTTTACTCATTTCGTCCACATTTTTACACGTTTTATTTTGTGAAAAAACATTTCTACCCATCCGAACGTTTCAAAAGTTTTATAGGCGATATAAATCTGATCTAGTGATATGCTCTAAAAAGATTGTGTTGAAATACGGACGCTTGGTTACTTTTAGAATAGTAAAAATATCGTCTTTGTGAGGCACGAAGTAACCTCCCAATGCAAAAAAAAAACTTCCTTTTTCTCTTATTGGTTAATTTTAAGTCATTTGATAAGAACACATTTTTTTTATGATCAGAGAAAAAGAAAATTTATTTAATTAAGATGGAAAATCTTGGGAGGGTCAGTTGCTCTTCCCTGCACCTCTCATCCCCTTGTGTGCGCACATTCTGTACACTATAAATCTTTTTCATTTAAAAAACAGAGAAAATAGCTTTTGCAAAATGCATTTTTTATTTCTTTTTTAATTTCTTTAACATTTATTTATTTATTTATTTATTACCAGCGTATCAGATTGGAACATACATAATACGAATAATGAAAAACTAAAATTAACTTTCTTCATTATTGTTCGAGGTTTGTATTCCGATGGCTGTCATAATGTAAGAAAGAAGTGATTGTTAATGACGGAATATTTTTAAAGATGTTTTCTTTATATGCTCGCTTTATTTATTCGATAGCTTATTAAAGAAGAAAAAATAAAATGATTACGTTTTTCTCCATTCTTGTTTCTTTATTCATTTTTTTTTTAAATAAAAGAAATGTGTATCATTCATATAAAACACATAAGAAAATTCAAATAATAACATTTGTTTTGCATATCCGATTAATTATAATTCATAGCTATTTAAAAAAGTTTCACTCTAAATAAAAAAGAGTGGCTATTCACCCCGCAGGAGTGAATACACACTCTATTACAGAGCCAAAATACGCCAAATCTTTTCACTCTGAGCAAGGAGTGAATACACACTCTATTACAGAGTCAAAATATGCCAAATCTGTTTAGATTGACTATTCACTCTGAGCAAAAGTGGAATCGCTAGCTCTCTGAAAGAGAGAATACTCACTCCTGGGAAGTGAATATTAACTCTATACAGGGGTGAATAATCACTCTTTCGGAAGGGTGACTATTCACTCTTGCAAAAGGAGTGCGTTTTTTCACCTCTGGTAGGAGTGAATAGTCACTCTTTCATAGGAGTGAATGTTCAATTTTTATGCAGTGAATTCTTTTTTATGTTGCTTTTATGGACATTTTAGAAGAATTATATATTTTAGAGGATGCAATGAAAATAGATACAAGCGTGGTAAAGATTGGAATAACATACTTTATTGGCAATATTTATTTAATTCATAGTTTGTAACACTAATTGAAGTTTTAAGGAAAAGTTCAATTAAAGTTACAAATGAATTAAATTACTGACAGAAATAAACGAAAATATTTTATTCCAATATTATCCCTCGTGTTTGCTTTCATTGCATGCTGTATAAAGATATGATAAAAATGTTCATAAAAGGAAGTAATTAACCGAAGTCTTAATCAGTTAATATTATTTCTTTCTTTTCAGATATGCATTAAACTGTATTTAGTATTTTAATAATTTCCATAATAAATGTTAATAAATATGGTTTTTTTTTTTTTTTTTTTTTTTTTTCATGTGCAATTCAAATTTTAAATATTTAGATTCCAGTACTCATAGCTAACGAATATAAATCTAATCAAACGTTATTGTTTACTGTATTTTAATTACTTTTAAAGTTTTATTAATAACTGTTTAAAAGGTGGATGTTATATGATAAACCATGTGTGATTTCATTTTATTTTTTGTTTTAGATATAAAATCTTATCTTTTTACCATACTTTTGCAGAGTACTATTGATCTAAAACATTTTTAATTTTTCCACTTAAAAAACATGCTTATCAACTCACATCTTTTTTAATAAGTTCTAAGCTTGATCTAATGTTTTTTCTTTTTGTTGTGTGTGTTATTATGATTGGTCACTGTTTTATTAAATATGAACATGGAGTCTAAATTTTTATATTCTCTGGAATATGTATAAATTTTTCTTTTAAACATATTCCTTAACTTAATAATGATTTCAAATTTTCCTCCGCTATTGCTGAAAAATGGATATTAATACAATGCTATTTATGGAATGACATGATAAGCCACATTTAATTTAAATTTTTTATTCCCGCATATATTGTATTTTGTGAATATGAGCTAAATAGATTTCGTGTGTTAGGAAAAGATTGATCTAGAAAATAGAAAAAAAAAAGAAGAAAATATAAAAAGAAAAGAAATGACTACATATGTACTGTTCTTATTGTTTGAAAAACATTTTTAATGTAAAAAGTAGTTATTCATATCTTTAAAAAAATATTCAGTTCTATATTATATAAGTGATAATATGAATTTTTTTTAAATATATTAAAGCAGTTTTATTCATAAACTTCATATGACAGAAAAAACATTTTATTTCAATGCTTAAATATCATGTTTTATTTTTTAGTGCCAATAATTACGTGTATCATTAACGTAGAAAATGCGTTTACAATAGAAATAAATTTAATAACTGATGCAGAATGTCTATAATTAAATGTTTTGATTACAGTCCTAAACAGCATAAAAATGCTTACATACAATTTTAAAAAATGAATATACCAATTTGAAATACACTAAGGCTAATGTCAGACGAACGTCTTTTTGCACGCTTTTTTACTTACATATTATCCCTACACAATGCTAGCGGCATTGTGTAGGGATAATACGTAAGTAAAAAAGCGTGCAAAAAAGACATCCGTCTCGTATTAGCCTAAAAATAATAATTAGCATTTTATAGTTATACTATTAAACAATAACAAACTACAACGACAACGGATGAATTAAATGCATTATTAGATTTAACAAAGTCTCAAAAATTGGATTTTTAATATAATAATTTAAAATAGTATTAATAATTTAAAAAAAACTTTCAAAAGTTTCCCTTCTTAAATTAAAAACTGTAATATGTAAAAGTATTGTATACAAGGATAGCTCTGAAATTTTTTAGACAGGGGCAGTCGATATGCACGAATATATATATATATATATATATTGGTCGGTTATGTAAATTTGAACTCTTTTATGTCCGAAGACGATAATTTGTGGTACCAATTGAAATTTAGCTGTCGTAGAATAAATTTTAATTGAAGAGAAATGGACTTCACGCGAGAGCATTATCGAGCTATGATTTTTTATTATTTTAAAGTGGGGCTAAATCAAGAAGACTGCCTTCAATGTCTGCAATTAACGTATGAAAATGAAGCTCCATCTCATGCCACTGAATTCAAAAGGTTTACAGAATTTAGAAGAGGTCAAAATTATCTTTTGGATGAAGGACACACTGAAAGATCGTTATCAGCTGTAGTCCCAGAAAATGTGTCGGCCGTACGAAAAATGTTAATCGATGATTAATCGCTGTACCTACTAAATTATACAGAAAGAACTTAACATTGGATCCGTAGCTACACATAAAATTATTCATAAAGAACTGCATATGAAAAAAAGTGTTTGTCGTTGGATCCCCCATAATTTAACAGAATACCAAAAAGCGGGGCGTGTCAGGACCAAAGAAACCCTAAAATCACTTAATGTTGGTGATCACCGCATTATTTCTAAAATCATAACTGGTGATGAGACGTACAGTCGTGGAAAAAAAAAAAATAAAGTAAACATCCCCTGCTAACTCTGCAGTAAATTATCGTAGAAAAAAGCTACAGGTACCAAACGATTGGAAATAAAATCTACTTTTAAAGGATTTATATAAAATTTGCCTAGAAGGCTATCTACACATCAAAATGAACACAAACTTTTTTTTTTTGACACCATAAGCACTCTCTGCACCCTTCAATTAGCCTAAATCCAAATTTTCATGAAAATCATACGATTAGTTTCCAAGAAATTAATTATTTTAAAATGAGCCTATTTTAGGGGCTGTATCCAAATTGAAGTCGGTACTCGATTGTTGAAATGCTACAGAATGATTATGTCGCTTCCATTAATGTATTATTTCTCACCAATATGACCATTTCACTCGCTTAATAGGCTTCAACAATTGCCATCCCAAATATTTCAATAAAATGAGCAAAATACGTTTTTTTTTTCAAATTATGCTTTTCTGCACATCATAGACAGCCCCTCAAACCCTCTTTTTGATGTTTTTTAATGATAATTTGAAAACTACTTGAAAGAAAAATTTGAAATTGAGAATTTGCGTAAATGCGGACATAATAAACATAAATCTATGAAAAAAAAATGTATGTTGCAATTCATTTTTTTTTTCGAATATAATTTTCATGATTCATAATATAACTTTTTTTAAAATAACAGTTTCAATGGATTTATATTTGAGTTTTTTAGTATTATAACCACACACAAAATTATCACATTGGGATTATAATTTCAGGAGATATTAATAAAAAAATTAAAATGTAACTTAACATTAGAAGCTCTAAATTTTGAATGTGTATAATTCAAAAACTTATCATTCAAATTAATAGAAATTTCGTTTCTAGGTGTTAAGAATTTGCTCCTCGATCAATCTAATTGAACGGTAGCTGTGAGGAACAAATCTCGCTACCATGGAAAATTAATCAAAAGTTTTATTTTGAAATCTTGAATACGTAGAATACAACAAAAATAATAAATTAAATGCGTAGGTCGTTGACTTATATGATTATATAAAACACTGAGTCCTTGTAGCTTCAAATTTGGAAATTAGTTCACTCTAGAACTTCTCATTCAGCAGCAAGTTCGTCGGTCGGGTGGCTTTTACAGGAAGGTCTCCCGCCGTCCTATACAAGTTCCGAGCGCTTCGCTCAATTTTACTCGGCACCTCTCGTGCCTTCAGCCCGGGAAAAAATCTCTTTTTCCCTCGTTCGTGCGAGCCAAACGCAAACTCCAGTTCCCGACTCCAAACTGATCCCCTCCTCTATTTTCCTCCGAAAAAATGGTCACTCCGTGAGAAAACTTTCAACATCCATCTCTGTCAATGCCTTTAGGCATTAGCGAATTCCTTTGCGAGACCTAAACAGGGTGGTCTATACTCCGAATCCTTAGATGTATCTCATATCCTTTATCAGGGCGTGCTAATCCATCATCACTTACAATGTCCTAGAGCGTGAGAAAAATGTCTACTAGTCTTTCTATGCACCTGGGTGTATTCAGTTTTTCTTTAGGAAGACTTCTTCCCCCATCATCTGAAAACATAGAAGTTCATTTCTTTACAACACCCCCCTCTAAAAGACGATTCTTCAGGCTTGAATGAAGAATCTTATGACCAGTGGATGAACGCAACAAATTCCAATATCTCAGAGTGGCAGATGCAATAAATACAATTATCAATGCGCGCTCTGATACATTACACTAAAAAAAAATATACATATATATATACATAACAAGAACAAAAATTACCAAATGAAAAATTTAGAATAAAACAACTATTTCTTGGCTTACAAAGTATAAACAAATGAAATTATTATTTTTTTTCGTGCATAGTACTTTTAGCTTTTAGTATTTAACGTATTTGTAGAACCCTGTAGTTTAACTGGAACCTTTATTACACGCCACTGTTTAGCTAAATTTTAATTCAAACTAAAACACTTTTAAAACTACTGAAATCCCATTTCCAGAAATTATCATGTATAGACGGCCATGTATCCAATTCTTTCCGTGACCCTGTATATCATTTTATCAATATTCTAAAACCATTTCTTAGTAAACTAAACGCAGTTCAGCTTACAAATGTATAACCTATTTAAAAACCACTTTTTAGTAATTTGCGCTCATACCCAGTAGCCCTTACGAATTCTTTTGTGTAGTTCTGTATATTAATTACAGCATTTATACACACCATATAGTATGCTTAAATATAGTGAAACATAAAAGACCATATCATAGCTAAAATTGAATTTCCAGCAATCATCGCTAATATGCAGTAATTCGGATGCAATATATTATCTGAAATCTTTTGTGTGTCCCTCTAAATGCTATGCACCTCGTATTATACATGAAGTAACTTATACTATGCCTCAGAGATGTATATCAATTTCAATATATATGAAATAGTTTAACATAATTCAAATACACTGTAAACAATTCCATCCCTATGCCATTATCTAATGGGATTCTTTTGTGTGGCCCTGTAAATGAATAATAACTATTCTTTGTACCGCATATTCTACAGAATGCATATTTTAGTGGACTTCATTAATGCATATCAATTTTATTATGTTTGAAAGAGTGTAACATCATTAAAAATAATTTGAAACGGTTTTTTCCCATTGCCCGTAATGTAACGGAAAACTTTTGACTGTCCCTGTAAAGGAACTAAACATCCTACAAACTTCAGTTGAAATAGGCATCGTGCTATGGTAGAGGTCACTAACATACAAAAATTTCAGAACGATCCGAGTACATTTACGAGAGTTAGAGCGCGGACAGATGTACAGACGGACAGACAAACCGAAGTCATAAACACTTTTCAACTTTGTTGGAAAGTGTTAAAAAAGAGAGCATATTTGCGCGAGATTCATAGTCCGTACGGTGTTTAATTTTAAAATTGATTTTTCTAATCAAACATATTTAAAACCCCGGGCAACGCCAGGTATTTCAGCTAGTAGTAAATAAAATCAGATATAAATGGAGTTTCAAAGCGGACGTTGAGGCACCCTGATCTACAGATTTACATGTTAGAAATGCATAATCAATATTTGTTGTTATTAGTTTTGTACAAAGTTGTCTATCGCAGATGAACTATTAAACAATGAAAAAGGAAAAAAATTTAGTCTTTCGGATAACATGACTTAAAAAAAATATTTTCAGTTGAACGGGAAGGTCTTTAGCACCCTGAGCATCTAAGACTTTGAATTTATAAACTTATTTACTTATAATCATTTTCTTATAATCAATTTTTTTAATGTAAGAATAATATTTAAAAAAAATACGTTATCGTTCTCTTTGTATGTTTGGATTTGATAATATATATTTTTTTTTTCATGAAAACATTTTTTTTTCCTCGTGTCGTCTTTTCTTCTAAAAATATTTCTTTAAAATTTTTCTTCATAAAAAATAAGGCAGCATCTAGTGCGAAAAGAATTCTTTCCTACTTCAATTTATAAAAACTTTGGAATTCCATACATGAATTTCTCAAATAATTTTTTTTTCATTTTATAAATGGTATCTTTTTATGAATATTTAGGTAATTACTTTTTTAATGCAAGAAGCACAACTCAAAATAAATAAATAATATGAATAAATATTTAACTTAAAGTATATATACAGATTATGACATTATTTTTAACATTAACGGACTAACTTTCATTTGTGAATTCCCGTAAAGAAAAAATAACCAATGAAAAAAAAAAAAAAAAAAAAAAAAACAATTAGCTTAATAGTCCAGAAATTTATGCTGATCATTATTCTAATAGAGATTTTGTAAACTAAAGCTTGTTTAAACGAAATACTTTTCAACACAAACTTGTCTACAACGGAAGAAAATGGACGTGTAATAATAAATTAAAAATAAATGAATAAAAAACTAATTAATTAAATAATTTTAATTGAAAGGCTTATTATTTACTGAAACGAATAATGTATGTTAAAGGGAACTCTTCCTATAATGGATTCCTGTCTATAATAGAATCCTGTCCAAAATGTTAAGAGAATAATAATTAATAAAACTGCATGATCAATAAATAAATGACTATTTAAATGAATGATGATAATAATAATAATAATAAATTATCGTTCTCTTTGTATGCTTCGATTTGAAATGTGTTTCCATAGAAAACTTTTTTTTTTTTTTTTTTTTTTTTTTTTTTTTTTTACTTATTTACTTTCCTATCTTCTTTTCTTCTAAAAATATTTGATTGAAATTTCTTGTCATAAACAAATAAAAAAGCATCTAATACGAAAAATAATTCTTCCCTACTTCAATTTATAAAAACTTAGGAATTCTATACACGAATTTCTCAAACAAAACTTTTTCTTCATTTTATAAATGGTATCTTTTTGTAAATATTTAGGTAATTACTTTTTTAGTGCAAGAAACATAACTCAAAATAAATAAATAAATACTACATAAAATTAATAAATTTAATAACTTTAAAAAATAATTATTATTGTGGATTGTGTCATTCTTTTTAACTAGGATGGACCGACAGTGGTTTGTGTATTCCCGTAAAGAAAAGAAAAATCTAATGAACAATTTAGCTTTAGTCCAACAATTTATGCTGAAACCTGTACAAATTCTAAAAGGAGCTTTTAAAACTATTTTCTGTTAGTAATCATTAGTAAAAACATAGGTATCCAAAATCAGACAAAACCGGACCGCGGAAATACCTCTAAAATGGAATTTCTGTATAACATAAGACTGTCTAAAATGAAAAATAATTAACATATAATAATAAATAAAAAATAAATGAATAAAACACTAATTAATTGAGCAGTTTTAATAGAAATACAGTTTATTTAATAAAAACTGTAAAACGTATTTAAACAAACCTCTGTGTAGCATAAACTTGTCTAAAACGGAAAACAATAAACGTGTAATAATAAATTAAACGTAAATGAATAAAACACAAATTAATTAAATATGTTTAATATAAATGCTGATTATTTATTGAAAAGAGTAATATTTGTTAAAGGGAACCTGTCTGTAACGGTGACCTACCCATGATGTTAAGAAAATAATGATTAATAAAACAGCATGATCCTAAATAAATGACTATTGAAATGAATATCAAAAAACGTTATCATTCTCTTTATATGTTTCTATTTGAAATGTTTTTTCATGGAAAACAAATATTTTTACTTATTTACTTTCGTATCTTCTTTTTTCTAAAACTATTTGATTGAAATCTCTATTTATAAACAAATAAACAAGTGGGTAAGTGTGATCACAGATCGCACAGAGGGTTTTGTTTAATATCTCTTTTAAAACACGAACAAATTAATGAATCAAAATTGTTAAATTAAAACTAATAAATCCATAAATAATTGGCAGCACATTGCATTTAGGAATGCGCTCCCTGGCGGTCGAAATTGGAACTAAAATATGTAAGAGGTACATAAAATGAAAGAGTGGTCAAAGGGCTTTCTAATGATATCACATCAGGGGTGTCGAAAAATGTTAGAAAAATGTCCACTTGGTGGGGCAAAGGGGAGAGGGGGCGGAACATGCTTAATATGACGGAGTGGCCACAGGGTTTTCCAATGATATATCACATGAGAGGTTGGGAAAAACTAGACCTGGGGGTTCCATTCTCGCGCCAGTGGAATACACCCGGAATTCACCCAGCCCGTCTTTGGAATGTTTATATTTAATAAATAACATTTATCAGAGAACCGCCTCAAAAAAAACACATCTAAAATTATATTAATTTCTAAGATTATAAGAATTTGTTGGTTCCCCCTCCCCCTCAAATTCAACTCCCTCTCCTTCTTTAAAATTTTCAGTGTTACCAAATACCTGAAATTTTAAAATCGATCCAAAAATCGGACTTAAAGTAATGACAATTAGAGGGCGAAACGATTAGATTAATATAATGTTCCATTACAAATCATTTGTTTTTCGTTAACTCATAAAAATGTCTGTAGATGGCAACATCAAACAAGAACCTTCAAAAGATTTATAGCAGATGTCAAAAATTCTATCTTTCCTTCTAGATACTATTATTATAGATTCTATTATCTATCTTGTTCCCCCTATACATTTTTCTCTGGGGTTTATGAGATATCCTTTAAACTTAATGACGGTACAAATTCTTCATTGACAAACCATTGCTTCTTTGAAAGGTTGAGATATCATAAAAATGATTTAAAAAATAATAAACTTTCCACTGCATTATCGAGAATTTTCCTTAAAGGAAGTATTTCGTTTATTGACTTTGACAATACCACAATTCTTTCATAACAAGACCATCCGTTTAAAGCAATTATCCGGGAGTCTTTACAGATTTGTTTAAGAAGTCAAGAAATATGCAATGATAATGATTCATTTTCTATTCCAGAAGTTTGGGTCAGTTTTTTTTTTTTTTAAGGACTTTAGTTTTTGCATAATATTTCCAGTAATTTGTTTTAATTTATTTTTGGATAAAATATGGCACCACTGTTGTTATTTTAAATGGTTTTTATCAAATTTCGGTTACTTCTTTTCAGTTTGAATAGGACTTTGATAATGTAACATGTAAATTATTTTTTGTCGATTTGTATTTTAGAAAGTTAACTCCTGAGGATGGTTTTAACGATAAACCGAAACATCGAGTAAAATTTTTATTTTTGTGATTTCAATTTTTACAAATTAATATCAGTAAAAGTTGTGTGAAACAGCAAGATCCAAAAAAGCTTCTTAAAACACCATAAAAATATATTAATGCACTCCAATTTTTGCATATTTGTTTAAAATCGCGAAATAAAGTGTTCGTGGGATAGCGACTTATTGTTTGTTTTCGCAAACGAGATATTAAAAAAAAAAAAATCTCCCATAGGATTAACATTAGCAAGCGAATGTTTTCGCATCAATGAAGTAGCCCCTTAAAAATAGCCCGAAAGAAAAAATGCTGGTGAACTGAAAAAAAAAATGTTGCAGTTTTGTCATTTAGAAAATATAATATATTGGAAACACAAAGCGGAAAAAAATGAATTCGAAGATTGCAATTCTCGATCATTATTTAGAGGGAAACGTATGGAGTAAAAAAGCCATTTTCGTATATTGTTAATTACAGTAAACTTCCGATTATCCGTCGCCCTACCGGTGGCCGAGAAGTTCTGCTGTCAAATCTGGTAGACAGGAGGTGCTGGGTTCGAACCCAATCGCGCCGATCGGCCTAATCGTTCGAAGTTTTCGGTGGTTTTCTTCGAACCTTGAATAACATTGCGTAAATGCAGGTTAGGTTCCCTTAGAAAGACCACCACGGAGGGCACTCCCCCTCGAGCCTATACCCCTCGTGTAGTTAACCGGCCGTCATAAATAACACCAACACCGTTTATCCGTCACTTACGAGATAGATGGTGTGGATAATCGAAATAGATGCGTAATCCAAAGACAGTATGAGACCGTTACAAAAATTACATTTATATTTGTCAGTTTACAAAAAAAGATTATTTAAACGCCTTTTTACTTTCTTTTATCTTTACAAGGAGAAAGTATTGTATTCGTGAAAATATTCGACTTCCTGTTTTCGACGGATTTATACGTTTTAGAATGTCCCGAACACGATTTAATGGTTTTTAGAAAATGTCTGTCTGTCATTCTGTCACATCTGTCTTTCACTCTCTGAGTCTGTATGTGACAAAATTTTTGTGGGTGCTCTATCTCAAGAACTAATGCAATGCACGGAATTTCAGAAAACTTTAGATTCAGTTAGACCTTGATATAATCTGATACTGATTAGTTTTTGGTGAAAATCGCCCAACAGCTGGCGCTGCTATGCGGCATTTTTTACGATTTCTGCAATAGCTATATCTCAGGAACTACTGCACGGATTTTCATAAAACTTCAGATTCAGTTAGTCCAGGATATAGTTAGGTGCTGATTACAATTTGGGGAAAATCGCCCAACAGGTGGCGCTGCTATGCTGCATTATTCGTAATTATCGCAAGAGCTCTAACTCAAGAAAAAATGCACGAATTTTCATCAAACTTCAGATTCAGTTATTCCAGATATAAGTTAGTGTTGTTTAATTTTTGGTGTAAATCGCCCAACAGGTGGCGCTGCTGTGTTGCATTTTTCACGATTTCCGCAATAGCTATATCTCAAGAACTAATGCATGAATTTTCATCATGCTTCAGATTTAGTTACTTCCTGGTATAAATTGGTCCTAATTAGTTTTTGGTGTAAATCACCCAACAGGTGACCCTTCTATGCAGAATTTTTTTTAATTTCCGCAATAGCTCTATCTAAAAAATTAATGCACCGATTTTCATCAATCTTCAAATTCAATTATACGTTGTCAATGTTGTTGATAATTAGATTTTGGTGTAAATCATCTAACAGGCGGTGCTGATATGCTGCATTTTTCAGGAAGTATTAACATGTATGAGATAGAAGAAAGTTTTGGGATTGCCACATCTGACTAGTTTTAATATGTTGTGTATTTTCGTTAATAAATAAATCAATTAAGGATACAAATTTAGAATTTTACAGAATATATGTAGTAACCTGTTATCTCTCTCTCATCTAAAGTAATCCATCGTATATTTTTGTTAGAGGTTTTTTTTTTTCGTTTTTTTTTTTTTCGCTTTTACTGCAGCAAGATTGCGAATTTCACATAATAAAAGTTCTTGGATTGCATCGGCTTCCCTTTGCATCTCAAACCAAGACTGTCAAACCAACCGTCTTTACTTCTGCGCGTGTCTGACTCCTGGATCGTCATTCCCCGATTCATTATATTGATCCGCTTCAGGTTTCTCTGGATTCAAAACATTTTGAATAATTCCGTTATCCGTTCATTTTTGATAACCACTATCATTCTTGTCACAATCAAGCCAATCTGTGATTTCATCCGCAGAAATATTAAACAGGGTACGTTTGATACCAAGGTCAACATCTCTAAATCATCACTAAATGCTCCGGTATCTTGTGTGTTACAAACAATCTTTAATTTACAGTCAATGTTCGTTTCTGATAATACTAAAAAAAAAAAAAAAAAAAAAAAAATCGGGGGTGGGGGGGGGGACGGGGTGGTGGTGGTGGTGGCAGTTAAACGAGGTTGGCGCTTGATGACGGTCGGATAATCGGGAGTTTATTGTATCATATCTTTATGACATTTCGTGAGAAAGGATAACGGATGTCTAAATTCATTTTAAGTAGGTGAATAAATCAAAACAATCAAAAAGTTGGGAAACTGATATTTTTGTCGTTTTCCACAAAATGAGGTATAACGAGTCTCTTTAAATTTAAATCGTTAAAACACTGAATATAGTTTTAATAAATTGAACAGAATTTTATTATTATTATTATTATTATTATCAATGATCAAAGTTTTGTAAAATGAAAATTTATTTCACTAAAAAAGCATAAAGAGGATGAAATTCGCCTAAAGAAAAAGTTATTTGAATAGTTGCACGCAAATGTTGAGTATCGTCAATCACTTATTGATGCCGCATTACATCAATAGAAAATCATCCATCATAGAAATGTAATTCAAAAATGATTTCAGTGTCGTTACAATTTTATTTTGTTTTAAAAATGAGATTTTTAACTTGTTTCCAGGAAATTTGATAGACATGATTATACTCTATGTTCCCTATTTAATATAAACGTAATTACATTTCAAGATACCGGTAAATTATCTTTTTCATACATATACATTCCCTATTCTTATTCTCGTAATAGATATAAGAACTCATCCTAAATTAACCGTTAGAAACCATCTGCCACGATTTTTAGTTTCGATCGTGAACCAGATCTTTTCATGACCATATTTGGTATTCGATGAAAGCCGCTATCCACTTTCAGTTTTTCTGGCTAGTCAAAAATATATAAACGTTTCCTTATTTGGTTTGCTAAACCGCGATCAAAAAATTCCAATATCCCTTCATGAGCCCCTGCTATTGTCTTTATTTAAAATACGTCTACATACAGTTTGGATTCAAAAAGTGCGCGTTAATTATGCCAAAATAACACAGTTCATATAAAAGAAACTTGTCAGAGACGTGTGCCAAATTACATGTATTGTAACCATTGTGGCGAATACATTGGCGATAATTAACTTTGCTCCTATGCATATGATAGTCACCAGACTCGCGCTAGCTTCTGGTCTTGTATACTAAGTCCTGCCTGAGGGGCCTCTATTCTCCAACGGATTTTCAATAAATGCTTCATATGTTAAAATGAACCTGGTTATCTTTATTCACGGCTACTATTTAGTAAAGTCCGTTTATTCCTTTCTATTAGAAACGTAATGTCGCAAAAATTACTACCATACAACTATTCCAAAATAAAAACAATAGTATAGCTAGTGTAGGCCCATTATTGTGTCAAAATTACATTTATCGTAAATACTTTGGATTGCATATCAATGTTAGTTAGATATTCACTTAACATTGGAAACACTGGCAATGGAAGAGCAAAACAGTTATTGGCAATATTGTTTGGATATCTTGAATTCTAATTTAAACCTTTATGCCTCGGCGGTACTTTAAAAAGTACCATTAAAATAACTTGTTATAAAATTAATTTAATTCATGGATTAGTAGTAATGCTGTTTAGTTTGAGTTATAGATTACTTTATCTTGTTCCAAAAGCATCATTGGTTGCACAAAACAAAAATATTTTTAAAAAGATAACTTTTTTTTCATTTGCATCTTTTCAGCTTTCTTGATGTTGAAAGATTGTGAGGGAAAAGTTTCAATTAGGAAATATTTCTATATTTCTATTGTAAGAGCCTTATATTTGTACATTACCTAATCCTATAAAACTAGCCGCCCTTCGCGACCAGTTTGATCTATCTTAAAATTTATGTTTGGGAAAGCAGGCTAAGCATTGTATCATGTTACTTTTATTTATAATTTAATTTACTTGGACTCCCTTAAACTTAATTAATATAATCCCTTAAGCTAATATTAGTTTTTGTTGCATTAAAATATCTCAATTTGTTGATTTTCTGTAAGCAAGTAAACCCTATTGATTTACAATGGAAATCTATGGGAATTTGGCGAATTATTGGAAATATCTCCAATTTGGCGTCACTTTTTGCGATATTTCGCCAAGCTGGAACTTGGCGTCATTTGGTGGCAAAACAGGGTTCCCCCCTATGGTAACCCCCTTTATAGGTATGAAGATTTTTTAATGCTGTTCAATAACCAATAAATTCATTTTTTTGGCAGGAAGGGATATTGTGGCGTTTGGAATCACAAAAGGTTTTAGATTTTTCATTACATTTTTAACATTTTGGTAAGGAAATTTATCAGGGCATTCGGAGTTACAAAGGGTTTTTGTTTTTTATAACATTTTTAATTTTATTACCTTTTTAACAAATTATTTATCTTGGCAGGAATAGCTATTGTGGCATTTGGAGTTACAAAGTGTTTTTGAATTTTTACATGTGTAGGAACTTGAGTTACAATTGTAATACTGAAATCCTTTACAACCTAGTTTGGAATTTTTTACGATTATAGGTTGTTTTTTTTTTTCATTCACTGGAACTTCGTTAATTAAATTAAAGCTGTCTTGAACACAGTAATATCTTTCATTATGTACAGTTGATTTACAATGCTATGTTTTGTACTGAGTTTATCTAAGTTTTCCTTTTTCTTAGAATCAACAGCTATAATATTTTGGATATTAGGCTCACCGTTATCTGCCTCTGATATTGTTACTCTAATTTTTTCTCATACATTTGCACTTGGAAACTTTAACTTCGAAAGCAGTAACTTTTTTTTTTTTTTTTTTTGCTTGCTTATTTAAAGACTGTTTAGCAGAGCTTCGAGATTCTTAAATATTTTTCAAGACTTAAATATTTAGACATGCTTAGACATTAATCAAGTAGAAAAGAGGAGTCTTCCTTTTTTTCTTGAAAATCTTCCATTTCAACAAAATTGATTTTTTTTTTTTATCTTTGCTATGTCAACTTTTTTCCCCCCTTCACTTTGGCGAACATTCTTATTACCATTTTTGATTGAACCTAGAACAGTTACAGCAAATCTTCGTTTGAATTATCCAGTTCGACGTCCATTTTATCATCAATCATTGCGTCATATCCTCATCCTCAGTTGAGATTGCTGTCTGAAGTTGGATATCGTTACTAGACTCCTTTCTTCTACAACAACATCTTCGTTATTAGTAATTCTTGACAAAGTACAGACAGGTAAACAATTATTAAACCTACATTCGCTTCATAGCCAAATAAAGTTGCATATGGACTGCGATCTATTCTCAAGTAATGTTCTCTATTTTTCTTAATTTGAATTAATTTTATTCCTTTTCTTCACATTGTTGTATTGTCAGTTTCAAGGCAAGTGTATAACGCCTTTTCAATGTCTTGGTTTAATCTTTCAACTGAGCCTTGCGATTGACTGTGTCATGGTCTTCCAAGAAAATTTTTGAGTAAATTCAACATTCTGAAAACTTCTTCAATAACTTTAATCACAAATTATCGCCTATTGTCACTTTTCAAGATGTACGATGCACCAAATATTGTTAATGCATCTAATTAGCTAATAAGCAGATTCCTCGTCTCATCTTGTTTTTAACGCTCTTCATTGAATAAATTACGAACTAAACACTAAATTGACACCACTTAGCATGTAAAACATTCGAAACTGACAAAAAACAAATATTAGTGAGCGTCCCGAAAGATTCGGCCATCTGCAACTAAAATAAACTATCAAATGATATCGTCAAGTTGTTGCCAGTAGATAAAAACAAACTTGCGCTATCACAAAAGCTGTTATACGATTGCACAATAGTGAGGCACTGGCACAATGAGTAAATATACGCATACGTAATGAAAATCTCAAGCTAAAAAGTGAAATTTATTATACTGACCAACCTTGATTGGTAATTATTAATAATAACCGGTTAATTTGATAAATTCTCATAAATTAATCATATTAACCGGTTTGTTATAATATTTTTTGGTAATTATTAATAATAACCAATTAACCAAATTGACCGTAACATATATACAGATTAGGCGTTGCATTAAACAATTAACAAATAATCGCGACTTCTGTGTCACGTACGATAGCGTGATATATATATATATAGATAGATAGATATAGATACTAAAAAAATATATTTAAAATAAAAGATTTTAGTAGAGTTATAAATATTGCACGAAATCCCTATAAGTTCAAATTTAATTAATTAATATTAATTGGCAAAATCCTTCTAAAATTTATTGAATGATTCTGTAAATCGTCTAACGTACTTTCAAAAATTCAGGAAAAGTGCTTTAGAAGATGAAATTTTCTAGACTTCATAATTTAGGATATAAAGGGTTAAGTATGTGTAAATAAATTATGGGGACTCTACAACTCCTACCCATTATTTTCACTGTTGTTATGTAGTGTGAACTTTTGGATAATATTTTCCTGTTAAAGTAACATACCAGGTAATGCCTCTATCTGTGCAAATGTATTATACCAGGGGACTCTGCCCCCTGCAAGCTACGCTCCCCTACCCCCCGTTCAGACACCGCAGAATCTAAAAACACGCTAATCTGATCGGTTTTAAAAATATTAGAGAAGATTAAATTATACTGAAAAAAGCTGTGCAGATCTCCCTGCAAACGGGTTTCCATTGAATTCCCTTTGATTGCAAAAATTTAAGGCCGAATCAGTTGCTGTTAAGACATCCAATGGTTGTTTTCGTGTTTGATTAAAGAGGATCAGTTAAACATTTGAAAAGAAGCTAAAATAAAATGAATTAAGCGTACAGAGTCTTTGTCTCCCGGTATTTTAAAACAATTTCTATAACAATTGCCTAAGTCATGTGACTATCACCAACAGTTCCGGGCGGACCACAAGCTTTTTATATTCCAGGTGCCATTTTGGTACTTTAATGTTAGCCAGGCACAGGTGATACGTCGCCAAATATTATTCTATCGCCATCATTTCATCTATATCGTAATAGTCCAAGTCATGTAACTGCCATAAATAAATACTGTCTGATCCCTTCGCTTTTCATATGAAAGTTTGGCACAGATATCATATACAGCCCCATATTGGCACGATTTTTTTCCGATGCCAATTTAGGGGAAAACATAAACAGCATAAACAACAACATCCGGCTTTCCATATAAAGCAAAATAACGATACTTTAGAGCCAGTTAAGTACCCGCTGCGTATATGACATTGGCATCAGAAAAAAATCGCGCCAGTATGGGGCCGTATATGACATCTGTGCCGAAAGTTTTCCATTTTGATTAAAAAATCAAATCTTTTTTTCGAATAAAACTACATAAAAGTTGCCAGGGTTACAAAGAATTCTTGGTACTGTTACGCTAACCGGGTGCAAATCTCGCCAATAGCTTTTTTTCAACTCTTCAGTTAGCATTTTTTTTTAATTTTTGGGGTGGTAAATTAAAACATTGCTTTGAAGTTGAAATTAAATGTCATGGTTTGTTGCATTATTTAATATTTGGCCAGATGTCATGTACGCACCGAGTTTTACGTGATTTTTTAACGAAAATTTGGCGAAAACCTCGCTTTCTAATACAGGTTACATATGTATTTTTGGTACTACTTAGTTATCCCATCGGCCAAAAATCTATCACCAAACTATAAGATTAAATGCCAACAATGGTTGATCGTAAATGTCACATTCACTTGACATTAAGCAAGTTACATGAGTTTACGTCATCAAGTGATTTTTATTTGGACGTTTTATTTGTATATTTATTAATGTTATACTGTTTTATTTGTTCTTTCGTTATTTAAAATAATAATTATGTCAATTTGTATAATTTGGCGAGTGGTTTGGTAATTTATATAATTTGGCGAAATTGGTCGACGGAATAACTATGTAGTACCGTATTTTTTAATTATTTTCTATTATTTTTAAAAGAAAATAACCAAAAAAAATAATTAATAATTATGGAACAAAACAATTTATATAATTTTAAAAAAGAAAAGTAAATATACATTTATTATTAAATAAACAACAATAGCTGGGTTACCATGTCAATCAAAATAATGCCATTTTGGCGCCAATTAGTACCCCGGTGCGTATATGACATCTGTACCTAATATTTTTCTTTTCGTTTTGTTTAAAAAAAAAAAGAAAGAAAGAAGTGAAAGCCATCAATTTTAAATGAAGGGTTTGTATTTTAAATAAAATGAATGAAAAGATTATATTTTAAATGAAATTAATGAAATACAAAAAATGCGGCGGGAAAATTGTTTGGCGATTTATCACCTGCGTCCCACTAACGTAAAAATACCAAGTTCTTGATTTCTCTATCAGAATCTTTCGATTTGGCAAAAGATTGTTCAAGTAAATTGAATTATGAATAAAAGTAACATGATACATTTCTTAGCATACATTTAAGGGAGGCCAAACTGGTCGCCAAATTAGTTTAAAATAATAACCTTTTCTAAAGTATAAAAAAGAAAATATCTGTTATGATTAAAATTTGAGTTGCCATCATTAGAGAAAAGTATTTAAAATTAGAAAAAATTTGATATCTCGAAAACTAAGTCGAATTTAAAAATTCTAACACCAGTTTTAAAATCTGTGGATCAATACGGATTTTTGGTGTTAATTTCATCGCAAAGTATTCCATATTTTAGAAGAAATAGTCGTGGAACATAATCAGTTGTTTAATCAGTCGTTTCATAAATTTGTTTCATTTCAGTCGTTTCATAATATCCGTTTCACAAATTCGTTTCATTAGGATTTTATGTATATAGGGTAGATTTAAATGTATTTAGAAGAATTGTTAATTTAAATAATCCCAAGTAAATTAGACAAGCAAATATTGTAAAAATTATTTTTGGGACGTTATCGGAACTTTTAATATATTTACTTCATAAATGTATAGCAGTCTGATATTTTTATACTAAGCCACATCAATCAATGTAACAAGAACGTAAAATCATGCGTCCAGCATAGAATATGTAACATTTTCGAACACATTCAGAATACTGTAACAAAACTTCACAGCTTATATTCACATTATTACGGTGAATCATATGATGCCAATTTGAAAAACTCATAAAACCCGATTTCTGCTAGTTCAATCAATAGTCGGGAAAATATCCTTTTTTTGTGCAGCCCTGTATATGATCTACTATGGATTTATGCGTATAATACATAAGTATGCTAAAAGTTCGTTCAATTAAACAAATGGAACAGTTGAAAATTTTCAATCAGCAATTTCCGTGAATAAACGAAAACGTACTTGAGAACTTTTGTGCAGCCCTGTATGTGATCTATAGAGTTTATACACACCAAGTAATAGTTTAAAAAGTAGTTCAATTTAAAAACGCGTACCACAATTCGAAACGCGTTTCCAGCAATTATTCCTGCAGTTCATACGCTTCAATGGTTCAATTGCTTCAGTGGACAAATTATTTTGTGAGCCCTTGTAAATGAACGATGAATTCTATGCAAACCATGTTCTATAGTAAGCGCCGTGTAGCACACCTCAGTCATACAGATAAATTTCAGTATGTTTATAGCTGATAAGCTAGCCGTCCGTTGGTCTTACGCATGCGCAGAGATAAAGCTACTTTGTTGCCAACTCCCTAGTGGATAAGGCGAGTTTTGAAACCAAACCAATATTTTAAGAACCCAAAAAGAAAGGATCAAAAATATTTTTTTTTTACAGATTATAGTGTTTTTCTGTGCAGGTTTACCAATAAAATAGATTGGTAGAGAAAACTCGATTTTTTTAAATTTTGGATAAGGCGAGTTTTGAAACTCACGTCCTCAAATGAAAATCAAATTTCCAAGTAATTGCTTAAGAGGCGCAAAGGACAACCTAATGAAAAAGCAGCACAAGATGGAATATTTATCGTGAGCCACCGACCTGGGGCGCACATGAAACTTAATTAAATCCAGCATCAATAGAAACTATATTAATATAATTATACTATATATATGTTTCTCTCTGGAATAATTTCCATGTATTAATATAGTTTCTATCGATGCTGGATTTAATTAGGTTTCGTGTTCGCCCCAGGTCGGGGGCTCACGATAAATATTCCAACTTGTGCTGCGTTTGTAGCCTTGCCAGCATGTAATAGTGAGAAATTTTCCAGGCTGGGTGTCGTTCCATGTGGTTTAGTCGGTAGAACGTCAGTGCGCTGTGTTGGTGGCGCCCAGGTTCGAGTCCCGGCATGGTCTTTTTCACTATGTTGGCCTTTGCACCTCTTAAGCAATTACTTTGAAATTTGATTTTTATTTGAAATGTCCGTCTATGATCTGCAGAAAAGTATAATTTGAAAAAAAAAATACATTTCACTCACTTTATTGAAGCATATGGGCTGGCAATAGTCGAAACATATTAAACGAGTGAAATGGTCATATTGTCAAGAAATAATACATGAATAGAAGTGACATAGTCAATCTGTAGTATATCAAAACCGTGTACCGAATTTCAATTTTGATACGGCCCGTAAAATATGCTCATTTTAAAAGGATTAGTTTCTCTGAAACTAATCGTACGAAGAAATAAAAAAATGAAATTTGTATTTAGGATAATTGAAGTGTGTAGAATTTATTAATGGTGTCAAACTTGAGTATTGCTCTTCAAAAAAAAATTTTTGGGTTCTGTTTTATGTGTAGATGGGCCCCCTAAGCAAATTTTATATACAGTAAAACCTCCATAAAGAGGCCACGTTCCGTTCCAATAAATACTGGTCGCTCCGAGAGGTGGTCTCTTAATGGAGGTCATGTTTAAATCTAGATTTTAATGGTAAGAATTAATGTTACTACAATTTATTTTTCACATTAGGAAAAATATTGAAATTTAAGTATCAAAACAAAAGTTAATTACTGCAGAGTTTAAAAAATGAATACATTGACGTTTGTTTTTATTTTATTTTTTTATCTTTTTTAACTTTTATTTTCAAGTCCTTTCGAAGTTCAGTAAATAAATGCAATTTTTTTTTTTTTTTTTGGACGGCAAAAAATAATGAGGATTTCATTAATTTATCTATTTCTTTGAGAGTTTCCTGACAAAATAGGGCAGGGGAGTTTATTGACCGTCATTCTTAATTTGTCATCAGAGTTCAATTCATTGCCTAAAAAGGCACAAAGGAGTTTAAACACTTAAAAGTTACCGGAATAATAATAAAAAAATCTAAACTTAGTTTAGAAGTTTGATGAATAATGCGCTCTCTGGAATTATTTTTATAATAAAACCTTCTTCAAGCGATCAGAAGAAAACGGAATTTGTTTCATTTTCTTCAATGAAATGGGTCGCTCATGTAGGTTGTTCAACTGAGATGGCCTCTGAATGGAGGTAAAATTAGTATTGAGCCTATGGGAATAAATTTCGTTCCATTAAAATATGGTCGTTCAGGAAGGTGGTCGCACAGGGAGGTTTCACTGTACATGATTTAAAACTAGACTTTATTTCCAATCGTTTGGTACCAATAACTTCCTTTTACAATAATTTGTTGCAGAGTTAGTAGGGGTGTTTAGTTTTTTTCCACGACTATACGCTAACACTATAACATTTACAAAAAAAATTCCGACACAGCACGTCCCGAGTGAACTGAAAGGCCACTGGCTTGACGTCTCGGTGTAGCTCCGCTCCCTATGGAGATCGTAGTGACTGAATTCAACTAAATCCAATCGAAGCAAGATTTGGCGAAGTATTGCTAGTTTGGCGAAGCATAAATGTTATATCGAAAACAATTTACTAGAAATTTTGAACACAGATAGAATCTGAATAGTGATGATGCTTATTACATATTCCGATTTCAGAAATTTCAACTTGTGGATTCCAAAGATTTCGCCTCCCCCGCCCCCCTCACGGAAAAGTAACATTTTTATACTTAAATTTGAAAAATTCTAAAAAAATATTTATACCTTTGTTTCAGAATTAAAACAGTCATAGACACTAGAAATTTTGAATGAACATATAACCTTAATAGTGATGCTCAAATATTCCAATTGCAATTTTAATGAGTGGGGTCCAAAGAATGTTTTCCCCCTCCCCTCCCCTGACAAAAAAGTAACACTTTTGTTTATGACCCTTCAAATTTTCTTAGCATGTATACTATTAAGGATTTAACTGCATACAAAATTTAAAATACCTTTGAATATTCGAAGTCACATCACCAAAAAGTTTTTTTTTATCACGGAGGGGGGGGGGGGGGTCTTTAGATTATCTTCTCTTAAAGTTTTCAATAAATTAAGATTACTATTCAAAATGTACCTGCCTGCAAAATTCAGGTATCAATGTCAATCTAAAGAATAAAATTGCATTTTTGGGAGGGAGGGGGGGGGGGGGTTGATATCCAAGAGCCTAAAATGCAGGCATGAAAGTGGGAAATAGGAAAAAAGGAGGAAAATCTTTTCGGTCAATATGATGGCGCCAAACTTTTAAAATTTAGACACATTTTAACAGTTATTTATGGGATAAAATGAAATATAATTGTACGTATGATTGTTATTTTCTTTTCATAGCTTAGAAAGCATTAAAAACAAATTTAAACTTTTAAATCAAAAGTGTTGCATAAATAGAAGAAAATATTCTATTCCAAAAAGAAAATTATGAAACTTCCTTTTTCTTTTAAAGTCTAAAAACTTTCACTCTGGAGAGATACTTTAATCAAATTTATTTACACGACTTTCATATGATTATAATACGTAAGCTTCCCTTTGATTTGATAGATCTTTTGCACAGCAATTCAGAAAAAGGAAACTCCAAGGATTTTAGTTAGACAAAATGTCTGATTATTAAATTTTCCAGATTCCGCCCCCCTCCCCCACCTTATATGCTTCCAATATTTTCTTTGCATTTTTGCATAAATCCAGAAAATGGCCAAAATTATTTTTTAAAAGGTGGAATTCGACCTTTAGGAGGAACACTTTCATGCCTGAAAATGGTATCATTTTTGAGAAGTGTTTACTGTACCCTAATAGAAGAAATATGCGATTTTATTGAATTTTTATTTGTAGGTACCACGGTTCACATAATATTTTGAGAAAATTTTAGGAAAGAATTTTTCTAGTGTTTAATAATGCACAAGAAATTAAAATCCTATCTTCCAACCTACAAAGATCATGCCACATACAATTGCTTTTGCTGTTTATCTAAAAACATGCTAATTTAGCCTGTTTTAAAAACATTACCCAATTACGGAAGATTAAATTATAACATTTTAATTATTTTTAACACAATCAACTGATTGATAAATAAATAATAAGAGTAGAATTGTAGTAGAACCAATTGAGTGAAAAAAATTTGTGAGCATGAAATTATCGCTGCACTATCCGCCACCTTTGCTTAAAAAAAAAAAAAAAAAAAAAAAAAAAAAAAAACACTGTCCAACGACAGCGCGTGCGAGCGCTTGTGCTTCGTCTGAAATACACCAACCTCAAAAATAACTAGCGCCAATTCCTCAGCCAAGAGGTAGGAGAAAAATCACCATAGGGAGCGGAGCTACACCGAGACGCTAGTGAACCCAGTTCGGTACTGTTCTTTAAAGCTGTTCTTAACTGCTCTGCTCAACAAGCGCAAAACGTTTTGACACATTAACATATTCATTTTTAAACGGAAAGATAGAAAATTGGAAAGCCTGGCCATGAAAGCGATTTGGAATTGAACTGTGTTTTCCATTTTTTGATCAATAAATTACCCATCTAGTTATAAGCGTTTTTGATCACGTGTCACTTTTTTTCGCCCGCTTTGAGTGCTTTATTCTCTGTTCGCGCGGAAACTCGGTTCAAAACGTCCACTTTGACCCCATTTTCTGAAAGATCTATTGAGTTTGCATAAAAACGGAAAAGCAGCTCGATGACATAGTTTCTGAACAATAATACCAGCTAGTTTCATGCATTTTCGAATAAAAAAAAATTAAAACTTATGTCAGAAAATTGCCCTTTTGGATTTGAGAACACCCTTAACTCGCAGTTTAAGGCTTCTCAAATTAGCTGCTAAACAACGCAAAACATTCCAGCACATTTTCTGACTCATTTTTAAACGTAAAGACAATTGACAAGCCTATGACGATTGAAGCCATTTGGAATAGAATGGTGTTTTCAATTTTTTTAAAATAAATAAATTACTTATCGAGAGTTATAAGCGATTGTTGTTACATGACGACAGGTTCCTCCCTCCCCGCGTTCGAAAATTTGGTTCAAAACGCAGACGGGCAGTATTTTCTGAAAGATCTTCTGCTTTTACTAAAAAATGGAAACTACCATTCCATTACACAGTTTCTGAATAAGAACAACTTACCAATTTCATAAGTTTCCGAACAAAAATGAATTCAGAAATGTATCTGAAAGTAGCTCCTTTGGATTTGAGAACAGCTTTAATTGACTTACCCGGTTTTGACTTCAAATGGGAAGTGACGTACTCTTGGAAAATCTGTTTATCAAGAAAAGACCGTTATCGCTCACGTGAAAGTCAGTGACAGCTATTGAGATAAGGCGATTTTCATCTTATAAGACGATTCAGTCGCGCGAAAAAACTTGTTCACTAAGGTTCCTATGGGAGAAATTTCTTAAGATATCTCGTTTGCATTTCAATATTTTTAAATGATTTTTTTATTAGCATTAGATAGCTGAGATCGATCTGCACAAAGGCCGTTTTTTATTTTTTTTGATTTTGCTTGCAGATTTTTTTTTTATGAGGAGCACTTTTGAAACCGGCTCCAAAAGTGAAACTGTCCCAATAAAATACCTGAAAACAAAATCGAAAAAGTAAAATACGGCCGGTGTAGAAATCAATCTCAGCTATCCAATGCAAAAAAAAAAAAAAAAAAAAAAAAAAACATTTAAAAATATTAATGTGCAAACGCGGTATCATAAAAAAAAAAATTCTCCCATTGGATTGGCATTAGCGAACGGGTCTTTTCACATGACTAAAGTAGCCTGTGAAGTATTTTTTGTTCATACATGTAAAGATGGGATTTTGTAGTTCATGTTTTCACAGACTTCCTGATCTTCTACAGGTCTATAAAATGTGGGCAGCTGAATGTTCCCGATAACAATGCAATATTTTCATCAATTTAGAACATAATTAAGCATTAATAAATTAACTCATTAACCCTAGAACTACCGGAAATTTTACTCAAGTTTTATAAAAACATTCTACACCAGAATTTTTACTTAAAACTATTTAATTTGTTTATTTAACTTATTATTGTCTGATTTATACATTTAGTTTGTTTTGAAGAAATTTCTGGTTTGAATAAATATTTTGAATGTACATGTCGGGTCCAATGGACCCGTCTGGTAGACGGAAGGTTAAAGACGGTTGGCAAGAAATCTTGCCATGCAAGACGAATAAAATTTTTAAATACCAATACCAGTATTTTAGTTTGGAAATTTTCACATTATATAATATTTTGAGCGATTAAATAATTCAAAATTACTAAGTCGCAAAAACTGGTGTCGAAGAATTAAAGAAGTGTAAAGGAGGCTCATCGTTAATGGGTTAATACAAATTAAATAATGATTACATGTCGAAACACCAGTTTTCGAATACTGAAAGACAGTTTAAATAATGTTTTCTTTTTTTATCTTAAAAAGAACTGAACAAAAGTTTTATTTATGTCTTTACAAAATTTCAATTTATAGCTTAGCTTGGTTTACTACTTGGTAGAAAGCCAGGAATTTTCCATAATTATAAAGCAGCAAGCAATGCATATATAACTAAACTCTGAAGAAAATAGAAAATTTTTAGTTTGAAACCGCAGAAATGTTTTGAATACTCCTTAAGAAAGCTCTAGTGCAGTGTTTCTAACCTTTTATTGGCCACGCCCCACCAAAGCATCTGTATAGGCACTATGCCCCCTCCCTTCACCACTTAAGCTGTAAATTATGTCTCTTATTATTTAAAAAGTGAACTCTATTCACAGGATGTAATGGAGCCATAATAAGCGTAATAGAACCTTAACAATAACTATTGATTTCACATTTTTTTTAACTTATGAAAGAGGTGAATCTTCTGTCACAGATGTGTTTTTAACATAATTTTATAAATGCAATGATGTTATACATTTTCCCCATTGTGACTTACCTCAATGTTAAAGAAAAGTGTTATACGGTCTGCTTATATCACAATATATCTTGAAGAGAGACTAAAATTTAACATTAAAATTTATAACATTTACACATTTTATAATTCATTTTTGTAACTTATTAAGTGTTGGTTGAAAAGCTTTGGACACTAAATTTTCTTTCTGCGGATAGCAAAATACACAAGAAGCATTTCAAGATTCTCATCTTTATCAAATTGAAAGTAGCCATTATTTCCCATCACAACACATTTTCTGTTTTCCTTTTCCCAATATCGTTCGTTAATTGTCGTTATTTAAAAATTTTAAATGTATATGTCATCATGTAAATTTATTTACTGTTGAAGATGCGTGCACTTGCGCCATGGATTTTTACCCATTTCCTTTTCTAATCATATTTAAGATTTTTAAGTTTTATGGTAGTACCTCGTTCAGATATTTCATATTTTTTTTTTATTAAATATGTTAAAGACAGTCAAATTCATACTATATACTTTTAAGTAGTTTCACATGTAAAAGAATTTTTGTCTGACATATAGCAGAGCGAATTGAAGAAGAAAGCTCATTCAAAAAATAATCAAAAATGTTACGAAAAATTGTAACATTCAGTCCCAGAAAAAATATAGTAATATTTAATATTGCATAAAAATGTCAAAAAACATAATTTTATATAATTATTCATATAATTATTCTGGTGTTAAAGTTATTTTAAGTTTTCCATTGGCAATATTTTTAAAATTAAATTAAAAAAAACTTATTTTCAAATTTTGCTTGTATTCCATTTATTTTTAGTCTACAGCATTACTTAAAAGAAAAAAAAAAAAGACTAAAGAAACTGATAGCCAATGAGTGAGCAACAAATTTCAAATTGCCCCCCAGTGGGGCGTACGCCCCACGTTGGGAACCACTGCTCTAGTGTAACAGATGTAAGCTCTATTACACAAAGTGCAATTTTAATATGAATCTCAGTTTACTTTCTCATCGAGGCTTTTATGGAAGTATGCAAGATTATCAATTCTTTGAACAAGCGGTATAAATTAGCTGTTATAAATTTATTGCTGATAAACAGATTAAAAAATTTACCCTTCTATGTATAAGTAAAACAAGAACGAAAATTCGTGCGTCTAGCATATATTATGAAACACTTTCCAACCCATTCAGAATATTGTAACAAAACTTTACTGTCTATTAAGGTAAAAGATGAAGTTTAAATAAAAAACTTAGAAAACGCATAACCCATTTGAAAACTCAATTTCTGCAGTTACCATCAATAGTCGGAAATATATCCGTATTTTCTGTGCAACCCTGTATATGATTTATAGATTTGTATGTATACTATGTAGTATACTAAAAGTCAGTTCAATGAAACACTGACCAAAGTTGAAAATTACAATTCAGCAATTTCCGTCAATAATTGGAAATGTACTTGAGATCTTTTGTTCAGCCCTGTATATGATCTATAAAATTTATATACAATAAGTAATCTGCAAAAAAAAAAAAAAAAAAAACCAGTTAAATTTTAAAAGGTGTACCACAATTGAAAACGCACTTCCAACAATTATTATTCACAAGGGGATAAACCTGAGCTTCCCGCGTTACAGAATATAGGTTGTGGAACATCAGACTGTTTCCAATATTCCACATAAGAAACCCTCAAATTGACACAAATATCACTAGGTAAAGGTAACCCCACGTGTTTCCAAAAAAGACATGAAATTTCGTCTAAGTTCCAACTTTAGACGAGAAGATCAGAAGAAATCGATCTATACTAATTCATCTTAAAATGTGGCACTTTTTAGACAGTGAATAAAAAGCATAGACCACCTGGAGTACCTTTCATGCGCTGTGAAAGTGAAAGGAATCAGTTCTTTCCCACGTACAGCTGACCAGAGTAGTCCGAGTGCTACACGACCAAAATTAGGTGAAAACTGCAAATCGTGATAAGAATATACCGATTGGTCAGTATCTACTTTATATTAATACAATGCATTTCAGAGGGGGAGGCATCGCGTAAAGTCGTGGTAATTCAAGATGGCTGCTGTTATTCAAAATGGCGTCATTTTCTGAATTTTCTTACCATCCATCATATAAATGAATGTTTCAGGCCAATTTCGATGTTTTTAACGTGAAACATTTCGTTTTTAATACTTTCCATCATAGTTGAATGAGTTCATGAATTCTGTTTGTCTGTTTGTTTGTCTGTCTGCCTACTTGCCATTCCATGCTCTAACTCGCTTAAATTCACTCAGATTGTCATGTAATTTATATATGTTATTGAAGTTTACAATAACATGTTCCGAATAAAAATGAAGTGTATAGGTTTTATAGTCCGTTTACAGGGGCCTCAAAATAATTTCATTACGTTATTGTCTATTAGTGCGGGTGCTATGGTTGAGAAAACTGCAAATCGTGAGAAGAATATACCGATTGGTGAGTATCTACTTTATATTAATACAATTCATATAAGAGGGGGAGGCATCGCGTCAAGTCGTAGGAATTCAAGATGGCGGCTGTTATTCAAAATTGCGTCATTTTCTGAATTTTCTTACTATTCATCATATAAATGTGAGTTTCAGGTTGATTTTGATGTCTTTAACTTCAAAAATTTCGCTTTTTAATGCTTTCCGCCATAGTTGACTGAGTTTATGAATTCAGTTTGTCTATTTGTTTGTCTGTCTGCTTGCCATTCCATGCTCTAACTCGCGTAACTATTGCTACTCCCTTAAATTCACTCAGATTGCCATGTAATTTATGTATGCTATTGAAGTTTACAATAACATGTTCCGAATAAAAATGAAGTGTATAGCTTTTATACTCCGTTTACAGTGCTCTCAAAAGAATTCCATTTCGTTATTGTCTATTAGTGCGGGTGCTACGGTTGAGAAAACTCCAAATCGTGAGAAGAATATACCGATTGGTGAGTATCTACTTTATATTAATACAATCCATGTAAGAGGAGGAGGTATCGCGTCAAGTCGTAGGAATTCAAGATGGCGACTGTTATTCAAAATGGCGTCATTTTCTAGAATTCTTGAAATTTTCATACTATTCATTGTATAAAAGCGTGTTTGATGTAAAATCTGTAAAAATAAGTGTAGCTGGTACTAAGGTTGGATTTCCTTTCACATTATTGTGTAACTGCAAAAAGGAATGTGAGAAATATGATGATACAAAGTGAAGTTTTTATATTCTCTAACTTTAAATGTAACATGCAATTTTTTAATATCTTGTATAATTAATGTATTAAATAAAAATGTATTTTTATTATTTATTTATTCCTTTCATTTTCCGCACTATAAAATACAAAAATACTTTAATAATTGTCCTATTTTCCTTTTAAGCGTATTTCTGATAATAAAAAGGGAATTTTTCAGTTTAAAATTATCGAAATTGATATCATAGACACTTTTATATGATGTATAGGAATAAAAATGCAGACAATTTTGAATAACAGCCGCCATCTTGAATTCCTATGAATTTGCACGATGCCTAGACTTTTTATATGCATTCTATTAATATGAAATAGATACTGACCATTCGGGATATCTTTTTTACAAAATGTAGTTTTTTCATACCTAGCAGCTCCACTAATAACATTTGATTTAACTGCTGATCTTTATAGAATTTATACACGAGTTGCAAACACACGTATTTTGTTTTTGATGTGTCACTGTAAATAAACGATAAATATTATGCACGCCTTATTCTATAGTAAGTATCTTGTAGTGCATCTCGCTCATGTATGTCAATTTGAACATGTTTCAGAGAGTATAACATGATTAAAACCCAATGCAAACGATTTCAACCCCCCCCCCCCCATAGAAAATAACGTAATGGAATTCTTTTGAGGGCTCTGTAAACGGACTATAAAACTTGATATATACACGTGAATTTTTATTGTAAACATGTTATTGTAAACTTCAATAACATATATAAATTACATGACAATCTGAGTTAATTTAAGCGAGTTAGAGCATGGAATGGCAAGAAGGCAGGCAGAAAAACAAACAGACAAACTGAATTCATAAACTCAGTCAATTATGACGAAAAGTATTAAAAACGAAAATTTTGACGTTAAAAACATCGAAATCGACCTGACACACACATTTATAGGATGGATAGTAAGAAAATTCTGAAAATGACGCCATTTTGAATAACAGCCGCCATCTTGAATTCCTACGGCTTTACGCGATGCCTCCTCATCTTATATGGTTTGTATTAATATTAAGTAGATACTCACCAATAGGTATATTCTTCTCACGATTTGCAGTTTTCTCAATCGTAGCACCCCGATTAATAGACAATACCGTTATGGAATTCTTTTGAGGGGTCTATAACGGCTTTCCCGTTATATATTCATTTAACCTCCTCTCCCCTCAAAAATCAACATTTAACTTTACTAGTTCATTATACAATTGTCATTATTCTCCCCCCCCCTTCAAATAAAATATTTAGTTTAAATTTGACAATTTATACTTAATTTCATATGTCGGCATTCATTCCTCCCCCCCCCACCCCTTACACTACTGTAACTTTCATTTATACTTTAAAAGTACGTTTTAAATGCATGCATCATTTATCAGTCTGTTCCTTTTTCTTTCACTTTCACACAGATAGAAATATATCTATGATGATGCAATCATCATATATTGTCTTTTTATTCTTTTTAAATTAATGTTTTCTTTTTCTTTCCATGTATTCAGTCAGTCATAACTGGATTTGTTAAAAAGTAATTTCAGGCTTAAGTCTCTTTCATGCGGAAGTATAACATTAAATAATAAACATGTCTTTTTAACGAAATGATTCATTATCATTTTGATTTCGCTATTTTATATCTGCAAGTCAACAGCTTAAATTATACTTGATTTACGATAATTACAATTCTGTCATTTCGATATTAATTTAATACTAACCTATTTTAGTTACAATATTTATGTGGGTAATTTTCCTTTGTTTTGTTTATAAAAGAAAGCGATCATTTTTATTAACAAGGGGATGTTATCCATTTCTTGCATTTTAACTCAGGCAATAAATTTAATCATAAAATTATATTTGAGATCTATAATATAAATAAATTTTACGTATTGTTAATGTTTTGGTAGGGTTGCTTGAAGTTATTTTCACGATTTTGTCTTTTATCAGTTTATTCGCCAATAATTTAAATTCTCTCCCATTGTTTTTCTATGCAACGGATAATTTGGCGTTTGCGTAACTCTCATATTGGCTTGGTATTCCAGTGGATGTGGCGTGTATTCGATATGTAAGTGTATTCATTCGGGCTGATACTCTGACTGTGTAAAGTCACGCTTTTTCTAAGCGGCTCACCCCATCATTATATTATGTCAACATTTCTTCAATAAAATCTTTATCTTTACTTTGCTGAATCTGTTCGCAGTCAATGGGATGAGAGCTCAAAACAAAATGGGTTCAGTGAGACATCCCAATGTACTCCACTTTTACATCACCGGCCAAACTTTTAGTTTTAAATGTGTGAGTGATAATAGTCCTTCACAATATCTTAACCGCAGTGATTTTCCGTTGAGATAAAATAAAAAAATAAAATAGAAGTGAATTTCTTTCGCCTCCCAGCCGACCATATGTAATGCATATTTTCTCAGCCTCTTGGCTTGCATTAATAGTCAATTCTCACCCTTGTATTTTGCCGGATAAAAGCCATATGCCCCTTGCTGACTAATTTCAGCTGCCGTTAAATCTGTAACGTGCATGTAATATCACGTGTTAGCTATTTCTTTAGCCACTCTCACCTACCGCAGGAATTTTATTTTTAGTAACCCTATAAAAGCCCGCCATGGCGTAGTTTTTAACTCAATGTAAAACTTCTTGATTGTTTTGTCTACTCAATTTGTTTTTCGCCAAATATCTTACATATGGTTATTTAATGTTCGCCAGGCTGTAAGTAATTGTAACAAAATCTGTACTCACTTTTGCTCCTGACCTCGAGCCATGTAGGCTGCAATTAAGCTCCGCTGTGGGCTTCTGCCACTGGTCAGTTAACGAAACTCTCCCCGTCCCTCTGTACTTTTTCACTGCCCTCCTTTAAAAGTTCTTTACAATAAATGTTTAAGTCTCTTAAAGTAATGTGTTGGAGTTTCTTTTTGTTCATTTATGAACCTGGGTACACTAAAGCACCGTCATAGGCTCTGTAAACGGACTATAAAGCGTATACACTTCATTTTTATTCGGAACATGTTATTGTAAACTTCAGTGACATATATAAATTACATGACAATCTGAGTGAATTTAAGGTAAGTAGCGATATTTAAGCGATTTAGAGCATGGAATGGCAAGAAGGCAGACAGACAAACAAACAGACAAACTAAATTTATAAACTCATTCAACTATGACGGAAAGTATTAATAACGAAATTGTTTACGTTAAAAACATGGAAATCGACCTGAAACACACATTTATACGATGGATAGTAAGCAAATTCAGAAAATGACACCATTTTGAATAACAACCGCCATCTTGAATTCCCAGGACTTTACGCGATGCCTCCCCCTCTGAAATGCATTGCATTAATAGAAAGTAGATACTCACCAATCGTTATATTCTTATCACGATTTGCAGTTTTCTCAACCGTAGCACCCGGACTAGAGGGGTAACGGGTACAAAATAAAATGGGCAGGGAAAAGGTCGTCCTATCGGGGAAGAACTGGCAGATGAATTGACAGCAAAGCATTGCTAGTGGCCAGATATTCTCTATTGTTTTTCGGAGGGAAATCACGGGATCTGGGAGACCCTTGATTAAGAAATAATTAGTTAAGTTTGAACTCTCGTGAGTGTAGTTTACAGGTCGTTACCTGGGTTGAGAGATAAATCTCTCAGAAGGAAGCTCACATTTTCTCGGAGGTTGAATCCGAGGGTGAAAGACGGCGGGCTAAGGCGCACGGTCAAGTGCAGCAACAAGCTGTCAAATGGAGAAGAGAGTTCTTTAACTCTTCATAAGTGACACTTCGAAAGAGTAGATCAATAGAATCTTGGAGATTCTTTAATATGCTGAACTATCTAATCACTACTTGAGGGCTCTGAGATAACTGCCACATCACAAACTTTGTTTATCATCAAAAACTCATTATTCAACTTAATTTTGTTGTGTATATATGCTTTATATAGTCAAAACAAATTTTTAGTGTTTTATACGAATAAAATCTTTATTTTTTAACTAAATACCTGTCATACGCCTCTGAAGAGAAACAACACGCTACCGACCTCATCTGAGGTCCCATAAGGGGAAAACCATCGTATATATTTTTTCGGTTCATAATATCCTTTTTTCTCTGTACATACTAAAGGCACAGCGAAGAATGAGGTATATTTTTCGAAGGGTTCTCAAATACAGTAAAACACGCTGTTTGATAAAAAGGAAAAAAATGCAGTTAATCAAAAATTAATGAAAAAGGTATCAGAAATTATCAAAGATTGCGGCGAAGAAGCCTCGCACGCGTTTATAAAGAAAGATAAAAAAAAAACAAAAAAAAACCAAACAAACAAAAAAAAACAAGTGGGTAAGTGTGATCACAGAAGGCACAGAGGGTTTCGTTTAATATTCTTTCAAAACATTTTATCCTTTTGAAAAATCTGTTAGTTCCACATTTCGTAACCAGGGGCGCACTCTATTCTAAACAAACCTCTATCCGAACGAAACCCCGATTTACATACTATCCGTAGATATATTAGTCGAGAGGATTGGGCCCATAGCACCCGAGATAAGTAGGCACCCCTGCCGGTAAAAAGTGGAACTAAAATATGTAAGGCTATGGTGCATAATATGAAAGAATGGTCAAAGGGATGACGCAAAAGTTGGAAAAGTGCTCCCACGGTGAAAAGGGCGGAGGTTAGAAAAATTGCTTAAAATACACAAGTTAGAGCCCGGAGGAGTAAATAATATAAAACTTTTTGAAAATTTTATGATTTGTCGTGTGGTCTGTGGTATTCAGCTATACGTATGCAAAAATTCTTGCCTCCAACATAATTAGGGGCTCTCTTAGAAAGAATTGCTTAAAATACATATCTGGTAGCTCAAAGGGTTAAACGTAAGACTTTTTCAAGATCTTATGATTTGTCGCCTGGCCTCAGGTGTTCTGCTATAAGTATGCAAAATTTCAAATCTCCAATTTAATAAGGAGCTCAGCTAGAAAGAATTGCTTAAAATACGCATGTGGGAGCCCAAAGGGTTAAATGTACGATTTTTTTTATGCTTTGTCGCATGATGGTGTTCAACTATCAGTATGCAAAATTTCACGCCTCCAACCTAAATAGGGTCTCACTTAGAGAAAGAATTGTTTAAAATACACATGTTGGAGCCCAAAGGGTTAAATGTACAACTTTTTCAAAATTTTATGGTTTGTCATTTGATGTGAGGTGTTCAGCTATAAATATACAAAATTTCACGCCTCCAACCTAAATAGGGCTCACTTAGAAAGAATTGTTTTAAATACACATGTGAGACCCCAAAGGGTTAAATTTACAACTTTTTCAAAATTTTATGGTTTGTCGTTTGATGTGAGGTGTTCAGCTATAAGTATGCAAAATTTCACACCTCCAACCTAATTAGCGGTCACATAGAAAGAACTGTTTAAAATACACATGTGGGAGCCCAAAGAGTTAAATATACGACTTTTTCAAATTTTTATGATTTGTTGTTTGATTTGAGGTATCCAGCTATAAGTGCGCAAAATTTCACGCCTTCAATCTAATTAGGGGCTCACTTTGAAAGAATTGTTTAAAATACACATGGGGGAGCCCAAAGGGTTAAATGTAGGACTTTTTCAAAATTTTATGATTTTTCGTTTGATGTGAGGTGTTCAGCTATAAGTATGCGAACTTCCACGTCTCCAACCGAATTAGGGCTCACTTAGAAAGGATTATTTAAAATACACATGTGGGAGCCAAAAGGGTTAAATGCACGACTTTTTCAAAATTTTATGATTTGTCGTTTGATCTGAAGTGTCCAGCTATAAATACGCAAAATTTCATGCCTTCAACATAATTAGGGGCTCATTTAGAAAAAAATGTTTAAAATACACATGTGGGAGCGCAAAGGGTTAAATGTACGATTTTTTTTTTAATTTTATAATTTGTCGTATGATGTGTGGTGTTCAGCTATAAGTATGCAAAATTTCAAACCTCCAACATGTATAGTTTCTGAGAACGGGCTCTGTGACAGAATGACAGACACACAGACTCTATGACAGACAGACAGAGGAGCGAGACGAATAGGGAGATTTTGTCAGATGAACGAAACCCTAAAAATATATTGTAGCTCGTCATAATTTTCACACGGAAAAAAATGGTTATGAATTTTTCCAGAATAAAAAAAAAAAAAAAGAAAAACCAACAAGTATTTTTAAATAAAAAATAAAAGATAAAGATATTTACTGAAATTACTATTCGGAAATAGTGGTAACTAAACTTTAGACATTTTTATATTAAATAAGTAGCTTATATCTCAGGACTCCGTCAAAAAAGTCACCTAAAGCGGTCAGAAACGCTAATTTTTTTAAATAGAAATCTAGCGCCCCCCCCCCCCTTTCCGGATTTTCACGTGTCATTCTTTTTTACATTTTATCTTATGTGTTATAAAATATCTTAAAGTTTCAAACAGATCGACTTGTTAGATTTCCTAATTTTAACAAAACCGCGTTATGTTAGTTCTACATTCCGCCACAAGGGAATGCACTCTATTCTTAACAAAAGCATATGTGAACAAAACTCCTTTACGCAATATTTCCGTAGATACATTGGTCGGGATGGTTCAAAGCCGCCTCAAGACTACAAGCCAGACACGCCCTTCATCCCCCCACATGTGACGTCACAGCCCGGGGCTGGCTAACTGCCAACGCGCCAGCCCCGAACATTTAAATTTTGTATCTTACTATTTTACGTGCACGTGCGTTTTACTTAGCCTAATAACATATTTTTTTCAAGGTAAGTTTTATATTCAAATCATTTTTATATGCTATCAGCACAAGTTTTATTTCTTGTGTTAAAAATGTTTTATTTTTAATTTCTTTGAAATAAATTAACTAGCAAATCCTAGTGCGATTCTATCAATAATACCGTATCTCAAAACGAAACGATATTATTGTAGTTCTGTTTCTTTCCACATAGAGCAATAATTTAAAATGGCAAACATCCCTAAATCGTGTCAAGACTTATATCATTTAATTTGTATCTTGTCACACCATTCTCTCTTTATAATTTGTTCTGTTTTCTCTAATTCATTAGAGTGACCTTTAATTAACGCCCGTTTATTAAAAGACACTTGTCGTGTGAATAAGAATAGTAACTCGGGTTATTTTGTATGCAGAATTAGTTGGACTTTAATTTGACAACACATTTATGTATTTATATATATATATATATATATATTCATACTTAAAAATTTAAATATTCTAGAAATTTTCATAAAAGTCGCTGTGAATACATAGCATTTTTATCTTGTTTACTTCTTTTAAAGCAAACCCCGATCGATATACTTGTATCAGTTTATTGTTGTTTTTTAATCTTAAACGTTTGCTATCTTAATAAAAATTCTTTTTATAATTTTTTGTTAAATTATAAATGCTTATGTACTGTGTAAATAGAGCTATGGGGATAATGTTTTTGAATCTCTCTATTTTTGCCACAACTGTAAACAATTTATTTACAAGACTAGAGGAAGGGTTGTTAGTACCCTTATGCAAAACAGTAGTCCCCCCCCCCCACACACACACACACACCTTCTTCGCAAAAATCCTATGTGTTTTCATATACATTTTAATGTTTAATTAAAAATAACAATAAATAAAATTATTATTCTATAATTACAAATTTACTTTTAGATCTAGTCAGGAAATACTTTTCATCTCATAAAAATTGATTATTTTAAGCTTAAAAGATGTGAACAAACATTTAAGAACCCACACAACATTATTTTGGAAATGAAATATTTTCGTGGAAGGTTTTTGTGTTTTTCGATGTTTTTTTTTTTATCAGCTATTACCTAAACATTCGAGGAAAATGAACATAAATTAGGAATATTTTAATTCCAATTGATGAAAGTCTTTTCTTTCTTTCTTTTACTTTTCTCTTCATATGTCAATACATTAAAAAAAAAATCTATTGCTTGTACCTTGCATAATATATCAAACGAATACAAAACTAAATAATAATTTTCTGTTTCATGAACTTGTGTTGTTTTAGTATTATGACAGTTTTATGTTTTTTAATTTAATGGATTTTATGTGAAAATTACCCATTTCTGATAAGTAAAGTTTACAGTACGAAAATTTATTTATAAGAATACTTAATTTCATGTATACTTTAATTTTACTATTTACTATATGCAGGTTTCAAATCACTTAATATTTAATAGGATATTTACTGTATAATTTCAAGCCCAATAAAAAATAAAAATAGAACACAACTTGAATTTGTTTTCATTTAACATTCACTTTTCTTCCACTTTAATTTAATTTTTAAATGTGGGTTTTGATTGGCATACTTATTGTTATTTATTTATTTTGAAATAATTGAAAGCAAAATAATTCAATTTATGTGTTTAAACTGCAAATTTATATATATATATATATATATATATATATATATGTAATAATGTATAATGTCTTGTTTTTGAATATATACCAAATAGATAATTGATATTGTTTCTAAATTTCAAAGTAGAATAAATAATAAAAACTGCCTACTAAAATAAATTTAATACTTGGGATTTTTTTTTTTTCATTAACGAACGAATTTTCTTTAATGTATCTTTAATTCTGATGCACATTTTCATTGACACAGTGATATCGTTTCATAAATATTGTTTTTGTGTTATCGTTATTATTGTTTCGAGTGATCGAAATTCATTAAAAAGCACTTAATTAGCGTCTTTAAACTATAAGTTTTTATTTTTTCCCATATGCTGTGATAATAAGTTGAAATATGGAGGAAAGAATTAATGTTTTAAATAACGCATGTGCTCTCCACGGCTGATCTAAGCCCCGCGTCGTGACGTCATGAAACCTTGTGTTTGGCTTGTAGTATTGAGGCGGCTTTGGATGGTGGCGGTCTTAAACAAGAATTTAAAACATTTGCTGCGATAACAAACGCTAAGATTTTAAAAGTAATTCTAGTCCCCCCCCCCTCCCCTCCTTGAAATATCACACTCCATTCTTTTTTACACTTTTTCTTATGTGTTATAAACTATCTTAAAGTTTCAAACGCATTGAGTGGCGGTCTTAACCAATAATTCAAGATATTTCCTGAAATTACTATTCGAAAATAGTAGTATGAATACTTGTAAACTTTCTCATGATGAATGAGTTATACTTATCTCGTAGCGCTGTTCAAGAACCCCGCGCAAATTATTAGATTTCCTAATTTAAGTTATTTCGTGGTTAAAAAAGCACGTGTCTCCATTTTTATCGACGCATTTGACAGCAATAAACCGATTAATTAAATAATAATTAATATTTCAGCTTGTAATTAAGATAGGACTTAGAAAAGGGGTATCAATGAAATCAGCGAGAAATTTCACATCGGGATGCCAAGAAATGTAATCAAAAAATTTAATATTTAAAAAGTACAAATTTCGTATTAAAATATGCTACTATGGAAAACCGCAGCGTCGTTATGTCTGATAGCTACTTTCCCGCGGAAATGAAATCTTGTTTCCTTGTCTTTCCAATTAAAGAAATTAAATTTTTCTCGATCGATTTTTAGTGGATATTTTAACTTATACACATCGCAGAAATGTGAACTTTATACCAAATGAAAGTAGATTTTTTTTCCGCGTCTATCTATTCCATTTACAAATTTCTCGGATCAATATTTTCTGATATGAGATTTCGCTTTAAAATGTCCACTTCATTTTTCGGCTTAATTTCCTCCGTGGTAACCGTGCATCGACTGATTTTACTGGCAACCCTTAGCAGAAACTCCGAAGATTTGGAGAATGTCCGTTTGACTGCGTTAAAAAGGTGGATTGGTTAATTTTAGAAGTTAATTAGCCCGTAATTCGGTTAATTGCAGACTTTTTCAAAATTTTATGATTTGTTGGTTGATGTGAGGTGTTCAGCTATAAGCACCCAAAATTTCAAGTCTCTAACATGTATAGTTTCTGAGAACGGGCTCTGTGACGGACAGACAGACAGACAAAGGAGCGAGACGAATAGGGTTTCGTCAGATGAACGAAACCCTAAAAAAAAAGAAAAATAAAAAATATAAAGAAAGATAAAAAAGATTCAAAAGAAAGATAAAAAAGAAGAAAAAATGCAGTTAATCAGGTAAATGCAGGTAATACCAGGGCGAGGTAGCCTCGCACGGGTTTATAAAGAAAGATAAAAAAGAAAAATAAATAAAAAAGATAAAGAAAGATTAAAAAGATTAAAAGATTATAAAGAAAGATAAAAAAGAAGAAAAATGCAGTTAATCAAAAATTAGTGAAAAAGGTATCAGAAAATATCAAAGATTGCGGCGAGGAAGCCTCGCACGGGTTTATAGTTACTTTCTTTTTTTTATGATGACTCTAATAGATTTTTTTACACGATATAGTATATGTTTTTTTAGAATGCGCATTAACAATACTAAAAATCATATTTACATGAAGAATAATAACAATGTGTTCAAATAAAATTATGAAACTTATTAATATTGGCCTCGTGCTAAGAGTTACAAATGAAGAAATCGTCGTTTACATTCAGGCTTTCTTTTTCTTTTCTTTTCAGTGGTTTAAGCTCGTACGGTTCGATTACATGTCTGTCATGATTTAAACACGATTCACACCAGAAACTTTTAACTAAATTTTATATTTTTAACTTTGGGAACTGAAGTATATTACAATAAAACTTTTAATAGACCTACTCACCTTTGTTGTAAATGTGGTAATATATAAAAAAAAAAAAACGGTAGAAGTTTCCGTCATACGCGCCAGCAGTCTGCATTTGATTCTCCGCATTTTGGACTGCGATTACCTGTTCGCACGGTATCATCGATGCTTGAGCATGAGCACTGTGTTTTTCCAGGACTTTTTACGATGTTATAGCATTTCATTCAAAACAAGGTATATATCGTTGCATTTGAATTGCAATGATATTATTTTTCGTAAAATTATTATTGTCAGCCCAATTTCAGTTACGATGAAACACATTTGTGACTAAATAAGTTGTTTTGTGACCCAATATGTTCTACGGAAATTTTTCTCTCTCTTATCACGACTCTGAATTTGTCGGTGAAATTCGGCAATACTCTGTATATATATATATTTGTGTGTATATGGGAACGTCCATTGTTATTCTTGTTACCAGTAGGGGAAATTTTCATAAATATTTCCACTTATTTTACTACAAAATATAATTAGGATAAAATTTATATAACCATTTAAATACCATGTGAGTGAAACACAATGGTTATATCAATTATACAAACTAGTTATATCAATTTGTATCCTAATATTAAGTACTATTAATTATTATTAATATATATAATTAAATAATTGGGGGTATTTCTGAAAATTTGCTCTTATGATCACAAGAGTAACGAATGGACGTATCCATATGTAAAAAGATATTTTTTAATAATATTCTGTTAGCGTTGGAAAGTGTTCCATAATCTATGTCTGGTATATGATTTTTCGTTTAGGTTTAATACATTTCAGAAGTTAGTAAATTAAAAAAAAAAGAGGTCTAAATGAATAAAAATACTATCAACAAAAGACTACTTGCCCCCGGAATGCTATTTCTTTCTCCCAACTATTAAAATGTCGTCTCTAAAAAATAGCGTTCCGTTGTATAAACCAGCCGTAAAACAAAGTAGATGTATCATTTTACGGTTAAGTACTCTACTGCAATTTTTAAAACTTATAAGCATCGCACATTTTCAAATTTTATGTCGTCGTATTGGGAAAAAAAAATACTTTTAAACGCAATTTGTTTGAAAAACTGCATCTCAATTTTTTTTTTTTTTTTTTTTTTTTTTTTTTTTTTTTTTTTTTTGTATGGTTTTAGCACCAATTGTTTAATGTTGGCAACTCGAGTACTCCATTTCTGTAAAAAATAAAGAAAAAATATTTAGAAAAAAGTAATTATATCTTTTTGTTGCCATTTTCCCATAAGAACTGAAAAGAAATGTAATTAAAATACGTGCTATTTTGAAAAAATATATATAAATGAATGATTTCTGATAAAACATGGAGCTATTATGAACTATATTTAATTTTAAGTATCTATATTAATATTATAAACAAATTAATCATTAAATAGCCGATTTTTTTTTTTTTTTTTTTTTTTTTTTTTTTTTTTTTTTTGTCGAGTTTCTTAAAAGACGATATCTTTTTTTTAGGATTTGAGTATTATTTAGCGATAGTGAAGTCATATGCATACCTTACTGTAGATGTTGTTTAACACTAGATCGTAAATGAGGAATTCTTCATCTGGATGCGAATGACGTCATTTTATATAAAATAAAAGCGTGTGTTTTATGTCTTAAAACTGAAATATGTTTTGTACTATCTATATTTATATACATATATTTTTTTTTTCATCGTGGGCGGCACTAAATTCTTAAAAAGCAGAATTCCTGTTTTCTAGTATTTACTATTCAATCGACAAAATTTAAATGTATTAATTTCATAAACATCTAGCTGTTTCACTTGTCATAAGTTTTATATTCTCGGAAATAAATTGTAGTGCAATGTAGTACTTATTTGTCGATATTTCAATTTGAAATCTAAGAAACTTTATTGAATATTTTTTTTCGAAACGATCCCAATACCGTGGAAAATAACCTGTAAGCATTATTTGCACGAAACGCAATTTTCCTATAAATCTCAGTTTATTTTTCTATCGGGACTTTCATGGAAACACGCAAGAATATCGATTTTTATATTTATTTTTCTAGCGATATAAATTAGCTCTTATAAATTTATAGCTGATAAACAGATTTAAAAATTATACTTCTCAAGGGATATAATTATAATCTCAAGGGCTGACTGTCTTGCCAATATGCTGAATGTTTTCGAAACAAGTTCAAGGTTTAAATCAAAAGGTATTTTTAAAATGAAATTTTGAATTGATTTAAAGGAAGTTTTGTTAGCTCAGCATTTTCATTAATGTTTTAAGAATTAATCATTCTTCTCATTAAGTGAAATCTTGTGTAAATAAAGTTATCGGTTATGAATTTAGGAATTTAGTATTATTACTTTTATTACTTTCTAAGATCTTTACAGGAAAAAAGCATCGGATTCTCGAAAATTTTCGACTTACGTTTTCGACGGATTTGTACGTTTTACAAGATCCGGAACACGATTTGACTGTTTTTAGGAAATGTCTGTCTGTATGTGACAAAAATTTTGTACTCTATAACAAATACACGGAATTTAATAAAGCTTTAGATTCAGTTATACCTTGATATAACTTCGTGCTGATTAGTTTTTGGTGTAAATCGCCCAACAGCTGGTGTTGCTATGTTGAATTTTTCCCGAATTCCGCGATAATAGTTCTATCGCAAGAACTAATAGTATATGGATTTTCATCAAACTGCAGATTCAGTTAGACGTTGACATAAGTTTTTGCTGATTAGGTTTTGTATTAAATCACCCAAAAGGTGGCGCTGCTACGCTGCATTTTTCATGATTTTAGCGATAGAGATATCGCAAGAACGAATTCACTTAAGGCTGTTCTTAACTGCTCTGTTCAACACTCGCAAAACGTTTTGACATATTTACAAATTCATTTTTTAACGGGAAGGTATAAAATTGGAAAGCCTGGCCATGGAAGCGATTTGGAATTGAACTTTTTTTTCCATTTTTTGACCAATTAATTATCTATTGAGTTATCAGCGAATTCGATCACGTGACAAACCCGTTTTTCGCCGGTTTTGAGTGCTCTTTCTCCTTTCGCGCGGAAATTCGGTTCAAAACGCTTACTTTGTCACTATTTTCTGAAAGATCTATTGCGTTTGCGAAAAAAAGGAAAAAACAGCTCAATTACATAGTTTCTTAACAACAACACCAGCCAGTTTCATGCATTTTTGAGCAAAAATAAATTAAAACTTATGTCAGAAAGTTGTCTTTTGGATTTGAGAACACCCTTAATCAAACTTCATATTTTGTTAGACCTTGACAAAAATTGGTGTTGATTAGTATGTTCTCTTGTAAATCATGTAACAGGTGGCCCTGCTATGCTGCATTTTTCATGATTTTCGCGATAGTTATATGTAAAAAACTAATGTACGGAATTCAATCAAACTTCATATTCTGGTAGACTTTCACATAAATAGATTTTTATTGAGAGGCTACTTCAGTTAAGTGAAAAGACCCGTTCGCTAATGCTAATCCTATGGAAGAAATTTATAAAGATATCTCGGTTGCATTTCAATATTTTTAGATGATTTTTTTTGCATTGGATAGCTGAGATTGATCTGTATAAAGGCCGTTTTCTACTTTTTCGATTTTGATTGTAGATATTTTTAATGAGGACACTTTCATTTTCGGAACCGGTTTCGAAACTGAAAGCATCTCCATAAAAAAAAAAGTGCAATCAAAATCGAAAATGTAAAGAACGGCCTTTGTATAGATCAATCTCCGCTATCCATTGCAAAAAAAAAAAAATCATTTAAAAATATTGAAATGCAGCCGCCAAGATATCTTTATAAATTTCTTCTATAAGATTAGCATTAGCGAACGGGTCTTTTTACCTGACTGAAGTAGCCTCTTAAGCTTGGGTGTAGTGTAAGATGCCACTTTCACACTCTTTGGATTGGGCATTTTGGTTGCAGACATTTAAAGGGTCTCAGGACTCTTAAAATTGGGAAAATAAAAAAAGACCATTTCCAACATTTAATATCTTAAAATATATATGATTTTAAAGCCCAATTTTTATTGGGATGAAAGATATATGTATGCTCCTTCATTTAATGTATTAAAAAAAAAATTGAAAGATGCAGAATTAGTATTTATAGGGGGCTCCAAACTATCAGACATTTGTCGAGCAGAAAATTGGTAACGGCTTGCGCACGATTACAAAATAAATTTTGCAACAAGAATGAAAATTTTTGTGCCTACTTATACTTCAGATTGTAATAATTATCCTGAACCTAAATAAATTTGTTTTTAAAGCATTTTTATATTTTTAATACAAAGTTGTGTTTAGCTAATACAAAAGTTTCAAAATTTCAACGTATAATCACATAAAAAAAATATTTTTTTGAACAATAAGAAGGGAATTTTAGGTTCAGTTTATGCAAACTAACATGAATCATATGTTTTGAAAATTTCATGAAAAAATAATCAGAAGTTTTTTAGATATCCTGCGTGTTACGCCCAAAAACGTCATTTGGAGAAAAGTGACTTCAAAATTTCGGAAACGCCGCTTCTGCTATTGAGCGAGTATAGTTCTAAAAGCCATAACATCTGTTTTAATGGATATTTCAAGGAAAGGATTATATCAAAACTTTCAGAAAAGATAGGAGTTTAACATCTAAAAAAAAAATAAAATTTCGAAAATTTTGAAGCGTTACGAGTCCTGAGACCCCTTAAGATGGTGGGTGCAAAAATTCAATGATTCGTTTGAAAAATGAGATGCTTTATCTACTTTTTAAATACACACGATTCAGTGAACCTATATCTTTAGAATGATCATGATGAGCATAGATTATCATTTTATTCTGGCACTGTGTTAGGGAATTTTGAAGTATTAACATGTATGAGATAGAAGAAAGTTTTGAGATTGGCACATCCGACTAGAGACAAGAGTAGTAATTGAAGAGCTCAAATGATAAAGATGGTAAGTAACACAATCATCATTTTGAGTAAAGACACTTTGTACCACTTATATCTTCTTTTTAAATGCACACAATTGAGCTTATACCTTTAGAATCCTCATGATGGGCATAGATTGTCATTTAATTCTGGCTCTGTGATAGCGAATTTTGTAATATTAACATGTATGACATAGAATAAAAATTTGGATTGGCACATCTGACTAGAGACAGTATAGTAATTGAAGAGATTAGATGATAAAGGTGGTAAGTGACACAATCATCATTTTCAAATACATTTTGTATTATTTATCTTCTTTTTAAATGCACACAACTAAACCTATACCTTTAGAATCCGGATGAAGGGCATAGATTGTCATTTAATTCTTCACTGTGATAGCGAATTTTGAAAAGAGCACCTGCCAATTTTATTTGTTTATGAACAAAACTGAATTCAGGAAAGTGTCAGAAAAAAAGTCAGTTTCGAAGGTTATGTTATTTCTGTACGGGTAGGGTATTCGGTCAGAGCCTCCAAACTTTTGTCTCAAATTCTGAAACAATTGCAATAAACTAGATTTTGATGATGCAACCATTATCAGTCAGCATGATAATCAGGGCGCCCGACTTATGCAGGGGCATGCAGCCCCCCCCCCTTTTAGGGGGCCCCCATGAGAGTAATCAGGATTTTAATTAAAAGGTGCCAAATGTTTAAAAATAAACAAAAGTGACCAAAATTCATATATTTTCAAACATTTAGGAAGGAAGCGCGGTCCCCCTTCCTCCCTCTGCTCCCAGTACCCTCTCCATCCACGCAAAAAGCAAACTATATCATTAGAAAACTAATGATTAATATTTTATTGTGACAACTTAGTATTCTATTGTTTTCAAAAGAAATTCTTTATTAACGTTTTTCTCGTAACGTAGCAAGTTAAAATCATTAATTATGACCAATTGGTGGCATTTTCTTTTAGACGCCTTATAATGTACAGTCGTGAAAAAAAAAAAAAAAAAGTAAACACTCCTACTAACTCCTCAACAAATTATCGTAGAAGAAAGTTACTGATACCGAACGATTGGAAATACAATCTACTTTTAAATGATGTATATAAAATTTGCTTAGGGGGCCATCTACATATTAAAACGAATCCAAACTTCATTTTTTTCAATGACAGTATACAATTTTAACAAGATATTTCAAATCTTCGGTTCAAATTATGCCTAGACACCGAATTTCAAGTCATTAGAATGATAAGTTTTTGAATTATAAACATTTAAAATTTAGTGCTTCTAATGTTAAATTACATTTTCATATTTTTATTAAGATCTCCAGAAATTATGCTCCTAATGTGCTATTTTTTTTTTTTTTTTTTTTTTTTGGCAATAATACTAATGTACCCAAACATAAATACGCTGAATTTGCAATTTTTATAATTTTATGATATGAATTATGAAATTAATATTCGAAAAAATTATGAATTGCAACCTACAATTTTTTTGAGGGATTTAGATTTGTTAAGTCCTGCTTTATGTAAATCCAAAATTTCACATTTTTCTTCCAAGTAGTTTTCAAATTATGCTTAAAAAACGGCAAAATGATGGTTTAAGGGGCCGTCTATAATAGAAGTGACTAGATATTTTGAAATTTCTTTTGCTGTATTGTAATCTAGCAGGTTTCATTGACTTCTTAAGGTGCCTTGATCAAGATAGGGGATCAAGATAGGTGATAAAAATCTCTCTCGGTTAATAATCGATTTCCGAACTTCAATGTGGAGACAGACTTTAAAATACGCTCGTTTTAAAATAATTAATTTCTCAGAAAACTTATGGTACGAATTGCATAAAAATTCGTTTTTAGGCTAATTGATGGATGTAGAGTTCATTTATGATGTCAGAATTGTGTACTGCTATTGAAAAAAACAAAGTTATGGTTCGTTTTAATATGTAGATGGCCCCCTAAGCAAATTTTATCTGTATCATTTAAAAGTAGACTTTATTTCCAATCGTTCGGTACCAGTAACTTTCTTCTACGATAATTTGTTGAGGAGTTAGTGGGGGGTGTTTACTTTTTTTTTTTCCACGACTGTACATAGATAAGCAAAGTAAAAGTTTGCAAAGAAATACTCACATCAAACAATCTATCATTTTTTTCTACTATTATCCTACTAGTATTTTTTCTTAAAGTTGTCACCCTCTGTATACAGTTGTAAGCAGTACTGCGTACAAAACTTATGCATATAATACAATATGTATGAAGTTTACTACTTGCTACTGTCACATTATTCACAAAAAAAAAATCTATAGTTAGATAAAAGGGGGCCCCCAGAGGTGTTAGTGCAGATTAACGCATTAATATACATAAATGTGCATTATGAAGTGTTAGAGCAGATTAATGCATTAAAATAAAATGTTTTTTATTACTTTCATTCTGATGCTGACGAAATGAACAGTTACATCATCACAATCTAGTTTAACATTTTCTTTTCAAGTTTCAATACATTCATTTCATTACGATTGTTTTAATCATATTTTTCATATAGTGTTAGCACTAATTCTGATCATATAGTATTAGTCTATGTGAGATAGGGTTATGAAAAATTAGATTGTCATGATTCAATATGTCATTTGACCAACATGATTATGCAAAAAGTACAATAATAAGAATAATAAATTTAAAATAGATAATGCATTCGTATGCATTATTGCTAGAATCTATGCGATAGTGACTCTTTCCTGTTTTTTTTTATAAGAAAAAAAAATAATTATTTATACTTATTAATATCTCTTGTTTTAATTGCATTCATCCTCCATCCATTGATATTTTTTAATAATACTGTGCATTTGTATCTTATTAAAGTCTATATAGTTACATTTTACAAAGACTTTTTTAGCAAACTGTGAGGTTAGGGGGGGGGGGGGGGCAGAGCCGAAACTAGGGGTGCAGAGTAGGCATGTGCCCCGGGCGCCAGAACGAAAGGAAGAGGGGGCACCAAATGAAGATTTTGTTTGTCGTTTCATTACAAAAATGTATACATATATACAGGGTGCAATACGTTATCTATCGCCGACCTTTAATTTCTCAACCGTTGGTCATAGACATATAGTTCCAATTACAAAAACGTTTCAAATGAGCTAAATATTCATGTTGTGACATTATTTAAAGTAAAAAATCAATTTTATAAAAAATTACGAAATCTAACTTTTTATACGGTCACCCAGTCCCTATAGTTAGATTTAGTAAAAGTTTACACATACCATAACAGATATAACACAAAAAGTTTGACATCTGTACTACAAAAATTGACACAGTTATTAAATTTCAAAGTTTGAGATTTTTGCACACGATTTTGTCTTTCATTGAGGGATCAGTTAAAAGACGAATTAAAGTAAATCGAGATCAAAATCAGAGTGCAATTCCGCTGCCATTTATCTAGTCCTTAGTAAGTGTGTTTTATTTTCCGGTTGTCGATTCTAGCTACTTTGACGTTTGAATGTTGTTCGACCCATAAAAGTGAGCTCAAATTTTTAGATGAAATAACACTCTTTGGTGATTCCCCGATTTCGTGATAACGGCTAAAGGTGGTTTCGCCGTAAAAAGGACATTGCACCCTGACTTTGATCTCGAATTACTTTTATTCATCTTTAAACTGATCCCTCAATGAAAGACAAAATCATGTCAAATTTTGAAATTTAATAACCATGTCAATTTTTGCAGTACAGATATCAAACTTTTTGTGTTATATGTGTTATGATATGTGTAAACTTTTACTAAATATAACTATAGGGACTGGGGGACCGTATAAAAAGTTAGATTTCGTAATTTTTATAAAATTGATTTTTTTTACTTTAAATAATGCCACAACATGAATATTTAGCTCATTTGAAACGTTTTTGTAATTGGAACTATATGCCAACGGCCAATGGTTGAGAAATTAGAGGTCGGCGATAGATAACATGTTGCACCCTGTATATGACATACAAAGGAGCTCGCAAGCTAATGTTAAACCTATGGGAGCACCCTTTTAAAATTTGTGAAAGTAAAAGTCACATTAAAAAAAATCTGCAACCAAAATTGAAAAAGTAAACACTAACCCGGTTAGAATTCAATCTCAGCTATTATAAGCAAGGGGGAAAAAAAACATTTAAAAGTATTAATATGCAAGTGAGAAATTTTAAAAAGAACGCTTTAACATTAGCAATCCAATTATTTTGGGTAACTAATCTAGACTCTTAATGCTCAAGCTAATGTTAATCCTATGGGAGCGTTGTTTACATATTTCTTGCTAGCATTTTAATTATTATTTTTTAAGAATTTTTCTTTTCTTTCTTTTTTTTTTTTTTTTTTTTTTTTTTTTTTTTTTTTTTTTGCATAGGGTACCTGCGGTCGATAACTTTTAATGTGCGTGAGGAAGGGGGGTCGCCAAAATCCATGTTTGCCCCGGGCGCAAAAAAGTCTAGCTTCGTCTCTGGGGGGAGTGGGGGGTTGGTTTTGCACGCCACAGAAACAAAGTCTTGTACTGCTCTTCCGTCTGTCCGACCGCTAACTTTTGTAAATATTACCTGGATTGCCACGAAATCGATATTTGATACGGAGGCCTGTTCACTTTTGGAAGTAGCGAGTTTGGCCATTATTGTTGGTTTGCATGGATGCATAAAATAATTCAAATTACATAGTCAAGGAAGATAACACTTGTAGTACGTTTTAATAATAGTATATATTTCAACCATAATAATTGATATACATTGTTAGTATGCAAATTTTATTCTTTCGTCCCAATTAAAATGGTGTTTTTAAATTATACATATTTTAAGATATTAAATGTTAAGTTTTGTTTTGTTTTTTCTTTTCTAAGTCATGAGATCACTTATAGTGGTAATTTTCTCAACCATTTACAGAGATGTAGATTTTGTTTTACAAAAAAAATGTTATATGACAAATTTGAAGCTGCAAAAACATTTTTATTTACAGAGAGGATCACAAATCACTTATTTACGTTTTTTTTTGTTGTTGTTGTTGTTGTTGTTGTTTTTTTTAATAAGAATTGTGAGATTTCCATAAAAGTATTTTATGTTAATTAATGTAATTATTATTATAAATATTTTACAAAAAATGTTATAACTACCTATTTATTTAATCAGTTTTAGCGGAAAAATTTATCTAGATTTCACATTATTATTATTATTTAAAAATTCTAGTAGATATTAAAGAAGATAATTATTAAGGTGGAGCAATTTCTAGATCCATAATTTAGTAAATAAAGTGTTAATTGATAAACTTGTTAAATGTTTTATTCTCTCTCTTTCTTCTTGTCAAATAATATACAGTAAAACCTGTGAAAACGATATCGCTAAGGAATGCGAATAAATATAGTTTGAGTAATTTCTCTCTTAGAAGGTTTGTGTGATAACCTTTCCGTGGGAAATATAATTTTGTTTTCTGCTTACGCTCCCTTTTCTGATACCATGTATCCTAAAAAATGACTGGTTTATTATGCAGATTTCGTGAGAAATACTACCTATTACATTCTCCCCTATGTTGGAATTTCTGAAAAACTTTTGCAGATCTACGCCGACCATGAGCCCTAGAACCCGAAACCATCCCCCAGTTCAAAACTTTATCCAATCTATCTATCTGTCTATCTATATATTCGTATTATTTAGCTTTTTTATGGCTAATACGAAGGTGAAACCACACATTTTATTTGCAGTACCTAGGTATTTGGGGCCTGAGGATTCTATCTTAGTTCTACGAATTTCCATTTTATTCCTTTAATTCTTTTCCCCCCTATGTTTCTTTGTGGTAATTTGTAATTGATTTAATGGTGTTATATATATACATATATAATATCACTTTTTTATGGACACGATAACTTCCATAATTCTGCACAAATCTCTTCCAAACGGATACATAAAATCAAGGGGTAGAAAATCTCGGTCAAGTTCGTTAACCCTCTCGCTGCGTAAGTAATTCTTCGCGATGAGCGTCTTTTACAGAATTTTTTATCATTTATCACCAGTTCTTTAAAGCAGAAATTTTTGACTATCGTAATCGGGGAAAATGTCCTGATTAAATCAGACAAAGTTTTCGCTAAAAAATAAGTAGTGGGAACAACCAAATAGTATTAATTTGACGGGAAAATGCATGCCCGAGCATAGCTCGGGTTACGCAGAGAGAGGGTTAAGGGGCAAAGTCAGACCAAGGGGGTGGAAATAGGAAGAAGTTTTGTGAAAACCGATAAAAGCCCATAACTTCTTAATTATAATACATATCAAATCAGTTTAAAGTTATTAAGACTTCTAGAAAAATGGTCAAAAATATATGTATCACAGATTTTTGATAAAATTAAAAATGGGCTCATCGGGAGAAAAAAAATAGGGTTTCATACAGGAAAAAATTCATAACTTCGTCAAGATATCAAATTCGCTTAAACCAGGACCCATGCCCTGGGCCCGAAATTTTATATAATTTCATTTAAATTTTCATTTAAAAAATCATAATTGTGAAAAAATGTGATATTTGAGAAATTAATATGATGAAATGACAAAATTATATCTCAATATATGGCTAAAAGCACATTTTAATAAATAATAAAAAAAATATTCTATTTTTATTCCTGGATCCGTTTTTCAATTTTCCGGAAATTTTAATTTTTTGAGTTCACACTTTTCGAATAAGTGTAAGCATGTAAAAAAAAAAAAAAAAACTAGTATCAGTAAATCATCTAATCTAAGGGGGTACGGAAATTTGAAAGTGCCCTGGGCCCAGAAACTTGCTAGTCGGGTCCTGCTTAGATCTACAGTTTTACTCATTTTAAATAGCATATAGTGGAGAAGATTTTACTTTCACATAATGTTTTAATGCATTTTTACATGTGTTTATAGTGTATTCTGTTTATATATATATATATATATATGTGTTATAATTTAAATTTCGAACTACACATAAACTGATAATCATGTTTATAATGAAAGTTTCTTGAGAACGGGAGGCCCCGACATCCTATGTGTAGGGCCCGACTAGCAAGTTTCTGTGCCCAGGGTAGGTCAAATTTTTTGTCCCCCCTAAAATTGGTTCATTTACTGATAGTAGTAGTTTTTTTTTTTTTTTTTTTTTTTTTTTGCTTGTTGAACACTTATTTGAAAAGTGTCAACTCAAAAAAATAAGTTTTCCGGAAAGTATAGAAAAACGGTTCCAGGAATAAAAATAAAATACTTTTTCTGTTATTTATTGAAATGGATTTTTAACTATATATTAAGATATATTTTTGTCATTTTATGATATTAATATCGCATTTTTCCACAATTATTTTTTTTAATGGAAATTTAGATGAAATTATGAAACATTTCATGCCCCTTAGGAATTTCGTGTCCAAGGCATGGGCCCCGGGTTCCTGTACGATACTCAGGGCCTGCCTGTGTGCCCCGGGTTCCAGTTAAAGTTGGTCAGGCCCTTAATGATCACCTTTTCTTGGACTATTTCAAAGTTACTTCCAGGAAAGTTCCTGGCTTTTCGATAAATATATGGAAAAATACGTTTAAAAGAAGTAAGCTTTATTTATCTGTGGGGAGAAAACAAAAGGCATTTCAGAATTTGAAAGGAAAACACATATTTCACTTCTTTACTCGTTAAAATCTGTAAACTATTCAAACAAACCTAAAGAGACATTAGGAGGGGGAAGGGCCGATATAGATACAATAAAGGGATTTGCACGAAGAATCACGTTTTGGTGTTTTGGTGGATTTTAATCCTATCAAAACTGACAAATATGAATTTCAACTTGAAAATAGATAAGGAATCTGACAGATGAAATGCTAAACTTCTGTAACTTGTTTTAAATTCTATGTTCTAGAAATAAACATTGGTTGGATAATAGTTTTGGTGTTTTGGCACCAAAAAAATTCTGCATCTGGTAATATTCACAACCCAGAGTGAATTTGTTGATTTGACTTTTCGATTTTGGAGTTTCATCTTTAAAAATCGTTTCGCAAATTCGTACGATTTACGTTCGTTATTCGTACGTTGCAAATACGTTTTCGTAATCGCATCGCGTTACATGTATAGCTTTAAAAAACAATAATAATAATACCATCATTATTGAAATTATGGAAAATTTCAGAGACATTATTTCGAAGATGAATAAGGAAGACGATGGATCAAGAAAGTTTCGGGAATACTTTTGGCGTACAGTCTTTGAATCTTTACAAATTCTTAATGAAATTGAATCACGCTTCATTGATTATGATTTTATAGCGAACTTTTTACTATCTTCACTTCGACGTTACGGATGTAGCAACACAGAATTTATTAGAGATATCCTTAGAAGATATGCGATTCAGCTTCATGCGAGTAATATGCAATATACTTCAGCCCATTCATTTTCCTCTATACCATTTTTAGCACAAAATGTACATTTCTTGTTGTCGTCAGGATGTTTGGATCATATTACCAGCTACAAAGATGTGTTCACTGGTGTAGTAAATTCCATGTATCTAGCTATGGAATACGTTGAACAGGATTTCATAATATGTCTCGTAAAACATGGATTATTTTTACCTGGAAAAATAGACTTAAAAGAAGTAATTAAATCCGTAGATTTGTTCATTCAAATATGGTAAGTCACTTTTATTAATATATATTATTCAACATTTTTTTCCTCCCGGGCCGCAAATATGTGTGCACATTAGAGGTCGACCGAAAATTCATTTTCATTTTCGACTCAAAATCAAGAGATTCGCCGAAAATTCGTTTTCTGTGAAAATGCTGTCTATGAACTTCCTTGTCTGTAATTATCAGTCATGACTGACTCTAGACGTGAGTGCAAATTATCAAGCAATTAATGCCTATGTGACTAAACTTTGAAGACGCTTTTCACGTGCTCATTAAATGCTGCAGACTTAACAGTAATAGAAAATTTTTAGTTTGAAACAGCAGAAGTGTTTCGAATACTCTTTGAGACAGTTCTAGTATAACAGATGATCATTTTCAAAACTCATTATAAAAGATAAATCGACGTATGTATACCTAAAGCATTTTTGATTAGATGAAATTCGTACAATTAGAAAATCATTGTGTTTCGTTGATGAATTAATTACATTTTATTTTATATGAAAATAAAAAGTTTTGGTCAGAGGCACAGACTTGGACAACTTGGGCCACACGTATAATTAAGTAATAATTATGTATATTTAATAAACACGTAAAATTAATTAATAATTCTGTATATTTATGTATGTACTTACTTAAAAAAAACCTTATGTAATTACTTCTTTAAAAAAGTTGGACATTTTCGTTTTCGGCCGAAAATAAGAAAATTTCCGAAATTCGATTTCTGTCGATCCATAGTTTTCTTTTTTAGTGCCTCGTTTACGGCAGGGCATTCGAGGCACGGAAAATTAAAAGAAATTAAATTGAAAAATTTGACCAATTAAGAAATTGTGGAAAATGAAACAAATTCCATTTTTTCCTGATCGCTTGAAGAAATTTTATTAGTAAAATAGTTCCGGAGAGCACACTATTTATCAAACTTCTAAACTAAGTTTAGAATTTTTTTTTTTAATTCCGTTAACTTTTAAGCGTTTAAATTCCTTTGTGCCTTTTTAGGGAAGGAATTTATTTCTTATGGTAAATCAAGAATGACGGTCAATAAACTCCCCTGCCCTATTCTGTCAGGAAACTCTCAAAGAAATAGATAAATGATTGAAATCGTCATCTGTCCAAAAAAAAAAAAAAAAAAAGCATTTATTTACTGAACTTTGAAAGGACTTGGAAGTAAAAGTTATAAAAGATAAAACCGTAAAATCGAAGCAAACATCAATGTATTCATTTTTTAAATTCTGCAGAAATTAACTTATGTAATTAACTTTTGTTTTGATACTTAAATTTTTATATTTTTTCCTAACGTGAAAAATAAATTTAAGTAACATTAATTATTATCTTTATTCAACAATTAAAATCTAGATTTAAATTGACCTCCATTGAGAGACCATCTCGCGTAGCGACCAATTTTTATTGGAACGGAACGTGGTCGCTTTAGGGAGATTTTACTGCATTTGTATCGTGTCTTGATACTCAATTTATAAGTTTTATGTAATATTGATGATGAATTGTAATATTCTATAATTGTTACTTTTTACATAACATCTGGTATATATATATATATAATAAATGCATTATGTAGTACATTTGTAGTACAATATTATTAATTCTGTATATATATATATATACAGGATGCAATATGTTATCTATCGCCGACCATTAATTTCTCAACCGTTGGTCGTAGACATATAGTTCCAATTACAAAAACGTTTCAAATGAGGTAAATATTCATGTTGTGGTATTTTTAAAAGTAAAAAATCAATTTTATAAAAATTACGAAATCTAACTTTTTATACGGTCCCCCAGTCCCTATAATTATATTCAGTAAAAGTTTACGCATATCATAACAGATATAGCACAAAAAGTTTGACATCTGTACTACAAAAATTGACACAGTTATAAAATTTCAAAGTTTGAGACTTTTGCACATGATTTTGTCTTTCATTGAGGGATCAATTAAAAGATGAATTAATGTAATTGGAGATCAAAATCATGGTGCTATTCCGCTGCCATTTATCTAGCCCTTAGTGAGTATGTTTTATTTTCCGGTTGTCGATAATACCTACTTTGACTTTTGAATGTTGTTCGACCCATAAAAGTTAGATCAATTTTTAGATGAAATAACCCTCTTTGATGATTGTCCGATTTGTCGATACCGGCTAAAGGTGGTTTCGCCGTATAAAGGACATTTCACCCTGATTTTGATCTCTAATTCCTTTAATTCATTTTTTAACTGATCCCTCAATGAAAGACAAAATAATGTGCGAAAATCTCAAACTTTGAAATTTAATAACTGTGTCAATTTTTGTAGTACAGATGTCAAACTTTTTGTGTTATATGTGTTACGATATGTGTAAACTTTCACTAAATATAACTATAGGGACTGGGGGACCGTATAAAAAGTTAGATTTCGTAATTTTTATGAAATTGATTTTTTACATTAAATAATGCCACAACAGGAATATTTACCTCATTTGAAACGTTTTTGTAATTGGAACTATATGTTTACGGCCAACGGTTGAGAAATTAAGGGCCGGCGATAAATAACATATTGCACCCTGTATATATATATATATTTTTTCATTTCTGTTATTCACTTTCTGCTGATTTTTACTATGATTTTGGAATCTATGTTAAGTGTGTTTGGGGGTAACTATATTTATCAATGTCATTTTATTCATAATTTCACACTTTTTGTTGATGGTCGGTAATGTTTATTTAATGGTCATATAGAATCTAGGAAAAAAAAGTGACGGAAAAAACGTGACCTGAAAAAACGCGACAAGGAATAAAAGGGACCGGAAAAAACGTGACAAGGAATTGTTAAATATTGAACTTGTCGATAAATAAATGCTAACAACTAAAGTGCAGTTTTTCCACTGTCAGTTTTTTACAGCGTAGGAGGTGGGGGGAGGGGTACAGAGTTAATGGGTGGGTTAGACAATTCTAAGATTTGGTCCAAGAAAACAAAATTTTAACATTACATTAAGACAGTGATTCCCAACGTGGGGCGCACGCCCCACCGGGGTGACATTTGATTCTTTAGGGGGGCATTTTCAAATTTGTAACTCAGCCTTCGCTCACCCCCCCCCCCTTTTTTTTTTTAGAAAAGTTAGGTTTTAGACTAAAAATAAAAGTAAAACATGCAAAATTAAAAAATAAATAGGTATTTTTGTTGAACTTTAAAAAAGCTTAAAATCAAAATGTTAAAATGGATGGTTACTAATGTATTTTACAATTTTTCAAAATTATTTATCGAATGATCTATTTTTATCTATTCATTATTCTGTATGTAACATAAAGAAACTTCTACATTTGAAATTACTTAAGAGTATACTTAAATCTTATTGTCTTTAACATATTTAACATAAAAAATATTTGAAATAACTAAATGTGGTACTAACAACTTTATAAAATTTTTAAAAGCATTAAATAAGAAAATGGATAAATTGTAAATAACTATTGTTGTAGTGCAGGCCTCCTACACGGTAAATGAATGTATAACATGTACAATTTAAATTTGGAAATGTCATAATACATGGCAGTTAATTAACGATAATTGGGGAGGGAAAAAGATAAATATGTTTTGATGGGGAATAATGTCTACTTAAACTTGATAAAGGTCAGAACCTTGAAATGTTTCTTGTGTACTTTGTTATCCATAGAAAGGAAATTTGGCGTCCAAAGATTTTCCAACAACTTTCAATAAGTTAATAAAATTCAATCTAAAATGTGTCATCGTTTTCAATTTTAATACTAAATATGAGAGTCTCTTTTGTCATTTTGGGACAATAAAAATATAGGCATATGACACTTTTGTTAAACATTCAGGTAAGTTGGGAAGGCACAACAAATCTATTTTGGCATAAAAGTGAAGATTTATAGCCTTAATTCCATTCATAAAATTATACTAAAAACACATTTGTGGAAGAAAATTCAGCTCAATGATATGTTAAGAAATGTGAAATGAATAGTTATCGTTAAAACACTGTTAGACTTCCTTCAGGTGAATACAATTCGATTTTCGAATAATAAGAGATATAGGTTACAGAATATGTGTGTGAGGGAGGAGGGGGGGGGGGCATCTTGATTTTTCAGATGCTACGGTGGGGCGTGGGCAGTAAAAGGTTGGGAAACACTGCATTAAGAGAAGTTTAACATGACTGCTACAAAAGCTGGTGTTTTCTACGATGGAAGGGGGGGGGGGAGGGGTATTAAGGAAGTACAATTTATAGATTCTTTCAACTCGCTACGTTGATAGTTTATACATAAGTAAAGATATTTCATATATTTAAAAAACTTTAATCAATAATGGCTTTTGGATGCAGTGGAGGGGGAGGGAAAAAATTACGTACAGAGCTTGTAAAGTAGGGATGCACAACCTGTGGCCCGTGATGGGTTAACTTGTGGTCCGCGAATTTCTTCAGTTTTTAACTGTGAAAAATCATAATTTTTTACCATATGTCACTGGAAAAAATCGCGAATTTCGTCAATTTGCCGCTGGAAAAAATTACAAATTTCCTTGACCGAGTTCGGAAAAATCGCGAATTTCGTCGATTATGTGCGGAAAATCTCAAATTTCGTTGATCGGCTGCGGAAATATCGCGAATATCATCAGTTTGCCGCAAGAAAAATAACAAATTTCGTCGGAGTCAATTAAAAATCGTGAATTTCGTTGATCGAACGCGGAAAAATCGCTATTTTCGTAAAAAATGGGTGTGGAAAAATCGCGAATTTTGTCGATAAGGTGCTGAATAATTCCAAATTTCATTGATCGGCTGCGGAAAAATCGCGAGTTTCGTCAGTTTAGCGCCAAAAAAATCGCGAATTTTGATAATTTGCCGCGGGAAAAATTACAAATTTCGTCAGAGTCAGTTAAAATTCGGGAGTTTCGTTAATAGGGAAAAGAAAAATCGCAAATTTTGTCGATGAGATGCTGAAAAATTGCAAATTTTGTTGATCGATTGCGGAAAAATCGCGAGTTTCGTCAGTTTATCGTGCGAAAAAATCGCGAATTTCATTAATTTTCCAAGTGAATAAAATTACAAATTTCGTCAGTCAGTTAAAAATCGTTGATCAGTTTCGGAAGAGAGGCGAATTTTTTCGATCATGTACGGAAAAATCTCAAATTTCGTTGATCGGCTGTGGGGAAAATCGCGAGTTTCGTCAGTTTAGCGCCAGAAAATATCGTGACTTTCGTCAATTTATCGCGAGAAAAAATCGCAAATTTTGTCACTGCTGCGGTAAAAAAATTCACGAATTTCGACAATTGATGGAAAAAATAACATATTTTGTCTATTGGTCGCAAAAATATTGCGAAACTCTTCAATCGTTCGTGGAAAAAAAATCATGAATTTTGTCAACTTTCCATTTATCAAAAAGTTAATCTTCATAAAGTGTTGTATGAGTATTCATACAAGATGTGAAGAAGCCCTACATACAATTATATATTTCTGTTTGTTTATTTTTTTATATACAAAAAATCATCATTCTACAAGACGAAAGAGTTATTAGCCCCCCCCCCCCCCCCCCAAACCTTCCCAATATACTTTGTGTTACTGAAGTGGCCCTCGACAACCCTAACATTTTTGTAGGTGGCCCTTCTCTTTAAAAGGTTGTACACCCCTATTGTAAAGGGAATAAATTAAGGACGAAGCGAAAAGGCATATCCTTTAGAGGAATTTTTCATTACCCTGCTTTTTTAGGTAAGGGGCAGATTTGTGGGTGTAATAAAATAGATAAATATGACATAAAATTTTGAGATTAGCCTTTTAACATCAAAATATGACATTTTACACAGGGATTTCCGCATGGTTTTATAATATGCTTATCTATTGTCTCTAGGGGTGGGGCTGGTATGGACAACAGGGGTAAACTAGAATCCCTTAGGATTGAGAAACAAAAGGACTTAGGTTTGAGTAACAAAAGGACTTAGGTTTGAGTAACAAAAACTTGTAATTTTGACAAGCTATGTGAACTGTGAGACTCCTATCCCTTTGTATTTAAAGAGGGAAAAATGGTTTGTAAACTATATCAAAATCTATGAATGTGTTTCAACGAAACTTATTGCACCTGTGGAATGCAATGAATGTTGAAATACCCTGAAAACCTCCTGATTTGTCACAAAAGGTTCTGTTAAACAATTTTTCTTTTGTATTTTTTAAAGGACTTTATAATGTTTGATTTTCTACTTCTAGTCCTTCGCTTTTAGTCTTTGTAATATTCTTCTTTTCTATTACATTATTTCACTAATAGTAATCTCTATATAATTTCTTAATAGTATTCTTAATTGTATTGATTTTTAAGAAATAGTCTTAGTTTTTGAATTTTTATATTAATTTGATATAAAAATAATTATTTCTTTCAACGGCAAGGAGAAATTTTTGGCAGTGTGTGCATACTTAGTGCATAAAACTGGAAAGCAATTTATCCGTTGGAGATACACGAAACATAAACTAGACTACATTTTAATTTTTCTATCTGATCTGTGGCCTTGTAACCGAAAAAAAAAAAAAAAATGCTTAACTGGAAACACTTTTTACGAGAATTGCTATCAAACCGTTATTTACAAAAAGTAATATTCATCTCTTTTAATGATAGAAAATCTACGATTATTTTAAAGCAAAGATTTTTTTTTTTTTTTTTTTTTTTTTTTTTTTTTTGAGTGATATGTTGTCGTCTGGAATAAATCACGTTTCCAGATCAAAGTTAAATAAATCTACAATAAATTTATGATTGTAATAACATAGATACTAAGATTTAAAATTTTAAAGCAAAATGTAGAGAAACATGAAACTGTTGAAATAAATTTCTTCCTTACCCGTTATTTATTACAAGCATTGTTTGACCATGTGATCAAGTGTTTCTTGATGTTGCTAAAATTTTGTAATTTTGATATGATTTTCTATAATATGGAAGGTTTCGATTTAGGCAATATTTGTAGAAATGCTGTAGATTGGAAAAGAATCGGATAGAGAGGTGACTACTGTTAGGGAGAATGTAGAAATATATTTGCTTCTATATTTTTTTGGAACTTTGAACGAGAATGCCGTTGCGCGGAGGGGGGGGGGGGGGATCAAAAACTAGAAAACAGGAATTCTGATTTTTACTTTCTTCTATCTTTACAAGAAGAAAGTACTGGATTCGTGAAAATTTTCGACTTTCGGTTTTCGACGGATTTACACGTTTTATTAGTCAGAGATTCCGAAAAACATGTTTTTACAAAATGTCTGTCTGTCTACCTGTGTGTGACACAAATTTTGTGGGCGCTCTATCTCAAGAACTAATGCACGGAATTTAATAAAAATTTATATTGAGTTAGTCCCTGTTATAAATCGGTGCTTATTAGTATTTGGTGTAAATCGCTCAACAGGTGGCGCTGCTATGTAGTATTTTTCACAATTTCCGCAATAGCTCAATCTTCAGAACTAATGCACGGATTTTCATCAAACTTCAGATTCAGTTAGAACTTTACATGAATTGAAGTTTTATGCATTTTGTCTAAATCGCTTAACAGGTGTCGCTGCTATACTGCATTTTTTTTTACGATTTCCGCAATAGCTCTATCTCAAGAACTAATGCACGAATTTTCATCAAACTTCAAATTCAGATATACTTTGGCATAAATTGGTGCTGAATTGGTGTAATTTCTTGTAATTCATTTAAATGACGTAATTTATATAGAAGAAAGTTTTGTGATGGCCACAACATACTAGTTTAGAATTTAGTGTCGCCACCGATTAAAAAAATTATGTATATAAATATAAATAGTACAAAACACATTTCTATCTTCAGAAAAGTATGCATATGGCGTCACTATCACAGAATAACACACAAATCCAACAAAAAGTAATGTCGTCGTTCGAGAAACTTGACAAAAAAAAAAAAAAAAAAAAATCAGCTTTCTGATGATTCACATGCTTTCATTTGTTTGCAACATTAATATAGATAGTTAAAATTGAATATAGTTTGTAATAGCTCCATGTTTTATCAGAAATCATTCATTTATATTTTTTCAAAGCACACTTTAATTGTAATTTTTTTTCACTTGTTATGGGAAAATGACAACAAAAAGATATTAATCTACTATTTTCCAACTATTTTTCCTTTACTTTCTACAGAAATGGAGTACTTCTGTTGCCAACGTTAAAGGAATGAAGTTAAAAACTACAAAATAATAATATCTCAAAAATGAATTGAGATGCAGTTTTTAAATAAATTGCATTTAAAAGTACTTTTTCCTCTATACGAAGGTATAAAAATAAAAAAAAAAATGTGGGATGCTTAGAAATTCGATATATCTGTTTTGTTCTACGGCTGGCTTATATAACGGAACATTATTTTTTAGAGACGACACTATAATTGCTGACCGAAAGAAATAGTATATCGGTGGCTAAAAAAAATACATGCAGGGATTTTAAAGGGCATGGGAAAAAGGCGAATAAAGCAATTTTTTTTTTTTTTTTCACAAAATATTACCAATATTTTTTTTATACATTAAAAGTATCAATTCTCAAAATCAGTTGAGGTTGTATACAAATAATTGAGAAAAATATCTTTATATGTGATAAAGAATAGTTTGGAAATTATCTTCAGCTGCAAAAATAAAAATATTTGAAATTTTTTTTTACACCACTGACTTATAGATTTCCGCTTTTAAGCTGTATTCGAAACCACGCAAAATGATAGTTATAAGCACGCTTTTTTTAAATTGTAAAATAAATGTCCACTTTAATGCTTTCATCATCTATTCTAATATTCACTTATCTTTACGTACCTAAACTTAATTTGGTAGGCGGAAAAAAAAAAAAAAAAACGCATGGGAAAATTAAGATTTATATTTCTGACCAATTCTTTGGAAACTGATGGAGCAAAAGTTCTGGAAATGTTCATACATAAAATATTTCCAGTAATAGTAAAAAGTATTTCGTAATCGCATTAGCGAACGTGGAAATGGAAGACATGAAACTCAGCAATTAAATAATACATTAACCCTTTATGTAACGACACTTCTTCAAAATACCATTAAAATAACTGTTCATAAAATTCATTTAATACATCGATTAGTAGTAATGCAGTTTAGTATGAGTTACAGATTCTTTACACTATCATGTTCCGGAAGCATTATTAGTTGCACAAAACAAAAGTATTTTTAAAATGATGATTTTTTTTGCCTTTGCATCTTTTCAGCTTTCTTGACGTTGAAAGATGGGGGGAGGGGGGGGGGTTCTATTGTAAGAACATGACATTTGTACATTTCCTAAATCTACAACAAGGTTAAAACAATGTGTGTTCTTAAATTATTGCCCTACCGGTGGCCGAGAAGTTCTGCTCTCGAAGCTGGTAGAGGGGAGGTGCTGGGTTCAAACCCAATCGCGCCCGTCGGCCTAATCGCTCGGCGTTTTCTTCAAACCATGGATTTTCATGCGTAAATACGGGTTAGGTTCCATTAGAAAGACCCCCCACGGAGGGCAACCCCCAACTTTTGGGCCATATCCCTCGTGTTGATAATTAGCCGTCATAAACACAACCAACCTCTTAAATTATTACACATCAATCTGCAATAGTTAAGCAAAAAATAATCCAGTCTTTAAACTTGTGAGGTCTCTGGAAATGTAGCATATGACACTTCAGGAAATATTTGAAAAGGATAAATACAGCTGAGTATTTGTTCCAATAATCCGGTTCAAAGTTATTCATTATACGCTATCTCAAATTGTGTGAAATATCTAATATCAACATCATTTCCCATTACTTACATGAAAATATCTCATAAAACACGATGGGTGTCACGTAAAAATTTCACAGAAGAAACAACCCTTTTATTATATATTATTCGTCTGTCAGATTAATATCATTCAACAAAAACCATTCTCCAAAACTATGGTCTTCTATCACTTTCAAATATGTATATTGAAGTGAGTTGCAAAATTCCAATGTACTCTTCGCCAACATAATACCTGTCTATTATTCTTTTAAAACTACAATCTTCAAAACGCCTGTTACAATCAAATAGAAAGCAAAATATTTTGAATGATTGTCAGTCGATAATAAGAGGAACCACTCTCTAAGGATTTAACCTGAGGGGTCCCATGGGTTGAAAGCATGATTTTTCCTTAAAGTTCAAAATTTGAGTACATTTTTTCTTAATAGCCATATTTATTTAGCTTAAAATATTTTATTTTTATTCAATTATATTTTTGAAGTAAGCTATAGATTTTTTTTTAATTAAGGGTGTATTCGAAAAAATATGTTTCCACCCTCAACAGCTCGAAATTTTCTGAGACATTTTCAGACTCATTTTTAAAAGTAAAAATATGGGACTTGCTGAGGTGATTTTTGAAGAGAATCATTAGGGCCCGTGTGATTTCATTTTTCGCTCAATTCATTAGAATTCGATTTTTAAACAATTATTTTCTCAGTAGGACCCTTTTTTCCATTTCCAGATCTCCCGCTTCGGAAAATTCGGTTCAAAATGCCGACTTTGACAGCCTTTTTTAGACTATTTTCTGCATTTATCAAAAAATCGAGAAGCATGGCACATTACGTAGTTTCTAAATAAGAGAATTTCTCAGTTTGATGCGTTTGAGAGCAAAAATGAATCAGAAAATATGCAGTTTGGATTGGAATACACCCTTAAATAAAGATAACAGTAAATTTTGCATTTAAATTCCCGAAAAGAATTTTTCTGAAACAAATACCCTTACTCTTTTAATGAATTCTCGGGTGTCATTTGGGCAAAGTCAGCAATAAATAAATAAATTATTTATTAAATATCGCCTTCATGTCGCAAAAAAAAAAAAAAAAAAAAAAAAACTAAGCTTTACTACGTTTTTTAAATTACATAGATATTAAATTCCTCAAAACCTAAAAAAACGAACTTCATATTTGTTGGAGTTTAAGTGGCCTATCAAGCCAAAAGCACCCCATTCTCGATAGCAGGAATTCGCTGTCTCATATTTAAACAATTAGAAAAAATCTCTTGTGGCTATGCTGCTTTTGAAATGGAAATAGGTAAAATGCTCTTACCTGGGATTCATCAATATCGCGATGACGTATATCTTCATCGGTGTGGCGTGGCCAGGGATTTATCCAAAAGCTTCTTGAAGAAATTATTTTTATTTTATTTTGTGAAGCATTATTTATCCTTTGAAGTATCCTTTGAGAGCTTAATATGAATCGCTAAATCCATGGGAAGATATAATGTAATATGAATTAGTATTGTGTGTTTTTACGATAAAGAAAGATTCAACTTTTAGCTTTAAATACTTATAATTAAACATATTACTGGAGTATAAGAAACTCCGTCTTAACAGAGAGGCTACATGATTAAGAGTGATAATACATAAAGCTGCTAAAACACATATTCGCAGCGTAGAAAAAAATATATAATAATTAAAGGTGTCTGGCAAAAGTCAAAATGTGCAGATGTTCCTTTTAGTTACATATTAGTGATGAAATCTTAGTTATTAGAACATATGCTTTAGAGAGTTACTCAAGTGGGCTGTAATAGCACTCATTATCAAATGCGGAAGTAAAAGAAACAGTTCGTAAATTCGCTTGTTAAAATGATCTGTGTTTAGTAACAAGTTCTTTCTTTTCTTTTTTTTTTAATCACTTTTAGCAGTTGCCGAAGAACATCTGGGGAATTAAATTTAACACCCCTCCTTAATCTCCTCAGATGGATAAGGTAACAAGTTCATAGTCTTGATGTCACACAAAAGTTGAGGTTTGGGTGTGGGCTTCGTCAAGCAGTCAGCAATCATGTATTGCGTGGGACAATATTTTAATTCGATAATTTTATCCTCCTTTAATTGTCTTATGGCGTGAAAGCGGATATCAATGTGTTTTGTCCGCTTCGAAAATTTTTCATTTTCTATCATCTTTATACTGCTTTGGTTGTCATGGTAAAGTAAAATAGGTTTTACTTGATACAAGTTAAGATCTTCTAGCAGTTTTAATAGCCATAAAATTTCTTGTCCTGCGGTTGCTGCAGCAACATATTCCGCTTCAGCGGAAGAATATGCAATGCTTGACTGTAATTTTGTAGTCCATTGAATGGGATTATCACCCAGAAAAAAAATATTGCCGGTGGTTGATTTTCTATTTTTAGTGTCCCCAGCCCAATCAGCATCAGCATACGCGATGAGTATTGGTGGTTTATTTTTGCTTATTGTTAGGCATAGGTTTTTTGTGCAATTGAGGTAAATAATAATTCTTTTTGCCGCTTTCCAATCCTTCTCGCGTGGCGTTGCACTTCTCCTACTAAGTATATTTACTGGTGCCATAATGTCGGGTCGAGTGACTGTGGCAATATACAAGAGCGAACCGATCGCTTGCCTAAACTTTGTATTGTTCGGAAGTAAATTGTCGCTATCTTCTAATTTATAGAAACCTACTTCCATCGGTGTACCAATAGGTCTTGCATCTGTTAAATTTAACTTTCTAACCAAATCTTCTATTTTTGACTTTTGGTTTAATTTGTAACCATCATTCGTTTTGATTATGTTGGTTCCTAGGTACTGACTTATTTCGCCTAAGTCTTTTACTCCGTACTCATTTTGCAATTGTTTTATTACATCTTTAATTATTTCACTTTTACTCGCGATTAAAATATCGTCAACGTAGACGATGATATAAGTGAAATTTTCCTTTTCTTTTCTAGTAAACAAACATGAGTCAGCAGTGCTTTGCACAAAATTCATGTTTTTTAATGATTCTGCGATCTTTTTGTGCCAGGCTCTAGCTGCCTGCTTTAAGCCGTAGATTGTTTTATTCAGTTTACACACTTTGTTTTCACAATTTTTTTCTATAAAACCCTCTGGTTGTTTCATGAAAATTTCTTCTTCTATTTCGCCGTGAAGAAATGCAGTGTCGATGTCAATGTGTTGAACAGAAAGATTTTTGTATGCCGCTGAGGCTAAAAATGTGCGGATTGTTGTGTGTGAAACTACGGGTGCGAAGGTTTCATCATAATCTTCGCCGTACTTCTGATTATATCCTTTCGCTACTAAACGGGCCTTGTATTTTTGTACATTTCCTAAATTATCTAACTTTCTCTTAAAAATCCACTTACAACCAATAATTTTCTTATTTGGTGGGGGATCCACTAAGTCCCAAGTTTTATTTTTCTTTAATGAGTGGATTTCTTGTTGAGCGGCTTTGAGCCAATTTTCTTTTTCTACTGGGTTGTTCATGTTTGCTATGTCATAAAAATCGGTTGGTTCGAATGTGTCATTTGTTTTTACGTGACATACGTATCTGTCGGGTGGTACTCCTCTATTTGACCTCTGAGACCTTCTCGGTTCTATGTCGGGTTGTTTGGACGCGGTTGGTTCTTCGTCCGAATTACTTAACTCTGTTTGAATGTTGTTGTTGTCATTGTCTGAGTTTTCTACCTCTTCGCTTTCTTTTAAGTTGTTTTCACTATTTTCTATAAATTTAACTGTTCTCGCTATTATTATTTTGTTTTCTTTTGTGAATATACGGTAACCTTTTGATTTGTTGTCATACCCCACAAGTATTCCTTCCTGCGCTCTATCATCTAATTTGTTTCGCTGATGTTTTTGTATATAGGCATAAGCTTTACAGCCGAATGTACGCAGGTAGTGTAAGGTGGGTTTTCGGTTGAACCAAATTTCGAACGGTGTTTTGTTTGTTATTTTGGTTGGTAGCCTATTCTGCAGGTGATTGGCGGTATTTATGGCTTCTCCCCAGAATTTTTGAGGTAAGCCTGCTTCGGAGAGTAGACTCCTAGTCATATCTAATAATGACCTATTCTTTCTTTCCGCTACGCCGTTTTGGCTCGGACAAAATGGTACAGTAAACTGGTGTTGGATACCTCTTGCCCTTAGGTATTCTTCCGTTTGTTTACCTAAATATTCCCCTCCATTATCGGATCTAATAGCTTTAGGGAATCTGCCGAATTGGGTTTTCACCATGGCTACATAATCTTTTAACTTTTCGTGAACTTCATTTTTATGCGAAAGTAAGTAAATTACTGTGAACCTTGAATAGTCGTCTATAAAAGTGACGAACATTGTTTTTCCCCCGATAGTAGGTGTACCGATAGATGTGCACACGTCCGTGTGTATCAGATCGAGCACTTTGCCTGTTTTGGGACAGTTTGTTGATTTCGGATATGGGGCATCACTTATTTTTGTTTGGATACATATTTCACACAATGCGTTATGATTACAGTTATTTATTTTTATACCGTCTGCTAAGTTTTTATTTATTAATTCTTTTATCGCATTATAGTTACGATGGCCAAGCCGTTTGTGCCAAACTTCTATGCAATTTTGTTTTTACATTCATGTGCAATGTTTACTTTATTAGTTTCAGCGCTTTCTAATAATTCGACTTGATATAAATTATTTTTCATTCTTGCTTCAAGATAAATATTCCCGTTTCGAGATAACGTGCATTTTTCTTTATCGAAAATTAATTTATAGCCATTCTGTGTTGCTTTGCTTACCGATATGAGGTTCGATTCTAATTCTGGTACGTATAATACTTCTTTTAATGTGATTGTGTTTATCCCTCCATCGGATGTTTTTGTTTTAAATGTCGTTTCACCTGTACCGTGTGAATTCAGCGTTTTTCCATTGGCAATGATGACTGTCGTCTTTTCAGTGTCGTTAAACTTAGTGAATGCATCTTTACTGTTTAGAATGTGTGTCGATGATCCTGAGTCGATTATCCAGGTTTGTTTTCCTGGTTTCTGGACTAAAAAAGCTGCGTCGCTGCCTTTTCCTGAATTGCCCTGTGTTTTGTTAATCCGAATTGGTTCTGTTTCACGGTTTTTGTTTTCTCTATAATTGTTTGCGTCTTCATAACATAACGATGATGTGTAATACTTGGATTTGTGCGGCTGTTTTTGTGACGGTGAGTAAGTGTTTCTGTTCTTAAGATGCCAGCACTCTCTGTATGTATGGTTTTTTAATTTACAGTATGTACACTGTTTGTCCTTTTTATTATAGTGTTCAGCCGGAAACCTTTTATGCGTTTTAAACGCTTTTGAGGAATTCTCGCTCTGATCTGTGTTTTCTAAACGTCTTGTATATTCATCAGTGAGTTTTCCTTTTATAAACTCTGAATTAAGTTCATTTTCTGGACGGGCCTCGAGGGCTATAATTAAGGTGTTGTAGCTAGGTGGCAATGAACAAAGTAACAGAGCTGAAATGTGCGAGTCATTAATAGTTTCGCCTATGGCTGAAAGTTTATCAACAAGTTCTAAAATATGTGTAATGTGTTTTATTAGATTGCCGTTTTCTGGGAGTTTTGCTCCGTATAATTTTCTCAGCAAATATAACTTGCTTGAGAGATTAGCCCTTTCATGAATTGTTTTTAAAGCTTGCCAGGTTTCTCTGGCAGTGTTTAAGTGCTTTACATGCACGATCTGTGAGTCTTCAATACTCAAGTTGATAATTGCACGTGCTTTACGGTCCCTCTTCGTCCAGTCCGTGGTAATTGGATCTGGGGGATTTTGTGTTATTACATCAAACAATTCTTCTTTTATTAAAATCATTTCTGCGCGAAATTTCCAATTTGCGTAATTATGCGAATTTAATTTTTCGACAATTTGGACGTCTTTGATCCCTGCCATGTTTATTTTTATTTGTTTATGCGACCAACCTATTTCCTTTTTATTTATTTATTTACTGTAAAAATGTAAAATGAACGATTTCTTTTTTATTATTATTATTACTCACAACCAACAAATTGTTCATTCACTAATTATTTAAATGTTCATTACATAAAACATAAATATATAAATGTTTCTTTTTCATTCACCTTTATATTTCTGGTACAATAACATTCATAATTTTATTCAATGCAGCATCTTTTTATTTATTTTTTTTTTATTCAGAACATGAATATTTTTAATATTTATAATCTAAGCCACTATATAAAATTTTTCTTCTTTTTCGCTAAACATGAGCACTTTATCTGTCTCATTAATCTTTTTGTTGGAGTTTAAGTGGCCTATCAAGCCAAAAGCACCCCATTCTCGATAGCAGGAATTCGCTGTCTCATATTTAAACAATTAGAAAAAATCTCTTGTGGCTATGCTGCTTTTGAAATGGAAATAGGTAAAATGCTCTTACCTGGGATTCATCAATATCGCGATGACGTATATCTTCATCGGTGTGGCGTGGCCAGGGATTTATCCAAAAGCTTCTTGAAGAAATTATTTTTATTTTATTTTGTGAAGCATTATTTATCCTTTGAAGTATCCTTTGAGAGCTTAATATGAATCGCTAAATCCATGGGAAGATATAATGTAATATGAATTAGTATTGTGTGTTTTTACGATAAAGAAAGATTCAACTTTTAGCTTTAAATACTTATAATTAAACATATTACTGGAGTATAAGAAACTCCGTCTTAACAGAGAGGCTACATGATTAAGAGTGATAATACATAAAGCTGCTAAAACACATATTCGCAGCGTAGAAAAAAATATATAATAATTAAAGGTGTCTGGCAAAAGTCAAAATGTGCAGATGTTCCTTTTAGTTACATATTAGTGATGAAATCTTAGTTATTAGAACATATGCTTTAGAGAGTTACTCAAGTGGGCTGTAATAGCACTCATTATCAAATGCGGAAGTAAAAGAAACAGTTCGTAAATTCGCTTGTTAAAATGATCTGTGTTTAGTAACAAGTTCTTTCTTTTCTTTTTTTTTTAATCACTTTTAGCAGTTGCCGAAGAACATCTGGGGAATTAAATTTAACAATATTTTCTGTTATGTATAGAAATCTATGTGTTTCTGTGTGTGTTTATAGAATTAGTAGATTAACACAAGATGTAAATAAAACTATATTGAAATTTAACATGTTACAATTTCTTGCATGTGCACAGTAAAGAGAGCTTGCAGTTTACAAGGACGCTTGCAGGTTACAAGGACCGGGGATTTTGTTACCCGGCTGCGAAAATTGCGAAATCACAGCTAGAGAGATGAGCTGTTGCGTACAGTCCGAATGCTTGAGTTCAACTGCCTCTTCAAAATGTACAATCACTGCAACCAGAAAGTGACCTTGATTCCTTGATCAAAAACCATAACTCACAATAATTATTTTTAAACAACTGAGGAGATGAAAGTATCTTGATATAATAAACAAAATTGGATATAACACCATTTCAGATGATTCATGGTTAATTGCTAAAGAGATAATATCAATAAAGGTTTTCTTAAATAAAAGTTATAACCATAAATCACTCTAAAGTGATTTTAGTTGAAGTAAATGGGTTCTCATAAATATAAATTGATAAAATGTATGTTCACTGAACACTATGTATAAAAAATAAATTAATTATTTTTTAAAGATTGCCTTCATGTCGTTAAAAAAATGTAAGCTTTACTATGTTTTTAAAACAGATATTTAATTCCTTAAAAAACAAGCTTTATATTATATTTTTTGTTATGTATACAACTTAATAAATGCAATACTTTCCAGTAATCTTTTATCCGATTTGTTTTTACCTATGTGCGCTTTACTCCCGTGATTCCAGTATCTTATAGAAATGTTTATTTTAATTTATTTTGTTTAGTTTAAATGTTTAGAATAATATATCTGGAAATTCCATGATGAAACTAAAAATTGCAAAAAATTCGACTTCAATCAATTGCTTAATATTACAAAAAAAAAAAAAAAAAAAAAAAAAAGAAGTAACAATCTATGCTAATTTCTAATTTTAGGCGTATCTTAACAAAGATATTTACTTATTATTTTTTTTTCTTTATTTGTTCTGTTAATATCTGAAAATACTAATGCCACTGATCAGGACATAAAAAATTATAAATTGATAAGCGATTCAGAAAGTCTAAAATTTGTTATTATTAATAATATAATTTTATGTTAATAAACAAAAAATTCAAATAGCGTTCAATAAAATAAAAATAAAACTTTCCGATCGTATCTATTATAACTGACTTCTTTAAAATTTACAAAAAAAAAAAAAAAAAAAAAAAGTTTGTATATTATACATGCATAAGTCGAAAATCAAATTGTTATGTAAACGAGCATTCTCGTATGCGAACATTCACAACATTTTTCAATATTTGTATTCTAATTATCAACGGAAAGCATTCTTATTCACATAATGTCCAAATTAAGTAGTGGTGTAAATGTGAATTTTCATATGCGAATATTCAGGAATTTTTTCTATATTTGCATTTTTAAACATCAACGGAAAATATTGGTATTACCGCTCGCGAATATCAAATATCAAATAGTGATATTAATTAGAATTGTCGTGCGAATTTTCAATTTTTTTCAATATTAGCATTTGTAGACATCGACAAAAAATATTTGTATTCGCGTTCGCGAATAAATTGTATTTCCTTACCCCCCCCCCCCCCCTCCACCGTAGAAAACACCAGCTTGTCCTTTGTAGCAGTCATGTTAAACTTCTCTTAATGAAATGTTAAAATTTTGTTTTTTTGTACCAAATCTTAGAATTGTCTAACCCACCCATTAACTCTGTGCCCCCCCCCCCCTTCTACGCTGTAAAAAACTGACAGTGTAAAAACTGCCCTTTAGTTGTTAGCATTTATTTATAGACAAGTTCAATATTTAACAATTCCTTGTCTCGTTTTTTCCGGTCCCTTTTTTTCCTTGTCACGTTTTGCCGCTCTCCTTTTTTCTGTCATGTTTTTTCTTGTCACCTTTTTTCGTTTTACCGGTTAGATATACATACGTATATATATATATATGCATAGTATTATTTTATAAATAAAGCCTCATGCAACAGTATTTACTAGGATATAAACTATAAAAGTATGAAAAAATATAAAAACAAACTGAAAGAGCACTTTTCAAATAAAAAACCTCTTATAAAAAGCGAGATTTATAAATTTAACATTGATGAATTGATTTAAATAATTTTCAATCTACATCAAACGAGCAGCTGAAGCTAGAAGAAAAAATACACACGTTCCTCTTCATCGAAACTTTCAAATTAAATTTCGTTCTGGTTTGAATTCAGCTAATTGTTAAAGAACATAACCGTATCATAACTGTTACGGTTGAACACTAGATTTTTTGTCACATTTTAAGTAGAGACTAATCCGTCGTGGGTGCAAAGTCCTCCAAGTTACCTGTGAATTAACCTCTGGAGGTGCCTTGCCAGGTGAATATCTCGTCACCTGATCAAGGTTATAAATTACGAGGCCAACTTGAGCAGCAAAGCGCAGGTACAAACCAACAAGAACAAAATGTTACGGCTGTTCTCAACTGCTCTGCTCAACAAGCGCAAAACGTTCTGACACATTTACGAATTCATTTTTTAACGGAAAGATATAAAATTGGAAAGCTTGATCATGGAACCGATTTGAAATCGAACTGTGTTTTCCATTTTTGATAAATAAATTACCTACTGAGTTATAACCGATTTTGATCGCGTGACACGGCATTTTCTCCCCTTACTGACTAGATTTTCTTCTTTCGTTCGGAAGTTCAGTTCAAAATGCCAACTTTGACAGTATTTTCTGAAAGACATGTTGCGTTTACAAGATAACGGAAAAAATAGTTCAATGACATAGTTTCTGAATAACAACACCTTCTAGTTTCATGCGTTTCCAAACAAAAATGAATTAAAACTTATGTCAGAAAGTTGACCCTTTGGATTTGAGAACAGCCTTAAGTAACCGGATTAACTAAGTTCGCATCTAAGCAGCAGGCACAGCCGATAGGATGAAGATCTAGACTCTCGTCAGATTTACTGACGCTACGTGGCGATTAGGCGGTCACCGCCTCGATACCAGGTATCAAGCCCGTTCAGCTGGAGGGACTCGGCAGGTAGAGGCCTGGTCATCGGTTAGAAAGAAAAAAGTAGAGACTAATATATAAAACTATATTAATTTGCATATTTTATTAATAAAATAATTATCAAAATAATACATATGCTTATCAAACGCACTAGTGTGTTCATAAATATAATTTGCGAGATTTATTACGTAACTGCGAATTTGCGTAAATCTCATAATACGTAAGTCGAGGGATGCCGTTATTTAATCTTAACAGTTCGAAATAAATCTTAATTTAGAACGTTTTTGATAGTACGTTTCTAGCATAGCCGGTTGGCTACCTTCTGACACATATTTTAAATCATTTTTCCCCTCAAAGATATCATATTGGCATGTCCTCTTATTTAGAAAGTATGTAATCGAACTGTTCTTTCCATTTCTCGGTAAAGGAAAACAATTTGATAGAAAAATTCAAAAATTCTGAATTTTTCAACCATGGCAATTTTGAACCCAATTTCCGGATGCGACTTGAACAGGAAAGGAAAAAAACGGTCATCTGGAGATAACAGTCGCTTTTAACTCAAGATGTAATCCATTTATCAGATAATGATAAAAACAAACAAAAAAAAAACACTTTTCGATTCAAATCCTTTCAGAAATTATGCCTTATGCAAGTATCATGCTTTTATGTTTAACAATGTGTCAGAAAGTTTCGGAGTATTCAGCTAGGAGAAATATTGTTTTGAGAACCACTTTAAGGCTATTCTGAAATACTAAAGGGGCTACTTTTTGGCACAATTTTTTTCATTTTTGATCAAATCATTTCTGATCGTATGAATATTCCATTTTGTGCTGCGGTTACAGCCTTGCCAACATATGATAGAGAGAAGTGCGATGGTGGGTATCGTTCCAAGTGGTTCAGTTGGTAGAACGTACGTCGGTGCACTATACCGATTACCCGGGTTCGATTCCCGGTTTGGACACTTTTTCTTTCTGTTGGCTATACGCCTTTTAAGCAAATAAAATTTTAAATATTATTGAATACCGGGCTATTACAAATGATGGATCCGATTTTTAAAAAAAATCATGTTTTCGAAACTACTGTACATTCATTGTATTACAATAAGTGATACATGAATTTAAAGAGAAATATATTAAGTTTTTTTCAGTTACAAATGTTCGATGTGTGACCCTTTTGTTACACGGATACGTCCAATCTGTAATCGAGTTCGTTCCAAACATTTTGTAGCATCACTCTGTCAATGGTTCTGAAAGCTTCACAAATGCGTTCTTTAAGTTCGGAACCCTTTGTTTTCGGCATTGGTGGTACATAAACAATGTCTTTGACACTGTCAGAACTCAGAACTTAAAGAACGCATTTGTGCAGAATTCAGAACCATTGACAGAGTGATGCTACAAAATGTTTGGGACGAACTGGATTACAGATTGGACGTATCCCATGTAACAAGAGGGTCGCACATCGAACATTTGTAACTGAAAAAAACTTGTTATACTTCCCTTTAAATTCGTGTATCACTTATTGTAATATGTGCAGTAGTTTCGAAAATAATGATTTTTTTAAATCGGGTCCATCATTTATAATAGCCCTGTATAATGATAGTTTCAAATTCACAAAATTGTGACTAGACTTTTCACAAACTTAAAAAAAAAATCTTTACAATTTCATAAAAACAAGAGCCAGGGGTCGATGCAGGATTTTTTTTTTTTTTTTTTTTTTTGAGGTGGGGGGGGGGGGGGTGCTATTTCGTGAAAAGCTAAAGTTATTTTTGTGAAATTTATTATGTTTGTGAAAAATAACATTTTGTTGCGAATGATGAAATCTAGTTACTCAAATTCGAACCAAACATTTATTATAATAGCTTCTTTAAGTCCTTCTGCTAAAGATTTTATTTCTGGTGAACTTATTTTGTTTGTAAATTACACATTTTAGAACCTAACAAAATGAAAAAAAAAAAATAATGAAGAGTATGTTTTACCGGAATGGAATTTTGTGAAGAGGCTTATATGATTAAGAGGAATTTTGTGAAGGTGCCTGTTTTATTAAGACAAATTTTCGGAAAGAGCCTGTTTTACTAAAAAGAATTTTGTGAAAGGGCTTGTTCAATTATAAAAAGGATTTTTGTGAGGGGCCTGTATTATTAAAATGGATTTCTGTGAAGGGCCCGTTTTATTAAATGAAATTTTGTGAAATGGCTCTAAATAGGCCCAAATTTTGCTTGGATCAACCCCTGGGAGCATATAAGAAAAGTCTGGACAAGCGCCTGAAATGTGTGCATCATAATAAACATCACATTCTAATCAGGATAAATAAAATTCATATCATTTAATTGACAAAGATTTAAGTTGGAAATTGTAAGTATAATCGATTTATAAGTTCAAAATAAATTGTTTGTCTGCTAGGGATTTATTTTATTTATTATTATTATTATTATTATTATTTTTTTTTACAAATCATTTTTTTTTTTTTAAGTTTAAAAGTGATGATTTCCGTTAAGTATGTACAGCTATAGATATGTATCCATATTAATCCATTGCTCTGAAGTGAAGAGCTCAGATGATAAAGGTGGTATGTGACAAAAAAAATTAGTTAATTATATAATTGAAGATAATGAATCCTCTACCATCTGATAAATTATTATTTGAAAAAACATAACACTCACAGGTATTTTAATTGATAAAGGAGGTATTTGACAATAAAGGTCTAGACATATGCATCATTCTACTCGCGGTCAATTCTCGTGGTGGTAAGGCGGTGCTATTCATGTTTAATAACTTTACATGAAAACTGCCGGACATCGAGCAGGAGAAAAAGTTTACGTCAAATTCGATCTAATCTTCTTGTCTCTTTTGCATTGTTGTATCTCCTTTCCTTTTGTTAAAAACCGCAAGTATGATTGGAAAAGAAAGGGCAGGTGATATTTTTATTGCTTTCCCATGAAAGGGAGCACATTTCTTTTCTAAACGGAGCCTATAAGGCCACATTCATAAAGGAAAAGTTTTCACTGTCATTGTAAAGCAATAAAAAGTAGTTTGGAACAAAAGGGGAGGAATTCAACAAAATAAAGGAGATAAGAAGATTAGATCGAATTTCTCTCTTTCGCAGGATGTTGCAGGACGTCCAGTACTTTCCCTGTAAAGCTATAAAAGGTGATAAACGCCGCGTATCCATAAGAAAGCGCCGCTTGACCACACTGTAAAAAGAACTGCAAAGTTACTAAAATTTTTCTAGGAAACTGGGATTCCTCGAACTTTTTACGTAAACGGCAACAACAAAAATTCATGTAACAGATTCACAATTGAGCTGTAAATCAAAAAATCTGTAAGGTTACTAAGAATTGTTTAGGAAACTGAGATGCTTAGAACTTTTTATGTAACTGCAGCCCTAGGAAACTGAGATGCCTAGAACTTTTTATGTAACTGCAGCCCTGGTTACAGATAAATCTTTAGTAAGGTTAGTGTAACTTTAGTAGGTTCTTTTGTAAAGTTACAGGTTTCTGTAGCTTTACAAAACTAGTTTTGTAGATGTACATCTTTTTTTGTATAGTGTACAATTAAAAATTTAGTAAGCATACAGATTTCCGTAACTTTAGAAGTGCAGAGTTACACTTTTTCTTTTACAGTGCAGAACAAAATGACCGCAACTAGACTGATACGTCTATCTGGAGCTTAAGCGCAAGTAGATATTTGGAACTTTATACCTCATTTTCTCAAAATGATAATTGTCTCACTTACCACCTTTATCATCTGAGCTCTTCAAACGTATTAATAAATTTGTGAATTCTTTAAAACTACATTTTCTGCCATACTTATCATGTATAATTCTTTTATTTACAGGGCATACATCAATAATAAAGGCATCCTCGGCGAACCACTTATCCGTCTCATTTCGGATTTCTTGTTCTATATCAGTCACAAACATCCAAGATTTCCAGTAAAACGACCAAAAACGCATGTTGTCTTTATATTGAGAATAATCCTAGCCATCATTTTGAAACTGGAAAATGCCCCAAGAACAGAGAAGTACGTGAATTGTATAAAATTATTTTATGGTATTATTCCAGAACCATATGTGCCATGTGACGATGTTAAAGATTTACTTCTGTTTCTGTTGGAATTTGAAAATCGCAAGGAGAAAATCATAGAAACATATCTCGCCACTTATGTAGAGCTGTTTGGTGCGGAGAATACAGCATCGTATACACCGAGGTCGCTGAAGCACCTTACTAGATGTGTCATAAGAAATGAAATTATAAAAAGTTCAAAAACTGTACAAACAGCAGTACATCATATGTGCTTGCCTGAAACTTTGAAGCAGTTATTGGTTGGAGCACCTGAATAAAATAACTTTTATCTGTATTCCAGCATTAATTGATTTCGTACAAACTCTAACACTGATGTATCAGTTATTCTTTACGTTATATACGCTTCGTCAGTGAGTAAAAAAGTCTGTAAAATTTTCATTTTTGGGGAATTTTTTTTGTTTGTTTTTCATTTATGCTTTTAGGTAGCTTTCATTACAAAAAGCTACCTATTACAGCCGTTCGGAAGAAAGCGATTTCAAAAAATTTTTGTATATTTTCATCGATCATGACCCCCAGACCCCGAAACCACCCTCCGTTCAAAATTGACATATATATATATATGACGTTTGTCACACTGTAACTCTCGTATTTATGAACCAATTTGGATGTAATTCGGTGTGTACATAGTACATACCAATGTCTCGACCGAGTTCGTTGGCCAGCTTCATCCGCCATTTTTTTTAAAAAATTTAAAATTTGAAATGTGGTACCAAAAAATTGAAAATGGAAAAATATTTTTTTCTTATGTGTTTGACCTTTATATAAAGATTCCGGAGCAGTTTTTCTTTCGTCTATATCTTAAAAAATGGCTGAGTTATAGCATTTTGAATTTCTAGCGTGGCTGACATTTTGAAACGTCCTGAAATTTGTCACGCGATAAAAAGCGTATTTATGAACCGATTTGGATGTAACTTCGTTTATACATAGTACATACCAATGTCTGGACCGAGATCGTTGACCAGCTTCATCCGCCATCTTGTTTAAAAATGTCGGTCATTTAAATTTTTAAGAAAAATTTAAATTTGAAATGTGGTACAAAAAATTGAAAATGGAAAAAATATTTTTTCCTTAAGTGTTTGACCTTGATAAAAAAATTCGGGAACAGTTTTTGTTTCATCTATATCTTAAAAAATGACTGAGTTATACCATTTTGAACTTCTAGCGTGACTGACATTTTGAAACGTCTTGATATTTGTCACGTGATAACGGGCGTATTTATGAACCGATTTGGATGTACCTTGGTGTGTACATAGTACATACAAATATCTAGACCGAGTTTGTTGTCCAGCTTCATCCGCCATCTTGTTTAAAAATAGCGGCCATTTAAAAAAATTTAAATTTAAAATGAGATACCAAAAAATTGGAAAATGAAAAAGATTTTTTTCGTATGTGTTTGACCTTAATACAAAGATTCCGGAACAGTTTTTGTTTCGTCTATATCTAAAAAAATGGTTGAATTATAGCATTTTGAATTTCTATTGTGGCTGACATTTTAAAAAGACCTGATTTTTGTCACGCGATAACTGGCGTTTGTATGAACCGATTTGGATGTAACTTGGTCTGTACATAGTACATACCAATGTCTCGACCGAGTTCGTTGGCCAGCTTCATTCGCCATCTTGTTTCAAAATGGCGGCCATTTAAAAAATTTAAAAAAATTTTAAATTTAAAATGAGATACCAAAAAATTGGAAAATGAAAAAGATTTTTTTCGTATGTGTTTGACCTTAATACAAAGATTCCGGAACAGTTTTTGTTTTGTCTATATCTAAACAAGTGGGTAAGTGTGATCACAGATCGCACAGAGGGTTTCGTTTAATATTCCTTTCAAAACACTTTATCATTTTGAAAAATCTGTTAGTTCCACATTTCACAACCAGGGGGCGCACTTGATTCTAAACAAACCTGTATCCGAACGAAAATCCGTTTTACATACTATCCGTTGATATATTAGTCGAGGAGATTGGGTCCATAGCACCCGAGATAAGTAGGCGCACCTGGCGGAAAAAAATGGAACTAAAATATGTAAGGCTATGGTGCATAATATGAAAGAATGGTCAAAGGGGTGTCGGCAAAAATTGGAAAATTTCTCCCCGGGTTAAAAGGGCGGAGGTTAGAAAAATTGCTTAAAATACACAAGTTAGAGCCCAGAGGGGTAAATAATAAAAGACTTTTTGAAAATATTATGATTTGTCGTGTGGTCTGAGGCATTCAGCTATACGTTTGCAAAATTTCATGTCACCAACTTAATTAGGGGCTCTCTTAGAAAGAATTGCTTCAAATACATATGCGGTAGCTCAAAGGGTTAAACATAAGACTTTTTCAAAATTTTATGATTTGTCGCCTGGCCACAGGTGTTCTGCAATAAGTATGCAAAATTTCAAATCTCCAATTTAATTAGGGGCTCAGTTAGAAAGAATGGCTTAAAATACACAAGCTGGAGTTGAAAGGGTTAAACATAAAACTTTTTCAAAATTTATTATTTGACGTGAGATCTGAGGTGTTGAGCTATAAGTATGCAAAATTTCACGCATCCAACCTAATTAGGGGCTTACTTAGAAAGAATTGTTTAAAATACACATGTGGGACCGCAAAGAGTTAAATGTACGACTTTTTCATAATTTTATCATTTGTCGTATGATGTGAGGTGTTCAGCTATAAGTACCCAAAATTTCATGTCTCCAACATAATTAGGAGCTCACTTAGAAAGAATTGTTTAAAATACACATGCGGGAGCCCAAAGGGTTAAATATACGACTTTTTCAAAATTTTATGATTTGTCGTTGGATGTGAGGTATTCAGCTATAAGTATGCAAAATTTCACGCCCCCAACCTAATTAGGGACTCACTTAGAAAGAATTGTTTAAAATACACATATGGGACCCCAAAGGGTTAAACGTACGACATTTTCAAAATTTTATGATTTGTCGTTTGATGTGAGATGTTCAGCTATAAGTATGCAAAATTTCACGTCTCCAAACTAATTAGGAGCTCACTTAGAAATAATTGTTTAAAATACGCATGTGGGAGCCCGAAGAGTTAAATGTACGACATTTTCAAAATTTTATGGTTTGTCGTTTGATGTGAGGTATTCAGCTATAAGTATGCAAAATTTCACTCCTCCAACCTAATTAGGGTTCACTTAGAAAGAATTGTTTAAATTACACATGTGGGAGCCCAAAGGCTTAAATGTACGACTTTTTCAAAATTTTATGATTTGTCGTTTGATGTGCGGTATTCAGCTATAAGTATGCAGAATTTCACTCCTGCAACATAATTAGGGTTCACTTAGAAAGAATTGTTTAAAATACACATGTGGGAGCCCAAAAGGTTAAATGTACGACTTTTTCAAAATTTTAGGATTTGTCGTTTGATGTGAGGTATTCAGTTATAAGTATGCAAAATTTCACTCCTCCAACCTAATTAGGGTTCACTTAGAAAGAATTGTTTAAAATACACATGCGGGAACTCAAAGGGTTAAATATACGACTTTTTCAAAATTTTATCATTTGTCGTATAATGAGAGGTGTTCAGCTATAAGTACCCAAAATTTCATGTCTCCAACATAATTAAGAGCTCACTTAGAAAGAATTGTTTAAAATACACATGCGGGAGCCCAAAGGGTTAAATGTACGACTTTTTCAAAATTTTATTATTTGTCGTATGTTGTGAGGTGTTCAGCTATAAGTACCCAAAATTTCATGTCTCCAACAAGTATAGTTTCTGAGAACGGGCTCTGTGACGGACAGACAGACAGACAGAGGAGCGAGACGAATATGGTTTCGTGAGATGAACGAAACCCTAAAAAATGGTTGAGTTATAGCATTTTGAATTACTATTGTGGCTGACATTTTAAAACGACCTGATTTTTGTCACGCGGTAACAGGCGCATTTATGAACCGATTTGGATGTAACTTGGTCTGTACATAGTACACACCAATGTCTCGACCGAGTTTGTTGGCCAGCTTCATTCGCCATCTTGTTTCAAAAGGGTTGCCATTTAAAAAAAAAATTAAATTTAAAATGAGGTATTAAAAAATTGGAGAATGAAAAAGATTTTTTTATGTGTTTGGCCTTGATACAAAGATTCCGGAGCAGTTTTTGTTTTGTCTATATCTAAAAAATGGCTGAGTTATAGCATTTTGAATTACTATTGTGGCTGACATTTTAAAACGACCTGATTTTTGTCACGCGATAACAGGCGTATTTATGAACCGATTTGGATGTAACTTGGTCTGTACATAGTACATACCAATGTCTCGACCGAGTTCGTTGGCCAGCTTCATTCGCCATCTTGTTTCAAAAGGGTTGCCATTAAAAAAAAAAGAATTTTTAATTTAAAATGAGGTATTAAAATATTGGAAAATGAAAAAGATTTTTTTATGTGTTTGGCCTTGATACAAAGATTCCGGAGCAGTTTTTGTTTCTGAAAATTTGTTCTTTTGTTTATATCTTAAAAAATGGTTGAATTATAGCACTTTGAATTTCTAGCATGGCTAACATTTTGAAACGATCTTGTATCTGTCACGCGATAACACACGTATTCGCCTATTTCGATGTAAGAAGGCATGTGGATAGTATACATCAATATCTCGACCAAGTTCGCTGGCCAGCTTCATCAGCCATCTTGTTTCAAAATGGCGGCCATTAAATTAAAAAAAAATATATATTTAAAGTGAGGTGCAAAAAAATTAGAGATTGAAAAAGGTTTCTTTCTTAAGTATTTGACCTTGATATAAGGATTCAGGAGCATTTTTTGTTTGTCTTTATCTTAAAAAATGGCTCAGATATAGCAATTTCAATATCTAATGTGGGTGAAATTTTGAAAAATCTGATTTTTTGCCTGCGACAGCACTCGTATATATTAATCGATTCCGATGTGAGTGAGCAAGTGCACAGCAATTACTAAGGTCTCGACCAAGTTCACTGGTTAGCCTCATCCACCATGTTGTCTTAAAATGGCAGGCACTTTAAGAAATCGCCGAATTTGGCAGCCAAATATAAGTTACTTTAAATAAAAGCAGCTTGGATAAAGCTGACTAATTTCGCGAAATTCTCATTCATAATGATTTAGCATTGATAAAAATTAGTATTGAATCTCCTATATTCGGTTTCCACTAAATTGAGCTTCGTGTGTTTGAATAATATAAGTTGGCTTTTTTAAAATAAGGAATATGAAAGCTACCTCTTCCTCCCGGGACTGGCCGGAAGGACTTTTAAGTTTTTCTTCCAAAATAAGCAACTTTTCAATATTACCTTTTGGTTACGGGGTTCGGACACAGCATGTCCTAGTGACTATTTCCCTTTCTATTCGCACCACTTTTTGGAAACAAACATCTGCCATAAACTTATATAATAGAATGTGTTCAAGAGATATGTACCACAAAGATAATCTTTTGTAAGTTGTGGTACGATGGAATATAAAAATAGTCGCCAGTCCTGATCCGTAATCAAAAAAGGTTAAAACATTTCTTTTTAATAGGGGGTACTATAAATGTTTGCTATTTATATAATAAAGATGAAATCACAAATATATGAACAAATTGGTAAAATTTTAAAGATGAATAAGATATGAACATAGGAAATCAGTATGTAAAATAAGAAACTATGAATAACCCACAGAATCATCAGAGTAGCTTCCAGGTTTAATTCATAGTGAAGATGCGTTATTTCATCCAATTTTGTCGGGATTAAGCCTAAAATGAAAAAAATTAGCTCCTAATAGCGCATCATAAAACAAAATAAATGATAAAAAACCAAGAGATCTAAAGAAAGATAGCCCTCACACAAGATATTAAAAATTGAAAAATGATTAGAACACAATACCTCAATTATAGACAAGAATCCAAAACTTAAGAAGGTTGACCCACAATATTGTAACATATGTGAGGATGCAATCAGATTTAAGACTATTAAATCATGTAGCCAGAAATTAGTCACTGAAAACCAAAACATTGCTGCCATCTGGTAGGATAAAGGAAAACTATATTGTAACTAGATTTTTAACAAAAATGTTTGGTGCTGCCATCTATTCCCATAAAAAAGTGAAATCAATTGAAGAAATCGAGAAATCACTTAAATTAACATTTATTTAAAGTAGAATGAATAAATAGGAATAAACTTAAATTCCTTTTTAATATTTTCCAACATAGTTGAAAAGTGCTTATGAATTCGGTTTGTAGATCTGCTGTCCGTCCGTGCTGTAACTATCGGAAATGTGTTCGGATTGCGATGTAGTTAAGGCGATTCTGAAGTCCACTGCTCGACAAGCCCGAAACTTTCTGACACATTTACCGACTCATTTTTAAAAGTAAAAAGTACAAAATTCGCAGAGCTGACTAAGGAAGCGATTTGGAATAGGGGGATGTTTTCCATTTTTTGATAAATAAATTATTTATCCAGTTATAAGCGATTTTGGATCACGTGAACAACTGGTTTTTCTCCCTTCGCTGATTGTTTTTTCTTCTTTCGTCCGGAAATTTGCTTCAAAAAGTCAACTTTGCACAATATTTTCTGAACGATCTTTTTCGCTTACAAAAAATGGAAAATGTATTTCGATTACATAGTTTCTGAATAACAACACCTGCCAATTTCATGCGTTTCCGAACATAAATAAATAAAAACTTGTGTCATAATGTTGCCAATTTAGATTTGAGAAGAACCTTAATATATGCTATTGGGGTTTTATGGCATATTCGGTATTGAAAATGAAATGTGTAACACTTACGGTTCATTTACAGGGGCTCTCAAAAGAATCCCGTTACATTATGGTGTTTGGGGAAAATTCGTCTGTGGTGTATTGTAATGATATTACACTATACTTGAAATATATTGAAATTTATGTATATCACTGAGGTGTACTATAAGGCACTTACAGTAGAATCTGGTGTGCACAGGGACCGATTTACAAATTTGGGGGCCTGGGCTTACGGGGGGCCCCTTGCACCGAGGATTACAGGGGGATTGAGTACAAAAAATATCGGAAAGGCAGTTACTAAGATAACCACCATTGACTTTAATAATTACTTTAAAATATCCATTAAAAAATTAAAATTGTAAATCATTAATTTACTTTTAAATAAATAATTTCACAATTATTAGATTTAAATGAATAGAAGTTTTATAATAAATTGTATGGTGCTGATTATCTTTTTCCTGTGCAAGTCTATATACCTGGAATGATAAAGTATGCAACAACTCATAATAAATTTTTCGCAATACCAATCTACACTTATTTAAATTTAAAATATTAGTGGGCTCTGCAGCCTACGAGCTACACTCACCAACCCCAAGATAATCTTGACGAGAACAGGATTAAATAAGAATTAAAAATACAATATACCTTTAAAGAGATGAAGATAAAAGAAAATATTCACTATAATAAAGTAATTATAAATGGATGTTTCATACAAAATATATGATATTATAAAAATACAATACGAATACAATAGACTGTAGAATGCTTTTGGAAAATTCCATTAGATGTTAAAACTACATGAAATTTTGAACAATAATTGGAAAACCTTCAGCAGCATTTCGGGGCCCCTGAAAATCAGGGGCCCTGGGCCTGTGCCCCGAATGCCCTGCCGTAAATCAGGCACTGGGTGTGCATATAATTTACCGCTCATTTACAGGGACACACAAAAGAATTTGGCTTCAATACTAATAATGAACAATAATTGCTGGGTTTGCGTTTTCAGTTGTGGTACAAATTTTAAAATTTAATTATTATTATTATTATGGCGTATTACTTGGTGTAAATTCATATCTATAGATCTTATACAGGGCTTCGAAAAAGATCTTAAGTATATTTCCGTTTAACCACTTCACCAGAGACGAGTATAGGGAAACAGTGCTTTTACCCCCGATTTATCTCGGGGCAAAGGTATGACGGAAATTGCTGAATGGGAATTTTCAACTGTGCTAAGAGTTTAATTAACCTTTTTCACACCAGGTAGTTTGCAATACAAATCGGTAGATAATATAAGAGCTGCAGCAACAAATTCGGATATCTGTCCTACTATTGATTGAGGGTAATCGAAGAGATTAGGTTTTTGAATGAGTGATGCATATTCTAAATTTTTTATTCAGACATCAACTTTCAGACTGTAAAGTTTTGTTACAGTACTTTGAATATGGTGGAAAGTGTTTCGTAAACTATGATGGACGCATGATTTTTCGTTCTTGTTTTCATATGTCCTTAGAATTTCACTTACTTGTTTGACGTGTTTACGAAAAATGTCCAAAGAAACTTTTTGCATCCTTACAGCGCTAGCGCTCATATAGGGGAGAGTAGCCAAATTTGGACCACTTCACTTATTTTCAGGCGTAACTCACTTCACTTTTGGAATATATGCAAAATATCACTACAGGTGGTTAATCTATTCGTATACAAACTAAATAAATCTTTAGAACAATTTCTTTTTGAAAATCTCCAGTTTTATTTTAATTTGAAAATTTGTCAAAAGTGGTCCAAATTCAGAAACTGATCTCCTAAGTTGGACCCCCCCCCCCCCAGCCTCCTAAATTGGATCAAACAATATTAGGCTGTTTTTATGAGTAGGGAATATAACTACTTTTATTAAAAGCAAAGTTTGCAATTAATGAAACAATCAAACAACAGCAATGAAATATAATGAAATCAAATGTCTCAAAGTAAGAGTGCGCTCCCTGGTGGTGGGATGTAGAACTAACAGACCGCGATTTCATTTAAAGTAGGGAATCTAACAAGGCGATCTGTTTGAAACTTCAAGATAGTTTATAACTCATTAGAAAAAGTTTATATAATATAAGAGTGGTGCGTAAAATTTCGGGCAGGTGGGGGTAGGGGCGATAGATTTTTTTTTTTTTTTTTAACCTTTGCGTTTCTTACCGTGTCAGGTGTGGTTTTTTGACGGACTTCTGAGATAAATGGGGCTTATTAAATATAAAAATGTCAAACGTTTGTTACCACTATTTCCGAATAGTAATTTCAAAAATACCTTAATTTCTTGCTTAAGACCGTCCCCTTCCCCCACCCACCCACACACACAAGTAACATATCTACTGATATGTTGATTAACGAAGCTACGTTCAGATACAGTTTTGTTAAAAATACAGTGCGCTCCCTGGTGGTGGAATGTGGAACTAAGAGACCTCGATTCCATTTAAAGTAGGAAATCTAACAAACCTATCTATTTGAAACTTTAAGATAGTTTATAACATATAAGAAAAAGTTTACAAAAAATGGCACCTGACATTTCGAGCAGGTTGGGGGGGGGGGGGAAGGAAATAATATTTCTTTTTTTTTTTTACCTTAGCGTTTCATACAGTTTCAGTTGCGGTTTTTTTGACGGAGTCCACAGATACATGCTACTTAGTACATATAAATATATTAAGTTACCACTTTTTCCGAATAGTAATTTCAACAAATATCTTAAATTCTTGCTGAAGACCGCCACCCCCTCGAGTAACATATCTACTGATAGGTTGTGTAAAGAAGTTTCGTTCAGATACGATTTTGTTAAGAATAGAGTGCGCTCCCTGGTGGTGGAATGTGGAACTAACATAATGCGATTTTGTTAAAATTAGGAAATCTAACAAGGCGATCTGTTTGAAACATTAAGATAGTTTATAACACAAAAGATAAAGTGTAAAAAAGAAGGATGCGTGAAATTCCGGTTAGGGGGGGGGGGAGGGGCGCCAGATTTCTTTTTAAAAAATTAGCGTTTCTGACGTTTTATGTGCCGTTTTTGAGGGAGTCCTGAGATATATGCTACTTATTAAAAGTTACAGACATTATGTCTGCTTTGAAAAACACCTGCTTTTATTTTGGAGAGTGGATAAAAACCACAGGGTCAAATTTTAATGAGAGTTCAAATCTAAATCAAAAATTTAAAAATACAGCATTTACAGATTTTAAACTTTAGCATCTCGGCCTATATTTGTACACTAATTAAGAGTATGCAAATTTTTAAAAAAATGGACTTTAAAAAGGAAAAGATACGCTTTTTTTTAATAGAGAATGAACGCGAATTTGTTAAAATTTGGAAACTGAACTAACCGATCGACTTGAAATTTTCACGTTAGTTATAACAGCCCTTTAACCATTGTTTTATAGAGTAATATTTGTATACAACATATTGCGTTCCCTGCTGGTGGAAGGTTGAACTAACCACTATTTTCGAATAGTAATTTAAGCAAATTATTTATTTTAGCCAATGTCCTTATTTTAACACAATGTTTATTGAAGCATCTCAATAGACCAGATTTAAATCTCCTACAAAAATTTTGAAACGTTCGGACGGGTAGAAATATTTTTTACAAAATAAAATGTCCACGAAACCAGTAAAAACCTGAGTGTTTTGTCGCAGCTCCGCTTGCTTTCGGTACCTTCAATTTAATATTTTTCTTGCGATTTTTATATTTAAAAATATAAATTTAGACAAAAGAGAATTAAAGGTATAAAATCATACAAATTTGAGGTTCATTCATCACGGGTCTGGGCAACGCCGGGCAGGTCTGCTAGTCCACTATAATATATATATATATATATAGTGTTCAAAGCGTACAGCCCTCGAAATTCATTACTTACTTTTCAAATTTATGATCGTATAGCTGTTCCAATTTAAGCGAATCAAATTGGTCCAGACACCTGCGCCATTTTTTAAAACAGATAATTTGACAAAGACAGGACGAAAGCAAACAAATCCGCGTGAAAATTATGCGCAATAAACACATGAATTTAGATATGTATATGAAAACATATCAACTTACCTTAGTTTTAAAGTTTTCGCTTACGTTTAGTAGGAAAAAATTAGATCAAAACAGCTAAGTTTAGTTTTTTTTAAAAATTGCTTGAAAACAACACGTGGAAGGCGGTTGCTTCTTCTAATCATAAATGACGCCATTCAGATGAGCAGGATTCCAGTGGTAGATGGTGTCTCTTTCTATAATTAACGGCAGAACTGCAGCGGTCCATTTAAAGAGGCGCGGCGGCGGTCCAAATATGGCTACTCTCTCCTATTCAGTCCTAACTCATCATCTATTCTATTGCTTATCACTTGAGGGGTTTCACAGAACACAGTCGAATAAAAAGAACTTCGAATCAGAAATATTTCACGTCAATTCAAATAAATGATATGCGGAACAATTTTATCTATTCATGATAAATCAACAGAACGATTTTTACTCATTGGAAGTAAATCAGCACTCAAATAATTAAAACCTCGAAGAACTGAATATTAATATATTTATTATCACCAGGCAGTCCTGGTTCAGATCTCATATAGCGGAGATCGCTCGCTTCAGAATTTAAATTACATCTACCTTTAAACAAACTGAAAAATAGTAAAGTAAAAAATAGGGTTACCATAATTCTTGGCGGTGATTAATTTTCGCCAAGTCAAACAGAAAGAAAGGGGGGTTTTAACACACTGCCCCCGGATGAACAATTACTATTGTTCATCATTCAAACTAAATTTTTATCAAAGATTTCAAATTACATCAATAAGACAATTAAAAGTTAGAACATACTTACAATAATGAGACATACAATTAATTCTATTTTCACAGGAACAACTACTGAAACTAAAATATACAAAATACTAGATTAGAAAAAGTTAAAAAATGGAAATGTAAACAAATTGTTCGTAAAAGTGAAATGTTCAATGTTAGTCCATAATGTCAAGTTCAAGTTTATGTAGCAGTTGAACTGGTCTCTTTATTACACCAGATTCAGTTTGTATAGCACAAGACCTAACTTTCGAATCTCTTCCTAAAAAGAGCTCTGTAATTCTGCCACATTTCCACATGTGCCTTGGAGTTTTATCTTCATTAATTAACACAACGTCACCAATTTCGAATTTAGTCGGAGCTTTGACAGGAACTGAAAAATTGGCAGAACGCAGCTCTAGCAAATATTCCTGCCTCCAACGTTTCCAGAAATGGTTTAAAACTTGCTCTCGATATTTTAATATTTTTGTTAACGTTATTTTATTCGATTTAGGTTCAGTAACACAATGAAAATCTGGTAGAGAATTTATTCGTTTGCCGATCAGGAAATGTGAAGGAGTAAGTGGAAGCGGTTCACTGTTTTCTTCATAAACATAAGTTAAAGGGCGACCATTAATCATTGCTTCGATTTCAGTTAAAGTGGTTTGTATTTCTTCATATGAGAGACAAGATCTTCCGAGAACCTTCTTCAAAGGAGTTTTCACCGAACGTACCATGCGTTCCCAAAAACCGCCCCACCAACTGGCTCTTGGAATAATGAATTTCCATATGATTCTATTTTTATTAAAATATCGTAAAACTTCCTCTTTTGATATTCGGCTCTAAACTTCTCTAAGAAGATTATCAGCTTTGATAAATGTTTTCGCATTATCACTGTAGATTGTTCGACAAATTCCTCTACGAGAGATAAATCTTTTAAATGATAAAAGGAAAGTTTCCGTCGTTAAATTGGTACATAATTCGAGGTGCACAGCTCTAGTGACTGCGCACGTGAAAAGAACTATATAGGCCTTTTCTTGGCCAGTTTTTGCTTTGACATAAATAGGTCCTGCAAAATCTACAGCACAGGTATAGAAGGGTGGTGATTCAGTAATACGATCGCTAGGTAATGGTGCAATTTCTTGCTTCCCAGGAGAAGCTTTAAATTTTGTGCAAATAAGACAGTTTTTCAGTACAGATTTTATCATTTTTCGTCCTCTAATTATAAAATAATTTTCTCGTAAGTGAGCTAAAGTTGTTGCAATTTCATAATGGAAAACCTTTTCATGGGCATTTCGAATTAACAATTTGGTGTAAGCACTCCCATATGGAAGTATAAAAGGGTGCTTTTCCCTGTGAGATAATTGTGAAAATTGTAATCTTCCAGATAAAATTAACAAATCATTCTCATCCAATTTTGGATTCAGGCTATACAAGGTTGAATCTTTATCGATGGGCTTTCCCTTTTTCAGTAACTCAATTTCACGATTGAAGACAGATAACTGGGTTTGTTTTAACCAATAAAATTCCGCTTTTTCAATTTCTTGAGCTGGGAGCTCACCTGAAATTTTAGGTTTCAACTTATTGATATTATTTATAAATCTCAAGATCCAGGCTGTGATATTAAGTAATTTGGAAAGAGAACTAAAATTTTCTAATTTTAACAAAGACTCTGGAGGTACAACACCTACTGTACAAGATAATTGAGCAGAACTCAAATTTGTTGATTTTCTTTCGTTCAAAATATTTTCATTAAAAGTTATCTTTTCAGGTTTCGGCCAATTGTCCTTTGGTAATGACAATCATTCAGGACCGTAATACCATAATTTATTTTCTATGAGGTTATGTAAATTTTCGCCTCGAGTAAGAAGATCACTAGGATTATCCTTACCCGGGATATATTTCCATATTCTAGGATCAGTCAAAGATTGTATTTCTACAACCCTATTAGCCACAAAGGGCTTCCAATCCATGGCTGATCCCTTTATCCAGTGTAACGTAATTGTGGAATCTGACCAGATATGAATTTCCAAATTTTGAAAATTAAATGCACTTTTCAGATATTTAGACATCCTTGCAGCTATTAATGCCCCCATTAATTCAAGCCGAGGAATTGTCAAACATTTAATCAGGGCGACTCGGCATTTTGCCCAAATAAAACTAGTCATAATTTTATTATCACTTGTGGTACATCGAAAATAAGCTACGGCCCCATAAGCCTTAGGACTAGCATCTGAAAAGATATGAATTTCGATTGGGTCCGAAAAGTCTAAACCATGTGGAAAATATTTGCGCGGTACCTCAAATTTATGTAAATGTTCGATTTCTGCATACCAATTTTCCCATTCAATTTTTAAATCATCAGGGAATTTTTCATCCCATTCCAAACCCCTTTTCCATGTTTCCTGTAGCAAACTTTTCATACGAACAGAAAATGGTGCAATAAATCCAATAGGATCAAAGAATTTTAACATGGCTTTAAGAACAACGCGTTTCGATGGATTAAATTTCCAATCATCAGGAAAGGATTGTACGTCAAAACGTAATATATCCCAATTAGTATACCATAATAATCCCAAAATTTTTAAAGAATTATTCAAATTTTCTTCTAAGTCACATAATTTATTTTCCTTCCATAATTTTCTAAGTTTGACAGAATTAGTATTGAATTTTCGCAAATTCATGCTAGCTCCTTTAAAAATATGCGAAGCTGTTGAAGATAGATAATAAGCGTCTTCATCAGATTTTGACCCCGTAATCAAATCATCTACATAAAAAGAAGAGTCCAAAATTTTAACAACTTCAGGATGGTCAACATATTTACGTATATGGGATTTAATCGTTGCGGCCAAAAGAAAGGGACTGCAAGTTACCCCAAAAGCAGCTCGTGTAAATCTCAAAAATTTTAAATCATCCTTTTCGTCACCAAACCACAAAAATTTTAAATAATCCCGATCTTCCTCTGTTATCCCAATTTGCAAAAACGCTTTCTCTAAGTCAGCGCTAAATGCAACATTAAATTTTCTGAAATTAAATATTACATTAAGAATGTTCGGGTTAAGGTTAGGTCCTGGATATAAACAATCATTTAGAGAATTTAAATGCTTTTCTTTAGAAGAAGCATCGAAAACCTACCTTAGTAGTTAATTTATCATTTCTTAAAACCGGCCTGTGCGGCATAAAATAACCACTTTCTGTTATTTTATCAGGACATTCTTCTACAATTCCAGCAGTTAATTGTTCTAATATAATATCTTTATAATTTTTACATAAGTCATTATCCTTCTCGAGTTTACGATTTAATTCCTCAAAGCGACTTCTAGCTATTCTAAAATTATTCCCGACTTTATTTTTCTCATATTTCCACAATAAACCCGTTTCATATCTATTATTTACGAATTTTAAGTTATTCTCAAACAGCACGCCTGTCTGCCGCACCGCAGGTCGAGATTTCGACTCCCGACTGGGCAAGGTTCACTCAGCCTTTCATCCATTTGGGGTCGATAAAATGAGTACCAAGCTTGCTTGGGAACTAAACACCGAGGGTCTCGCGTTAGGTTGACCACCTGGCCGGGACGCATGCTGCATAGCACCTCGGGGCGCAGGGTCAAGAAAACAGAGATGGGCACTGTCGGCCCAGATCCTTCTTGGATTGTATAGCCACAGAGTTTAGTAGTTTAGTTTATTTTTGTCATCCTTCCACAATAAACCCGTTTCATATCTATTATTTACGAATTTTAAGTTATTCTCAAACTTACTCACAATTTCCTTATCTGCATCAGAAATATTATCACTTGATTGCGTAATACCCAAAGATTCGATTTCCCATAAAAAATTCAAATCTTCCCCAACTGGAGTTGAAACACACAGATTTAAAACAGAAGCACTTTCCATTTTTTTTCTTTTTTCATCTTCATGAAAACCACAAAGTGAATATCCAAATAAACTATCACATAAAAAGAGAGATTTAGTTATTTTTTTTATTTCTTTATCGTAACAGATTTGATAAAAATAATCCGCTCCAATAAGAACATTTACATTAGAAAGGGATGTGCAACAGCATTTGTTAATTTAAAAGATGCCAGTTTATTTTTTATCTGTCTGGAGAGAAGGGGGGGGGGGGAATCCTAACGTTTGAAATTACATCTGTGACTAAAGCCTCGATAAATATGAAACGCGATTTGTTTTCAACATGGCATAATTTTAATTGCACAACATCAAATGTTTTTATTTGTGGTTTAACAGCTGCAAAAGAATAAATTTGAAGTTTTTCTTGACGAATAATTCGGGGATTTAATTTTGATACTAATTGCTCTGTGACGAATGACCTTTGACTCCCCAAATCATACAAGCATAATGCAAGCTCAGAGCCTTTATCAGATTCCACATTTACGCAAGATGTTTGTAATATAACCTCTTTAAAAGAATTTTCATTTTCATTTTTACAATGAGAAATCGAACTAATAATTGTGTCAGCTGATTCCATTTCTTTTGGAATTGTCGGTTGAGATTTTTTTAAACAAATCGAATGATGATGAAAATTTCCATTACAAAATTTACATGGCTCTAAATTCGATTTACATTTAGCCGAGACGTGGAATTTCTTGAAACAAGTGAAACAGCGTCCTTGCATACGTAATTTATCCCGTTTTTGAGGAATAGTACAAACTTTACACAATTTTGAATCATGTTCATTGTCACAAAATAAACAAACATTTTTTACGTTGGTAGCCAATGCAGAGGCTGAAGGAATGTCGCGTTTATAGTTGCTAAAATGTTTATAACTGTTATTATATTTATTCTTTTCTTTTTTAGCACTAAAACTATTTTCAGAGCTCTGGAGTGCCATAGTAGATTCTCGCGATTGTACTTCGTTTTTAATGAAAGAAAGAAGCTCTTCGACTTCCATTTTTTTACCATCGGTTCTTTTACGATTAAAATCTAACGCCATTTCAGCAGGTATCAACTTTAATAAAATAGGGCATAGGAGATGACCATAACTTCCTGCTGTAACTCCGAGAGAATTTAAATTTCTAATTTGTATTTCACAACTGTCATACAGTTCCCGAAGTTCTCTAACATTAGAAGCATTCTTTACCTGTCTTAAATTTAATAATTTATTCATATGTGCGTTGATGACTAGGTCGTCACGACCGTAGCGAGTCTTTAATAATTCAACTGCAGATTTAAAATTTTCCTCGGAAAGCGAAAATCCTGCAACAGCGTTATATGCACTACCTCCAAGAAGAGATTTCAAATAGACAAATTTGTCAATAGGAGTTAAATTGCAATTCTTTTCAATTGAATTAGAATATTGCCCCCAAAATTCTAACCAGGAACTGCTGTCACCAAAAAATTTATTTATAGTGAGCTTCGGCAATTTCATAGATCGCTCTAAATTTCCGTTTTGAGAACCGGATTCATTTTTCATAAAATTTTGAAAAGTATTATTCTGATTTTGGGAGTTATGTTCATTTAAGAACTTCGTTATTTTATAACGAGATTCGATTATTTTCTCACTATAGGTTTCGGAATTTTCGATTTCTTTCTCAAAATCGTCATCGGCGATAATATCCTGGATATCAGAGTTTAATTTTTTTAATAATTCATATTTGTCATTTAACTGGTCCTTACAAATGTTTAATAAATCCAGCTTATTTTCTAATGTCAGTGAATCGTCTTCAAGAGTTGTGCTTATTTTTGTACACAATTTTGTAGTTTGTGTACGTAATCCAGTTCTTTTCTTTTTTAAAGTATCAATATTAACAGTAGTTGACATATTTACTTTCAGTTAATCAACAATAAAAAAAATAGCTTACCTCAAGCTTTCAGAATCAGAAGAAAATAATATTCATTCGTCAGTCCAGACATCCTGACGCGGTTAGCCAACATGAGGGGTTTCACAGAACACAGTCGAATAAAAAGAACTTCGAATCAGAAATATTTCACGTCAATTCAAATAAATGATATGCGGAACAATTTTATCTATTCATGATAAATCAACAGAACGATTTTTACTCATTGGAAGTAAATCAGCACTCAAATAATTAAAACCTCGAAGAACTGAATATTAATATATTTATTATCACCAGGCAGTCCTGGTTCAGATCTCATATAGCGGAGATCGCTCGCTTCAGAATTTAAATTACATCTACCTTTAAACAAACTGAAAAATAGTAAAGTAAAAAATAGGGTTACCATAATTCTTGGCGGTGATTAATTTTCGCCAAGTCAAACAGAAAGAAAGGGGGGTTTTAACATCACTTGTATGGACGCTATGCTAATTTTTTGGTAATCTTAAATCTATAAACGTTAAGGATGCAATATTCTGGTATGCTGGAGTCAGTCAAAAGTTCTACTTTTAAAAAATGTTGGACTAAATTTATCAACAATCAATGAAAGTTGTGAAAATTCCGAAGACCTACATTTAGTAGGTCTTCGGACCTACATGATAAATAAAAGATAATTTTATTTCAGTATTGAAGCTACATTTTTTTAAATTCTCTTTTCTTTTACACAGCGCCATATATTCCCCTAGCGGTGACATTTGGAACTAAACTTTTTTTTCGCGGAATCCTTCGCTTCTCCGTCTTGTTTAATCTTCTTACAAAATTTGGCGTCATTCTCTAAATTAGATCGCGCTACAGAACACTCTGAGTACTCTCAGTTTAATTATGGTCACCTTGTATATTGTAACAGCTTCGTAAAAGTTTGAGTTTTTATAATTTTGTTAGTAGTCTGTGATAAAAAAAATTTTAAGATAATTTTCATTACAAAAAAAAATAAATGCTTGAAGTTTTTTTTTTAGTGCAAAATAATCTTACACACTCACAATTTTTTTTTTATATCTACTCTTGTATGACAAAATTATAATAAGAAATATTGTTTTGATAATATTCTCCACTATCATGATTGCTTAACTTATACTTTTTTATTTAACTATCTTTCCCAACTTTTATCTTCTGACTGTACATTGTTTAAGATTTATATTATGCTTATTTTATATCCAGATTAAAAGGATTTTATGATTAAATTAAGCATAAAAATTTCATGCAATTAGTCTGTGTTTTGTTGTACATGTGTAATTAAACTAAGACTTCCCTTAAAGGGATTAGTCTGACAAGGAAGGACTCCATACTGGGCATACTCAGAATATTTTGAAAAAAATACTAATTAAACTACTTATGTATGAGATAAAGGATCAGTCAAATTTAGCGGCGGAATTACAGTAGAAAGTCTATAAAAAAATAAAATACTTTCGAGTATTTGGCGAGAAAAGGCGAAAGCGTCACGCTATTCGGCAAGCAATACTTTTCATCGCCAAAAACAAACGATTTTAGAGCACCTGAAAATTGATTGTTAATTGATTTTTAGAATGCGTGTAAATAGCATTTAATGAATTTAAACTTAAACAATGAGAGAGTTTTATAAATACATTTTTTCGTATTAAAGATTTATGTTGCTTGTTATTTAATTTTATTACTTTAAAAACAATTTCATATATAAAAAATACTTTCATATATTTAAGCGTATTCCAAAATAAAGGCAAGATTCATTTACCAGTTATTCATTTCAAAGAATTCGTCGTTTCCATAGCAACAGAATTGAATCTACAGTGCTCAATTGGACTTAAGTTTTAGATATTGAAAGAATTTTAATTTATTTTAATTTTGTTTTAATTCATAAAATTTGATATTTAACGTTCATTATAAATATATATATGACAAAACTATAGTTAAATCAATCTAAAACTGACAAAACTAAAGTCATTTACATTAAATTTATTTAAACAAGTTCAACATGAAACTTTTTTATCTTAAAGAGTATTCGGCATAAAAAAGCATTTTTCGAAATTTCATTTCATCGCCAACCGATGATAAATCGCCAAATAAACGAAATTTTCATCATTATTTTACGAACGTTCTATCGCGGTTCCGCCAAAAAAAAATTTATAAACATATACATACACATGAGAAGAACGCTCTGTAATTTTTTCAGATTTTTCTGAATATGCCCGTATGGAGACCTTCCTTGTGAGGAATATTCCGGCGATGGTAGCTTTAACAATAACTTCTGACAAAAAATGAAAATGAGACGCTTACTTTAATTAAATAATGATACAAGTTCGAATAATGAAAATGAGCAAAATTAAATAGTAGAATTACAAATTATCATACATTAATTCCTATAGGAGAGACTGGGGGGGGGGTTGACCCATTTTTTACAAAATGATTTTTTATTTTTTAAATATTGAACCTAGAATAAAGTTTAATATATCATTTTATTCGTTATACAACCAGTTATCAAAATAAAATTGCGACGTAAGTGTAATATATAAGAGACTTGAAAAATGATTGATTTTATTCAAAAGAAAATAATGGTCAAGGCTCCCCACAAATGAAAGGCTTTTATTTTATATTGAAATATTTGTTAAGGGAAATAAAATTAGTTTGAAAAGGTAGGATTTATGCTACATGGTTTAATTATTATTGAAAATTATTTGGGAAAATGTGATGCACAAACAAACGTGCTTAGACGGAATTCAAGACACCGGAGAAAAATTCCATTTCGAACACCCACGTTTTGCGACACTCTATCTGGAAACACTAATTGCCACATAGTTTGGCTTCATCTCATTGTGTTCATCTTGGTGAAATTTGTCTACATACCTTCCTAAAGTGTTTTGATCAAAGTTATATTATTTTGTAAAGGCATGAACACTTAAAATTTTTAGGGCTGCTGCTTTCATCCTTTCTAGTCTTTTCAATTTCTTTTTATTTACCTGCTATGGGTACTATTTAAATGAAATAAAAGTTCCTATCAACTTTTCCATTTCTATTTCATTACTTTTTTTTTTCTATAGCAATTTTTCACATCTTCCTCTAATCAATTTTTTACATTTTCTTTTCTATCACTGCATTCTACTGTAGCTTTACAGAATAAATTTACATTATTTTAGAAATGTAACCATTAAGGGTGTAAGATACCTTTAAACGTACAAAATTTTCGAATTTATTTTAATACATATTTTGATTCCGTAATCATTTCTGAACAATATGCAAAAAACCGCATTTAAAAATTCCCATTAGTTTACTAATTATGGCAGTTTTGTTACGACTTTATATTAAGACTACATAGGATAATTAAACTTTGTGTTGCGTTTATTCAAAATGATAAATTTTGATACTGCGCGCGGTGTTGCTAAAAAACTATGCATGGCAATCAAAAGAAATTTTCAAAACAAATTCATTTCTGTATTATCCACAACTTAAAACCAGAAAAAGGTAATATTTTTTTTTTTCTGTTTTTTTACTTTGAAAATATTTTTTTTAAAGTGAAACATTTTCATTTTCTGTTAATTTTTTAATATAGTCAATATTTTTTTCAAATATTCTGGTTTTAGTATAAAGGTAATACTATTATGTATTTATTTTCATCAAAATTTCCTCTTTATATGCATATTTTCAGATTTTATCATGCGCGCAAGATTTTTTTCTCTTATTATCATATATTTTTTAATTTATCATTTCAATATTTATTTATGAATTTACAAATGTATATATATTTTTTTTAATATGACTTTAAATATGAGCTTCATATTTAAATGAAGTTTGATTTTTATTTTTGACTTATTACACAAGTCTTGAAGCTTGGAACATAATGATATTTTTTTACTTTTCCGACGTGTTCAAAGGTATCTTACCCCCTTAACCCTTCATTATGTGCAGTAATAAAAATATTTCCAGAAATACTTAATTAAGGGAGCTTTAGCCACAGCCAAACTTCCCTCACATTAATTGGGTCAAGACTCCCACATAGCCACTTTTTAAAGTACAGCACATGGTTATGTTTAGCCTAATTTACAGTAAAATCTTTTTGCCTGGAATGAAAGCTCAATATTTCTGAATTACTTAAAACCTACTTACTTAAATTTCTATGATTTATTTTATCTGAAAAAATGTTACAAAATATTTCTAAAAAGACAACTTTTTAAGCTGAAAACTCTTCATAATTGATTTTTCCACACCTATTTCAGTTATCTGCATGAAACAAAGAACATTGCTTGAACATTTCAGTAGTTTTGGTTGTCAAAAACAACAAAACTCTTCGCAAAACTCTGAAATAATTTTAAAGATGAAAACTGAAGGGTGGGTCAAGTTCATAGATATAGTAAAATAACTATTATTTATTATTTATATATAGTTATTTATATTATAGCTATTTTACTATATCTATGGTCAATCCTCCCCTATGGTCAACCCTCTCCAGTCTCCCCTACTAACGCTGACGCTATTTACATAAATGCTTAAAAGGTAACATTTTAGACTATCAAAATATTTGTTATACAAAATGTATGGAAAATTAGAAATCGGATGTCAAAAATAAATTTAACCTTAAGTGTTCTAGTTAAAATAAAAATAATTGAAGCGCATAAAGTTTTAAACAATTTTGGAAGGTAATTAAGATGTTAACTTTTTTTTGTTTGTTTGTTAAAGTGCTGGTAAAGAAAAAAGTTGAACATCTTTATCAGTTCCTAAGCAATTTCTACTTTTCAAATTACCAAACCAAAAGTAGAAAATAACCGCTCTACTGAAGCAGATTGCCGTGAAAAAACTGATAAATAACTAAGTTTTTAAGTGTTGTCTTTTTTCGATAATTGTAACACGTGCTCTTTACCGTTCTAAATTACTGAGTTCTTTCACTGTATTAGATTCAAACAAAAATTCATTCAATGGTTCAGATTTTGTTTCAAACTTTAATATAATAGGCATGACCTGAGTAGAGATAAGTTTAGTAAACAATAATGCTGACATTTTCTCAGAGCTTGTTAATTTCCCTGTTGTATAACAGAGATACACAAGAAGGAATATAAAATGTGTTGGGTTCAGTGCTTGCTTGTAAGGAGCATTGAAAGCTTTTGCATATACTTCATCCAATACTATTTTTTTTTTTCTCCAGATCGTCCCACAAATGAGCTGCATTATTAATTGAACTTTACATTTTTGACAAATATTAAGCTACATCTTTCTAAAAACTGCTTGATTATCTCTATTATATAAAACTAAATTATATTACACAAGAAGGAATATAAAATGTGTTGGGTTCAGTGCTTGCTTGTAACGAGCATTGAAAGCCTTTGCATATACTTCATCCAATGCTTTTTTTTTCACCAGATCTTCCCACAAATGAGCTGTATTATTAATTAAACTTTACTTTTTGACAAATATTAAGCTTTATCTTTCTAAAAACTACTTGATTATCTGTATTATATAAAACTAAATTATATTACACAAGAAGGAATATAAAATGTGTTGAGTTCACTGCTTGCTTATAACGAGCATTGAAAGCTTTTGCATATACTTCATCCAATGCTTTTTTTTTCACCAGATCTTCCCACAAATGAGCTGTATTATTAATTAAACTTTACTTTTTGACAAATATTAAGCTTTATCTTTCTAAAAACTGCTTAATTATCTGTATTATATTAAAGTACATTATTAGGTTTGTTTACATCTTAAATTTATTTAAAAATAATTAAAAAAAACTGATTTAAATGAATGATTTAAAAAAATCAATTGATTAAAATCAAACTGATTTAAATCAACGGGCCTTGCTCGTTTGTGAAGAAAAACGTATCAGAAAGTAGCCAATTTGAATTGGAAAACAGTTTTAAATTTTTAAATATTAATATATAATTTCTCACATCTGCAAGAATAATTAGTAATGATTCGTAATTGTCATGTTCTGAGAAACATTTGCTATTCGAACTATGATTCTATATTATTTTGTCTTAATGTATTATATGTTGTATGGTCTGTGTACTGGGAATTAAAAGTAATATTCTTTTCTTATCTAAAACTTAATCCGGGCTGGTGAATTGTACAGCTTGGATGGATGGATAAAGATGTATGGAGAGGGGGGTTTGCTCAATCTTTTGAGATGTCTGCTGGAGATGGGGAGACAAAAGAATTCCAGGAACGTGAAAAAGAGCTTGGAATGTGGTCAGGGTGGAAACCCCGGGTTTTACGTGGAGATAAGCAGAGGGTTGCTAGAGAGGCAGTCGCTTCTGCTGGGATATGGGGAATTGGAGCCTAGAGCGCAAAGTAGTAGGTTGTTCCTGAGTAGAGCTCTTAGATAGAGCGTAGGGTTGAGTGAAGCTCGCAGAGCTTACAGCCCATGTGTTGGGAGATTGAGAGTAGTCTCCGGTAAAGCTAATTTAATGAGTGTAGATTGAGAGTGATATAACGTAGTTTTAACAGTACACAGCCAGCATTTACTGTATTTATTTTAATGTTGAACCGGATCACCTACATCCGAGTTTTTTTTAAGTGTAAATAGTATTTGGTGTTTTGTAAATAGTGTGTAAATAAACTGTTAATTTAGTTAATTAAAAGAGTTAGTTTTCATTTAAACAATCCTCTCAGAGCGTGACCGATATCACGTAATCATATCGGTGGTGGCAGCATATAAATAGCAAAGGATTTTCTTCAAAGTTGTGCGGACTAAGGGGAAACTCCGACAAATTGGTGGCAACGGTGGGATAGAATCGTCTTAGACCAGTGATCAGCGAGCCGTGCTATACAGTGTGTTAGTGCCGGAGCACCCAGTGGAATTCTTGCGTGGTAATGCTGGATCGTCGAACGGAATTTTAGAGAGATAACAACCAAGCGTCGAGTAGAAGTACAGAGTGTGTATGCCCTATCATCGCTACAGTGAATCAAATTTCAGTGTGTTACAGCCCGAGTGTTGAATATTATCAAAGTGACTTTAATGTGTGAAATATTGAGTTCATCGTGGAACTACGGGTAAGCAGCGGAGTACCCCAGCAGATAAAGTATAAGGTAAGGTGTTTTGATCATTTCTTTCTGCTGACATTCTCGAACCAAATGTATTTGTTGTTGTATAATTAATAGTAATTTAAGATAAATTGTCTAAAACTCGATAATTTATGTGCAATCAAATAATTGTGTTCAGATAGGTAGGGGATATTAATAGCCATATTTACTATTGTTTTAAGAAAAAGTCATAATAACTTGTGCTAATATTGATTTTCTATTTTTTTTTTTTTTTTTACTAATAATGGTAGTGAACAAAATTAATGCATTATGTTAATAATAGTTGGAAGGAATAATTGAATTTACTTAAATTTAAATTATTATTAAAGTAATATTTAAATGAAGTAATGCTGTTTTAAGTTTGAGGAGTTGATAACAAACGAGCAATGAACATTTGCTTAGAATTTTAATTGGCTAGAAGTAAATTTCGAGGGGGAAAAAAAGGCTCACAGTGAGGGTTTTGATTTTATTTGTTTTAAGTGTGAGAACCAGTGTTGAAATTGGAAATATTTTATTGAGGATAATTGTAGGAATTTATATGTGTATGTTATACAATTTTTCTTTATGTGGATGTTTCTATTGGCACCAATACTTTTATTCAATTTGCAACGTATCAGTATTATTATGTAAATTGTATGTTATTATCTAATTGTATAAATTAGAATCTGTATTCCATAGTAATCAAATCGAAATTATTGTTTTACCTTTTGTTTTATTAGAAGTAAATTGTGTGATATCAGTGGTTGAGGAAAATCAGGTTATGCCGTATGTTAAATTAGAAATATAATACATCGATTATCTGAAAGGTATTAATTAGGAAAATAAGTGGAGGTAACTGTACTAAAGTAGAAATTTAGGAAATATTAATTTAGTAAGTTTAAATCTAACAAAAGCATAGCTGTGAAAAAAGGGAGCCAAGTTCTGTAAAGACAATGGCAAGAAAAGAAGTGATATCTAAGTGGGTGCCAAGTTCAAATAAAACTCACTCAAACTTACCTACAGAAGTATTATAGCATTTTTTAAATTGTTTAGAAACAAAAATTATTGATAGCATATTAATAATAAATCTAGAACTTGGCAAGTTTTTACCTACGAGTCATTTATTTTTATTAATGACATTATTATATCAAAACTTGTTATTTCATGTTTGGAAGCCTTAATTTGAGTGAGATCCTTTCCCTTGAAGGGTGGTGGGATAAAATATATCCCACCTAATTTAAACTACAAAATGCCACATTGACACTAGAATTCAGGACTAAAAAGTTTAATTTTATTAAATACGTGAAAAGAAGCTTTCAACCATTTTGAAATAAATTTGTTTTTAAATTCTGGTGTGATTCAATAATTTCAGCATGTCACGAATAAAAGCTCTTTGCCCCTGAAGGGTTAAAGGGGTGCAGTCTCTAGAGGGATGACCAAGAACAAGCGTAAAGGTATCTGTCTCTTTCTCAGGCTTTTTAATCTGTTTGCATTGAGGTTTCTGGAGGGTGGGTGCTAGAGTGATAACCAAAGACGAGCGGGGGTGTATCTGTGTATTTATTGGTTTATCAAATCTTTAACATGAGTCATTTGTTTATAATAACAACTATATTAATTTTTTAATGACATTGTTGTTAATATTAACATCATCATTTTATTAAGACATGAAATTGATAGGCATAACATTTATCAAAAACTTGCCAAGTTCTAGATTTATTATTAATATGCTATCAATAATTTTTATTTCTAAACAATTTAAAAAATGCTATAATACTTCTGTAGGTAAGTTTGAGTGAATTTTATTTGAACTTGGCACCCACTTAGATATCACTTCTTTTCTTGCCATTGTCTTTACAGAACTTGGCTCCCTTTTTTTACAGCTATGTTTTTGTTAGATATCATTACTTTTTGTAAAGTTACAATATATTTAGACACTTTATTTAATGCTTTTTAATGTGTTTACATGTGACTATTTTATTCACCAAGCAACATTCAATTTTAATTTAAATTTTCTACAACAAACTATTTGGCTGTTAATTTGCGGCTGAAATCTATATTTCAATACTGCTACATTGAATGCATGTTTTGAAACGAAATGTATTGATTCGAAATTTTTATTGTTTCTGAAACAACAATTCCTATTAAATTCCTATATTAAATTTTCCTATTAAATTTTCCAGTTAAATATCCTATAGCTGAGCCTGCTTTTTTGCACTGAAAGTGAAAAATAAAGTTATGTGCTTATGCCACACTATGTATCATTCATCCATGGGTGCCGGCTAAGAGGCAGCGAATAAGAGGAAGGACATTGCCTCTCCCTGAATTTTCAAATTTAACTAATTAAATATCCTTTTCTCTGATGATTTTGAAAATAACAAGTGGGTAAGTGTGATCACAGATCGCACAGAGGGTTTCGTTTAATATTCCTTTCAAAACACTTTATCCTTTTGAAAAATCTGTTAGTTCCACATTTCGCAACCAGGGGCGCACTCTATTCTAAACAAACCTCTATCCGAACGAAACTCAGTTTTACATACTATCCGTAGATATATTAGTCGAGGGGATTGAGCCCATAGCACCGAGATAAGTAGGCGCCCCTGGCGGTAAAATGTGGAACTAAAATATGTAACGCTATGGTGCATAATATGAAAGAATGGTCAAAGGTGTGTCGGCAAAAGTTGGAAAAGTGCTCCCCGGGTAAAAAGGGCGGAGGTCAGAAAAAGTGCTTAAAATACACAAGTTAGAGCCCGGAGGAGTAAATAATATAAGACTTTTGAAAATTTTATGATTTGTCGTGTGGTCTCAGGTATTCAGCTATACGTATGCAAAAAATCATGTCTCCAACTTAATTAGGGGCTCCCTTAGAAAGAATTGCTTAAAATACATATGTGGTAGCTCAAAGGGTTAAGCGCAAGACTTTTTCAAGATTTTATGATTTGTCACCTGGCCTCACGTGTTCTGCTATAATTATGCAAAATTTCAAATCTCCAATTTAATAAGAGGCTCAGTAAGAAAGAATTGCTTAAAATACGCATGTGGAAGCCCAAAGGGTTAAATGTACGACTTTTTCAAAATTTTATGATTTGTCATTTGATGTGTGTTCAGCTATAAGTATGCAAATTTTCACGCCTCCAACATAATTAGGGACTCACTTAGAAAATATTGTTTAAAATACACATGTGAGAGCCGAAAGGGATAAATGTACAACTTTTTCAAAATTTTATGATTTCTCGTTTGATGTGAGGTGCTCAGCTATAAGTATGCAAAATTTCACGCCTCCAACCTAATTAGGGGCTCACTTAGTAAGAATTGTTTAAAATACACATGTGGGAGCCCAAAGGGTTAAATGTACGACTTTTTCAAAATTGTATAGATTTTCGTTTGATGTGAGGTGTTCAGCTATAAGTATGTACAATTTTATGCCTCCAACCTAATTAGGTGCTCACTTAGAAAGGATTGTTTAAAATACATATCTGAGACCCCAAAGGATTAAATTTACAACTTTTTCAAAATTTTATGATTTGTCATTTGATGTGAGGTGTTCAGCTATAAGTATGCAAAATTTCACGCCTCCAACCTTGTTAGAGGCTCAGATAGAAAGAATTGTTTAAAATACACATGTGGGAGCCCAAAGGTTTAAATGTACGACTTTTTCAAACTGTTATGGTTTGTCATTTGATGTGAGGTGTTCAGCTATAACTATGCAAAATTTCATGCCTCCAACCTAATTAGGGCTCACTTAGAAAGTATTTTTTTAAATACACATGTGGGAGCCCAAAGGGTTAAATGTACGACTTTTTCAAAATTTTATGATGTGTCGTTTGATGTGAGGTGTTCAGCTATAAGTCTGTAAAATTTCACGCCTCCAACCTAATTAGGGGCTCACTTAGAAAGAATTGTTTAAAATACACATGTGGGAGCCAAAGGGTTAAATGTACGACTTTCTCAAAATTTTATGATTTGTCGTATGATGTGTGGTGTTCAGCTATAAGTCTGTAAAATCACATGCCTCCAACCTAATTAGGGGCTCACTTAGAAAGAATTGTTTAAAATACACATGTGGGAGCCAAAAGGTTAAATGTACGACTTTCTCAAGATTTTATGATTTGTCGTATGATGTGTGGTGTTCAGCTATAAGTATGCAAAATTTTAAGTATCCAACATGTATAGTATCTGAGAACGGGCTCTGTGACGAACAGAATATCTCAATTTGTTGATTTTCTGTAAGCAAGTAAACCCAGATAAACCCCCAGTAAGTAGATAGGTTTACAATAGAAGTCTATGGGAATTTGGCGAAATATTAGAGATATCGCCAAGGTGACGTCACTTTTGGCGACTAATTTTGGTCGCCAAATTTGGCGATATATCGCCATGTTGGCTAGAAACTTGGCGGTATTTGGCGACAGAACAGAGTCCCCTACTACGGCAATTAAAATTTTGCCTAATAGACGTAATGTTAAAGTAAAAATGGGCACCCCCAGGTGGGTAATTCATCGATTTTCACAATTTTTTTATTTTTTTCCTTAGTTTTATACGCTATACAAACTTCGCACCAAATTTGAAGTCTGTAGCTGCAGTAGATATACGAGATCTTTTTGATGAGTGAGTGAGTCAGTCAGTCAGTCAATGGTAAAATTATCGATTATCAGACATTTTCAAATGTCATTATCTCGGAAACTAATTATGCGTTATTTATAAAATTTTGGATTTTAGGTAATTAGGGTGGTCTTACTACACATTTCGTATAAGAAGTACGTAAGTCTCATAGATTTTCAGTAGTAGAGCATTGAAAATTGATGAAAACAGCTCGAAATGGTTCGTGTAAATAACACACGGCTATGTCAGGCGAACTTGGGTGACACACTGCCTAGATCTAGATATGTCTATCACACTGCCTGTGTCTAGATATTATTTTAGAGTGGTAATAGTAATCGGTGAAGGTATGGCTTTCTTATTGAAACTAAAAAGGGTGGATCTTCAGATGATAGCCGAAGAATTGGGGGTTGAATTCACGGAAGATGATACCAGATTTCAGCTTAAGAAAAAGATAATGGACAGCGATGACTATGACGAGGGGTCTATTATGGAATTATCTAACACTATTGTTGCGGAACGATTAGAACGCGAAAAGTCAGAAAAACAAGAAAGGCGGGAAAAGTTAGAAAGAGAAGAAGTCGGAAAAAGTTAGAAAGAGAAGAGAGGGCTGAAAAATTGAGGATGGAACATGAATTAGAAATGGAGAAGCTAAGGATACAAGGTTTGACAAATAATTCTAATGGGTCTAGGGAACCTAATAATGATCGTAGCATAGAAAAATTGATCAAAAGTGTTAAAACTCTGTCTATCAAAGTACCAGAAGTGACTGAGGGATGGAATTTATTTTTCAACAGTTTAGAAAGGGCATTCAAAACTAAAAATGTACCGGAAAATCAGCAGGCCGAAATTCTACTAAATATGTTAGAAGATAAGGCGGATAATTTGTTAATTTATACCACTAGGGAACAAATTGAGAGCTATGAGGAATTAAAGGAGTCACGCGCCGGGGGGACACGAGCCGATACCGAAGGCGTGTTTGGAAAATTTTAAGAAGGCTAGGAGAAACAGACTGAAACTCGTGTATTATTTGTATCGCGTTTAATAGCAACATGGGAAAATTATTGTAAGATTAGGGGTGCTGATTCATATGAAAAGGTCAACCAGTTAATAATTATGCACTCTCAGAAATTAAACTCACTTTTGACGATTCAGAAATCCTTGAGCTGTATTTCGTCGTTTTTGACGATCATTTTCTATCAACACCACGTGACTTTTAACGAAAGGTAAACTCTCAAATATTTGACGAAATTTTTGCCTCAATCACGGTCAAACTCAATGCATTTTAAGGAAACAGTTGCTGTACCTCCTCAAATCCTGCGATTTTAGCAAGCAGATATTTGCTTGTTTATATTTATTATATTTATTAGTCCTGTAATAATTTATTTTTAAACAGTCCTTTTTAGTGCCTTTCAGAAAATACTGAAATGTATGTAGTTATTGTTTCTTCATTAGTTATTTTTTTATCTGTTAAAATTTTTAGGAATGCTTATTATTATTATTTATTTATTTATATGTTTTTCGTTATGTTTTGATTCGAAAAGAATAAATTCCCTGTGTTCTTCAAAACCATCCAAAAAGAAAATTTGGTCAATAAAATTTCAAACTTCTAGGATATCTTTTTTTTTTAATTTATTTCAGAAATATATTCTGTTTTCAATCAAATTAAAAGTAAACATAATTGATCCCTCTCCCCTTTATAAACACTAAAGTGTTAAAATCTTATCCTTCTACTCAAAGTGATAAAATTTCACGCAATATGTACTTCACAATTCGTTATTTGTGAGCAACAAATTAACCAGACCATATTCTAACCATTCATTGAGCAAAGAAAATTTCACTAATAAATTATTTAATCAAGCCATATTATAATTATTCATTGACCATGAGAAAACCATAATAATAAATTACTTAAAACTTTCAGAAATTATAGCAGCACCGATAAAATTACAATCTACCTTATAAAAACATAAACACACAGCAGAATTCATTACGTCAATCTAAAAGCAAATCTATGCATGTCTCCAATAGCCAGGTTGGAAGAGCAACGGTCTCCCACACCAAAGGTCGCGGGTTCGAATCACCCCGAGGGAAACCAGAAGTGATTTCATTCTTCCCCCTGTCAATAAGGAACTTCCAAACTGTTCGATAGATGGCGCCACCAGCCAACTTTTGACAAAATTTATATCGTCAAGCAAGTGAAGAAAGTAATTTCATCAATTTGACGAAATATTCGCTCGGAGCATTTCCCAGAAAACTGTTTCGTCAAAAAAAAAGAAAATTTCGTGAAATCTGAGTATTCATTTCTGAGTGTGCGGATAAGTTATTAAACACGTTAGATGAAGAAACCGCATCATATATTGGGTTAACTCAGCAAAGTAAATGGTTAGAAGCTTCTAAAATTGCTAAAGAATGTGACAATTATTTTGACGCTAAACACAAGTCTTATGCGGTTACGTATACAAGTTTTAAGGGTAAAGATAGGTATGTAAACAGTGAAAAAGTGAGACCGAGGGAGGATAGTAAAGTTAGTGGTATTTGGAGGCAAAACGGGAGTAATGAGATTAATTCTTTTTCGGGTAGGAAAACTGAGTTTAGGAGATATAGCCCTAGATGCTTTAAATGTGGTTTAAGAGGTCATTACCAACGTTTTTGTAATAAAGTGGGTAATGAGGGAAATAGTAATAATAGCGAATGTCGTGAATAGAAAGCGGGTGTAAATAAGATTGTCGTGAAAGGAAACAAAGAGTTATCTAAAGGAGCTATTGTGGCGAGGATATCGGCAAGGGCCGGACAGAGCACTAATGTTATTGGTGAGAAATTAAATAAACTCGAGAAAATTGAAGTTAGTGTAAATGGGCAGAAAGCGAAAGGATTGGTTGATTCTGGATGTGTAATTAGTGTTATTCATAAAGATTTAGTACCAGAAGAGAAATTAAAAGGAGCGGGTAGTATTTATTTACAAGGGTTATTTGGTGAAGCGGTTAAATTACCGTTAACTATTCCGCAATTCGGACAAACTAATATAATTCATCAGGAAGTACTTTGCGCTGTGACCGATAATATTAATGAGCAGGTAATTTTACATCCCGAAGTGATTAATGAGTTGTCAGGGGTCAATCGCGAGGAGCCATTGCTAAAGTCCCAATAATTAGAAAGTTCGGATATTAGTATTGATAACTCGAGCGAAAAGGAAGATATGAGTAGCGATAATTGCAATATTTACGCAATAGAAACGAGATTTGCAAGGTCAACATGTAGAAAAAACGGAAGTAGAGGAAAGTAATGAAGTTATCGTTAGTAATTCAGATATGTTTAAGAAATCCTAATTGGAATGTAAAGAGTTAGAGAGAGCTTGGGAATTAGCTAAAATTGCTAAAGGGGGTTATTATATTGAAAATGACTTATTGCATCATAAAGAGAAATTTGTAGAAGAAGCTATAGCTCAATTAGTAGTGCCTAAAGTCAAAAGAGAAGGAATCTTAAAGTTAGCGCATGTTTCTAATGAGGGAGAACATCACGCGGCAAAGAAAACTTTAGAGAGAATTAGGCAATCTTTTTATTGGGAAGGTATGGCCAAAGAAGCAAAAACGTTTTGTAAATCGTGTCTAGAATGTCAATTATCTAGAAAAGTGAAAGTGCGTGATAGAGTCTTAGTTGAGATGGCGGATGGTAGCAAAAAGTATGTATATCAAAATAAAGGGAATTTAGGGACAGGTGTAACATAGGCAATATTGTTTTTGAAGGTGATGAGGAATTTGGAGAAGTTGGGGAAATTCCTATTTTAAACCGGGAACAAGAGGTAGAACGGGACATAGAAAGGTTCGAAATAAAAGGCTTATCTGATAGTCAAATCAAGGATATAAAGTCCATTTTGAGGGATAATAAAGAGGTATTTATGGGTCCTGTGCGACCAGCGGAAGTAGGGGAGCATCGTATTGATTTGAAACCGGGGGTGGCAAGGAAAAATCCAAAGTTATATAGTGTACCTGTTGCTTATAAAAAGGAAGTAGATACACAGATTCAGGAGTTATTAGAATTAAATCTAATCGAAGTGTCAAATGCAGAAATTAGTAATCCATTGTGTGCGTGGCGAAAAAAGACGCAACTGTTAGGCTTTGCATAGATTATAGAGCTTTAAATTCAGTAACGCAGGTCCCAACATTTCCTATGAAAGATTCACAAGAAATCATGTATACTGCGGGGCAGCTAAATATTTATCTTCGATTGATTTATTGAGGGGTTATTGGCAGATTAAAATGGCTGAGGAATGTAAACCTTTGACAGCTTTTACAACTCATAATGGGACTTATCAGTGGCGTACTATGCCTTTTGGTTTATCAGGGGCAGCTGCTACGTTCCAAAAAGATATGAATGAGGTCCTTCAAGCTCATCGGAGGTATGCACAAGCATATATTGATGATGTCATCATTTTCTCCGACACTTGGGAAGAGCATTGTGAGCATATTAGGGCTGTCATAGAAGAACTGAAAACTAGAAATTTTACGATTAGGCTGGACAAATGAAAATTTGGAGAGAAATTGACTAAGTTTTTAGGTCATGTAATTGGGGGTGGAACGCATGCACCTGAGGAGGAAAAAATAGGAGCAATAAGGGACTTAAAGAGACCGAAAACTAAAAAGGAAATTAGATCTGTTTTGGGATTAATGGGATTCTATCGATCTTATATTCCAAATTATGCAGAAATTGCTATACCTTTAACTGAACTAACTAAAGGGAAGGTTAAAAATACTGTACCATGGGATGAAAGGGCAGAAGAAGCATTTAATACCCTTAAAGATGAGTTATGTAACGTGACGCGTTTGGCTACACCTACCGTAGGCCTGGAATATCAGCTTCACGCCGATGCTTCAGACCTGGCAGTAAGATGTTGTCTTACTCAAAAAGATGAAAAGGGGCAGTTTAAGCCGATAGCGTTTGCCAGTCAGAAAGTATCAGGGGCTCAGCGTGCTTGGCCGAGTATAGAGAAAGAGGCTTGGGGTGTTCTCTTCGGGTTGCGGAAGTTTGAAAAGTGGACATATGGATCTCAAATTGAGATCATAACGGATCATAATCCATTAAGATTTCTCACTGAAACAACCCCAAGGTCCCCCAAACTCACTAGATGGGCTCTTGCCTTGGAACGCTGGAACCTGAGTATTTCTCATCGTCCAGGAGCGCAACATTTGAATGCTGATGCAATTTCTAGGCTACATAGGAAGAGCTGGGAAGAACAGCCAGTTGCTAGCCCATCGGCATCAATGACTAAATAGTGGACAAACCTGAAAGGGATGTCATCGCGTTTCAATTTTTTTTTTTGTGTATGGGTAATTGTATTTGAATTTTGTGTTTATAATAGTGTATTAGCATGTGTAGTTTTTCTGTAATAATAATATTAGTACACGGTTCATTAGAGATGTCAGTAGATAATGTTCAGACACCTTGAAATATATAGGTAATGATAATAACGAAGAAACCTGCAAAGAGATTATTGAACTCTTATGTGATATTACTATATGTTCGGGGAAAATTAGCCCCTAAATGGCATATTTTCCGCTAAGGTGGGGGGGGGGGTGTCAGGTTCTGAGAAACATCTGCTATTCGAACTACGATTCTATATTATCTTGTCTTAATATATTATATGTTGTATGGTCTGTGTACTGAGAATTAAAAGTAATATTCTTTTCTTATCTAAAACTTAATCCGGGCTGGTGAATTGTACAGCTTGGATGGAGGGATAAAGATGGATGGAGACAGGGGTTTGCTCAACCTTTTGAGATGTCTGCTGGAGATGGGGAGACAAAAGAATTCCAGGAACGCGAAAAAGAGCTTGGAATGTGGACAGGGTGGAAACCCCGGGTTTTACGTGGAGAAAAAGCAGAGGGTTGCTAGAGAGACAGTCGCTTCTGCTGGGATATGGGGAGTTGGAGCCTAGAGCGCAAAGTAGTAGGTTGTTCCTGAGTAGAGCTCTTAGATAGAGCGTAGGGTTGAGTGAAGCTCGCAGAGCTTAAAGCCCATGTGTTGGGAGATTGAGAGTAGTCTCCGGTAAAGCTAATTTAATGAGTGTAGATTGAGAGTGATATAACGTAGTTTTAACAGTACACAGCCAGCATTTACTGTATTTAATTTAATGTTGAACCGGATCACTTACATACGAGTTTTTTTAAGTGTAAATAGTATTTGGTGTTTTGTAAATAGTGTGTAAATAAACTGTTAATTTAGTTAATTGAAAGAGTTAGTTTTCATTTAAACAATCCTCTCAGAGCGTGACCGATATCACGTAATCATATCGGTGGTGGCAGCATATAAATAACAAAGGATTTTCTTCAAAGTTGTGCGGACTAAGAGGAAACTCCGAGAGTAATATTTTAGCTTTATCATAGCATAGGTTGCGTCACCTTAATTTCATACATAAAATCAAACAATTCTTGAAAAAAGGCGAGATACACCTTCTTTCATTCGTGTATTTAATGGTATTTTTAATATAACAGCGTTAGGAATAAAACGCAAAAATTTTGAAAGCGCGGCCTTTTTTTCTGTTCATAACTTACCCTTACCCCCCCCCCCCCCTCAAAATTAAAATAAACTGTAGTATTGCTAAGAAAATACGAAGTTTTATACTAACTACTATTGATTTTATTAAAGCTTGTTCTCAAATCGAAAGTTCCAACTTTATGATATAAGTTTTAATTTATTTTTGTTCAGAAACTCATAAGACTGGAAAGTGTTGTTATTCAGAAACTATGTAATCGAAAAAACGTTTTCCTTTTTTGTGTACACAAAAGAACTTTCAGAAGATACTGCCAAAGTTGGCATTTTCTACCGAATTTCGCGATGAAAGCCGAAAAACCAGTCAACGAAGGGAGTAAAACCAACACCGCCTATATTCATACATAGGGGTGTTGGTAAAACGCCTTGTCATGTGATAAAAACGCTTATAACTCGATAGGTAATTTATTTATCAAAAAATGGAAAAATCATTTCGGTTCCAAATCGATTGCAAAGTCAGGTCTGCCAATTTTGTACCTTTGCGTTTAAAAATGGGTACGTCGTCAGAAACGTTCGCACTTGTTGAGCAGTCAACTTGAGAACAGCCTCAACTAACGTGAATAAGAATCATAAACGCATGTGAATGTGAACAGCAGAAGATTACAAGTTAAACCAAGTCGTACTTTATTCTGTCAAGAAACGTACAAAAGTTAAAGCATGATTTTAGCTTTAAATTTTACAATCTAAGCAAATCATTCAATTATACAAGATTAAAAACCTGCGTTATTCAGGTGCTCCGAACAATAGATCTTCCAAAGTTTCTGGCAAGCACAAGTGTTTTACCGATTTTTCTAAAGTTTTCGAATTTCTTGTAATTTCTTTTCTTACGACGCATCTAGTGAGATGTTTCAGCGACCTCGGCGTATAGTGTGTTGTATTCTCCACACCAAACAACTCTACGTAAGTGGCAAGGTATGTTTCTATTATTTCTTCTCCTTCTTCCTGATCTAAAAACTTCAGTAGAAAATGAAGTAATTCTTTAACATCCTCACACGGTATATATGGCTCCGGAATAATTTGATAAAATTGCTTTAAGCAAATCACGTACTGTTGCGTGTGTGGTTCATCCTCTAATTTCATAATTATTGCTTTGAGAATTTTTAAAATTAAAACGACGTGTGATTTTGGTCTTTTTTCTGGAAATGCAGGATCGTCGAGGCTGATATACCGCAAGAATTGCAGGCTAAGCAAAAATGATAGTTCCCTATGGGTAATTATATTACCATTGAGGTAAAACCTGTAAATAAAATATTAATCATAAATATCATAAAATGTAATTTCAGTGCATTCACAAACATATTAATATTTTTTTTACAAACAATCTCGACTGAAAATCTAAGATACACTGTTAAAAATTTGGTACAACGTTGCACCAATTTTCGGTGCTGCAGTAACTGCCACCATAAGATGGTGATACATTGTTCCAACATTTGATTCTAAGGATGAACCATAAGTTGGTGAAACCTTGAACCATATGTTGGTGAAAACCTTGAACCGTAAAATGGTGAAACGTTTAACCGCAAACTGGCGAAATGTTGAACCATAAATTGGTAAAATGTTGATGAAGCAATTATTTGTGTCCCCCCCCCCCTCCTCTTTCATAGGTAAAATATTTTTCTTTTTTTAAAGATATTCTGTTTTAATATAATTTAAGGTGAAATGTTTACGGTCTCTCCAATTAATTTTTTTAAAGATCAGAAACCTAGGTTTATTTAGCAAATTTTAAAATAGTTTAATTATACGATAACATCATTGTTATTTTAAATATCTTACACTATAATTTACATATTAAAATACATAAGAAAGGATACGATTATGTTATGGGGCTCTATACATATATAAACTTATCAAATTGAGGTAATTGAAATGCGTTATAATTTGCTAAATAAACCTATAATATTGATTTTGTATGACGGATGCAAGCAATCTTTAAACAAAAATTGCTCAGAGAAAGAGTAAATATAAATCCTAAATTGCATTGAAACAAAGAAGCATCTCAAAAAAAAAAAAAAAACGTCAAACGGAGGTGGGGGGAAAAAGCATTCCTTATCTACTCACAACTTTTTTTAAATAAGTTCTAAGGATGATTTAAGTATTAAAAATGTGTAATTATTTTTATATGTGTGGAGATTGATAATTATTTTATTAAATGTAAACATGGAGTCTAAATTTTTAAATTTTGCGGAATATATATATAATTTTCCTTTAAACATAGTCCTTAATAATTCTTATTAATACTAATGGAACAAGATGATATTTAATTTTTATATTTTATTCCCGTACACATTGTATTTTATAAATACAAGCTAAATACATTTTATATTTTTTATGAGAAAAGATTGATCTAGAGGGAAAAGAAAAAAAGAAGGAAATTTAAAAAGAAAAAAAATGATTGCATATGTACTGTTCTTTATTGTTTGAAAAACATTTTGAATGTAAAAAGTAGTTATTAATCTCTTTAATAAATATTCAATCCTACATTATATAAATAAAATGTAAATATAAACTTAAACTATACTAAAACAGTTTTATACGTAAACTTTATATTGGTATAAACAACATTTTATTTAAATGCTTAAATATCATTCTTCCTTTTCACTTCTTAAACTAAAAACTGTAATATGTATAAGGAAATATTCCCAGTGTAAATCTATTTTTCAATCTGAAACCTTTTCTTATTATCTTAATCATTGAATATCATATTTCAGTACAAAATATTAATAATTATAAATACTAATTCATTGACTGTTATTCTTTATAATCGGTAAACGGTAAAGAACACAAAAATTCCAGTATAAATACACAGGGTTTCAAATCATTGCAAATTAATGTTTACATCTATACTACTATGAATGCAGCCAGCAGCGCCAACTTTTGCAAAACATTGGATGGGCTAAAAAACTTGAGTAAAATAACACACATATATATATTTTTTTTAATGTTAGTGCGTATGTGTGTGTGAGTGAAGAGAAGGCGGGGGGGGGGGGGGGGAAGCGAATGACTAAAGATGGTAATTCGAAATTAAATTATGTTTTTCTTTAGCAAAATATAAAATTATTATAATGTAATAAATAATTTTATTAAATTATATTCTCATAAACTCTTCCTTTATAATTAAATAAAATAAAAATTGCTAATTATTGAAAGTACAAAAAGCTAAATGTCAGCGCTTTAATTCAAGACATTAAAACGGGTGGAAAATAAGCAGGAAATTTGTTTTCGTGAGAAATTTAACTATACATCCGCTGAAGGGGATTTCAGTGCTCCTGTAAGTCTAAATGATGTTCGTACTATTTTTCCGAACAAAATTATTTTGAGAACTTCAATAAAAGCACATTTCATTTCTGTGAATAAATAAATAAATAAATATCAAATTAAATCAGTTGAAAATGGGTTGGCGGAGAAATCAAATTATTGGGTGGTCTCACGCCCCACATAAGTTGGCGCCACTGAATGCAGCCATGAATCAAGATATCTGGTGTCAGCATTTTAAAACTAAGATAGCACTTCACGTTTTGTTTTTGCTTTCGAGCTGCGTCAAATTAAAATACTTGACATCTCACTATTGATTAGGAAGAATGAAACGTTTACACAAATTTTCTTTATTTAAAAAGACAAAACGAATGAAATCGTGATTAATTTTTACTAAGAACTGTTTGTTATTTAATTGTTAAAACAATTATATTTCAAACCGTTACATAAAGAACGAATATAACACACAATCGCTTGTGAAATTCGGGAAACTAAATCAATCTTTTTCTATAAAACATGAAAACTATTTAACACTTATACAATATCTAAGTACAGGAATGAAACATTAAAATTAAATAAGACTTACCTTCGCATTCCATAATAAATATTCCTTTTAATATCCCTTTCGTTTAAACTTTAAATGGCGGACGAAATGCAATCGTTTCACTTATCTTATAATTGCGTCATAGACAAAGACGAACTGTTCTGATTGGCTGATAAGTAGTTCGAAAACTTGGTACAACTTATTATCAAAATGTGGTTCAATTCAGCTTAACTTCCAAGGTTACACCCATAGACCTAGTAAAATAACTAGATTACGCATACGGAAAGAAAAGTTGATTCTGCGCGCGCGAGCGAAACTACTCCACTAGGGTGGCAAATGGACGGTTATTTTTACTATATCTATGGTTACACCATGAAATGGAGTTTTTGAAAATTAAGGAGAACCATAGTTTGGTAATCCTCATTATTTTACTCCAAATATTGGTGTAGCGTTAAGCGGAAATTTTTAACAGTGTATACAGTGTATTGTGTTCTCTAATTCTGTGTACCTTTAATTTTGTGTAACAGGGTGTTTCCTTAAGGGGGCTGGTCACCCATCTTCGGAATTCTCCCCCGTAATGTTAAGTCTGTGGACTTTTGATTCATTCGTACATTTAAAATATCTTCTTGAGAAATTTATATTTTTAACATCTTTTTTCTGTGTACTCTTCTTAAAGGATGTCTCTTTTTTTTCTTAGTTTTCAAAAATTTCTAAAATCTATATGCTGAATTTAATATCTTATGTGTTAAAAGCGGGCGAACTGTGAGTAAGATTTTAACACTTCATATAAAATTAAGTTTATACTTTAGAAATATTTTGAGAACTAAGAAAAAAAAGACATCTTTTAGGAAGTGTACACAAAAAATAGAAATTAAAAATATTAATTTCCCGAGGAGATATTTTAAATATACGAATGCAGTAAATGCCCATAGGCTTTACATTAATGAGGGGGAAATCGGAAGCTGGGTGACCAGCCCTTTTAAGGCTGTTCTTGTGGTATACTGAGCTGGAAAAAAATATATAAAGAAAAAGTATCAAAATGTAACATAGCGAATTTCTAGAAAATCTTACCAGCCAAGGATTTATTTCACCAGCCAGTAAAATGCAATGTACAGTTGAAAATTTTTATGACAAAATTACGCAACTCAAAAATAGTTGGTTACTATTACTATAATGCATTTTCATATTTTTCTTCCCTATAAATTTAAAAAATATAAACAAGAGATGAAAGTTTAATATAAAATAGAACTTAGTACCATGTTTACATCGCAATAATTAGAAAAGTTGAAAAATATAGCTAACTACTAAAAAAAAAAAGGTTTCGGCATATCTCTATAGTTTGCAGCCGGTTAGAAAATTCACTCGCCAGTGGCGAGTAAAATGATGCATTTCCCTACCCCTGAACATAGCCATTATAAAAATTTTACTACATTATTTTATAAATAAAATTTCAATTTCCCCAAATTCGAAGAATTGAAAATAATTCCTTCGGAAAGAAACCGTCCCCCCCCCCCCCCCCCCATGCATTCACATTTCTAGTAGTGCACGCCTTTTACTATTATTAAGACATCATGTTCACAGCTGCATCTAATTCTGTCACCAGTTGTTAAAATAATAAAACTTTGTAAAAAATCACCATAAAATTAAAACAAAACACAGGACGCGTTTCGAGCTAAAAACATAACAGCTCGTCATCAGCTAAGCATACACGTGTCCGAAAACGAACAACTTGTTCGTTTTCGGACACGTGTATGCTTAGCTGATGACGAGCTGTTATGTTTTTAGCTCGAAACGCGTCCTGTGTTTTGTTTTAATTTTATGGTGATTTTTTACAAAGTTTTATTATTTTAACTACTTCATATCGCCAGTTTTCGGTGCTGTTTCTCTGTCACCAGTTATTTCAGCCAAAACGGAGTTAAAAACCCCGTATATTAAAAACCCCCTTAGTGAAAACTTTTAAATGTTTATGATACAAAATTATGCTACTAATTATACTACCTTCTTTTTCATATTAAAAAAACTATCCTCTCTATACGTTTTAAACATGTGTAAATACAATTGGATTTATAGAAATAAACGTCTAAAATTTAAATTTAGGTGACACAAAATTATGCTACTTCCTATTTTTTTTTTAAATTATTATTATTATTAAAAAAGAAAAAAAAACTAGCCTCGCTATATGTTTTATTAAACATGTACAAATACAATTGGATTTATAGAGATCAATGTCCAAAATTCAAATTTGTATGAAACAAAATTATGCTACTTTCTATCCTTTTTTTCACATAAAAAAAACTATCCTCTCTATACATTTTAAACATGTATAAATACAATTGGAGTTATAGAAATCAATGTCCAAAATTTAAATTCGTATGGCACAAAATTATGCTACTTTATACTTTTTTCCCATTAAAAAAAAAAAAAAACTAGTCTTTATACGTTTTAAACATGTATAAATACAATTGGATTTATAGAAATCGACGTCCAGAATTTAAATTTGTAACTTGCTATTTTTTTTATATTAAAAACAAACAAAAAAAAACTATCTTCTTTGTGCGCTTTAAAAATGTATAAACACAAATGGATTTATAGAAACCAAGAAAAGCTGAAATTTTCGATATTTCAGCGCAGTTTTGAATTTTTCACCAAAAAAACATTTTTGGTGATAATAAATTATTATGAGTAAATTATTCTCTCATAACGTCGACACATTTTTTTTTTTCACTTACGGCTACCAATTATTGAAATTCGACTTTGTACAAAGTTAGGGATTCACATAATATCCGGCTCCTGCCGGATATCCCGCTTACTCGGCCCTGAAACCGAATATTTTGTACGGCCGAATTTGTTTCGTTTTTTATCACAAATATTTCCTGTTTCTGCTCGTTTACTCCTCTGGTTGGTGGTCTATTTTTGATTTTTCTTGTATTTTCAACATTTGTTAAGGATGTTTTCAAATCCAAAAGGGCAACTTTCTGACATAAGTTTTAATTTAATTTTGTTCGAAAATGCATGAAACTAGCTGGTGGTGTTGTTCAGAAACTATGTCATTGAACTGTTTTTTCCATTTTTTTTTGCAAACACAATAGATCTTTCAGAAAAAAGTGTCAAAGTAGGCGTTTTGAACCGAATTTCCGCGCGAAGGAAGAAAAAGCACTCAAGAGCGGGCGAAAAACGTGTTTGTCACGTGATCCAAAACGCTTATAACTCAATAGGTAATTGATTGATCAAAAAATGGAAAAAATAGTTCAATTTCCAATCGCTTCCATGGCCAGGCTTTCCAATTTTATATCTTTCTGTTAAAAAATGAATTTGTAAATGTGTCAAAACGTTTTGCGCTTGTTCAGCAGAGCAGTTAAGAACAGCCTTAAGTAAAAAGGATTTTATTGAATCTTTTTTTCACTACTTTATGTATGGATAGAAGACCAGCTGTGAGCTGTGTTAAAATGATACTGATTATGAAAAGAAATGTACCACTTGAAAAGTTTACTGTCCCCCTTGTTCTACAAAACAAGATACAGTGAAACCTCCCTGAATGACTATTTTGTTATGGAACGAAATTTATTCCCACAGGCTCAATACTAATTTTACCTTTATTCAGAGACCATCCCAGTTGAATTCCTTCCATGAGCGACCAAATGTTTTTGAAGAAAATGAAACAAATTCCGTTTTTCCCTGGTCGCTTGAAGAAGGTTTTATTAGAAAAGTAATTCCGGAGATCGCATTACTCATCAAGCTTCTAAACTAAGTTTAGAATTTTTTTTTTATTCCGTAACTTTTAAGTGTTTAAACCCCATCTGTGCATTTTTAGTCAATGAATTTAACTCTGATGATAAATTAAGAATGACGGCCAATAAACTCCCCTGTCCTACTCGGTCAGGAAACTCTCAAAGAAGTGATTAAATTAATGAAATCTTCATTATTTGTTCCCGTTCAAAAAAAATTGCATTTATTTACTGAACTTTGAAAGGACTTGGAAACATAAGTTATAAAAAATAAAACCATAAAATCAAAGCAAAAGTCAATGTATTCATTTTTTAAACTCCGCAGAAATTAACTTATGTAATTAACTTTTGTTTTGATGCTTAAATTTTTATATTTTTTCCTAATGTGAAAAATAAATTTTAGTAACATTAATTGTTACCCTTTTCAACAACTAAAATCTGGATTTAAACATGACCTCCATTAAGAGACCGCCTGTCGGAGCGACCAATTTTTATTGGAACGGAACGTGCTCGCTTTAGGGAGGGTTTACTGTACTTGCAATGATGAGCATCTCTATTTAAATTCTGTTAGAAGACATTTGCCATAGAAAAAGTAAGTAGTAACATGTATTAGGAAAATAAAATGCTACTTCAATGGGATGTTTAGCAATTATAAAAAAACTAAATTTATCAGCAAAAAAATAAAGAAGTAAATGTTTCCCTTTTAACGTACAATGACATTAACTAAAAGAAAATAAAAAAGAAAAGTGCCCAGTTAAGCTGATGGCATTGAGCTCACAGGCTATACTCACTAATTGTATTATTATACTCTTATTTATGTCTATTATTTATAAAATAGAACTCACAGTTTTTAAGCAAAACGGTACATAAATTATGGGGGGATTAGTCCCCCGCCCATCCCTTTTTATACTTAACCAATGAACCTCCAAATCTAATCAGGGAAGCGCATTATCAGAATGAACCTATTTACAAAATTTGAAGCAAATTGGATAATTCTGCATGAGAAATCCATTTAACTAAATTAAGGGAGGGAAATATCCCCCCTTAATACTTAACCAATGAACACCAAAATTAATCAGGGAAGCGCCTTATCAGAGTGAATATATTTACAAAATTTGAAGCAAATCGGATAATTCTGCATGAAAAAACCATTTATCTAAATTAAGGGGTATTATACACCCGTTCTCCCCCTTTATACTTAACCAATGAACCCCGAAAACTAATCAGGGAAACGCCTTATCAGAATGAACCTATTTACAAAATGTGAAGTAAATTGGATAATTTTGCATGAAAAATCCATTTATCTAAACTAAAAAGGGGTGGGGACGTTATTCCCCGTTCCCTCCCTTTATGCTTAAACAATGAGCCCCCAAAACTAATCAGGGAAGAGCCTTATCAGAATGAAGCTATTTACAAAATTTGACGCAAATGAGATAATTCTGTATGAAAAACTCATTTATCTAATTTAAGGTGGATTAGCCCCTCATTTCTCCCCTTTATACTTAACCAATAAACCCCCAAACTACTCAGGGAAGCGCCTTCTCAGAATGATCATTTTTACAAAATTTGAAGTAAATTAGATAATTCTGAATGAAAAATCTATTTATCGAAATTAAGGGGGTGGGGATACTCCCCGTTCCCTCCCTTTATACTTAACCAGTTAACCTCTGAATCTAATCAGGGAAGCGCCTTATCAGAATAAACCGTTTTACCAAATTTGAAGCAAATCGGATAATTCTACATGAAAAACCATTTATCTAAATTAGGGGGTTATACCCCCGTTCTCCCCCCTTTATACTTAACCAATGAATCCCGAAAACTAATCAGGGAAACGCCTTATCAGAATGAACCTATTTACAGAATTTGAAGCAAATCGGATATTTCTATCAAGAGTTATCGCGTTGCGTACATAGTACATACATGCATATATACATACATACGTACCTGTATACAGAAACTGCGGGCACATTAGCTGTTAGGCTTTGGTAGCCTGTGAGCTAAAAGACTAATATGTATATCAGAATCAGGAAAAGACAAAACATGATTAAATTTCAATATTTAGTTACTACTGTTTTTAAGTAACTTTAACTTAATAAAAGAATTGGAATCTATTATTAGCATTTGAATGGCCTAAAATTGTAATAATTTGAGGTTTTTCTCCTTTAAGCAAGTATACAATCTAGAAATATTACTATTGAAATTAAAAACAAGAATGTATTCGACCGGATACCGAATATTCGGTGAAAATTTGTACCGGATATTCAATATCCGGTGCATTTCTAGTACAAAGTCAGGTTTTGAATTAGTCTTATATACAGGGTGAGTTTGAAATCATGAGGTAAACTTCGAGGAGGGTACAGTTTAATAAGTAGAAATATACTTTCAAATGAAATTTGTTTGAAAACTGTATCGCAATTTGTTTGAAAAATATATCGCTATTTACTAAAATTTTTATTGTTTGTAAAATACTTTTCAGACATGATTTTTTTTTTAAATCTATGTCCATCGCGTACGTAAGATAAATATGTTACATCGATTACGTAAGATAAGCACGTTTGTAATTAAATTAATATAAAAAGCTCAGCATTTGTTTCCAGCTTATATGACATAACGAAATTAAAAAATTCATCAATCAATAAACAAACAAAATATAAATAAAATAAATATATAAGACATGTGATCAAACCATGCACTTAAACCACTAAAATGATCAGGAAAAAAAAATCATTTTAAATAGTGATCTTTGGCTATTTCTTCAGCAACTCCTGGCGCGAGGCCAATATAAAATTATCGCTTTTAATGAATTTCAAAACTTCCTTTATATAATTACTATTTTCTATATAAATATGATTTTGGCATTGTTAGTGCGTTGCGTATTCTAAAAAAAATATATTAAATGTAAAATATCTAACATATATCAATTAAATAAATGTTTTTCAACTATATTCTGTAATCCTGGTATGTCCTCTTGTATTAATAATAATAAAATATAATAGAAAACCACTTCCTATTATATGTGGTGGTTCCATATTAAGCACTAAACATATCTTTACATGATTCGTACCGTACAGGGCTTGGAATTTCCAGGGCAGGATATTCTTCGGTACCAGTAATTTCTTACAGAAAATATCTGCATAAATAGCACAAAATTTCGCCCGATTAAACTAGATTTATTTTCTCTCTATTCTAAAAAAAAGTAACTACCGCTGTCACCGCCGCCGCCGCCGGTTTTGAGTTTTTTGTGACCGGAGGTCTTTCTCCGTTAATAATAAGAAAAATATTGCATACAAAAATATGAAAATCGGCGGTATTATAGAGAAATGTTTGATAAACACGCTGATGCAGACAGTTTTCAAATCGAAGAATTATTTTAAGAGATATTTAAGGCTAAATTTGGACAAAGTCGTTCCATTAAAAAAGTTTTATAGGAGCAAAAACTATACATCGGAATGTAATCATTTTTAGATCACTTTATACGTTATAATTTCCCGGTGTGCAGATTGCATTTAGTTTTTAAATTTTACTCATCTTTTGAGCTTTTATTTCTATTTTAAATTCAAATTTTCGGCATTTTGAGAGATATTTTTTTACTTATTTTAGAAAATTGTACTAATTTAACCTGTTGCCAACTTTATAGATAGCGCAAACAATAATGTTTGCTTCAAATTAAAAATTTATTTACACGTGACTATTATAAACAGAAAAAACTTTCAAATTAGAATTAAATAATTACGTATAAAAAGCAGGAACTTATTGAAAATTACTTCATCTATAATTACACGTGAATTTTAACAGAGAAAGGATATTGTAAAATAATAAATTCATTAACATGCGTTAGAAGTCTTAAATAGGAGAAATTACACCACATTTACGTCACATTACAGTTATTATATAAAATGAGCGCAAAAAAATATTGCAAAACAGTTTAAATTTAGAAATTGCGCTAGACATTTAGTTGATATTTTGAGAGGATCTTTTCAACTATTTTTGTTAGGAAAGCACAAATAATATTTCATTTCTAACAAAAGTATTTTCACGTGAATATTTAAAAAAGAAAGAATAGCTTGGTCAAAATTACGTCAGATTAAAAACGATTAATTTAAAATGTCTCATTTAAAAGACCTTTCTTTTCGCTTTGTTAAAAAAAAAATTAAAATTTCGAAATTTTTTCGAAAAAATTTCAAATTTTTTTTTTTTTTTTTTTTAAACCTTTAAATTCAAATATATAAAATTCGATGCTCTATTTTATTTATATATATAAACCAAACTTTTATAAAAAAAAATATTGGGGATTTTCATTGATATGGAATGCGCAGGGGGCATTTCGAAGATTTCTAAGACGACGCGTAAAATTCCATTTTTTTCTCAAAAATAAAATTTTTTTATTATTTTTTTGTGATAAATGCATGCTATAATGCATATAAAGTACCCTTGAATAATAATTAGGTGAAATTTACAAAAAATAAAAAAAAATTATTTTTAAGGATTTTAAGGTCCCTTGTCCCCTTAAAGCTTGCCGTACATAGTGACTCAAGATGCTGGGAGTACTTTTTGAAAAATTCTGGAATCGGGGGAAAATAGAATCGAGACGGTCAAGAGGCCAATATTTAGCGCCGGAAGTGGAGAAATGCAATGTCGAGATATGAAAAGAAAAAAAAAATATCCTAAAGGATTTTTTGTGTAGGTGAAAGAAAAAAAAGAGAAATTGAAAAATAAAAAGAATTTATGCAGAAACTTTTATTTTCAAAGGTATGATTTAGAAATTAGAAGCATAAATTTTCTATTTAATTTTTATTTTAATTTTCACATAAATTATAATGAAAAATTAAACCATCGTAAATAGTGTTATAATACCTTATACTTTATTACATATATTGTTATATATAGAGTAATAATAAATTATTTATTAAAGTTAGTAAGAGTTAGTTAATTAAGAGTTAGCGTTAGTTAATTAAATAGTTTTTAATTTACTAGGTAAATAATTATTGTCCATTAATATTTATCATATCTGTGAATATAATCAAATGATAGAGTATACTGATAGCATTAACTGCTGTCCTCGCTTAAATGCATAAAATTCAGTGGAACCAACTGTATGCAATTAAGCGGGGCCCACTGTACTGATATTTCTGCTGGAAATTTCCCTGGAGCCGGAGCGTACGAACCCTGTCTTTACATATATAAAATTTAAATTTAAAAAAGTAATATATAGAATCATAAAAATATCTTACCACGTTCTAATAAACTGAGTTATTGCGCTTTCAAGCTCGCTCAAACATATTTTTCCAAGGGTGTACGATCCATATCTGACGAGACAGTCTGTGAATTCTTTATCCGCAAATTCTGTCGCAAAGTGCCAAGTATCTAGTTGAGCAAGTTCGTCTTTGTAGTAGATGATATGGTCTAAATAATTTATGTCCAGTAATCTCTTAGCAAACACCATCAAATGAGGCATATAAGTAAATGGAGGAAGGATAGTACGGGGAAAGACGGGGTAATTCCTGTTCAGCCAAATTGTATATCTTCTTATGATATCTTTTATGTGATTTGTGTTGCTCGATCCGTAGCGATGAAGGGAATTCAGCAGAAACTTCACTATGATTCCCATCTTAGTGTAGCTTGCGAAGTCTTCCTCGTTAACTTTCTCCAAAAAATTAAAGACGATATGCCAAAAATATTTCCTTTCTGTACATTCGCGTGCTCTAGCTTTGATAGTTCGAATCATTTCTTTTAATTTTTTAATTCCAATTGACGGATTTCTACTGCATTTCGAGGTGATTTTCGAACTTTCCATAATTTCGTCAAATGCATGTATTTTTTCCAATGACAAAAAATTGCTGAGTAACTCTTTAAAAACTCAATACCAAATCTTAAAACGCGGAAACAGGCAATTTCACTATTCCGTTGTACAAACGAAATGCAGACTTTCACTGACCGACACACAACAACAAAGTCTAGATTTTTTTAAAATATAGTTGAATTCAAGGTGGGATAGATGCACGGAAAACTTAGTGATTCACTTTTTGGCATTTACCACATTGTCACACACCTAATCATTTGTCACTTTAAACTCATAAATAAGTGTTAGAATTAAAGTTTATCGCCAGTGTCAAAACATAATTGTATGAAGGCTTATCTTTTTCAGCTTTAGTGAAATATCTCTAATCTTTCTCTGTTAAATAGTTTGTCAAGTTTATTTGACGAAGTAATATTGAGTAGCTTGTTTCCAATTTCTGAAGGCTGAGAAAGAAGTAGCATTTTCTTTCTACATCTTTAACCTTTTATGAAGGAATTTATCTTATGTTCTTGGAGGCGTGGAAGAAAAAAGCGCCGACAGACAAAATAGTTTCCATGAACAAAAGCAATGCAGACAGTGGGGACACCTTGGACATGCAGCATTCATTACCAGGAAATGGCGGTCGGTCCCTCCCTCTCCGAAGGAAAGTCCATTTTGAAGAAGGCGTAATGGATTGGGAGTAGGGGTTGCTTTAGGACAAGAAAAATCGCCAAGTACCCTTCTCGATATTGCTACAGCTCGCCGCGCCAGGCAGATACCTGTTTTATCTTCTACCGATAAGCAGCGTATTGCGTTTCTCTCACTTATTAATTTATTATTATTAAACTGTTTTTTTTTCAAAACAAACTGTTATTTGCATATAACCAACTGTTGTTATTTATATAACAATCTGAAATGCGGCCCAAAGGAAAAACCATTCGTTCGAAGGAAAGATTGATTGTGAATAATGTCACAAAGTTTTTTGAGAAGGAAGCAAACGCATAAAAACTTTTGTTTCCTTTATCGCAAGCACAAAAGCGTGCGGCTGCTGCTACTGGAATATCCCTTCGAACAATACAGCGAATAAAGAAGGAATCTCAATCCAGTGCTGTATTTTCATCACCAGGAAAAATTCGCAAGCGTAATGCTGAAAGAAATGCTGTATTGGACAATTTTAATTTGTGTGTTTTAAGGCGTATTGTAATTGAATTTTATGTTTCGGACAGAATGCCATCCCTTAATTCGATTCTCCCTGTAGTGAAAGAAAGAATAAAATTCCCATGGAAAAGAGACACGTTAAGAAAATTTCTCCACAATGTTGGCTTTCGGTGTTAAATATGTGAAAATGAAAGAAAAGCTCTAATTGAAAGAGCAGACATTGTCTCTTGGAGATTTCGATTTCTAAGGGCAATGAGAAAATTCAGGGAGAGCCAGAGAAGTATAATATATCTAGACGAAACCTGGATTGACTGTAATCTGGCTTTTTCAAAATGTTGGCAAAGTGAGAAGATTGGTGCCCTTGTAAAAGAAAGAGACGGTCACCCCCTGGTCGTCTTACATGCTGGATCTGAATCTGGATTTATTTCAAACGCCGATTTAGTTTTTAAGGCAGGGAGTGCTTCTGGTGATTATCATGGTCCAATGAACTATGATAGTAGATATGAAAAGGGGGTTCTGCATCAGCGGCACGGCGGCACGACCTTGAATGACCTCTGTGCGCCTGTGAAGGGTGTGCGGCGTGTCCTCTGCATGGGGTATGAAGGTCATGTGGCGTACTCTTGGAGGTGGGGTCAAGGTGATGCGGCGGTGAAGGTGATGCGTCATCTTATAGTATGAGGGGTTATTTTGAGTTTAATTATTTTACTAATGATAATTAATTTTAATTGGGGGACTTTAACTTTTTTCAGGGTAGTTTTTGAAGATTGAAATTTTTAGAGATTGATTTTTTTTTTCTTACCGTACTACAGTATGAGGGGTAATTTTAAGTTTTTTTTTTTTTTTTTACTAATGATAATTAATTTTAATTGGGGGACTTTAACTTTTTTAAGGGTAATTTTTGAAGATTGAAATTTTTGTGAGATTGATTTTTTTTTCTGACCGTACTACAGTACGAGGGGTTATTTTAAGTTTGATTTTTTTTAATGATAATTAATTTTAATTGGAGGACTTTAACTTTTTTCGGGGTAATTTTTGAATTTTTAGGGGTCATTGATTTTCCTTTCCGTACTACAGTACGAGGGGTTTTTTGAGTTTGATTTTTTTCATTAATGATAATTAATTAAGAAATTTTAATTGAGACACTTTAACTTTTTGGGGGTAATTTTTGAATTTTCATGGACATTGATTTATTTCGCTGTTGTTTAGTATGAGGGGTAATTTTAAGTTTTTTTTTTTTTTTACTAATGATAATTAATTTTAATTGGGGGAGTTTAACTTTTTTAAGGGTAATTTTTGAAGATTGAAATTTTTGGGAGATAGATTTTTCTTTTCGTCGTACTCCAGTACGAGGGGTCATTTGTACTTTTAAAAATTAATTAAGAAGTTTTAATTGGGAGACTTTAATTTTAGGGAATAATTTCTGAGATAGATTTTTTTTTTCTGTCATTTATTTTTTAGCACACTTGAGTTTTCGGTGTTTTTACTGGCAACGATTTTTAATTTGGGAACTTTCAAATATTTTTTTCGCGATTTTTCATTGGCAATCGAATTTTAAACATTCATTAAACATTTTAATTGGGAGACTTTATCTTTTAACGCAAATTTTTAGATAAAAATGGAATTTTAAATATAAATTGGATGAGGGGACTTTACGCGATTCAATTTAGTGACGTATGCGCTAGAATAATGAGTATTAATTAAAATTCTGAATGATTGTGAATTTTTGTCATTTAGCGTTAAAATTTATTTATGCGAATTTTGAATAGTACTGTGGCTGGGAGGTTATGCTCACGAAGCTAATAGACGTGAAGTGATCCCAATCGCACCCGTCGGCCTAATCGTTCGGAGTTTTCTTCGAACCATGGATTTTCATGCGTAAATTCGGGTTAGGTTACCTTAGAAAGACCTTCACGAAGGGTACTCCCCCCTATATCCCTAGTGTAGATAATTAATCGAGCCCGTCGGCCTAATCGTTCGGAGTTTTGTTTGAGTCATGGATTTGCATGCGTAAATTTGGGTTATGTTCCCTTAGAAAGACCCTGAGGAAGGGCACTCCCTCCCTTTATCCATAGTGTAGATAATCGGTCGTCAAAATTAACCCACCTTTTTAATAGTACTAGTAAACTTTAGAATTTTTTTTTATGAATACGTGTTAGATGAGTGAATATTTTTTCGCGGTTTTAATCATAAATAGAAATTGGTAAGATATTTTTGAGGATATCAGTTTTCGATTTGTTATGCAATTTTTAGGCATGTATTGTTTAATCTATATGAAAATATATTTTGAAAAAAACATGAAATGGTATTCATAAAGATATTAGGAAATTTTCCCCCTACCCCTAAATGAATTTATATTTGTGAAATATAGGGTTACCTATTTAATGGTGTGTTTGAATTTAGAATCACCAATATACCTTAACCCGAAATTTTATTGAGGCATGTTTTCGAAAAGTTTCATATTTTTAAAAACTAGAAAATCGATTTTTTAAACGTTTATATTAAAACACTTTGAATTTTTAATAAGATTTTGGGAAAAAACGCATTTTTTACAAATTTTCGCTAATATTACGCTTTTTAGAATAAAACTATTAAATACATAAATTTAACACACTTACTTTACTTAAAATGACTTTCAGAGCCTAAAAAAACGCGTGTTTCTGTAGGAAAATGTCTACTATACTGAACCGTGATCATCGTGCGTTATCTTTGGGAACACTCAGAAGTGAATCACTTTATCTAGATAAGGGGTTTTCCTTTATATCGTGATAGGATATTAGATTTTAATTTCGATTGACTGATGGTGGGGTACAAATTAAGATTAGCTAATGACAATTATTAATTTAAGATTTTTATTATCTCACTGATAGCGAATTTAATGAATGAATAATTAATATTATGTCACACAAAACGAATTTTTTGAATAATTTAATATTGCGTCACAATTTTTGAATGATTTTATTAATCTAGAATTTTTATCCAATTGGGGGTCATTTTTTCTTATCGATTTATTTAAAATAAAATTGGAATATTCATTTAGTAATACTATATTAACAATTTAATGCATGTGCGACATTTCTTTTGGATAAAATTAAAACTATTTTCTAATGAGATCTTTAAAAACGGATACTTTTTTAACTGATTCATTAACCGCGAGACTACTTCAGACATGTCATGAATGAGTCATCACTCATAACACTCGTAAACATGAAAGTTTTAATAAATATATCGTGGTTTATAAATAGTAAGACTTTTTGAAAAAATCATTAAGCACAGGGGTACTTTAGACATACATTTTGAAATAGAGATCAAGTTAAAATTTTACTAAGTTTTGAAATGGAGGTCACGTGATATCATCACCAATCACAGTTCATTCTTTATCAGTTTTCTAAAACAGTAGTGTAGGTATCCTTTTTTTTGAAAATGTATTCGGAAAATGTTTGGTATTAAAAGTTTAAGTGAGGTTTTGTTAATACAATCACACTCTGTTTGTTTCGTGTTACCACGTGATTGAATCTCTTCGTAAGTGTATTTAATCAAGAGGTAGGTCGGGTAGGGGTTCATTTTATGATATGACGTCATGCGAGAAAGACTAGAATGAAGATGATGCGTTTTCGAGTTAATGTGACAAATAATCAAATTTTATGTTGTAATGAAGGCGATTTATCCGGTTCCAAGTCACGCAGCAAGTTTTGGTGGTGTAAATGCTTTGTATCGTGCTGCCAAAGGCAAAGTAACGAAGAAGACGATTCAGAAATGGTTGAGCGGAGTCGACTCGTATACGCTTCACAAACCGGCTCGGAGAAATTTCCCAACAAACCGAGTGGTCGTGTATTCGATCGATCAGCAATGGCAAGCCGACCTGGTGGATCTCATCAGTTTACAAAAGTACAATCAAGGGTTTCGATACCTCCTGACGTGTATAGACATTCTGTCTAAATATGCGTGGGCGATTCCCTTAAAAACGAAACGAGGAGAAGAAATTGTGAAAGCCTTTCGTTCTATTTTTTCAACCAGAAAACCCAAGTCTCTTCAATCTGATGCCGGAAAAGAATTTAAGAACCGACTGTTTCAAAGGTTTTTAAAACAAGAAGGTGTTCGATTTTTCACGACGAATAATAATACCAAGGCGTCGGTGATCGAACGATTTAACCGTACTCTTAAAACGAAAATGTGGAAATATTTCACACATAATCATACCTATCGTTATACGGATGTATTGGATCAGTTATTACAAAGTTATAACCAGACCTATCACTCAAGTATCAAGAGACCCCCAGTGGAAGTGACAAAGGAAAATGAAAGCGATGTGTGGTTTACTTTATACGGAGACATGGAAAATGTGAAAAGAAAACCCTGTGTGTTTCAAGCGGGAGATGTGGTGCGTGTGTCGAAACAGAAAATGACCTTTGAAAAAGGGTATGAAACCAAGTGGACGGAAGAATTGTTTGTGGTGACGGAGTGTGTACCGAGAGACCCTCCCGTGTATCGAATAAAGGACTTGTTGGACGAACCCATTCAAGGAACCTTTTACCCACAAGAACTTCAAAAAGTGCAAATGAAAGAAACTTATGCGATTGAAAAAATTTTAAAGAAGCGCACGAGAAAAAGTCAAGTGGAATATTTTGTGAAGTATAAGGGATATCCCAACAAATTTAATCAATGGATTCCCTCCTCAGATTTATCTTCTTTATAAGTCAATGCAAGAATGATGCAAGATCATTTGCTAACATGTCCTTCTACCTGACGTTACCTTCGGATAGTTCCAGGAATTATTTTCCTGAGAATAAAATTTCTCATTTCATTACACGATTGCCAGCCCCTATCGAATTGAAAGGGGAATGGGAAGTGGGACTCGTGGAATTTATTTACCCACACACCTGGTATAATGTGAATCAACACACGAACTTAATTGGATTCGACTTAAACGATGGAAGGATCATTGGCAGACGAATCCCTCCTGGATTTTATGAGACGGTACCTGATATTTTGAAAGCGATTGCTATCAAAGACATGGAACAAAAAATTTTGTTTTCCTACAATCCCATCACGAAAAGAGTCACCATCAACGTGCGAGATAAAGCTAAAGTGATTTTAGAAGCTGGATTATCTGAAATGCTAGGGTTCGAACCGTGCGAGATTGCTTCCTTAGATAATAATATTGAACAAACTGTCGATAGTTCGTATGTGGCAGATCCATGTGCTCATTATAGAGTATTGATGATTTATTCGGACATAGTAGAACCTCAAATTATCGGTGATGTGTTGGCGCCCCTGTTACGAATTGTAAATGTCACCGGAAAAGACGGAGAAGTGATTTGTGTGAAATTTGATCGACCCCATTACTTACCCATCAGTCGAAAATCATTCGACTCATTAGAAATCGTTATAAGGACCCACTTGGGTGAATTAACGCCATTTGAACGTGGACGCTGGTACGTGAAACTTCATTTTCGTCAAAAATACCTCTCGTGATGTTTGTTCCCTACCAGTGTTGTGCGAAATCTTTTGAAGATTATTATACTCATCAGTCGGGTAGCGGCTTAAACTATTATCAAGGAACTACTTTACAAAGAGGATATGGATTCGGTGGACTGTTTCGATCGCTGTTTCGTGCAGCAGTACCCCTTTTCAAGTCTGGAGCGAAAGCCGTGGGAAAACAATTGTTTCATTCCGGTGTGAACGTTCTCAGTGATCTATCACGAGGAGAAGATATTAAAATAGCGGCCAAGCGCCGGTTAAAAGAAGCCGGACAAAACTTGACGGATAAAGCAGCTACTAAAATGAAGACCATGATTGGATCGGGTCATCAGTATAAAAAGAGGAAACGTTCTCACAATGTCGTCATTCCTCGCAAAGCCAAGAGAGTGAAAGTACATGATATTTTCTCTTAAAGATGTTTGGACTCATTCATAAAGATTCTGCTGCTTGTGCCAAATCCGAATTGGATCTGTTTTTAATTCCACCTACTCAGACGGCTATTGAAAAAGGATATTTCATCGAATATCATCCCCTTGCTAATATCCGAGATGGAGGACCCGTGGAATTTAACATTTCTGGGAATGGTGAAGATTATATTGATTTGTCGGCTTCCTACCTCTACGCCAAAGTGAAAATCACCAAGTCAGACGGAACGGATTTACCGGCAAGCGAACCTGTGGCTCCTGTCAATTTGTTTTTACAAGCTTTGTTTTCGCAAGTGGATATCAGTTTGAATGAAAGAGCCATCTCTTCTTCGAGTAACACATATCCTTATCGTGCTTATATTGAAACCCTGCTGAACTACGGAGAAGATGCTAAGAAATCTTTATTAAGATGTGAATGTTTTTACAAAGACACGAATTTGACTGAAACAGACCCCACCACCAATGGAAACCCTGGATTGAAGAAACGCTATGAACTGACTAAAACTAGCAAAACATTGGATATGATTGGTCCCCTACATTGTGATATTTTCCAACAAAATCGGCTACTCTTGAATATGGTCGATCTGAAAATTAAAATGACTCGCAGCAAATCAGACTTTTGTTTGATGGCTAAGAAAGAACCGCCTAAAACTTTTCACGACTATAAAGTGATTTTAGAACATGCCTCTGTGTTTGTTCGCAAAGTGAAAGTTAGTCCCGGCGTGTTATTGGGTCATGCCAAAGCCCTGGAAAAAAACTCTGCAAAATATCCTATTGATCGAGTGTTATGCAAGACTTACTCAATCTCCACTGGAAGTAAATCTTTTATGCAAGATAATGTGTTTTTAGGAGCGATGCCGAAACGTATCATTATTGGACTTTTAGACAACAGTGCTTATGCAGGACAATACGATTTGAATCCCTTTTACTTTTATCATCACAAAGTCAACTTTTTAAGTGTCTATGTGGATGGCCAACCTGTACCCAGTAAACCTTTGGAATTGGATTTCGACGAAAACAACTATATAAGAGCCTATCATCGACTGTTCTCTGGTTTTAATCATGATGCCGGCATTTATTTAACACGTGAAGAATTTGCTGATGGACACACCTTATATAATTTCGACTTAAGCCCTGACTTGTGTGACGGACCTCATCTGAATTTACAACATCAAGGAAATTTACGAATTGAAATCAAATTCGCTGAAGCGTTAGAAAAAACAACGACCGTATTCATTTATGCGGAATTTGAAAACATTATCGAAATAAGTAAATCACGTCATGTGATTTGCGACTTTCCCAACTGAATGGATTCATTACAAATCGAGTCCATTTTATCTCATGAAGCCGTGACCCGAAACTATTTTTTGGGTGTTTTTCCAAGTGATCAGCTACCAAGAAGAATCGAGCGGTATCCTGTCTGTTTTATCTGCAACGTGGACAAGTCTACAGAACCTGGAAGTCACTGGGTGGCTTTCTACCTATCTTCGCCTGATGAAGTGGAATTCTTCGACTCCTATGGAAACAAGCCTTCCTTTTTTAAAGGATCCCTATCGAACTATGTATTACGTTTTTCACGAGTTTTGTTTAATCCACTCGTATTACAAACTCACGTGACTGCCGTCTGCGGACAGTATTGTATATTTTACCTTTATTCTCGATGTCAAGGTAAAACCCTAAAGGATTTTTTATCTCATTTTGTCACTGAAGAGTTGTCGAACGATCGACGAGTCTATAATTTTGTAGCCAAACGATTTGGCATTCGAGCACATTTTTATCAATAAATATGAATTTAACTGTGAACCATGCGTCTGTGATTATTTAAAGTGTGTGTTTTACTTGTGTACATTTATTAACGATGGAGTTTCCACGCTTTCAACACCCCTGTACGATGCTCCTTGCAGGTCCCACAAGAGTGGGCAAAAGTTGGTTTCTACGTGATTTGCTAAGGGAAAGAAACGTTATGTTTGACCCTCCTCCTGATAAAGTGATTTGGTTTTACGGTATCTATCAAAAACTGTATAACGAAATACCGGATGTTACCTTTGTGGAAGGTCTTCCTTCGAATTACACCGAGTATTTAGGAACAAATTCTTTAATGATCTTAGACGATCTCATGGTGGAATGTGGATCAGACGAACGTCTGACCTTTCTCTTTACAAAGGCAAGTCATCATTTAAACGTGAGTGTGATATTTATTACACAAAATCTCTTTCATAAAGGGAAAGAAATGAGAAGCGTTTCCCTAAACAGTCAATATTTGGTCCTGTTTAAAAATCGACGTGACATGAGTCAAATCAGTCATTTGGCTCGACAATTATATCCAACGAACACTAAATTTTTCCAAGAAGTCTTTACTGATGCCACTCAAAAACCGTTTTCTTATTTATTAGTCGATTTAAGAAATGAAACCCCAGAAGAACTGCGGTTAAGAACACTGGTGTTACCGGGCCAGAGACAATACGTATACACTTTGAAAAAAGGTTTAAAAAGAAAGACATTTTCTTCTTAATTCAGTTGCGATCATGACGTTGACCGAGAAACAACTACGTGATTTAGAGCTCATTAAGACATGTCCTAAAACCTTACGCAAGCAACTTTTGAAAAAATTACCTTCTCGCTCGGTGAAAGCCATTTGTGAGTGTACCCACAACGTATTAAAAGGAAACGTACCTCTCTCACCCAATCAAAAGAAGTCTTTGAAGAAGTATAAAAACCCTCTTCGAAAAATCGGTACGAAAAAAGGAACTCTCTTTTCAAAAAAAGAAACTGATTGTGCAACACGGAGGATTTTTAAATATTTTAATTCCTGCGGCCCTGAGTGTGTTAACGGGTCTTATCACTGGAGCTCGCTACTAAATATGCTCTAATACCGGAAGAAGAGTTGACTAGACATGTGCCCACAAAAAAGCAAATGACTGAGTTTGATGTGGCAATGTCCAATATACTCAATAGTTCACTTCCCGATCATGAGAAAGTTCAGCAGTACTATGAACTTTTAAAAAGGAAAATGAATTTGCAAGAATTTAATGTCCCTTGGAGATCAAGACCTTTTGACGATGACGGCGAGAAAAGAAAGTCCAAACCTCTCAAGACGGAACCTGACAAAACAGAACCTGTTAAAACGGAACCTGTGCAAACGGAATCTACCAAGACCGAACCTACACTGTCAGAAAAATCCTCTGAAATATCTCAAGAAGATGATTACGACACGTTGGTGATAGCCTCAACACCTTCACATATGAGAAAACAAGCTGGATCTTTACTCAGGTTACTGAAATCGAAATCAAGCAACATGACCTGGGATCAAACTGGAAGAATCACTTATAATGGAAACACCTTGCAAGATACGAATTTAGCGGAACTCTTTCATCTCATTTTTAATGTGAATAAAAAACCTGTGAAAACACCGACAGAATTTCTTCATGCGCTTCATGAAATTGGAGTACCTTCAAGTATTATAAAAAATAAATATTTATCTCCTGCATCAATGAAGAAAATAACGAAAGTTTTGTCCCCAAGAAGAAACTTTGTAAAACCCAAGAAGAGATCTAACAATGTATTACTAAATCCTACTTGAACAAGTTTATATTAATAAAAATGAATTGTCATAAACTGTGTATTCCTTTTTGTCTACACTACATATTAAAAACTTATTATAAAAAGAACTGAAAATGCTACTTACCTAAACACGTCCACCTAGTACACTGGCTCGGGAAGAAATGAATACAAGTTCTAATCGTCTAATCTTATCAGCAATCAGTGACGTCACTAGTCACCAGAGCGCATGCTCTGAGATATCATGCGATCTTGGGTTAGTAGATAAGGAGTGACGTTATCAGTCATTCCCCTCGTGGCTAGCAAAGTGGAAGGTTCGATTTTATTTCGTGCAAGTTAAATATAGCAGATTTGAGAAGAATTTACTAAATGACTTAATTATTTTCATTGAATTAAAAATAATTTATTTTTAAAAGATTAACTAAATAATTATTTTATTGATTAAAAAATCAATTAAAGGAGTTTTGTTAATTAGAGCTTCACAGTCAAAATATTTTTTATATACTCTAAATCAGCGACGTTACCTATGTGGGAAAACCCATAAATGACTCATAAGTGACTAGTCTAAACTTGCCAGTGATTTGAAGTATCAATATATAAGAACTTGTCTTCTCCATTATTCAAGTAAGTGTATCAAGTAGATGTGCTCGTAAAAGGTAAGTACAATTTTTATGTGAATTCTCTTTAACATTTAGAAAATATATGTTATTGTCAAACATTTATGAAACTTAATCAAGAATTTAAAAAGTAGTTTAAGTATGTGATATGGATATGTTCAGTCACATTCAAAGTTTTGACTTTACAATATAGTTAATATGAAAATTATTTTTAAATAAAAAACGCTAAGCTTTTAAAATCACATAATATTTATTGATCGTTTTAAATAGCAGTTACAAAATTATGCAAAAAGGGTACAAATATTTTATTTCCAACAATATTTAGCTGTCGACAATTCAATGTTCAAAATTTGGTCTAATGTCCAATTAGAACCACGTTGACAGAACTTCTCAAAGGAATTTATTATTTTTGAAAAGGCTTCCTCAATATGAACAGGTAAATTTTGGTTCGCCAATTCGAGCACAGTTTTAGAATGAAAAAAGGGAGTAGCAGTCTCTATGTCCCCCTCATTAGTTACACGACTAACAATAGCTTGTACAGTTGCATACCATTTTATGGACTTTTTTACTTCAATCTGATAATGTAATTCGTTCGAAACGTCTGGACGAACACTATCAAAAAATGTGATAAAGTCTTTGTCGTTCTCCTCATTCGATTCGATCATAGTTTTAGTAAAAATACCGAGTGCATTAAATCCTTCAAAATGCTTAACATTTTCATATAACATATCTTTTAAACAGTGTGATTTAACGGGTTTGCATAAAACCTTATGCGAAGTACGCACATGACGTAATAAATCAGACTTTCGGTTAAACAATTCAGTACAATGCACACATTTATATTCCTTGGGAGGCTTATGAATCTTTTTATGTTTCATTAAGTCCCGCTTTTTTGAAAATATTTCCGCACATTCATTGCAATTCAATTGGTTGGTAGGCTTATGGATAATCTTATGTTTTAATAAATCACGTTTAATCGAAAACACTTTATCACATTCATTGCAATTAAATTGCTTGGTAGGCTTATGGATAATCTTATGTTTTAATAAATCACGCTTTCTCGAAAACACTTCTCTACAAAATTCACAATCGAAAATCACAGGAGACTTTGAATGAATCTTCCTATGTCTAATCATGTTCCGTTTTCTCGAAAACACTTCGCCACATAATTCACAAGTATAAATTACCTGGGTCTTTGAATGAATCTTCCTATGTTGCTGAAAATCACTGTTTTGAATAAAACTTTTTTCACACAAATCACATGGAAATGGTTTTTTCTGCAAGTGAGATTTCATATGTCTATTTAATATAAACTTTTGAGAAAAAGCTTTGTTGCACACATTACACACAAAAGGAAACTTCTGCAGATCAGATGAAGAGACCGGCACTTCATTATTCGAAACAGGTTGCGATGAAACTTCCATGTCTTGGTCCTTTAATTCTGTAGAAAGGTGTTGGTTCATCATGTTGATATCAGAAGAATGCAGGGTTTGTGACACTTCAGTATTCGGAACAGGTTGCGATGAAACTTCCATGTCTGGGTCCTTCAGTTCTGGTGAAAGGATATGACTCATCGTGTTGTATTCAGATGAATGCTGGACTTGTTCCATTTTAACACAAGTAAATACTAACTCAAATTACCGAACAGTCGAAAGCGTCTTCACGCAGCTATCTCAGCACTTGAAATAATGAAAACATCTCGTTGCACGCAAATTTATACACTCATAGAGGGCGCGCGTGTGCAATAATGATAACGAATAAACTGTGATTGGTGATGATATCACGTGACCTCCATTTCAAAACTTAGTAAAATTTTAACTTGATCTCTATTTCAAAATGTATGTCTAAAGTACCCCTGTGCTTAATGATTTTTTCAAAAAGTCTTACTATTTATAAACCTCTATATATTTATTAAAACTTTCATGTTTACGAGTGAAAATTTACTTATATGTGATGACTCATCAAGGACATGTTTGAAGTATTCTCGCGGTTAATGAATCAGTTAAAAAAGTATCCGTTTTTAAAGGTCTCATTAGAAAATAGTTTTAATTTTATCCAAAAGAAATGTCGCACATGCATTAAATTGTTAATATAGTATTACTAAATGAATATTCCAATTTTATTTAAAATAAATCTATAAGAAAAAATGACCCCCAATTGGATAAAAATTTTATATTAATAAAATCAGTTAAAAAAGTATCCGTTTTTAAAGGTCTCATTAGAAAATAGTTTTAATTTTATCCAAAAGAAATGTCGCACATGCATTAAATTGTTAATATAGTATTACTAAATGAATATTCCAATTTTATTTAAAATAAATCTATAAGAAAAAATGACCCCCAATTGGATATAAATTCTATATTAATAAAATCATTTAAAAATTGTGACGCAATATTAAACCTAAATTATTCAAAAAATTCGTTTTGTGTGACGTAATATTAATTATTCATTAAATTCGCAATCAGTGAGATAATAAAAATCTTAAATTAATTATTTGAAAATCTTAATTTGTACCCCACCATTAGTCAATCGAAATTAAAATCTAATATCCTATCACGATAAAAAGGAAAACCCCTTATCTAAAGTGATTCACTTCTGAGTGTTCCCAAAGATAACGCACGATGACCACGGTTCAGTATAGTAGACATTTTCCTGCACAAACACGCGTTTTTTTAGGCTCTGAAAGTCATTTGAAGTAAAGTAAGTGTGTTTAATTTATGTATTTAAAAGTTTTATTCTAAAAAGTGTAATATTAGTGTAAATTTGTAAAAAATGCGTTTTTTTTCCAAAATCTTATTAAAAATTCAAAGTGTTTTAATATAAACGTTTAAAAAATCGATTTTCTAGTTTTTAAAAATATCAAACTTTTCGAAAACATGCGTCAGTAAAATTTGATGGGACAAATTCAAACGGACCATTGAATAGGTAACCCTGTATTTTACAAATATATATTCATTAAGGGGAAAGGGGGAAAATTTCCTAATATCTTTATAAAGGACATTTCATGTTTTTTTTTTTTAATATTATTTCAAATGTATAAAGCAATACATACAAACCTAAAAATTCCATAACAAAGCATGTACCAACATAGTTATACCTAACCTTTAAAAGGTTTGGTTGATTTTGACGGCCGATTATCTACACTAGGACAGAGGGGGGAGTGCCCTTCGTCAGGGTCTTTCTAAGGGAACCCAACACAAATTTACGCATGCAAATCCATGACTCAAACAAAACTCCAAACGATTAGGCCGACGGGCGCGATTGATTATCTACACTAGGATATAGGGGAGAGTACCCTTCGTGAAGGTCTTTCTAAGGTAACCTAACCCGAATTTACGCATGAAAATCCATGGTTCGAAGAAAACTCCGAACGATTAGGCCGACGGGCTCGATTGATTATCTACACTAGGAAAAAAGGGGGGAGTGCCCTTCGTGAAGGTCTTTCTAAGGGAACCTAACCCGAATTTACGCATGAAAATCCATGGTTCGAAGAAAACTCCGAACGATTAGGCCGACGGGCTCGATTGATTATCTACACTAGGAAAAAAGGGGGGGAGTGCCCTTCGTGAAGGTCTTTCTAAGGGAACCTAACCCGAATTTACGCATGAAAATCCATGGTTCGAAGAAAACTCCGAACGATTAGGCCGACCGTCTCGATTGATTATCTACACTAGGAAAAAAGGGGGGAGTGCCCTTCGTGAAGGTCTTTCTAAGGGAACCTAACCCGAATTTACGCATGCAAATCTAAAGCTCAATCAAACAAAACTCCGAACGATTAGGCCGACGGGCACATTGTAGATCGAACCCCGCACTTCACGTCTATTAGCTTCGTGAGCATAACCTCCCAGCCACAGTACTATTTTAAAATTTGCAGACAAAAATTCTAACACTAAATAACAAAAATTCACAATCATTCAGAATTTTAATTAATACTCAATATTCGAGCGCATATGTCACTAAATTGAATCGCGTAAAGTCCCCTCATCCAATTTATATTTAAAATTCCATTTTTATCGAAAAATTCACGTTAAAAGATAAAGTCTCCCAATTAAAATGTTTAATGAATGTTTAAAATTCGATTGCTAAAGGAAAATCGCGAAAAAAAAAATATTTGAAAGTTCCCAAATTAAAAATCGTTGCCAGTAAAAACACCGAAAACTCAAGTGTGCTAAAAAATAAATGTCAGAAAAAAAAAAATCTATCTCAGAAATTATTCCCTAAAATTAAAGTCTCCCAATTAAAACTTCTTAATTAATTTTTAAAAGTACAAATAACCCCTCGTATTCGACGAAAAGAATAATCAATTTCCCCGAAAAATTCTATCTCAAAAATTATCCCCAAAAAAGTTAAAGTCCCCCAATTAAAATTTCTTAATTAATTATCATTAATGAAAAAATATCAAACTCAAAAAACCCCTCGTACGACGAAAAAAAAAAAAAAAAATCAATGTCCCAAAAATTTCAAAAAATTACTCCAAAAAAGTTTAAACCCCCCAATTAAAATTTCTTAATTAATTATCGTTAATGTATTTTTCAAATGTAAAATTATCCCTAAGTACTGTAGTACGGTGAGAAAAAAAAAATGAATCTCTAAAAATTTCAATCTTCAAAAATTACCCCGAAAAAAGTTAAAGTCCCCCAATTAAAATTTCTTAATTAATTATCATTAGTAAAAAAAATCAAACTCAAAATAACCCCTCATACTGTAGTACGGTAAGAAAAAAAAATCAATCTCTAAAAATTCAATCTTCAAAAATTACCCCGAAAAAAGTTAAAGTCCTCCAATTAAAATTAATTATCATTAAAAAAAAAAAAAAACTTAAAATAACCCCTCGTACTGTAGCACGGTCAGAAAAAAAAAATCAATCTCACAAAAATTTCTATCTTCAAAAATTACCCCGAAAAAAGTTAAAGTCCCCCAATTAAATTTAATTATCATTAGTAAAATAATTAAACTCAAAATAACCCCTCATACTATAAGATGACGCATCACCTTCACCGCCGCATCACCTTGACCCCGCCTCCAAGAGTACGACGCATGACCTTCACCTACGCCGCATAACCTTCAAACAGCATGCAGAGGTCATTCAAGGTCACACCGCCGCCACCGCTGGCGCAGAACCCCCACTTATTATCTACTTATGATAATTTTGAAATGTGGCTAAAAGAAAAATTAATGCCGAACATTCCTTCCAATTCTGTTATTTGTATGGATAACGCCTCTTATCATACGAAAATTGAGGATCCAGTTCCAAAAAAATATGACACTAAAAAAGTGATCATCGAGTGGTTGAAACAAAAAAATATTAATTTCGATGAAAGTATGAGGAAAGCAGAACTTTTCGAAATTATTTCGACCAATGCCTGTCCTTCACAAAAGTATTGCGTCGACGAACTTTTGAAACGACATGGCCATGAAGTCATCAGGTTGCCTCCCTACCACTGTGATCTGAACCCAATAGAATTAGTTTGGGCGGAAATAAAACGCTATATTCGTGAAAGAAATACGAAAAGCAATCTGAACACAGAAACTCTCTTCAAACTTACTCGAGATGCCATAAATAGCATAACTGCGGAAACATGGAAGAAGTTCTGCAATCGCATAAAAGAACTCGAAAACGATTATTGGAAAAATGACGGACTGGTTGATGAAACTGTAGAACAGCTCAATTTCATCGTAAATTCAGACTCTGAAACGGACGATGAATTTGATTATTCATTTAATGAAATTAGTAATGAATCTGATTCAGAGATGAGTGGTATAGAAGCTTTTTAATTTATATGCTTCCAATAGTCCATATTTTACATTCCATTTAAATTTTTATTTCCCTTATTAAGCCCTTAATTTTATTTTCCATTTTATTTCTTACAATTTCCTTTTAATTATTGAGCAATAGCAAACAAATTTACTGATATAGTCGGGATCCACTCAGCCCTGTGGCTGGCATGCTGGCCGCATAATGAGGAGCTTGGATTTACGTTCGTAGGTTCAATACCAGCGCGATCTAAGCGGGGTGACTGTGCAAGGTTTTCAGGGTTTTCCTTGTACGAGAACGATAATTCCAGTCACTTTCCCTTTGAAAGTCCTCCCTGAAGGCATATGACCTATAGAAATACGGACTAAACTGCCTGATGCTTAATAAATTCCCCTCTACATTATTTCACTTATACAGTCAAAACGCATTATCTCAAATTCCCAGATCCCTATAAGACTAGAGTAGTACCCGAACCGAACCCGAAAATTTAATTTTAAATCTATTCGAAAAAATAATTTTTATTGACCCAAAGTGAAAAAAATTGAATGACATTTTAAACTCCTCTCTGAAAATTAATTAATAATCTACAAGCCGTTACATCTGAAAAAATAGTATGACATTTATTAGACAAAAAGCACTAGGGGGGGTGGGCTTAATTTCAAACTATAAATCTAGATATTATTTCAAATTTCTTTTACAATGTATTTGATATACATTGTAAGATTTATAATTGTTATTCTAATAAATAAATAAATAAAAATTGTATCTTGATATCTCCCCCGCCCTACCAATTGAAATTCGGGATAAAAAAATTTATTATTCTACCAGGCTCGGCCTCCTACGAGCAAACCTCGCTAGAGGTCTGCACGGGCCGGAATTTCCAGGGCCGGGCCCGAGCGAAAACTGTCTCGGCCCGGCCCACTGTAAAAATTAAAAGTTCGGCCCGAGCACGGCCCGTACAAAAATCAGTGAAAACAGGCACGGCCCGACTCAATTTCTACAAAAAGTTTCTTTTTTTTCGGCCCAACCAGTGGCTGATAGGTCCTGCTCTCGAAGGTGGTCGACGGGAGGTTCTGGGCTCGAACCCAATCGCGCCCGTCGGCCTAACCGTTCGGAGTTTCGTGGTTTTCTTCGAACCTTGCATAAATACAGGTTAGGTCCCATAAGAAAGTCCCCACTGAGGGCACTCCCCCCTAGGGCTCTCCCTAGGGGTACTATTATATACCTAAACTCTGTTATCGATGTAAGTAATTTATCAAAAATGGAAAAAGCTATTCGATTCCAAATGCCTTCAATAGTCAGGCCTGTCAATGTTATGCCTTTAAGGTTAAAAATGTGCCTGAAAGTTTCGCATTGTTGAGCAGTGCATATAAGAACCAGGTATATTTCCAAAGATGCTGTTTACAGAAAGTCATTATCGCTATTAATACTTTTACAAAATCGCATTTGCTCGTAAATATTTCAGGACATACTTTTTCCAATATTTCAGGACAATTTCAGGACACATTTACCCAGCATACTACTTTTTTCCACGACCGTTTCTCGAAGTTCGAGAATTTTTTCAACCATCACTAGCCAAAGCTCAAGATTTTTTTTTGCAATCGTTTGCCAAAACTAGAGTCTTCCCCCCCCCCCCGTGATCGTTTGCCGAAATTCGATTTTTTTTTTTTTTTTTTTTTTTTTTTTTTTTTGAACGTTTGCCAAAATTTGTGATTTTTTACCACGATCATTTGCCGAAATTCGTGTTTTTTCCCCTCGATCGTTTACTGAAATCCGCGAATTTCAGCGAATGATTGACCACATTGCCGATCATTGACCACATTGCCATTTTTTTAGAAATTGGTTGAAGACTATCGCAATTTTTTTAACGACCGATTAACAAAATTTGCAATTTTCTTTCCTGTAAGACAGACAAATTCTGAAAAACTTAAAAAATGAGTCACATTTAAAAATGATTGCACACTGCATACCACCAGCTCATCAAATACAGGGGTGCCCAGAGAGGGGTTTGGTGACGCAAAATGCGTCATAAAATTTATTTTTGGGGGGGAATTTAGAGAAAAAGTACATTTTTGGGGGGGGGGGATTTTTAAAATCTTAATACTATTTCCCCCTTTTTTTTTCACTATTAAAAAAGTTTTTGATTTTTTTAATATCACTTTTAACTTCTTTTCAACATTCAATTTCCAGAAATGGTCATGTTTTTTTTAATTCTTTAAATTCTAGATAAGGGCAATAAGAACCGATTTTGCATCTTAATATTGTGGTGAACTCTATCATCCACCAGAGGGCAGTGAAAGTTATAAAAAAACTTATTTGTGTGCATGTGGCAACAATATTGTGAAAAACTTTTAGTGAACATTAGTGGCAACAGCTAGTGGTTGTTGTTACAGATTTTCCCGGCTTCGCGGTTGTATCTTGTGATCTCTCATGATCATTCGTATCGTCCTGTTTTTAACATGTAACCTGCAATTGCAATCCAGCTACTCTTTTTTATTATTTACGTTTTCTGTAACAAGTCTTATTATTAAGTATTAAATTTATTATGTTGAAAGTTATGTAAGATTTTAGCAACCAACAAAAACATAACACTGGTGACCTCGTGTTGAACGCGCAGCAATAATGCTCGCAGATTTAGTGCTTGATCGAGCGGAGTAATCTTCCTGCATCGCCATCTAATTCAAGCTAAAGCTTTGTAGTTTTCCTAAGGCATGTATTTTTATTGTCCTGGATATGGAAATCGATGAATATTTTCAGTAAAAATTCAGGGAATATAAGCTGACAGAGCTTGTGTCTGAGCTGAGCACGCCGTATCTAGCATATTAAAAGATGTGATTTCTAACGTGGTATCGGTAAGCTTTTCTTTCCAAATTATTTGTATTTTTTAGTAAACTATATTTTTTCGCGCGTTATTTTTGACATTCTGCTAATATTTATTTCTGTTGCACCCATGTTTCTACGACCCCAAAATATTTCCGGAACATGTCTTGAAATTTTGAATATCAATTATCTAACGTACTCAATCAATTTGTAATTTCAACTTGTATATATATATTTAATTTGTAAATTTTTATGTTTTCATCCTTATTTTCTTTGTGCATAATTTTTTTAAACTGCCTAATCATGCTGGACCCACCTGACGGAGTGAATAACCAAATAGCTCATGTAGCGGTAAAACCCCCACCTTTTTGGAAATCTAACCCAACTTTATGGTTTCTTAGGCTAGAAGCGAATTTTACTTTGGCTAATATAGCATCGGAAATAACCAAATTTAACCATGTTATTGCGTCAATTGATGCCGATGTTTTGACTTCTGTCAGCGACATAATAGTCAGCCCGCCACAGAATGAACCATACACGGAGCTAAAAAAGCGATTAATTGCTTCTCATTCAGAAAGCGAAACATCGAGAATCCGCACTTTGCTTCAAGGTCTTGAACTTGGCGATCAACGACCTTCTCAATTGCTTACGCGCATGCGCGCCTTGGCGGGCACATCTGTTGGCGAGCCACTGCTGAAATCTTTATGGCTAGGGAGACTCCCAGATAATACTCAGTCTATTCTTGCCGCCCTTAATGAAGACCTTACTCAGTTAGCAACAATTGCTGATAAAATTCACGAATTTACTTTCACTCCAGCAATAAATGCTACAAGTTCTCTCAAGCCGGAATCCTCAAACACTTTGGAACTCCAAATCGCGCAACTAACAAAACAAGTCAGCGAGTTGACAAATCTAGTAAACAAACGCGATGCCACGCATGACAGAGCGCGAAACAATCATTTTCGAAGACGGAGTAAATCACGCGATCGTTTTCAAAAATATAAAGAGCCAAGTGATGGCAATTGTTTTTATCACACCAATTTTGGCAGGAACGCTCGAAAATGTTCCCCACCTTGTTCTTTCCGATCAACGGAAAACTAAATTGGCGATCGCCGGAAAGCCAGGATCGTTATCGCCACCTCCAACGTATTCTCCTGGCCGATACTAAAACAAACATGAATTTTTTGATCGATACTGGTGCAGATATTTCAGTTCTTCCAAAGAATTCTGTCTCTCAGCCTACAATATCAAATGATTTGGTACTTTATGCTGTAAATGGTACAACGATAAAAACATATGGCACTAAACGTCTCACGCTTGACCTCAATTTACGCCGTAGTTTCACATGGCCATTTATTATTGCTGTTGTTCTTTCACTAATATTAATTATCACTAAGTCCGTGGATGTTGACAGAACAAACAGTTTATTAAACGAAAACACTGCACAAACACAAAACAATTAATTTAAAGATAAATTTCTCACACAGAATACTTTTTCATAATAACTTCACACAGAATATTTTTTTACGTCTACACTCTTCTATCGTTCGCACGCAGACTGAGTGCGCCGGGGGAAAAGACTGGCAGTGCGCAGATATAATGCGCATAAAAAATGTTCGCTCGCCCTTAAACCCAACACACCCCTCCTGCGAGAGATACATTTTTTTTTCTCTTTAAACAATTCCAAAAAACACATATACATATACATACAAAAATTACACACAAATTACATACAATAATTACACATATCATAATAGTGAAATACTTTCCATAGAATATAACAACTTATCTTCATTTACACCTTTAGTAAGGAAATCAGAAATAATATGTTCACTTTGAACATATTCCAAGGAAATAATACCTTCTGACAATAAATCCCTGACAAAATGAAATCTTAAATTCATGTGCCTAGATTTATTTGAGGATTTTGTACATTTAATCCACTGTATTGCTGCTTGGCTATCAGTGCTTAAAATTATGGCATCTTTTATAAATTGGTTACAATTTAACTCAGACAATAAGTTTACAGTCCATATTATATCCTTACACATTTCTGAAATGGAAAATAATTCTGCTTCACATGTAGAAAGACTAACACCTTTTTGTTTACGACATTTCCAAGATACTAATGACTTTCCTAACAATACAACTCCTCCGGAAAAAGACTTTCCATTTTCTCCATTTCCCCAACTAGCATCTGAACTACTATTTAAATACCCAAATTCGTTGCTGTAAAATAATTTTTTGTCTTTTGTACCTTTTAAATACCTTAATACTCTTTTAGCCAAAATGTAATGCCTTTTCTCTGGTTTGTGATTAAATTGAGACAAATAAGTTGTGACAAATGATATATCAGGACGTGTTCTATTGGCTAAATATAAAAGTTCACCAATAATTTCCTGATACATAGTTATGTCAAACAATTCATTTGTTGGAGGAAAACTTTTATCTTCACCTTTAACAATAGGTGTTTTCACAGATTTGCAATTTTCTAAATTATGTTTTACCAACAATGACTCAATATATTCCACTTGTGACAAACTTATACCTGTAGTATTTATTATAATGTATTATCTTTACTGTGGCAACACTTGTTTTTGTAACTGAGTTTGGCAACGCTTGTGTTGTTGATAGTTGATATTCGAGAGTTAATGTATGCCTCGTATTCTAGCTGATTAAAACCTACTTTAGGTGTTATGCAATGTTATTATTCTATTACAATTTAATCAGCTAGTTTTTTCTGCTCTACCATATCGCTCGATTTAGTAAGATGGAACAACTTTTAAAACCCGAAAGGTTTGACACCGATCCTTCATGCACGGGTGCTGAATCGAAGTGGAAGCACTGGAAAAGAACATTTATAAATTTCCTGGGACAAGTAACTACAATTACAGAAGACAGTAAACTTCAATTACTGTGTAATTTTGTCTCCGCTAATGTTTTCCGATATATTAGCGATTCTGAAAACTACTCTGACGCCATCAAAGTACTCGATTCATTATACGTGACAAAGCGAAATGAAATCTTCGCAAGACACTGCCTAGCATCTAGAGCTCAGCAAACTGGGGAATCTATCAACGAATACCTACAGGTATTGAAACAAATGAGCAAAAATTGTGAATTTAAAGCTGTAACAGCAGACCAATATAAGGATGAGTACATTAGGGATGCCTTTATACGAGGCCTTAAAAGCTCGCGGATACGAGAAAGACTCTTAGAGAACGTCACCATTACACTGGAGAAGGCGTTTGACCAGGCCAGGTCACTTGAACTAGCTGAGATGCACTCTGCATCGTATCTGAACACGACAAATTCCACTCCAGTTGCTGCTGTTGAGCATAGGGAAGGAAACCTAGAAGAAACTCCATCAACTTCCAGAAAGGGCATTACCAACGAGTTTGCAAATCTAGATCTAAACGTCCCTCTCCAAACGCTACTGCTTCTACATTGCTTTTGGCTTCTGCCTCATCAACTCCTCTATGTCTCCAAAAATCCATATCCAAAGTGTTAGTTAATGGAGTGGAACTAAATGCTTTAATTGATACTGGTAGTTCTCTCAGTTTTCTGAATGAGCGTTTTGTAGAAAAATGTAAAATACTTGTAAAGCCATATTCCGGTAAAATAACCATGGCTAACTCCTCTTTGAGTTCAGATGTTACTGGGTGTGGTTCACTAACCCTAAAAATGCAAACTCATACGTATCCTGATATTGAGGTACTAATCATGAAAAACCTATGTGCTGACTTCCTGATTGGACACGATCTTCTAAAGAGCCACTCTTCAGTAGAAATCGAATTCTGTGGTGAAAGATTGCCTCTTAAAATATGTTCATTGGCCACTGCCCTAGTTCCAGCTGCATCTCTGTTTGCTAATCTCACACCAGATTGCAAACCATTCATCACTAAATCTAGACGTCAGACAGAAGCAGATAAAATATTCATTGCTGCGGAAGTGGATAGATTGCTCAAGGAAGCGGTGATTGAGCCTTGTAATTCACCATGGCGTGCCCAGGTTTTTGTTGTAAAGGGAGAAAATCACAAGCACAGAATGGTAGTCGATTATTCACAAACTATTAATAAATTTACAATGCTTGATGCCTACCCACTCCCAAAGATAGAAGAGTTGATACACAACATATCTCAATTCAAAGTGTTTAGCACCATTGACTTGAAGAGTGCTTACCACCAGGTACCTATCTTAGAATCTGATAAGCAATATACTGCCTTTGAAGCCGCAGGTAAACTTTATCAGTTCCGGCGAATTCCTTTCGGTGTTACTAACGGTGTTCCAGCTTTCCAAAGAAATATTGACAATATAATTAAGGAAGAAAAACTCGAAGGAACTTTTCCTTATCTGGATGATGTGACAGTTTGTGGTCGGAACCAACAAGAGCATGACCAAAATCTAGAGAGATTCTTGAACGCTGTAAAAAAGTATAACCTGACACTAAACCCAGATAAATGTCAATACTCAACAAGACGTGTGAAAATATTAGGATATCTTATTGAAAATAAAATTATTAAACCTGATCCTGACAGGCTTGCACCACTAATGAACTTACCTATCCCAAATGACATGGCAGCCCTACAAAGAACTCTGGGTATGTTTGCTCACTACTGCCGCTGGATTCCCAAATTTTCAGAAAAAATTCGACCTCTTCTGACTAAAGGAACATTCCCACTCTCTGAAGATGCTGTGAAAACATTCAATTCAATTAAGGAAGATGTTGCACAAGCCTCATTCTCTGCAATCGAAAATGATATTCCCTTTAGAGTGGAAACTGATGCTTCAGAGTTTGCCATTGGGGCAACTCTCAGTCAAGCAGAACGTCCCATTGCTTTCTTTTCAAGAACACTTAATGCAGCTGAGCAGAGACACTCCTCTGTCGAGAAAGAAGCTTATGCGATTGTTGAAGCGCTGAGACATTGGAGGCACTACCTAATCGGAAGACATTTTGATGTCCTCACCGACCAGAGATCTGTGTCTTTTATGTTCGATCAGCATCATTCAAGCAAAATAAAAACTGAAAAGATAATGAGATGGCGACTTGAATTAGCAAACTTCAAATTTGATATAATTTACCGTCCAGGTAACAGGAACACAACTGCAGACACAATGTCCAGGATTACAGCAACGGTTTATCCGGAAACAGAAACAAACCTCAAAGAATTACACAATGCCTTATGTCACCCTGGCATAACCCGAATGCACCACTGGGTTAGAGTTAAAAATTTGCCATTCACTTTAGATGACATTAAAAAAGTGACTAATTCTTGTCCCTGCTGCAATGAGCTGAAACCTCGTTTCCATAGGAATGAAGGGAAACTTATAAAGGCAACTTCACCTTTTGAGAGACTAAACTTAGACTTCAAGGGCCCTTTACCTACTCCATCGAAGAATCGTTTTCTTCTGACAATAGTTGACGAGTACTCAAGATTCCCTTTTGCATTCCCTTGTGCAGATATTGCTGCTTCCACCATAGTAAAAGTATTGACCAATGTGTTCTCCCTCTTTGGGACACCAGCTTATGTCCATTCAGATAGAGGTGCTTCATTTATGTGTTGTGTCGCGAATATCTAAATTTTAAATTAACTTAATCTAAACAATATTTAAAACATTAATCTTAATTTTGGGGCTAATTTGTTTTCAAATCGCGATCTTAGTTTTGTTTACTATCGTAGCGATCTGTTTGTTTACATTTTTAGGGTTAACTTCAATAGTGAGTAAATTGGTAAATATTATAAATTCTAGCATTATTAAGTTTCTTGGCACAGAATTTTTGTTTTAATTAATGGTAAAGATTGCATACTGTCCACCAAATCTGAAATTCATTTAATAGAAAATAGCTTGTTTTTTTTTGTATTGTAACAATGGGTTGGTTGGAATGATGGTTGAATTATTGACATTTGTCAGATGGAAGTAGCGCGCCTTTCTTTTGTCAACTGTTAATTTTGAAAATTATTAATTTCAATTAAATTTATTGTGTACGATAATTTTAGAATGTTTAATTTTTGAAAATGTGTTTAAGTAATATTTACAGTCACTGAAGTTTAAATAAGTTTTTGAGTGTAAACAATAATTGGAGCTACTGGTGTTTTAATAAATTTTTGGAAGCTACTGGAGAATTAAATAAGATAATTTTCTTTATTAACATGTTTTTTTTACCTTTCTATTTTTGTAACTTCTTTCCATTTTTCATCTTTTTCTATTTTTATTGATGTTGGCAACAACGACGACTGTATCGTTTCCCCGCCAAAGAGATAGCGTCGTCACGTGACAGGAGAAGGTTCGAGAAAGTGTGACATCATAGCCCTGCGGAGGAATATCTACGAAATTTTAAAAATTCAACAAAAAAATATCTTTCAAGAAGGCAAGCATTCATGTTCCAACTAAAAATCTGCTTATAATTGGACTTGCATCCATGTGCCTTACATCAATGGTATAGGCATGTTTTCATATTACAGTATTTTTCCTACGCACTATGTTTTTTGAAGCGGAGGTGTCAACTGGAGTTTGGAGTGAGATGTGAGGTCTGAAGTTTTTTGGCGGGGAGATTATTCATTCGATTCTGGTAGTTGGCATCGTGAAGTAACGACAATTTCTTGGAGGAGTGCAAACTGTTGCACTATGAAATGGTGGGGGCCCCCTTCTATTGTTCATGATGAGTAATTTTTCCTTTTCTCTTTCTCTTTAAGTTCCCTTTAAATTAAATGCATGTCTTTTCTTTTTTTGTTTTATTAAATTTTTTTTATTATGGTTTTTAACACCATAGTTCACATTGGCTTAATGCCTAGTGAAATCATGTATTGTCAATTTTTCCAGTAGCTCCATCTCCACATAATGTTTACAAGCAACTAAATTAAAATAAAAACAAAAATATATAGGATAATGTATTAATTAATTTGTCTTTCAAATAATTAAATTTTTTTAAGTTGAATCATTTATTTCATAACTACAAATGGCCAAAAATCTGTGTTAATTTTATAAGGAAATTTTAAGATCAATATGTTAATAGATTAAAATAATGTTGTATTGTAGTAATTTAAATCAATAGTAGAAATATATTAGTCCACTGGGACTTTGTAAATGCAGTGTTCATGAAATTCAACATGTCAATATAATAAATGAATATTATCCTAATTATTGTCTTAATTTTCTGCAGTGCCCATGTTTCACTTAAGAAGTTTATTTTTAATTTCAGAATTCTATCAGAGACAGTCAAATATCTAATTTTTGTTATGGTTAAATTAACTTTGAATTTTATAATCGTATTTTTGTTAGTAAATTTAAATATGTAATTTTTGTGTAGACGGCCTTATTTTTTATTGAATTTGACTGTGTCTGATCCTCTTCAGTTATTTAATGAATTTCTAGTTTGATTAAAATTTTTAAGAGATTAGTTTAATAGGGAAGGGATTTTTAAGGGATCATGCGAAGTGTATGGTTCGGGAATATTAATATAATTGGTAAAGGAATTCAAGGAATTATGCGAAGTGCATGATTCGGGAATATTTTCTTAGTCTTTTTTTTATTATTATTTCTGATTCACTTGTACTGGGTTATTATTTAATTTTATTTAATTGGGGGCCAGAACACAACGCACCTCCATCTTCTTTAATTGATTAATTTTTGGAATGAACTGTAATGTCTTTTATAAATTTTGAATTCATAATTCTTAATTTAAGTGCAATGTGTGTTCATTTATTAGGGGTTAAAATAAATTGCATTAAATTTTCCTCTTGTTATTATTAATTTAAGTCATTAATTGGTAAAGTTAATTTAAAGTTTCTCTTTTTATATATCTTGAGTTGTTGTGGTAAGACACAACATATGTCACATGAACTGAAATCATTCCTCACCTCCTTAGGTGTTGCTACTAGTAGAACAACTGCTTATAATCCGCAAGGAAATGGACAGGTCGAGCGGTACAATGGAATTATATGGAAGACAGTACTTTTAGCCTTGAAATCAAAAGGCGCTGGGACAGAACATTGGGAAGAGGTGCTTCAGCCAGCACTTCACTCTATCAGATCACTTCTGTGCACCGCTACAAATGCCACGCCTCATGAACGCATGTTCACTCATCCTAGGAGGTCATTTAATGGCCGTTCCTTGCCCACATGGTTAACTCAACCAGGTCCTGTTTGGATGGAAAATCATGTGCGGCATACCAAATATGATCCAGTTGTTCAAGAAGTTGAATTAATAGAAGCCAATCCAGAATATGCATATATCAAACTTCCTGATGGGCGTGAGTCAAGCGTCTCCATTAGACATTTGGCACCGAAAGGAGACTCCACAGTCAGGCCTGACATGCAACCCATGCACTCACCCCATGTAGACTCTGGATCAGTGACAACTAAATTTTCTTCAGACACCGTAGAAAATGTAACAGTTACACCAGACGAAGACCAAGATACCGCCATGCCTGAGTTAAACAATCCTGACCTTCCAAATGTAGATTTTGGAAAATCGTCTACCCTGAACAATTCCCTATCTGGTCGCCAGAGACGACCACCAAAATACCTTAATGACTATAATACAATACCTTTTTCATATTTTTCAATTTCTATACCTAAAAATTTAGAATTCTTATTTTCGTACAATTCGAATACATTTTTAATTTTAGAAACAATATTTTCATACATTATTTGGTTATTACAAAATATAGCTAAATCGTCTACATACATACATAATATAAAAATGTTATCATTTTCAACTTTAATGAATACACAGTTATCAGAAGCTAATTGATTTAATCCAATATTACCAAGTTCCTCTTTTATTTTTAAATACCAATTTCTACCCGATTGGGGTAATCCATAAATACTCTTTTTCAGTTTACAAACTTTATTAACCCCTATCAGTTTTTCATATCCAGGTGGTGGTGACATATATAAAGTTTCTTCCAAATCACTGTATAAATATGCTGTTTTTACATCAAAAAACTTAACAATCAAATTTAATTTAGCTGCAAGTGCAATTAGTAATCTAAATGACTCAATATTTACAACAGGTGAATACGATTCAGTATAATCTTTGTTTTTAACTTGATTAAATCCAGCTGCCACTAATCTGGCTTTATATTTTATTTCCTTACTGTCGCCCTCTTTTAAAGCATAGACCCATTTACTTTTAATCAATTTCGTTTTTTCTGGCATATCAACGATTTCCCAAACATTATGCTTAATTAAAGAATCCAATTCATTTTTCATAGCTATTTCCCAATCATGTGAATTCACACTATTTATTGCCTCTAAATAATTGGTCGGGACATTATCAGTTAAATTAGCTGACGAATATTTACTTTTCAATCTTTCTGACCTTCGAACTTCAGTCATATTTTCACTTCGGTCTTTTATTTTGTTGTTTCGATTCCTTTTCTCCGCGCCTTCATGTCTAGCTGGAGACAAATTAAGTTTTGTTAATGGGGTTGCGCAACCGTTTTTTATTTCGCTTGTGTCAGAAATTTCTAAATTGAGAGATTTATTCTTTTGATTTTCACGAATTTCATTTTCTTGCGGAAAATTTTTATTTATTAGCGGTTCAATATCAATATTTCGATGACTTTTCCTGGTTATTTTACTTATGTCACATGTATCACACTTAAAATCAGACACATTTACATCTTTAAGATCAATATACTCTTTCATTTTTAACATATATTTTGAATTTAAATGACACAATCTGTTATGCCACAGTTCATAATTACTAGCACTCTTATCAGTAAAATTACACTCAGAATTATAGGCAGGTTGAAGTTTAATCTCTAATCGATTATCATTTTTAAATGCTTTAGTTAGAAATTTATTATATTTGTCAAAAATTAGCACATAGTTATTTTCAGAAATAATTCTACAACCCTTATCCATTAAAGAAGTAACAGATAATAAATTATATCTCAAATCTGGTACAAAACTAACATTGTTTATTGTCAAATGTATAGAATCATTTTTACTTACCGTATCACATGATACCGTACCTGTACCCTTCGAAATTATTTTGGAATTTTTACCTGCTTGATAGATATCCTTTTCTTCAGGAATTAGATTCCTGAACCATATTTTATCTTTACACATATGCGAGCTAGCCCCGCTGTCTAATAACCATATATTATCACATAGTTCACATTGTTCCGATGAAATAGTAAGTACCGAATTGTTTCTGTCCTTAACTGGATAATTTACATCGTGGTGCGTTTTTCTTCTTTGTCGATTTCCATTGGATCTGTCATTTCTTGAAATATTATTCCTGTAAAAACAATCCTTGGCTATGTGATTCGGACGTCTGCAAATGTAACAAAGTCTCGGACTTTTGTTTTTCCTGGAGTAGAATACTTCAGCGGCGGTCCCTTCAGAACGAGCGGTATTCGTCAGTTCTTCTTCCCGTAGAATTTCTAGTACTTCATCCATACTTTTCTCACGTTGAGTTTTTAAAATATCTCTTACTTTCGAGAACTTTCCTTTCAGACCTCGTACTGTGTAGAATACAAGTTCTCTCTCTGTTATAGCCAATCCAAGTGTTTGACATTTTGTTGAGATGCCTCGAGCTCTGGCTATGTAGTCATTTGCAGATTCATTTGATTTTATTTCTAGATTCTTTAACTCATTGCCGGCATCTATTCTTCTATCTTCTGCTTGACCGGTAAAAGTCGATCTTATTTTTTCCCATAATAATTTCGCATTTTCTTCTGCTGCAAACTGTAGCGCCTGTTCATCAGACAATGACAGCTTTATATATGCGACGGCATCGCTATTTTTTTGGTCCCATTCAGTGGAATCCTTTTCACTCAGTCCTTCTGCTTTTACTTCGGATATGAAAGTATCCAACCTTTTAAGGCTTAAAGCAGCTTTAATTTTTAGGCTCCATATAAAATAATTAGTTCCGTTTAATACGGGACGTTTAACTTGTCCATGGTTTCTTTTAACAAAACTAATTTCGATTTAGAATATCAACCGCGAACTGCTACCATTTTGTTGTTCTTTCACTAATATTAATTATCACTAAGTCCGTGGATGTTGACAGAACAAACAGTTTATTAAACGAAAACACTGCACAAACACAAAACAATTAATTTAAAGATAAATTTCTCACACAGAATACTTTTTCATAATAACTTCACACAGAATATTTTTTTACGTCTACACTCTTCTATCGTTCGCACGCAGACTGAGTGCGCCGGGGGAAAAGACTGGCAGTGCGCAGATATAATGCGCATAAAAAATGTTCGCTCGCCCTTAAACCCAACAATTGCAGATGTACGTCAACCAATTATAGGAATTGATTTTTTAAAGCATTTTAACCTCTTAGTTGATGCCAGAAACAATAAATTAATTGATGCTACTACTCAAATTTCTTCTGCTGCCACTTCTGCTACTTTAAGCGCTGAAATTTCTAACATATCTTTTGCTTTTGGCGATTCTCCTTTTCAAAAAATTCTTAAAAAATATCCAACAATAATAAACGCTACGCCATCCAAATCGTCTTCACATTTGACAACGTTTCATCATATTGAAACGACAGGTCCACCTGTATTTTCTAAGCCAAGACGTTTATCTCCTCATATGTTACGCGCAGCACGGCAGGAATTTGAGTACCTTATGTCTCAGAGAATAATTCGACCCTCAAAAAGCCCGTGGGCTAGTCCGCTGCATATGGTGGAAAAACCAAATGGGGAATGGCGTCCCTGTGGTGATTATCGCCGCCTCAACTCTGTTACTGTACCCGACAGGTATCCCGTACCGCATATCCATGATTGCACACAACTTTTATTTGGCAAAACTATTTTTTCTACCATAGACTTGACCAAAGCATATCACCAAATACCGGTAAACCCACCTGACATTCAAAAAACTGCTATCACAACACCATTTGGTTTATTTGAGTTTGTTTACATGTCTTTTGGCCTACGCAATGCTGGACAAACATTCCAGAGGTACATAAATGAGGTATTATCTGACTTGGATATTTGTATGCCTTATTATGACGATATTTTAATTGCTTCTGCTAATGAAGCCGAGCATATTACACATCTTGACCAAGTCTGCAACCGTTTGGCGTTACATGGCCTAAAAATCAATCCCACCAAATGTGTTCTAGGACAATCCTCGGTAAAATTCCTTGGCTGTCTTGTGACACCGGAAGGAGTTCAACCCCTTCCTGAAAAAGTGTCCATCATAAATGATTTCCCAAAACCAGAGACACTTTCTCAATTAAAGCGTTTTGTTGCGATGTTGAACTTTTATCGACGATTTCTACCAAATGCCGCTAAAAAACAAGCACCCCTTAACAATTTACTTCGTGACTGCAAGAAAAATGACAAACGTCCTGTCCCTTGGACAGACGAGGCACTTCTTGCTTTCAATCAATGTAAATCTGACTTAGCCAATGCAGCAACCCTTGCATATCCGGCAACAGACCATGAACTCCACTTAATGGTTGATGCTTCCGACATTGCTGTTGGAGCAGCATTAAATTGTATAACTAAAAGTGGTACAAAGCCACTAGCATTTTTCTCCCGTAAGCTGAGTGCAACAGAAATTAAATATAGCACATATGATAGAGAGCTTCTCGCTATCTATTTATCTGTCAGGCACTTTCGGCATTACCTGGAAGGTAGAAATTTCATAATATTTACTGACCATAAGCCTTTAACAAATGCATTTACAAAAAATTCTGATGCAATTTCTTCACGTCAGCTCAGACAACTAGATTTTATTTCCCAGTTTTGCACAGACATTCGACACATCCCTGGTTCTGACAACGTAGTGGCAGATACCTTATCAAGAATAAGTTCTGTCCATGTTCAACCAATTGATTTGACTACGATTGCAGAAGCTCAACAACATGATGTCGAGCTGCAAGAGCTACTAAATAATGACAAAATTTCTCTTCGTTTAAAACCTGTTTCAGTGACTCCAACATTAAGTATCTATTGTGACAGTAGCTGTGATTCCATTCGACCCTATGTACCCAAAGATTACCGCAAAAGCATTTTTGCAGCCCTGCATAACTTATCGCACCCAGGTACTAGGGCGTCCAAAAAACTCATCCAGTCTCGATTTGTCTGGCCATCTATGTCCAAAGATATCAACAATTGGACTCGATGTTGTGTAAAATGTCAACGGGCAAAAGTGTTTAGGCACACATCCAGCCCACTTCAAAGTTTCCAGTTACCTCACTGCAGATTTGACCATGTGCACATTGACATCGTGGGACCTCTAGCACCGTCAGATGGTTTTCAGTACCTGCTTACCTGCATAGATCGCTTCACACGCTGGCCTGAAGCAATTCCTATTGCTCACATTTGTGCCGAAACGATTGCAAAAGCCTTTGTTGCAAATTGGATTTCACGGTTTGGAATCCCCACTCTCATAACTTCAGACCAAGGCCGCCAGTTTGAGAGCAATCTATTCCTCATCCTTAACAAAATGTTGGGCATCCAGAAGACCCGCACAACACCATACTTCCCACAGAGCAACGGTTTAGTCGAGCGATTCCATCGTTCCCTAAAGCAAGCACTTCGATGCCATGAATCAAAATGGACTGAATCACTCCCCATCGTCTTGCTTGGACTTAGATCTTCCTTTAAAGCAGACCTCAACTGCACAAGTGCTGAGCTTGTTTATGGTGCACCACTAAGACTCCCAGGTGAACTGATTGACCATCCAAAAATCGATATTCAACCTCATGACTTCCTACAAACATTGCGGAACACCATGACTTCCCTCAAACCAACTCCAACTTCTGCACATGTCAAAACAGCTGTTTTTGTTCACCCATCACTGACAACATGCACTCACGTGTTTGTGAGGCATGATGCTGTAAGGAAATCTCTCCAAACTCCTTACGATGGCCCATTTAGTGTAGTGCAAAGAGGCGAAAAGACTTTCATCATCGACATGAATGGCAGACAGGCTGTTATCAGCATTGACAGACTAAAACCCGCCTTCATGGAAGCCTCTGACCTCCTGACAAAACCTACCGAGCAACTGCCCGTGCCACAACAACCTACCAAGCAACTGCCCGTGCCACAACAAACGCCAGAAACAACTGCCTCGACCTCCTGTAGTGACCCAATGCCAGAGACTGTTGTGACAACTCGTTCCGGTCGTCGTGTTCGTTTTAACACACGGTATCTCTGACCTCAGTGCCTCAGGCACTTGGGGGGGGGGGGAGTACTGTGGTGAACTCTATCATCCACCAGAGGGCAGTGAAAGTTATAAAAAAACTTATTTGTGTGCATGTGGCAACAATATTGTGAAAAACTTTTAGTGAACATTAGTGGCAATAGCTAGTGGTTGTTGTTACAGATTTTCCTGGCTTCGCGGTTGTATCTTGTGATCTCTCATGATCATTCGTATCGTCCTGTTTTTAACATGTAACCTGCAATTGCAATACAGCTACTCTTTTTTATTATTTACGTTTTCTGTAACAAGTCTTATTATTAAGTATTAAATTTATTATGTTGAAAGTTATGTAAGATTTTAGCAACCAACAAAAACATAACAATATCTTTGAAAGTGCGGGAATAAAAAAAATACTTGGTATACAGGTGGGAAAATGTTTAACACATTCTGAAAGGCAATTAGGACCGCAAGACGTGATAAAAGGAATAGCTTTCCAAAAGCGTCTTAAGTAATTTATTATATTGTTTGACAGGGTCGAATCGTACAGTCCGAGTGCAAAAATACATTCTTGATGGGTATGATAAGAAATAACAACAAAATAAGCATTTCAGAGGAAGAGACAACGCTAAAATTACTTGACGATTTTCAGAAAACTAGGATTTAAGTACAGTATATTTTAGTGATGTTAGAAGAGTAGTATTGTATGTCATTAAAACAGTATAAGGTAAACAACCTGTACAGAGAAAAAGACTTCCAGCTAGTGATGGGCGAAAACGAGATGTTTTTATAGATTTTATCGATTGTATGGGCATCTCGATATTTTTTGATTGTGCAAAATTTTTCTCGATGACTCCAGTTTGCCAATTGCTTTTATACCATACCCGATTCGATTTTATCGAGAATCGTCTGCTGGAAAGCTGAAATGAGTCGGGTTAATAAGGACTAGATGGCTACGCCCGCTAGTGCGCCCCTTCTTTAATCAGGGCCTCTAATTTATACGCAATCTTGTAATATGAAATCTCACACTGGGTCCCTGCTGCATACTGCACCGTATAGAAGGCGTGGTGTGCACACACTGCAAAATCTTGTAAATTAAAAAAATCTCGAACCGAACGAACCGCGAACCGGATCCTTTGGGGGGTCAAAGGGCTGGCACAGGAGCTGCATAATATGAATAAGTGGTCGCAGGGATTTCAAACGATATATCACATGAGGGTTATAGGCAAAATTTAGAAAAGTGTCCCCGGGAGGGCAAAGTGGAGGGAGGGTCATCGGAGGTGCATAACATGAATAAGTGGTCACAGTCCTCCCCCCCGGTTTGTTCACTCTTTCGGCCCGGAATTTCCGCATGCCCCACTTTTAATTTTTTATATTTAATAAATAATATCTACCGGAGGACTCCATCAAAAAAACACATCTAAAATTATATTCATTCTAGAAATCACTACGGTTTTAAAAATTTGTCCCCCCCCGCACCCTCATCTTTGAAATTTTTATATTTAATAAATAGTATTTAACAGAGGGTTCCAGGTATGTGACAGCTTGATAGCGCTAAAATAAGAGGAACTTTGAATATTACGGCTTCATTTCACAGCTCATTGTCATGCCTCTTTCTCTATCTCGTCTCCATAAATCTTCTCACATCTCTTCTCTGCCGAGAACGAGAAATTGAATTCTCGTTCTCGGCAACCTATCAAAAGGCACTAATCGAGAACAACATATCGAGAAGCGAAGAAAATTGATTTCTCATTCTCGGCCAACATACGAAATGTTGAAAAGCGCGAGAGGAATAATCGGGAAGTCAAAAGTCGAGATGCCGGTGAAAAATCATCGAGATGATATTTGCGAAAATGCCAGAGAAAGAGAGAAATGAAGCTTTCAGAGTCAACTTACCGCATTTCTGGTTTAAGTCACAGTTTCTCGAAGGAGGGCATTTGCTTATCCAATCTCTTTTTGTTATTAACCGATATGAGTTAGGAGGTATAGTGGTTTATTTATTCAGTTCTGTATAGTCCTAATTTCAATAATTACTGTTGAATTTAGTGCCATTTTGCCCCGAATTTTCAATGTTTCTCTAACTTTAGCTCTGTCAAGCTGTCCCATACCTGGGGCCCTCAGATAAATATTATTTATCAAATATAAAAATTTCAGAAGAGGAAGGTGAGTGAATTCTGGAAGGTGCGAGAATGGACCGACGGGGGATTAATTTTCAAGCTTTTACCGAACCCCTCCTGTGACATATCATCGGGAAGCCCTTTGACCACTCTTTCATATTATGAACCTTTCTCCTCTTGGAGTAAATTTCGGGAGGGGGAAGCAGTAAGGGGATGATTTTTTTAAATCGTTGCGATTTCTACAAGAAATATAATTTTAAGTGTGTTTTTTTTTTTATGGAGCCCTCCGGTAAATATTATTTATTAAATATAAAACTTTAAAAGTGAAGGTTGCGTGATTTCCGGGTGTATTCTCGTAAGAAAGAGTGAACCCATGGGTGAGGGGTAAATTTCAAACTTTTTGGACCCATCATGTGATATGTCATTGGAAAGTTTTCGGACCACTCTTTCATATTATGAATCTTTCTTCCCTCCTCCCCAATTTGGCTTCCCGAGTGAGGCGCTTTTCGAACTTTTTTGAAATCGTAGCGTTTTTATCATTTTAGATCGGATTTTGTTAAGGAACCCTCATATGAATAATTTATAATACATTAAAATTTCAAAGAAAGGGGGGAGTGCGTATTCCGGAGCGCGCAATAGTTGGAATCCTGGGGGCACTTTTCTATCTTTTGCCGTCACCCCCTCATAGGATATATCATTGGAAAGCTCTGTGACTATTACTTCATGTACATACCTCCCGCGCCCTTCTCCCGTTTGACCCCGCGGGGGTCACTTTTCTAAATCTAGCCGAAACCCCTCATGTGATATATCGTTGAAAAGCCTTATGACCACTTATTCATATTATGCCTTTATTGTTCCCCCCCTACTTCCCCCCCCCCCAGGGTTGTCGTTTAATGCATTCCAGTAGATGGTCTTCTAATAAAGGGGAAATCATAGAACTAATCTCAAATGACGTAAAAACATCAATAAAAAATATTGATACTGTTTACCATCCTTTCAGTTCATGTTTTTGCCACTAGGGGTGCTTTTTATTCTAATTTCTTTGGCCAATTTGCTGCTAATTGTCGAAAAATTCAAATTATTGATATTAAACTCTTCTTACCATTTCATACCTACTCGCGACTTTTCAACTTTTTGCAACCAAACAACGCCGTTACATGACTTTTCCACTATTATGGCTCCATTATAGCCTCCCTTCGGTTTGTTGTTTTTAAAATCCATCTCTTTTCCGTTACCATGTATTTACTAAATACTGCTTTATAAACATATAAAAACAATGATTTTAATAAACGATTGTAGGACATCTAGATTGCAGGTTCTCGGAAGTAATCGATGACTATATCGATTGTGTTTTTTACCGATTACGATTTGTTTTATGGACCTTATGCACGCGACCTGAGGTCGAGGCTAAAATTCGTCTGCTGACGGTATTTACTGGCGGTGTTTAGCATAGCAGTCTATGGAGTGTGAGTTTTATTAATGCTTGTTTGTTAAAAATACCGCAAAACAATTCTTTGATGCAGCAGCATACATTTAATATATTGTAATCTAAATTCAAAATGTTGTTCTGTATGCGAGAAAATTCCCTAAGTTTGCAAATTTTCAGTTAAAATGTATGCACTCAACCTGGGTCAAGGCTAAAGTCGTCTGCTAGCGGTGTTTGCGCCTGCGCATACTGGTATTCTGCCGGTGCAGTAACTAGAATAACAGATCTTCATACCGCCAGCTCTGGCGTCTGACGTCACCTGAATCGAGTCCATTGGTCCACGAATTATTTTAGGGGGAAGGGAATAATTTATAGAAAAATTAGAATTTTTTGGGGGGGAAAGGAGGATTAATTACTAGGTAATAAGACTGAAAAATTATAGTGTGAAAGAAAAACATACCTATGCAGAATACAATAGATTAGGACTATGTTTTAATGGTATAATGTCTGCCATTTTATAAGAATCCGTATTTGTATAAGAGTATATTGTATGTTGTTAAAGCAGTATAAAGCAACACTTGAACTGATATAAACGCTTCAATCCACAATTTATTTTAGGGTTGGGGGTGATTTAGAGAATTTTTTGGGAGGGTGAGTTTAAACTGTATGACTAGAAAGTATTAAAAAAATGATTGGGAAATCTTAAGCGTTAATGTTTAATCTTAAACAAGGGCGTATGCACATGCAAATATATTTGATATGCGTTTGATATAAACGCTCGTCTTTAATATTTTAGTTTTCTTAAAACAATATGCAATTTTTGTATTTAAGATTTATTTTGTAATAATTTAAAAGATTTTTATTTTAAATACTTGTAAGTAAATCTTTATTTTCATAAAAAAGTAGCTTTATTTATTAAAACGTATGTAGTGAACACGGGCTTGTCAGTCAGGACTTATAAATGTGAAAACAATCAGATTGCTAATAAGAAAAAATGTATCTTTTATTATTTATTACACTGTTAAAACTTTTATTTCATGTTTGTATGACAGTACGTAAGAATACTATTATTAAATAATTTAATGATAAGAATATATTTTGCAATTGATTTTCTCTTTAGGTGGGGACTCAGTGTTAATGTATGAAGATTTTTTGGGGGGGAATTTGCGTCATTGGGTTTGGGGGGGATGGTCACCACTGATCAAATATATGCCTGTTAAAGACTATTAAATTGCTATGCATAGTTTTTTATTCTAAAAAACTTTTTTAACGGAACTATTTTAACAGAATTCAACGTTAAACAATGCTTTAAATAATAACCTGACTTAAAAACTGTCTGTTTCAGCATTTTTATCGAACATTTATCTATAAAACTAGCATTTTTCATAGTTTTATATATAATAGTTTTCTTAATATAAGCCGAACTGGTCACAAAAATAAATGTTAGGCAAAGAACATGCATTTTTCTCAATTTTAAAACTTTTGATTTTTTTTTTTTTTTTTTTTTTTCTATGAAATTAATTTATAAAGAAATGTTCTCACAACAAAACTTACAAACAAACTAAAAGAATTAAAAAGAAAAAAAATATTTTTAATACAGTTACCTCTGGGCTTTAAAGCAAAGTAATGATAAAGAGTTACCACATGATAATTAAAAAAAAAAAGCTGTGCTACCAAAGAAAAAAATGAGCCAAAAAAGCAAAAGAGCTTTAAATATGGCAAACTATACTCTCCCGCGATGTCCGCTCGACCGTTTCAGAGCTAATGGACTCGTCCGCTACTACGTCATGAATGATTGACAGACGCCATCTCCTGAACGACGGAGTATACCACCTGTTCTGGCAACGACATTGTAAATATCGTCGGTGTTGGTTCTGGCACCGCCCCTTGAATACTAAGTCTGACAAGGAACGTCTCCATACGGTCATACTCAGAAAAATCTGAAAAAAAATACAGAATGTTCTTCTCCCATGGGTATATATGTTTATAAAAAATTTTTTGGCGGAACCTTGGTAGAACGTCCGTAAAAAAATAATAAAAATTTCGCTTATTTGGCGGCTTATCACCGTTTGGCGAAGAAATTAAGTTAAAAAACGCTTGTCGAATACTCTTTAAGGAAAAAACTTTTTATGTTGAATTTGTTTAAATAAGTTTAATTTAAATAACTTTAGCTTTGTCATTTTTAGTTTGTTTTAACTATAGTTTTGTCATATATATTTATATGTACTTATAACGAATTTTAACTATCATATTTTACGATTTAAAGCAAAATTTAAATTGATTAAAATTGTTCCAAACTCAAAAATATGTCCCATCGAGCACTGTCGATTAGTGATGGGCGATTCTGGAAAATTCAGGAATCGATTAAAATCGACATCGTATAAAACTGAATCGATCACAATAAGAATCGATTCCCAAATTCTAGAATCGATACTTGAATCGATATTTCGATAGTCACAGATTCGCACAGATAAGCTCAAAAATATTAATTTCAAAACTTAGCGAATCAGCAGAGCCGTAGCGACCACCTCCCATACCTCACATTTAGAGGGTAGACAAAGTAAGGGGCCCAGTCGTAAGCTATTACAGACCTTTGAGTCAAATAATAAAGTTTTTAACTTTTAAATTATTAGTTTTAAGATGTAATTTTACTAATATTGTAATTTAGATTTTATTTAAATTTATTTTTTAAGAAAGGTCTCGGTTAAATACAAGTTGGAAATTGCGCGTCAAACGTGGCAAATGTGGTGCGCTCGTACTATAACAGTGCACTTCATAAGTGCATATCAATTTCATTCTGTTCGAAAGTCTGTAACATCCTTAAAATGCACTTGAAATAATTTTTTCCATTGGCCGTAATGTAACGGAAAACTTTTGACTGTCCCTGTAATTAAATCATTGTGATTTTCTTCCAGCCTGAATTAAAATTTAAATTTTCAGGGACATAATTTACGTTGCCATAAGAACCGATTTAGTATTCTTACAATTTGAGTTTAATAATGTAACTAGCAAAGTTTATTAAAGTTCTTTTATTTAAAAAAAAAAAAAAAAAAAAATCGTCGCTGCAAGACGTGAAAATTTAGTTTTCTCAGAAGAAATAAAAATCAATTAATTTTACTGTCTTAGAAGGATAGTGGACGCACATGTATATTGCTTGGAAATCTTTAACATTATAGCTAGTAACTAGCGGGTTCCGCCTAATATGAAATCTCGAAGCGAACGAAACGCGAACCGGGTTCCCGCTGCCTACAGCATCGTATAGGTGTGCCCCCCCCCCACTTTGTCCACCGGGTCGGAAAAACGCGCTCACCTCCCCCTCCCCCCCCACCCCAGCCACCACCAATTTTTGACATTCATCATTTAAAAATTTTTTAATGTGTTATAAGCTATCTTAAAATTTCAATCAAATCGCCCTGTTATATTTTCTAATTTTGTTCTGCCCCTCCCCTCTATCCCCCCCCCCCCGAAATGTGACGCGCCATTCTTTTTTATAATTTTTTATCATGTATTATAAACAATCTTAAAGCTTAAAACAGATCGCATTGTTAGATTTCCTAATTTTAACAAAATCGCGTTATGTTGGTTCCAGATTCCACCACCAGGGTGCGCACTCTATTCCTAACAAAACTGTGAACGAAACTCCGTTAAACAACCTATCAGTAGATATATTACTCAAGAGTGTGGCAATCTTGATCAAAAATTTAAGGTATTTGCCGAAATTACTATTCGGAAATAGTGGCAACTAAACTTTTGACTTTTTTATATTTAATAAGTAGCATTTATCTCAGGACTCCGTCAAAAAACCCCACCTAAAACGGTAAGGAACGCTAAGGTTTAAAAAAAATTCTAGCGGCCTTCCCCCCCCCCCCCCTCCTCCCGAAATTTTCGCACCATTCTTTTTTAAACTTTTTCTTATGTGTTATAAACCATCTTTAAAGTTTCGAACAGATCGCCTTGTTAGATTTTCTACTTTAAATGAAATCGCGGTCTGTTAGTTCTATATTCCACCACCAGGGAGCGCAGTGTATTCAAAACAAAAGTGTATCTAAACGAAACTCCTTTATACAACTTATCCGAAGATACATTAGTCTAGGGAGTGGTAGTCTTAAGCAAGAATTCAAGATATTTGTGAAATTACTATTCGAAAATAGTGGTATGAACACTTATAAAATTTTTTATATTGAAAAAGTAGTAATTATCTCAGCCCGCCGTCAAAGAACCGCACGCTAAACGGTAGAAAACGTTAATGCTGCTATAAAAAATCACGTGACTGCCTTAAAAAAAAAAAGCATTTAATAGAAATAAACCAATTAGTGAAATAATAATATCTCAGCTTGTAATTAAGATAATATTTTTTCGAATTTCTGAAAGGAGAATTTTTTTTTTTTTTTTTTGCCTCGCCCTGTCCAAGTTTCGAATTTTTACGCCCCTTACATTCTAAGATGTGGTCCCCTTTTAAAACAGTACAAAATTCTCGGGAATCACTTTGTTTAAATTGTTAAATATATTATTTGAAAAAAAAAAGGTTTTAAAGCATTTTAGCACGTATTTTCATACCTACACCCTTGAAAAAAATTAATAACATACGGGGGATCCTTTAGTTTCGGAAAGCCCCGAAATTTCATAAAATTCAAAGTATCATAAATCAGTAAGTTTGGTTGTAAACGACTGAATTTTTTATAATACAACTTACACAAACACTTTGACAAACTTACGGGTGAAAATACGGCTTAACTAACGAGAACCTTGAGTCACGTGGCTTTAAACCAAGAATGATAAGTTTAAAATGGAAAAGAGATGAAATTTGTTATTACCATTCATAAATAGTGCTCACCAAGAGCTGCAGATATAATATCAGTGTTTAGTTGGTAAACAAATGATTCGGGAAGAATGTCAAAAAAGGTCCATTGAAATTGGACCATAATTAAGAAAATTCGGATCGGGGGGGGGGGGGGGTATAGGTGACGAACTGAAAAAGTACAGCTTAATAAACTAGTAACCCAAATAACTTGGCTCCTAAACTAAAAATACTGCAATTTAACCTAGAAAGAAAAAGGCTCTTATGCGAAATTTGACAGCAGTTCTGCCTTTAAAACAGTAAATCCGAAAGAATAAATATATATTCCTTTGAAATTACTGTCAAAAATATCAATACAAAAGTTGGAGCACGATTGACCCTTACCAAAAAGGAAGGCTAGAGACAGAAAATAAAATATCACATTAAAAGCTTTCCAACGATATGTTATACGATATGGTTTGGAAGAAACAAAAAATATCCCCCCCCCCCCCCCGAGGGAGCAGGTAAGCCCCAAACGGTCGAAGGGGCGACCTCAAAAGTATCTTTGGTCAAGGTTTCAAAATGTGGCTTTATAATAAAATAGAACAAGAATTGGACATTTTAAAAATTGCATGCAAATTTTGAACGGCTCTGTAAACTAAGATTAGCGAGGAAAAGGGGAAAGGGGGGTGGAGAGATTAGAAGGGACGAACTTGAAAAATACAATATAATAAACTAGTAACCTGAATAACTAGGCTTCAAAACAAAAGTATAACGATTTAACCTAGTGTTGAATTCAGGGGGTAGCCCGGGAGGACATTGAAATGTCCCTCCCGTAAGTTTTGAGATTTTATGCTTTTTAATGAACAAATGTGCACCCACCCCCCCATTACGAACTCTGAAATACCCCCTCCCCCCCCGCCAATCCCGACCGGAGTCGCATAAATCCCTCCCTGAGAAAAATACCTGCATTCAACACTCATTTAACCTAAAAAGTAAAAAAAAGGCTCTTATACAAAATTTACAGCAATTCTGGCACTAAAACAGCAAAATTGGAAGAATCGATTCAACCCGAATCGTGGATCGACCGCGATGCGATTTGAATTGAAGTAAATCAAAGCATAACGATTCGACATTGCATCTAAAGAATTGAAGTAAATCAAAAAAGTAACGATTCTGAAGATCGCATCTGAAGATCGACATCGGCATCGAATCTGAACTGAATCGATTCACCGTTTCTGATCCAAGGGCAGAATCGATTCGTTCATCTTTTCTTGCTGTCTTTTGTCTTTAGAAAAATAAAGTGTTGTTTTCGTGAAAATTTTCGACTTCCGGTTTCTAAGGATTTATAGTGTTAGAATTTCTTGTCTGGAATACGATTTGACTATTTTTATAAATTTTTTGTCTGTCAGTCTGTCTATTTGTTTGTCTCTGACAAAAAAATTGTGAGCGGTCTATTTCAAGAACTAATGCATGGAATCTGTTGAAACTTTAGATTCAGTTATACCTTCATATAAATTGGTGCTGATTACTTTTTGGTGAAAATCGCTCAACAGGTGGTGCTGCTATGCTGCATTTTTCATGATTTCCGCAAGATTGCTATCGCAAAAACTAATGCACGAATATTCACCAAACTTCAGATTCAGTTTGACGTTGACATAAGTTGTTGAGGATTAGGTTTTGATGTAAATCTACCGGCAGGTGGCGCTGCTATGCTGCATTTTTCCCGAGTTTCGCAATAGCTCTATCTCAAGAACTAATACACGGATTTTCATAAAACCACATTCAGTTAGACGTTGGCATAAATTGCTGCTTATTAGGTTTCGGTATAAATCGCCCAACAGGGGGCGTTGCTATGCTGATTTCATCAGCAGAGTTGAATTCAGACATTTTTCTCCGGGAGGGACAGTTCAGAGGGGGAGGGGATTGGACTTTTGTACATTTTAATGTACAAAAAGCATAAAATCTCAAACTTTCGGGGGGGGCATTTGAATGTTGCGGGGGGGTGGGGGAGGTATGCTACCCTCCCGGGCCATCCCCTGAATTCAACACGTTTTTCAGGATTTAAATAATTTTAGGGATAATATCTCAAGAACTAATGAACGAAATTTCATCAATTTTTAATGTACAAAAACGTATTGAACTCAGGGGGTGGCCCGTGGGGGTGACATTCTCCTCTTCCCGAAACACTCAAATACCCCCCAGAAAGTTTGAGATTTTATGCTTTGTTGCGGGGGGAGGAATGTCATCCCCTCGGGCCATTCCCTGAATTCAACACGTTTTTCAAGATTTAAACAATTTTAGGGATAATATCTCAAGAACTAATGAACGAAATTTCATCAAACTTAATATTCTGTTAGACAATGCCATAAGTTATCCATGATTAGGTTTTTGTGTAAATGATATAACAAATTGTGCTGCCATGCTGCTTTTATCAACAGTGTTGAATTCAGACATTTTTCTCCGGGGGGGGGGGGGGATTTCTATGGTTCTGGCGAGAAACATTCTAGAGTTACAAGGGGGGAAGGATTGGACTTTCGTCCATTAAGCATAAAATCTCAAATCTCCCTAGGGGACATTTCAATGTTCCGGGGGGGAGGGGGGTTCCACCCGTACCAGCCCCTGAATTCAACACTGTTTTTCAGGGTTTACACAATGTTTGCGATAACATCTCAAGAACTAATGAACGGAATTTCATCAAACTTAATATTCTGTTAGTCATTGACGTAAGTTGTTTTTTCTGAGTCTTTCGTGTTAATCATGTAATAGGCTGCGTTGCTATACTGCTTTTTTCATGATATTCATGATAGCCATATCTCAAAACTAATGCACGGAATTTAATCAAACTTCATATTCTGTTACACTGCCGTATAAATAGATCCTTATTAGGCTTGGGTGTATACTACCCAGCAGATGTCGCTTTTATGCCCTTTGAACTGGGATTTTCCGTTGCGGACATCTAAGAGGGTGTGGGCCGAAATTCAATGATTTGTTAGGAAAATGGGATTCTTATATATATTTTTTAAATACACATATTTCAACGAACCTATACTTTTGGATCCTCATGATGGGTATAGGTTATTTAAATTTGACACTGTGATAGCGAATTTTGAAGTTTTAACATTTATGAGACAGAAGAAAGTTTTGGGATTGGACATGCAACTACTTGACCTTAAATTTTTGAAGGAAAATGAAAATGATATGACCTTTAGAGACATCGATTAAAAATTTTATAGTATCGATTAAATCGAGTTGGCCATAGTATCGATTAAATCGATTAAAAAAATCGAAATCGCCCATCACTACGTGTCGATTCAACTTTGTTGCTATGGAAACAACTTCTTCGGTATGGAAATGTATTACGACAGCATTATTCATCTGGCGTTAAAAGTTATTTTTATAACCGATAAAGTCATTTAAATTTAAAAAAAATTGTGGATTGGAGAATAAAACGATGGCAAAATTTCGTTCAAATCGGCAACAAGCATAATACAAAATGTAATAATAATAATAAAAAAAAAATTCATCGTTTACGTTTAGATTCATTAAATACCGAGTTCTCAAAATTAATTAACAAATAATTTTCAGATTCATTAAAATCGTTTGCTTTTGGCGAGGAAAAGCGCTGCTCGCCAAATTGCGTGCCGCTTTCATCTTTTCACGCCAATTATTCGAAAGTATTTTATTTTTTTACAGATTTCCTACTGTAATTCCGCCGCTAATTTTAACTGATCCTTTATTACATACATGAGTACTTTCACTAGCATTTTTTTTCAACATATTCTGCGTATGCCCAGTATGGAGACCTTCCTTGTGAGCGCTGACACAAAAATGGTGGGGCCGAAAGCGAGTTTTTTTCATCTTGTATACGGTGTCTTGAATTTTGGTATCAATAATTTTTAAAAGTTTTTTCCGCTTTTTTTTTCTGAGATTAAACAAGTCAAAGAAATCTTTTATAAAGTACTGGTGTCCAAAATTAAGGGACCGTACAGCGTACATACGTTAAGAAAAATCCACCAAAATTTTTGCGGCCGTCATTTTTACGTTAGCGCTCAGGCCTAGTATTCAGAGGGCGGTGGTTCTGGTAGAAATCCCTGTGCGGTCTCACATATAATATAGTAATAAAACCTTTGAAAACCAGAAACTGTCTATAACGGAAGAATTTCATGATTCTTACAAAAGCAGTGTAACAAAAATAGTATATCTGCTAAGATGAACACCTGTTTAAAACAAAAAATGTTGAAGGTCCCTTGTGATTTCGTCTTAGGAATTTCCACCGCACTGTTAATAATAATAACATCATAAGGGTGTTCTGAAATCCAAAGGGGCTACTTTCTGACACATTTTTATTTACTTCTATCTTTATGATTTGTTATAAATTGTAGTCTTGAAAAAAGAAAGTATTGGATTCGTGAAATTTTTTGACTTCCGCTTACGACGGATTTGCACGTTTTAGGGGTCGGAGATCCAAAAAACATGTGTTTACAAAATGGCTGTCTGTATTTCTGTGTTACACAAATTTTGTGGGTGCTCTATCTCAAGAACTAATGCACGGAATTTAATAAAGACGGCTCTGGGTACTGGGTACAACTTCCTGTACCCAGAGCCGTCGCATAGACAAAAACAGGGTGCCCATAAAAAAAAAATCCCAGTTTCAATGGTACATTTTAACAGTTAAATTCAGACTAGTTATGACAAATCATGTATCAAATTGAAGGTAAACTAAACTAATAGCTCTTACAGATGTTCAATATATGCACATTTAGTTACAACGGTCCGCGGCAAAAAGTTCAACGGTAAAAAGGGCAACGGAAAAAATCCCTGCCGTCCCGGCTTACAGGCGGAGGTAGATTTCGAAATTAAGTATACTAATTTCACAAACAAAAACCAAATCATGATTACAGATAAACCCACTTTAACAATTTTATCTGGCCGCTTTTGACGAGTTTTTATTTCCTTTTTATATAATAACTCGTTTTATCCGAATCATGCGGCATTCAAAAAAATACTTTTCCATGCTCAACAACTCGAAATTTTCTGGCATAACTCCAGATTCATTTTTAATAGGAAAAATAGGAAACTTATTGACGTGATTTTTGAAGAGATTTATAAACGACCTGTGTTTTTAATTTTCGTTCAATTAATTAAAACTTGATATATAAACAATTATTTTCTCAGTAAGACAATTTTTTTCGTTTTAACACAATCGCTTCGGGAAATTCCGTTCAAAATGCCCACTTTGACATCATTTTTTGACATATATTCTGCCTCTATCAAAAAATCGATCATTACGGGACATTATATAGTTTCTGAATAAGCGAATCTACCAATTGGATATGTTTAAGGGCAAAAATGAATTTAAAAATGAGTCAGAAAATAAGCAGGTTGGATTTAAATACTCCCTTAATACGATGATTTTTCCAACACAATCCGCTTCGGGAAATTCGGTTCAAAAGGCCCACTTTGACAGCATGTTTTAAAATATATTCTGTCTCTATCAAAAAATTGACCATTACGGTACATTATATAGTTTCTGAGTAAGAAAAGGTACCAATTGGAAGCCTTTGAGAACAAAAATGAATTGTAAAATGATTCAGAAAATAAGCAGTTTGGATTTAAATACACCCATACTAAGATGATTTTTTTCTTCAACCGCTATGTATTTTTAATTTGTTTTTGCTGTAAGAATTGGTCCTATGCAAAATTTGTCTATATAGATGTTGTAGACAATATTAGGAAGATATATGATAAATTCATGGGGACTTTATATCTTTTGAATTGACGAAGTTATGGATTTTTTTCTTCTTCAAACGCCCTTTTTGTTTTCGTTTTTAATTTTTTTTTTTTTTTTTTTTTTTTTTTGCGGTACGAATTGGTCGTATCAAAAACTTGTGAATATAAAAGTTGTAGATAATGTTAAGGCGAATCATGATAAAATTAATTGGATTTGATATCTTGAGAATTGACGAAGTTATGAATTTTTTTCTCCCAAAAACACTATTTTTTGCGCCCCTTGAGCCCATTTTTAACTTTATCAAAAATCTGTGATACATAAATTTTTAGCCCTATTTTTAGAAGTAATAAAAACTTTAAACTGATTTGATAGGTACAAAAATTAAGAAGTTATGGGGGGTTTTCGGTTTTCACAAAACCCCTCCCTATTTCCATCCCCTTGGTCCGATTTTGCCCATTAACGAACTTGGCCGAGATTTTATGCTCCTTGATTTTATGTATCAGTTTGGAAGAGATTGGTGCAGAATTGTGGAAGTTATCGTGTCCAGAAGAAAGTGATATATATACATAGATAGATACATACATACATAGATAGATAGATAGATATAGAAAGTTTTTTACTGAGGGTGGTTTTGGGCTCTAGGGGTCATGATCGGTGTAGATCTGCAAAAATTTTTCAGAAATTCCATCATAGGAACGACGCCAATAGGTGGTATTTCATACGAAATTTACCTAAAAACGTCAACGGTAAAAAGGTCAACAGGTAAAAAAGGCAACGGTAAAAAGGTTAACCGGTAAAAAAGTCAACGGTAAAAAAGGCAACGGTAAAAAAAAATAATAATTAAAAATTGAGATTATTAGTTAATGAGGTACATATATATTGAGTTATAGAAAATCGATTCAATGTTTCAAGTAAAGCAAATGCTGAACACGTGTATCGGTTACTTCAACTCGCTATATGAATAGCTTATGTAAAAGGACAGCGACTTTTATATATTTATGGAAACCTTGACCAAGGACGGTAGGCGGACCGCCCCCCCCCCCCCCCCGAAAAAAATCTCTATGGGAAAAGGGCTCACATTTATGAATAATTATATACAAGAACATATATTAATAAAATATATGTATGCTTATTAATAAAAGTTAATTTTTTCCACTGTCAGTTTTTGACAGCGTAGGGGGCAGGGGGTACAGAGTTAATCGGTAGGTTATACAATTCTAAGATTTGGTCAAAGAAAACATAATTTTAACATTTCATTAAGGGAAGTTAAGTTTAACGTGCCTTACTTCTACAAGGGGACAAGCTGGTGCTTTCTACGGGGGGGGGGGGGCGAAGTATTAAGGAAATACAATTCTTCCTACTCGCTAGATTGATAGTTTATATATAAGCAAAGATGTTTAATCAATAATGGCTTTTGGGTGTAGTGGGGGGGGGAGGGGGAGGAAAACAATTACGTACAGAGATTGTAAAGAGAATAAAATAAAGCCGAAGAAAAGAGCCATTTTCTTTAGAGGAATTTTTTCATTATCCTGCTTTTTTAGGTAAGGGGAAGATTTGTGGGTGTAATAAAATAGATAAGTATGAGGTAAAATTTTAAGATTAATCTACTAACATCAAAATACAGTAAAACCTCTCTAAAGCGACCACGTTCCGTTCAAAAAAGAAATTGGTCGCTCCGAGAGGTGGTCTCTTAATGGAGGTCATGTTTAAATCTAGATTTTAACTGTTGAAAAAAAGGTAACAATTAATGTTACTAAAATTTATTTTCACATTAGGAAAAAATATGAAAATTTAAGTTTCAAAACAAAAGTTAATTCCATAAGTTAATTACTGCAGAGTGTAAAAAATGAATACATTGACGTTTGTTATGATTTTACGGTTTTATCTTTTATAACTTATATTTTCAAGTACTTTCGAAGCTAAGTAAATAAATGCAATTTTTTTTGGATGGGAAAAAATAATGACGATTTTATTAATCTATCTATTTCTTTGAGAGTTTCCTAACACAATAGGGCAGGGGAGTTAAAAGTTACCGGAATAAAATTAAAAAAATCTAAACTTAGTTTAGAAGTTTGATGAATAATGCGCTCTCCGGAATTATTTTTTTAATAAAACCTTCTTCAAGCGACCAGGGAAAATTTGTTTCATTTTCTTCAAAGAAATTGGTCGCTCATGGAGAGAGTTCAACTAAAATGGTCTCTGAAGGGAGGTAAAATTACTATGAACCCATGGGAATAAATTTCGTTTCATGAAAAAATTGTCGTTCAGGGAGGTGGTCGCTTAATAGAGGTGGTCGCACAGGGAAATTTCACTGCATGATATCTTACTCAGGGATTACCCTAGGTTTTTATTCTGCACTTATGTATTGTCTAGGGGTGGGGCTGGGGACAACAGAGGTAAACTAGAGTCCTTTAGTTTTGAGTAACAAAAGGGCTTAGGTTTGAGTAACAAAAATGTAAACTTGTATTGTAATTTTGACAAGCTATGCTAGATAAACAGAATGACCTTTAGGATATACTCGTAAATATCAACTCCATTCCTATCCCTTTGTATTTAAAGAGAGGAAAATGGTTTGTAAACCATATCAAAATCCATTAATGGGTTTCAACGAAACTTATTGCGCATAAGAAATGAAATAAATGTTGAAATACCCTGAAAACCTTCCGATTTGTCACAAAAGATTCAGCTACAGAATTTTTCTTTTGTATTTTTTAAAGGACTTTATAACGTTTGATTTTCTAGTTCTAGTCCTTCTCTTTTAGTCTTCGTAATATTCTTATTTTTTATTACATTATTTCACTAATAGTAATTACTGTATAATTTCTTTATAGTAATTTCTTAATTGTATTGATTTTTATAAAATAGTTTTCGTTTTTTTAATTTTTATATTAATTTGATATGAAAATAATTATTTATAACAAAAGCAAGGAGAAATTTTTATTGGCAGGGTACGCTTACTTAGCGCATAAAACTGGAAAGCAATGTATTCGTTGGAGATATACGAAACATAAATTAGACTACATTCTAATTTTTCTTCTGATCGGGGTGGCATTGTAACCGGGAAAAAAAAAATAATAAAAACAAATCCTTAATTGGAAACACCTTTAACGAGATATGCTATCGAACCGTTATTTACGAAAAGTAATATTCACCTCTTTTAATGGTAGAAAATCTACGATTATATAAAACAAAGTTTTTTTTATTAAAAAAAAAAAAGTGATATGGTGTCGTCTGGCATAAAGCAAGTTTCCAGATCAAAGTTAAATAATTCTACAATAAAGGAAAATGGCAACAAAAAGATATAATAATCTACTATTTTCCAACTATTTTTCCTTCACTTTCTACAGAAATGGAGTATTTCTGTTGCCAACGTTAAAGGAATGACGTTATAAACTACAAATTTTTTTTTCTCAAAAATGAATTGAAATGCGGTTTTCAAACAAATTGCATTTAAAAGTACTTTTTTCCCCTATGCGACGGTAAAAAAAATTGAAAATGTGTTATGCTTAGAAATAAAAAAAAAAATGGCAGTAGAGATTATCCGTATTTAACCGCACAATATATGCGGACGGACAGACAGACAGACGGACCGAACGACGACTATAGGTTCTACGTATTTATATAATTACAAACGCACCTAAAAATTAAATACGGTAGAACCTCGATTAACCGAGTTTCGATTAATCGAGGTTTTTGTTAACCGAGCCGATAACGAAGTCTATTTTTTTTCTTTTTTCTCTTGTGAATGAGCACTGAAAATTGAAAAAGACCACATTTTTTAGTTTACTGTCCGTGCTACAGGCTCTTCTGTCTCCAAAAGCACTTAATTTCCAAGAAATATTGCACCCTGAGATGTCAACAGCGAACAATGCTTTGTTTCCAGTGGCCGTGTGGCCTACTGAACACCAAATGAGATGTGTTATCGGACAATTATATCCCCCCCCCCCCGCGCTTAACTGGCAACAGTAGGTAGGGGCGACTCTCACAATAGACATTTGGGTTTCATGACATTATTCTGTTTGCGCTTTCTTTCGCGTTAATCTAAATTTAACAAATTAATTAAATTTAAAAATATCTATATTTTTCGTGAGATTTTTTTTTTCTTTTTGAAAATGCTTCTTTCAAAATTTAACTTAGTATAGTTAAAAATTTTTCAATTTGCTTTTTAAAATTTACTGCTTCGCTTCTTTTTTTAAACAATAGCTAAATTTCGAAGTGAAAAATAATTGTTTTGTTCAGTGTTGCCAGATTAAGGACTTTTTTGTTCCCAGATTGCTGATTTTCACCGTTTTTTTTTTTTTTTTTTTTTTTTTTTTTGAAATAGAACTATTTGGTCTTTCTGAAAAATAAGGCGAATTATACCTACTACTTTAAAAAAGTGGTAAGAGGCAAATAATCTAAATTAAGGCTGTTCTTAAATCCAAATGGGCAACTTTATGACATAAGTTTTAATTTATTTTTGTTCGGAAATGCATGTAACTAGCAGGTGTTATTGTTCAGAAACTATGTCATCGAGCTGTTTTTTCCGTTTTTTGCAAACGCAATAGATCTTTCAGAAAATAGTGTCAAAGTGGGCGTTTTGAACCGAATTTTCGCTCGAAAGTAGAATAACCCCTGAAGAAAGGGCAAAAAACGTGTTTGTCACGTGATCAAAATCGCTTATAACTCAATAGGTAATTTATTGATAAAAAAAAAAATGTAAAACACAGTTCGATTCCAAATCGCTTCAATGGTCAGGCTTTACAATTTTATATCTTTCCATTAAAAAATAAATTTGTAAATGTGTCAAAACATTTTGCGCTTGTTGAGCAGAGCAGTTGAGAAGAGCCTTAAAAAAGAGCCCAATCTGGCAACTCTGGCTCATTTATAAAGTAAATGTTAACAAATGACTTGAAATTGTCTTGCGCAATTTCTGTGTGAATTTTTGAAATTATTACTGCAATATTCTCTAATACATTTCAAAAATAATCCAAAATACAGTAAACTCTGTCTAAGGCAGAATCGATCGGGACCGTGAAAATTTTCCGCAGTAGGCAAATATTCCGCCTTAGACAAATTTTACTCTATGTCTATGGATTCGCAGTGACTGGAAAATCTTTCCGAGTTAGACAGATTTCCGTCTTACACAGAGTTCGCCTTACACAGAGTTTACTGTATATGAGTTAAATTTATGCGGAATGTTACTTTAATTACTCCTGAAATCAAGATAACAGAATGAGAAGAGTCAATCTTTTTAAAACATTTATATTTCTTCAAAGAATGGAAACGAAAAGTCTATTGTAAGAAATAATGAAGCTTAAGCAGAGTTCAGAGAATTTATGGAACAGGGGGATTTGTATCTAAAGATCATCAGTTGTTAATACGGATGTTGACAACTGATTGACACGCAGAATTCTCCCAAGGAATAGGACAATAGCATTTAGCTGGTACTTTGATAGTACTTCGAATTATATATAACAAAAAAGCCATTATCTGGAAGTATATTATAATGCAAATAGTAAAAAAAGGGGTGCATTTGTATTCATGGGCGTACATAGGATTTTTGTTGGGAGGGGGGGGGGGGGCAATGAAAAGCAGTTGGGTATTTTCGGCCGCGGAAATCAGTTAGTTTTGATTTAAAAGAAAATAATAATAATAATAATTTTAACAAATTTGTTTGATGCCCGGGAAAAAGGAGAAGAGGGGAAGGGCCAAAATTCCTTTGTAAGGCTACAACAGATATGAATAAGTGTTATATTGCTAGATGTCTTTTGATTTTCAAAGGTATTATGACAGTCAAACCTCGTTAACACGAACACGCTTAACGCGAATTACTTTTAGTACGAACTGTTTCCGATTGCCCGTTTTGTTGTATGTAATGTATTTAAGTTCGGATAACACGAACAAAAAAAGTTTCCCCTTGAGTGTTCGCGTCAACGAGGTTCGACTGTATATATATATATATATATGTAAGCATATAGTAAATTACCTATCTTTTAATTATTATTATTACTTTGCACGATCATGTTGGTCGAATGATAGATTAAAGCTTGAAAATTAAATTTTTTATCCTCCTACCTCACACAAACACCAATGTGATCAGAATTAGTTCAAATATTACATGATAAATATGATTAAAACAATACTTTTATTAGAAGTTACTTTAATTAAATCACTACATAAAAAAAGGATGACATAATACCTCTTACCACAAAGGTTCTACCAATAATAAATCAAAACAAATAAAACATTTTAAAATAAATGCCCCCCCCCCCCCATTTTTTTATACAAGAAATAGAGATTCATTAAAAAAATAAATATCGCAGCCTGCGGCACTTCCATAAAAATGAGATTATAAACATTAAAAAAAAGTTAAGTTAAATATTTTGGTCAGAGCTCCTCGTACGAGACAAATTTTTAACCAATTCGACGTAAAAACTAATGTTTTGTAGAAATTTACTCGGGCCGGCCCGGAAAAAATTAAAATCTCGGCCCGTGCAGACCTCTATTATATATATACATTAAATTCAGTAATACGGAAATAATATGACTCCATCTTAAATAGGAAGTAATCACCATTGCAACCTAGAATCATTACCTATCACGGGATATCATTGAATTAATCACGTATAATAGGATTTAATAGAATGAAGAAAACTTTTATTGAAATCTTTTTAAGTTTTCATTCGATTTTCATAAAATTTGTAATGACTCGAGTAAATTCTGCAATAATTATATATATTAAATTTCAAAATAAGCGGTTGGGGCGTTTTTGCGCTGTTGTATGTGGCCAGACAGAAGGTCAGATCAGACAACGACTGTAGGTGATACGTGTTTAGATAATTACGAACGCATCTAAAAAAGTAAGTACACATGTTTAGTGTGAAACGGATTATTTTAAATTTAGTAAAGCCTGTCAAAGTGTAACATATTCCATTTTCTTCTTTCTTTTTTTCTTTTTCTTTACTGTCTATACTGAGCTTTGGGGCCATTTCTTTCAGGCATACTGTTGCAAATGTAAACACTATTGCCGATGCAAGCGTTCACAAATACAGATAAACAATTTTAATCTTTTGTAATTATTCTGAACACAAAGTCCTTTTGCCGTGTTCAAGGAGACAAAACTTTATTTATTTATTTATTTATTTATTTTTAATATTTTTTGCCTATTTCCCCTCTTGGTATATATATTGTCTATTTATATATACCTATATTTGAAAATCCAAATTCTTTTTTAACGAGTTAAAATTTTATTTTTAACAATAAAAATAACTAATTAATTTTTTAAATAAAAATCCTCAAATTTATTGGTTGTAAATTGAGGATTTATTTGTTTTCAACAATAAAATTCCACACATTTTCTAAACGTTCTAAAAACACAACTAATGAAAGGTTTGAATTTTTATTTTTTCTTAAAGATTATTCAGTAAAAGAAGAATGCTTTTAAATTTGTCATTTTAATTGATAAATAAACATAGCTTATGTATTGTATCCACATTAAATACCAATTCTCAACTCTGAAGAAAAATTTGAAAGCAAACAGAAAAAGACAGTCCAATAATGGGCTGTGAAGTTTGTGAAAGAAAAAGGTAAAAGATTTAGAATACATTTTATAATGTATTTTTTAGAAAAGAATAATCCGTCATAAATATTTAGAATAATTAGAATGTATTTTGTATTGCATTTTCTACAAAAGGTTAATCTGTCGTAAGTATTTCACGCCAGTGGCAGAAATAGCAAATTATTTCATTCATCTGCGTTTGATATTGAGCGTTATTTTCATTCGTTTTCTTTTCTTTTCTTTTTTTAACGAAAAAACGTGACTATGGTTGAATATGTATAAGTTCATTTTAGTAATCTATAATAGAAAACACACTAGAATCAAATACAGATATCTCCATTATTAAATTATTATTGTTAAAAAATTTAATAATGATATCAATTGCGTATTGTTCTCAATCTCGTTGCCAAAATTTTTGCTAACGGAAATTATTATTAGTGATTGAAAAATGTCAAAATATCATTTTTTTTTTCAATCAAATATCATCCTATCAGTTTTTTAAAAAGTTTATTTAGTAAAATAAGAATTCTTTTAAATTTGTCCTTGCAATTGATAAATAATCATAACTTATGTATTGTATCGACATTAAATTTGAATTCTCAACTCTAAAGAAAAATTTTAAAACAAACAGAAAAAAACTTATTCCACTAGTTGACTGTGAAAATTGTGACGGAGAAAGATAGAAGATTAAGAATGTATTAATTAGAAGAAAAGAATAATCCGTCATAAATATTTAGAATGTATTTTATATTGTATTTTTTAGAAAAGATTAATCTGTCGTAAATATTTCACGCTAGTGGCACAAATATAGCAAATTCTTTCATCCATCTTCCCTTGATATTGAACGTCATTTTCTTTCTTTTTTTTCCGTTTTCTTTTCTTTTCTTTAAATGAAAAAAAGTCACTATGATCAAGTTTCGTACGGTTCCTTGAATTTTCAGACTAAGAATTTCTTCGGTACCAGTATTTTCTCATGGAAAATCTCTCCTTAAATAAGACGAAATTTCGTGCATTTAAACTAGATTTGTTTTCTATTTAAAAAAAAGAAAAAAAAATACTGATATTTGGCCTTGAAAATAACGGTACCCGTACGAACCCTGTATGATTGAATATGTATAAGGGCATTTTAGTAATCTATAATCTAAAACACACTAGGATCAAATAATTATATTTCCATTATCAAATTCTTATTGTTAACAAATTTAATATCACATCAATTGCGTATTGTTCTCAGTTTCGTTGCGAAAAATTTTGTTACAAATTTATATTAGTGATGGAAAAATGTCAAAATATCATTTAAATATTTCATGAAATAATTGAGATCGCTTATAAATAATTTTTATTAAATAAATCATTCACCGGCTGCACTTTTATACAATTAACAAAGAAATAACACGAGTTTCGAAAAACAGGCCGATGCCTCTCTTGATGATTTTTCTTCTAAAAAGGAAAAAAAAAAATAGATGAAACTGAGTTGTTAAAAAAATGCGAACAGATAGACTAAATTTTGAAAATATATTATTAGAAATAGATATATAATATATAATAGATAGAAAGGTAGAAATATTCTATTAATCAATAATTTCGGAAAATGAAAGATCTAAACATTTTGTAAAATAACTATGAGAAACTTTCTATATTCAAGAAAGTTAAGGGGAAAAAATCAGAGAATTTAATAAAAAAGGTACTACATTTTAAAGATACATTAAACCTCATACTTTAGTGAAGGTATTAACACGGGCTTGTCAATGAGAGGGTTAAACGTTTGAGAGGGGGGGGGGTGCTAAAGACTGTTAATAGATATATAATAGATAATAGATAGAAAGATAGAATTAACCTATTAATCAATAATTTCGGTAAATAAAAGATCTAACATTTTGTAAAATAATTATGAGAAAATTTCTATATTTTCTACAAGAAAGTTAAGAAAAGAAAAATTAAAGAATTTCGTCAAAATAAAAAAAGTCAAATCTTAAATTACATTAAATCTCATACTTTTTGAACTCATAAAAAATACAATTTAAAAAGAGTGCTAATAGATATATAACAGATAATATAGGTAGAAAGATAGAAATAATCTATTAAACAATAATTTCGGTAAATAAAAGAGCTAACATCTGGTAAAATAACTATACGAAACTTTCGATATTTCTACAAAAAAGTTAAGAAAAAAGTTGAAGAATTTCGTCAAAATAAAGAAAGTAAAATCTGAAAGTTATGTTAAATCTCAGACTTTTTAAACTCATTCAAAAAAATGTAAAAAGAGTGCTAATAGTTATATAATATATAATAGATAGAAAGATAGAAATAACCTATTAAGGAATAATTTTGGTTAATAAAAGAGCTAACATTTTGTAAAATAACTGTGAGGAACTTTCTATATTTTCTACAAGAAAGTTAAGGGGAGAAAAAAGAATTTCATAAAAGTAAAAAAAGTAATATCTCAAATTTACATTAAATCTCATACTTTTTAAGCTCATAAAAAATATAATTTAAAAGAGAGCAAATAGATACATAACAGATAATATAGATAGAAAGCTATAAATAACCTATTAAACAATAATTTCGATAAATAAAAGAGCTAACTTTTTGTAAAATAACAATGAGAAATTTTCCATATTTTCTACAAGAAACTTAAGAAAAAAAAAATTAATGAATTTGATATTTAAAAAAAAAAATATTAAATCTTAAAGTTACATTAAATCTCATACTTTTTGAACTCATAAAAAATATAATTTTAAAAAAAGTGGTAATAGATGTAAAATAGATAATACATAGAAAGATAGCAATAATCTATTAAACAATAATTTCGGTAAATAAAAGAGCTTTATGTAAAATAACTATGAGAAATTTTCTATGTTTTCGACAAGAAAGTTAAAAAATTAAAGAATTTCATCAAAATAAAAAAACTCAAATCTTAAAGTTACATTAAACTTCATGCTTTTTATTCTCATAAAATTTTAGAGATTCATTTTAGAATAGTGCTAGAGTATTTTGAAATAATTTATATTATTTTTTGGCAGAAGAAAAGCGTAAAGATAAATTATGTAACTTGTTGACAAATGCATAGAAATAACTGGACGACTGAAAAAGAAATCAAAATGAAAAACTTTATTAATGATCTCGAAACATCATCATAGTCAGTTCCAGATGGTGTATCTTTAGGAAGAAGATGAATTTGAGTTCTTAGAGGATAAAGCAACAAATGAACTGTAAATGTTTTTTTTTTTTACATATATTTGTGAGATAGAAATTACTTAATTTTTCTTCTGAACATTTTTATAAAATAATTATACATAAATAAAGAAAGCATAATGACACGGAGTTTATTAAAATCTTTTAAATCAAGTTACAAAATATGTAAAACAAATTGAATGATAATTTCAATTATTAGAATAAAAAGTATGTTGTAGAACAGCTCTAGGTCCCATATTTCTTAAAGGGCTACTTCACTCACCCTATAACAACCGCTCGCTAATGTTAATCCTGTGGAAAATATATTTTTTAAATATCTCGTTTGCATTTCCATAATTTATTTATTTAATTTGCATTGGATAACTGAGCCGATATCTACAAAATCTGTTTATTACTTTTTCGGTTTTGTTTGCAGTTTATTCATCTTATTATTATTATGAGGATACTTTAAGTTTTGAAATCGGTTCCAAAAGTGAAAGTATCCTAATTAGAAAAAAAAAAAACTGTAAACAAAATCGAAAAAATAAAATACGGCCTTTGTAGAGATCGACCTTAGCTATAATGAGAAAAAAAAACTTTTAAAATATTGAAATGCAAAAGAGATATTTAAAAAAATTTCTCCCATAGGATTAACGTAAACGAACGGTTGTTTTCGCGTGAGTGAAGCATAGACTCGTAGGGCAGTTCACAAAAAAACATTTCTCTCCGCTCAACAACGCAAAACTTTCTAATACATGGCTCATTTTGAAACACAAAAGCATGGTACTCGGAGGCATGATTATGAAAGTGATTTGTAATCGAACAGTTTTTTCATTTCCAAATAAATTATTTACATCCTGAGTTATATATTTCTGTTATCTCAAGACGACAGTTTCCCCCCCCCCCCCCGCTCAGTCGCATAAGGAACATTTGTTTCACAACGTAAACTTTGACAGCATTAAGAGCACACCTATACCAATACCATAAGTTCGAGAACAAAAATGAATTTAACCAGTTGGATGTACCAATACCGAAACCTTCTTATTTCTCAAACATGTTAATATTTCAAAATGTTGTTACACACCTTCAGTGTTATTACTTCAGTACTACACCAATTTTGATTTTCATCTTAAGTTTCTGCTTCATCATCTTAATCGGAGTAAAAACGAGTTAATCTCGATCATAATATTTATTAAAATTAATATTACTGGTTATTTTGCTATACACTAGCTGTTTGAGAATCGCAGGGTTAGCTGGATGCGAATTGTCCGTCGCTGCATGAACAGCCGATGTAGAACAGAACCTCAAAAAATGGAGAAAAATCGCCATTATAGCGCTCCTTTCCGACGGATCGTTCCGAAATTGACGTGGGACCTCCTAATCATAGCCAAAAATATACGCATAAAATTTGGTTCAATTCTATCCATAACTTCATACACTTTTCGATGATACAATATTGAAAATGGCACAAAATCGCTAATACAGCGCCCCCTCTCGCCGGAATATTTTCAAATTCAAGGAGGACCTGCTTGCCATAGACAAAAACATATACATGAAATTTGGTTTTATTCTATGCATAACTTCATTCATTTTTCGATGGTACAAAGCATACATACAGACAGACAGACATTTTATATAAACATGTTTTTCGGCACCTTTAAGCCCTAAAACATGTAAATCCGTCGAAAACCGAAAGTCGAAAGAATCTCGGTTACAATGAAAGAAGAAAGTAAAAATGTGCCAAAAAGTAGCCAGTTTGGATTTAAAAACAGCCTTAAACATGCAAGAATTTGAAAAAAATATAATAAAAATAAAAAATTTTGAACTTCCGCTCAGACCTTCGAAACCACAATCTACTGCGTGGGAGACATCTGCGTTACCACGACGCCATGCCATCGGTGTTCGGAGATACTTCCTAAATTTAAGATATGTAAAATAATATAAGGATTTTTCAAAATTTTATTATTTTGGGAAGGACAGGCAGTATTCAGCTCTATGTAAAAAGAAAATTTAAAAAAAAAATGCAATTTAACAAATTACAACGACCATTTGGAAAATGATTTTTTCAAAGACTAAAATTTAAGACATAAAAAATCGCACGGAGTTGATCATACATTACGTACTCCATGGATTAAATTTTTCAGTACTGTAAATTTTTAAACTTCTACGGAGCTGGGTCATACATTACGTACGCCATGGATTACATTTTTCGGTACTGTAATTTTTTTTAACTTCTACGGAGTTGGTCATACATTACGTACGCCATGGATTAAACATTAATATTCCTGGGCCAATTTTAAATGAAATTTCATTCTTAAACTTCTAAACATCCCACAATATTACTTTTTACACTGTCGTATAGAGAAAAAAAGTGCACTTTTAAATGCAATTTGTTTGATGCTGTATCTCAATTTGTTTCTGAGTTATTAACATTTTTTTTGTAGTTTTTATTACTTTTTTGTCATAGTGGCAACAGAAGTATCCATCTCTGTTGAAAGTAAAGGGAAAATACAGATTACTGTATAGACCAATCAGAAAACGAATAAAATGCGAGATTAAACTAATAAAACGCTTCAGATATGTTTTTCATTTCCTACCCTGACCGAGAACAATAACCACTTTTCCAAATGGTTAAAAAATGATTTCTATTATTTTGAAATAGGAGACAAATATAAAGATAAATTATACAACTTGTTGACAATTGTACAGAAATAATCTGACAACTGAAAAATAAAATAAAGCGGAAAACTTTATTAATGATCTGGAAATATCATTTCTTGATGATTAATCTTTCAAAAGAAAATTAATTTTTTAAAGAAAATATCAACAGATAAATGGATTTTAAAAGTACTCTATAGCTGATAGAAGGGTAATTTATTGGGTAATAATATCGAAAAATAAATCTTCAGAAACTTTTTATGAAGTACTTATGTATATAAATAACGAACTCTGAGACTGGACTAGTCAGATCTAATCAAGTTTTAAAAAAAATTATAAAGAAATTTTTATCAAACTAAAAATAATTCTGAACAAGAAAGAAATATCATGCGTTAAGCATATTTTACGAAACACTTTCCAACACATTCAAAATAATGTATCAAAACTTTATCGTTTAATAGCGTGAAAGATGATGTCTAAATAAACAGAAGAGAAAATGCGTATAACACAATTGAAAACATAATTTAAACAATTGCTCTCTACAGCTGGCAAATTATCAGAAAACTTTTGAGTAACCCTATATATGATATATAGATATGTACAGTAGGGCCAACTTTTCAAAAATATTGGGTGGGCTCAAAATTTTAAAGTAAAATAACACATATAATCCCCCCCCCCCCATTAGTGTGTATGCGTGTGGAGAGAGAGATGGGAGGAACGAATAACTAAAGATAATTCGAAATAACGTTGTTTTTTCGAAGCAAATTTTTAAATTATTATAATTTTATAAATAATGTTATAAAATTATAATCTTATAAGTTCTTTCTTATAAATACATTAATATTTGTTTTAAATAACATTTGAATTGCTAAATATTGAAAGTGCAAAAACCTAAATGTGAAGAAAAGCGTACATTTTCGTCACCTAAGTGCTTTATCCAGGCCCGTAGCCAGAACATACTTCCAGGTAGGGCAAATATTTTTCCAGGAGAGGCAGATTATTTCTTTAATTTTTTATGTCTCTTATCTGTAGTTCTTCAAAAATATGTACTGCATATGTAATAGGGTATAATTTTTTTCATTTAAAGCATACGATCTTTCAAAATCCAGGATGAAATTTTTAAAGTTCCTTCCAAGACACAATAAAAATATAGCAAAGATAAATAAAATATTTGACATAATGCAAATAAGTTGATTTTCTTTTAATTAAATAATTTAAATATATGCATTTTTATGTTCGTTTATGTTAATAACTAGCTGACACGCCCGGCGCTGCCTGGGTCCGTCAAAAAATGGCATGAAAAAATTCCAAAAATCTAAAAAGTAAAATCGTTCAAAATTTAAAAATACCTACATGAATTCCGAATAAACTTAATTAAAAAGAGAAAAAGAAAAACTATATTAGGCTAGAAGATTGAAACCAAATTCCTTTTACTAATATGGGAAAATCGCTGCTAATCGCGAAAAATCACTAAAATAAAATCGCAGAGGTTAAAAATTACTATTTTGGGCTGAAAGACAGGATTTCTTCTACGAAATTAGAACATTATCTGGGGAATGCAAAAAAGAATTAATAATAACAAATTCAGGAAAAATTCGAAAATTGCTATGCGAAATCAGTAAAAATTTTGTTGAAAAGAGAACAGAATTTTACTATATTATTAGGCCAAAAAATCGCCATGGATCGCAAAGAAACGTAAAAATCGGAAAACTTCAAAAAGGACGAGGGAAAAATTCATATTAGGATAAAAGTTTGAAATGAACGTCTAAAAAATGGCCGGAAACGTTAAAAGACACTAAAAATCACGATAGAACGATCTCAAAAACCGCACAGGAGAAAATTCAATGTATTAGGTTAAAAGTTTAAAAGGATATTTCTTTTCCGAATGCCAAAAAACCGTCACCGAATTCGAAAAACCTCACTAAAAATTGCATTGAAAACCGCATTAAAAATCGCCTAGAAGAAATTGACTAAACTAGTCTAAAAGTTTGAAACCAAATTCATATTGCTAAAAATTTTAAATAGAAATCCTTTTACAAATGCCGAAACCCAAACAATTTATTTTTTCGTATAAAAATCAGTTTTCTGATAAAATAAAATGTTACTGCTGAATTTTATTAGATTTTTCGAATTTCTGAAATAGAATATTATTTTGTGTATATGTGCCAATTTGCAAATCCCTACCCCAGTTTTCTTAATGTGTCTGAAAATCTCTGATTGTCTTATTCATTCTAGGAACCTGGATTTTCTGGCAACCCTATCATTATTTTCATTCTTCAAAACTACACTCGCTCCTAGCTTAGGGTCAAAATCTATTCAGTTTTCGGCTTTTTCATTGAAAAAATATTGCATTTTCTAAGCAAACTGAATAAACATTAAAAATCGAATAAAAAATTATTCGCGAAAAATTCAAAAATTGCTGTGCGAATTCCGAATAAACTTTATTAAAAAGAGGATAAGAATTATGATATTGGGTTAAAAAGAAAATGAAGTCATATTTCTTTTAATAATGTAGAAAAATCTCCTCGAAACGTGAAAAAGCGCTAAAAATCGCATAAAAAAGTAAAAGAACGAAATCTCACCACAAAATCAAAAATCGTGCTTCGAGATGCCAAACTTCATACATAGAGGTATCTTCTTACCAAATTCCGTAGTTCTACATCCAGCGGTCTCTTCAGAACACTGCCGTCACACTCACGCATACTGTTATCGATACATTCAGGTATAATTTATTATGTATAGTATTCTCAGGTATAATTTCTTATGATTCATTATGTATACATCATACAATAAAGAGATGTTAAAAAAATAATAAAATGGAAAGAACAAGTAACGAGTATTGCACTAAGCTTTAAAAGGAGAACCCCCTTTCACACTCACCAAAAAGCGATTAGCAACTAAAATCCACAGGGATTGAAGCTAAAACTGTAACGCATAGTGCATTATTTTCAGAAGCGGAGTTTTAAGAATCCCTAAATCTATTCATCGAAATCTCTGACAGGGACACAAAAGCTTTCAGGGCGGCTCTGCACAAACACAGGCCCGCAGTCGTCATAGTGTGACAAATTGCATCTATATCGTCCCATTGTAAAATTGTCAAAACTAACTTTTAGAAAACATGTCACACTACTTCTTTATTTTAAAAAAAATAATAATCCCTTAAACAGAGCATTAAAGAATATTTCAGAGGAAGGATAATGCCACAGGTGGTCCAGTGACATGCTAGAAAGTCACTAAACAGCCTTAAGGCTGTTCTTAACTGCTCTGCTCAACAAGCGCAAAACGTTTTGACATATTTACAAATTCATTTTTTAACGGAAAGGTATAAAATTGGAAAGCCTGGCCATGGAAGCGCTTTGGAATTGAACTATTTTTTCCATTTTTTGAACAATCAATTATCTATTGAGTTATTAGCGAATTCGATCACGTGGCAAACCCGTTTTTCGCCCGCTCTTGAGTGCTCTTTCTCCCTTCGCGCGGAAATTCGGTTCAAAACGCCTACTTTGTCACTATATTTTCTGAAAGATCTATTGCGTTTGCAAAAAAAAAAAAAAAGGAAAAAACAGCTCAATTACATAGTTTCTGAACAACACCAACAGCCAGTTTCATGCATTTTGGAGCAAAAATAAATTAAAACTTATGTCAGAAAGTTGCCCTTTTGGATTTGAGTTGCCTCTTAAGGGGATTCTTCGCGCACTCGAAAACACCCGCTCCGTAATGTTAATCCTATGGGCAGGTTATTTTTGAATTTCTCGTTTCAATTTGAATATTTTTAAACCATTTTTTTTCCTTTGTATAGGCTAGATGAGGTGAATCTTTAATATGACTCGTTTTTACTTTTCGATTTTGGTTGCAGATTTTTTTTTTAAAAGGTACTTCGAGTTTCGAAACATTACGGAGCGGGTGTTTTAGAGTGCGCGAAGAATCCCCTTAAGTAAAAAAGGGTTCTTCTAACCCTTTAGGACCTGACCGACACAATTGTGTGCGTGAGAATGTAATTTAGTCATCAAGAAGAAATCGACTTCGCTCAAGAAGTCATCACTTAAAATAATGAAAATGCTATTCGATTGTTTAGTATATCAATGAGGAGTTTGAAAATTCATGTATGAAGGGAAGTAAAGCTATTTTGTACGTATATATATTTAAAAAATATTTGATATTTGCACATACTTTTCGATACTAAACAAACAGTATAAATAGTGTTTATTAGTTTTAAATTATAGCACGGAACAAATGTATACACGTCTACACTATATTAAATTATACTATATTAAATATTTTAGGAAATATGAGCAGTTGTATGAAATAATTTTTATTTGCGCATGCGCGAACGATAACAAGGATCATTTTGCATAATTTAATAGTCAACTCTATGGAGCAACTTATTAAAAAATTCTAGTCAAATATCGTAAAAATTCAGAAAGATATCGGCGTTAAAGTAAGAAAATTTTTAGTTGTTCTCTAAAATCAGCTGAATGATAAGGGATTTTACACAAATTGTCATTTTTTATTAACTGACTTTCAGAAAAAAGTTAGTATTTAATGAGTATCAACGAGTAGATTTGGAAAAAATGCTTCGATTTTGATGCTTCTTTTGATCATGGTATAGGCTCGTTTGGGTGATTATGCAAGAAGAACTAAAGCATCAATAAAAGATGAAAATTAAAAAAAATTAAAAATTAAAAATGACAATTTGTGTAAAATCCCTTATCATTCAGCTGCTTTTAGAGAACAACTAAAAAATTTGCTTACTTTAACGCCGATATCTTTCTGAATTTTTATGATATTTGACTAGATTTTTTTAATAAGTTGCTCCATAGAGTTGACTATTAAATTATGCAAAATGATCCTTGTTATCGTTCGCGCATGCGCAGATAAAAATTATTTCATACAACTGCTCATATTTCCTAAAATATTTAATATATTTATCAATTACACTATATATTTTTTACTATATTTTGTCAGTTTTTCTGAAACCGACGTTAAATTTGATTGAAAACCCTGCATGTTATAAGCAAAAAACATGCAAGAATTTTTTAATTTTTTTAAATAAATCGCTATATCTCTCTCAATATGCATGCTATTCTTCCACAAAAGCATACAAATATTGCACAATGTCTGTTTATTTATATTCGGTAGCAATAGATCATTTCATGCATTTTATTTTACAGAGTGATCCCAAGTATTAATTTTTGTCTTTGATTTTTTCTTGGCCCCTAATTGCGCCCCTCATCAAATCTACATTGCTAAATATGAGGTCATACCTGTTCTTTTCAATCCTGAAATTCCAGAAGAATCTGTCAAGTATATTTCTAAATATTCGACAAAATGTCTAAAATTGAAAGTTGCCGGTCATTAATGGCAATATAGTGTATATCTACCTAATATTTTTCAGACTCAGCAATATGAATTTTTTTACAAATTCTCAGTATCATAATTATACACAAAAAAATATTTTGCAGGCATTACTACTGAAGTGATTACGAACTGAATATTATTTTTCACTTTTCGATAAGTTGTAATCGATGTTTATCTTATGATGGCCTTTACCAAAACATTGATTTATAACGGCAACTTTGACGACATTTTCAGAAAACTTATTTGCTTTTACGAGAAAGTGCAAAACACTATTCAATTTTTTTGTTTTTAATTAAGAGAGCCTATAGATTTTTTTTAAAAAAATAAAAATGACTTTATGAATGTACAAGTAAATAACCAATTTGGATTTGAAAAATCCTACCCGACATATTATACTATTTAAATGTGAAATAATGATTGGCTTATTTTAGAAGTGCAAATTTTATAAATTTCAGAGGAGTGGAACGGGTAAAAATTACAAAAGAGAAAGAGAAAAACCCAACGTTTGATAGTTGCTGTTTCATGGAATCGAACCAAGTTTCCATGAAAGAAGCAGCTAACTGTCATGTACAGCAAATTCAAATTAAGGAAACATTATTGTAGGCTGTTTCACTTTTAATTTCAGAAGCCTTTCGTTTCAACACCGACTTCTTGCGATAAATTTTGTATAGTGACAATTGTACAAAGAATGCAAGCTTTATGGATATAAGCTAATACAGCAGTATGAAATAATTTCTGCAAAGCAAAAAAGCGAGAAATGCCCAATGTCGCAATCTCCGATTAGTCTGTCAAAGAGAAAGAGAAAAGGTTTATAGATGAAATTTTTGTTTCCAGTTTAATAACGAAATTGAGGGGCAGAGGGTTAGGTGCGAGGTGTTCTTTTTGGTTAGGTCTGGCATGAAAGAGAATAAAAATGGAAATTTAATAATGTTGTATTACATAAAAGTTGTTTAAAGTGAAATAGTGAGTGATAAAGTGATCGAAATGTCAAGTTTTATGCTAGGTTGCATAAAAATAGGACGGTAAAAATTATAAATTTAATGTTGTTGTGATCGGAATGCACAGTCTCGCGCTAGGTCGGGCTTTGCCCGAACTGGCCCCCGCCTAGCTACGGGCCTGGCTTTATCAATACAAGACATCAAAACAAATGGTAAAATAGGCAGGAAATTTGTTTTCGTGAGAAATTTCCACTGAAATAGTTTTCAGTGCTCTTTTATGTCTAATTTATGTCCTTACTATTTTTCAAACTAAACTATTTTCAGAACGTTAATAAAACCAAATTTCATTTCAGCGATTAAATAATTAAAATAATAAATTACGAATTAAATTAATTGAAATTGGGTAGGCGAAGAGATAAATTATTGGGTGGGCTCGCGCCCCATGGGCCCATATAAGTTGGCGCCACTGGGCATGTATATATACTACATAGTATGCAAAAAATTAAGTTCAATTATGAAATACATAACCAACTTGAAAATTCCCTTCAGTAATTTCCGGCAATAAGCAGAAATGTACTGAATTCTTTTCTGAAGCCCTCTATAGAATTTATATTTTGAGTTAAATGCAAAATATTAGTTGAATTTAAAACCACATGTACCAAAATTATAAACTCAGTTCCAGCAATTATTGATCAAATACAGTACAGTAAACGAATTCTTTTGTCTGTTCCTATGTAAACATACGATAAATGCTATGAAAACAATATTTTATAATAAGGACCTTACCTTATAGTAAACCGCTATGATGCATATAAATTTCAATATATTTGGAATAGTGTAATATCATCAAAATACACTGCAAAAGACTTTTCCTCATTGACCATAATGCAACGGAATCGCTTTGAGTGCCCCTGTAAATGAAATATCAATGCTAAACATTTCGCTTTCAATACAGAACATGCCATGATAAACCTCAATAACATATATCAATTGCATGCAGGCCCTTTTTATCGCATGGGCAAATCTGGACTTTGCCCATGGGTCCCGGACTTCAAGGGCCCCCAAATTCATACATTAAATTATAAAATATTTACTTTTTTTCCAATTCCAACTTTTCCATAAGTTGAAGTTATTAAATTCATCTTAAAGTAATATAACAAGTTGCTAAAGTTATATAAAAGAGTTTTGTTCTGTACTAAGAAAAAAAAAGCATTTTTATTAAGTTACTCAATTTAGAATTGACAGAGATAGGAATTTTCTTCTATTTGCAATCCAAGGTGCAAAAATATTGTTTATGTATTACACCAAGGCATACTTGATCTACTAGGTAAGCCCATTTGCGTTTAATCTATGAAGCTACGTAGGCTATATTCATTACCTATAGACATATGACTGACCATCAGTTCTATTTGAATAATCTTGAAATGATTTGAATGGGGCCCCTAATTTATCTTTGCCCAGGGCCCCAATTTGTCATGATCGGGGCCTGATTGCATGGCAATCCTAGTATATTTACGCGAGTTAGAGCGCGGACAGACAAACTGGATTCATAAACAATTTTCAACTTTGTTGGAAAGAGTAGAAAACTCATTTCCATTATTTTGGGGCGTGAGAAAAACAGAAAGATAGATTATACAACTTGTTGACAATTACATAGAAATAATATGACGACTGAAAATTAAAATAAGATGGAAAACTTTATTAATGATCTGGGAACTATCATTTCTTGGTGATTTATCTTTTAAAAGAAAATGAATTTGAGTTCTTAAAGAAAAAAATCAACACATAAAGGAATTTTAAAAGCACTCTATTTTTGAAATAGGGGTAATTATTGGGTAATATATCAAAAAATAAATCTCCTTCCTGAAAATTTTTATGAAATATTTATGTATAAATAACGAAAAACTGAGACTGGACTAGTCAGATCCTCATTATCAAGTTTTTTTGAAAAATTACAAGGAAAATTTCATTAAAATAAAAATAATTCTCAACAAGAAAGAAAAATCATGCGTCAAGTATAGATTATGAAACCCTTTCCAACATTTCCAGAATAGTTTCGCAAAACTTTGCCGTTTAATAAGATAAATAAGATACTTATGAAATCAATTTAAAACACGCGTAACAAATTTGAAAAATTGATTGCATTACCTACCATCCAAACAAGAAAAGTATGCTCTAATTCTTCTGTACAGCCCTGTGTTTGATCTATAGATTTGTATATATAAAACATAGCATGTTAAAATTCAGTTTAGAAAGAAAAGGGACCATCCACAAATGATATCACGATTGGAGGGGGTGTGAGGGGGTTCGTGCAATTGTGACAGTTTGTGACATGGGGGTGGGAGGGGGTAAGAAGAAATGTGACATCACACATTTTTCTTAAAATAAAAGCATTAAAAATCAGCAGATTAAATTTTGAAGTTATTTTAAAATTAAAGTATTTTGTATTTGTAAAGTAAGGATAAGAGTTAAAGCCAAATATATTAAATTCCGTTTCAAATTCCAAAATACTACTGTTTTCAATTGCTCTTTGATATTAATATTTTATTACTATTGTATATTAATTATGTTTTTTGCCGTAAACCTTAATCTTATTGCATACAAAATAAGTACAGGAATCATTTTTATAGTTATGCTCACAAATGTCATTAAAACACATAGTTAAAATTTAAAAATAAAATTTTAAATATGATCTATAACTCGGTGCTTTGTTTCTGAAATGCAAGTAATATATTTATGTAATATAGCGCGACATGGGACAAAGGGGGGGGGGGAGGGAGGTAAGGTGAAGTGTGATACTTTGTGACAAAGGGGGGGGGGCAAAAATATTGAAAAAAAGGGTGACATCATTTATGGATCATCCGAAAGGCATAATAGGTTGAAAATTCACCTTCGGTCATTTCTACAACAATAGACAGAAACATACTTGGATTCTTTTGTACAGTCCCGTATACTAGGTTGAGCAAAAAGTTCTGGGAAATTTGTGAAAGTTGCGTTGTTATGCGCAAATTAATAACAAAAGCAACAATCACTATTCTTTAACGTAGAAACCATCATAGTCCACGACTTTTTGCTATCGTTCTGCGAGATTCCGGATTTGCTGGAAGTACCATGGCGGCTCCTTGGAATCGAAAAACTCTTGACATGCTTCTTCAACTTCATTAAAGGATTCAAATCGACGGCTCTTGAAAAAGTGTTGCATTGATCGAAAAAGGCCATAATCGGATGGAGCCATGTCTGGACTGTAGGTGGGGTGTGGAAGAATTTCGAACTGTGCAAACTCATCGAGGGCTTTCACAATCGTTAGACCTTTTCTTCAATAATGCCGGATCAACACATGCAAATCCTTCTGTTCAATAGGCATTTTGGGGCCGACATTCCTGAACTCCTATAGATATACAACTAATACTACGATACAAATTCTGGTAACTATTAGATTAAAAATTTCCCAGAACTTTTTGCTCAACTTAATATTGCTTATATATATTTATACACGCTACATATTCAGCTAAATTCAAGCTAAAACATGCTTAAAAGCTTAAAACTACTGAAATCACACTTCCAAAAATTATCATCGAGAAGCGGCCATGTATCCAGTTCTTTGCATGGCTCTGTATATGGTTTTAATTATATTCTAGAAATACCTCTTAATATATTGAATAAAGTTGAGTTTCAACCCCTTCGCAGCGGGAGTCTTTTCCAAAATTTTTAATCTTTTGTCACCGTTTTTTAAAAACAGAAATTTGTGTCTTCTTGAATCAAGAAAATGCGCTGATTAATAAGGCAAATTTTACAGTAAAATTTTACTGGTGAGGAAAAAACAAGGATTCTGAGCGCTTCATGCGGCACGTATACGTGCCGCTCGTCCCCAAGGGGTTAAAACGCATAACTCAATTAAAACCACCTTTAGGCAATCCACGAATTCTTTCCTGTATATGTATAGAATATATACACACAGCGTAATTTCAAACATTTAGTTGAACTTAAAAACTCATATCATAACTGAAAACGCACTTCCAGCAATTATCGCTAATATAGGCACTACTTCGGATACAGTACTGTAACAGAAATATTTTGTGTGTCACTGTAAATGAAAGATAAATGGCATGCATATCATATTTTATAGCAAATACCATGTATTAAACCCTACTATTGTATATAGATTTCATTATATTTCAAAAAGTGTAACATAATTAAAGTATGCTTCAAACAGTTTTTACACATAGACCATTATGCAACAGGATTCTTTTGTGGGGCCCTGTAAATTAATAATAAATGCTTTTCACCTTTTATTCTGCCGAATGCATGATTTAGTGCACTATATACATGCATATCAATTTAATCATGTTTGAAATGGTGTAACATCACTAAATTGCACTTGAAGCGATTTTTTTTTCCATTGAATGTAATGTAACGGAATATTTTTGACTGTTCCTGTATACGAACAATAAAAGCTACACACTTCATTTTCTATAGGGATCGTGCCACAGGAAACGTCATTAACCTGTAAAATATATAGGGCAATCCGAGTATATTTACGTGAGTTAGAGCACGGACAGAAAAACCGAATGCATAAACGCTTTTCAGCTATGGGGCCGTTCAAGTATTACGTAAGCATATTTTTAGTCATTTTGTACACCTCCCTCCCCCTTATAAAGAAAAATAAGCAAATACTAGACCCCCGCCCTTAGCTTACGTAAGATTTTATGACATTCTAACATCAACACTATTTGCCATAAAAAATTACAGTTAGCGATAAATTGCATTATTAATCCAGCAAATTTACATAAACAGACACATAGTGGTTGTGGTATTGAAAGAAAAAAAAATCGGTTTAATATATTGTTACTTATGGCATTAAACAATTCATAGAATACAAAATAGTTTTTATATATTATTATTTATCGCATTGAACAACAACACAAAAAAAAAAACTTTAAGAAATAAATCCGGCCCTAATTTATTAGGCACATAACTAAAAATTTTAACAAGAATCATAGGAATATTATGTGTTTGGCGTTCACATTTCTAGTCTGGTGTCCAAGATCTTTGAATCCATGTTTCTGCATTGTCTATTATTAAGTTTTCAATGTAGTGGTGGGCTGGAATGATCCTCGTTTCCAGTCCTTGTTTACTCCATATCTTTTTCTCAAGTCGTTCAACATCCACGGAACGCTCATCTAAATCCTTTTGCTTTTTGCTGTTAAACTATAGTTACTTCGTTGTCTAATGCTTACGTAAGAATTTTCGTGACCCCCCCTCTCTCCCTTGTCAGCAAAAATAAGCAGATACTGGACCCCCCATACCCCACTTACTGCTCATCTAATACTTGAACGACCCCAATGTTGGAAAATGTTAAAAAGTACTATAATAGAGTTATTTTTGATTCCCCATTTCTTAAATTCAACCGATAAACTAGTTGGATGTGCCAATCCCAAAACTTTCTTCTATCTCATATATTTTAATATTTCAAAATGTTGTTACAGATGTCAATATTTCATTTTTAACAGTTCAATAACATATCAATTTTGACTTTCATCTTAAATTTCTGCTTCAGTCAATTAATCGGAGTAAAAATGATTTAATCTCGATCATGATATTTATTAAAGTCGCGAATAGTCGGCTTATCAGGATGGGAAGTTCCCGTCGATTCACGAGCCACTGGTGTACAATAGAACTACGAAAAATTAAGAAGATTACACAAAAATCGCTATTACAGTGCCCTCTTCCGGCGGTATTCATTCAAGGAGGCCTTCTTGCCATGGCCAAAAACATACAAAAAAATTTTGGTCCAATTCTATGCATAACTTCATACACTTTTCGGTGGTACAACATACAAAATGGCACAAAAATCGCTATTACAGCGCCCCCTTCCCCCCCACAGGCGGAATTTTCTACATTCAGGGAGGACCTTCTTGCCATAGCCAAAAAAACACACAAAAAATTTGGTTCAATTTTATGCATAACTTCATACACTTTTCGAAGGTACAATATTCAAAATGGCACAAAAATCGATATTATAGCACCCCTTCCGGCGGAAATTTTCCAAATTCAGGGAGGACTTTCTTGCCATGACCAAAAACATATACACAAAAAATTCGGTTCAATTCTATGCATAACTTCATACACTGTTCGAAGGTACAATATTCAAAATGGCACAAAAATCGATATTACAGCACCCCCTTCCGGCGGAAATTTTCCAAACTCAGGGAGGACTTTCTTGCCATGACCAAAAACATATACACAAAAAGTTCGGTTCAATTCTATGCATAACTTCATACACTTTTCGAAGGTACAATATTCAAAATGGCACAAAAATCGCTATTACAGCGCCCCTTCCGGCGGATTTTTTCAAAATGAAGGTAGGACCTGCTTGCCATAGCCTAAAAAAAAAAAAAAAAAAAAAAAAAAAATTGGTTTAATTCTATGCATAATTTCATACTCGTTTCGATGGTACAATATTCAAAATGGCACAAAAATCGCTATTACAGCGCCCCTTCCGGCGGATTTTTTCCAAATGAAGGTAGGACCTGCTTGCCATAGCCTAAAACTTAAAAAAAAAATTGGTTCAATTCTATGCATAACTTCATAGACCTTTTGATGGTACAATGGCGTCAGACAGACGGACACACGGACATACAGACATTTACTATAAACATGTTTTTTGATATCCCTGACCTCTTAAACGTGTAAATCCGTCGAAAACCGGAAGTCGAAAAAAATGTCGATTACAAAACTTTCTTCCATTGAAGATAGAAGAAAGTAAAACTATTGTTGAAATATCTTGCATTACAGAAGATAAGTGAAAACAATTTTTTTTTAATGGAAAACTCAAATAGATTTTTCACATTAATTTTTTTTTTTTTTTTTTAGATTAACCACTAATGACACCAACAAGAAACTAGTCAGGTGTGGCAATCCCAAAACTTTCTTTTATCTCATACATGTTAATACTTCCTGAAAAATGCAGCATATCATCACCACCTGTTAGATGATTTACACCAAAATCTAATTCTCAACAACATTGACAATTTCTAACTGAATCTGAAGTTTGATGAAAATCCGTACGTTAGTTTTTTAGATAGAGCTATTGCGGAAATTGTAAAAAATTCTGCATAGCAGCGCCACCTGTTGGGCGATTTACAAAACTAATTAGGACCAATTTATACCAGGAAGTAACTGAATCTGAAGCTTGATGAAAATTCATGCATTAGTTCTTGAGATATATCTATTGCGGAAATCGTGAAAAATGCAGCACAGCGGCGCCACCTGTTGAGCGATTTACACCAAAAATTAAACAGCACTAATTTATATCAGGGACTAACTGAATCTGAAGTTTCATTAAAATTCGTGCATTTTTTCTTGAGTTAGAGCTATTTCGGTAATCATGAATAATGCAGCATAGCAGCGCCACCTGTTGGACGATTTTCACCAAATTGTAATCAGCACCTAGCTGTAGCCTGGACTAATTGAATCTGAAGGTTTATGGAAATCCGTGCAGTAGTTCCTGAGATATAGCTATTGCAGAAATCGTGAAAAATGCCGCATAGCAGCGCCATCTGTTGGGCGATTTTCACCAAAAACCAATCACGACCAGTTTACATCAAGGTCTAACTGGATTTAAAGTTTTGTGAAATTTCGTGCATTAGTTCTTGAGATAGAGCGCCCACAAAATTTTTTGTCACATACAGACTCACAGAGTGACAGAATGACAGAGTGACAGACAGACTCACAGACAGACATTTTCTAAAAACCATCAAATCGTGTTCAGGACATTCTAAAACGTATATATCAGTCGAAAACCTGAAGTGGAATATTTTTGCGAATCCTATACTTTCTTCTTTTAAAGATAGAAGAAAGTAATAAAAAAATCATGCGTGAATCATAGATTATGAAACACTTTCAAACGCGTTCAAAATAATGTAGTAAAACTGCACCGTTTAATAGACTGAAATATGATGTCCAATTGAACCATTTGGAAACGCATAACAAATTTAAAACCCTAATTTCAGCAATTCCCATCTATAGTCTGAAAATTATCCGAATTTTTGGAGCAATCTTGTATATGGCATAGAGATTTGTATCTATAAACTTCATGCATGTGAAAAAATTTAGTTCAGTTTGGAAATACATACCACAGTTGAAAATTCCCCTTCAGAAATTTCCACTAATAAGGGGAATGGCACGTGAATTCTTTTGTGCAGCCCTGTATACGAGGTATAGAATTTATACACAAGGAGTAACATATGCTGAGAATTAGTTAAATTTAAAAATATCTGTAACCAATTTCTTTTGTGTGCCCTTGTAAATGAACGATAAATGCTATGAATGCCCTATTTTATAGTAATTATCTTGCAGTGAAATTCAGTCATTTATACCAATTTCAATACATTTGAAATAGCGCAATGTCATTAAAATACACTGCAAATAATTTTTCCCCATTGTCCATAATGTAAGGGAACTCTTTTGAGTGTCCCTGTAAATGAACTATTAATACTACACGCTTCATATTCAATACCGAACATGCTATGGTAAACATCGTTAACATATATCTATTTCATGAATATCCCAGTAATATTTACGCGAGTTAGACCGCGGAGAGACAGGTAGACAGACGGACGGAGTAACAGGCAGACAAACCTGATTCATAAACACTTTTAAACTACGTTGGAAAGTGTTAAAAAACATTTTTATACAAAAAATATCAGTAATGTATTTAAATAAAGTTTTTTATGTTATTGACCCGCGAGAACTCGCTAGTGAGAATTTCTCTCACGGTGCCCAATTGCTTTTCTTTTACTTTACATTCGCTTAATTTTTTTTTTTTTTTTTTTTTTTTTGCTTGGCTTAGTACTTTTATTCGCAAAAAGGTAAAATAATTTAAATAACATTTTAATATTTTAATGAAAATAAAAAATTGTTTAAATAAGAGTCTTAAAAAAGTACGACAGTGAGAGAAACTCTCATGCAGAGAGTTCTCCCGGGTTAAAAGTGATACTTCGTTTTTGTGTGAGTTAATAGCCGAAGAAAACGTTAAAGATTTCGCTACTTACGCTAGCTTTTTTTATTCTTATAATTTTAGTGATTTTTTCGCATAGTTCGATTATAACCCTCCTAAATGTGTGTTTTATTTATGTTATTTTATTTATTTATTGATGAAATTTTAATTTCGTTGTGGAATATTAGCCATAAATAAATTCTGAACTTACATTGTTTTAAATGCAAACGGGTTGATCTTTTATAATCGTGCTGCACGCGATAGCGATATATTTTTTAAAAAATCATGCTTGAAAATTAGTTTAAAACCCATAAAATAATCAGTAACAGAGATACGGTTAAAAAAAAAAATAGTTGAAAGAGCATTTTTTAAAAAATTCGATGATGTAAAAATTGAAATTGTGCGATGCTTAGAGGTTAAAAAAAATTGCAGTAAAAGCCAAATTTATTGGTCAGGTGTTTGAACCATCAGACGTCAGAGTTTCTCACGAGCATACTTTTCCTTTATAATATAAATTATTTGACAGGAGGAAAACATAAAGATAAATTATGTTACTTGTTGGGAACCGTACAGAAATAACGACGATTTAAAAAGAAATCAAAACGAAAACTTTATTAATAATCTTGAAGTTTCACTTTCACTTTGTGTATCTTTCAGCGGAAGCTGAAATTGATTTCTTAAAAGATAAATCAACAGATAAACGAAAAGAACTCATTTTGTGAAATGGAAAATAATTTACTAGTTAATAGTATTGGTAAATAAAGTTTCTTCATTTCATGTTATTGGAATTGAAAAAAAAAAAAAAAGTTCTTCGAAAATTATATAGCTATAGGGGAGATTGGGAGCGTTGACTATAGGGGAGGCTTGACCCACCCTCCAGTTTTCATATTTAAAAGAATTTCAGAGTTTTGCCAATAGTTGGCCAACCAAAACTACTTAAATGTTCAAGAAATATTGCTTCATGCAAATAATTTAAACAGGTGTAGAAAAATCAATTATGAAGAGTTTTGAGCTTATAAAATGTATTTTTTAGAAGCATTTTGTAAGATTTTCTCAGATAAAATTAGATTATAGAAATTTAAGTAAGAACGTTTTAAGTATTGCAAGAATGTTGAGCTTTCATTCCAGGCATAAAGATTATACAGTAAATTAGGCTAAACATAACCATGTGCTATTCTTTAACAAGTCGTATGTGGGGAGGCTTGACTCAATGTGAGGGAGGATTGACCATGGTCAAAGCTCCCTTAATTGTTTTTGGAAATCTTTTTATTATACACTGTACATAATGAAGGGCTAATGGTTACATTTATAAAATAATGTAAATTTATTCTGTAAAGCTAGAAAAGAATGAAATGATAGAAAAGAAAATGTAAAAAATTGATTAAAGGAAGATGTGAAAAATGGCTATAGAAGCAAAAAAAAAAAAAAAATTAATGACATACAAATGGGAAATTAATAGGAACTTTTATTTGATTTAAATAGTACCCATAGTAGGTAAATATAATGGAATGGAAAAGAATATAATGGAGTGTTCATGCCTCTGCAAAATAACATAACATTGATCAAAACGCTTTAGTAATGTATGTAGACAAATTTCGACAAGATGAACTCAACGAAATGAAGCCAAAGTATGTGGCATGGCAACTAGTGTTTTCCGACAGAGTGTCACGAAAAGAGGGTGTTTAAAACGGATTTTTTCTCCTGTGCCAGGAATTCCGTCTAAGCAAGTTTGTTTACGCATCACATTTATCCAAATAATTTTTAATAATAATAATGAAACCATGTAGCATAAAGTTATTCTACCTTTTTGCAAACTGATTTTATTTCCCTTAACAAATACTTCAATAAAAAATAAAGTGGGTCAAGCCATCCATATGTGGGGAGCCTTGACCCATTATTTTCTCATGATTAAAATCAATCATTTTTCAAGTTTCTTATACATTACGCATATGCGGCACTTTTATTTTGGGCCCACGAGACTTAACCCTTTGAGCTCTGATGGGTAAATTTCTTCAAAATTCTAAATGTCCCATTGTCACCAGTATCTTTCAAAGAAAAAATTCTGCTTACGATATACATGAAAAATGCATTAAACTTTTTTCAAATAAATTCCGTCGAATATTCCGATGCCATTGTGACATTTCGGAATTAAAATTAAATGGTAGAAAATTCAACCATCAGAGCTCAAAGGGTTAAAAAAATTATTGATGTAGCCTTCAAGGTTGAAGACCTCTAGCGCCCTAGCACATACTAAAGAATTTTATTTAGCTCCGCTGTCTATGCCTGTAAATGTTGTTTTACCTTTCGTGGAGTATGCATGCAGCCAAATGCTCAGATTCGGGTAGGATTGCATGATATAACGTTATCTACTTTTTGGCAATTTTGAGCCCTACCTCCCCCCCTTATGATATCATGCGTTATCATTCCTCGTACTCCCCTTCCACACACACACTGGCCGTTCCTACTGATATCGTTATCGATGTCTGATTTTTTTTTTCTTTTGAACATTTTTTGTTTATTTTTCTTTTTTAGAGTTATACATCTACACCAGTGGTTCCCAACGTGGGGCGTACGCCCCACAGGGGGCAATATGACTTTTCAGGGGGGCAATTTCAGATTTCTTACTAAGAAATTTCCTATCTTTTTTTTCTAATGAAAGTAGTGTCGTAGTCTAAAAATAGAAATAATAGATGAAAAAAAATTAAAAATAACTGAATAAAAATTAATTTTCGAAGCCTTCCCGTTTAAAAGTTAAAAATACACTGACACCGAAATAATTATGTAAATTTTATTTTAGATATTTTGACACATTTTATATATTCAAAGTCCTATTTCAATTTTTCTGGTTTTAATATTATTTTAGTAAAACTCATAGTGTAATATGCTCCAAGAAAGAAAATTTACACATAGAATTCCGCAGAGTATATCTAAAATTGACTATTTGGACATGTTTAATCTAAAAAATGTTCTGAATTATCTAAATAAGGTACTACTTTTATGAAATTGATATAAAACCCCGTGCTCATCACGGTAGGAAAAGAGTAACTATGGATAAAGTAAACTTTTCTGGCTATTCTGCAAACCACATACACAGTATATAAAAATTATATAAAGTATACAAAAGTATATAAAAAAAGGTATATAAGAAGTATATAAAAATACTTCATGACGTATGCATTTTAAAATTTAAAATCGGAGAAAACATGTTGGCCAAATAATAATAATGCGGAAAAGATTCCCGTTATCAAAAAAGTTATAGTATGAGGGGAAAGAAAAATAGTTACTTGAAATGGATAAAAACGCGAATCCGGAAATTTTACGTGTCACTAAACGAAGTACTAAAATCCATTATAAAAAATATCAATTCTATCAGATGTAATACAAGATGTGAGAGAGATTTCAAGAAATTTTACGAAGATAAAAATGTAGGCTATTTATCACTTTAAAATTTGAGGTAAGATGCCAAAAAACAATAAATATGCCTAAAAATAAAACAATAACAATGTGAACATCCATGGCTTCATTGTATTCATAAAGTCATAGTAAGTTAAAAACATACTTGTAATAAAAAAAATATGATTTTAATAAATTAAAGAATGTGAAATCATTTATCAGAGTTAATGCTATTTTCGGATCATTCCTAAAAATAGAAGTTTTTTCTTATGCAATAAGATTTATATGATGCAGAGGGAAGGGGGGGGGATATCAAGATTTTAGCGATGCTTAGGTGGGGCGCGGCCAAAAAAAGGTTGGGAACCACTGATCTACACTGTATTAAGAAATTGTAAGACCACTAACAAATTGGTGCACTTCTGAAGAATAAGACAAAATATACAAATTTTTAGCGTGTGTATTTAAAATCGATGGTAAAACGTTTTCTGTTATAATTGCTACATTAAAATTTAACTTACAATTTATTAAAATCTTCTAATTATTTTAAAACATAAATAAGATGACTGTTAAGGAATTGTAAAACCACTTGAGGAAATTAGCATATTATACGTCACATCAGAATAATTATAAAACGTTACTCGTTTGTATATCGTGAAAGTATTCCCGTGAAGCAAAGGTGGAGGTTTAGATAGTGTTATTTACGATATATATTTGAAAGTGCCGCGGGGTAAAAAGTTGTCTGCGACCGAAGTAAGAAAAATTTTGTTTTATAAGGGTGCTGGTAAAATTGAACGAAAGATAGCTCGTTTAATGAAGCGTTCTAAAACTGCCATTCACAATGAAATAATTGGAGAAAAGGATTCAAATAAAATTAAACGATCTGGAAGGAAAGGCATTTTATTTTGACAGCACGATATGATCAACAAATATTTCGATTACACAGGCCTGCGAAATTGAAGTTTTTGAAAAATACAAGAGAATTTTTCGCGGATTCTTATGTGATTTGGTGTGCTGATTTCGAAAATGACCTCCATTTTGTTCCATCACATCAGGATATTTTGTAAATCGATATCGATATTTTTGCTAAAATCCTATTTGAAAAGGAATTCTCTCGAACAATTTTGCATCTACTATCTAGTAACAGTGGTTTTTATCCATGTAAATGTATGTAAAATAATCGATTCTCGATGAGGCAAATTGATTTTTCAGTAATCGATTACTTTTTAATAGGTTTAAGTGGATGAAAACAACTGTTGCCATACAGCACGAGCCGCCTCTGGTCGAGGATAAAACAAAAAGTTCCCTCGAGTTTGAACTTCTTGCATCAAATTATGGTGCAATTTCTAGAAAAATATCATCTACATACTATTTTAATTTGTTTTTATTAAGGCAATGTACATAAAATAGACAACAGACCAAGAGGAGCAAATATTATGTATGTGTACATGAAAGTTTCAAACAAATTTTAAACTGAGCAAAGAACAAAACAAAAAAAAAAGTTTCTGTTTAAGTACGTACTCTTTTTCTATGAAACTTCTTTTTGGTGTTCTTCGTTTATGTTCAATCTCAGGTCTATCTCGTGTTCGTGCTAACATCCAAAGTAGACGGCGAGCATGATCTTATCGCATCTTTCTTTTGAATGATCCATATCTGTGATGCCTTGATAGAGCCTTTCACCTTGTTCTTCGCTGACTGAGCCTAAATTTGCGGGTGAAAAAGTGCACATACGAGTGAAGGAAATGTATTTTGACACCTATGGAGCAACCCAACGCTTGAAATTTGTCCATCATATTCATTACAATTGGTTTATAGTCAGGATTCTTGTAATTACACAGAAATTTGCTGACGACATCTTTGAACGCAACCCAAGCTTCTTTACCCTTTGTTGTCATACTAGTCTCAAATTCTTTATCCTTCATAAGCTTGCGGATATTTGGACCAACAAAGATTTCCTCTTTCAACTTGGCTTCGGATAAACCTGAAACTTTTTGCACAGGTATTTGAAACAATCGCAATCATTTGGAAAAATCGCAATCATTTGAAACAATCGAAATCATTTGAAACAATACAATTTTTGGCTCAACTAAACTGTTCCTAATCACATTCTTAGTGCCTGGTTTAAAATTTTGTCTTTTCGGCCATTCTTTTTTGACCCAATGTTGAGTCTTATCACGGCTGTCCCACTCACAAATGAAACATAGATGCTTTGTGTATCCGCCTTGTTGGCCAAGAAGCATGGAGGTAATTTTCAAATCACCGCAAACGGCCCAACCGAGGTCGGCATATTTAATTTTGTTGAGGATCTGAGCCAGGTTTTAATAGCGTTCTTTTAAATGCACTGAGTATCCAACTGGTACAGATGCATACTAGCTTCCGTGATGAAGAAGGACAGCTTTAATTCTCCTTTTCGATAAATGTATAAACAGCCTCCATTCATCTTTATCGTAGGTGATATTAAAATTGCTCATCAATCCGGGAACATCAGAACAATAGACCAGGTTCTCCCCCTCCTCAAAGTACTACTTAACAAATTCCTTTTCTCGATTCCTGTTCTAATAAAAAACGGCTCCTTTGGCCAATAAGTTTCTTTTCTTTCAATCTGGAGCCCAACAATTCTGCTGCCCCTTTCAAAAGGCCCACATCTCTAGTCCGATCATTAAGTTCAACCTGAGAGATGGACTGAGGTGAATCGCTTCCAGAGGGCTTATATTCATTATCGGAGCCTTGAACCTCTAGATTAGGGATGCACAGCCTGTGGCCCGCGGGCCAAAAGTGGCCCGCAATGGGTTAACTTGTGGCCCGCGAATTTCAAAAATTTATAACTAGGAAAAATCGACATTTTTGTCCATATGTTGCTGGAAAAAATCAGTAATTTTGTCAATTTCGCGCTCGAAAACATTGCAAATTTCGTTTACGGTTCCGGAAAAATCGCGAGTTTAGTCAGTTTATCGCAAATTTCGTCAAATTGGAAAAATTACAAATTTCGTCAGAGTCAGATAAGAATTGCGAATTTCATTGACCGGGTGCAGAAAAATCGTGAATTTCGTTGATCGAGTGCGGAAAAATCGCGAATTTTGATAAGGTACTCAAAAATTCCAAATTTCGCTGGTCGAATTTGGAAAAATAACAAGTTTCGTCATTTTATCACGAGAAAAAATCGCGAATTTCGTCAGTCAGTTAAGAATCACGAATTTCGTTGATCGGATTCGGAAAAACGCAAATTTTCTCGATCATGTGTGAAAAAAAATCTCAAATTTCGTTGATCGTATGCGAAAAAATCGCGAGTTTCGTCAGTTTATCGCGGAAAAATTACAAATTTCGTCATAGTCAGATAAGAATTGCGAATTTCATTGACCGGGGGCAGAAAAATCGTGAATTTCGTTGATCGAGTGCGGAAAATCGCGAATTTTGATAAGGTGCTCAAAAATTCCAAATTTCGCGGGTCGAATTTGGAAAAATAACAAGTTTCGTCATTTTATCACGAGAAAAAATCGCGAATTTCGTTGATCAGATTCGGAAAAACGCGAATTTTCTCGATCATGTGTGGAAAAAAAATCTCAAATTTCGTTGATCGTACGCGAAAAAATCGCGAGTTTCGTCAGTTTATTGCGGAAAAATTACAAATTTAGTCATAGTCAGTTAAGAATCGCGAATTTCGTTTATCGGGCACGCAAAAATCTCGAATTTCGTTGATCGAGTGCGGGGAAATCCCGAATTTTGCCGATTTGGTGCTGAAAAGTCTCAAATTTTGCTAATCGGGCACAGAAAAATCGCGAATTTTGTCGATGAGGCGCGGAAAATTGCAAATTTCGTTGATCGGCCGCGGAAAAATCGCTAGTTTCGTCAGTTTATCGCAAGAAAAAAAATCGTTGATTTTGTCAATTTTCTGCGGGAAAAAATTACACATTTTGTCAGTCAGTTAAGAATAACGAATTTCGTTGATCGGGGCGAAAAAATCGCGAAATTTGCCCATCAGGCGCAGAAGAATCTCAAATTTCGGTGATCGACTGCGGAAAAATCGCGAGTTTCGTCAATTTAGCGCGCGAAAAAATCGCGAATTTTGTCACTCTGTCGCGGTAAAAAAAAAATCCGTATGCCAACAGATGGAAACTTTTGTCAATTGATCACAAAAATATCGCGAAATTCTTCAATCGCTCGTGGAAAAAAATTTGTGAATCTTGTCAAAATTCTCCATTTATCAAGAAAGAACAGTTAGTCTTCATAAAGTGTTGTATTACAGATGGATATTACAGATGTGAAGAAGCCCTGCATACATTTACTTATTTCTATTTGTTTATTTTTTATACAAAAATTCATTATTCTTCAAGAATAAAGAGTTATTACCCCCCCCCCCTCCAACCTCCTGATATAGAATCCTGTCTGTGTTACTGATGTGGCCCTCGACAACCCAAACATTTTTGTAAGTGGCCCTTCTCTCAAAAAGGTTGTGCATCCCTATCTAGATGTTCCGAGTCTGAAAACCCTGAAAAGATTACTTTGCAATTCATTGAAGGCAAAGTCACTGGCACATCAGGCCCATGAGGAACGGGGCGTATGGGCGATGGAATGTTCATAAAACTCCAACTAAAATTAAATTTTTCAAGAAAACGGGACGTGATATAAGTTTTTCATTATTTGTTTTTAAATTAGCACAAAAAAAAATACATAAAGATCAACTATCAATTCCCTTATATTTTTTTCATCGCAGGCCTATGTTATCAACTGAAAAACGTCTTTCAACTCGGGAAATTTCTAGCCGTTTCAGCAAAAGAACCACACACGTAACAGTTTGGAATAGTCTGAAATCAAATAGTAATGCAAAATGTATGAAACTGTTGAAAAAAAAACAGAGGTTAATGAAACATCATCCTTATAATAATAGCCTAAGTCATGTGACTGTCATCAACAATTCCGGATTGACCGCTTCGCTTTTTATATGCCTGGCGACCATTTTGGCATTTTAATGTTAGCCGGGCGCAGATGATAAGTCGCCAAATGTTGTTCCACCGCCATCATGTCATCAGTATTATAATAGTTCATTTCATGCGACTATCATAGACAATTTTTCTCGTGGTAAATTAAAACAAAGCTTATGAAGATGTTGAAATTAAATGTCATTTTATTGCATTATTTATCCCTTTTCTTTTTTCCTTTCTTTTCTTTTTTTTTAAAGAAATGATTGAGAGTCATAAATTTTAGATATTACAGTTTTAAATTAAAGTTATGTATTTTAAATATAATGAGTGATAGTATTATATTTTAAATGAAATACGAAAAAGTACGACGGGAACAATGTTTAGCGATTTATCACCTGTGCCCAGCTAACATAAAAATGCCGAGTTCTGTATTAGAGTCTTCCGATCTCCTGAAGGATTGAGCAAATAAATTAAATAATAAACAAAAGTAACATGTTACATCGCTTAGCATACATTTAAGGGAGACCAAACTGGTCGCCAAGGGTGGCTAGTAAAGAAGAAAGACTGAAATGGGTTAAAAATGTCATGTCATGGGACAAGAAATGGAAACAAGTGATATTTTCATATGGAAAAAATTTACGGTTCGGATAGTTATAAACACTATTGGCAGGATTTGAGGAAGGAACCGAAACAATGCTTCAGTCGGCAAATGGGAGGAGAATCAGTAACGGTTTTGGGAGCTTTTAGTCATGATGGATTATGCGATTTAACCCGAATTTTCGGACGTATGAACGCTGTGCAATATCCTGCTATGTTATATAATCCTTTGATACTGTTTGGACCTTTCTTAGGTGGTGCTAACTGGATGTTTTAGCAGGACAATGCTTCTTGTCATGTGTCTACATCCACCCAACAATGGTTTAAAACAGAAAAAAAATCATGTTTTGTCATGGCCAACCAAGTCTAAGTACAGACTTGAACCCTATGGAAAATCTCTGGGGTGTATTAAACCTCAAAGTTTATGCTAATAATAAACAGTTTTTATCTGCCAATGAACTAGAAGTAGACATTGTAAAATAATGGCACAATATTTTTGAATCTGTACTTAATCACCTGGTTACTTCTATGAAAAACAGAGTGTTTGAGGTTTTTAGGAAAAATGGAGGATAAATATAATACAGTAAAGTATAAAAAAGTATTAATTTGCATATTATTTTTGTTTTTAAACAAGTGGTGTTATAATTTGTTAACAGTGTATTTATCAATAAATATGTTATACTTTGATATCTCATGTGTTTAAACTATAATTAGAACCTTTATTTACTTTATAATTTTCAAATTCAAAGTGGTCTTATAATTTCTTAACGCGCTGTATTATTCGCCCACTTTATTGATTTAAATGAAGAAACGAAGACAATAAAATATAACTTCTATACTTGAAATTATTTTTATCAAATAATACCTTTAAGAAATATTTATTTTTAAAAAAAGACAATATTTCTGTTGATTGCATTATGTAAAAAAAAATCTATTGTTATTTAAAAGTATTTAATAATAGCATTTTGTTACATAATGACAACAGAAATATTGTCTTCTTGTACTTGCATCTGCAGGGGTGGGGGGGGGAGGGGGTCCAAGCAGAAATTCTTTCAACAAAACAGGTGAATAACATTCTTCCCTATTTTTTCAGGCAGAAAATAACATGCACCTTCCCGAACCTGATTTCTCTAACAATTCATTATATGCGCATTTGGTAGAAGAATAGGAATGCCAAACGTTGGTATATTCCATATTTTGGAATGAAATGACTTTAGTAATCATTTAAGGTATGTGCCTACCCTCAAATCGCTGTTTCTGCGATAATTTTCGATTTTTTTTTAAAATTAAAATTCAAACATTTAGGATTCCAAAAATGCCTTACTTTTGGTTCAGCGATAATTAGAAGCTAAGTTATAGCCCAAAATATAAACCGGAAATGAACTTTCAAAAACCGGAAGTGACCGTTTAAAGAGTCACAGAAAGGTAAACAATACATTTTAATACACAAATATATAATATATAATATATACACAAATACATAAACACCTGCAAATATGATTGTAAATTTTATACATGATTTTGTGTGCTATATCAAAATCTTAATTTGAGTTTTCTGGAAAACTGCGTTTTTCATTGTGTACGTTTACGAGACACATCATTTCCTAAAAAGTTTTTAAAATATTGAAATAAAATTTTGTTGGAAAACGTCACAGTGTAGGTAATTTTATGTCCAACATCACTTCGCTTGTGAAATGACAATTTCCTCGTGATACATGCAACGCGTTTCTTTTAGTTGTGAAATATGTTCCAAGATGGCGACACTTCCCTGAGTTATCGTAGCGTAAGGTCACAAACTAAAGAAGGATTGTGTAAAAGACTTGTGTTTCGAAAAGGCGTCAACAGATCGCAGCACCACAGAAATTTTCTGATAAACTGATTTTAAATAGAACCTTTTTGCTTATTAAGCAGACTGTATTGTTTCAAGTTTTTTTTACTCTGTTTTAACTCTTGTGGGCCCCTATTACTTTTTCACTTCTAGGCCCGATTTCGTGAGGCCAAGACGCACGGTTTTTTAGTTCGTTAACTCTTTGTTCAATGGAAGACTTGCATCTCCTACTGGATTTTAATGTTATTACTTCTATAGTACCCACATTTAACCCTTTTATTTTATTCTTTTTTTAGTGTGTGTGTGTGTTCGTCCATGTAACCTAGAATTCGTCGTGCATTAAATAGTTTTTTCTCTACAAGTGCATCTCCATCATTCTAAGAAGATATTTTTCACTATTTATAACACCCACTCAATAAATAAAAAATATAGTTTGTTTTCACATGAAGTAAACCAGCGTATGTCTGCTTTACCAGAAAGGTAAGAAAATAAATTTCTATCTTTCATTATTAATGAAAAAACTTTTGGTATAACAATTTTATATTTATACTGGGTCCTTAGCTTCACGCTAATCGCGAACTCACCCCTTCTAGATATTTTAATAGATTATGAGAGATGAGTTGAAGGGGAAAGTAAATAAATAAATAAATAAAAAAAAAAAAACCCAGTAATAAAAATTTGTTTATCTGATTGTGATAAAATGATGAACAAGATGCACATATGAGATATGAAATATTGAACTATATACATGAAAATAAAAATAAATATGCATGAATAAATAATGATATATATAATATCGCAAAAAGAGTATTATTGTGAACAAATATTGATTGATTATTGTGAATAACTGATCATTTTATTTATATTTATGAATATATTCTAAGAAATTATTTTAAGAAAGTCACAAACTTCTTATAGTAAATATATTTGTTATCAAAGAATTTATAAAACTTGAATAACACGCTATGTCTGCCACAAAAGAAATTACGGCAGTGGAGAAACTAAATGATAATAATTACAATCATTGGTGTTTCAAATTAGAAAATCTGTTAATTAAAGACGACTTATTCAAATATATAACAGAATCTCCACCTGCCACACCCGATGATACATATACTAAAAACGCGGCTAAGGCGAAAGCCATAATTTGTTTGTGCATTGAAAATACACAAATCGTGCACATAAGACATTTGACATCTCCCAAAGAAATTTGGGAAAGATTAAAAAGTGTTCACCAAAGGGCGAATTTATCATCCAAATTATTCCTTTTGAGGAAACTATATTCGCAAAGGCTCAATGAGGGCAGAGACTTAAATCTACATATCAACAATATTTTAACTATCCGCGACAAACTCGCTGCCATTGGAGAGCTCATAAATGATTCGCACATCGTGGCTCTTATGCTTTGCAGCTTGCCTCAGTCATATGCTCCTCTTATAACGAGCATGGAGGCTAGAGACGAAAAGGATCTAGACCTCGAGTTTGTGAAAAACAAACTCATCGACGAGTACTCTCATCGAATCGAATACAAAAACACCAGCACACGACCAAGGGACACAGCATATAAAATAATAAATAAAGGAAACAAAAAATATTGCAGCTTCTGTCAACGAGATGGGCACGCTCGTTCAGAATGTTACAAATTGAAAAACAAACAGAAAAACAATTACCAAAGAAGTGAAAATTATAATAGTAATAAATTTAACAACCATGCCAACTTTAAAGCCAATTCGGTAAACCCCAAAAATCAACACAATGGTAGTAAAACAGACTCCTCGAATTTTTGCTTTAACAGCAAATCAAATATAGAGGATGAGGTCAACCAATCGATCATTCCTCTCTTCCCAGTGGAAAACAATTTTGAAATTGAGTCAGTAAAAATTAACCAAACACAAACAACAGATCCAAACACATATATCATTGACTCGGGTTGCACCAGGCACGTTGCATCAGAAAAAACAAATTTTGCTACATTCACAGCCGGGAATTTTGGGAATATAACAATCGCTAATGGAAAAAGGCTTAATTCGGAAGGTATGGGGGACGTAAAAATAAAAACAGACAAAAACCACTACATTACACTAAGAAACGTCTTATACTGTCCAGAACTAAAGGGCAATTTATTGTCAGTTAAGAAAGCCACTGAAAATAATATAAAGGTAATTTTCGAGAAAAATGCATGTTTATTTGTCAAAGATGATAATATAATCTTGACAGCTAAATTAAATGATAATCTCTACGTATTAAACCCTGAAGATGATTACGGCTATACTATAAGTACTCAAACTTTCTGTAACAATACAAATTGTATTTCATTGTGGCACCGAAGACTCGGACACAAAAATTTTGATGATATTAAATACCTTGTTAATCATGAATTAGCCAATGGGATAACAATTAACAAATGTAAACATGACACGCGATGCACCAAGTGCATTGAAGGGAAACTTTCCGCTCTGCCCTACCCTAAAGTAGCCACAAACAGAAGCAAAGACATCGGTACCCTCGCACATTCCGATATATGTGGCCCCATGAATACTGAAACGATAGGAGGGAAAAGGTACTTTATAACATTCACGGATGATTATAGCAGGTACACAATAACATACTTAATCGCGCATAAATCGGAAGCCGTTATCAAACTGAAAGAATACATAGCGCTAACAAAAAATAAATTTGGCAAGTTGATAAAGGCAATCAGGTCCGATAACTCAAAAGAGTATATCAGTGACGAATTTGAAAACTGCCTGATAGAAAACGGGATAGAGCGTCAATTGAGTGTTCCCTATTCTAGCCCACAGAACGGTGTTTCAGAAAGAAAGAATAGAACGATAGTGGAAATGGCTAGAACCATGTTGTCGGACGCCAAGTTACCTAAGCAATTCTGGGGGGAAGCTGTCATGTCCGCCACCTACCTCATCAACCGTCTACCAACAAAGGCTAACAAAAATAACATGACACCCTATGAACTTTGGCATAAAAGAAAACCCGATCTTTCGAACATCAAAACATTCGGATGTAAGGCATTTGCCTATGTCGACAAACCTAAAAGAAATAATTTAGATGAGAAAGCCATCGAGGGAATAATGTTGGGATATGATTTCAGAAGCAAGGGCTATAGGATATATACGGGTGAAAATAAAATTATAATATCTAGAACCGTAAAATTCTTCGAAGAAGGTATAAAAGATGAGGAAATTATACCCGCCAAAGAAAATCAAAACATCGAACAAACTCCCGCAGATAATATTGAAATTGATCTAGAAGAGCGCGACGATGATCAGAATAACACCCCGACCGACACATCCCTTGAGCCGAGAAGATCGCAGAGACAAAATCGTGGTGTACCACCTAACCGTTATGGAATAAGCGCAAACCTGTGTCACATTCAGGAGCCAAAGTCATGGACAGACCTACAAAATATCAATGACGCAGAAACTAAAGATAAATGGCTAAAGGCCACTAGTGAGGAAATAGATTCTCTGAAGCAAAATAATACTTGGAGATTAATAAAACCTATCCCGGGAAAACGCGTCATAGGTTGTAGGTGGACGTTTAAGGCAAAAGGGGGAGCGAACGGGTCTATAGAGCGATATAAAGCCAGAATGGTCGCTAAGGGATATGCTCAAAAATATGGAAGCGATTTCGACGAGACCTACGCACCCGTTGTAGCGCATACCACCCTACGAGCATTCTTAAACGCAGCGGTGTACAAAGATCTTAAAATAACTCACCTAGATGTCAAAACTGCTTTCTTACATGGCGATTTAGAAGAGGAGGTTTATATGCATCAGCCAGAGGGATACATAACAAAAGGGGAAGAAGATAAAGTCTGTAGTTTAAACAAAGCGATTTACGGCCTTAAGCAGGCAGCTAGGGCGTGGAACCAAAAAATAAGTAAATCTCTAAAAGAACTAAATTTCGTTGAATGCGCGTCAGACAAATGTCTGTACAAAAGAGTCCAAGATGGAAAAATCGCATACATAATAGTGTATGTTGATGACATCTTAGTCGCAGGAGACAAAACAGACACACACGAAATATACACTGAATTATCAAAGCAATACGAAATCAAAAATTTGGGTCAAGTAACACAATATTTAGGCATAAACATAAAGGAAAAAGCAAACGGTAATCTAGAATTAGACCAGGAACACAAAATAATACAAATCGCAGAAAAATTCAATTTGTTAAATGGTAAGCCTACGTATACACCCATGAATACTAACTACTTTAATCTAGATCCAAACGGGAAACTAATGGGAGATAACGTAAAATTTAGACAGGCTATAGGAGAGCTTCTATACATTGCAACTTTAACTAGACCCGACATAGCATCAGTCGTTAACATCCTGGGAAGAAGGAATGAATCCCCAAGGGAAGTCGATTGGCAAGCTATCGAGAAATTAATTAGATATCTGCTTACTACCAAAGATCTTAAATTCGTCATAGATAAAACAAAACCTCCAATCCTAACGGCATATAGCGATGCCGATTGGGGAAACGACAGAATAGACAGGAAATCAACCACTGGAAACTTGTTCAAATTAGGAAATAATATATTGGCATGGTCATCGAGGAAGCAGAGTTGCACAGCACTCTCCTCCACGGAAGCTGAATATATCGCTGCCTCTAATGCAGGTCAAGAGATTTCGTGGTTGTTAGACCTATTAAATGACCTCGAACTGTGTCAACAACTACCTGTAACGTTGTACGAAGATAACTTATCAGCTATAAGATTGACCGAAAACGAAAAGGCACAGACAAGGACTAAACACGTGGAAGTTAAGTATCACCACATCAGACATCTATGCCAGAATGGTATAATCAAAATAACTTATTGCCCATCGAAGTTAATGCTGGCAGACGTGCTCACCAAGCCGTTGCCTAAGCCTCATTTCGAGTGTTTGAGAAACAAGTTAAACATTCTACGCTCGTCGGTTTGACATAAAAAGCGGGGGTGTTGGAAAACGTCACAGTGTAGGTAATTTTATGTCCAACATCACTTCGCTTGTGAAATGACAATTTCCTCGTGATACATGCAACGCGTTTCTTTTAGTTGTGAAATATGTTCCAAGATGGCGACACTTCCCTGAGTTATCGTAGCGTAAGGTCACAAACTAAAGAAGGATTGTGTAAAAGACTTGTGTTTCGAAAAGGCGTCAACAGATCGCAGCACCACAGAAATTTTCTGATAAACTGATTTTAAATAGAACCTTTTTGCTTATTAAGCAGACTGTATTGTTTCAAGTTTTTTTTACTCTGTTTTAACTCTTGTGGGCCCCTATTACTTTTTCACTTCTAGGCCCGATTTCGTGAGGCCAAGACGCACGGTTTTTTAGTGCGTTAACTCTTTGTTCAATGGAAGACTTGCATCTCCTACTGGATTTTAATGTTATTACTTCTATAGTACCCACATTTAACCCTTTTATTTTATTCTTTTTTTAGTGTGTGTGTGTGTTCGTCCATGTAACCTAGAATTCGTCGTGCATTAAATAGTTTTTTCTCTACAAGTGCATCTCCATCATTCTAAGAAGATATTTTTCACTATTTATAACACCCACTCAATAAATAAAAAATATAGTTTGTTTTCACATGAAGTAAACCAGCGTATGTCTGCTTTACCAGAAAGGTAAGAAAATAAATTTCTATCTTTCATTATTAATGAAAAAACTTTTGGTATAACAATTTTATATTTATACTGGGTCCTTAGCTTCACGCTAATCGCGAACTCACCCCTTCTAGATATTTTAATAAATTTTGTAACAAGGCTCTGCTCATCTGTTGGTATGTTATGAAGCAAAATATACAGATGGGTGACAAAATAATACAAACACCCATGAAAAAGGCATGGCCCATTTCAAAGAAGCAGAACGCGCATGTCACTTTGCACTCAATTCTGCCACCAAGAGGTTATGAAAGGAAAGATATCAGTCGCTCAACATCAGTCATAGGTGTTGCTTGTGTGTAGATTGTCAGTGTAGATGTGCTTACCATACGCTCAGTAAAACTCAATAATGACTGACCTGTCAGAGTTCGAAAAAGGAATAATCGTTTGAATTCGATGCGCTGGTTCCTCCGTAACGAAAACAGCCAATTATTTGGGGCGTGCAAGGAGTACTGTGCCAGCCGTTGTGACAGCGTACACGAAATGCGGTAGTGTCGTCTGCGGAGTACAGCAATGGACGGAAAAGAAAGCTTTCTGAGAGGGTTAAAAGAGAGTTGACCCACATAGCGGTCCGAAAGCGCAGGCAATCTTTATCCCAGATAACGTCAGAGATAAATAGTCATCTCCTGAATCCCATTTCAGCAAGAACTGTCCAAAGGGAACTTCATGCTTCGAACATTTATTGAATAGTTGCAATTCGTAAGCCATTGGTGACACCACGTCATGCTTTTCAGCGACGCCAATGGTGTAAAACACACACAAACTGGATTCTTCAACGCTAGCAACAAGTAATTTGGTCTGATGAATCAGTATTTACCACATTTCAGACAGCTGGACACGTATATGTGTGCAAAAAGTCCACAGAAGCATTTTCTTCTGACTGCCTCTTGCCGACTGTGAAGCATGGAGATGGTTCCCTTATGGTACAGGGTGCGATATCTTGGCGTGGCCTTGGGCCGCTTGTTACTCTGCATGAGAAGGTTACAGCTGCTCACTATGTTGATATTACGAGGGATCAGGTGCGTCCTTTTGTTCAGATTTTTATTTCCAGGAGGATGCCCACTTTATCAAGACGACAGTATCCTATCCACACTGATAAAATCGTCCAAAAATGGTTTGAAGAGAATGAGAACGAAGTAGAATATCTTGCTTGGCCCTCTCAGTCTCCTGACTTGAACATTATTGAACATTTGTGGGAATATTAGGAGTGAAAATTCCGTGCTAGATTTCCTCCACCATCTACGCTTTTGCAATTAGAGACCGCTCTGCAGGAAGAGCGGCTTCATATCACTTTAAATGTTGTTAATGACCTCTATGAATCCATCCCATGTCGCATACAATCTGTAATTTAGTCAAAAGGTGGTCCAACCTGCTATTAATAAAGGTTTTCTCCTATTTCATAGGTGCTCGTATTATTTTGTCACCCATCTGTTGCTTGTGACTTTGTATATATTAATTTAAGAGCTATTTTTATTGAAAAATACACATTTTTTTTTCTTCAAGAATCATGTTTTGTATACAAAATTTGGTCCATATTAGTATTTAAGAGGTATTGCAAATCTTTTGCTTCATAACACAGGTAAGTGGTTTGCTAATATAGTGTTGAAAAAAAAAGAAAAATATATTGAATAGATTTCGTTACACAAGGTTTGGCATAAACGCATTTTCTTTACTAAAATTTGACTAAATATTGCCTAAATTTGAAAAGTCAAGCAAAACTCTATAAAAAATTTATATGAATTCAAAGTTTTATTCCCTGCTTTAACTAAAAGCACATGTGTTTGGTAAAAATTTCATATTTAAAAAAAAAAAAAAAGTGCTACCTTAATGGCTTTATAACTGTATTTTCACAAATTTTTGTATTTTCATAAAATAAATAATATTTAAAAAAAAACACACTATTTTAATGTAAATAAATATTTAGCATAAAGAAAATTTTTGTTGGATCAAAAGTAATAACGATATCAAAAGAGAAACTCCCTCTCCCCTAGAGATAACTAACGATATCAAGATCAAGTGCCAGACCGCACATCCCCCTAAAGTGATAACGTTATATATGTAAAGCCCTGTACGCCAAGTAGCTGTTAAAATGATCGTAGAATTACAAATACATACGTATTTATGCATCATCATTTATGCATGTTCATTTACAAAGAATCACAAACGAATTCGGTTACAGCATTGTGTATGAACAATAATTGCTGGAAGCGCGTTTTGAATTTTGGTATACATTTTTTAATTTAACTAATTGTTACGTATTACTTGGTGCATATAAATTTTATAGATTATAAACAGGGCTGCACAAAAGAATGCGGGTACATTTCCTCTCATTCACATAAATTGCTGAAGGAGAATTTTCAACTGGGTTATGTATTTCCTAACTGAACTAATTTTTTGCATGCTATGCGTTATTTAAACAAATCTATAGATCATATCATATACAGGTCTCTCAAAGAATTTGGATAATTTTCTGAATGTTTCGGATGCTTTTCCGACTAACGGGTGAATATTACGAAATGTGAGATTTTGAAAACAAACATTTTTGAAAGTTTAAATCGTTTCAAAGCTTCTGATTCTTTTAAAAATATTTTTTGAGCAGCTGAATAAAGGAATTTACACGTAAAATTGTTAAAGATTGAAGAGCTTAAGTTTATTTTTATGTAATTATAATAATACGTCATTTTCTTGGCATATGTATGCCAGGATAATGACCGCCAAGATAATGACAATTTCATTCTAAAATATTTTTCACATTCTTTTTTTTTTTTTTTTTTTAGATCTAACATTTTAATTTCGTTTAATGTTTCCTCTATAATACCTCAAATTCAGTGTAATATTCAGATTTATTTGTAAATTATTGAAGCCAGGAAAATGACATAACAAAATTCTACTCAATTTTTACAAAGCCTTTAAACACGTTATTTTCAAAGAAATATCTAAAAGATCTTGCTGGTAGCAATATTTTTACTACTTCTGACTTGAATTATGTGAAGAACAAGAAGAATTAATATGCAGCGCCATTTTTATACCTCATAAAGAACTGAAATGAGCTGGCCAGGAAAATAACATTGAGTCATTCCATGTCAATTCAACCAGACCTTGTAACCCGACCCCCAGGGATTTGGATGAAACTCGGTGTATATACTAATTCTATCATGATATGAATGCATCAGAAATTTTCCCTTCCTAGACGTCATAGTTTGTGAGATATGGGTGGTCCAATTTTTGGATTTTTCTCAAATCACACATTTCTGAGTCTGCATTTTTAGACAGCAGTTCCATTTTCAAAAAATTGTTTCTCTGGTTCTAAAATGCGAATCATCTTTAAAATATCACCGTAAGTACATCAAAAAACGCAGATTTTAATAATAAAATATTTAAAAAATTAATTTTAAATATTTAGGGCCAAAAAATTAAACCGAAGTTGAAAGTTTTGGTTTTATTTCCAAATTTTTATGACTTTACGAAAAAGGCTCTACCCAAAAAGGCAAATGAAATTTCCAATTTCTTTTTGTTTTAAATAAAAGATTACACTTTCGGCTTTCTATTTATGAAATAAAAATGATGTCTTTCTCATGGCTTATGCAAAATTTTTGACTTATTTTGGGATGCTGTACCTATCAAGAGATAAATATCTTTAACTTTGCTTATGGTACCTAAATAACTGCTGCACATTTTAAATTTAAATTTATTAATCATTTTGATTTATTTCCTAAAATGAACCCTTAAAATCAGACTGATTTATTTATTTTTATAACAGTAGAAAATTTGTATCTTATTGGTACATATCACACATTATCTGAAATTGTGTTGTTCTCAATCTTATCGCATATGTTTGTCTTATAAATGTACATCTATCATTGGATTCAGTGGTATAGCATTCCTATAAATACTTTCACAAAGGTAGTATGTAAAGAATATGCACAATATTTAATAGAGGAGGTGTAGATATTGAAATCATAGATTTTTTTCTCATTTTACTCAGAAAAAACAAAGCAAAACTTTACTTGTAAATTAAAAAAAAAAGAAGCACTTATATTAAATAAATTCAACAAGTCATAGGAACCACAGTAATTAATTATTTTGGTACCACAGTTTAAATTAGACATATTAGAGATTTTTTTTTTTTCTTGAATGGTGCAATTTCCCAAAACAGGGCAAAATTTTTACATAAGCTAGGAGAAAAACTTCATTTTTATTAAATTTGAAATAATCATTAATTAAATCTAATACATTAAATAAAATTGCTTATAAATAATTTAAAGATTTAGATTGTTGTATTTTTTTATGTAACAAATAAAGAATTTGATAAATTATATGCAAATTTTTAAAGCTAAAAAATCAGAATAAACATTATATTTAAAAGATTGAAATTCAAAAATATAACTGAGCTAAATATAAATATAGAAATAAATGACGTACTTTTGCAGTATCACTTAGACTTATTTTGCAACATTCTTTTTTTGTGCAATTTAAAATTTATATTTATTATGAATAAGCAACATTGAGAACCTTCTAATATATATGTCAATTTTCCTATCTTACTGTAACTCCAAACATAATAAGATAACAAAATATCGGTATATTAGGGGATCTTCGTGATTTAGTATCTAAAACATTAAATCGGTGGCTATCTCCCCTCCTTCCCCCCACCCCCCAGAAAAGAATTTAAATATCTTAAGGGGAAATTCTCTTCATTTTGGTAAAGGTTTATGAAAAATTGCAATATTTATATTGCCAGAGCACCCATCACAAAAGTCAAGGACTTTCTTTACATCAGGAAATATCTCTTTTACAAATGATATCTCTTCCTTCTGTGTTAAACACACGAGAGTGACATCATGTTGCATATCATAAGATAAAATGAGTATATTGCTTGCTGATAATCTAATACTGAGAGATAGAGTGTATATAACAGTTGGATCAAGAGTGCAGCTTCTTTGGTCCAATGGTAACTTTAAGCCTCACCTTGAATAAGAAAAGTAAAATTTTTGCTGAAATCCTACAAAACGATAGCTTTTTGAGGGCCAAAGTTTGCTTTAGTTTCTTTTAGGAAATTAGATTTAGCTTTCGTTATAAAAGAGTGGAATAACATTTTCCAAATATTTTACTTAGCTTGTCACAAATTCAATTAAATGAACAGTGCTGCTAATACTAAATTGAATACCGAGAGTTATAATGCTCAAGTTTTTTGGAAATTCCTGTTTAAAAAGAGAATACAACTCATGTACATACACGTAATATCAATCGCTTTTGTGCATAGTACTTTCTTAGCAATGCTAACTACACTTTTTTTCCAGTCATGATTCTTCAATATTCATTACAATTATAAACTTTTCAATTAGTTCAATTGTTTCTGGACCTGTAGCTGTGGCTTTAATTTTTCTTATTTCTGGCATAGACAAGATTCTCTTTTCTCTCAGAAGTTGTCATGACGGTCTTGCAGCATAATTAGTTCAAATTCATCTATTATTTTCATTTGCAGCACAAGGAATAATAGATCCCCCTTTTATTATGAGAAACAGCAGACTAATAATAATTTGATTAACAGATTCGAAAACACCTGCCTTAACTAAATAATTTTATCCTACTTTTGTCAGAATTTGTTTATACAAGGCAGGTGTAAAAATATGTTTCATACTGTAGAAATGAACTAGGCTTTGTTAAATGTAAGGTATTTAAACTATAAAAAAATATTTAAAATTATTAAAATTATCCAAGATAATAAGATAGATAGCTTTAAAAGAATGTTAAATATAAATAAAATATATTTTAATTCAAACACACATACACACACAGAAAAAAACATTGAAAATTTGATGGATAAAAAGTCATTATTGCATTTTCTTATTCTATATCAACAAAAGATTTTTTGTTTACAGTTATATTGTAAACACAAAATTAAGGGATTGTTTAAATTTTAAAAAAAATGCTAATAATAAAAGAAAATATATGAATGAATAAATAATGGAAACATAAGGATTATGCACAAAATTTAATGGAGGGAGAGTAGACTGCAGTCATAGACTTTTTTCCCCCTTTTACTCAGAAGAAAGGAAAAAAAAAAGCGAAAACTTTACTTTGCAAAAGAAAGGAAGAAAGAAACATCAAATAATATATTCAACAAGTCATAGGAACCATAGCAGTTAGTTAGATACCTCAGCTAAAATTAGGCAGAGATTTTTTTTTTTTTTTCTTGATTGGTGCAGTTTCCCAAAACAGGGCAAAATTTTGCATAAGTCATGAGAAAGACATCATTTTTGTTTCATAACTAGAAAGCCCAAAGTGAAAACTTTTATTTACAACAAAAATAAATTGGAAATTTCATTTGCCTTTTTGTGTAGAGTATTTTTCGTAAAATCACAAAAATTTGGAAAAATAAACATAATTTTCAACTTTGGTTTAATTTTTTGGCCCTAAATATTTAAAATTAATTTTTTAAATATTTTTTCATTAAAATCTGCATCTTTTGATGTACTTACTGTGATATTTTTAAGATTATTTGCATTTTAGATACAGAGAAGCAATTTTTTGAAAATGGTACTGCAGTCTAAAAATACAGACTCAGAAATGTGCGATTTGAGAAAGATCCAAAAATTGGGTCCCCCATATCTCACAAACTATGAGGTCTAGGAAGGAAATTTTTCTGATGTATTCACATCGTGATAGAATTAGTATATACACCGAGTTTCATCCAAATCCCTGGGGGTCGGGTTACAAACCATAAAAAATTTGGTTGAATTGACATGAAATGACCCCCATTCATTTTCAGTGACAATCATATTTTAATTATGGAAAATTATCTGTAAAATACAGAACTTGTTACCTTCCTCATATATGTGTTATATAAGGTATAATTAATAATTAGAAATAAAAAAAACTAGAAAAAGATATTTGTACTGAATAGCAGAAAGCCTTTTACCTTGCACACATCACAGTGTGACATGTCAGGAAAATGACAATCTGAAAGGTTAAGTCTTTTAATTGCCTATTTTTGTGTTATTATGAATATAATATCTCTTGAAAATACCTCTAAAAATACTTTTTATTGGAATGTAAAAAAGAAAATTGCATTATCTAACATTAAATAAAAAATTTTATTGTGCGGACTGCAGTTTCCGTATTTTGTGATATTGACACATACATAGCAATTGCTGAAATTGGGTTTTCAAATATGTTATGTCTTTTCCAAATTGTTTACTTAGATCTGAACTTTTATTCTAAAAATTAATTTTGTATAAATTTTATTTTAATCTCTTATGGAATATTCAACATCTGTAACCTAAAATATGAATTTTCAATAAACATTTTCCCTTGTGGAGAAAAGTTCCCATACTTAACGGCTGACTCTCCACAAATGTGTAATTTCATTTCATTTCATTTCTTAACTTACACATCATGTGCCACCTTATTAACCCTTTATGTCCAAATTATGAATTCATGAAAATTTCATCCTCTAAAACACTTTTTGTGAATTTTGAAACTACATTAGAAGATTTACACGATCATTTAATAAATTTTAGAAAGACTTTGCCAATTAAAGATAATTAATTAAATTTGAATTTATAGTGATTTTGTGCAATATTTGTAACTCCATTCAAATCTTAAAATAATTCTTTAGTATTTTGTAGAATTAGGAAATGTACAAATATAATACTTTTACAATAGAAATTTTTCCGAACTGAAACTCCCCCCCCCCCCTCTCCTCCCCAATATTTCAATGTCAAGGAGGCTGAAAAGATGCAAAAGCAGAAGAAATCATCCTTTTAAAAATATTTTTGTTTTGTAAAACCAATAAGCTTTTAGAACAAGATAAAGTAAAGTATCTATAATTCATTCTAAACTGTATTACTACTAATTTATGTGTTAAATGAATTTTATAACAAGTTATTTTAATGGTACTTTAAACTACCATCGGGGCATAAAGGTGAAGTTTTATTATAATATTCTGAATCTGTAGGAAAATGCTTCATATTCTATGCTTGACGCATTATTTTTTTTTTCTTGTTAAAACGACAATAAATTTTTTCTTCACGTAATTTAAATAAGATATGACGTGCAAAACTTCTGCATGTCTCGCCTAGATAAATATTTTCCAGCCGAAGTGCCCTGAATTCTAACCGCAACTTTATTTTTCCTGTTATCCTTGCCTGTTCCGGAATAAAAATTCAAATCAGATTTTCGTTTACATCACATCATTCCGAGGGACCTGTGTGTTTATGTTTTGCTCGTTAAATTTTTGTTTTAGATATTAATATATCAGACAAGCTTATGTGTGCATATTTCAAGAAAATTATCCTAGTCTTTCAGTAGGACTGTAACTAAATTAAATTTTTAATATTTTACATGAACTGTACGAGTCGTATACTATCCTAAAATTTCAAATAAAAATAAATTTATTCATTTTGTAAATCGCAAAATTTAAGTAATCCATATTCACACTAAAGCATATTATGAAAACTTACTTATTTCTTTTTGTGCGCTGAAATATTATATGTATTTTCTTGTGATTTAATTATTGCAAAAAGTTTTATTACATAATTATAGATTTATTGCTATAGATATCTACAGAGTCACAAAATGTACCTATTAAAATGTTCTATTTTTAAGAATATATTGAACTCTTCACGAGAAATTATAGAAAACGACAATTCTCGTATATGCAAAATATAGTTTTCTTTCTTTGCACATGATATTATTGTAAACTTAGAAAAAAACATTATTGTACATTTTGAAGTATTTATCATGGAAGACGACAGTTTTTCAGAGTAACGCAGCCTTAAGCCTAAAATCGTAAGAATGGCGGAACTCATATATACACTTCACTCGATCATGGAAGACGACATTATTCCAGAGCGACGCAGCCTTAAGCCTAAAATTGTAAGAATGGCGGAACTAGTATAAACACCTAACTCGAGATCAAAGGAAATGCGAAAATCCGCCACTTCATAACTCAGCAAATAAACCTTATATTGTTCTGATTTTTTAAAAGTAGTCTTATATCTGCAGTCTAATCCTATTCTAAAATTTTTACATTTCTATATTTCTGTAAATAATTTCTTTGCGTCATATTATCGATTTGCATACATTTGGCTTTGTTTGGATACAATGACGCAAAGAAACTATTTACATTAAATTTTATTTTTGATTTTGGATAGCGTGGCACAAAAGATAAATCAATGTAATCATATAAATACATTTCAGAGTATTGTATAGGTTCAGTGAGAGTGATAGTTTTAACAGTGTATTGAAAAATTAAAAGTTTTGGTTAGATGTGTAAATATATTTAGCCAAACCCAAAAACAATTAAAATTGAATTTTAAAACAAATTGTTTAAAGCTACATCAAGACATCACTTAAATTTTGATATCATATCTTTTAAAACTCATATTTTGAATTAATGAAAGATGTGAATGATAAAGCGTCAAAGAATAAATTTTTATACATCCTTTTAAATTTAACATAATTCTGACATATGCAATTATAAATAAAACAAAAATAAAATGATGAAATAAATATTATGGTTGATATGCTGCCACCACAGGTATAAATGTGTGATACCGGATACGAGGATCACTTCACTAGTACACTTCGAATAAATATTAAACAGAACATTTACTTACGATACACTTTAACGTTTACAACAGTTCAGTGAAACACAATATTTGCGTTTGCAAGCAAAGATATAGCAGACCCTGCCCTATGTTAAGGGTGTTCTCAAATCCAAAAGGGCAACTTTCTGACATAAGTTTTAATTTATCTTAGTTCGAAAATGCATGAAACTAGCTGGTGTTGTTGTTCAGAAACTATGTAATTGAGCTGTTTTTTATTTTCCTTTTTTTCGCAAACGCAATAGATCTTTCAGAAAATAGTGACAAAATAGGCGTTTTGAACCAAATTTCCGCGCGAAGGGAGAAAGAGCACTCAAGAGCGGGCGAAAAACGGGTTTGTCACGTGATCGAATTCGCTGATAACTCAATAGATAATTGATTGATCAAAAAATGGAAAAACAGTTCAATTCCAAATCGCTTCCATGGCCAGGCTTTCCAATTTTATACCTTTCCGTTAAAAAATAAATTTGTAAATATGTCAAAACGTTTTGCGCTTGTTGAGCAGAGCAGTTAAGAACAGCCTTAAATTACACTTAGATATACTATAGACGTACTAGGTTATAACACTATCCTCGTCTCTCTTGAATGTACACACCTGTACTACGACCGCACAGGTCTATCAGAAATTTTAGCACACACGTAGGCTTCTACAAGACGCTTCTCAAATAAAACGCCGTACTCACAGTACGACTCACACTGATCTACCCTAATCTCTTCTCTCCCCCCATACTCCTTATTCAGCTTTCTTCCTTACTTCCTTCAGATCTCTGGGGTCTCTCCTGTATTTTCAATGGCAAAACCACGTGTCACTGTTTACCACTTCTCCCGTGACATGTCATCAAAACAAGACTGCATTATCAGAAAAACTCGTCAATATACACTAAATTATTCCTCATTTTTTCAATTCCTACTATTAGTTCACACTCTCCCTACATTTATTTATTTATATATCTTGTTCAAATTTTCAATCTGTAATAAAATACTTATTATTCATCCTATCAAGTTGAAATAATTTTTTTTTAACTTGTACTGGATGACAATTGATGTTAATACAGTTTTTTCAAATATTAATTCATTAATTAAACTTTAATTAATTAATTTTAGTTTTACATGGGAGACAAAATAGCGGCCATTGATTATTGAAACATTTAATGCATCTTCATATCTATAAGGGAGGGGGTTACCATAGGGAGGACCCTGTTCTGTCGCTAAATACCTCCTGATTTGTCGCCAACTTGGCAATATATCGCCAAATTTGGTGGCCAAAATGAGTCGCCAAAAGGGACGCCAACTTGGCGATATCGCTAATATTTCGCCAAATTTACATAGAGTTCCATGTAAACCTACTTGCTCATAGAAAATCAACAAATTGAGATATTTTAATGCAACAAAAACTGATATTAGATTAAGAGATTATACTAAATTTTTCTTTGATGACCTAAGTAGGAATTGACTTTAAAAACAAAATTTTTATATTACTTGTTAACAAATAATTTCCGTACTCCTAGAAAACATGTTTTATCCGTGAACGCTTCCAAAAAGTCTGAAAAAGAGGGAGAAATTCCTTGCACGCATGCGTTCTATTAATACTAAAATCCGATTTTTTTTTTTTTTAACCAAAAATTCTCTAAATAAAGATTTATAATTTAGTTAAAAAAAGAGAAAATGTTTTCGAATTTAAAAATAAATAACAATTACTTTTCTCATACATTCAAAAGTACTTGCAATTTATTTTTTTAAAGTTGAATAAGGTGAAAAAAGTTTTAAAAAATTTAATTTATAAAGTTGCTTATATAAAAAAATATTCGCATTTAAAATATATTTTAAATGAACACATTTAATTTAAATATTAAATGGGAAAAAATCAAATTTTACTCAAAAAAAAAAAAAATCTTATCGAATAAAAATATGATATTAATATTTTACATTTAGCAATCTGCTTAAAGATATTCATAATGCATATTTTTATCCTATTTTAATACTAAACTATTAAAAGCCCATTCACAATCTCATTAAAGACAAAATCTTCCTATATTAACTTCAAAATTCAAAGCTTTTTAAAGAAATTAATCAAACCATGCCCATTTGAAGCAAACATATTTACTTCAAAGCATTTTACTACTGTCCGATCCTAGCGCGGTCGTTAGCGTACACGTCTCGTAACGCTGGGATGGCTGGATCGATTCCAACGTCGTAAATTTTTTTTCATGCTTTCTTCAATTGACGGATATTTTACCTCCTGGAACGGAGAAAAAATAAACCGATATTTCTCAATTAACGGAAAAATCCTGGCAGCAGTGCTGCCACGAAATTTTCCGTTATTTGAAGAAAGATTTTCTGAGAGTGTATCTTCTGCTCATAAACCCTTCTTTGTACTGCTACATACCTTCCTGTTGTACCACCCACATTCCAGTAGACAATAACCCGTTCCTGAAATTTTTTTCATACCTTTCACTCATTTTAATCTCGTAGATAAGGAAATGTGTCTATAATTCAAGTACATAGATAATAATACACAGACAAATATAATAAATAAAGAAAATAAAATTAATTAAGCAGTAATTCAAATTAAGCATTACGTATCATTAACGTCAGAAACCTGACAAGTTGAATTAATAATGTGATTAATAAATTATAAAGAAAAGCAAATTAAAATACTAATAAAAACAATAGTGAATAATATTTTAAAAAGCGTTTCTAGCAAAATTAACATTTATCTCTGACGAAAATTTGGTGAGAACGGCTCGATACGTTAGCACAATCATACATTTAAAAAATAATCATTATTTTATGTTCTTTCTACGTAACATGACATTCAAAAATTTTTTTTAAATCAAATCGATTTATGCACCTCATCTTAAACTGCTCTTAATCTAATTTTTCCCCGTTGACACACGACGTGATTTTCTTACTCTGCATCTGCATGCTTAGCTTACATAAATATTTTTCAAACGAAGTTGTCTAGAATTCTAACAACAACTTTATTTCTCCTGTCTTCATGTCTCGTCGGAAACAAAAATTTAATAAAAATATAAGTATAAAAAATAAAAATTTAATCGAGGTTTAAAAGTTATAACAAGATCATCCCAAGAGACCAGTGTTTTTTTGTTTTTTTTTTTTTTTTTTTTTTTTTTTTCCATGTTAAAAAAGTTATACAGATACAGACAATGTTATGAGAAACGCGGTAATATGCACAATTTTCTTGAAAATTGTACTCATCGTTGGGTATAATTGCATAGAACCTAACTGAAATAATTTTTAATATCTTACCTGAATCATAAATTTTGATAAAAATTGCAATAAAATATCTATATATATATATATATTATTTTTTATAACACAAAATTAGAGTATTTCAGATTTAACCGAAACATGAAAACTTACATGGGTTATTTTTGAGCCATGAAATATTAAATAACCATGGAACAATGTTGCTGTTGTTTATGACGGCCGATTATCTACACGAGGGAAATATGCTGAGGGAGGGGTGCCCTCCGTGGGGCTTTTTCTAAGGGGTTCTAACACGTATTTTCCAAGGTTCAAAGAAAACTACGAAAACTCTGGACGATTAGGCCGGCAGGCGCGATTGGGTTCGAACCCAGCACCTCCCGTCTATTAGCTTTGAGAGCACAATCTCTGAGCCACTGATAACATGTAACAGAACCATAAAATTTATTTATTAAAATATCTTGTTTCTAAGTTTATATGTTAAGAGACTACGTGTGTCACGCGAAGACACTCTAAAACCAATATTAAACCTATGGGAGGGTTCTTTTTAAATGCATCGTTTTCGTATCTTTATTTCATCGGTATTACTTTTTTTTTTCCCATTGCCTAGCTTTTGACTTAGATCAATCTCTATAAAGGCCACCTTTTATTTATTTCGATTTTAATATCAGTTTCTTTCTTTCTTCCTTTTCTTTTTTTTTTAATTATGAGGGTTACTTTTACTTTCGTAACCGGTTTTGAAAGTGAAAGTGTTAAAAAAAAAAAAATGCAACCAAAATAGAAAAAGTAAAAAAAAGGCCTTTGTAGAGATCAACCTGAGCTACCCAGTGCAAAAATAAATTAAATTAAATTAATGTAAAACAAGAATATTGAAATGCAAACGAGTTATTTTACAAGTACACTCCCATAGTTTTAACACTAGCCTGTGAGTGCCTTCATGTGACTGAAGTTGTTCCTTAGCATAATCATATAATTCAAGAATAACCTTTTTCTGATGTCTTTTACATAGTAAAATCGCATTTATTTTAAACTATTATTTTCATTTTCTGTACTTAATCTAACATTTTAATGTTGACGTAAAATGTCATTTGCATAATAAATTCTGTATGTTTTACTTTCATAAATATTTTCTTGCCTAAAGAGTTTTGAATTCTAAAAACAATTTCCATGCCTTTTCCAAAATAAAAAATGAATCGAAGTTTAGGTCATCCTAAAAATATCAAACCGAGAGACCTGCGTTTATTTTTTTGTTGCCTTCTGAAAAAATAGACAGATATATAAATATGCCAATCAAACTTATATAAACATTTTTTTTTCTTTAATTATAATCGTTTTTTGGCATAGCATATTACCTAACTGGGTTTTTTTTTTTTTCGGTGCGTTCGTAATTATATTTATACGCAGCACCTATTCTCATCGTCTGGTCCGTCCGGCCTGCCTGCCCGCATATAACAGCGCAAAAAACTACCCAACCTAATGTTTTGAAATTTGATATATACATCGTTGCAGAATTTTACCGAGCCATTTCAAATTTTATGAAAATTGAATCAAAACTTAAAACTAGTAAATCTGCAGATCAGGAGCCTCAACGTCATCTTTGCAAATCATTGCTTTTTAACACTCTTTGCGTAATATTCAACTTCCTACAATAGTTTTTTAAAGTTTTCAAATTACATAAATATTTATAAGCGTACAAGATACTTCGTAAAGTTTCAGAAATTAAAAGTGTTAAACAAGTGGTTATACATTGATGTTCTGAAATTCTGATGAGCTACTTATTCTGGTAACTTTTTAAATCAAAAATTGCATTTCTTCAGGGGGGCAGAGCCCCCCTGAACCCCCCGTAGTCTATTTAAATTTACGTTCGTAATTTTTTATTGATTGTGCGGATGGTTATAGTATATCTTAGATTTTTTTACGCTGTGATTTATAAGGATAAGCATAAGTTTTTTTTATAAATTAATGAAATTTAAATTTAAAATAAAATATTCATGTTAACCGTACACAGACAATAAATCTTGAAGTGACGCCAAAAATGTAACCCTAAAATCCGCTACATTCGGCACAACACAACAACGTGCTTAAAAAAAAAAAAATAAATAAATAAATAAATAAAAAACAGAATAATATTTTTAGTAATACACTTTTTAATTCCTAATACAATGAAATGCTACCTTAGAATGCTTATTGAGTAAATATAAGCAGATAATTTTCATTTTACAGAAAAAATGCACGGATGAAGTCAAAGAATTCTGTCCCTGTTCCACGTGCTTGTTTTGTTTGGGTCGAATTAGGGCATTTAAATCTGAGCGATAACGCACATCTTATTGCAAACTGTTTTTACGGCATACTGCATCTCCATCTATCTCTTTCCTCCGTGAATAATAGTTAATTTTATTTTACCCAAGATTTTTTTATTCCAGCATCTTTGTTTTCGATAAATGACGTCTAATTCACCTGCATAGCGTACTTACTCAAACCTTTTCATCTTGTTATATTAAGAAATACTCGAGAGTTTTCTTTTTATTTCCAATATGCCGCCATATTAATTTTCTATTCTTAATTTTATTTTTCATTTTCCTGATTCACGACAAAAGATTTCAATTGAAAATTGTTTAAAAGAAAATATTATTCCGGGTTTTGATTTTCTTGGCAACAATTAAAGAAATATTGGTAAATGTTATGGAAAAATGTTACGTTATTCTCTATGAAAATAATGAACTTTTACATTTTTAAGCAAAATATTTGAATAAAATAAATGAAATATTGCCTATTTTAATTTCTGGGCTAAAATCCATCTATAAGCTAAGATACAAATGCATTAATTCATCCGTTTTGACGTTGCCTTTACTCAAACATTATACACGCAATTATACTAATATTATTAGGATCAAATACGTTGCTAGGCAACAGATGAAAGAAAAGAAAAATAATTAAATATGCATTAGGTCAAATTGATAAAACAAAATCCTTTATTTTATTGGAAAACATGCTTAAAATTCCCCCCAATGTTATAAACCTAATTAAAAAATCTCACAAATATATTGACAAAATTTCAAACTAATTGGAATAATTTAATAATCTTATTTAAAAATTTCAGCATCAAAAATTTACCATTTAAAACCATTTTTCATACGAGCCATTTCTTTCAACAAATGAAAATCTGAAAATCGTCTGACTTGCCATAGAAAAGCATTATAGAGCAAAATAAAATGTTCCATATTTCCCGAACGAATGGACCAAATTTAACCAAAAACTATACAGCTAAGTTCGGGTACCTCATCAACATGCCCAGTGAATTTCAAGCCGATCGGATGCTTTTTGCGGCAGTTATCGCGGAACAGACAGACAGACTAACAGACAGACTAACAGGCTGACTAACAGACAGACTAACAGACAAACTAACAGAAACCAAAACTTATCGTGTCTCCACAGTAAGCCTTCACTGACGTTTCGGCAATTAGCCTTTAGTCCTCAGTATTTTTTATGGAATGTATTTTTATTAGTATTAATTATTTTAAATTAATTAAATTATTTTGTTGGTAGAACTCGTGTACTTTGAAAATTTATTTTAAACTATAGTCTAAGTTAGGTTTCAATAGTTTATGATAAATTAATGTATTTACTAACAACATTATATTCCATCAACAAACAAATTAAGATCGAAATATTTAATTGGCTTTTAGCCCTAGGTATTTTTTATGGAATATATTTTAATTAGCATTATTTTTTAAGTAAGTGAATTTTATTGTTGGTAGAACTCATGCTTTAGCTATTTAATCTTCAAAGATTGTTCCTTTGATTAGAGTTTTACAGGATTTTTAGAATGGGGGGGGGGACTAATTTGTACAGATTCTTCCCCTTGGATATAGATAGTACTCAGTTTGATTGATATAATTAATGAACAGTAAAAGTCTAGGCACAAAGAAAACGTACTTTAAACGGAAAATATTCCTGATCACCTTGAAAAGAATGAAGTACGCTTATAAGGAAGGCTATAGTAGCTTAAAACAGGAGGTATCTCTTGTGATTCTATTTAAGCAAGTTTTACTGTATTTATTAAGTAATTAATTGTAATAAAATAGTATAATTACTTGCAAGCCCCAAAAATTGAAAGCATCAAGAAATAACCAAAAAAGAATTGCTTGTTTAAAAAAAATAAATAAAAACACGTTGAAAAAAGGGTGAAAATTTTGCATGCTATCGCCAGAACAACAAAAAAAAAAAAAAAAAAAAAAAAAAAAAAATAGAAGTTGACACATTCTGTCAAACTTTTAAAGTTAATTTATGTATATTCTGAAACTCTGAATGCAAAGAACTTCAAATTATCACAAAAAGAAAATGGCACCAATTGAGAATAATTATTCGCACAGCTTACTAAAGAAATAAAAGTTATTGCAATCGCACAAAAAATAGAACCCTACTACTGTAATGTAAGAAAAAAATCAAGCATAATGCAATCTGCAAAGACAATGGTATTTTTTTCAGTGACCCTCATTTTAGTATTTTTTTAACTAGTAAATCTGCAGATCAGGAGCCTCAACGTCATCTTTGCAAGTCATTGTTTTTTAACACTCATTGCATAATATTCAACTTCCTACAAATCGCTTTTTAAAGTTTTCAAATTACATAAATATTTATGAGCATACAAGATACTTCGTAAAGTTTCAGTAATTAAAAGTGTTAAACAAGTGGTTGTACATTGATGTTCTGAAATTCTGATGAGCTACTTATTCTGGTAACTTTTTAAATCAAAAATTGCATTTCTTCAGGGGGCAGAGCCCCCCTGAACCCCCCGTAGTCTATTTAAATTTACATTCGTAATTTTTTATTGATTGTGCGGATGGTTATAGTATATCTTAGATTTTTTTTACGCTGTGATTTATAAGGATAAGCATAAGTTTTTTTTATAAATTAATAAAATTTAAATTTAAAATAAAATATTCATGTTAACCGTACACAGACAATAAATCTTGAAGTGACGCCAAAAATATAACCCTAAAATCCGCTACATTCGGCACAACACAACGACGTGCTTAAATTAAAAAAAAAAAAAAAAAAAAAAAAAAAAAACGGATGAAGTCAAAGAATTTGGTCCCTGTTCCACGTACTTGTTTTGTTTGGGCAAAATGAGGGCATTTAAATCTGAGCGATAACGCACATCGTATTGCAAACTGTTTTTACGGCATACTGCATCTCCATCTATCTCTTTCCTCCGTGAATAATAGTTAATTTTATTTTACCCAAGATCTTTTTATTCCAGCATCTTTGTTTTCGACAAATGACGTCTAATTCACCTGCTATGCGTACTTACTCAAAACTTTTCATCTTGTTATATTAAGAAATACTCGAGAGTTTTCTTTTTATTTTTAATATGCCGCCATATTAATTTTTCTATTCTTAATTTTATTTTTCATTTTCCTGTTTCACGACAAAACATTTCAATTGAAAATTGTTTAAAAGAAAATATTATTCCGGGTTTTGATTTTCTTGGCAACAATTAAAGAAATATTGGTAAATGTTATGGGAAAATGTTACGTTATTCTCTATGAAAATAATGAACTTTTGTATTTTTAAGCAAAATATTTCAATAAAATAAATAAAATAAATGAAATATTGCCTATTTTTATTTCTGGGCTAAAATCATTCTATATGCAAAGATACAAATGCATTAATTCATCTGTTTTGACGTTGGCTTTACTCAAGCATTATACACGCAATTATACTAATATTATTAGGACCAAATACGTTGCTAGGCAACAGAGAAAGTAAAGGAAAAAAAATGAAATATATATTATGTCAATTTGATAAAACAAAATCCTTTATATTATTGGAAAACATGCATAAAATTCCCTCCAATATTATAAACCTAATTAAAAAAATCTCGCAAATATATTGACATAATTTATTGGAATAATTTAATAATGTTATTTAAAAATTTCAGCATCATAAATTTACCATTTAAATCTTTTTTTCATATGAGCCATTTCTTTCAACAAATGAAAATCTGAAAATCGTCTGACTTGCCATTGAATAGCATTATAGAGCAAAATAAAATGTTCCATATTTACCGAACGAATGAACCAAATTTAACCAAAAACTATACAGCTAAGTCCGGGTACCTCATCAACATACCCAGTGAATTTCAAGCCGATCGGATGCTTTTTGCGGCAGTTATCGCGGAACAGACAGACAGACTAACAGACAGACAGACTAACAGAAACCAAAACTTTTCGTGTCTCCACAGTAAGCCTTCACTGACGTTTCGGCAAAAACTTTTCGTGTCTCCACAGTAAGCCTTCACTGACGTTTCGGCAAATATATTAATAAAAGTTTTATTTATTCTATTAAATCCTATCATACGTAATTAATTCAATGATATCCCATGATTCCAGGTTGCCATGGTGATCGCATTCTAAAATGGAATCAAATTATTTCCATTAATTGTTTCCGTATTACTGAATGTAATGCATATATAATCGTAATAAATTTTGTATTCATGCATTTTTACATGAGAGTGCAGCAGCTATTGCAGCAAGATCTGGATATTTATAAAATTTGTTATAATACGAGCGCACCTCATTTGCCACGATTGACTTACAATTTCCGACTTGTTTTAATATCCAACTTGAACTGCAGACTTTCATAAGAATTGAAATAAAAATAAATTTATTCCATTTTATATCACAAAATTAGTACGTATATTTTAGATTTATTCTAAAACTAGCTGACTATACCGCTGTTGCCCGACCCTGGGAGAATAACCTTAAATGTACTTAAAATCAGTGTTGGATGCCCCGTACGCTCCCGAATTTGTATGATTTTATATTTTTCAACGTAAATCTATCCAAATGTGCCTAGATTTTTGGTCCCCACTACATTTCGAATTCGTGTCATTTTATATTTTTAAACGAAGATATATCCAAACGAACTAAGGGATGACATAACGTTACAATGAAATTTAGTTACATTAAACTTTCAGTTCTGACCAAAAGTTCCAGAAAAAAGGTAATTTATCTAAACTGGACCCCCCCCCCCCCCCCCCCGTCTTCCTCCGTGAAGAGGTTCCAGGGTTTATGCCAAGAATTTTTCGACAACCAACATACAATACAGTCAGAGCTCTCATTGACTTTTAATTAAACTTAGTAATTTGCCCTATCATCAAAGAAACACTATATTCAAATTAAAATAATCTTAGTAATTGATTTGTCGTGAAACATTGATTCTAAAATCGTTTTCTGAACTCCTGAAGGAGCTACTTCACTCACGCGAAAACACCCGTTCGCTAATGCTAATCCTATGGAAGAAAATTTTCAAAATAGCTCGTTTACATTTCACTATTTTTGAATGTTATTTTTTTTTTTTTTTTTTTTTTTTTTTTTTTTTTTTTTTTGCATTGAGTAGTTGAGGCCAATTTGTACAAAGGCCGTTTTTTATCGTTTCGATTTTCTTTTCAGGTTTTTTCAATAAGAATACGTTCACTTTAGAAACCGATTCCGAAAGTAAAAGTATCCTAATAAAAAAAATCTGTAAACCAAATCGAAACAGTAAAAAACGGCCTATGTACAAATCGATCTCAGCTAGCCAATGCAAAAAAAGAAAAAAAAATTAAATGCAAACGAGACATCTTTAAAAATTTCTTTCATGGGATTAACATTAGCGAATGATTGTTTTCGCGGGAGTGAAGCAGCATTTTAACATACTCTCTTTTTCCTTTTTAACATGTGTTTCATTAAAAAATAATTTTTTTAGAGCAGTTGCTGATCTAAGTTGAATGATCGATTATAAAAATTAATAAAACAAGTATATTACAGATGCTTTTCAAAGAAGAGAGAAAAAATACTAATATCCTGATTTATTTCTGTGTAGTTTTATGAAATAAAACCCCAGTTAAGTTGCGATTCGGTTTGCAAGTTAGTGGGTTAAATGAAAACAAATAAATAATTAATTTAAAAAAAAAATGAGAATGAGTTCTGAAAAATATCAAAACACAAATAAAAATAACAGAAAACTTTCAGTCGTTCAATAGCATGATTGAGAGTGTTGCCTGAAAGACAAAAAAAAAAGGGGGGGGGGTAATGTACTGTCGCTATTTGGAGATTTCACTCTTTTGTTTTATCACGAAATGAAGAATTTTGTTTTTGTCGCGATTTGACGCGATGGCGATCGACAACAAGAATCCATTTAAATTAATTGGAAACATTTTACCTCATTGGTTGTTTCAAAATCTAAATATAAATACACAGTAGATGTTGAAGATGATTTGTGACTTCACCACAGTAAACTAATATCAAACATTGAATATACAGGGTGTCCGAATCTGGACACATTTTAAAATTCGATATAAAATCAAGTAATTGTAGTATTGTGGTACAGGCGTACGTACGACTTTGACTAAAATGTTTCTCAGGATGAAAAATTTTCTTCAAGGGAATAAAATTAATTAGTAAATTTCAATCACAGATGGCGTCACTTGGCCGTATGTATGTTTGCTTTCAAACATGCGTTTTTTCTGATTAATTTTGACGCTGTGGCACAGAAATGATGACTCCCAGCACTGGAAGTCGTCATCTCTGTGCCACAGCGTCAAAATTAGTCTGAAAATCGGGAAAAAAAGGGGGCATGTTTGAAAACAAACATACATACGGCCAAGTGACGCCATCTATGATCGAAATGTAGAACTAATTATTTTTATCCCCTTGAAGAAAACTTTCTATCCTGAGAAACATTTTAGTCAAAGTCGCATTCCTGTTTGACAATTACTTGATTTTATATTGAATTTTAAAATGTGTCCAGGAATTTTCGGACATACTCTATATGCAAGTGAGATCAAACGCACCAGTCACATGAAATATCTTACAAAAAATAAAACTTAAATTAAATCTAAAATATAGTTATGTTTATTTGCACGCATTCATTGTTTTCTTCGTTTCCATATTTTTGTTCATAATTCTTACAAGAAACAAAAATTTAAAAAAAAAAGGAAGCAAACCAGGCACATTTAATTCTTCAATGGGCATGCAAGGCATAAAAGTTTGGGAATCTTGAAAAACTTATCTATACAATACATGCAGTACTTCTGTATGCATTGTCTAAAACCACAGAAACTAATACATTTTCAATCTCTGAAAAAAAATGGGTACTCAAAATTGAGTAAAAAGTACTCAATTTTAAATACGTGACATACTCAAAATTGCTCCGATCCAAATGTACTCAACATTGAGAAACACGTGTAATTATTTTTGATCTCATGGTTGTGTTCAAATATGGATTGTTATTCACTGTCCCCCTGAATCTAAACATTAAAGTAAAAATGAACTAACATTTATTTTCCGTTCTAAATTATCAACAAGAAACGTTTAATTGATTATTTATTAACAAAAATAGCAAAATTATTAGCAAGATACCCAAATCGAATATTTTTATAACAAGAGCTTTATTTGTAAGCACTTTTATATTATTTTAAAATACCGTGCATAATTTAATATTTGAATCATCATGAACATCTTTTATGCCAACATAAATGAAATAAACCATTACAGGGTACAAAATTGGGTTTGATAACATGTGATGTTTCAAAATTGAGAAAACATGGATTCATATTTGATCCAAACATACTCAATTCGATATGAGTACATGGATTTACTCATTTTTGAGTACTTCATTTTTTTCAGTGAAGGTTTAAAGAAGTATTTATTAAAACAAAGTTTCTTTTTCTGCTACTAATTTTTGGAAACATTTCAGAGTAGTTTTTATACAGCATTAATCAGTTTTTTTTTTCCAAATCGGATAATCGGATTTTAAGATGATTAATTATCTATTAAACATTTACAGCTGAGTAACTGAATTTATACGTAGAAGAGTAACAAATTAATATTAACATTAACGGGAATACTGTTAACTTATCATGTTTGTGCATAAAACATGTTCTTTGAACATGGAAATCTTTACATGAGAATTGATAGCATCCGAAAAAATCCCTGCCGGCTCGGGCCTACAGGCGGAGGTAGATTTCAAAGTTAAGTACTAAATTCACCAACAAAACTTAAATCAAGATTAGTAAATAAACCCAGTTCCTTCACTAAGAATGAGCTCTAGGGAGCGAAACATTTTGTGAAAATTCTAATATACACGAATACACACACGCATGTATATGGAATAGGTTTAAAAATGGCTAAAACAAATTCAGAGAACCTCAAAGTGTTAAAATATGTCAATATTTTCATAGTCGTGTTTTTATCATGTTTTAATATCATGCGTTTCTTCAAACGTATTAAATACATTACATATTCACCTGCTGAGGTCCATTATATTTCCAGTATGACGCAATATATATATATATTTTAATTCGTCAAACTATTTATTTCATTTTGAGTTTTCATGCTGAAATCTTGCTCTAGAAAACTTGTGACGTAATATTCAATTTGTTTGTAATAAATCACGTGGTTGAAACTGATTTATTCGTCAAACTATTTTTTTAATTTATTTTTTCACGTGAAAATTTTACAACAGAAAAGTAATTGTTGAGGTGGGAATTTTATTGGTTTGTTTTTTTTAATTGTTGGCAACTGCTTTAACGAAAAATATTTATTTTTTTCCTGTCATTGTTGTGTAAGAGCTGGTTTTATCAGAATCTTCTTAAGACGGTATTCAAAATTTTTAACCCTTCCCATTTCCATTCGCTTGGGCCGATTTTGCCCATTTTCAATCCCCGCCGAGATATTAACCATCTCAAAGTTGTTGGCGAGTTTGAAGACGATCCGTGCATAATTGCGACTTTTATCGTGCAGGCAAAATTTAGTACATACATACATACATACATACATATATATATATATATATATAAACTTTTTAGGTGGGGGTGGTTTTAGGTTCCTGGGGTCATATAATAAAAAGTTATGAAGGAATTTTTCAAAAGTCGCACCATGGTAACGACTGCAATAGGTAGTATTTCTTACGAAATCTACCTAAAATCTGTATTCCAGGTTGAGAACATTAATGCATGTTAAAAACTACTCGGAAACGTTTCCGAAAATCCGTGGCAACAAAACAAATTTTATGATTGTTTTGATAAATGCTGTTTTAAGAGGCTACTTCAATCAAACGAAAAGACCCGTTCGCTAATGCTAATCCTATGGAAGACATTTATAAAGATATTTCGGTCGCATTTCAATATTTTTAAATTTTTTCTTTTGCATTCAATAGTTGAGATCGATCTGTACAAAGGCCGTTGTTTACTTTTTCGATTTTGTTTACAGTTATTTCTTATGAGAATACTTTCATTTTCGGAACCGGTTTCGAAAGTAAAAGCATCTTTATAAATTTCTTCCATAGGATTAGCATTAGCGAATGCATCTTTTCATTTGACTGAAGTAGCCTCTTAACCCGTAAGCACACGTGCCTATATTTGTAACATTAGCATACGCGTGGGATAAAACGCACCCCATTTTATCTCCCATTAGATTTTTGGCTAAATACGTTTTAAAAACAAATCTACTGTTCTGTATCGTAAAATGCATCAGTACTACTTCTTTTCGGGGAAACAATCATGCTTTTCATATTTATTTTCAGATTTTGTGGCAGTATGATGAAGCATCAGATATTGTTCTTTTAATCTAATATTTAAATTAAAATTTTATTTCTGTTTCCCGTTTATTGAAAGGTCATAACAGTATTCTTTAAAATGTAATTATTCCTTTTTGTTGGCGATGTACAGTTTTATTTCAATGATCGTAAATTTCTCTTTTTGTTGCGAAATCAAGCAACTCCTCTTACCACTTACCCTTTGAAACAAGAACAAAAAACGCACCTGCAGTGTGTTACGTCAGACCTACTGCGCAAGAGCGGACAGAACTTGTTTTCCTTTTTTTCTGTGAGAATTGACTCAGATTTAGATTAGAACAGAAACTAGATATGAACGTAGAGAAAAGAAAATAACTTTTAAAAAAGAAAACTTTAATACTCGAATTGTAATATAATGTAAATAATTTCTGTTTTGTGAGCGTCTAAGCAAGTTGTGTACGTTTTCAATAATGTTTAATGTAATACAGTTTTATTTACTTCGAAGATTCATGACTTATTATTTGGATGTCGTCTTATTTAATGCATAGAATCCCCGGCTATTTCTCCTTAAGCGAAGGAAAGAACAGGTAGGACATTTAACTTTTATTTTATGATTGTATAAGTTGAAAGCTTTTTATTAGATAATAAGATTAATAAGAAAATTAGAAACAGAGAATAAGATCAGTAGTAGCATTTTGGCATCCCTTCCGGCGATATAACCTAATTATGAGATAAATAGAATAAGATATTAAGATATTAGAATAATTAGAAATTATTTATCAAGCTATTTAATTTGAAGAACTGAAAAAATATTGAGAACTGTTGAACATATAGAGAATTGTACTTTTTAATAGAATTTAGTTGTTGTTGTTATTAGTTCGCAATGGCTGAAAGTTTAGTTATCGCCAAAAAAGAAAGAGCTGTGTTACGTGAAAGCATAAATAAGTTTATAAATAAAATAGAAGCTATTTTGAAAGAGGGAGAACCAGACATTTTTGATTTGGAAGAGGTAGTGGAACAGTTAAGTGTGACAGAAATGGAACTGACACGAGCAGACGGGGAAATTAAAAAATTGGTGCAAGAAGCACAATTAGATACAGAATTACAGGGCGCTCGCGAATTTAAAGAGAAAATTACATCATGGCGCTTTAGAGCAAACAGAAAAATAAAAGAGTTAGTTAAAAAGAAAACACAGGATGATTCGTTTTCTAAACGAGAAAATCCCTTAAAGGAAAACGTAAGCATTAAATTACCGAAACTAAATATCGCAAAATTTTCTGGGGATTTTGTTGAATGGCTTTCGTTTTGGTCAGCTTTTGAAACAACCATTCACAACAATGACACATTAGATCCAGTAGATAAATTTAACTATTTAAAAAGTTTTCTAGCCCCCATTCCATTAAAAAGTATAGATGGATTTTGTGTCACTGCAGAGAATTATTTAAAGGCCGTCGATATTTTGAAAGAAAGGTACGGGAATAAGGATATGTTAATTTCGGTACATACAAATAAACTTCTTAATTTAACTCCACTCAGACACTCGAATGACACCAAATCATTTCGAAAACTTTTTGATGAGATACAAACGAACATTAGAAGTCTAGAGTCGCTTAACATTTCATTAGACTCTTATGGAAGTTTATTATCCCCCATTTTATTTAAATTATTACCGAGAGACCAAGTTTTGGAATTTAATAAAACGCATGAAGACTCAATTAATGTCCAAGATTTAATATCGTTCTTACATAAGGAATTAATATCCAGAGAGAAAATGTGTGTGTCATCACTGAATGAAATAAATGAAAAATCAACACAAAATAATTATGTTGCGCAGTCATTTAGGAAAAATCCTTCCTTTCCCCCCCGAGTCAACAAATTTAATACGCAGAGTAATAAATTTGATTCTCCGAATAGAAAATTACCGTCAGCGAGTGATTTATTGGTTCAGAACGAAAATGAGACTACTTGTGGATTTTGCTTTGGCAGGCACCAGACAAATAAATGTTTTAGCACTTGTAATTTACCGTTTGAAAAAAGACTTGATTTATTGAGAAAGAGAGGCCTTTGCTATATTTGTTTAGCCCACGGATATATTGGGAAATACTGTGTATCGAAGGATTTATGCGGTATTTGTAATTCGAGACACGCCCAGATAATGTGTAATAAAGAAATAAATTCAAAAGGGAAATCTACTAATTCAGAGAGTAGCGATGTTACGAGACCAATGCTGTCAAATCAGGATATAATTTCTAATGTCTATTTACAAACCTTGATAGTGGAGATCCGTAATGATAATCAATCTTCCGAATTTATTCGTATCATTTTAGATACTGGGAGTCACAATAGCTATATAACTAGATATGCTGCGAATAAATTGAAATTAAGGAAAATTCGATCAGAAACAATTAGACACGGACTATTCGGAGGGGTAGAAAAAACGAGTAAACATAATCGCTATGAATTTACTATCAGTAATTTAGATCATAGTTTCCGATTTAAAATGCAAGCTTTAGATGAAGGAAAAATTTGTTCAGGAGTAAATTTATGCCGCGATAGCGAAATGATAAAAATCTTAGAAAAAAGGGGAGTTCATCTGACCGATGTTCGTGAAAATAATCGACTATGTTTATATGAGAATAGTCCGGAAGAAGTACACATTTTAATCGGCGCTGACATGGCGGCGAAATTATTCACAGATAATATAAAATATTTTCCTGATTTGGGTATAACAGCTTTTGAAACAAAGTTAGGCTGAACAATTATGGGGAAAACAGAGGGTAATGGAAATGATTCAGAAAGTTCGTTGTCAGTTCTATCGCTGTCATTATTTACTTCAAATGCCAGTTTATCACAACTGTGGAACTTAGATACCTTGAGTATCACTAATGAAGATTATAAAAATAAAGACGATTTAGCAAGAGAGACTTATAACCATTTTCTTGAAACAGTCAAACGTGATGAAAGTGGCCGCTACGAAGTGACACTACCCTGGATTGTTGATAATTCAATTTTAGCGAGCAATCGCGTATTAGCCGAGAAACATTTGCGCAAGACAGAACAAAACTTATCAAAACAAATAAGAAAATACAATATGAAGAAATTTTTAATTTGTGGAAGGATAATAATATTATAGAAGAAATTTCAGACGATAAGGAGAATAAAGTACATTTCTTACCCCACAGACCAGTAATTAAAGAAAATAGTGAAACGACGAAAATGCGTCCGGTTTTTAATGCCTCCGCACATAATGCAAACTCTCCTTCTTTAAACGACTGTCTCACAAAGGGACCTAATTTGATTGAAATAATTCCGAGTATTTTGAATCGTTTTCGTAAATACAAAATAGGTATTTCTTCAGATATTGAAAAGGCATTTCTCCAGATAAAAATCACAGAAAAAGATCGCGATTTTTTACGCTTTCTCTGGTTCGACTCCAAACATAATTTGAAAGTTTATAGACATTGTCGCGTAGTCTTCGGACTCACTTCAAGCCCGTTTTTATTAATGGGTACACTAAACCATCTTTTAAGTCAAGTACCCGAACAGTGGAAAAATACAGCACGAATTTTGAAAGATTCATTTTACATTGACAATTCCATTACTAGTTTAAAATCGATTGCAGATACTGGAAAATTTATAACAGAATCACGGTGTATTTTATCATCAGCTCATTTTAATTTAAGATGTTGGCGATCAAATTTGCCTCAGGCCATGATCGATGTTTTTGAAGAAAATACAAAGTTAGCACCAGTTTTGGGATTGGTCTGGGACTTACAGCAAGATAGATTAATGTGTAAAATAGAAGAAAAAATTGAAACGAAAGAACCACTCACAAAGAGAAAAATTTTATCGGTTACCCAAAAGATATTCGACCCCATAGGATTCTCCGCCCCGAGCACTCTTATTCCAAAATTAATTCTTCAGGAAACCTGGAAACAGAAATTAAAATGGGATGAAGAACTTCCTGAAAATTTAAGAAAACAGTTTAAGACCTGGTTAAAACAAATTAAGTTTTTACAAGAAATTCAAGTTCCACGTTGGTTGAATGTATCGCCCGAAAATGAAAATAACATTTCCTTGCATACCTTTTCCGATGCGAGTAGACACGCCTATGCCACTTGCGTGTATCTTAGATGTCAAACACAAGAAGGAGTTAAAGTTCAGTTAGTCAATGCTAGAAGTAGAGTAGCGCCCATTAAAGAACTCACGATTCCTCGACTGGAGCTACTCTCGTGCCTCATTGGAGCTAGACTCGCTAAAACTATCATGAGTGATCTTCAGTTAAAACCAGAGAAGACAATCTTTTGGAGCGATTCCTCAGTAGCTTTAGGGTGGATAAGAAGAGAACAATCTTGGGGTACATTTGTCCAAAATAGAGTTTTAGAAATCAGAAGCCTTACCCAAGTTGAAGATTGGCGACATATACCAGGAAATTTAAATCCGGCAGACCTCCCATCCAGAGGATGTTCCTTTGAGCAATTGGAGAAATCACGATGGTGGGAGGGACCAGCTTGGCTGTATTTACCGGAAGATCAGTGGCCACAACCGGAAGAACACCCTGACGAGGATATAATAAATAAAGAAAGGAAAAAGACAATCCTAACACTTTTAGACAATGAAGACACTACTGATTTACATCGTTTTTATCGATATTTTTCCTCTTATAGAAAAAACATAAGAATGATTGCATTTATATATCGTTTTTATAACAACACAAGAAAGAAAGAAAGAATTTCATCACCTAACATCTCCGTTGATGAATTTGAAAAAGCAGAAAAAATACTACTCAGATTAGTACAAAAGGAATCCTTTTCAGGAAGCACAGATCCCAAATTAAGAACCTTAAGACCATTAGAAGATACAAACGGACTTTTGAGAGCAAAAACAAATATAATCTGTAGACAAGACAAAGAAGATTTTCGTTATCCAATAATTTTGCCCTCAAAACATCCTGTGGTACGGAAGTTAATTTTTGAAAAACATTTAGAAAATCATCACGCTGGAGTTAGCATACTAATGGCTCAACTTCGAGAAAATTTTTGGATTTTGAAATCAAGAAAGTATATCAGAAACGTCATTAGACAATGTGTTAAGTGTCAAAGATTCCAAACACCCAGAACAGAGGTCGAACCAGGAATCCCACTTGAAGACAGAATCAGAGATGCAGCTATATTTGAAGTGGTGGGAGTCGATTTAGCCGGTCCTCTATACCTTGCCGATGGTTCAAAGGTGTGGATAGCTTTATTCACATTCACCTGTGCTGTCTATCGAGCATTTGGAGTTGATAACATCTTTATCAGCTGAATGCTTTATGCAGTCCCTAAGAAGATTTATAGCACGGCGAGGCAGACCATATATAATTTACTCAGATAACGGAAAGAATTTTGTTGGCACTAACAGAGCCCTTTCTAGTGTGGATTGGCAAGCTATAAGTACATTGGCCTCCATTCAGAAGATCAGATGGAAATTCAACCCCCCTTCAGCCCCCTGGTGGGGAGGGTGGTGGGAACGCCTCGTGCGAACAGTGAAAGATATTTTAAGAAAAGTTTTGGGTCGCGCCTCATTGAATTACGAAGAACTGAGCACAATACTCTGTGACTGTGAAAATGTTGTCAATTCGAGACCGATAACATACATCTCCGAAGATAATCGCGATCCCGAACCTTTAACTCCATTGATGTTCCTTCAAGAACTGCCTACATCCGGTGTCCCAGATATAGATGCATTAGACTCCCAAGATCTTAACAGACGAGCAAGATATCGTCAAAGAATAAGAAATGATCTGCGAAACCGATTTAGAACAGAGTACTTAGGACAGCTGCGGCAACAGTCTATGAAGAAGAATTCCAAACCTTTGCAAATAGGAGACATCGTTCTTCTGGAAGATACCAACAAAAGACGTCTTCACTGGCCTTTAGCCAAAATAATTGATATATTTCCCGGAAAAGACAAAATAGCAAGATTGGCCAAAGTCCAAACAGAAAATGGCATTTTCCTCCGTCCTTTCCAACGCCTGTTTCCTTTGGGAATTGATGCAGCTAGCGATTCCCCATCAGATAACAGAATTCAGCAAAAGTGAACTTTAATCTCCCTAATGAACAACGAAAGGTTACTCCAGAAATCGATCAGACTAGAACCAGTGTAGAAAAGAGCCAACCATGTGACAGAAATATCTGTCCTGTGGTTACCAGAAGTGGACGACTAGTGAAACCGCCTCTGAGACTCCAATCTGGACTTCTAAATTCTTGAGTTCCTCCCATGGATCACAACTCAAGGTGGGAGGATGTTGCGAAATCAAGCAACTCCTCTTACCACTTACCCTTTGAAACAAGAACAAAAAACGCACCTGCAGTGTGTTACGTCAGACCTACTGCGCAACAGCGGACAGAACTTGTTTTCCTTTTTTTCTGTGAGAATTGACTCAGATTTAGATTAGAACAGAAACTAGATATGAACGTAGAGAAAAGAAAATAACTTTTAAAAAAGAAAACTTTAATACTCGAATTGTAATATAATGTAAATAATTTCTGTTTTGTGAGCGTCTAAGCAAGTTGTGTACGTTTTCAATAATGTTTAATGTAATACAGTTTTATTTACTTCGAAGATTCAAGACTTATTATTTGGATGTCGTCTTATTTAATGCATAGAATCCCCGGCTATTTCTCTTTAAGCGAAGGAAAGAACAGGTAGGACATTTAACTTTTATTTTATGATTGTATAAGTTGAAAGCTTTTTATTAGATAATAAGATTAATAAGAAAATTAGAAACAGAGAATAAGATCAGTAGTAACACTTTTCTTTAAAGCGGAAGTAGATTATTAAAAACATTAAACGGATTGATTCATTATCATTTTCAGTTTCGCTTATCTACTGCTGCAGTACAACAACTTAAATTATTAAAAAGCAGAAAACCAACGTTTAAATATGCACAAACAAAACGTGAAAAGCAGCAAACAGTTGTTTCGAATCTACTAGCGAGATTCTTCTTCAGTGCAAGATGGAGCAAGACACAGCGTGCTAGAAAAAGCAAGGCTGAGCAGATTCGCTAGTAGATTCGAAACAGCTGTTTGCTGCTTTTCATATTTTATTTGTGCATATTTAAACGTTGGTTTTCTTCTTTTTAATATTCCTGCACAAAGGCTTTAATTTCTATTTTAACTTAAATTATGTATCAAGATTTCTCATTATGTATCAAGATTTACTTTCTCATCTCATTAGATAAAATTAAAAGGTAATCTATTTATTTACAAGAGTTATGTGTGTCATTTTCCTAGCTCTATTTATAAAATCTAAAGCTAATCTTTTTATTAACATGAGTAATCACATACTTGTACCATTATAAATTCAGGCAATAAATTTAAAGAAAATGATATATATCAGCAGTAATATAAATAGATTCTAACATTTTGTAGATGATTCAGTAGGGTTGTTGGAGGTATTTTCGCGATTTTGTTTTTATCATTTTATTCGCCAATAATTTAAATTCTCTCCCCGTGCATTTCTATGTAACGGCTAATTTTGGCGAATGTTTTGATTCTCAAATTGGCTTCGGTTCTATAGGGTGTTGGCGTGGAATTATGCGTAAGGAGCCATCCAGAAATGATGTCACGCTTGGAAGGGGGTGGGGTTAGTGAAATTGTGACAGTTTGTGACAAGGGGGTGGGAGGGGGTAAGAAGAAGTGTGACATCACACATTTTGGTTAAACATTAAAGGTCTTACTATCATTGCATTGACATTAGAAGGCTTACTATCACCGAGGATGAGTGTGATGACAAAATGTCTGTATACTCTATGGACGAGCATATATCTTCTCCAAGGGAGAAAGAGTCGTAATAGTAAATGATTTGGAGTAATTTCTATTTTATGATGTAATATATAATTTTATAAATGTTCATATTAATGTGACAAATGAAATGTTATTGCGATTCCATTTAAGTAAAACTAATATTGAGGTTTCTTCTTCAAAATCAATCTGTTTTAAAGTATTTTGTGTTCATAAAGTAAATATAAGATTTAAAAACCAAATATATTAAATTCCATTTCAAATTCTAAAATACTACTGTTTTCAATTGCTCTTTCATATTAATATTTTATTATTATTGTGTATTATGTTTTTTAGTATAAACTTTAATCTTATTTCATACAAAATAAGTACACGAATCATTTTTATTGTTATGGTCACAAATGTCATTAAAAAACATTGTTAAAGTTCAAAAATAAAATTTGAAATATAACCTATAACATAGTGCTTTGTTTCCGAGCTGCAAGTATATGTTTACGTAATATAGCGTGACATGTGACAAGCGGAGGGGAGGGGGTATGGTGAAGTGTGACATTTTGTGACAAAGGGGAGGAGGGGGGTAAAAAATTTTGAAAAAAAGTGTGACATCATTTATGGATCGCCCCTAAGTGGATCATTCTGCTCCTGCCCGCTCATCATGCAACATCTCTTTTATTTGGCGGGCCACCCCATCAATATAACATGTCATGAAGTTACAATAAAATACCATTTTGAAATTTTCAATTTGGTTTGCAGTTAATTTTGTTAGGATTGGAGCCCACACAAATGGGTTCTTGCTTAAAACGTTATGTGCTCATCATGTAAGATCCGGCCAATCTATAATCAGATGTATGGGGGCTTCTCCCAATTACCATCGGCATTTTCTGAAAAAATTACGTTTTTCTATAGAAAATTTGCAAACGATTTGTTTTACACCTTAATATATGAATTATTTCACAAAATTGATATTATTTACATTTAATAGCCTTTCATCAATATATACAAGTAGCGTTTACGTTACTCTTTCGTTAAAATTATTTTAGTGTGTGTGATCCCGTAAAAAAATGAACGTATCGAGATGAAACGTTTGTACACGCACGGGATTATTTAATCCCAAGAAGTATATTTCTCCCCTCGTAGCGAGCAAAGAAAAGACATTCCTTCACTCACCCCTTCTCGACCTTGACGTTGAAAGGTACGAATCATGTCAGAATCGTCCTCAAAAAAATTATCCTTTTCTTCAGAGATAAAAATGCGATTGGGGGTGAGATTTATTCCAACGCGTGTGCTTACAGGTTAAATCTCGAAAACATATTGGTTTTAAAGGTTTCTAAAGATAAAAGAAAACTTTTAGAAATTGTGGATAACTCGAAAAAGCTACTTGTATATTTCGTACTTGGTTATATTATATTTTGGAAGATTAAGAAACACTTGTCTCTCTCTTTTTTTTTTTTTTTTTTTTTTTTTTTTTACAACTAAATCTTAGTATGTTTTATGGGATGTATAATTGTATACAACATGCACAGAGATATACTCAAAATAATTATTTTCATTCACAATTAATTATCTTGTATAGACGGCATTTGCTGAAAACTCGTTTTCAAATGTGTTGCACGTTTTGCAGCTGTACTAAATTTTAGTATTATGACCGCCACTACCGCGTCTGTTGTGTAAATCCAAATTCGTATGTAGGGTTTCTCAAAATCATATGAATACATTGCCGCCTGTTGTTGAATCGTATGCTTAGTCGTAAAAAAAAACCCACCAGAATAACTTCACACAAAATATATTATACTACAGTATAACTTCGAATATCCGGCATTATCGGGACCGAGACTATGCCGGATTTTTGAAAATTGCGGACTTTTGAAGCAATATCAAAACTAGCGACCAGGAATATCAAAACTAGTACTGTATTCTTAATATTGCATTTAGCCGTAATTTAATTTATTATTAAGTGATAATTATGTAAGAAAAAGAAACAATTAAATAAATAAAAAAAAACTTACTTTAATGGATATTTTCTATGTTACAGAAAAAAAAATGTCTAATGAAGAGTGACATTATATCTTCAGTTGTACTCTCTTAAAACGAATGAGTGGATTTGCCTACTCAAGAATGAGCACTAATTTATTGGATCGTGAATGAGTTGATTTTTAAACGCTTCACTCAACTTGATTTAAGCTCTTATTCTTCTATTTTACTCAACGAGAGCGACCGAAAAACAACTCAACTTGATTAGCACGCTAGTTTCCTGCCGCTCTTTTGCGAGTCGTTCTCAGATTCGTTCGTCTCGTCTTAAGCCGCTATCAGATTCACCAACTTTTCGAGCAATTTTTGAGCCAACTCTTGATTTCCTCCAACTTTTCGCGAAATGTTGTCTCGACACCCAGTGTGATAGCAAACAGCAATATCCCCAACTTTTTATCCGCATCTCAAAAAAGTCTGTCCTAGCCGCAACTTTTCCTCCCACCTTTTAACATTTCAGCGAATCAGAGATAAGCGATTGATACGAAAATGCGATAAATATTGACGGCTGGTACTAGTAGTACTGGTTTTCCCGGGTTTTCCTCCAACTTTAGCAAAGACAATTGTAACCTTTTTCTCCCTTTCAACTGGAAAAAGTTGGTGTTAAAATCGGCTGTAAAGTTGGTTGCTCGAAAAGTCGGTGAATCTGATAGCGGCTTTATCGTGTCTCTGGCCTGCTTCAAGATGGACGCTGATGTGTAGATAAATATGTAAACATTCAAGAAGTTTTCTTAAAGAAGGAACGAAAGGATGTGTCTGTTTTATTCGGTAAGTTTTATAAAAGCATTTAATTTATCCTTACTTTTTAGTGGAATTGCATGTAATGATTTAAATTTATAATTTTTAATGCACGTTGTAACACATTCTCCCTCCGTCACGCTGCAGGCAGCTAATTTTAGAAATGCTTCTATATTTTACAATTATTCTGCCTTTTTATTTTTTACTTATTTATTTCCGTTTAAAATGTCCTGTTTATTACTTTGTTGAGAAATAAATAAATAAGCTGATCATAGCGTCATGTTAAAGCAAGGGTCGGGGGAGGTGAAAATAATAAAAGTTTACTTTTTCGTGTGACGAAACTTTTTGTCAGATATTTTGTAATTTCTAATTTTGTATAATCTAAGTATTTTGTAAAAATAATTTTTCAGATAAATCATATCAAACAAAAATACGTTTTATAATTTGTAGTAAATAATTTTGTGAAAAATTACTAGAATTCCTCCCTAAAATTTTCCAGAGAATTGTTTCTTTCTCCAAATACAGAATTTTAATTCAAGGTTGGTATTCACTTATACATTTTTTTCAATCTAATTATATTTTCAAAAGTCAATTTTATTCCTTAGAAGTACAATAGTTTATTTCTATACAATACTATTTGTGTAAAAGAATTCAAATAATTACATAAACAGTGTTCTACTGCATCCATTCACCATCACTTTTCAGCAATTCCCTTTCAAATTTTCCGAGAGCTATATTTTCCAATTTACCTTCCTGACAATAGTGGTAGCCGGGGTAAAATGAGTATATTTTTTATTATTATTTTACCACACAAAATTTTTTGAAAAATTAAAAGTGTGAATGAAATGGTCACATATCTGGCAATATTTAAACTTTGTAAAAACAAACTAGCAGCATACTATTTTTTTTCTTTTCTTACTGGTATGGTGAATTATTCATTTGTCCCTCATTTCAAAAGATTTAAATAAAAAATAAGATAATTTTGGTATAACCAATCACTAAATTCTTTTCACAATTATAAACATGGGTGCAAGACCTTCAGTCTCGGAAAGATTTTTGGCTGGTTGTAAATTATATTTTATATTGAAATAATAGCAATTTTACTAGCAAAAACTTTTAATTGCTCTTTTTTATTGTAAAAAATCCATTTTCAGCCATAAATCAAGACATTGAGATTGTCTAGCCCATCGCCAGTAGGTTATACCTAGTATTCGGAAAAGTTTTCAGTCTTGGCTTGGATGGACTTCTTGCACACATGATAAAATCATTTTTATTGTTGTTTTTCTGTATCTTTTTTCTCCCCCCCCCCCAAAAAAAAAAAAAAAATATATATATATTTATGCTGCAAAGAAAATATTTCTGTTAAAGACTATATATACAGGGGTCGGTGCCGGTTTTTATTCTTGGGGCCCATTTTGTGAAAAGTAAGTTAATTTTGTGAATTTTATAATATTTTTGTGAAAAATAACATTTTGCAATGAAAGTTGAAATCCAGTGAATCAAATTCGAACCAAGAATTTATGAATAAAAATATTCTTTAAATCCCCTTGCTACAGTTTTTGTTTTTCGTGACCTGATCTTATTTACAAATTACACATTTTTAAAACACTTTTTATGAAAAAGAATGTTACAAAATAGCCTATTTTATTAAAAGTAATTTTGCGAAGGGGCCTGTTTTATTAAGTTCATTTTTATGAAGAGACCCATTTTATTAAATTTATTTTTCTGAAGGGGCCCTATTTTATTAAATAGATTTTTGTAAAGGGGCCCTAAATAGGCCACAAATTTCACCTGGATTGACCCCTGATATATAATCTATTTTTGTAAAATCTTGTTTGATTTCATTTGTTAAATGCTTTATTATTACAAAATGTTTGTCTATCTCTATATACATATTTATTAAATAAGAAAAGCAACCAAGTATGCTAAAAATCAACATAAAAAATTTGGCAATTTAGTCATAAACAAAGAAAAAAATTATAATTTAATATTTGATCAGTAAAAGAAATACTAAAACTAAAGTGTCTATCATTAAATAAAAGCGGTGCTGTATCTAGCTATACTAACAATATTTTTTGTTGTTCTGAGCATATTTAAATATTGGTGTTTTTGACTCTTAAAATGCAGTTTAAACCTATGTCACGTCAAAAACTGGTTTTTGATGGCTTAAACCCAACCTTGATTTCTTGTCACATAGGGTAAAATAGGTATTATAGTCCATCTTTTTTATGAGAGTTTGTCAAGATATGAATGTATGAAGATGGATCAAAATTGAAAGACCTTTGAGAGCAAATTGTTATTGATCCTATGCTTAAATGTGAAATTATGCTATAAATTAGTCGCGAACATCTGTTATCTGCGCTGCATGTTGGAATGTAAGTAACATTAAAAATCGCTGTTAATTGACAATTTCTCAAAAATCACGTTAAAGTATCATATTTTCAGCCATAAATTAAATTAAAACACATGTTCTAACTATACTAAATTATTAAATTGGGTGGATTAAAAGAGGACAAATAGTAAAAAGAATCGGAGCAACCCATGGAAGTTAAACCAAAGGTTCTTGCTGTAGTGAATCCAATGTTTGGTGGCTGGGTCCTTGTGAAATTCGGTGTAAAGAAGTCTGTTCAAGAATTTACAGTTCTTATTATTGATATCCCTGATGAAGATAAATACACTGTAAAGTTTGCAACAAAGTAATCTGCCGGAATATTTTATGTCTTCCCTGAGAAAGACGACATTGCTGATGTGCAGGCATCCTGAATTGTTAGGAAGTCTCTCAACCAAGCTGCACCGGTCATTGCTGTATACATTTTGTATATAAATTTTCATTCACTTACAGCTAGTTAACTTTATAAATTGCTTTTGATTTAAAATATTTTTTAATTAATTTCTCATTTTTTCCTACAGATACTTATGCTGATATCTATCTGCTTTTGAACTGCATTAAATTAAAAAAAAAAAAAAAAAAAAAAAAAAAAAAAAAAAAAAAAACTTTAAAAATGAAACACTATTAGGAACATGATTCAGAGCATGGACGTAAACTGATGTTGTGAAAATTGGGAGCAGTTTTGGGTGGGTGGGGAGGGGGCTAGGATAGGATTTGTCTGTACTTGCATCTTATTTCTATTAGTTTCATAAGTGTTTTTATTTGTAAAGAAAAAAATGTAAACAAACTGAAAGGGACAGGTTTTTGTCTTCCTACCTCACCCCAGTTTACATATATGATTCAGAGGATGGAAGTACAAAACTCTTAAATGGTTTACACATTAATTATATTGTAATTCAACTATAACCAGCATATATCCATTTTACTCTGAAGCACGGGGTAAAATAGGTATAGGTTTTTCTCTAATATCTCATTTGCATTTTGCAATTTGTTTGCGGCATTGTATAGTTGATCTTCACAGTGCCCCTTGTTGTTTACTTTAATCTTTGATTGCAGAATTTTATTTTATTTTTTAGACAATACTTTCCCTTTTAGAACAGATTCTGAAAGGTAAAAGTAATTTCTCAAAAAAATAAAAATTCTGCAATCAAAATCGGAAAAGTAAACAGGTGCCGTGAGGATCAAGCTCAGATATACAATGCGCGACCACCACCACCAAAAAAAAATTCAAAATGTCGAAATGCAAATAAGATTAGCAAAAAAAACCTTCCCATAAAAATATGAATAGCCTTAACTCGCAAGTATCTTCACATAACGGGGCAGGAAAAAAATACAGATTTTGTCAAAAGTTAAAAAGCACTAATTTTATTAAAATGCAAATATCGCCAGAGAACTTAAAAAAATTTCAGTAAAGAATCATGAAAAAAAAATTTGTCAAAGGATCTCGGGGGGGGGGGGAGACGACGACATAAAGTTTTTGCAGTATAAACAGTCCTTTTATTCTAGTCAACACTAGGGATGCACCGAATATTCGGTATTCGGCCATGTTACCGAATACTTAAGGAAAATTTTTTAAACATATTTTTAAAAAATTTATACAACTTCTACATTTAACAATCAACTTACAAAGATATTCAGAATAATTAGAAACATAATCATATTTAAATAAAAGAGAATGTTATTACATTATTTATTTGCTGTTTGTTAAGTATTATGTAAGAAAATTAACCAATCACGAGGATTTTCATAGAAATTAATTATGTACAAATGCAAGTTCCTAAATTTTGTCTAGCAAATAATCTGTTTCTTGCTAAGATTTTAAGAACAATTTTTAGAATCTCTGAAAATGATTGTCCACTCCAGACACCTATCTAGGATGTATTTAAAAACTTCCTTGCTTAAATTAAAGGGAGTAGAACAATTATTCTTGCTAAGTTGCCACCATATAAAATTTGAATTGATTTGTAATATTTGTTTACTTTTACTTCAGTCTCTTCCTGACAAACAAATAATATATGATACTGTACAATTTTTCTTCCAATTTTTTCACTATTAAACTTTGATTTTAAAATGTTTCTTTTAGAATTTAAGAAAATTTTATTTATCTGTATTTATTCTCAGTAGAAGCCACGAAATTTAAAATTTTACTAATTTAAAAAGTTTTATAACTATCCTCTTCTTAAATAACTCAAAGCAGATTTTTTTCAGTATAAAGTTTACTTGTAATTGAAACTCTTGTTTATTGAAATATAAGTTTCTGTATTGAATAGTATGTAAAATTGTTTTAAAATTTAATATTTTAATGCCTTTAAACTTTGAAATATAAAAGTATTTGACAAGCCGAATATTCGGTATTCGGCTGAATAGTTACTATTCGGCAGGCCGAATATTCGGTATTCGGCCTAGCAGTTACTATTCGGCTGGCTGAATATTCGGTATTCGGTTCACCTCTAGGCCGAATATTCGGTATTCGGCCAAAATCACTATTTGGTGCATCCCTAGTCAACACTGTCTTCGCTAAAATTTTTGGTATTTTTTCATGATGAAGTCACAATCACCCCCTCCCTCCCCAGCTTATCAATTTAGCCATAATTTCATATTCTAAAAAAATTAATAAATGAAAATGATTTGAGAAATATATCATACAACAGTAAAATTTTAAAACATTTTACTTTTTCATATCATCAGGGCAGAAACTAGTTTCTTTCAGTAAGTGGCAAAAACTAATACTAATCCTGCAGTGATTCATAATTCATATATGTAGGTATTTGATATGTAAACAATTAAGCTAAAAATTAAAATTGAAGATTATGAATGTTGTTCAAAGTAGCAAGTCAGATTTAGAGATGCTCTGAATAGTGATTTTGGCCGAATACTGAATATTGAGCTAGCCGAATAGTAACTGTTTGGCCGAATACTTTTTATTTCAAGGTTTAAGGTATTAAAATGTTATTTTTTAAAACAACTTTACATAATATTTAATAAAACAATTACATTTTGATAAATAAGCTCTTTATAAGTAAATTTCATATTGGAAAAAAAACTTGCTTTGAGTTTATTTAAAGGATAATAAGACTTTTTATTAATAATGAAATTTTAAATTTAATGGTTTCCTCTATGAATTAAAACAGTAAAAGTGGAAAAATTGGAAGAAAAATCGGTTCAGGTCGATTTGAGGCTGAGTGTGAATTCCTGCAAGTTGGGTTCAGGTTAAACCCAAATTTTCAAAAGTTAGTTTGGTATATTTTTTTAAGTTTATCCCTGTTATAATAAACGTAGATATTTGTGTATATGTTGTTTTCTAAAGAGATTTCCGTTTTTTCTGCAACCCTTTGGCAAAGTTTGTTTTTTCTGCAACCAGACTTGTATAAAACCAAAAACTTTCCATGTGCATAAATATTGGGTCAAAAACTATCTGCACATTAATTTAATGTTTAATAACGTAAAATACCGTGTTGTTATTTTAACAATATGAGTTAAAAAGAGTATTTTTAAAATAATTACCATTTAAATTAAAAATAATTAGTATTAATCAAAGAATAATTATTTTGGTTAAAAAAAAAAAAAACCCAGCTAAAAATGCATAAGAAGGGCAGAAATAATGTGACATTGCTACTGAAACAACAAAATCACCTTTTCTAGGAAGAGGTATCCATTCATAGGTATCATCATTAAAGAGACTGGTGAGTTTTTACCGCGCCCCTTTGACAAAAATCATGTTTTTTCCTTTTGTCTTTGACGAAATTCTCGTTTTTTCTGTGATCATTTGATAAAATTCTCTTTTTTTCTCGATTCTTTGATGAAATTCACATTTTTCTTAGATTCTTTCACGAAATCAGTTTTTTCCCAATCTTTTGACGAAATTTGCATTTTCCTACGATCTTTTGACGAATTTCGTATTTTTTCATGCATTTTTAACAAAATTCTCGCTTTTTTCACAACACTTTTGACGAAATTCTCGATTTTTTGAAGAAAGTAGTTTTTTACACGATTCTTTTACGAAATTTGCATTTTTTCAGAATCTTTTGGCAAAATTTAGGGCTTTTCCGCTATGTTTTTAAGAAATTTTTTTTTTCCTGAGCCCCTTTGCCGAAATTTGCATTTTTCTAAGATTCTTTGATGAAATTAGCTTTTTTTCGCGATCCTTTGACGAAATTAACGTTTTTTCTGCGATATTTTTACGAAATTTGCATTTTTCCTGCGATTTTTTGACGAAATACGTGCTTTTTTCTCAGCCTTTAGCGATATTCATATTTTTCCCGTAATCCATTGATGAAATAAGTTTTTTCTGCGATTTTTTGACGAAATTTGCGGGATTTTTTTTTCACGATCCTTTGACAAATTCGGGCTTTTTAGAAATGCTTTTAAGAAATTCTTTTTTTTTTTTTTTTTTTTTTTTTTTTTTTTTTTTTTTTAACGATTCTTTGACGAAATTATAATATAGAGAATATTTTTAATTTTTTGGTATTAAAAAAAAAAAAAAAGTTACAAAAATAAGTTTTTTTCTACAAATTTTTCTGCAAGGTTCCGAATTTTTGGAAAATCTTCTGCGCGTGTGTCTATATTATACAACTGTGTCTGCAACCCTTTGGCAAAATTTGTGTTTTTTCTCTGCAACCCTTTGGCAAAATTTGTGTTTTTTCTCTGCAACCCTTTGACAAAATTTGTGTTTTTTCTCTGCAACCCTTTGACAAAATTTGTTTTTTCTCTGCAACCCTTTGACAAAATTTGTGTTTTTTCTCTGCAACCCTTTGACAAAATTTGTGTTTTTTCTCTGCAACCCTTTGGCGAAATTTGTGTTTTTTTCTGCTATCCTTTGACAAAATTTTCTTCAACCCTTTGGTAAAATTTGTTTTTTCTGCAACCCTTTGGCAAAATTAGTTTTTTTCTGCAACCCTTTGGCAAAATTAGTTTTTTTCTGCAACCCTTTGGCAAATTTTTTTTTTTCTGCAACCCTTTGGCAAAATTTTTTTGTTTCTGCAACCCTTTGGCAAAAAATTTTTCTGTACCCCTTTGGCAAAATTTTTTTCTGTACCTCTTTGGCAAAATTTGTTTTTTTCTGCAACACTTTGGCGAATTTCCCTAAATCAATTCATGAATCAGTCGCGGAAAAAAATTGAGAATTTCTTCAAATGATCATGGAAAAATACCAGATATTTTGTCATATATCTCAGAAACAAATGGTAATTATCTTCAATTGGTTGTTGAATAAAATTGCTATTTTCGTAAAGAGTTCAGAAAGAAATTGCGAATTTCGTCAAAAGATTGCGCAAAAAATAATCGGGAATATCGATAAACTTATTTGGTGAAAAATATTACAAATTTCGTCAAAAGGTCGCGACGAATAGTGAATTTTGTTAATTAGTCACAAAAAGATATCGCGAATTTTACTGTTCGATTGCACAAAACTCAAGAGTTTTGCCGTCAAAAATCAACCCAACCCAATTTATTGCTTGGGTAAATTGCAGGGAAATGAATTTCCGCTTTTTGTATGTTTCAGGCACTTTCGTATGAACTCATCATTACGTCTGTTTTGAAATTTTAAGTTAAAATCATTTAAACGTTTTAAATCGATAACATTGTTTTTGCACATTTTCATTTTAGGAACAATACTTTGATCCTATCACTCAAGCTGCTATGGTTGAATGGAGGTTATGGCAACAATGAGGTTAAATTTAACACCAGCCCAAAAGAAGTACCAACAAAGAGGACTATCAAAGAGACACGTGATAATCCTGAAGAGGTGTATTATCAGCAAGAAAGGTATAAATTTACATATTAATCTTAAATATATTTAAGTTTTGATTTTGTCATGGAATTTCATTTTTTTTGTGTGTGTGTGTGTTTAGTAATTAACACTGTATTGGGCCAGTGTGACCTTACAGATACATATGTGGAAAAAAAAAATCTGTTTTCATATTAGTAAACTTCATACCTAGCATCTATCTTTCCTATCCCAATAGCAGAAAATTTACTTTTAATGTTTTTAAGCATTTTACTAATTTTTATTAATAATAATCTTAAGTTTTAGTAATAAATAATAAAGAACTAAACATAATATAAAGTTGGAAAAAAATCCAATGGAAAAAAAAATCTGCGACGCATGTCACCCGTCAGGAACTTTCTGCTACCAGGTTTCCTATGTGTTTGGAATGCAGTGCTATGCAGTTTTAGTTCACTTATTTAGTATCGTCTATCAGTCAGATACATTTGCCCAATAACATAAAACAGCATATAAAATTTGATTTTGTCATAACATTATGCAAGTTAGAAAAACAAGTCTGTATTTCTGAAATAGATATTCCTAACATGTATTTAATATGAAAAGCATTTTTATTAATAGTTAAAAAAAAAAAAAAAAAAAAAATTGCAATTGAATTTTCAAAATTCACTGTTTATAGAAAATTTTTTAACGTAAATTTCAATGAAAGTAAGCCTTTAAATATTATTTTTTCATTTTCTTACATAATTATAACTTTGTTATTAAATTATGATTAAAGGTACCATTAAAAACAGTGAAAGTTTTGATTATCTTTGTGAAATCCAGAATTTTTATAAATCTAGTCTTAGTCCTGATACAGGATTTTCGAGGTTATACTGTATTAAATTAGACATGTATCTCTGACACATGACATGCATTTGACTGTTGGAAGAAAATTGCCGCCTGACTGCTTAGATTTTATGGGGTAAGGTTAAACATCATTGTTGTAATAAAACATTTCATATTTAGAATAAATTTAAATGTAGTTTCATCCCCCCCCCCCTTCCAATGTATACATTTTGAAAATGGCAACAAAGGGGAATTTTCAACAATATTTTGTAATGTTGCTTAAGACCTTTTAAATTTGTTTTTAAAATAGAAATTTATTTTAAGATTGTATCAGAAGTAGGGTGTCAACGGTTTAAATCGTGATTTTAATCAAGTGATTTTTTAAAAAAAAAATCATTGATTAAAATCAAAAATTTTTTACTGTTTTAAATGACATAAAAAAGTATTCAAATTATTGTGACTTATGAATACACAAAACAAAGCTTTAAATAATTGTTTCCAAGTATAATTCCTGAGTATTGCGAAAAATTTTAAGTACAGTAAGTTTGTAAAAACCATGTTTTTTTTATCTAACAAACATAAAAAGCATTTAATTTAAAAATATTTAAATCTAATATAACTTTCAATGTCATAATTTCCTTTTAATAATCAAGTTATTATTTTATATACAATAAACACAGCAATAGTGTCAATGATTTTAATCAATTGATTTAAATCAGATGATAAAATCACATATTTTCTGATTTTTTAAAATGTTGTGAAAAAGCATGATAATCAATAATGAAAACGATCACTAAATCACTTGTAAAAAATGTAATATTTGTTATTGTTAATTATAACAATATTAAACTGTGTAAAAAGATGTTATTATACATTTAAAAAAATCTAACTAAATGTTAAATAACTTTAATACATTATAATATTTAGTAGCTGTTCAAATATTTTAATGTTGTGGGGAAAAATATCTGATTTAAATTTCAAAAATACAATTTTTGTACTCTATTTATAAATTATGCGTAAGTTTGCTGTATACATTGCTACAATTTTTGATCAATTTGATAGACATACGCTTTAAAACCTGTGTAAAATTACTGGCTGCTTTATGAATTTATCAAACTATTATTTATCACCTTTTTTCAACCACTTTTTCAAAAATGTAGATTGTGTTCTTAATTAAACAGTTAATTGTTTAATAATTACAAAATTTAATCTGTATCATCAATTTAAAATTAAATGCAATTTATCAATAACTTTAAAATACAAGCAGTATTTAATATTGGTTTACATAATTATTATAAAATATTAATGCACATAATGCTGTATGTTACTAAAGAAATTTTTTATTTGCAGTTTTTTGTAATTTCTATAATTACATAATTAAAATTTTATTAATTAAAGCAAAAAAACATAGATTATGTTAGTAATTGGAGGGTTATTCATTTTTGAAATGCTTAATTCTTGGTAGATGTTAATATTTTAACACGGGGGAAAAAAATAAAAAAAATCAGATTTAAATTTTAAAAAAATCAGATTTTTTTTACACCCTAATCAGAAGTAACATGATAAACAAGTGGGTAAGTGTGATTGCACAGATAGTTTCATTTTCCATTTTATTCACAATTAGCCGAATTTTCAGTGGTGTAACTTTATATAAAGCTAAAAGTTTTAGTGTATGTTTTTTAAGAATATGCATGGGGAGGCGGTTTTGTGTGTGTGTAGGTTTTTATTTTTGGGGCCCATTTTGTGAAAAGTAAGTTATTTTTGTGATAAATAACATTTTGTAATGAAAGTTGAAATCATGTTACTCAAATTTAAATGAAGACTTTGACAAAACTTCTTTAAATCCCCTTGGTAAAGTTTGTTTTCAGTGAGCTGGTTTTATTTACAATTTACACATTTTAAAACAGTTTGTGTGAAAAAAGAATGTTACAAAGGGGCCTATTTTATTAGATTTTTGTGAAAGGACCCTAAATTTTGCTTGGAACGACCCCTTATATATATATTCATATTTAGAATAAATTTAATTTTTAAAGTTTCATTTCCCCCCCCCCCCCCCGCCTAATTATTGTTTAAAAAGATATGTTTGTATACATTTTGAAAATGGTAACAAAGGTGAATGTTCAACAATATTTTAAGAAGTTGCTTAAGACTTTAAGAATTTATTTATATTTACTTTAATCTAAAAACTAATATTTTAAAAGATTCATAATCCTTTGCATTACAATTATTGCTATTTAACTTAATTTCAATATTTTCTTTTAACACAGGAGAATAGTGACCTCATGAAGGAATGCAATTCCGCTGCGAGGAGTGGAATTCAACAACCCTATCGAATCTCTCAAGGATCTTCAGCAGAGAATAATACATATTTTCTTGTCTTGACAAGAAAATTTTAAATAAAAATATTTACATGTCCTGTTAAAGGTGTTGTCAAAACACTCCATCTGTTGTTAAAATTGCTATCAATGCTACATTTGTTTTTTCTTTTTGTTCAATAAAATTGTTAGTAAATAATGTTGTTTCTTTCCCCAACGATATTCTAAATTCCATATTTGGCTCCTGCTTTTGGCATAAAAAGCTACAATCTTATGCCATTTTAAAGTTTTACATTTCTTTAAAAGTTAGTAGATTTAAGAAACATTGGATAAAATCAATGGTCAATTGTAACAAAACAAGATTAAAAAAGAATAACTGCAAGATAGTACCTAATAGGTTGGTATTTATCCAATCAAGACATTGTTCCTTCTAACCCAGTAGCTAAATTTTAAAGTTATACTTGAACATAATTTCAAGTTTCAACAAATGTTTTAAATGATATAAAGAATTAAGTTGATCCATTTCTAAAGTTATTTTGGTGCATAATTTATTTGTAAATATATGAACTGCTTTAAATTGACATTTAGCAAGTGCTAATTAATTAGCATAAAAAAGCTTAACAATTAATATTTCTTTAAAAGTTAGTCAATTTAAGAAGTAGTGTGAATTAAATCAAAGGATAATTACAACAAAGTATATAATGGGTTAGTGTTTATCTTTTTTGAAATATTTTGTTTTACTTATTACAGCCTAACAATAGCAGTGTGACAACACTTGTGATAATGTTAGTTCCACGGGGAAGTTATTTTCAAATATCTTGCTTGGATTTTAATATTTGTACAGGCTTCTTTTTGCATATGATAGCTGAAGACAATCTATATGCTGGCTAGTTTTTACTTTTTTAACTTAGGTTTTATATTTTATTTTAAATACTTTAATTTTCGGAACTGATTCTAAAATTGATATCTTAATACAGTAAATGCTCGATGGGACTCATATGTGTTCATAAAGTCAAAAGTTCGTAAATGGGAGTAACATTAGTTCAGCGAGATGCTGGACGGGACCAGTACACCAGTTCGTAAAATCGTCTACTGTATTAAAAAACTAACCAAAATTGCAAAATTAAAAATAAGCCTGCATAAAGATCCTATGGCTCCCCCCCCCCCAAAAAAAAAAATTATATGTATATATATATATATATATATATATATATATATATATATAAATCCAAACAATGTATTTGAAAATAACTTCTCCATAGGATTAACACCATCATTTCTGGGCGATTCCATGGAGAGAGTGTCACACACATAACGCAGGCTTTAATTTGCATTTATTCAATTATTTATTAAATTTTAATGTTAATTCTGATTTTAAGTGGTATGGTAAATAAGTTACCATATTTTTAAATTTAAATGTGTGGCAATAAACCTCACAGAAGTATATTATTTAATTACATTACTCAAAATGTGCTTTTTTCCTACTTCGGAAAAAAGCACATTTTGCGTAATGAAATTTAATGATATATTTCTGGGAGTTTTATTTCCACACATTTAAACTAAAAAATATGGTTATAACTTATTTACCATACCACTTAAAATCAGAATTAGCATTAAAATTTGATAAATAAATGAAAATTAAAGCTCTCATTAGGGGCTATGCATATATAACGTTATCATTTTAGGGGGGAGGGGGGGTCTGGCACATGATATCGTAAGATATCTCAAGGGGGGGGGGGGAGTTTGTCTTTTGATATCGTTATCATTTTTGATCCAACCAAAATTTTCTCTTCTTATTTGTAACTTGTTCTTTACATAAAAATAGTATGGCATCTTTCTTAGTATGTTATCTATTTTTATGAAAATACAAAGTTATTAGTATTAAAATCACTAAATGATTACAAAATTATTCAATTCCAAATAATGCAATACCCCAATGTTTGGCTTTCCTATTCTTCTGTCATACGTGTATGCATATACAATCTGCTGTTTGGCAAACCATATGCGAACTGTTTCTTTTAAGTGTTATTTGAGATACCGTTATTTCATATATAAAATTATACTTTATTGGCTTCTCTTTGAATCAATAAAGTATGGGAAAAATAAATGTAACCATATTTGTATATCACTCCAAACATAAGAAAAAATTTCCAAAAATCTAAAGAATTTTTATACATTGATAATGATATCATTACCGGGGGGGGGGGGGGTCAAGGGATGATAACGTATGATATCGTAAGGGGGGGAGGGGGTCCAAAATTACCAAAAAGTTGATAACGTTATATATGCACAGCCCCTTACATGTGACTCTCTGCACGGAATCGCCCTTCTATACTTTTTCAGCGACTAGTGTAGGATCTTAAGGCTGTTCTTAATGGCTCTGCTCAACAAGCACAAAACGTTTTGATACATTTACAAATTCATTTTTTAATGGAAAGATATAAAATTGGAAAGCCTGGTTATGAAAGCTATTTGGAATTGAATTTTCCATTTTTTTTAAATCAATAAATTACCTATTGAGTTATAAACGATTTTGTTCACATGACAAACACGTTTTCGCCCGCTCTTGAGTGTTTTTTCTCCTTTCATGCAGAAATTAAGTTTAAAACATCCACTTTGACACCATTTTCTGAAAGATGTATTGCGTTTGCAAAAAAATGAAAAAATCAGCTTGATTACATAGTTTCTGAACACCCAGCTAGTTTCATGCATTTTCAATCAAAAATAAATTAAAACTTATGTCAGAAAGTTGCCCTTTTGGATTTGAGAAGTCAGCTTTTAAAAGTTGTCATTGGGATTTTTCCTTTCCTTGGTGATTTCAAGTTTACATTTAGATATTTTTTCAATTTTTTTTTTTTTTTTTTTTTTTTAATTTACGTTAAATACTTAAGATTGGTTTAATTGTAATTTTTAGTTATAAATCATATTTTTTTTTTCAATCAAAAACTAATACAATTATATAAACCAGTATGAAGGAATATAAAATTAGTTATTTATTATTTTAATTTGAAAATGTGGCAAGAATTCTGTGTTATTTTGAATTTCATTGATAAAAATCAATCGCAGGTTACTGAATTTCATTTAAAATGACATGATTTTATTTAAACAGTTAATTAGAAATCGCTCAAGGTTTTTTTTGTAATTTTGAGCGAGTTCTTATGAATGAGTTTATTAAAACTCACTCTGGATTTTGCATTTTAAGAACATCATTTAAGAGTTCATTGCATGAACTCTTAAATGAGTTGATTTAATCCATGTATGAATTGTTACAAATTGCCCAAGAACTACTGGATTAAATCTGAAATGACCTCATTTCATTCAAGTTTGAATTTATTATAAATCACAAGTGGTACTGGATTTAGGCTTAAATTATTTCATTTCACTCAAATATGAGTTGGCAACAGATCACACAAGTGTTACTGAATTTAGTCTCAAAGGGATTCCATTTCACTCAAGTGTGAGTTGGTTACAAATTACTCAAGTGCTACCTGATTTATTCTTAAATAACTTCATTTCACTCAAGTATGAGTTGATTACAAATCAGTCAAGTGCGACTGAATTTAGTCTTAAATGACTCAATTTCACTCAAGTATGAGTTGGTTACAAATCACTCAAGTGCTACTGGATTTTACCTTCATTGAGTTGATTTCACTCAAGTATGAGTAAAATAGAGATAACTCAATCATGAGTTGCTTAAAAACAACTCATTCACTCGAGTTGTTTCAACTCTTTATGAGAAGCTGACTTTCAAGTCATGAGATGAGTGGATTTTGGCTCAACTTGAGTTATTTTGGCTCTTTCGTTTTAAGAGTGTAATTTCGGAAATATCGATGTCAACTTTGTTTACTTCAATTTTTTTACAAGGTTTTTTTTTTTTTTTTTTTTTTTTTTTTTTTTTTTTTTTGTATTTTATACAAATGAAGAATATCTATTTCGGAGATACAGTCTTGGTTCTCTAAATAATATATTAATTCTCTAGTCAAATTTATGCATTTTCTAGTCACACCTTTTCTTCTGCCAGTTGTTCATCCTTGTCTTCTGAGTTGCTACTAGCATTATCGTCTGTTCTATTTAGCACAGCGTCAGATATCTCGCTGTCCGTTAAATTGTTTCGTGTCGATGCATTTTCGTCGTCGCTTATCTAATCATCTATATCCATTTTTTCGACACTTAATACATTTTCAGATTTTGTGTGTTCAATCAGGTCATAAATTGTGGCCTTTTCACGGGAAATGTGAAAGCCTGAAAATTCTTCCTCGTCAATGATGTCGCCGTTGCGAAAAAATCGTTCCGGTCATTTGCAGCATGCATTCGCCAAAGTTGACCCTAAGTTTTTTACGTTGCTAAGCAACGGTGCTGCTCCCAGAAATGAATACTCAGATTTCACGAAATTTTCTTTGTTTTTGACGAAATAATTTTCTGGAAAATGCTCCGAGCGAACATTTCGTCAAATTGATGAAATTAGTTTCTTCACTTGCTTGACGATATAAATTTCGTCAATAGTTTCGTCAAAAGAGGGCTGGTGGTGCCATCTATCAAACAGTTTGGAAGCTCCAGTATTTGACACGGGGAAAGAAAAAAAATAACTTCTCTCTCTTTCCTCGGCGTGATTCGAACCCACGACCTTTTGTGTGGGAGGCCGCTGCTCTTCCAACCTGGCTACTGGAGACTTGAAAGTGTGTGCTTTTAGATTGGTGTTATGAATTCTGCTTCGTGTTTATATTTTTATAACGTAGATTGCAATTTTATCAGCGCTGCTATAATTTCTGAAAGTTTTAAGAAAGGCTAATTTATTTTTATGGTTTTCTCGTATCAATGAATAATTATAATATGGCTTGATTAAATAATTTACTACTGAAATTTTCTTTGATCAATGAATGATTAGAATATGGTCTGGTTAATTTGTTGCTCACAAATAACGAATTGTGAAGTGCATATTGCGTGAGATTTTATCACTTTGAGTAGGAGGATAAGATTTTAACACTTTACTCACTGACGCAGCGAAGGGGGGGTTTTGGGGGTTAAAACACCTCCCAGAGCTACAATAATTAGTATGATTGCCGCTTATATGAATCACTAGTTGAGCAAATTAGCCCTTTAATGAATCAAAATCAAAGTTAATATTAAACCGTTTTGCCTTATTCGGAATCCGCGGCTTCGTTGAATAAAATTCTACATAGGAGTGATTCTGTTCCGAATTTTCCGAAAATTTAAAAAAATCGGTCATTAGTCTGAAAATTTGGACATAAAAATTATCGCGAATTTTGACAAATGGTCACCGAAAAAAATTAATTTTCTAAATCGTTTCAGAAAAATCTCGAATTTCATGAAAGGAAAGCGAAAAAACGCAAATTTCGTCAAAGAAACGCAAAAAAAAAAAACGCAAATTTTGTCCAAAAATCGTGAAAAACCACAAATTTCTTCAAAAAATTGCAAAAAAATCCCAAATTTCGTCAAAAGATCGCGAAAACCGCCAATTTCGTCAAAAGATCGTGAAAAACCCCGCAAATTTCGCCAAAAGATCGCGAAAAACCACAAATTTCGTCAAAAGATCTCGAAAAGAACCCACAAAATTTGTCAAAAGATCGCGAAAAACCCCGCAAATTTCGTCAAAAGATCTCGAAAATAACACAAATTTCGTCAAAAGATCGCAAAAAACCGCAAATGTCGTCAAAGGATGGCGAAAAAACACCCAAATTTCGTCAAGGGATCACGAAAAAACGCAAGTTTTGTTAAGAGATCGCGAATTTCGTCAAAACGCTGGGGAGAAAACGCATAGCTAGTGCCGGGAGTGGGTTTACCCCTCCCCTCTCGTCCCTCTGTTGTAAGTTTTCAGAAAATTTGCTGTGAATTTCAGATTATTTTTTTTTTACTCAAAATCACCCCTGGTTCTATTCAACAAAAGTGATTCAAGTAAACGGCAAATATATTTAAAACTCTGAAAACACACATTACATGCGAATAGTTTTGTGAAAACTAGTCATTTGTTTTGAAAAAGGGCAGCTGTCACATTTTCGAGACGTCTTAGGCTAAAAGAGTGGTCATTTCCTGCCGCACAGAAACTTTGAGTTTGAGTATTATACACTGGACAACAGTTTTTTAATTGCATTTCTGTCTATGTTCCATGTTCGAAACGATAATGGAGTATTTGGAATTTAAATTTCAGAGAAAAACGTAAAACACACATGCTTTCTAGATTTCTCATAGTTTCAAACACCCTTTTTGCGATTTGCTCACAGTTATCTCTAACAAGGAGAGGGCCAACCTTGTTAATCACAGATTTTGATTATTTTAATATATGTTGTAGGGTAGAGACTCCTTAGTGTCAGGTTCAACGGATTTTATCCAACGCTCCTTAGTTCTTGAGAAACCGGGGGGGGGGGGGTCTAATAATAGTGCAACTTAAATACTTGCATTGCAAACGCAAGGATAGGTTGGTCGTAGCTCAGTTGGCACGGCGTTCGCTGTCTGATCTGCGGGCCCGGGTTCGATACCCAATGCACTGCATTTGTTTTTCTCATTTTTTGTTTTATAAATATACTTGTAATTATAATTTAATAATTTCAATTACAAATTTTAATATCATACATTAATTATAATGTTAACAAACTTAAATTTATCATTATTTTTTAAACTATTATTTCACATCCTTTAAAGAGGTTTAAAAAGAAATTGGATCTATTATTGAATGATAAAAATTCCAAAATCGTGACAAAATCTATTTTGGTGCCATCTAGTTATGATAAAATATAAGAATATTCAAATAAAATAAAAATAAAAGCAGAAAGAAGATAAAGATGAAAGCAAAATGATTGAAAGCGCAAGCATACGTATTACAAATTTAAAAATCTTTAATTGTGAAAAAAATCGGTTGTAATTTAATTCTGTTGCTAATTTTTAATATAATTATGCTTGTTATTTTAAAAACAGAATAATACACTGGTTATCAAATATTAAGGAAAAGTCACAAAATGCTAATTTTCGAATACGCGAACACTCAAAACGAAATAATATAATTCGAGTAATTACTATCTCTACAACACAGCTAGCCCATATAACATCTCATTCATGTCACACATGGTCACAAGTGTCACAGTCACTACGGTGAAACAAAAAATAGGAAATTCCATACATCTCATTATGAGTATCAAATTATCTCTATATGTGACTCCACTGAGACGTCACTGTGACTGCTGCTTTGTGACGAGTTACCATGTGACTTTACAATGTAGTTACATTGTGACTGTCATTTGTAGACTCAATTTCAAAGTCATCGTGAACGCTGCATTGTGATAAGTTACCAAATAATGTCATATTAAATTCACATAATGACTTTCAGGTGACAGAGAGACTACTGTTAAGTCACCATTGTGCTCTTTTGGGAAAAGTCTCCATGTGACTATAATATGATATTATTTCGTGACTTATCATAATGCAACATTCATGATGACTATGAAATTGAGTCTAAAAATGACAGTCACATCAGAGTCACAATTTAACTACATTGTAAAGTCACGTGGTGACTCGTCACAAAGCAGCAGTCACATTGACTTCACAGTGGAGTCACATATAGTGATCATTTGAGACTCATAATGAGATGTATGGAATTTCCAATTTTTTTGCTTCACCGTAGTGACTGTGACACTTGTGACCATGTGTGACATGAATGAGATGTTATATGGGCTAGCTGTGTTGTAGAGATAGTAATTACTCGAATTATATTATTTACTTTTGAGTGTTCGTGCATTTGAAAATTAGCATTATGTGACTTTTCCTTAATTTTTGATAACCAGTGTAGTATTATCGCATTGAGTCCCTTTGTTAAAGCAATGCGTAAATGATCTTTCTTTAAAATCACGAATTGTCACAATTGCTCAATATCATTGCATCGCTGAAGAATATATGAAATACATTTTAAAAGTGATTTTTAAAAAATTAACAGTTTTATGATGTTTTATACAACTATTTAGTTAAAAGTAAAAAATTAAATAGGTTAAAATTATAATTGATATACAATATTATAAATTTTAATTGACAATGAGATTATTAATTATACTTACAAGTATATTTATAAAACAAAAAATGAGAAAAACAGATGCAGCGCATTCAGGTATCGAACCCGGGTCCGCAGATCAGCCGGCGAACGCCGTGCCAACTGAGCTACGACCAACCTATCCTTGCGTTTGCAATGTAAGTATTTAAGTTGCATTATTATTAGACCCCTCCCCCCCCCGGATTCTCAAGAACTAAGGAGCGTTGGATAAAATCCGTTGCACCTGACACTAAGGGGTCTCTACCCAACAACATATATTAAAATAATCAAAATCTGTGATTAACAAGGTTGGCCCTCTCCTTGTAAGACCAAGTTATGTGCATAAAAACTTTGGAAAAGTAAGGAATACAAAAACAGTATTATAAAGATATTAACATAAAAGCTGTTTTTGATTGTGATGTTACAGATTATTAGAATCAGTGTGTCTTTTGAACCATTTATTTTAGGGTGGGGTTTGGGGTACATAAATTTAAAGATTGTAGCTTATTAGTTGGTAATGTAACTTGAAATTTTTCCCAGGAGATCTTGCTCTCGGGGAGACACTGTAGGAAAGAATCACTAATTGGAACTGCATTGACGTATAGATACATGACTGTGAGCAGGATTTTCAAAAGACAGCCATTAAATGTGAAACCTTTTCTTAGGATTAATAAAAATTACTATCTATATCTTACACTCAAACTTAATCCATTTATCCAGCGAAAAACTTAAGGTACTAACAAAACCCGCGGCTTTGCTCGCATAGTAATTGAAACATGCCTAAATAGTGGTATTTGTGGGCATATTTTTATTACACGAAATTATGCTGCTGTAATTCAAAAGTTATTAACTAAGCTACAGTTTAACTAAACTTCATTATTACACAACATTAGGTGAAAATGTGACTTAATTTAATGAGAAGAATTAAAACTAATTCTAAATAAATCATAATTTAGAATGTAATTTGAAGCTTTTACACTCATTTCAGTTTTCATTTGAAGTTTTGAATTTTTTAGAAACCACTCTTAGCAAGCATTTACATCTTAAAAGTAACCATCATGATATATTCCAAGCTTCAAGTCTAACGGTTTACCACCCCCATCATAAAATATAGCTAATGTTGGAACAAGAACTGTCACCATCAATTTGCCAAATCGTTTTTGTATTTCCTGAGATCCCATAAAAATCGTAATTTAGAAAGTTTTTAGAATGCTTTCGCTCATTTTAGCTTTTTAAATGTTGAATATTTTAGAAACTGTTCTTAGAGAGCATTTACATCTTATAAATATCTACCATGCCAAATTTTAGCTTTCTATCTTTAACAAATCCATAAAAATCAAAACTCAGATAGTTTTTCGCTCATTTCACTCTTTTAAATTTCGATTTTCTTAAAAACTATTCTTACAGAGCATTTACATCTTAGAAGTAACTGCTATGCCAAATGTATAGTTTCTAGCCTCTTCGGTATCGCAAAAATCGCAATTTTAGAGCATTTTTTGCTCATGCAGCTCGCTGGTGATAGTGGCACCGACATAAAATATAGGCTATATTCGAGCTGGGACTGCTACTATCAATTTGCAATCATTACGTTTGAAATCGGTTTGGTATTACCTGAGATTTCATAGAAATCGTAATTTAGAATATTCTTAAAACACTTTTTGCTCATTTCACCCTTTTAAATTTGGAATTTCAGAAACTGGCCGTAAAGATAATTTATATCTTATTCGCACCTACCACGCCAAATTTCAACTTTCTATCTTTAACAATTCCATAGAAATCGTAATTTAGAGAGTTTTTAGAACTCTTTTCGCGCATTTTTAACTCTTTTAAATTTCGATATTTTTGCAAACAGTTCTTAGAGAGCATTTACATCTTATAAGTAACTACCATGCCAAATTTTAAGTTTTCACGACCTTCAGTAACACAAATATCGCATTTTTAGAACGTGATTTGCTCCTGCATCCTCTTGATGGTAAGTGCCACCGGCATAAAATATAGCCCATGTTGAAACAAGGACTTCACCATCAATTTGCCACCATTACTTTTGAAACTGGTTCGATATAGTTCCAGAAATTACTCCCTACAAACACACAAACTAACAAACAAACTGGTAGTGCACAGTAATTCAGGTAACTATACTGTGTTTAATATGCTAACTATATTCCAAAATATAGAATACCTATTTCAGCACTGTTTGGAGGTGGATAATTAAAAATTCCACTAATTCTCGCGATATTATTACATTGACACAAAGCAAGGCAAGTCTATTGAAAATTTTACTGAAATTGCTTCGTTATTAACCCTTTCAGGGGCAAAGCATTTTTATTCCTAAAATGTTAAATGAGTGACACTGGAATCTACAAACTAATTTATTTTTTAAATAAGAAAGAGCTACATTTCACATATAATAAACCTAAAATTTTTTCATTAAAATTCTGGTGAATTTGTGGCGTTTGGAAATTAAAATTATGTGTTTCATAAACATACCACAGCCCTTCAAAGGGTTAAGAAGAATTCGGAATTGTCTTGGAGTGAAACCTTGTGTATTTTTGGCTGAAAAATTGGATTGCAACCACCAGATACTTTCCGATGAGCCACCCGATGATTTTCGATACAAAAAATGTTTGTTGTACCGTGTATCTTTTAAAATTTGTCTATGATTTTTTTTAAAAAAGCTTATAGATATAGCTTATAGCACATAGCTTTGTGTTATCTCATTGATGCATTTTAAATTTTGAAACTCTAATATTATAAATGCTGTTTAAATGAATCATAACTAGCGTATCTGCTGATTCTAATATACAAGAAAAAAAGCGTTATTTCATGCATTAAATAGACTGATTCGATTATCCAGTGATTCAATTAACCGGCGATCGACGTTATCAACAACTCAACCCCCCCCCCCCCCCCCCCAGAGCCGAATTCTGGCTGTGCCACTGCTTTACTGTTTATAAAGGGGAGAAGGATCAATTATGTTTATTTTTAATTTGATTGAAAACAGAATATACGTCTTAAAAAAAAAAAAAAAAAAAAGATATCCTGGAAGTTTGAAATTTTATTGACCTAATTTTCTTTTTGAATGGTTTTGAAGAACACAGGAAATTTATTCTTTTCGAATTAAAACATAACGAACGACAACATATAAATAAAATAATAATAATAATAATAATAAGCATTCCTAAAAATTCTAACAGCTAAAAAAATAACTAATGAAGAAACAATAACTACCTATATTTCAGTATTTTATACCTATATTCGGTATTCAATGCTGTTTTAAAATAAATTATTACAGGATTAACATAAACAAGCAAATATCTGCTTGCTAAAATCGCAGGATTTGAGGAGGTACAGCAACTGTTTCCTTAAAATGTATTGAGTCTGACCGTGATTGAGGCAAAACTTTCGTCAAATATTTGAGAGTTTACGTTTCGTTAAAAGTCACGTGATGTTAATAGGAAATGATCGTCAAAAACGACGAAATACAGCTCGAGGATTTCCGAATCATCAAAAGCGAGAGTTTTATTCCTGAGAGAAAATTTGTTCAGAAAATAATCGCCTCTGACAAATGAAGAAAAAAGTCAAATATATATATATATATATTTTTTTCCTTTTTACTTTCGGTCTTGAAGTTTTTAATTCATAAAGAATTACTATTTTTCTTCTCCCATAATAGTCCAGGCATTAGGTGCTCAAAAAGGACAAATAGGGGAAAGTTTTGGTGTAGTTTTGATATTTGGTGCCTTTATGTTTTGTGGGTCGCTGAACACGAATCTGAAGTTTGCCAACAAAATTTATCCCGGGAAACATGTTTTTTTGGTAAAAAAGAGGAAAAAAACGGGATTTTCTTTGTTTTTTTACAAATAACTTCAAAATTATACATTTTACGTAAAAGTCCTCAGTACATAAATTAAAGAAGATAAAATTTCCTACATTTTATGTATTAAAAGTTTTTTTCTCTGATCTATGGTTTAGCCGTGACAACGCCACAAAAATGGGAGTGAAAATCAAAAAATTCAGAAAAAACGGGAATTACGCCGCTGTACGTAGATTTAACATGAAAACTGACCATTTTACACAAGCATTGACTATAAATTATACTGAAGATTATATGAATGACTATACATTTTACAATGAAGTGGCTGATAATAAATAGGACGACTCATTATGAATCATTATTTAATTATAAATAAACATGTACATTAGTAAGTACATTTATTTAAAAAACAAAAAAATATTATTTCCGCTTTCTTTTACTTGAGGGCCCCTGCTTTTCACCGACATCTACAGCATAGAAAATAGACGTATAGAATTAGTGGTTGTTTTTATTGCTACCAACAGTATAAAATAAATGTTTTTTTAATAAAAAATATTTGATACCGTCTGGCATGACTTTTTCTTGACATTTTAGTTCAAGTACCATTTTTTTTTAAAAATCAAAGACAGCAGAATTTAAGTTAGCCACATAAATAAACTTTTGCACCATTATGCAACGGCAACAAGAATTAAAATGTAATTTAAATGTGAATTTGGTTCAAAATATTTTGTTTATAGAGAAAAATTACAATGAAGAGCACATGAAGTTTTGCAAGAGCGAAATGTTTAAATTTATGACCAAATTTGGACAAAAATTGCCAGTTGTATGTAGATATATCGGGACAAAATCATTTAAAATATATTACTTGCCTGCAAATTCTGAGTGGTTACAAAATTGATCCAGACAAGTTCTCCAAATTCAGATTTGATACAATGCAAAACATAATGTAGACATTTTCTCATGCTATATTAATCATGATATCTTATGATTCCCTATCTTTACATAAGGTTCCTGTTAGGTTTCCTGTAAGGTTTGTGCAGAAATAAACATGAATATACAACAGAATATGCAACACAGCAATTTTCATTAATGCTGTCGAATGTTTGTCTCGTACCTTAAATTTTAGAAAAAGAAATTTCAGAATCTGTTATAATATTACAAAAATAGTTTTATCATTTTAGCTTCCATACCGTTAAGAAAGTATCATTAAAATTATCAAGAAGAACGTAAAATCATGCGCCAATCAGATTATGGAACATTTTTGAAAGGATTCGGGCTACGATAATAAAACTTCATAGTTTAATAACGTGAAAAACGGTGTCAAAGTAATAATTTGTGAAACATATAACACGTTTGAAAACAAAATTTCAACCAAAATCGAAAAAATAGCTGAAAATTTTGTAGATCCCTGTATATGAACTATAGATTTATCATATAATTCACAATATGCTAAAATTTAGAACTGTTAGTGAATGCATAGCACAGTTGAAAATTCCTCGTTAGCAATTTCCGGCAATAAGCGGGTATATAGATGTCTTATGCAGCCCTATATATGATTTATGGAATTTATATACGCTAAATAGTATGCAATTTTTAAAATTTAAAAAGTGTTCCACAACTGAAAATGCACTTCCATCAATTATTGTTCATACAGAGAAAAATATAACTGATTTATTATGTGTGCCCCTGTATATGAAAGATCAATGCACATCATATTCAATAATAAGCATCTTATAGAGCACCTTGAGATATATATCAATTTAAATACTTTTGAAAAGGTGTAACATGAACAAAATACACCACAAACAATTTTTCTCCATAGGCCGTAATGTAACATAATTCTTTTTAGTGTCCCTGTAAATGATCGATAAATACTACCCATACCATATTCTATAAGAAATCATCTTGTAGTGCACTTCATAGATATGTATATAAATTTCAAAGTGTTTGAAATTATGAAACATTATTGAAAAAAAAAAACACAAACGATTTTCCCCCATAGGCCGTAATATAATGAAATACTTTTGAATAACCCTGTAACGAAATTATGTTTGCTACATGTAACATTTTACAATACCTAACATTCAATAGTGAATATCAATAACATTTTTCAATTTCATGGCGGTGCGACTATATTGACGCCAAAAATTTTTTTTTTTATTTTCACACCCATTTTTGCGGCGTTGTCACAGCTAAACTATTGATCAGAGAAAAAAACTTTTGGTACGTAAAATGTAGGAAATTTTATCCTCTTTAATTTATGTACTGAAAACTTTTCTGTAAAATGCATAATTTTGAAGTTATTTTGAAAAAACCAAGAAAATCCCGTTTTTTTTTCAGTTTTTTGCCAAAAAAACATGTTTCCCGGGATAAATTTTGTTGGCAAACTTCAGATTCATATTCAGCGACCCAAAAAACATAAAGGCACCAAATATCAAAACTACACCAAAACTTTCCCCTATTTTCTACCAAATGACTGGACTATAACTTGAAAGTATAAAAGAAAAAGGAAGAGAAAATATGGTTTTGGTGACGGATTTTTGAAGCTGCCGAATTTCTGAATACCGGATTTTTGAAGTCACACTCTATTTGCAAGGTTTGCGTATTATTCGTAATTATAATAAATGTAATAACAGTGAATCAAATCCATTGGTGCGGATGAGTAAAAAGGCAGCGCGTACAGCACTGCTGCCTTTTAGCTGCAGTTCAAAGAGAGTCTGATGCAATGTTCAAAAAATGAAGGTCACAGTCGCCGTCTTCTCAAAGGCGGAAATGAAATTAGGTTTTTCTTATTTACAGTTATTACAATAAACAAATGAAAGAGGGATTCCTCAATAGTAGCAATGATTGCAGTGAACAAGTGAAGTTGTACTATTTTTCTTGATTTGGAGTAATTGTCGAATGGAACACCGTCTGTTAATGATTTAACATTTTATGTACTGAATTAATTGGTGAAAATTTTATTTTCTAAAGCATTTTTCGTGTATTTTTGGAACTGCATTAGAAAATTTACATAATCATTCAATAAATTTTAGAAGGATTAATTAAATTTGAATTTATAGGGATTTTGTGCAATATTTACAACCCCACTCAAATTTTTATTTTTAATATTTTTCTAGGAATTTTGTAGAATTATGAAATGTACAAATATAATGTTCTTACATAGAAATATAGAAATATTTCCGAATTGAACTCCCCCCCCCCCCCCCCCCCGCCCTACTCCAACGCCAAGAAATATGAAAAGATGCAGAGGCAAAATAAGTCCTCCTTTTAAAAATATTTTTGTTTTATGTAACGAATAATGCTTTTGGAACAAGATAAAGTAATGCATCTATAACTCATTCTAAACTGTATTACAACTAATCGATGTATTAAATGAATTTTATAATAAGTTATTCTAATTAGGGATGCACCGAATAGTGATTTTGGCCGAATGCCGAATACCGAATATTCGGCTAGCCGAATAGTAACTGCTAGGCCGAATACCGAATATTCGGCCAGCCGAATAGTAACGATTCGGCCGAATACCGAATATTCGGCTTGTCGAATAATTTTATATTTCAAAGTTTAAAGGCATTAAAATGTTAAACTTTAAAACAGTTTTACATAATATTTAAAACAGAAACTTTCAATTTGATAATCAAGAGCTTTTTTCAAGTAAACTTTAAGCTGAAAAAAATCTGCTTTGAGTTATTTAAGAAGAGGATAGTTATAAAACTTTCTTAATTAATAAAATTTTAAATTTCATGACTTCTTCTGTGAATTAAAACAAATGAATAAAATTTTCTTAAATTCTAAAACAAACATTTTAAAATCAAAGAGAAATTATGAAAAAATTGGAAGAAAAATTGTACAGGATCATATATTATTGGTTTGTCAGGAAGAGACTAAAGTAAAAGTAAATAAATAATACAATCTATTCAAATTTTATATGGTGGCAACTCAGCAAGAATAACTGTTCTACTCCCTTTTATTAGTAAATGTTGTTCTTAAAATCTTAGCAAGAAACAGATTATTTACTGGAAAATGTTCAGGAACTTGCATTTGTACATAATTAATTCCTATGAAAATCCTCGTGATTGGTTAATTTTCTTAAATAATACTTAACAAGCAGCAAATAAATAATGTAAAAACATTCTCTTTTATTTAAATATATGATTCTGTTTCTAATTATTCTGAATATCTTTATAACTTGACTTTTAAATTTATAAGTGGTATAAGGTTTTAAAAAATATGTTTTAAAAGTTTTTTTAAGTATTCGGTTGGCCGAATATTTCGATATTCGGCCAAACCGAATATTCGGCAGGGCGAATAGTTTCCTATTCGGCCAAACCGAATATACGGTATACCGAATAGTTTGATATTCGGCCAAACCGAATATTCGGTAACATGGCCGAATAGGCCGAATACCGAATAGATACCGAATATTCGGTGCATCCCTAATTTTAATGGTACTCTTTATCTACCGTCAGTAGATAAAGAGTTAAAAGTTTTTTATAAATGCTCCTTATCGAGAAAATACATTAGTTTCTGAGGTTTCCAATGATAAAGAATGCTTTTCAGAATCGTAGGTAACTCGGATGTTATTGTATATTTTTGTACGTGATTATATTATATTTTTTTAGATTAAGAAATATTTCAATATTTGTCTTTTTACTTTCTTCTATCTTCAATAGAAGAAAGTATTGTAATCGAAATTTTTTTCGACTTCCGGTTTTCGACGGATTTACACATTTTAGGGGTCAGAGATCCCAAAAAACATGTTTATAGAAAATGTCTGTCTGTCTGTGTGTCCGTCTGTCCGTCCGTCCGTCTGTCCGTCCGTCCGTCTGTCCGTCTGTCCGTCTGTCTGTCGCCATTGTACCATCAAAATGTGTATGAAGTTATGCATAGAATTGAACCAAATTTTTATTTTAAGTTTTCGGTTATGGCAAGCAGATCCTCCCTGAATTTGGAAAAAATTCGCCGGTAGGGGGCGCTATAATATAAATTTTTGTGCGATTTTGAATATTGTACCATCCAAAAGTGTATGAAGTTATGCATCGAATTGAACCAAATTTTTATATTAAGTTTTCGGATATGGCAAGTAGGTCCTCCCTGCATTTGGGAAAAATTCGCTGGTAGGGGGCGCTGTAACAGCGATTTTTGTGCGATTTTGAAAATTGTACCATCCAAACGTGTATGAAGTTATGCATAGAATTGAACCAAATTTTTATATTAAGTTTTCAGATATGAGAAGTAGGTCCTCCCTGAATTTGGAAAAAATCGCCGTTAGGGGGCACTGTAACAGCGATTTTTGTGCGATTTTGAATATTGTACCATCCAAAAGTGTATGAAGTTATGCATCGAATTGAACCAAATTTTTATTTTAAGTTTTCGGATATGGCAAGTAGGTCCTTCCTGCATTTGGAAAAAATTCGCCGGTAGGTGGCGCTGTAACAGCGATTTTTGTGCGATTTTGAATATTGTACCACCCAAAAGTGTAGGAAGTTATGCATCGAATTGAACCAAATTTTTATTTTAAGTTTTCGGATATGGCAAGTAGGTTCTTCCTGCATTTGGAAAAAATTCGCCGGTAGGGGGCGCTGTAACAGCGATTTTTGTGCGATTTTGAATATTGTACCACCCAAAAGTGCATGAAGTTATGCATGGAATTGAACCAAATTTTTATTTTAAGTTTTTGGATATGGCAAGCAGATCCTCCCTGAATTTAGAAAAAAATCGCCGGTAGGGGGCGCTGTAATAGTGATTTTTGTGCGATTTTGAATATTGTACCATCTAAAAGTGTATGAAGTTATGCATAGAATTGAACCAAATTTTTACTTTAAGTTCTTGGCTATGGCAAGCAGGTCCTTCCTTAATTTGGAAAAAAAATCGCCGGTAGTGGGCGCTGTAATAGCGATTTTTGTGTCATTTTGAATATTGTACCATCGAAAAGTGTATGAAATTATGCATAGAATTGAGCCAAATTTTTTGTCTTTGTTCTTGGTCATGGCACGAAGGTCCTCCCTGAATTTGGAAAAATTCCGCCTGAAGGGGGCGCTATAATTGCGATGTCTGTACCATTTTCATTATTGTACCATCGAAAAGTGTATGGAGTTATGTATATAATTGAACCAAATTTTTTGTGTATGTTTCTGGCTATGGCAAGCAAGTCATCCCTGAACTTAAAAAAATTCCGCCAGAAGGGGGCGCTATAATTGCGATCTCTGTGCATTTTCATTATTGTACAATCGAAAAGTGTATGAAGTTATGCATACAATTGAACCTAATTTTTGTGCATGTTTTTGGCTTTGGACAACAGGTTATCCTTGAATTTGGAAATATTGCACAGTAAAGGGGTTCTGTGATAGCAATTTTTGTATACTGTTCTTGATTTTTTTTTAGTTCTGTTGTCCATCGGCGGCTCGTGCAAAGGCGGGAACTCGCTTCCTGCTAAGCCGGCTATTCGCAAACATCTGATAACAACAGAATAAGCAAAAACTATTAATTTTAGCAAATATCATGATATAGATTAACTCGTTTTTAGTTCGTTTAATTGACTGAAGCAGAAATTTAGGATGGAAATCAAAGTTGGTATAGTATTGAACTAATAATATTGAAATATTATCATGTGTAACTAGTTTTTGAAATATTAAGATGTATAAGATAGAAGAAAGTTTTGGGATTGGCACATCCAACTAGTTTAAATTGTAGCCAAAGAGTCCTGACTTCTCCCAGCAGCTTTATTTTCCTTTATTCTATGCTATTTGAAAATAAAAATTCAAACGATATTTGTATTTACACGGCATTAACACGATAAGTGAACAAGTGTACAGAAGATGGATTTAAGGTGCTACCCATTAGCGTGTGTATAATTCTCAGGAAAGTTTCTTTTAGTAGACTCAGTTCCCAACAGATGGCAGCACTACAAACTCTGACACTATTCTTTTGATCAAAGCAATAGGGCATTTTGGTATGACGTCAAAAACATGGACACCAAAATCTCCTATCTGCGCAATCTACTGCCCATCTTGTGACGTCTTGTGAGCATCTTTTTAGTGTATTTCTGTTTACCATATTGGCTTCTTTATCTCACTTGATATCATTGCCAAGTGTGCTATAATTTATCCACATTTTACGCAGGCTTAAATTGTCTTGTCATTGTTAAGTTGTCAGCGTTTTTAGTAAATATCGCATTTCTCGACTCCTTTCAAGGCAGATGTGGAAGACTTCAAGAGTTATGAAATTCGGATAAGTATTCGGTTAAACAATGGTAAGGTATTGTAAAGTTGTTTGGTGTAATAATAATGATAATACTGAAAATGTTTTTTTTGCTTTTCCTGGGATTAGAAAAAGTCACTATGAAATAACGTACAGCAGACATTCAACAAATTAAAATAATACAGTCGTCGTTGTATTATAATGTACGCGTACGGTAATGACATTTTGTGAGTAAACTTATTTCAGGTATTTATTTCATATTATTCTATTTCAATGCATTTGTAGTACTGACAATTTTTAACTTTATCCTAAAACTATTAACAAATTTTTAGCCATAAAATTAATTTTGAATTAACTGCTCAGCTTTCTTCATTACTGTTACATAATCGATTGATCATAGCAAACTCATATCATATTAAGCACTCTGTACATGATTTGCATTGTTGTTCATCAGTTTTAAATTTTAAATGTATTAATTTTTACAATGAATCAATCCTAATATGGTATCTAAAGTGTTGTGAAGACTTTGAATTGTATTTAGCTTCTTATCTCCTCCCCCCCTTAAAAAATTTGATGAGATATAAAATTTAACTTTTATTAAAATGAACAAACCTGTTTTTTAAATAAACAGTTTTTACTTTTAGTTATTATTAGGTACTATTAATACACCATCCCTTATTCTTTTTAAAAATTTGAGATGCTATTTTTCTGAAATTTTCTTTAATAATTGTTCAGTAGTAGTATAATTAAAACTGTAAAATCTAGAATATGAATTTTTTCACCCCTCCCCTCCTTTTTCCAGACCAAGGGTGGCTTAAGTTGGAAAAATTCATAATTTTTTTTTTCAGAATGAGTTTGAAAAACTCTCAAAATCCATAAAAGTTTTAATACAGAGTGTCTGATGAATCTGCTGGTGTCAGGATAGATGCACATTTTACGATGTTTTTTGCTCTCAGGGGAACACAGGTGTGTAGTTCTGTATAATAAGCGACTACCATTTGTGGTCTTCTGCAAGAAAGTGGAATTTCTTCTAATTTCTTCAACTATGTGCTACTTTTGAAACTCTTCAATCAGGAACAGTTCTAAATGTTTACTCGACCAGTAAGTATTAACTTATATGACTGACTGTAAGTATGTAATTTTTTAATACATTTTCTGTTGCATAAGAAAAGGGAATTTTAAAATGCATTCTACATTGTTTATGTTGTTTTAATCAGTTTATTATGATTCTTATAATTTATTTAAATTATAGAATGTTTTCAATGGGACTTTTTCAAGAATTATGCGAATGCTCGTTGATTAATTACTACCTGTTGACCCAACACAATAATTATAATTTATTATAATTAATTTTTTAACCAAGGTTTCTTTCGCATTAGCTTTCAGATTTATAAAATTGTGTTAAATGGGTTTTTTTTTTAAGCATGTAGTTATGTATAAGCAAGCTATATTTTATAAAAACATTAAGTCGTAAAGGTCAAAATTAGCACTAGCCACCGGCCACCTTATGGCCACTTTCCTACAAAGAGAGAGTAAAATTTTTTTGCATTTCATCATGTTATTCTATTTTTTCTGTTTGCAGTATGTTTATACAGTAGACTCCTTTAAATCCACGACCCTAAAATCCGCGTATTTTTCAGATGTAAACAATGAAATTTACAGTTAAGTTGCAGGAACAAAATTCAAGATGGCGCCGAAATCGACAACTACTGCAATGTTTTTTTTACTAAATTTTTTGTTAATCATTCTCTTTTGGCTATTACAGCTGATTTATTACTAAATAAATTTACATTATTTTTGATTTTGATATAAATTAGCATATCTATATCAAAAATCCCAGGGTACGAAATGGAAAAATCCACGAACCGGAACGCTATTTTAAAATTATTGTTCGCGGAATTTTTTTTTTTTAATTATAGACAAATTTATTTCTAAACATACAAAGCAGTATAAGAAAAGCATCCAGGACTCTAAATAACAATGAAAAAAGTTACAGTGAGCGCAATAAGCTATATATACTGATAATAGCATTAACACTGTTCTCCTTGCTATCACTAGATGGCAGCATAGGACTTTTGGAATCTATTTCATTCGTAATATTTTTATTTTACATAATTATTTTAATAATTACTTACTTTTAAACTAAAATTATTTTAAAATTTTCTTATTTTAATGTTTCACTTTATTGTAAGCATTCATTATAATTTCCCTTACTTAACTACCAATCAAATTGTTTCAAAAATGTAAACAAATCAATGACCAGAAATCCACAAAATTCTAAAATCCGCACAACCTCTGGTCCCAAGCTGTGTGGATTTGAGGGAGTCTACTGTATTAGCATATTTATTTGTGCGATTCAATTTTAGATTAATACTAATAGAAATTTTAACAAAAGTTTACTGTTTAGTATTTTTAAATAAAAAAGTGGCTGCTAGTTTAAAGAAAGTAGCCACTTATAAAACTGGTACTACTGGCCACTGGCCAGTAATGAAATTTCCCAGTTTTGACCTTTAATTAAGTGTATGAGTATTACATTAGAGGGGAGCAGTTAATTTCCTCTCTCCCCCCTCCCTGTGCACACACACACTATTCAAGGAATTTGATGTTTCAAAAAATGTATCACTCAAACTATAAAAAAATATTCTGAAATTACACTAAAGCTAAAATAACTTATATCAGATTTGTTTAAAATAAGATCGTAGCATTAAATAAGTTTAAGCTCAGAAAATTATTTGATAAACCCTTGATATAACAATATTCTGAAAATCGGGTACTTATATCATCTAATGACTGCTTTGGCTAGTTAAAAAAATATATTTGACTATAATTATGTAGATTGCTTCTTAGTTGTATACTACAGTAGAAGATCTTTATAAAGCAATTCTATATAATGCACAACTTCTCAGATGTAAGCAATGATTTTTGCAGTTAAAAAGCACCTGCACTTTCACATGGTAAAATATTGCTACTCTCTAGAGGACTAAATTTGATACATTAGTTAAACTTTATCTTCTAATTTAAGACTTTTTTACTGAAAGAAATGCTATTATTACAATGAACATTTTTGAAAATGTCTAATACAGTAGAAGATCTTTATAGCGCAATTCTCCATATAACGCACAACTTTTCAGACGAAAACAATGAATTTTGCAGCGAAGAAGCACCTAAATTCCCACATTGTAAAAAATTTACTCTCTAAAAAATTAAATTTAATACATTAGTTCAACTTTATCTCCTTATTTTAGAATTTTTTATTATTTTAGAAATTGCTATTAAATGTTTTCGGAAATGAACAATATAATGAATGATTTGGGTCCAGGTATATTTGGGCCATGTTTATAAAGTATATTTAACAATATGTGGGATGATCTGTATAATGCAAAAATTTATAATCTGGATAAGGAATGTAGTATAAAGATACTCTAATGTATTTTGATATATTTCAGACATATTTGGCCATATTAATGAGGTAAATTTAATGATTTGTGAAATGTGATCCATATAACACACAACCTTGCGTTTTTAGGTTTGTGCTATAAAGATCTTCTACTGTATAAGGGATGGTAGTGTCAGTTATATTTGGATCATGTTTATAGAGTAAATTTAACAATGTCTGACCTACATTATGCAAAAATTTATAATTGGGATAACTCTTGGTAACAAGGAATGCAGTATAAAGATATTCTAATGTATTTTGATGTGTTTCAGACATATTTGGCCATGTTTACAAGGTGAATTTAATGATGTGATCCATATAACGCAAAATTCTATATAACGCACAACCTTGCGTTTTTAGGTTTGCGTTATAAAGATCTTCTACTATAACATTAAATTATAACTCTCCTCATTTCAATGAAACTTTTGAAATGGTGTCCCTGGATAATTATAATTTAATATCAGCTTAGTAATTATTAGATTGCATATATATAATAATCATTTAATATAACTAATATTGAAATGTATTATGATTATATCAAGGTTATAATTTCATTTGCTTAATAATTATTAAGCTGCATACATAAATCTATTTAACATTGAAATAATCTAAAATGTGTTATCTATATTATCAACATAACTTAATTTGCTTAATAATTATTAAGCTGCATATGTACCTAATAATGCATTTGATTACTAATGTTGAAATAAGCTAAAATATATTGCCAAGGTATTGTGTCAAGGTTATAATTTGGGTTGTTTATTTACAATTTTTTAAAGTGAGATGAATTATTTATTTAATTAGCATAAGTTATTGAAATTATCAGAAGCATATGTGTATTTTAGAATTCTGTTAAAATGCATCAATATCAATATTGTAATTAATTTTTAAAGATCTCAGCTCAAAAATAAAATTTAGTGACATTGTTTGTTTTGCTCAGTCAATGTTTGTAATTTACTTTTCAATGTCTCCCCAGATTAGAATTAATATACATATCCAGCAGTGGTGCATCCAGGATTACGCTTTGGTGGGGGCTACCATATTTTAGAGGCCTATATGTGCCTAGATCTGGCCTGGCCTGCTGCCGAGCTCTTTTTTCATTTGATTTGATGAGTCGTGTCGGATCAGGTCCTGACTTAAATTTTTTCTGCTGGCTTGAGCAGAGTCAGATAAAGCTCTGGAAAGTTTTGGTGGGGCTAATTCTGAATGCTTTTAACATGTTACATAATAAAATGCTGTACTAAAATATCTTAGTTTTTGTGATTTTTTTGGTGTGTTTCTGCATCTGAATAGTTTTACATTGTGTTTGCGATCAAACAATTTAAAGTTTTATTATTAATTATCAAAATATTATGAAGGTTAAAGATAGCAATAAGTTGTACGGAATATTAAATTTGGTACTTCTTAGTTATCCCGTTGACCAAATTACTGTTGCCAAATTGTAAGATTAAATGCCAATAATGATTGCCATTAATTAATTGTAAGATTAAATGCCATTAATTCGATGCTTTATTTGTATTTTTATTACAATTACCAATGTAAATTACCAATATTCCGAATCGGACATTAATTTTGAATTTGGAAAAAATTGAATAAACTTAAATTTTGTTTTAAACTGTATAATTACGATAATAAAATTTTAATGTATACACATATAAAGATATATGACAAAACTGTAGTAATAAAAATGTATTTATTACGTTAAACTTAATCTAACTATCTTCGTATGAAGAGTAGAAAAAGGTTTTACTTAAAAATTATTTATCATAAAAAAAGTATCATTCAAAATTTTATTGTGCCGCCAACCAGCATTAAATCGCCAAAAAAAATTAAATTTTCATTATTTTTTTACAAACGCTAAATCGAGGTTCTGCGGATTTTTTTTTTCTATAAACATATTATATGTCACAAGAAGAATATTCTATATATTCCTCATGAGAAGATATTATGTAATTTTTTCAAATTTTCTGAGCATGCACTTATCGAAACTTCCTTGATATCATTCTATCAATTTTTCAGATGTATTTTTCTTAACCTGACGCAAAAGATAAAGAGCCAAATCTTATTTCAGTTGCAATATTTTAACTGAGTAATTTTTTAAGCATTACTAACATTCCCTTTCATGTTTAAATTAAATATTTTCGTTTTTTAATATTATCACTCATTAAAACAAATTTTTTTCTTCTTTTTTTCTTTCTTCTTTTTTTTTTTTTTAATTAAAATTAGTAACAACAGTTTTTTCTTTTATGTTTCGAGGTGTAATAGCTGTTTCAATTTTTTTATCAACGATAAATTTCGGCAAGAAATAAAATGGTAAACCTTATCGCCTAAATAACAGAACTTTCCGTCATAATTCTATAACTAATATAGGTAGAATGATGTGTTACAGCTTAAAACTTTCCCTGATACGATACCTATCTAACGGTATAAGTTCCGTAAAATTCCATGCAGTAGAACTTGAAATCTAGGCGTTCGGAACGAAATTTCCGTTTGGATTTTATATATATAACAGATTAAATGGATGCAATGTGAATGATGTTAGTTATGCAACGATGCTCGCAAACTAATATTAAACCAATGGCAACTTTCTTTATAAATTTCTTGTTTACATTTGAATATTTTTAAATGATTTTTGTTTTGCATGGGATATTTGAGGTCAATGTCTAATTTGGTATCTTTTTACTCTTTATTTCAGGTACAGTTTTTCAGAGGAAAATTTCAGTTTCAGATCCTGTTCCAAAATTAAAAGTGCCCTCAGAGAAAAAAAACTGCATATAAAAAAAAAGTAAAGATATTTGATTAGACATTAGCCTCAAGTAACCTAGGCCTAAAAAAAAAGAAGAAAAAAATTCAAAGTATCGAAATGCAGATAAGAATTTTGAAAAGAACACTGCCATTGGTTTAACATTTAGTTTGTATTCTCACGTTACTACTATCATAAACTCTTATTGTAGGGCGACTCATAGCCATTTCAACATGAAAACTAGCCTCACTTATGATTTTTCTTATTTGCATTACATTGTTTATTCAGATGTAGCCCTCTTTTTATTCATGACCTCCCCACTGCCTGAAAAAAAGTAAGTTGTACCAGTTAATACTTTTAAATAATTTTTACTTTTTATTTGTACTTATTTGTAATTTTTACTGTTTATTTGTACTTTATAATAATTTTCTGATTACAATAAATGAGAGTCTGTGTTCTTAATTATCCTTTAAAAAGTTGCAACATGCATTTAAACAATGTTCTAGGGACAAATGTAAGACATTTACTTGTATCTTTCTTCTTATTTTTTAAAAAAAATGTCTTCAGGTTATATTACACTTTCAGATATCTTCAGGTTATATTACATTTTCAGATATCTTCAGGTACACTTTCAGATATATCATACTTTTTTGTTATCTCTTGGCATATGTGACACAATGAGATATCATCATCATCATCAACCGTTTTCAATCCACTGCTGGATGCAGGTCTCCCCCAGATTTTTCCAATGTTTCTTCTTTCCTGTCTAGTGCTTTAGTCATCCAATTTACACCGGCTACTTTTCTGATTTCATCACTCCATCTTACTTGAGGTCATCTTCTTGGCCGTTTTACATCTCTGGGATACCACTGTAGGATGATTGCATATAACATATAACTCTGTGGAATTTATAATTAGTTTGAAGTTAAAAGTTATTTATTCTCCCACTCCACCCTAAATACAGATACTGAATAATTTTAAGCTCTGTTTAGATGTTTCTAATTAAGTACAGAACCATTTATCTGGAATGCTTGGGGTCAGATGTATTCCGGATAACTGGTTTTTCCGGTTAATTGGTTGTACATTAAAGCAGCATCCATTTGATAAGTTTTGTGGAATATGTGTGGTTGTGGTATTATTTCTGATTTAAAATTATTAGATTACTTGGATTAAAAATCAATGCAAGAAAGATCAAAAGTTAACAAGAGTTTAAAAGAAGGTCATTTATGGGAATACCAATAGGAACAAAAATTCTTCTGTTTCCTCTGCATAAAAATTAATACATCTAAAATACAACTAAATATGTTTGCTTTTCAAATACTAGATGTTGTCATCAAATTATACAATTGTTTCAAGCAAAGCCTATGTCAAACTGGCAGTGTATGACACCTTTTTCTGCAAAGATTCTGAAATCAGTCTATCAGAAATATCATTCCGGATAACTGGTTTTCTGGATAAATGGTTCCATACTGTATATAAATATTTAGCGGCAATAGTCCAAAAGCTATTTTGTCTTACCTATATTCTGCCCATACAGTAAGTTTTTCTTATTTATGAGTAGTAAATACAGTATTTTAAATGTATTATTGAAATGTTTTTAGAAATTTTGATGTGTAAACCACAAAGGTTTTCTTTTTAATAGAACAGGAGTGTAAATCACTTGCATTTCTGATGTCTTCAAATCTGCTGATATTCTTAGCAGTTTGAATGAGACTTACTTCATTTTAACTCACTAAATACTATTTACCAATTATTGTTTATTTCAATTAATCAACTGAAATTTTCTTTCATTCCTCTTTTTTTTTGTTAAGTATGTCAAGAAACATGCTTTTTAATTTTGATGTACTATTTATTACTTCTTAGTTATTATACAAACTGAAAATTATTGATTATCCCACTTCTTTATTTAAAAAAAAAAAAAAAACCTGTCTCAATAGTTCACAATTTCGCTAGTTATACAGTCTATTTGGTACTTTTCCGTTATATGGACACCATGCCAAAATGTATGCTAATGTGCCAATTATTTCTATCCTGGTCTTTGATCAATGAATTGTTTACTGCAATGCTAAAAGATATTTTTAATTTTATACCAGTAGTTTAATATGAGTTTTATTTTATTACTTTATTGTATAACAGTTATTTGTTCACTTATTTTAAGCATATATTTGTGATTTAATAAAATAGTTCTTAAAAGTTTGTAATTTTCAAATGTTATATTTTTTAAAAAGCTCACTTTACTATTGACAAGGTTTTTTTCTTTTATTTTTCAAATGTTTCAATTTATGTGATTTTCATTTTGCGTCAACTATTACACTTGGCGACAATGGTGTCCGTATAACAGAAAAGTGCCGTCTATTTTTACAAATGCTTTATCTTTCTTTCAAATTAAAATATAAATATCTGTTTCTGCAGATCAATAGTTTTCTGCAAAGCATTGTGTCAATGTTATTTTATTTATTATATGTAGTAATCATTATATTCAATAATAAATTTTGTTATGTAATAATATTTATAATATAAAGAAATTTTGTTTCTGTAACTTGTACTGTCAAATAAAAGAAATTTATTAAAAATTTGTTGTTTTCATTTGACTATATGATTTTATTATAAATGGTATTTCAAATATTTACTTGCTTTGTTTATCATGTAAGAAATGTTTTTAATTATCTATTTATTTTTAATAACAAAATGGCTAAGATATAAAACAATGAGAAAATACCCTCATTTTTAACACTTTCAACATGGTTGAAAAGTGTGTTTATTCAGTAAGTTGAATAGTTTTGGTTTGTCTATTTCCCCACTTTCTAACTCTCGTAAATATACTGGGATCGCCATGTAATTATTTAATGTTAATGAGGTCTGCTATGTGCTATTTAAATGCAAAATTCAATAAATATAATTCATCAAAAAGTGTTATGAGACCAACAAGGGCTGAAAATGGATTTTTACTTATTCAGTTATGTTTTTTTAAATGGCTCATTAATATATTTCATTTCATTGTATGAAAAAAATAAAGTTCTTATTAGATTTGTTGGTGAGAATTTCATAATCTATGCCTAATTTTTCATAATTATTATTTGTGTGTATATCCCTCATAGCATGCATGGTCACGGTGACGTCGTTGTGACGTCACTGTAAGTCACTGTGGTCACGTCACATCTGTGACCAAAATGCCACCACTCAGTGATGTCACATTGTGACTGAGATGTGAACTTCTTAGAAAACTTTAAAAAATTGCAAAAATTCTTTAAAACATGTTATTTACTGTAAAATTATATTTTTCTGGCAATTAAAAGAAAATTGTGACGACACTATTATGTCACTGCATGTAACGTATATCACGTCACATATATGATAAAAAAAAACCACCATATTGTAAGTCACAGTGTGACAAAAATATGAACTTCAAAAATCTTTGAAAATGAAGAGAAATAATTTAAGCAATAAGCAGTTCCGAGTTACAGCGACATAAGGAATGAAAATATATTAGTGGATAGCAACTAGTAAATTCTGTCACGAAAGGGGGAAGGGGCATAATAAATAAAGTGCACGATACAAGCATTAATAAACTAAATTTTCATGCTATATTTTATCCATCTGATAGATTAAGCGGTCTCACAGACCGCTCACAGTAGTTATGCGGCAATTTTTGTAACATCAGTTAAGAGTTAAACAATATTTTAAACAGCTGAGTTACAGCGGCATAAGGAATGAAAATATATTAGTGGATAGCAAATAGTAAATTCTATCACGAAAGGCGGGGGGGGGGGGGACATAATAAATAAATTGCACGATACAAGCATTAATAAACTAAATTTTCATGCTATATTTTATCAATTTGATATCTAAGACAGTAAAAGTATTCTTTTTTCATGATTTCAATTTTATCTAGCATTGCAATTTAATATAATAATCCTCCACTGATTGTTACACTCTCATATAAATATTGCGCATTTCAGATTCAAATCAGTTGTTTACAAAAACAAATAAATAATAAAAACACACCTGCTCAAATCGTCTGCTTCGCCATATTACCGTAGAATAAACAAGAGAATACGCGGGAAGCCACTTCACTCCACTGTTTAGAACACCAGCACGTCTACAGCACTTCTTTTAATATAAAAGAAAGACATCTGCCATTTTAGGATATTACAAATATACGGATATTATTGATGAAGCATATATGTAAGTCTTATTTAATTTAAATATTTTGTTCCTGTTTTGTATATATTATAATGATGAGTTAAGTAGTTTTATGTTACACATATAGAAAGAGACTGGTCTGTATTGTTTTCAGAAGGATATTTTTATTCGATTCTGTTGTATCTTAATCTGCCATCGCTCGAAAAAAAAAAAAAAAAAGCTGGCGCAGAGACTGATTCGTGCTTACATTCATAGTAGAATGAATGTAAATATTAATTTTTAGTCTCTTGAGATTGAAAATGTGTTGAAACAGTGGTGTGGAATTTTTTTCGGCTTTTTAATGTTTTCTAGTTACTAACACTTATAGCATCATTATTATTTTGGAGTTAAATATGAAATTAGAAATTGTTTCAGATTAGAAATTAACATTATGTAAGCATTTTTTTTTTCTGTTTGTGATTTTAATGAAACATTTAATTGTAGACACTCAGAATCAGTTATTAAATTTTCTTCGATTGTAAATTCATTTTCTACGTTTTCGATATATGTAATCACTGGAATAAAAAAATTAAATATATTTAAGCATTGAAATAAAGTGTTTTTCATGCCTGTCATAACAAGTTTATAGCTTAAACTGCTTTAGTATATTTTTTAAAAAGTTGGTATGTACTTTCGTAATATAGGACTGAATATTTTTTTAAAGCGATTAATAACTACTTTCTACATTAAAATGTTTTTTAAACAATAAAAATAGTTAATATGCAATCATTTATTTTACGTTTATATGTTCTTTCTAATACTTTTCAACAAAGTTGAAAAGTGTTTATGACTTCGGTTTGTCTGGCCGTCTGTCCGCGGTCTAACTCTCGCAAATATACTCGGATTGCCTTGAAATTTTTGGATGTTATTGACGTTTACCATAGCACGGCCCCTATTTGTAATGAAGTTTGTAGCGTGTTTAATTCATCTACAGGAACAGTCAAGAGTATTTCGTTACACTACGGCCTAGGGGAAGAAATCGTTCCAAATGATTTTTAACGATTTTACACGCTTTCAAACAGAATAAAATTGATATGAATTTATGAAACGCAGTAAAATATGCATTCTGAAGAGTATGTGGTGCAACGAATAGTTATTGTTCATTTACAGGGCTAAAAAAGGGATTCCAATACATTATTATACAGGGATGGAGGGAATTATTTGAGGCGTACTTTAATTATGTTAATCTATTTCATATATAATGAAATTGATATAAGTCGCTGAGGTTTACACACTATACATTATTTCATGATAATACGAAATGTATATAGCAATTACAGGACACACAAATTATTTCCGATACTATATTGTATCCGAAGTTCATTAGGGATGATTGCTGGAAATGCATTTTTAATTATGATATGCGCTTTTATGATTCACTATATTTATGCATAGAGTATGGTATATATACATGCTATAATTCATATACAGGACTACATAAAAGTATTCGTAAGGGTTACTGGGTATATGCGCAAATTGATTAAAGGTAGTTTTTAAATGAGTTATGGATTTTTACGTTGAACTGCATTTAATTTACTAAGAAATGTTTGTAGAATATAGATAAAATGATATACAGGGTCACGTAAAAAATTGAATACATGGCCATCTATAAATTATAATTTCTGGAAATGAGATTTCAGCAGTTTTAAGAGTGTTTGAATTAAATTTTAACTAAGCAGTAGCGCGTAATAAACGTTCTAGGTAAACTACAAATTATACAAAAGTATTCAAGTATGTTTCCATATATTAGTATAAATTGCTGCAAGAGAATTTCAACCTGTTATGCGTTTTCTTGCAAAAATAAATTTTCCGATTATATAATATGTATATCAATTTACAGATCAAATGCAGGGCTGTTCAAAAGAATTAGAAAACATATATGGCTATGGACGGTAAATGATGAAATCAGTTTTTTAAATGTTTTATGTGTTTTCTAAAATATTTACTTAGTTATCTTATTTACGTTATTTCCCTAAATTACGATGTCTTGTTAAAGCATTCAGGAAGCGTTGGAAAGTGTTTTAAAATCTATGCTTAACGCATGATTTTTCTTAATTGTTTTTTTCTATTTCGCAGATCAGTCTTTTCCTATAAAACATACCAAATCTATTTAGCTCATATTCTCAAAATACAATATACACGGGAATAAAAAATTTAAATAAATATGGCTTATCATGTCATGTTTAATAAAGCAATGACTAATCACAACACATTAAAATTTTACACATTCTTAATATCAAGCTTGAACTCAAGATAAAGCATAAAACTTAATAAAAAAAGATGTCAGTTGATAAGCATTGTTTTTTAAGTGGAAAAATTTAAAATGTTTTAGAAGAATAGGACTCCAAAATAGCGATATTTTGCTAAAAAGTACGGTAAAAAGATAAGAGTTTATATTTCAAACAAAACTTTATTTTAAAATTGTGCATTTTAAAATTCATCACAGTGTTTATGGCAAGAACCATCACAGTATTAATACTCCGAATTTTTTCCAGAGAGAAACATTCGGCTTGCATACAATATTTCAAATGAAAATCAAATTTCAAATTATTTGCTTAAAAGGCGCAAAGGCCAACTTAGTAAAAAAGATTCAATGCCGGGAATCGAACCCCTGCCATCAGTATAGCGCACGGACATTCTACCGACTAAACCACATGGAACGATACCCAGCCTGGAAAATTTCTTGGTATTACATGTTGGCAAGGCTACAAAAGCAGCACAAGATGGGATATTTATCGTAAGCCACCGACATGGAGCAAACTCGAAACTTAATTAAATCCAGCATCCAGTATATTAATACTTAGAAATTTTTCCAGAGAGAAACATTCGCCTTGCATACAATATTTCAAATAAAATCAAATTTAAAATTAAAATTGCCTTTTAAGCATGTAATTTGAAATTTGATTTTCATTCGAAATATTGTATGCAAGGCGAATGGTTCTCTTTGGAAAAATTTCCAAGTATTAATATAGTTTCAATCGATGCTGGATTTAATTAAGTTTCGTATTTGCTCATTGTCGGTGGCTCACGATAAATATTCCATCTTGTGCTGCGTTTGTAGCCTTGCCAACATGTAATAGTGAGAAATTTTCCCGGCTGGGTATCGTTCCATGTGGCTTAGTCGGTAGAATGTCAGTGTGCTATATTGATGGCCCGGGTTCGAGTCCCGGCACGGAATCTTTTTCACTATGTTGGCCTTAGCGCCTTTTAAGCAATTAATTTGAAATCTGTTTTTCATTTTAAATCATCACATTTTTTATGACAAGTTCGTAACAAATGACACATATTTCACAAATTGGTCACAATGTGACTTCAAAGCATTGTCACTTTCGTCACAGCTTCGTCACAAAGCTAATGCCAAAATAGTCACAAATGACACACTTTTCACAAATTAGTCACACCGTGACTTCACAGAGTGGTCACAATGTGACGTCACAAACGACCTCTAAAACGGCCATAACGACCTCGCATTGTAGTCACTGTGACGTCACGTGACGTCACATCGACGGTCACAAAATCACAGTGTGACTTCACAACGACGTCGCCGTGACGTCACCATGCCTTACGGGATATTCCTTATACCAGTGGTGCAGCCAATATACTTATTTGGAAGGGGTTTTGGAGAATTGTTACTCCTTGCGTGATGCAATATCTGACAAATAAAAACCAATGTCATGAAAAGCAGAAACAAACAAAATAAGTTTAGCATTTATGTGTTTAAAGGTTTCATAGAAAAGCTGCTAATCTTCAAAGAGAAAAAAAAAGAGTGGGAAACAACAATAGCAGTAACATATAAAAATAAAAAGGATTTTTAAACATTGATAATGATATCATTATGGAGGGAGGGGGGGGGGGCGGTGGTAGAGGAATGATAACATATGATACAAGTGAGGGGAAGGGGCTAAAATTACCTAAATATTGCTAACATTATACATGTACAACCCCATGCACATTAAGATACCACTTGATTATCCCGTCCACCAAAAAACTGTCATCAAACTATAAGATTAAATGCCAATAATGGATGATCGTAAATATCACATTCACTGGACATTAAACATGATACACGTGTTTGTTATATCATCAAGTGATTTTTAATTCTTCTTTTTTTTTGTTTTTTTATTAATGTTTTACTAATTTATTTTTTCTTTCGTTATTTAAAATAAAATTATGTAAATTTGTATAATTTGATGAAATTGGTCGACGGGATAATCAAGTAGTACCCACATTAATAACACACTGATAATTACTCCTCACATTAGCCATATATTGCTCTTAACTTTTTCTTTCATTAAATTTGTGTTGAAATAAAGATTCCTTTTATAAAGCCTTGAAACAAATGATAAACGTTTTGTGCTACTTGTGCTTTTCTTTACATTGGTTTTTACATATTTTTATCGTAAAGGTATTTTTAATACATCTTATCAGTTTTTTAAATACTCTGGGAGAAATTTTAATTTTGAAATGCAACCCTTTTTTGCTGCTGCAGTGTTTATACAAATCTACATTTTTTGGCTGATTTTCATGAAACTTGATATAAGGGCTGTGCATAATCATTTTAGGGTGGGGGAGAAGTCTGACACTTGGTTGTCATAAGATATTTCTGGGGAAAAGGGATATTGTTTTTTGAAATTGTTATTTATTTATCCAAACAATATATTTTTTTGTTATTTATTTTTTTTTCTTTACATCAAAATATTCATACCTTTTAAATAGTAACTATCTCTTTTAGATGTTAATTGATATAAAGTTATTTAAATGCAAAATCATATCTTTATATCGCTGCAAACATACAAAAGTAAAAAGGAAAGTTTAAAGTAATTGTTGAACACTTAAATCAAAAAGAAAAATCGTCTCTGCCCTCCTGGACACCCGTTTAAGGTAATTTTTGCACACAAAAAGAAAAAGCAAATTTTATTTTGTGGAAAGGAGGGATCATATCCCTCCTCAGTCAATTAAAAAGTAGTTTGGTTTTTCTCAGTGTTTCACTATTTTAAGTATTGTTTTTTTTTCACAGTCAGAGAAAAAGAAAATTTAGCTAATAAAATTTTGAAAATTCAGGGGACGGCAATTGCATTTTCTTGTTTTCCTTGTGAACAATCATGCTTGAAAAACGCTTTATTTGTATCAATTTACGTGTAATTAATGTCAATGCAAAAGAAATTACCGTGCAAACAAAACTGGTACATTCATTTCGATAAGAATACGAATGTAAACAATCAAACATGACTGTTCCCCACCCTCCAACCTGCAAATATACACAGGAGCAAGCCAAGTTCTTATGTGATGCCGTAGTGTAAACGCAATTTTTTCGATCCTTGGACCTGAAAGACCCAAAGGACCTGACAGGCCATATAGTGTAAATGCAGCATAAGTGTACAGCCTCATCCAAAACAGTATGTGTACATGACATATCAAGGTCTCGGCTGAGTTCATTAGCCAGCTTCATTCATCATCTTGTTTCAAAATGATGTCCATTTCAATAAAATTTAAAAAAACAAAAGAGCTCAAAAAATTAGAAATTTTAAAAGTCTTTTCTTTTAAGTATACCCTGAATCCCTGATACAAGGATTCTGTCAATTTTTTTCATCTTTATCTTAAAAAATATCTCAGACATAGCAGTTTGAAATTTTAGGGTGGTTGAAATTTTGACATAACTAGTTTTGTGAGGTAGCAGCATTTGTATATATAGTGTTGACTCTAAGCCACTTTGATATTGAAATAAAATGTCTTGATTTATAGTATTATTTTTCTTTTTTTAGGGTTCCGTACTTAAAAAGTAGAAATGGAACCATTATAAGATCACTCGTGTGTCTGTCTGTCCATCTGTCACAGACATTTTACTCGTAAACTATAGAACATGGAAAGTTCAAATAGGGGTCAAGTAATAAAGACTATTGTTGACCCAGATATTTTCAGATTATTAAACATTTACAAATATTTTTTATTAAAAAATGTAGAGGGGCTAACAAAGTTACTTGAAAAAAAAAATCTTTTATCGTGTGTAAGCTTCCGTAAAGCTGAACCCAAAAATACATTTCTTTTAATTTTATGTATTATATTTTCAGATATATAGTCGCAAATGTAGTGTAAAAATATGTTCCCCCCCCCCCCCCCCATTTATTTCTGAATCTACTAAAACTAAAATTATGAAAAAAATTTGAGGTGGTACACGGTAATATAAACCTTGCAGGAAAATTATAGCGATTAACCTAGGTCACATAGTTTTTGAGAAAAGCGTATTTTACCGTTACACACAAATTTCAACTTGCAGGCATTCAGCAAAGTTGTTGAGGAGAACTGAAGGTACCTATCGTAGCAGAAGTATAAAAGCATTGTTGATAATAATTTTTTTTAAATATCATCGGTAATTAGTCAAGATATTAACCCTTAAAGAGACACTTTGGACACATAATGACAGTCGTGGCGTGCTCTATGTACCATCGGCTTAAAGTCTAGATAACAACTTTTAATGATACATTTGTGTAATACAATCTCCAGTAGCAGTATAAAAGAAATAAACGTTAAATTGTTAAAAACAGACTAATTTAATTAGATTTAACCACATAAATACTATGGGATTCACCAGTAGTTTGCATTGAGTAGATCTCTCAATACACTTCCCGTGCCTTTAAAAGTTAATTAAAAACCTATCTGAAAAAACGCGGCACGGACCAAGGCAGCGTTCCTACTTTGCAATCTCCTTTCGAAATTGAACTTTTACAGTATACCCATTCATACTTTTCTAGTATATATACAGCTATACCAAACCCTACGTTGTATAGTTTTTTACAAAGCCTTATTTTTCTTTTAGTAATGATTTTTTTAACAATAGAGTTAATAATTCATAGATTTATTGTACGGAATCCTCTGAGCATGAGTAGTACTCGCACTTGACCATTTATTTTTGAATAAAATAAGTGTAATATTTATATTTTAAATGAAATGAATGCAGTACAAACAAATGATTGTGACAAGAACACTATTTGTCAATTTATCAACTGTGCCTGACTAACAAAAAATACAGTTTTTCTCAAAGAACTATTATTATAGTAATAAAATACAGTCAAGGATCTATAATCTGCAATTTTCCATAATTCGCATTGCTTAATGAATGTAAACAAATTTACAAATTCTTGGTCCAAAAATGATTTTTTAAAAGAAATATCTAAAAATTTAAATATAAAAGTAAATATAATCAATTTTTTAACAAAAGAGTTTGAAAAATGCATTTTTTGAGATAGCATATTAAATTAATTATTATATTTAACATTTTTATTTTCATGTTATACTGAATATTGAATTAAAACAGTGTCCAGAAAAAAGAAAATGACATATAATCCATAATACTCCATAATCTGCACAACCCTTGGTTCCGCAGATTAAAGAACTTTGCCTGTACATCAGAAGGAAGTGCTAGGGATTTTTAAAAAGTTGTGCTTTAGATATTAATTTAGTAAGCATGTATAATGTTATGGTATTATTTTCGTTGGGGTTTGTGATAATCTTTCATTAGTGCAGGATTTTGGTAAAGACAGTCCTTTCATTACATACAAAAATTTCATTGTTCTGGTGAAAGAAATACCATATAATTATATTTGCTGAGTGAAATTTATCTAAAATGAAAATTTCCCTTCGTCCCTAGCGATTTTGTCTTAACAAATTTTAGTACATTAGTTTTCTATTAACTTAACAATTAATAATGAACTTTAAAGTAAAATAAATCTGTGAAAACACAACAAACATAATCTGTAAAAAGTTTCAAAACATTTTTCAGAGTTTCAAATGTGCCATCAGATTTATTTTAAGAAACATATCTACAGCACACATTCAATTTGTTCATGTTAATTAATATTAAAAGAATGCTTAATTTTAGAGCAGTGATAAGTGCTATAAAGGGAAAGCTAAAAGGCTGACATTTTATGACTTGTGAATATTGTTAATGGATATTAATGTATGCTCAATTTCTTGAATTATATCATTGATTTTACATTTGTATTTAATTAGTTTTGTAATTTGATAAATTCTAATGAAAAATAAAGAAATAGCAAGAAATTTAAATATAATAATGAGAAAAACAATTTTTGTAGAAACGAAGAAATTGCAAAGGAAGCAAAATTTACGAATAAGTTGTGATAATTTCTAAAATAATCCTTTCATGCTTTTATTAATAATAATTAAAAAAAAATGCATCCTGGTTTGACATTACAGCCTAGTATATTAAAATACGGTTATATATATAGATATATATATATAAAATACAGTGGAACCCGGTTAAGACGCTCACGGTTAATACGCGGATTTTTTCCGGTCACTTGAACATCGCCCATAAAGCTAATGCAAAAATATCACGTTTAATACGCGAACGGTTATTACGCGATAAATTTTCGGTCCTTTGAGGAAAAAAATCACGCTTAAGACGCGAATTCATTGACCATTTCCTCCTCTCTTCTCGAGTGTTGCCAATTTAGTGGATTTTTTTTTATTCAACTAAGAAACACTGTTCCAGAATAGTATTATTTACTTTATTTAATAACATATTAATAAAGGCAAAAATTAGTAATAGAAAATAGCGGTAGATAGTTGAAGAAAACAAAAACCCGCTAAATTAGCAAAACTGCAATTCTTCTTTGATACCGCCTCGTATGATTCTTTGTCTCTCACTTCGTGTATGTTTTTACTTTATTAGAGAGATATAGATGAATTCAGGATACTCATACATGTTATAAAAATTATTATGATTAGACATAATCATACCAGTTGTTAGTGAGGTTTCGAACGTACATTATATCACTACCATGATTTATAATGCATATTATAGGCAACAAAAAATGAAAGTTGTAACGAATAAACACATATGACTGCAGTTGGATAATTCTTTTATATTTTCTTTACTTTTTACTATGCTAACATTACTTTTTACATAAGATTAATAGGGATAGTTTTTCTTATATTAAAAAGAAGGACAGATTATAATGGTATTCATTATTACAAGTACTAAATATGGATTTTAAAACTCGGTTGTACTTCAAAGATTTAATTTTTTTGCTTTCTCTTAAAAAAACTAATCTTGTAGGGAAATTATTTTTGTTGCTTTAATTTTAGTTGCAACGCATTAATCGTCAATAAAACCATGTTTGAATCCATATTTATTTTCCATTGTTATTCCAGTTGGTCCTGTAAAAAGAAATAATCAGTTAAAACGGAATACAATTAAATCTAAATATACGTAAAAGACACAATTTTTAACCGTAAACATATATACAAGACCAGTTCCTGTAACATTATACAAATCACGTTTAATACGCGATCCCGCTTAATACGCGACTTTGGTCCACTCCCTTGGAACGCGTCTTAACCGGGTTCGACTGTACATATATACAATAGGCGTTACGATTGAGATATTTAATAAATATGGAAGTTTCCGTTCGCAATATGTCAATCGATCGTTGTATTTTTTGTAACTACAAATTTTCTTTTACTTCATAATAAATAATCTTGAGTGAAAAATCATTTTTTTATTATATGATTATAGCTGCTAATGGAACCTTTTTATCCACCGTATATTCAATAAATATTTAGGTGATAACTTGTAACACTGATTTTATTAATATTCTTAAATATATCATCTTATATAATGTTTTTTATAAGCTATTATTCTGGTTAATAAATAATAATAGCTTTTTGTTTACAATTTTAGTATGTCAACAAATGTATACGAGGTTGCCAGAAAATCGCCAAGAAAATCACCAAATCTTCCGCTCCATTAGCGGTGATGACGTCAAAAACATGGAAAAATATGGACTTCACGTGACTCGTTGCCACCTAACGAATTGGTCTATTGTCTGCTTATAATATATTTTAATTAATTCTAATTCGTATTCTTTTAAATTCATTTTTCATTTCTAAAATCCTATTATTATTTTTTTTTTTTTTGTATACAGACATACTAATCATTACTTTTTTTTGCTTAATCAGATAATTTTATTTTCTTCTGTTCTTATTTTTCTGCTGAGTAGTAGTCGAATATTCGATATTTTTTATTCTGAATGCTCGTAGTCTATGAAATGAATATTATATTCTGCTATTAAAATATGAGAATACCAAGTTTAATCATATTAATTTTGAGTCACAAATCTATATTATTTAAGTAATTTTAATTTACTTTTCAGAGCAAGTCTGCAAAGATTACTGATTTTTAATTCGGGTATTGCGCAACCATCTCCTTTTCGGAACAAAGCTGGAATTCTACAATCAAAAACAAAGGTATACTTTAAATTTATTCTGATGCTTTCAAAATAAAAAATCTATAGTCTCCATTCTTTAGAATTCTACAGCGTGGCAACTGCGCGGCCAGGCTTTGAGTAATGGTATAGAGCTAAACCATGTAGAGTAAATTTCTTACTCGGGATAGCAATCAGCTGGATTCTGAAATTCAAGTAGAGATCTGCACGGGCCGGCCCGTGGCCCGAGCCCGGCCCGATTTTCATTCACGGCACTCGGGCCGGGCCCGGGCCATACTTTTTTCTGAAGGCTCGGGCTCGGCCGGGCCTAACTTAATTTTTCTGTACAGAGCCGGGCCTGTTTTCATTCCTAGTCTTCACGACCCAAAATTTTCAGTCCTAGTTTTGAGCCAACCCGTATGAAAATCATTGTCTCAGCGTGGCCTGGTCCATTTAAAGGTCAGTTAAATTAAGCCTGGCCCAAAAGTTTTTGCAAAAAATGCATACATTTTTGCATCGCTATTATTCTACACTTAAACATTAAAATTTATTATTTTTAAAGAATAGTAGATTTCTACGCATATTAAAATATAACTAAATTAAAATACAGTAAAGTGTGTGTAAAGAAACCTCCCTATGACGGAACCTTGTTTTAAACTGAAAAACGTGTTGATCCATGCAAAATAAATATACTAATAAGTAAAAAAAGAACATATAATACATTTACACTTGCTAAGAAGGGAACTTGTCTATAACGAATTTTTTTTTTCTTTTATTCTATGCAATCCCTTTTTAGAAGTTTTTACTGTATAGCATTTTTCCGATTTTTAACACTTCTATACATGGAATATGGATTAACAATATTAATGATAACTGAAACATTTACATACAAGAAATAGATATTCATTAAAAAAATTAATATCGCTGCCTGCTGCACTTCTATAAAAGTAAAGATTATAAACATGAAAAAAAAAGTTAAGATAAATATTTTTGGTCAGAACTCCTCGTACGAGACAAAATTTTAACCAATTCGACGTAAAAATCAATGTTTTGTAGAAGTTCACTCGGGCCGGGCCGGGCCCGGGTCGAGATTTTACCTTTTTTCCGGGCCGGGCCGATTTTTTTCTCTATGAGTCGGGCCGGGCCCGGGCCTGGAAATGTCGGCCCATGCAGACCTCTAAATTCAAGTACCATAGTGATACGTAACATAATGTAATTGCCTTGTTTACGTCAATAATAGCAGATTTTTGTTAAAATTAATGCCAAGGAAATAAAACAATTGAAGAAAACTGTTAAATCCATGGAACTTCTTTATTAGATGCGAAGAAGACAATAATATAGTGAGGTACTTACACCAGCAAAATCTTCGAGATGTAAATTTACACCTCTAAGGTTATTTGAGAGATGGTAAATATTATGTGCCGCGCCACAAAATTCACAAAGCAAAAGGCCATTAAGCTTGCTACATATGAAATTCAAAATATAAAGGCGCCAATTTGGCGATTGATGATGAATTGAATGATTGGTAATGGTTAAATGAATTGAGTAATAAAGCCTTCAAATTATTTACTTAACCTCTCACTGAATAGTGCTTGACAGTGTGAATCTTTGAGAGGCTTCCGTGTTGACATCATCTACTTTACGTCCAGTCTATGGACGATTGTCCTATTTTCAATAAGCCATTGGGAATAAAAAGCCTAACTGTAGTTTATAAACTACGTAAAATTTTAATTGAAAATTAAAGGTTAGTATTATGTAAAAAAGTTGGTATAGTAAGAAAGAAAGAGAGTAATTAAGATACTGTTAAATTACACACAAAAATAGTTTATCTGGGATAAATTTTAGACAATAAATAAATATATTATTATGACTACAGCTGCATTATCAATAAATGTTGATTGTAAAAGATATATGCAGGGTTGTTCAGAACTATATGTCAAAAATGTAAAGGCGGGTAGAGGGGACCTAAATAAGCAGATTTCGTATAGGAATGTGGGTGCGAAAATGCAGCGTTGAGGTAGTAGAGGGTGCTATTAATTAGGCGGATGAAAGCGCTCTGCTGACTTGAATGGTCATTTTCCGCTCCGATTTTGAGCGACATGTGTGATTACACCAATTCGGATCATGCCAACATGCATTTCATGTATGGGGATGCACAAGGAAATGCAACGGTTGCTCAAAAGATGTACATGGAACGATTCCATGGTAGAAATCTGCTGGATCTCCAAACATGAGAACGTCTTCATCGGGAGTTGTGCGCGAGTGGATCCTTTTATGCTTCGAGGCGTGATACGGGCACTGAAAGATATCGCAAAATTCATACAGTGGAAGAACCAGTACTACGCACAGTAGAGGATAGTCTTTCGACAAGCTCGAGAGCTGTTGGACGTGAACCATTTCCTTGCGCAGCCCATTTCCCATACATGAAATGCATGTATGGGAAATGGTTTGCATGCAACCGGCAAAATGTATGCTCCAAACCTAGAGATGAAACAATTAATAAATCAGTTTTCCCAATCATTTTGTGCCCAAACTTTATTCGGGATGAGAATTCTATTATAGCGAGATTATATAGAACAGGGGCGGCGAACCTATGGCATGCATGCCAAACTTGGCACGCGATAAAATATTTTCGGCACGGCGTTGATTGAAATCCTAAAACAAAATATAATTAAGTTAAACAAAACACACAAACTTATACAAGCTGGGGTTTTCTTTCTTTTCTTTTTTTTTTAATCGGAAAGCAACTAATTAAATTTCTAATTTATTTCAGCGTGATCTCAACACGTTATCAAATTAAGAGAAGTCAATGAAAATATTAAAAAGAACAATATCAGGCATTATAAATAAAACTACTAGTGATGAAACTAAAGCGACTTGGTATAAAATATGTAGTTTTTACAATTGCCTTCTCTATTTATTCCTGCGGGTCATTATTTTCGGAAATGATACGAAAATCTTAAATATTAGAAACCCAAACCACTTGTTAGTTTACTCGAATTCAGCTTGCATCCTATTAAAAGTGAGTAGGTTGAACACCTATTAATATTTGGCATAACCGATATCATTCACCATTTTATTACTTTATAATATATGTTAATCTAATTATTAGGTGTATATTGTCCAATATTTTTAAATCCCAATGAATAAAAATCCAGAAATTTTGATCCACTAAATTATTTTTTGGTGTTTGGCTCGTCATGGTCAAGTAAAATCTTTTTTGAAAAAAATTGGGCACGCGGATGTAAAAACGTTTGCCGACCCTGATATAGAACATAATAATAAAAAAGAAGAATATTTGTGTTCTACCTTTGTGTATTGTCCATTCTTGCAAAATCAGTAAACATTAAGTAAAAAGAAACAGTCTCTCAAATTCTCATTTAATGACTTTTATCGATTCCTTGTTTATTGTAGCAGAAATTCCCAATTCCCACCACCAGTACATCCCCATAAGAGGATAAATAATATGAATACACCTTTGCTTTCACAATCCAAAATAAACAACATTTTTAACGAGCCACGAACAATCGATGAAATTATTTTCAAAATAGAGATGAAATAATTTTATTTTTTTCCGATTATTTCTTCTCTAAATTTACTAATGAAAATTCTACCACACCGGGAATATGTACTATCTGATATATAAAAATGAAAATTTGTCTGTCTGTCTGTCTGTAATGCGATACAAATTCACAGTTTGGAAGCCAGAATTGTGAAATGCGTGTATTAAAACACGGCCGAGGCAACTAAAGTAATCCGGAATCGGAATAACTTATAGTTAATTTTTAATTAATAAAAAATCACCAATTTAACAGCAATTTTCAATCAAATTTAATCATTTTTCGTTATAGCTGTTGCCAATAATTAAAAATCCATAATAAAATTCTTACCACAACAATTACTTTCCTATTGCAAGATTTCCACGTGAAGAAATGAAATAAATGACTTGACGAATTTAAACAAGTAGGAAATTGCTCGTCAAACGTGGCAAATGATGTGCGTTCGTACTATAACTACTTTTATAAATATATTTTGCACCCCATGTTGTACTGAATGTATATTTTTTTACCCTTCATAAGTGCATAGTCTGTAACATCATTAAAATGCACTTGCAATAATTGTAACGGAAAAATTTTGAGTGCCCCTGTAATTAAACTATACATCCAATTTTCATAAAATCTGAAATGGCTCGACAAAATTTTGCAACAATCATATATTTAAATTTTCAGACGATTCGGAAGACTGTAACATCATTAAAATGCACTTGCAATAATTTTTTCCCATTGGCCGTAATGTAAAGAAAAACTTTTGAATGTCCCTGTAATTAAACTATACATCCGATTTTCATAAAAATTGAAATGGCTCGACAAAATTTTACAACAATCATATATTTAAAATTTCAGACCGTTCGGTTGGGTAGTTTTTGCTCTGTTATATGCGGACGGACGGACAGACGAACGGACAGACGGACTGAACGGCGACTATAGGTGCTACGTATTTATATAATTACGAACGCACCTAAAAAGGGGACTTACATCATAACTTTTCTACTGCAAGATTTTCACGTGAAAAATGAAAATAAAATGAATGGTTTGACGAATAAAAACAAAAGTTAATGTTACACCATATTTTTTTTTTTTTTTTTTTTTTTTTTTTTTTTGGTTTATGATTTCCATGTGAAAAATTATAATTATGTAATTAATTTGACAAATATAAAAATAAAATATTACGTCATACTGGAAATATAAAGCACGTGGTGAATATATAACGTCATATAAGTGTAAAAAAATGTATTGAAGCATGATAAAAACTCGATTATGGAAATATTGGCGTATTTTAACATTATTGCTCCAATGATGAATGGAGATAAGTTCATTTATAGCTCTATTATTTCGCGCCTGTTTTGGGTTTTTTTATTTATGTTGTATGTTAAATTTTGAAATTGGTTTTTCAAAACAAACATTTTTAAAATTCCGGGCAACGCCGGGTACTTTAGCTAGTAATATAATAAAAAGGTTATTTGGTTTTACAACTCTCCAGTTGTAAAACCAGTCAATTTATCAGTTATTTGGTTTTACAATTCTCCATTTATCAAGATCAATATAAAAATTAATCAATTAGAAACATCCTCTTATCTGATTTTCACCAGATCCTTACGTATTGTTGTAGAAATTCTCACTAAGAATGAATTTCTATAAATAGATAAATAGCTAAGGTATAAATTTCTTTTTGCAATCTAAAATAAATAAAAGGTTTAACGTTCCGAAACAAATGCTATCGTTGAAATGTGTAACCCTCCAAGTTTATAGATGAAGCAGTAAATGGATCAGTTCTTTACCATAACTTTACCCCAAAATTTATTCAACCAATCCACTTACAGGGAGAATACATGAAACATAATAATAAATGATGTTCTTTGTTTTATTCAACTGTTCACTCTTGTGATATCGCTGTCAAATTAATCAATACGAAACACTCTCTCTCTGATTCTCGCATCTGATATCTTTTTGAGATGCCTTTTCTTACTGTAGCAAAAGTTCCCAGACTTCCACCAATAAAGCTATTCCCTAAGAGGATAAATAATTGCTAAGTAAGAATTTTGTTCCAATTACAAAAAAAAAAAAAAAAAAAATATATATATATATATATATATATATATATATATTTGCGGGATTGGCCTAAAGGAGGAGGTAGATTTCGAAGTTAAGTACTAATTGCACCAACAAAAACTAATTCAAGATTAGAGATAAACCCAGTTTAAGAATTTTATCTGACCGCTTTTGACGAGTTTTTAATTTCCTTTTACTGTAAGAGCTGGGCTTTATCAGAATAATGTTAATAAGATAATTTTTTTCTCCAACCCCTATTTCTGTTTAATTTGTTTTGCTGTAAGAGTTAGTTCCTTCAAAAACTTGTCCGTATAAAAGTTGTAGATAATATTAAGAAGATTTATAATAAATTTAAGCGCATTTGATATTTTGTCAATTGACGAAGTTATGAATTTTTTTCTTCTTCAACCCCACCCCACTTTTTTTGAGGTAAGAGTTGGTCCTATCAAAACTTGTCAGTATAAAAGTTGTTAATAGCATTAAGAAAATTTATAATAAGTTTAAGTGAATTTGATGTCATGAAAATTCATGAAGTTATGAATTTTTTTCTCCCTAAAACCTTATTTTTTTCGCCCCTTGAGCCCATTTTTAATTTTATCAAAAATTTGTGATACATAAATTATTGGCCCCTTTTCCTAGAAGTAATAATACTTTTAAACTGATTTTATATGTATTATAATTAAAAAGTTATGGTTTTTTTTTTCGGTTTTCACAAAACCCCTCCCTATTTCCACCCCCTTGAGCCGATTTTACCCATTTGCCATCCCCACCGAGATATTAGCCATCTCAATGTTTTTGGTGAGTTTGAAGATGATCCCTGCGTAATTGCGACTTTTATCGTGAGGACAAAATTTAGTACATACATACATACATTCACACATACACACACACAAACACACACACACATATATATATATATATATACCACGAGATACCACGTTCAGACATTTTGCATTATATTTACTGGCATTTCATTTACAGACAGTCGAAACTCGTTATCCCGACACTCTAATGATCAGAAAAAAGTGTCGCCATAAGCGGAGTGTCGCGGTAACCGGAGTGAGAGAAAAATATGTTTATAAAAAGCTGTATTTTTAATTAATTTAAGACAATTTTAAATTCATAACTGTTCGTGCAATTTTAAGCAATTAAACATTATTATTAAACAAAATAAACGCAAAAATAAAATTGAAAAGAATAAAAATCAGATTTATGATGACTTGTTTTTTTTATTGTTACATGAAATATTGATGAATTAATGTTTGCCCTAGATGTTCTTCCTACAGTTCTTATTTCATTATTATACAATGAATTGTAATAAATATTCGTTATTCAAAGCTGGAGTAGCACAGTTGAAGTTTATTCCAACAGAGCGAAAAAATGTCCAGACCAGGGATCGAACCTGGATACTTGGCGTGCCGTGCCGTGCCGTGCCGTGCCGTGGTAAGGCATTGGCATGGCACGCCAAGTATCCAGGTTCGATCCCTGGTCTGGACATTTTTTCGCTCTGTTGGAATAAACTTAAACTGTGCTACTCCAGCTTTGAATATGATATAATCCAGTTGGAAAAAATATTCGTTCCCTTCATTATGATAAATATTCGTTGTTTCAGAAATGGATGTTAGATAATTTCTGATCGTTTCAATGCAATGTAATGCTTCAATTTTAGTCGGATGAAAAACGCCGTGTAACCGCAAGAAAGCGCCACCTGACCAGAACAAAAAGACCTCGAGTAGACTGATACGTCTATCTGGAGCTTAAGTAGGCCATTTATAGTGTGTGGGTTTATTTATTCAGATAAAGGATTCAAGTAAAATTTCTCATTTACCTCAATGGGTATTTTAGACACTTTTGTGAAAAGTTTGGCTAAGACTTTTCTTACCGCTTAATTTCCTTGCTTATAAGATGAATTATGAAAAATGGACAATTTTCCTAAACCGCCGGGATATCCGGAGTTGAAAATTATTCAACGACGTAAAACCCGGAGTTCATTTACATTAAAACCATATACAGAAAATCGGTGCTTTGAAAAACTGACGTGATAAGCGGAGTGACGTGAAAACCAGGTGTCGGGATAACGATGCCCGACTGTATTTAAACTTTTTTTGCGTAAAAAAAATAATAATAAATCGCGTTGTGCGAAGGGGATTACCTGCAAGTGCGCGCTGTGAACTTACGATTGGGCGCCCGGCTTTCTCCTGTCACAAAATCATCTAAAACAAATTTGTGCTCCAAATTATGAAAGGGTATTAAATTCTCCGGAGCTTATACAAATATTTAGTTTTAAGGTAAGGCATCTGTATGCCTTCGGAACAAATTTTTTGTATATTTGTAAATTTTAAGCTTAAATTTGCTATTTATTATTTAAAATGTCATAAAAATGTGGCATAAACATACAAATAAGTTATTTAATTTTTTTTAATTTTTTATTTAAAAAAATAACATAAAATTAACTGAAAAATTGCTATTTTCTTAAAAATATTTAAATTTAAAATTATATATAAAAAAATGCATTATATCGCTCAGCTGCAAGAAAAGTGACACATCTCGCAAAAATTCGTTATGCGTTTCATTCCACTAATAGGTCTGTCATAGGTACGCCTTACTACACAAAAAGTTTCATAAGTGTAGTTATACGGAAATCACTTTATTACGCTATGTGACCATTTGTGACCACATAAGAGGAGTTGATTGTGTAAAGAGGTAAAATTACCCAACCCTCCAAACCTCCTACTAGAGGTCTGCACGGGCCGAAATTTCCAGGCCCGGGCCCGGCCCGACTCATCGAAAAAAAAATTCGGCCCGGCCCGATAAAAAAATTAAAAGTTCGGCCCGAGCCCGGCCCGGCCCGGTAAAAAAGTTAAAAGTTCGGCCCGGGCCCGCCCGGCCCGGAAAAAAGTTTAAATCTCGGCCCGAGCTCGGCCCGGCCCGAATGAATTTATACAAAAAATTGCTTTTTACGTCAATTTGGTTAAAAATTTGTCTCGTACGTGGAAGCTCTGACGAAAAATATTTATTTTAACTCTTTTTTTCTCGTTTATAATCTTCATTTTTATAGAAGTGCCGCAGGCTGCGATATTTATTTTTTTAACGAATCTCTATTTCTTGTATGTAAATGTTTCAGTTATCATTAATATTGTTAATCCATATTCCATGTATTAACATACATGTATTCCATGTATGCTAAAAATCTGAAAAATGCTATACAGTAAAATCTTCTAAGTCGGAATTGCATAGAAAAGAAAAAAAAAAATGCGTTATAGACAAGTTCCCTTTTTAGCAAGTGTAAATGTATCATATATACTTTTCTTACGTATTAGTATTTTAATTTTGCATGGATCAACACGTTTTTCAGTTTAAATATGGGGTTGCGTCATAGGCAGGTTCCTTTTCACATGTTTTACTATATTTTAATTTAGCTAAATTTTAATAAGCGTAGAAATCTACTATTCTTTAAAAAGAATAAATTTTAATATTTAAGTGTAGAATAATGGCAATTTAAAAATGTATGCATTTTTGCAAAAGTTTTTGGACCAGGCCTAATTTAACTGATCTTTAAATGGACCAGGCTACGCAGAGACAATGATTTTCATACGGGCTGGGTCAAAACTAGGACTGAAAATTTTTGGCCGTGAAGACTAGGAATGAAACCAAAAATAAGTTAGGCCCATCCCGGCCCGAGCCTTCAGAAAAAAGTATGGCCCGGCCCGAAAAGAGTGGAGACCAGGCCCGGCCCGGCCCGTGCAGATCTCTACCTCCTACGTCTTCATTCTTACGGCTCCTGTCCCAGCAGAAGACACCCGCGAGCTAATGCTAAACCTATGGGGAAGTTATTTTCTAATATCTCTTTTGCATTTCGACATTTTTTTTTATTATTATTTATTTATTTATTTTATTTTATTTTATTTATTTATTAACCATTTGGAAAAATGGTTATTGTCCTCGTCAGGATGGGAAATCAAAAGCATATCTGAAGGTTTTTATTGGCTTAATCCGCATTTTATTCGTTTTCTGATTGGTCTATACAGTAATCTGTATTTCCCTTTACTTTCAACAGATATGGATACATTCTGTTGCCACTATGACAAAAAGTAATAAAAACTACAAAAAAAAATTAATAACTCAGAAACAAATTGAGATACAGCTTTCGAACAAATTGCATTTAAAAGTACATTTTTTTCTCTATACGACGGTGTAAAAAGTAATATTATGGGATGTTTAGAAGTTTAAGAATGAAATTTCATTTAAAATAAGTCGTCAGTTTTCTTGGTCGATGGAAAAGCCTTTTCCCGAACAGCCAATGAAATGCTTGGATAATACATAAGTTTCGGGTGGATAATACGTACGAGTCGCAGGCGATTTTTGTCGCTTGGAATTTTTACATGTAATAACACTATTAATGTTTAATTCATGGCGTACGTAATGTATGATCAGCTCCGTGCGATTTTTTATGTCTTAAATTTTAGTCTTTGAAAAAATCATTTACAAATGGTCGTTGTAATTTGTTAAATTGCTTTCTTTTTTTGTATTTTGTATTATTATTATTATTATCTTTTTTTTTTTTTTGCATTGGATAGCCGAGGTCCATTTCTACATCTTTTACATAAAAAATGAAGGAAATCAGTCGAACAGTTCTTGAGAAAAATAGTCGCTCAGTTTGAAAAACAAGGTTTCGAGAAAAACATGTTTAAAGTTAAGTTCAACGAGCGACATTACGTTCAATGAGCGAAAAAGATTGTAAGGAATTGGAATATCACGAAACAGCTTTCCAAAAACAACAACAACAACAATTATAATAATAAGTAAAAAAATTTGTCCCCCTTCCCCCCCTCCCAAAGTAGAACCTCCCCTTAAATACTCACAAAACAATCTATATTATGTATATTTAAAGTTAGAGATAAAAGAGTAAATAAATCAGTTTTCCCCCATAATTTCAACCCGAAAATTTAATAATGAAGATTCTATCGCAGCAAAAATACATAAAGAAAGTTCTTTGTGCTATGCAATTGTCTATTTCTCATTCCTGATGTAAAATTAATCAATAAGAAACACTCTCTCTGATTCTCATCTAAAAACATTTACCAATTCCTTATTTTTGTAGAAGAAATTCCCACCACGAAAGCATTCTCATGAGAAGAAAAATAATCACTAACAAGGGAACCACTTTTGGTGCTGCTCGCACCTAGCATTGAGACCTGGTGCATTTTAAAGCCCTATATTACGAAGTTTGAGAATCGATAAAATTTTTCTGTTAAAATAATATTTCTTGATTTTACAACAGCATAACTTTCTGAAAATGCAATTTTCGAGACCACTTATCGCATTATTAACATTGAATTTTTTTTTTTTTTTTTTTTTTTTTTTTTTTTTTTTTTTTTTATGCATTTAAAAATACAAATTAGTTAATAATAAGTATAAAATATTGAAAAAAATTTAAAAATTCCTTCAAGAATCCACGAATTTGAAAAATTGCAACATTATATTCATATTTTTTGGCGGGGAAAACGTTGGCGTTTTTTTTTTCAAAGTAGAGCTTACTGCCAACCCTAGCCAAATATCATTGCTGTTTGTCTTGCGTGGGGAGTAAGTTTTGTACTTCAGTTGAAATTGTAATGTCCGACGTTATCAGGCACAGTAAGTAAAAATATTAATTTACTTTATGGTTGCTTTTACGAAAGGACCATTTAATACAGCAACATTTCATTTTAAACATTCGAAACTTTATTCCATTCGATTTCAAAAGAAAATAGCTGGCTTATTTCGTATTTCACTAAAAAATAGTTTTCAATGATCTTGAAAGCTTTTATAGAATTAAATTTACTATTTATATATTTATCGTCTGCATAGAAAAAAAAAGACCTGATTCATGTTTCTTATGCTATCAGTTATCAAACAAATCGCAATCTGATATAATTCTAAAATGTACTTTACTTACTCCCAGGATAAAGCGGGCGGGAAAATTGTAGCTCCATATTTGGCGAGTTAACTCACTTTTGGCGTGAAATAAACAACTAAAAATGTAATAATAAAAAATGAAAAGTATAAAAAAGTATATAAAATATTATTTTAACAGAGAAATTTTATCGGTTCTCTAACTTTTATTTATCGAGCTACAAAATGCACCAGGTCTCGATGCTAGGTGCGAGCAGCACCAAAAGTGGTTCCCTTGTAAGTACACCTTTGCTTCCAAAATCTAAATTAAATAATATTTTAATATCGACCCACGAAACAAACAATGAAATAAATATCAAAATATAAAACAAGTCGGACATTGTACGCCAAACGTGGCCAATGAGGTAGGTGCATTCGTACTGCTATAACTAGTTTTATAAATATTCAGATCTTGGTGCAATAGCTGTTATACATTGGCACACATGAACACGTGAACCCCCAAAGGAAATTGAAGAAATAATTTAACAAATTAAATAAAATAATTATAAAAAAATTATGATTTTTTTTTTCTGTCAACCTCCAATACGAGCATCATTCACTCACGGCTCCATTTCTTTAGATACATCCATCATCCATAACAAACCCTTACTGAAGAAAATTCGAAAGTTTTCAACACCGAGCGCACCCAGTCTTTTCTTGATAGCACGTGTGAGCTGGACCATATTCTCCCCTTGGGTTCGAAGCTACAAAAATTCGTCTGCTTGGGAATAACATTCATAACCGCGCTATTGAAAAGCATTAAGTTTAGAAAATTTGTGCTTATATTTTATTTTATACGGATTTTTAGACGTTTTCAGGGGCAGGTATGGGGTATACATGAACTATTTTCTCTATTTTAAAGTAATGGCATGCATATTTTTCATTTTATTTATAAAAAAGTAAATAAATTTTAATTAATACGTATATATGGATTTTAATTCATAGGTACATATGTACTGATCGAAAGTAATTCGTACAAAATAAATCTGCAGTATTTTACGCATGCATTTACCTGTATTTCTGCTGCATCAAATGACGCAATAAGGTAAACAGACGCGCTAGTCGCTATTTTTATACCACGTGATTCCTACTGTTACGTCACGAGAATACTGTCCCGAGAGAGACAAAAGCCAGGGGCACGCCTCGCTTAGACCAAAGCCGCCACAAGACTACAAGCCAAACACAAGGTTTCGTGACGTCACGACGCGGGGCTTAGATCAGCAGTGGAGAGCACATGCGTTATTTAAAACATTAATTCTTTCCTCCATATTTCAACTTATTATCACAGCATATGGGGAAAAAAATGAAAACTTATAGTTTAAAGACGCTAATTAAGTGCTTTTTAATCAATTTCGATCACTCGAAACAATAATAATGATAACACAAAAACAATATTTATGAAATAATATCACTGTGTCAATGAAAATGTGCATCAGAATTAAAGATACATTAAAGAAAATTCGTTCGTTAATGAAAAAAAAATCCCAAGTATTAAATTTATGTTAGTAGACAGTTTTTATTATTTATTCTACTTTGAAATTTAGAAACAATATCAATTATCTATTTGGTATATATTCAAAAACAAGACATTATACATTATTACATATATATATATACATATATATATATATATATATATATATAAATTTGCAGTTTAAACACATAAATTGAATTATTTTGCTTTCAATTATTTCAAAAGAAATAAATAACAATAAGTGTGCCAATCAAAACCCACATTTAAAAATTAAATTAAAGTGGAAGAAAAGTGAATGTTAAATGAAAACAAATTCAAGTTGTGTTCTATTTTTATTTGGGCTTGAAATTATACAGTAAATATCCTATTAAATATTAAGTGATTTAAAACCTGCATATAATAAATAGCAAAATTAAAGTATACATGAAATTAAGTATTCTTATAAATAAATTTTCGTACTGTAAACTTTACTTATCAGAAATGGGTAATTTTCACATAAAATCCATTAAATTACAAAACATAAAACTGTCATAATACTAAAACAACGCAAGTTCATAAACAGAAAATTATTATTTAGTTTTGTATTAGTTTGATATGTTATGCAAGGTACAAGCAATAGATTTTTAAAAAAATGTATTGACATATGAAGAGAAAAATAAAAAAAAGAAAGAAAAGACTTTCATCAATTAGAATTAAAATATTCCTAATTTATGTTCATTTTCCTCGAATGTTTAGGTAATAGCTGATATAAAAAAAACATCGAAAAACACAAAAACCTTCCACGAAAATATTTCATTTCCAAAATAATGTTGTGTGGGTTCTTAAATGTTTGTTCACATCTTTTAAGCTTAAAATAATCAATTTTTATGAGATGAAAAGTATTTCCTGACTAGATCTAAAAGTAAATTTATAATTATAGAATAATAATTTTATTTATTGTTATTTTTAATTAAACATTAAAATGTATATGAAAACACATAGGATTTTTGCGAAGAAGGTGTGTGTGTGAGGGGGGGGACTACTGTTTTGCATAAAGGTACTAACAACCCTTCCTCTAGTCTTGTAAATAAATTGTTTACAGTTGTGGCAAAAATAGAGAGATTCAAAAACATTATCCCCATGGCTCTATTTACACAGTACATAAGCATTTATAATTTAACAAAAAATTATAAAAAGAATTTTTATTAAGATAGCAAACGTTTAAGATTAAAAAACAACAATAAATTGATGCAAGTATATCGATCGGGGTTTGCTTTAAAAGAAGTAAACAAGATAAAAATGCTATGTATTCACAGCGACTTTTATGAAAATTTCTTGAATATTTAAATTTTTAAGTATGAATATATATATATATATAAATACATAAATTTGTTGTCAAATTAAAGTCCAACTAATTCTGCATATAAAATAACCCGACTTACTATTCACACGACAAGTGTCTTTTAATAAATGGGCGTTAATTAAAGGTCACTCTAATGAATTAGAGAAAACAGAGCAAATTATAAAGAGAGGATGGTGTGACGAGATACAAATTAAATGATATAAGTCTTGACACGATTTAGGGATGTTTGCCATTTTAAATTATTGCTCTATGTGGAAAGAAACAGAACTACAATAATATCGTTTCGTTTTGAGATACGGTATTATTGATAGAATCGTACTAGGATTTGCTAGTTAATTTATTTCAAAGAAATTAAAAATAAAAGATTTTGAACACAAGAAATAAAACTTGTGCTGATAGCATATAAATATAATTTGAAAATAAAACTTACCTTGGAAAAAATATGTTATTAGGCTAAGTAAAACGCACGTGCACGTAAAATAGGAAGATACAAAATTCAAATGTTCGGGGCTGGCGCGTTGGCAGTTAGCCAGCCCCGGGCTGTGACGTCACATGTGGGGGATGAAGGGCGTGTCTGGCTTGTAGTCTTGAGGCGGCTTTGCTTAGACCCTTCCGTTCGCACACCCTCCAACGTGCGGTAGCATTGCATTTTTAGCGGTAATTTTCTTGTATGTTTTGATTTCTCTTGTGATTTGAATATTAAGTTGGATATTTATTTTAATAATTCTTAATCTGTCTGTTTCTATTGTTCTTAGTTTCATTATTATATGTAAGAAGTAGTTACAAACAGTAAACATGGAAGTTAGTAAAATTAATGTTTCGGAACTAAAGATACTGCTTATACTTAATTTACAAAAATTGTACTTGAATAACATTCAAAGGAAACTTGTAAGCAATATTGTGATTGTACGTTCTTTTTGTAGAAAATAAAATGGTTCCAGTTTTCCATCTATGGATGCTTTTTTATTTCTTTTAGTTGCAATTTTTTTAACTTGGGAAAACAAAAAATCAGTGATGAATTCAGGAGATGTGAAGGAGGAAATCCGCCGGGAAAGTGGAAAATTCCCCCTTGAAAACCCCTTCCCACGAAATCCATATTATCTTTCTCGGAATAGCCAAATTTCATCCAGAGAAAAACGACTCTGAATTCAATATTGCGCTAACCTTTATGTTATGTCCTTCCTACAAATTATATTTTCGTATTTTTTATATTGTGATTGTGAACCTTTTTAAACATAATCCACGAGCCGCCACTGGCTGTTGAACTCTTATGCAAAAATGCATGAATACCAAATTTATTACGATTATATACATTAAATTCATGCGGAAATAATATAATTCCATCTTAAATAGGACGTAATCACCACGGCAACCTAGAATCATTATCTATCATGGGATATCATTGAATTAATTACGTATGATAGGATTTAATAGAATAAAGAAAACTTTTATTAATATCTTTTGATTCGATTTTCATAAAATTTGAAATGACTCGACCAAATTCTTCAACTAGTACATACATTAAATTTTAAACCATACCGTTGGATGGTTTTAGCTCTGTTATATGCGGACAGACAGACGACGACTATACGTGCTACGTATTTATATAATTACAAACGCACCTAAAAAGGTATATAAATTCATTCTTCTTCTAATCATTTCTTTCCAAAAACGTATTTATAAAAATTCTAACCGCAGCGAGAATATGTAGGATTAAATACACTAATAAAGATTTATTTATTTATTTATTTATTATTTTTTTTTTTTTTTTGTATTTTATAGTTGCCCATTGTTCATTTTTACGAGATCAATATAAATATAAATTAAAAAGAAACACTCTTTTGAATATCTTCTAATCTGTTTACTGGATTGCTTATTTAATGTAGTAGAAATCCCTACACGAATACATTTTTAAAAAACAAATAATCGCGCTAGGTATATGTACACATTTACTTTCACAATCCGAAATAAATAAAATATTCAACGTCCTTCGCTTTCACAATCAAAATTAAATATTTTAATAAAGATCCGCAAAACAATCGCTGAAATAAATATCAAATATAAAGAGGTATATGAATTCGTTTTTCTTCCAATCATTGCTTTCCCAAAATTTATTTACGAAATTCTATCGCAGCAAGAATATGTAGAAAGGCATTTCTTTGTGTTTTACAACTGTCCATTGTTCGTTTTTACGAGATCAATGTAAAAACTAATCAATAAGAAACACGCTTTCCAACTATCATCTAATTAGTTTACTGGATTGCTTATTTAATGTAGCAGAAATTCCCACACGAATGCATCCTCACAAGAAATAAATAATCGTCTAGGTAAACGTTTGCTTTCAGGATCTGAAATAAATAAAATGTTTAATATCCCAAAACAAAATCTAGCGATGATACCTAGCTCCAAATTTAGAGATGAAACAGTAAATTTTTTTTCAATCATTTTCCCCAAAGTTTATTCATGAAAATTCTCTTACAGGGAGAATAGATTAAACATTATAATAAGGGATGTTCTTTATGTTATTCTACTTGCTATCATTCATTATTGCGAGATCTATATAAAATTAACCAATAACAATCTGATTCTCATCTAATGACTTTTACACATCTCTTGCTTATTGCAGCAGAAATACCCACCATTAATGTTTTTCCGCAAGTGGATAAACAATCGCTAAGTATACCTTTGCTTCCACAATCCAAAATAAATAAAATGATTAAGTTGACAGAATAAATCGATGAAATAAATCTCCAAATTTATAGATGAAATAGTAAAATAATTTTTTCCAATCATTTTTTCCCAAAGTTTATTCATGAAAATTCTTTTACATTAATAGATGAAAAATTATAATAAGGAATGTTCTTTATGTCAACGGTCTATTATTCATTATTGCGAGATTTATATAAAATTAAACAATAACAATCCGAATCTCATCTAATGACTTTTAAACATCCCTTGCTTATTGTAGTGCAAATACTCACCACTAATGCTTTTCCGGAAGAGAATAAATAATTAAGTGTACCTTTAAATCTACGATACGAAATAAGAAGAAATCGACGAAATAAATTTCCAAATTTAGAGATGAAACAGAAAATTTTTTTCAATCATTTACCTCAAAGTTCATTCATAAAAATTCTCTTGCGAGGAGAATAGATTAAAAATTATAATAAAGAATGTTGTTTGTGTTATTCAACAGCCTATTTTTCATTATTGCGAGATCTATATAAAATTAATCAATAACAATCTGATTCTCATCTAATGACTTTTACGCATCCCCTGCGTATTGTAGCAGAAATGCCCACCACTAATGCTTTTCCGCAAAAGGATAAATAATTGGTAAGTGCGTCTTTGCATCCAGGAATAAATAAAATGTTTAAGCAGCTAGAAGAAATCGATGAAATAAATCAAATTTAGAGATGAAACAGTAGAATTTATTCCAATCATTTTCCTCCAAAGTTTATTCATGTTAATTCTCTTACAGGAAGAATAAATTAAACAACATAATAAGGAATGTTTTTTGTGTTATTCAACTTGCTATTGTTCATTATTGCGAGATCTATGTAAAATTAATCAATAACAATCTGATTCACATCTAATGACTTTTACATATCGCTTGCTTATTGCAGTAGAAATATCCACCACTAATACTTTTCCACAAGAAGATAAATAATTGTTAAGTGTACCTTTGCATCCATAATCCGAAAGAAATAAAATTTTCAAGCAGCCAGAAGAAATCGGTTAAACAAATCTCCAAATTTAGAGACGAAACAGTAGATTTTATTCCAATCATTTTTCCTCCAATTTTTATTCATGAAAGTTCTCTTGCAGTGAGAATAGATAAAACATTATAATAAGGAATGTTCTTTGCGTTATCCAACTGTCTGTTGTTCATTATTGCGAGATCTATATAAAATTAATACATAACAATCTGATTCTCATCTAATGACTTTTACACGTCACTTGCTTATTGTAGCAGAGACACCCACCACTAATACTTTTCCACAAGAAGATAAATAATTGTTAAGTGTACCTTTGCATCCATAATCCGAAAGAAATAAAATTTTCAAGCAGCCAGAAGAAATCGAGAAATAAATCTCCAAATTTAGAGATGAAACAGTAAACTTTTTTCAATCATTTCCCCCCAATTTTTATTCATGAAAGTTCTCTTGCAATGAGAATAGATAAAACATTATAATAAGGAATGTTCTTTGTGTTATCCAACTGTCTGTTGTTCATTATTGCGAGATTTATATAAAATTAATCAAAATCAATCTCATTCGCATGCATCTAATGACTTTTACACGCATCTCTTGCTTATTGTAGCAGAAACACCCACCAATAGTACTTTTCCACAAGAAAATAAATAATTGTTAAGCGCACCTTTGCATCCATAATCCGAAAAAAATAACATTTTCAAGCATCCAGAAGAAATCGATGAAATAAATATCCAAATTTAGAGATGAAACAGTAATTTTCTTTTCAAACATCCCCCCCCCCCCCCCCAATGTTTATTCATGAAAATTCTCTTGCAATGAGAATAGATGCAACATTATAATAAGGAACGTTCTTTGTGTTATTCAACTGTCTATTGTTCATTATTGTGCGATTTATATATAATTAATCAAAATCAATCTCTTTCATCTAATGAGCATCTAAAGAGCATCTCTAAAGAGCATCTAATGACTTTTACGCATCTCTTGCTTATTGTAATACCCACCACTAATGCTTTTCCGCAAGAGGATTAAATAATCGCTAAGTATACCTTTTCTTCCACAATCCGAAACAAACAAAATGTTTAAGCAACCGGAAGAAATCGATGAAATAAATCTCCAAATTTACAGAAGAAACAGTAAATAAGTCATTTTTTTCCGAATCCTTTTATTCAAAAATTCGTTCATGAAAATTCTGTTACAGCACGAATATGCGGGACATCATGATAAAGTTCTTTGTGTTTTACACACCTAGACAAAATTATAAGGACACTAAAATGTAAATAATCATATATATATCAATGCAAAAACCCTTGACGGGTTAAAAGTTTCTGACGCAGCAATTTATCTTATGCTCTAAGAATTTTAAATATGGAACTTAAAAATACTGATATCAAATTTTGAGTGACGTTATGCTATTTCTTAAAAAATATATTTGTATTTATTTCATCATTTTATTTTTGTTTTATTTATAATCGCATGTGCGAAAGTTATGTTCAACATGAAAAGCTGCATAAAATTTTATTCGCTGTTGCTTTATCATTTACATCTCTCATAAATTCAAAATATGAGTTTTAAAAGATATGATATAAAATTTAAGTGACGCCTTGATGTGACTTTAAAAGGTTTGTTTTAAAATTTTTAAATTATTTTTGACTTGGTTAAAATATTTTTTTACATCTACACAATACTTTTAATTTTCCAATTCACTGTTAAATATATCACTTTCATTGAATCTATACTATGCATTGAAATGTATTTATTTCAATAAATTGATTTATCTTTTGTGTCACGCTATTCAAAATTGTGAGTAAGATTTATGTAAATGGTTTCTTTGCGTCATTGTGTCCAAACTACATGAAATGTATGAAAAAGGATAGTTTGACGCAAAGAAACCATTTACATAAATCTTACTCACAATTTTGAATAGCGTGACACAAAAGATAAATCAATTTATTGAAATAAATACATTTCAATGCATAGTATAGATTCAATGAAAGTGATATATTTAACAGTGAATTGGAAAATTAAAAGTATTGTGTAGATGTAAAAAAATATTTTAACCAAGTCAAAAATAATTTAAAATTTTTAAAACAAACCTTTTAAAGTCACATCAAGGCGTCACTTAAATTTTATATCATATCTTTTAAAACTCATATTTTGAATTTATGAGAGATGTAAATGATAAAGCAACAGCAAATAAAATTTTATGCAGCTTTTCATGTTGAACATAACTTTCGCACATGCGATTATAAATAAAACAAAAATAAAATGATGAAATAAATACAAATATATTTTTTAAGAAATAGCATAACGTCACTCAAAATTTGATATCAGTATTTTTAAGTTCCATATTTAAAATTCTTAGAGCATAAGATAAATTGCTGCGTCAGAAACTTTTAACCCGTCAAGGGTTTTTGCATTGATATCATTACTTTTTTGAGGTTAGTGATAAAATGATTAAAAAAAAAGATACTTATGGAATTTAATGCAGATTTAATTTTTACTATTTTATTACAATTTTCCTTATAGCAGTTTGTATATAAAAACAAGTGGGTAAGTATAATCGCTGATCGCACAGAGGGTTTCATTTGATATTCCTTTAAAAACACTTTGTCCTTAAATTAATAAATCCAAAATGTTAATTTATAATTATTAAATCCTTACATAGATGGTGCACCAATAGTTCCAATTTTCATGGGGCAGGAAACGCATTCTTTTAAACAAACCACCTTCCAATTGAAGTCACCAAAAACCAAGTTGAATAAGCCAGACCCCGTTGTGTTGTTTCACAAACAGCAGTCTCATGTCCCCTCCTTCCCCCCTTTTTTATATCCGTAACGTAAATAGCGGACGAAGCCCGCTAGTTCCTATCATAATATATATTTTTAATAATTTTATATAGTCTATAATAAAAATCAGACTTAAAATAGTCTAGTTCCATGATTACTTGTAGTGTCAGTTACATGCTACGATTTTTTGGATACCAGTATTTTAGAACGGGAAAATGTGACTTATTTTATCGGAGATATCTCATTAATTGAATAAGGTGAAGCAAACTTTTTGAAAAAAAGGTGGCCAACAAGCATGGCAGCTATCAGCTATGTGACTTTGTGCTAAAGTCCATTAATTTGATCTGCTTTAAAAAGATTACGGAAGATTGAATTATAGTAGAACCTGGATTAACCGAGCTTCGATTAATCGAGGTTTCTGTTAACCGAGCCGATAACAAAGTCTGATTTTTTTTTCCTTTTGAATGAGCCTTAAAAATAACCACACTCTTTAGCTCACTGTCCGTGCTATACAGGCCTTCTGCCCCCAAAAGCACTCAACTCCAAAGAAACACTGGACCCTGAGAAGTCAATAGCGAACAATGCTTTGTTTCCAGTGGCTGTGTGAACTTTCGTAAATTTTTCAATTTGCATTTTAAAATTTACTACTGGTAGTTGGTTTTCTTTTTAAATTTGTTAAGCTGTGAAACAGAACTTTACATATATTTATTTTTATTATTTAAAAAACGTTCTATATATTTTTTTAAAAGAGATGTTAAATTCGCAAGCACGGCGAGTTTTTACACACAGTTTCTATAAACCGAGATTTCCGATTCCGATTTAGTAACAGTCCCAATTAGCTCGGATAATCGAGGCTGCTCTGTATAATTAAAAAATCAATGGCGATCTTACTGTAAACGGGTTTCCCTTTTACTGAGGGATTTCAGGACCGAATCAGCTGATGTTAGTTGCTGTTTCCGTGCTTGATTAAATAAGATTAGTTAAACATTTGAAAATTACCAAATATAAAAGGAACTAAGTCAACAGAGTGTTTGCTTTATGGTATTTTTTAACAACGCTATAAGAAAATGATTTTAAATAAGAGATTTTAAATGTAACGTTTTAAATCTGACATAATTTTCACCAAACTTTCCTTTCTCTTTGTAACATTCAACTGAAAATATTTTTATTATTAGAAAGATAATATTATTATTTGCGCTACCTTAAAATTGGCAACTATAGTTAAAAATATCATCTCGAAATTTGAAATAAATCTCTCATATAAATATATTTTTTAATTTAAACTGTTTTGCAATATTATTATTTGGCCACTTTGGCCAATATGACGTAATTTCCTCCATTTACGACTTTTAACACATATCAATGAATTTATTATTTAAAAATTTTCTTTTTCTTTTAATATTCACGTGTAAATATAATTTTTATGACGTAATTTTCAATGTTTTCCTGCTTTTAATGCGTAATCATTTAATTCTAATTTGAAAATAATTGATTATTTTATAATTTTCTTTCATTTTAAGTAAGCATGTGTAAAAACAATTTTTATGACGTAATGTTTAATATTTTCCTGCTTTTAACACGTTATCATTTAATTCTAATTTAAAAGGATTTTTTTTCTGTTTATAATAGTCACGTGTGAATAAATTTTTAATTTAAAGGATATATTATTCTTTGCGCTGTTTTAACAATTGGCAACAATTTAAAATAACCTTTTCTAAAATATGTAAAAAATATCTCTGGAAATTCTGAAAATTTTAATTTAAAATTGAAATAAACCGTCAAAAAATTAGGCAAGTTAAAAATAATAAATGCACTCTGCAAACTTCGAGTTTCTATTGAATGATTAAATTGAATAAAAATGATTAAATTCCCATGTATATATTTTTTTTCCTATGAGACTTTTTTAATGAGACAATTTAATCCAGATTTAACATTAAATATCTCTTAAAATAATTCTTCGATTTAAAAACTGTCTACTTCAACGTTTTTATCAAACATTTCTCTATAATACTACCCATTTTAATATTTTTGTATGCAGTAATTTTCTTAATATTTGCGAAATAGACCTCTAGTCACAAGAGATTCTTTCAAAGCGGTGAAAAGCGTTAGTTTTTCTTTTTTTCCGAATAAGAGACAAAATGTAGCAGGGTCGTACTGGCCCACCGGGCAACGAGGCAAATGCCCGGTGCGCCCATCGTCACTTTTTTCTTTCTCTTTTTTTTTTTTTTTTTTTTTTTTTTTTTATCTTTTTTTTAAGCACGCATTTTGAAAGGCATAAAATTTTCAAAGATTTTCATTTGGAAAATTAAAAAGTAATGCTTTTTATTTTTTAAAGTATAGCATAAGCAAACTATGTGCGATCAAAGACAATTAGATAAACCAATTTCGAGATAACATAAGTTATCGACAATCAGATATGCCGTTGTTACACATTGTATCCAGGACCAGACTTTGTTTCATAGCCTGTACTAATGATAAATTCTAAGAAAAATAATATTAAGTACTCACTTATTTAGATGTACGCCTAAATAATTTCTGTTCTAGGAATGCTTCTAATAAGTGTCTAATGAGTCTGCGTCTAATACGTTTGCATATTTTCTGCGTCTAAGTATTTAGCGCCCCTGGTGTTGTGAGGTATTTTTGTATTTCTGCCTTTTGTGCAAGTATAAACGACGAAACACTGTATAAGAAACATATTCTCATTTTAAATGGATTCATTCACAGAGACTTTGATAGTCATGGCGCCCTGGTCCAGATTTTATTCAGTACCCCGAAGAATAGTAACTTCTACATAAATTAATATTGGTATTAATGATGTATTTAGTATATTTTCTGTCAAATATTCAGCGCCCTGGGTGGCTGCCCGGTAGTTTGGTATTTCTGTTTTTTGTGAAAGAACAACAAAAAAAAAATGCCAATTTAAGACAGGGGCTGCCCGGTAGTTTGGTATTTCTGTTTTTTGTGAAAGAAGAAAAAAAAAATGCCAATTTAAGACAGGGGATTTTCATTTTAATTTCATTTGGTCCCTTTGTCAGAGGCGGCTTTGGTCAATTTTTTTAGCGCCTCTGTAAAAATAAGTTAAAAAAAACTAATATCGTGTTTACGTAATAATGGCGCCCTTGGTCTTTTTCAGCGCCTCTGTAAAAATAAATTTCAAAAAACTAATATCGTGTTTTTGTAATCATGGCGTCCTTGGTCAAATATTTTTCAGCGCCTCTGTAAAAATGCCTTTCAAAAAGCTATTATCGCGTTTTTGTACTCATGGCGCCCTTGGGCAGATTTTTTTTTTCAGCGCCTCTCTGTAAAAATAACGTTCAAAAAACTAATATCGTGTTTTCGTAATCAATGTGCTCTTGGTGAGATTTTTTCAGCACCTCTGTAAAAATAATTTTGAAAAACTATTATCGTGTTTTTTTAATCATGGCGCCCTTAGAGAGATTTTTTTCAGCGCATCTGTAAAAATAAGTTTTAAAAAACTAATATCGTGTTTTTGTAATCATGGCGCCCTTGGTCAGATATTTTTCAGCGCCTCTGTAAAAATCCCTTTCAAAAAACTATCATCGTGTTTTTGTAATCATGGCGCCCTTGGACAGATTTTTTTAGCGCCTCTGTAAAAATAACTTAAAAAAAACTAATACCGTGTTTTTGTAATCATGGCGCCCTTGGTCACTTGGCCAGATTTTTTACAGCGCCTCTGCAAAAATAACTTGAAAAAAAGTAGTATCGTGTTTTTGTAATAGCAAACCCCCCTCCCCCCCACACACACGCACACTCCCCACAAATACACACACAAATTGATGCCCTTAGTTCTACTAAAGTGGAGCATTCCATAATTTCTCAATGATAATATAAGTGTTAGACCGCCAAGGGCGCCAAGACTAATTCTTCACAAGATTTTGCAATGGAAACTTATGTAAATTTTGCTTTTGAAAGAAGAAAATGTTAATTTTTCATATCTATTTAAAAATTCGATAATATTTTTAGCATCCGAAAAAGCCAATATGTAAAAACGTTATTTATTTTTTTTAAAACGTATCTGCTTAACCTCTTTAAACTTCAAACACCACCCGAATATATAAATTGAAAAATACATATGTAATTAAAATAAATAGATAAACCACTAAAATTGTAAAAGTCCTTTTACAAAAGAATGGATAAATATAAGTAAAGAGAAGTGCAGATGTATTTGGGTTCAGTTTTCAATGCTGTTAGTCATTCACGTGGGAATTCCTAAGAAGACAAATTACCATTTCGGCGGGATTTCAAATCGGTTCTATAGATACCCAGTGGTTTCTGTAGTAATACCAGGTGTGACACTTTTTTTTTAATTATTATACCGTATTCTGGAGCTCTCTATCTTTCTGGAGAAAATAGAAATCGGCGGATGTGGAGGTATTTTCCCATGAAATACTAATTAACACACGACACATGCGCGACACGACGTGCTGTTGGTGTTTTTTGCGTGTGAGTTGCGACGACCATTGTAGTTTAAAATTGGCTTATCTGAAATTAAAATAAACAGTAATTTTTAATTAAATATGACTTATTTTAGTGACTAGACGAGACAAAAGGTGGAAATTATGAAAAGCTCCCTCTCTCTTTTTTTTTCTTTAATGCTGATTATTTGAAGAGGGTATTCAACTTTTATCGTAGAAAAATGCTGATTTTTGATGATTGACAAAAAAAAAAAAAAAATCCTTAATGCACTGCATAATTATATAAGAAACTAGGGGGCTCTGCCCCCTACGAGCTACGCTCGCCAACCCCCGTTCAGGCACACCAAAATCCAAAAAGCACGCTAATTTGATCGGCTTTAAAAATATTGAATTTAAAAAAAACAAAAGAAAAAAAACAGTAGTGATTTTTCTGTAAACGGGTTTCTATTCGTTAATTAAAAAATTAGTTAAACATTTGAAAATAAGCTAATATAAAATGAATTAAGTAAACAGTGTCCTTGTCTCCCGGTATTTTTTAACAGCGATATAAGATAGTTCTTTTAAATAATTCATTTTAAATGTATCGTTTTAAATCTGACGTAATTTACACCAAAGTTTTATTTCTCTTATTAATATTCAGGTGAAAATACTTTAGTTGTTAGAAGGAAATATTTGCGCTGTCTTTGAATTCACGATAATAGTTGAAAAGATTATCTCAAAATATCTCGCGCAAATATATTTTTTAATTTAAATGTTTTTACCATATTTTTTGGCCATTTTAAATAATGTAATTTCTCCCCTTTACAAGTTTTAGCGCATAATTTTTTTTATTTAACATTTTGTTTCTCTTTTAAAATTCAAGTGTAATATGGTTCTTAGGACGTAATTTTCCTGCTTTTAACATGTGATCATTTAATTCTAATTTTAAAGTTTTTATTTCTGTTTACAATAGTCACGTGTAAATAAATTTTTTATTTGAAGTAAACATTATTGTTTCGCTGTTTATACAATTGGCAACAGTTTAAATTAATAACATTTTCTAAAATATATAAAAAATATCTCTCGAAAAGCTGAAAATTTGAATTTAAAATAGAAATAAAACCTCAAAAAATGAGTCAAATAAAAAAAAATAAATTCAATCTGCACACCGGGAACTTATAACGTATAAAATGATCTAAAAATGATTAAATTCTCATGTAGTTTTTGCTCCAATAAAACTTTTTTAATGGAACGATTTTTTCCAACTTTGGCATTAAATATCTCTTAAAATAATTCTTTGATTTGAAAACTGTCTGCATCAGCGTGTTTATCAAACATTTCTCTGCAATACCACTGATTTTCATATTTTTGTTTGCAACAGTTTTTTTTAATATTAACGAAGAAAGGCCATGCTTAACCATTCAAATTGGATGCCGATCTACCGGGAATATCTACGCAGATTTTCATTGGTCCATTTCCAATTCGAAACTTTTTTTTATATATAGAAGGAAAAAGCTGACAAAATTAGAAGTGAAAAACAATTCAGTATTATTAAAGTAATCGTTCTGTGGTCATCTATTAAAAAATGCAATTTTGAGAAAAAAAACTAGTTTCAATTTTATGTTATAATTATAATAGAATGCTTATTGTATTTTTTTATTTTTTTTTTTACTTACATAGAATTGTCTATTCCATATTCTCACCACATAAAGAAGTCTCAATTCCGTTGATAAAGCCGCTAAAATAAAAACTCGATTTTCCGAAATTTATAAGTTATGATTATAAATGTATATGTAAATCCTTAAAGCGGTTCTCAAAAAAAAATTTTTTTTAACGTTCAATAATGCGAAAATTTCTGCCGATTTACAAACATAAAAATAGTGTTCGAAAGAAACTGAATTTCGGTTACATTCCTAGTATCGACTGAAAACGTAAGCGAAATTGTTTTAAAAATAAATTCAAAGTAAGTAACATAAACATACATATACGCATGTTATCTGAATAATGTTTTGCGTAGAAACGGCAGTACATAATTAACAAAATAATTTGATTGAAATAAAATTAATTAAATATAAGGTGCTATAAACATAAAAAATATATTAAAAAATAATTTAATTTAAAAATAACGAATTTAATCAATATTAGTAATACCTTCTAGATTTATCTCCTTGTATGTGAATATATAGTATGTACGGCTCTTTGGATGGGAGTGCCGTTTGGGGGAGGCTAGGGAGGGGCAGTTATAGTAATACCGAATATACGGCAGTATTTTCGCCGAAACTAGGATTTTGGGCTGAAAACGAAAATGAAACCGAATATTCGGCGAAACTCCACATAAAAGAATGAGACTTGCAGGCTTGGTTATTGAAGTGATTTGCAATACAATAGATTCTGTTCTTTAAATTAATTACATCTTGAGTTAAAATTGATTGTTGTCTCATGACAACAGTTTTCTTTCTCTTCCTCCACTGTTGCGTCCGGAAATTCGGTTCAAAACGCCACATTCGGCAGCCTTTTCTGAAAGATCTTTTGTTTTTCTCAAAAAATATAAAAGACAGTTCGATTAAAAAGTTTCTGGTGGGCAATAAAAAATAATTGGTATTTTCAGCCAGCAGCCAGCAGTTACAATGAAATTTAATGAAAACCTTTAAAACAAAACTATCATGCAATAAAATTCAAGTAATACTACTTTTCAAAATAATTACATTCAGCGTAATACTTTTAAAGAATGTATTACTTTTCCAAAGATTTTCTGCCCCCCCCCCCCCCCCCCTACCCTGCGTACACACATGAATCGCGGTAAAAAAGAACAAGATCTTTGAAAAACAGAAACAACTCCATTATTGGGCACAGCCTTTGTAAGTTTGCTGATTTGAAAGCAGGGCCGAAATTAAGGGGGGCAGAGGGGGCATGTGCCCCGGGCGCCAAATGAAGATTTTGTTTGTCGATTTTTCTCGCATCTGTGTTTTGCACGGTATTGTTAAAATCATTCTGTCTGGCGTAATGACAAAACATAGAAGAATCTAAAGATGATATGGCATAAGGATCCTGTATAAAGCGGATTTTTTTTCGATTCCGTTTCCGAGATTTTAATCAATCAATATTCGACAAAGCCAAGGACGATTCAGCTCATCATTTAGAGGGGGTCATGGATTTCCTTTTTTGGGGTGGGGGGCGATCACATCCTCGTTATGAGAATTTTTTATATTGAAAGCTATTCCCAAATCCAAACTAACTACTTTTCTGATACTTTCGCGAAGTCATTTTCATTCGTAAATACAAAAAATTTGCATTAATATTCGTAAAAATATAAAATTTGCCCATTTTGTTCAGATACCAGGAAATTAGTTTCCCATTTTCTTATAAAGGCAAAGATTCATTCAGAAAATGTTGTCAAAGATAGCACTTTTAGCCAAGTTTTACGAGTTGAAGCCAGAGGAATGTCGTCGCAAGGGAACAATCGGCTGTCACTTCCGGAATTTCAGTTTAAAAAGTCTAACAATTGTCAACGATTAAATATGGCAAAAATTTGTGTTAAATTTTAGAGGTAACTAAACCGTACACATTGGCAGCTATGGGATTCTATAAGTGTCATAAAAATTGCAGGTGTAGTCTCTTCTTTCTGCTCAAAGTATTAAATAGTTTTTTTCAATCGAACTTATACCTTTGGAATGGATCATTTTCTTCTGAACTGATGGACTGGTGCCATCCATTATTTTGAAACAACCGTTATAAATGAAGTGTTAGGTGAAGATGAAAGAGCTGTCGTAAAAAGTTAGAACTCTGATTTTCTGGTCAGAAAAGGAAAAAAAAAAATGGTCATATTTTTTTTTTTTTTTTTTTTCTGGTCAGGATGAAAAAAAAATGGCCATAATTTTGTTTCTGATCAGAATGGGAAAAAAAAATGACCATAATTTAAAAAAAAAAAAATCTATGATATCTTTTGAATGTTGAAAAAATAAAGAAATAAAACATATTTTAAAAATAATTCACGTAAAATAGACGTCACTCTTGAACTAAACAAAAATAACTTTCCTGAAATTTTATACACCATAATTAGTATTTGTATTCTAGAGATTGTATTATATAAAATATTATTGAATTGTATTAAATAATGTTTTGCACTTTTGAGTTTTGACCCAACGAAATTGTTTTTGTTTGTTTTATTTTAATATTTTATTTTCCATTTGGAGATAATCGTATGGAGATTTTTATTCAAATATTCGGGGTAAAGTTTGAATTAACTCATTAGATAAGGTGAGCGAAATTCGAAAACAGAGATAGCTTTCTTAGAAAAGTGTGGAGGAAAAAAATACCTCTAAATTGGCAACACTGGTCTAACATCAGATTTTTTTTTTAACTGCAATGCCTTGCGGGGAACTATTTTTGTGCATATTACATTTCTATAGTGTAAAATACTAATTTGGGTGACATAATTATTTTAGGAATAAAGTTTTCGCTATAGCAATATACTCGTATATATTTTTAAAGTGATTTTTTATACATAATTTATATAGTATGTGTATGTATGTATATATAAGCATTTGCGCCCTTTTGTAAGGCAATCGGCGCCCTTTTTATCCATTTTGCCACCGCCCTCTCAGTTATGCCAGTACGACCCTGAAATGTGGTACGCAATTGCGTCAAAAGATGGCGACACCAGAATTCTGATATGCTTATTATGTAAAACTTCATTGTTATTTATAAATAAAACATTTCAACTAAATTATTTATTATAAAATAATTATTACATCACAATAGTTTTTATGCAAGGAAAATAATAATTATAATAATAATAATATTATGGATGTCAGTGATTATATATTGATTGACCGTCATAATAATAAAAAATGATATTATAAAAAGAAGAGCTGAAATGAATTATTTTTTTACGTTTCTGATCGTGTGATTTATATTCAAATAATAATTACAGTAAACTCTCTGTAAGGTGGACTCTGTGTAAGACGGAAATCTGTCTAACTCGGAAAGAATTTCAAGTCCCTACGAATCCATAGACATAGAGTAAAATTCGTCTAAGGCGGAATATTGTCTATTGCGGAAAATTTTCTTGGTCCCGATCGATTCCGCCTTACACAGAGTTTACTGTATTAATGTATATTTTTTGTAAAGTGATTGAAATTAAATATATTTATAAAATTTATGGTAATAGTTTTATTGTTGAGAAATTGCCAAGAAATAATCATCATCAAATTGGCGTCATTATAATTGTAATTTTATTTAACTTAATAGCAATTAAAAAATTACAAAGGAACTGAGAATAATGGTCAACTAACAGACTTTAAAAAAAAAAAAAAAAAACATCACACGCACCAGCGAGTATCGAACTACTTATGTTAAGATCAGTAGACGATGGCCCTCAACCACTCAGCCGTGGGACGACAAAATTTTTCTCCCCAAAAGTGGTTAAAAAGAAAGCATGTGTATGAATACAGTGTCATGAATTTTCGGTGAAATTTCCATAGAATGGCGAAGAAATATAGTCCGATTTTTCATGCGCATTATAAAACGAACAAGAGTCTTGCTGGAAACAAGTAAATTGTTATTTGGTTCATCTGAAACATATTTATTTGATTTTTAAAAAATCGCTCGTGTCATTTTCGAGAGAAAAAAAAATCGAATTATTTAACGAACGAGAGTTTTCCCAGAAAAAAGAAAAGTGTTATTCACCTCGCCTTAATCACATTTATATTATGTATCAATTTAAAAATAATCGTTAGAACCGTTTTCGAGATTTTCAAATTAGGAACTTCCTCGATATTATACCAACGTTTTCACTTTAAAAATGACTATTTAGATCTCAAAATATACTGCACGTAGAAATGTAAAAATTTCAGTATACGATTAGACTGCAGATATAAGACTGTTCTAGAAAATTCAGAACAATAAGACGTATATCTGCTGAGTTATTAAAAGGCGGCTTTTCGCATTTTCTTTGATGTCGAGTTAGCTGTATATATGAGTTCCGCCATCTACGAATTCTATGATACGATACGATACGATTTTAACGATACGATACGATACGATTTTAGGCTTAAGGCTGCGTCACTCGAAATACTACCGTCTTCCATGATATATATTTACAATTCAAAATACTGATAAACATCACAAAATATATATTTATAATCCAAGCCTTACGATTCAACATGTTTGGAACAAATTTTAACAATTATGATGTGGATGGAGCGGCCCATGGGTTGTAAATGCATTGCGTCTAAAAAGTATGTGGGCAAATGAAGAAATAATCAGGAAAAAAATAATTAGCATATGAAACGATAACATAAGTTTATTGCAATTCAGAAATATCACTTTATATCCCAGATTATTCGTTAAAATATATTATATATATATATATATATATATAATATATATATATATATATATATATATAATATATATATATATATATATATATATAACCAATAATTAAACATAACCTACCACCATCAAAAACCGTAATATTATGAATTAAAGCTGTAAGTATATATATATAAAAAAAAAAAAAAAAAAAAAAAAAAAAAAAAAGATTAAATTAATTATAAAAATTATTATGGAAGAAAAATAAGAAAGTGGACACCGACAAATAATGGAAATGCTTATATATTGAATTACGTTTTCAAGGGCACAGAATTCAATGATATAAGCAAAATGGTTGTTTTCTGTGGGAAAAATAAGCTAAAGCTAAAAGTTATTTTCCCCTGTGCCCAAACAACCACTAAAATCAAGTGAATTGATTAAAAATGATAACAGAATAGAAACAAATAATATGAAATGGAAAAAACAATAAAACCTATTTAAATATTTATAGGATATAAAATGAAATAATAAACACCATACCGATTAATATTTTAGAATAAATCCACGCGCACATGGCACCCATATCGTAAAGATTAAGGTTAATAAAACAGTTAAGAAATCACAGTAATTGATACCATAGGATGCAGTTAATACATATTGAAATAAATGTTAAATAACTTTTAATATAATATAAAATAATATAAATAGAAAGTAATTACATAATTAAAATGCACTATTAAATTAATTAAAAAACGTTAAACAATATCGTCAAAATTTAGCTAAAAATTCCCCCTGGTGTAGTAAATTATAACTGAAATGTAGCTGGAATAAGTAAATCTAGAACTTATCGAGAAAAAAAAACACAAATTGTGGTGCTGCCATCTAGTATTACTTTTATGATTTAATTGTCAAAAGACTTGCTTCAGTTGTAAAGCAATTGAATTTAACAATTGTTTTATTAACAGCAAAATCAAACATATCCTTATATATAGATAATTATAAACTGAATATAAACCACACAATGTATTTTAAAAAAACTATTGTTAATAAAATTTAAAAAGCATACAAAATATTCTATTAGCAAACTTATTTAAACTACACTAAGAATTTAAATAATTCTAGAACATCGATAATATATAGCATATAGCTATAAAACAAAATAAATTCATTAATAATTAATATAAATAATTATTAAAAATATAAAAATCTTTAATAAAAACTATTATATATAAGATAATTATAAAATGAACAGGAAATAAAAAACATATGGTAGTATAAAGAAGGTGAACTGATACTTAAATTCCGATTACCTAAAAAGCACAAATATAGTGTGTGGATTATTTTATACATCCATAAAGATCCTAAAAGTAAGAATGTGGGACATTCAAAAACATTAAACCGATAATAAATTATATAACACAAAGTGAAAATAAATAAATATTAAAATATTAATAAGAATAGAGGAATAATAATAAATATAATTACCCAATTTTAATACATACAGTATAACTTTATTTATATTAAATATACTTATATGTATATTAATCACTATAAAAATGGCATACTATTAGTAATTAATATGATATTGTCCTTATTAAATTAAAATTTATAACAAATGATTGTAAATAAGATTAAACAATAATTAAGCTAAAAATTAACGAAATTCACCAATTACATATAAAATATCAAATCAACATCCTTATAAAATACGTATCAAACATATAGTAATAATACAAAAGCCCCATTTTATATATATATATATATATATATATATATATATAAATTAACCATTACGTATTATCCAGACAACACCACCCTCCTCCGTACTCTAACATCTACCCACCCATCCAACCTATAATAATTTTTTTATGTTATTTTACAATTTTTATTTTTTATAGAGATTTTTTTTTTTTATAATTTTTTTGTAATTTTGTTTACGCATGTGTTAATTTGTTTTAAAAGATCATGTAAGAAAAATACTAATTGTATATTAATGAATATATGAATTTTTTTGGAAAACCATGATGTAATGCATCATAAATTAGTTTTTTAATATTATTGTTAATTAGAGGAGAAGAACATAAACATTTTATTCTATATAAATGATTAAGTATTATATTTCGAAATACAGAATGATGTAGACAAGATTTAAAATTTGTAAATGTATTAACTTTGAATTTAAATTCTTTACGTTTGTCATATAAATCTGTGATTGTTTTGTTGTCTTTTATTGTAATTTTAAGATCTAAGAAGTTAATTGTATTGTTAGATAAAAGGTTTTCCATTAATTCCAAATTAGTGGGATAATCTACTGGAAATGGAGTAATTGCAGAATGATCAGTATCAATTAAAATTATGTCATCAATATAACGATATAAATGTAAATTATTATTAGTAAAATTACGTTCATAATGATTTAAGTATAAGCCTGAGAGTAAACTGGATGTACAACCGCCTTGTGGTATATTATATATATATATATACAGTCGAACCTCGTTAACATGAACCTCAAGGGGAATCAAAATTATGTTCATGTTAACAGCAATTCATGTTATCAGTATCAAATCTTTGTATTCGTTTTTATAGGGGACTGTGAAAACAATTCATGTTAAAAGTAATTCACGTTAAGCGGGTTCATGTTAACGAGGTTTGACTGTGTATATATATATATATATATATATATATATATATATATATAACCATTAATTAAACATAACCTACCACCGTCAATTATTATGAATTAAAGCTGTAAGTATAAAAAAAAATAATAATTTATTATAAGAATTATTATGGAAGAAAAAGAAAAAATTGGACACCGACAAAAAATGGAAAAGCTTATATATTGAATTACGTTGTCAAGGGCACAGAATTCAATGATATAAGCAAAATGGTTGTTTTCTGTGAGAAAAATAAGCTAAAGCTAAAAATTATTTTCCCCTGTGCCCAAACAACCATTAAAATCAAGTGAATTGATTAAAAATGAAAACAGAATAGAAACAAATAATATGAAATGGAAGAATCAATAAAACGTATTTAAATATTTATAGGATATAAAATATAAATAATAAACACCATACCGATTAATATTTCAGTATTTTACAAATATCCACGCGCACATGTCTACCAGAATATCATAAAGATTAAGGTGAATAAAACAGTTAAGAAATCACAGTAATTGATACCAAAGGATGCAGTTAATACATTTTGAAATAAATTTTGAAATACCTTGTTAAATACATTTAATATAATATAAAATAAATAGATAGTAATTACATTATTTAAAATGCACTATTAAATTAATTAATAACTGTTTAACAATATCGTCAAAATTTAGCTAAAAATACCCCCTGGTATAGTAAATTATAACTGAAATGGAGCTAGAAAAATTAAAATTTAGAGCTATCTTAAAAAGACAAATTTTGGTGCTGCCATCTAGTATTAGTTTTATTATTCAACTGTCACAAGATAAATATTTGTAAGCATTTGAATGTAAAAAAATTTTTAAACAGCAAAACCAAACATATCCTTATATATAGATAATTATAAACCTAATATAAACCACACAATGTATTTAAAAAAACTATTGTTAATAAAATTTAAAAGCATACAAAATATTCTATTAGCTAACTTATTTAAACTAAACTAAGAATTTAAATAATTCTAGAACTTTGATAATATATAGCATATAGCTATATGCTATAAAACAAAATAAATTCAGTAATAATTAATATAAATAATTATTAAAAATAATATAAAAATTATTTTAAATCAATTATATATAAGATAATTATAAAATGAACAGGAAATAAAAAACATATGGAAGTATATAGAAGGTTAAATGATACTTAAATTCCCATTACTTAAAAAGCACAAATATAGAGTGTGGATTATTTTCATACATCCATAAAAATCCAAAAAGTATGAATGTGGGACATTCAAAAACATTAAACCGATAATAAATTGAAAATAGATAAATATTAAAAAGAATAGAGGAATAATAATAAAAATAATTACCCAATTTTAATACATACAGTATAACTATATTTATATTAAACATACTTATATGTATATTAATCACTATAAAAATGGCATACTATTAGTAATTAATATGATATTGTCCTTAGTAAATTAAAATTTAATAACAAATGATTGTAAATTAGATTAATCAATAATTAAGCTAATTATAATATTAATGAAATTCTCCAATTACATATAAAATATCAAATCAACATCCATATAAAATACGTATCAAAAATATAGTAATAATACAAAAGCCCATTTTTTTTTATAATTAACCATTGCTTATTATCCAGACAACACCACCCTCCTCCGTACTCTAACATCTACCCACCCAACCAACCTATAATTTTTTTTATATTATTTTACAATTTTTAATTTTTATAGATATTTTTTTTATTTTATATTTTTTTTTTTGTAATTTTGTTTACGCATGTGTTAATTTGTTTTAAAAGATCATGTAAGAAAAGTACTAATTGTATATTAATGAATATATGAATTTTTTTGGAAAACCATGATTTAATGCATCATAAATTAGTTTTTTAATATTATTGTTAATTAGAGGAGAAGAACATAAACATTTTATTCTATATAAATAATTAAGTATTATATTTCGAAATACAGGATGATGTAGACAAGATTTAAAATTTGTAAATGTATTAACTTTGAATTTAAATTCTTTACGTTTGTCATTATATATATATATAGAATTATTTAAATTCTTAGTTTAGTTTAAATAAGTTAGCTAATAGAATATTTTGTATGCCTTTAAATTTTATTAACAATAGTTTTATTTTATTTTTTTTTTTTTATTATTATTATTTTTTTTTTTTTAAATACATTGTGTGGTTTATATTAGGTTTATAATTATCTATATATAAGGATAGTTTTGGTTTTGCTGTTTAAAAGAATTATTTACATTCAAATGCTTACAAATATTTATCTTGTGATAGTTGAATAAAGGTAATACTAGATGGCAGCACCAAAAAATTTGTCTTTTGAAAATAGCTCTAAATTTTAATTTTTCTACCTCCATTTCAGTTATAATTAACTACACCAGGGGGTATTTTTAGCTAAATTTTGAGTATAATGTTAAACAGTTATTAATTAATTTAATAGTGCATTTTCAATAATGTAATTACTATCTATTTATTTTATATTATATTAAATGTATTTAACGAGGTATTTCAAAATTTATTTCAAATTGTATTAACTGCATCCTTTGGTATCAATTACTGTGATTTCTTAACTGTTTTATTCACCTTAATCTTTTTGATATTGTGGTAGACATGTGCGTGGATATTTGTAAAATACTGAAATATTAATCGGTATGGTGTTTATTATTTATATTTTATATCCTATAAATATTTAAATAGGTTTTATTGTTTCTTCCATTTCATATTTGTTTCTATTCTGTTTTCATTTTTAATCAATTCACTTGATTTTAATGGTTGTTTGGGCACAGGGGAAAATAATTTTTAGCTTTAGCTTATTTTTCTCACAGAAAACAGCCATTTTGCTTATATCATTGAATTCTGTGCCCTTGACAACGTAATTCAATGTATAAGCTTTTCCATTTTTGTCGGTGTCCACTTTTTTCTTTTTCTTCCATAATAATTCTTATAATAAATAATTTTTTTTTTGTAATACTTACAGCTTTAATTCATAATATTTGATGGTGGTAGGTTATGTTTAATTAATGGTTATATATATATATATATATATATATATATATGCAAAATAAACTGTCCCAAAAATATATGGGAAATGAAAAGTGTCGCTTTTATTACCACCGTATTTAAAAAAAAAAAAAAAATGCATATTGTGCGCTCTGTATATGGGACGTAACCACTTCGAAATATAAAATCACTGCTTGTTCTTCAATTCTCGAATAGTTGGAAAATGCCTCGCAGCGTTCAATTCTCTGCAGCTGATATAGATAAAATTTGGCATTTAAAGGCTCAAAATATTAAAGTTTCTGGAATTAAAGCAAGATTCAGGAATTAAAGCAACTAGTAGAGCAGAGTTGGTTCTTTTTACAGCCCATACATTCTCCAAACACTAGTTCGAAGCATTCCTGATATGATTAAGATAATTTAAAGGAATGGATCCAAAATTCAAATTCAAATACAAAATACTCAAAAAGTTCATATATTTTTTGGGCAGCCTATTTTGATTTTAATTTTTTTACAAAAATTCCATGAAATCTATAGTAAATTTCTTTGTTACAATAAACTAGGTTATGATTCCATATGCTTATTATTAATTTTTTGAACTCTTATTTTAAAAAATCGCCCGTCCACATACTTTTGAGACGCACTGTAGCAGCTTTCTCAAGGTCGTAATGAGTGAATATTGTTGAACATTTACATAAAAAAAATTCACCATTGCACTCCATTCATATTTTTATAATGCTAATATCGTCCGATCAAGATGATCAAACAAATAGGAGGATTTTGTTATCACTTAACCACTTTTTCGTAGCTTTTCTGGCACAGCACGGTGCATTTTCTGGTTAGAAAATTATTCCTCCTCCCCTAAAAACCCTTTCCCTTTTCTAGAAACAAAAACTTGATTAGTCTTATCTTGAGCTGACGCAGCACCTCAAACTTCGACTGATCTTCTTTTATTTTGACGGTTCCATGCATGTTTTTATTCCTCCACAAATTGTGCTAGTGAGTATAACATATAACTTCAGAGCGATTCAATCTTGATGGGGCAAAGTTGTACATTAATACTGGCATGAGTTGTGGAGGAATAGAAACGTCGCATGGAGCCTTCAAAATAAAGAAGGATCAGACACGATTTGGGGTGCTGCGCCAGCTAAGTGTACGCACGCATTTTTGAAGCACAAATTTCGGCATACAGTTGATTTTAGGAGGAAAATTCATTTTCCAACAAAATAAATGCATTGTGTACCATTCCACAAATGCTATGAAAAAGTGGTTCAATAATAACAATATCCCATTATATGACTGTCCCCGTCGATCTCACGATATGAAAATTATTATTATTATTTTTTTAAGGACTAGAGTGAAAAGGTGAACTTTGTTTTATGTAAAGAAATGTCAAACAATATTCATGCATAACATATCTCGAGGAAGTTATTTACTATTCCTCGGCAACTATACCCACACCGTAATTATCAACATTTTTCCAAGCATGTCGAATCGTATGGATAAATGTCTCCAAAATAAAGTTGGTAGCATTTCTTATTAACCCCTTAATTCTCGCTCCCGTCATATTCACGGGCTGTGTCTTTTACTCAGATTGTTTGATTCCCACCAATTTTATAACATAGTGAAATTGACTATATTTTAGTATCGTTTTACTTGTCATTAAATAAGGTGAATATTTCTTTTTTATAAAAGTGGTGCCAATAAGCAATTTGAATTTTTAAACCGTAATTTAATTCGAGCGTTAAGGGGTTAAAATTGTAGGGTCATTTGGGTAATCATGAACATGGGTAAATTCAGAGCAAGCGCCACTAATACTCGTGTGAAAACTCAACATTTTTTTAAGTAAGTCAAGTGGGGATATAGTTTATTATGCATGTTTTCTTTCTGAAGAGAATGGCACCATCCGCGAGTCGATACGATAATTTGTTACAAGGTTATGCATGTTTTATGAATACAAAGTCGAAAATTATACTTCAGTACAGGTTAATGGGGTTTTACAGCAACAACTGATGACCATTCAGGAAAATTTGGGGAGAACTTCGTTTTGGCACTAGAAATGAAGATCCGACGAATCCCCCCCCCCCCCCCCCCACCCCAAAAAAAAAAAAAAAAAAAAAAAAAAAAATTCAAGATGTGAGTTTCAAGACTCGCCTTATCCAAAATTTAAAAAATTGAGTTTTTTCTATCAGTCTGGTGAACCTGCATTGGAAAAAACACTACAATCTGAAAAAAAAAAAAAAAAAAAGTTTTATCTTGTATTTCTGGCATTGTAAAAACAATGAAAACCTGGACGCAGTCAGAGGTTTTTCGGGATTTCACAAAATTTGAATTTCTGGATAAGGCGAGTTTTGAAACTCACGTCCTCAAATGATTTACAATTGTTTGGAGGGCAAAAGGGGACATTTTAATTCGGGTAAGGGACTCAATTTTTTTTTAAATAGGTCGAGTGGGTGGGGTATTGTTTCTCATTTATTTTTTAGCTCACAGGTATCAAAGCCTGAGAGCTAATGTGCCCACCGGTTCTGATGTATGTATGTATCTACGTACGTAACGCGATAACTCTTGATAGAAATATCCGATTTGCTTCAATTTTTTTTTCTAAGTTCATTCTGATAAGGCGCTTCCCTGAATAGTTTTGGGAGTTCATTGGTTAAGTAAAAATGGGGGGGGGGTTAGGGGGGTAACCCCCTTAACTTAGATAAATGGGTTTTTCATGCAGAATTATCCGGTTTTCTTCAAATTTGGTATACCGGTTAATTCTGATAAAGCGCTTCCCTGATTAGATTTCAAGGTAGATTGTTTAAATTTAAAGGGGGGAACGGGGGGCTAATACCCCCCTTAATTTAGATAAATGGGTTTTTCTATCCGATTTGCTACAAATTTGGTATACTGGTTTATTTCGATAAGACGCTTCCGTGATGAGATTTGGAGGCTCATTGGTTAAGTATAAAGGGGGAAGTCTTATCCCCCCTCCCTTAATTTATTTTTCGAGGGGCATTATTCTTTGAAATAAGACTATAATATTAATACTAGGGGAAAGCCTGTGAGCTCAATGCCATCAGTTTAACTGGGCAATTTTATTTTTATTTTTTATCCTGAATCGAGTAACACCATTTAAAAGTCGATAAAATCCCTTGTTAGAAAGTTACGACAGTTTTTATGAATAAAATGTCCAAATTTATACTTTATAAGATAGCACAACTTTATTACACTTATATTACGTTCAAAACAAGTTATTTTATCACATTGAATAATTTAAAACTTATTAACTGTTCTCAAAGTAGCAATAATCAAAATCAGAGTCATCTGAGTCTTTTCCAAGGTATCGAAATTCTGGACGTAAAATAAGTGTAATGAAGTTTTGGTCTCCCATCCTCTTTAATAAAAAGTTACGCGTTGCTGACGACTGGCTTTTTCGCTAATCGTTGCCACAGATTAATCTCGAAAAATGAAACATTTGACGTTACTGAAAAAATTAATAGTTCGAAAAGTATTTATCAGAAAATTGTTAGACAAACTGCGTTAGAAAGGTTAAAATAAATAAATAAATAAATAAATAAAATGTATTTTTCTTGATATAAATTTCAAATCTAATGAATATGCCACTTTTTAAATATTGAATTTCAAAAGTTACCGAACTTCACAATGCCTAAACCTTCACGCGTAAAAAGATAATGATAACGGTAATATGTCCTGATGTGTATACTGGCTGCAGCACGAGTCACAAAATAGTAGTCTTATTATTCTGTTAAAATATAAAAGTGAATTATGATGTCACGAGTGCGGGATTTTTATTTAATTCTCGACAAATACTAGATGCGCCATTTCTTTTTAGTTGTAAATAATATAGGTTAATTCACGTATGGCCTCATATTTTAAACGAATATATGGTTAATGCGTGGCTTTCACAAGAGAAAGGGATATCATGAAGGGCTTTTCATGAATTTATGTTTTTTTTTTTTTTTTTTTTTTTTTTTTTTCAATATTCAAGCCTACTATATTTATTTAGGCTTAGGAAACATTTTTTTTTTTTTTTTAAGTACTGGTATAAAAGTAAAATTTCTCAAGGCATTCAATATATTAAAAAAGTGAGCATATTTGCGCGAGATTCATAGTCCATGCGGTGTTTAATTTAAAAATTGATTTTTCTAATCAAACATGTTTAAAACGCCGGACAACGCCAGGTATTTCAGCTAGTAAAGTATAGCTTTGGACATTTTATTCATAAAACCTGCTGTAACTTTGTAACGAGCGATTGTATCGATTTGCGAATGCTGTCATTCGATTCAGAATTAAAAAATACATAGAAGCCCCCCCCCCCAGAGTTCAAAAGCCCGCTCCCCCCCCCCCCCCCAAAAAAAAAAAAAAAAACAGGACTTAATTTTCGCCGGAACTCATCCCCACTATTTTTCTCTATTTTTTGTAAATATTTAAATATTGTTTGGAATTCGCTGGAGCTCATAAATACAGGGCTCCGGAGTCCAGTGGAAAAGCGCTTTCGAAAAACCGAAGCTTAAATTACACTTTCCTTTCCCTCCCATCTTGAAGTTTTTACTTTCTTTTCTATCAAAACACTTATATGTGACGTAATGTGTCGCACACATAGGAGATGTCGATGAAATGGGCTCAATTTTTATATCAGTCTTTGGGCATAGGCAGGCTCAAACTCAATATGTCTTACATTCAAAATTTTATTCATTCATGCGTAGAAAAAAGAAGAGCTTTTCCCCCTTAAAAATTATGTATTCCATTTCAAATCATTTTAATACTATTTTGATCAGAATGAAGCGGAAATAGAAATCGTGTTTTTCTATTCTAGTGATATTTGCACATTTAGGTATATCTGGCATTGATGGCGGCGACTTGTTGATATAGCGCCGCTCAAGAGAGCGAACAATGAATTTGCTTTCAGTTCGATTTTCCTTTATTACTATAGGATATTTTTGAATTGGATCTTTTATTTTTTTTATTTAGATATCTAACCTGAAAGGAATATTTTCTTTTGTCTTTATTCAACGGGCATCAGTTTGAGGTATTCTACGGTGTTCGAGTATGAAAATAACATTGGGGATTTTTCTATTTATTTTTCATCATGAAAGCTGCCCATGCCAAGGCTTTCCTCTGCACATTTACGAAGTCACTTTCATTTGTGAGTAGATAAAATTGCCATGCATTGTTTGTTATTCCCGTAGAAGTCAATCAAGCAGTGTTTCTCATTTTTCTATAAAAGCATCGAATCTTTCTTTCTTTGTGTTAGCACTATTTCCAAATCATAATCCTTACCTTATTTAATTGTAGAATTCTGGGATTAATTAACATTAAAACTAGACAAAGATTTCTATTCCGAAGGAGTGATAATCTAAAAAGTGGAACAGTTGACAGTTAAATATACGCAGATAGATATATTTAAAATTTTTATTTTACAAAAAAAAAAAAAAAGGAGGTTTTAAATTTTGCAAATAATGTATGAAATCTAAAAATGTGGATTGGAGTGACGGCGATGGGGCCGGGGAGGGGGGACGCTATGGTTTTAGTACTGCAGAATATTAAGGCTCCTGTACTTTTGTTGTTAGAAATTAAAGCCAACCTCAAACCACAGAAAAATAACTTTATCTTTTGGTTACTCATTGAATCTTTATTCATGTGCCAAAACGAAGTTCTTAATCAAATTTTCGTGGAGGCCCTTTCAATATTGTCCCAAAAAATTAAACATTTTCCATGACTATAATAGATATATGAATGTATTAATACATATTTAGATAAGTATATGTATTGTTTTTAGTCTTAGTTTACTCTAAAAGTACAAAATATTAATTTTATTCAATACGAGGTCAAAATAGATTTTAAATATCAACTTTACAAAAATTCTATATCAAATTTGGGGGCGCCCAAATTCAGGGGCCACAGGTCCACTTCCCAGTTGGCCCATGTTTTAACTAGGCCTGGATGTACAAATAACTGTCCGTTATTTCTTCTTTTACCAAGATCAGTATAAAGTTAATCAATCAGAATCAATGAGAAACACTGTTTCAGATTGCTTGTTGATTGTAGAATAAATTACCACCGCCAATTAGTTAAATATTTATTTTCGATTGTGGAAGCAAAGGTGTACTTAACGATTATTTATCCTCTTGTGGGAATGATTACCATAAGAGAACAAATAACCGTTAAGTATACAATTTGCTTCCACAATCTAAAATAAATGTTTAAACGACCCACAAAACAATCGATTAAATAAATCTTCATCTTTGGAAATGAAATAGTACTATAAACATTTACTTACTTTCTTTCCTCAGATTTTCAGTACAGTAATGTTGTTGTAAAAAATAGATTCAAATAAATAGTTTTGAAATATTTTTTATATTTGAAACATCCTAATTAAAGATAGACCGAAGCAGGTTATTAAGATCGAAACCGAAACCGAATTTCCAAATAACATATATCAGTTTCATGGTAATCGCACTATATTTACGCGAGTTAGAAACGGACAGACAAACCCAATTCATAAATACTTTTTAACTTCGTTGGAAAGTGTTAGAAAACAGTTTGAAAGGAAATGGAATTATTATTGATAGGAGGAATATTCTGTCCAGGGGTCGATGCAGGTTTTTTTTTTTTCTTGGGGCCCATTTTGTGAAAAGTAAAAGTTCTTTTTGTGAATTTTATTGTATTTTTGTGAAAAATAACATTTTGTAATGAAAGTTATAATCCAGTTACTCAAATTCGAACTAAACATTTATTAACAAAAACATCTTTAAACCCTTTTGTTAAAGTTTTCGTTTCTGGTGAACTGGTTTTATTTACAAATTACACATTTTAAAATCTAACAAAATAAAAATAATACATAATAGTAGGTTTTTATGGAAAGGAATTTTGTGAAGGGGCCTATTTTATTAAAAGGAATTTTGTGAAGGGGTCCATTTTGTTAAAAGGAATTTTGTGAAGGGGACCATTTTATTAAATTTATTTTTGTGAAGGGGCCCATTTTGTTAAATTCCTTTCTCTGAAGGGGCCTGTTTTATTAAATAGATTTTTGTGAAGGGGCCCTAAATAGACCCGAAATTTTGCCTGGATCGACTCCTGCTATCTTATTCTGAAGCCTTTGGAAGGTCAGCGTTAATAACATAAATTGGCCGTGGGATTATCATTATCTATCCTCGTTTTCTGTTTGATGTCCTTTTCCAAAACTACTCGAAAATAGAATCCATGTCTTTCTACCATAAGTTGTACAATAATATTTTAAAAGAATAAGAATTATGACTTTTGTAAATGTCTGCTAGTGGTTGGGTGTATATAACAAATTTGCTACTTTAAACAGATTTTTAAAGGACATGAAACACACGAAACGTTGTCATAAGGGAGTATTTAGGATCAATACTTATTTCTATGAGAGAAAAGTCTTTTAAATGTAAAAATTAATTTTGAAACAACGTTAAAATGTTATTAACAATTTTCTACTGCGTACTTTTGATACCGTGTCTAGAAGTATATAGTGTGGAAATCAACAAGCGAAACCGTGTGCAAAAAAATTACATTTTCACCAGAGGACGCTATGATCAAATCTGTTGCTACGAATGAATAGAAATCCAGTGTGTTTTTAGATATTTATGATGCAAAACTAGCGAAGCCGTATACAAAAAATTACATTTTCACCAGAGGGAGCTATGATCGAATCTGTTGCTGTTGTTACGAATGAATATAAATCCAGTTGATGCACAACAAGCGAAACTGTGTCCAAAAAATTACATTTTCACCAGAGACGCTATGATCGAATCTGTTGCTGTTGCTACGAATGAATAGAAATCCAGTATGTTTTTAAATATTTTTGATACAATTTAAACTACGGGAAACTTATTTTTGAAAGATACATTTTGCGAAAAACATAATTAAAAAGGTTTATGTTGTAATACGCTATACATTAGGAATGAACGAAAATTCAGGTTATATATTAGGTCATTGAGTGTGAAACGTCTGATTTGAAAGCAGGTAATGACCTAATATTTTAAATCATTTCGCACCACATATTTCCAAACTCGCGCTGTAACAGTGTTTACACCTTCGAGCAATGCAGCGCCGCCTAAGAAAATGTAATTTTTTAGATATGCTCTAAAAAGCAATACCGGTATACGCGATTTCCACACTATAGTACTTCTAGACACTATGGGTCAATCCATTTCAAGTGGTCTAGAAAATCATTTATTCGTTGCTTGACCATTTTTAAAAAACCTGAATTTTTTTGTACAATAACCCTAACATGATGGAAGTTCAAAATGACTATTATTTTAATTTTATTAATTTTTGTTTGTGCATGGCGGCCATCTTTGTTTCATCGTCTGCAGCAATTTTCTCAAAAGAAGGGTTTACGGATTTGTAAATAATTCATCGTTTATATCTCCAATTCAAGTGCGGATTAAAGCAATTTGTACAGAATACATTGGGCTAAAAATTTGGTAACAGAGTAGTTTCCGAAAACAAATCCTTATTGAGAAATTTAAGCATAAAGTTTCAGTTTTTTTCCAAAATTTGTCCGTTTAAAATAGGAAAATTTTCAAGCAAGGAAAACTGTGAACATGACATAATTTTTTTTTTACAAATAGGCCGAAAGTACTTGTACTCACACGCCAAGTTTCAGATATGGGACTTGCTTTCTCTTCGCTAAAAAAAATCCCAAATTTTTTAAAGATGTCAAAAATCGCACTTTTGAGGCTTTGATATCTCTAATGGGGCACGAGATAAAAATCTGAAGTTCTGGTTTCTGACACTATTGTATGGTAGTGTTATGCACAAGAAATTTCAGGATGGAGATTTGACTACAAGCTGAGATATAGCAAGGGCAACATGTCAAAACAATACTGCCAAACTATTGTTTTGTTGAGGTCACAGCTAAGTATTTATCTTAGAGTGTCACTTAAATTTATGCTTTTGATTATCTTTAAATGATAGTAACAGGAAATAAAGCCCTTTGCAAAGCTTCGCAATTAATTAAAAAAATAATTATGCCTAAGGCCATACATTTTGTATGGTTTCAGTAATTTTTTTTTTTGTAAGTAATTTTAGTAACTAAAAGAAACCTCAGCACTTTTACATAAAGGAAAAAAAATATTTTTATACAAGGCCTGAGACAAAAACAGAGCAGGGAAAGAGAAAAGCTGTTAATGTTGTCATACTTGTTGAGACAGGATCAAACGTGTCAAAACACATTCTTGCTTGTTGGTTTAAAAACCACAATTTTTATCTTTCTCAAAATTTTATTTGTAGGAACCAAGTCTTGTCATCTCTTGATGACTTGATTGAAGATCTTGGCCCTGCTGGCTCATAAAAACAAACTTTGAAATCACTATGTGCAAGTCTCACTTCATTAATAATTCCTAGCTTACTTCTTATGCAAAAAATGTCATTTTTCTGCAGTATAAATTTGAAAGGGCTTTGGATATCTTTACTTTCTGAAAATTACTTGAGGCTGATGCATGGTAACATCGTATAATATTTCATTTACAGGAACATACTTATGGTAGGAACAAGTTTCAGGGACTGGCAAGCAGCATTAAAATTGTGGCAAAAATTACTGAAACCATACAACATGTATGCCTTAGGCATGATTATTTTTTTTAATTAATTACTAAGTTTTGCAAAAGGCTTTATTTTCTGTTGCTATTATTTAAAGACAATCAAAAAAATAAATTTAAATAACGCTCTGAGATAAATACTTACCTATGACTACAAGAAAACAATAGTTTCGCAGTATTGTTTTGGCATGTTGCCCTTGCATTATCTCAGCTTGTAGTCAAATCTCCATCCTGAAATTTCCTGTGCATAACGCTACCATACAGTACTCTCAGAAACCAGAACTTCAGATTTTTATCTCGTGCCCCACCAGAGATATCAAAGCCTCAAAAGTGAGATTTTTGACATTTTTGAAAAATTTGGGATTTTTTTGGCGAAGCGAAAGCAAGTCCCAAATCTGGAACTTGGCGTGTGAGTACAAGTACTTTCGTCCTATTTGTAAAAAAAATATATGTCATGTTGACAGTCTTCCTTGCTAGAAAAATTTCCTCTTGTAAACGGACAAATTTTGGAAAAAAACTGAAACTTTATGCTTAAATTTCACCAATAAGTATTTCTTTTCGGAAACTACTCTATTACCAAATTTTTAGCCCAATATATTCTGTACAAATTGTTTTAATCCGCTCTTGAATTGGAGAAATAAACGATGAATTATTTACAATTCCGTAAACCCTTCTTGTGAGAAAATTGCTACAGACAATGAAACAAACATGGCCGCCATGCACAAACGAAAATTAATAAAATTAAAATAATAGTCATTTTAAACTTCCATCATGTTAGGGTTGTTGTACAAAAAATTTCAGATTTTTAAAAAATGGTCGAGCAACCAGTGCTGGACCACTTGAAATGGATTGACCCCTATACTTTCAGTATCAAGATCAGCTTCTGATGACCCGAAAACTTTTGTGCCCGTCATCAACACATGCCCCATGCAGAATTGGGCCTGGTTGCAGTGATTGGTTATTAAAAGATCTATAAAATTGAAAATCCATTATAATTCATTTCCCAGATTACTTAACCCTTTATGTGGTGAATTATGAATTCGTGAAAATTTTATCTTCTAAAGCATTTTTCGTGAATTTTTGAAACTACAGTGTAAAAAAAAAAAAAAAAAAAAAAAAAAAACGACATTTTTACAGTACAAAGTGCTGTTCATCCTCGCGCACAAACTCGATCACAGTGAATGTGCTGTATCTTTCTTTGGTTTCCTGACTATATTAACATGGAAAATACAGTAGTTGCGTAAAATTAACAGCACAATGTGCTGGCAATTTGGACGCCAGCAGTTTGTGCTGTAAAAAAATGCGTCCAAATTGCCAGCACATTATGCTGTTAATTCTACGCAACTACTGTATTTTCCATGTTAATATAGTCAGGAAACCAAAGAAAGATACAGCACATTCACTGTGATCGAGTTTGTTCTGGCAAATCTACAGTGGTTTTTTTACAGTGTACATTAGAAGATTTACATAGTCATTTAATAAATTTTTGATGGGTTTTAGAAGGATTAATTAAATTTGAATTTATAGGGATTTTGTGTAATATTTATAACCCCACTCAAATCTTTTATTTAATTTTTTTTTCTTAGTATTTTGTAGAATTAGGAAATCTACAAATATAATGTTCTTACAATAGAAATATTTCCGAATTGAAAAATCTCCCCCCCCCCCCCCCCACCCAACCCCAAAAAAGCTGAAAAGAATCAAAGGCAAAAGAAATCATCTTTTTAAGGGTGTATTCGAAAAAATATTTTTCCACCCTCAACAGCCCGAATTTTTCTGAGACATTTTCAGGCTCATTTTTAAAAGTAAAAACATGAAACTTGCTGAGGTGATTTTTGAAGAGATGTATAAGAGGCCATTTGATTTCCTTTTTCGCTCAATTAATTAGAATTTGATTTTAAAACAATCGTTTTCTCAGTATGACCATTTCTTTTTTTCATTCCCATTTCTCATTCTTCGGAAAATTCGGTTCAAAACGCCAACTTTGACAGCATTTTTTGCAATATTTTCTGCCTTTATCAAAAAATCGACAAGCACGGCCCATTATGTAATTTCTAAATAAGTGAATTTGTCAGTTTGAGGCGTTTGAGAGCAAAAACGAATTTAAAAATAAATCAGAAAATAAGCAGTTTGAATTGGAATACATCCTTAAAAACATTTTTATTTAGTGTAACCAATAATGCTTTTGGAACAAGATAAAGTAATGCATCTATAACTCATTCCAAACTGTATTACTACTATCGATGTATTAAATGAATTTTATAACAAGTTATTTTAATGGTACTTATAAGTACCGTCGGTAGATAAAGGGTTAAGGCTGTTTTCAAATCCAAAGGAGCTACTTTCTGACACATTTTTTAATTCATTTTTGTTCTGTAATGCATGACATTGGCGGGTGTTGTTATTCAGAAACTATGTAATCGAAACACTTTTTTTTTTTTTTTTTTTTTTTGGACAAAGACAGTTGTTTCGGAAAATACACTGTTAAAAATTTTGCAGCATTCTGGCAGGTCATTCGACCGTTTTTTGAAAAAACCGTTTCATAACCATAATTTAACTATATTCTGACCATAAATATAGTCAAACTGGCCTCTAATATAGTCAGAATAGTGTTAAATTCACGGTTGTGTAACCCTTTTCGGAAAAAACGGTCAAATGGCCTGCCAGAATGCTGCAAATTTTTAACAGTGTACTGTCAAAGATAGCGTTTTGAACCGAATTTCTACACGCGACAGTGCTTTAAAGGAGAAAAATCTGTCATCATGTGACAAAATTGCTTAGAACTCAATAACTAATTTATTTATCAAAAAATGGAAAACTTATTTCGATTTCAAATAGCTTCAGTAGTCAGACATTTAGTTTTCAAAATATTTCTAAAATCTAAGCTGAATTTAATATTTTATGTGTTAAAAGCGGTCGAACTGTGAGTAAGATTGTAACACTTCTTATAAAATTAAGTTTACACTTTAGAAATATTTTGAGAACTGAGAAAAAAAAGAGACATCTTTTAGGAAGTGTACACAAAAAATAGAAGTTAAAAATACTAATTCCCGAGGAGATATTTTAAATATAAGAATGCATCAAATGCCCATAGACTTTACATTAGTGAGGGGAAATCGGAAGCTGAGTGATCAGCCCCCTTAAGGCTACTCGTCACTCAATTTCAAAATTCCCCTCTGTAATGTTAAGTCTATGGACATTTGATGCATTCTTATATTTAAAATATCTCCTCGGGAAATATAACTTCCTTTTTCTGTTCTGTTAAATATTTTGCAGCATTCTGGCAGGTCATTCGACCGTTTTTTGAAAAAACGGTTTCATAACGATAATTTAACTATATTCTGACCATAAAATGGCCAATAATATGGTCAGTATAGTGTTAAAATTACGGTTGTGTAACCGTTTTCGGAAAAAACGGTCAAATGACCTGCCAGAATGCTGCAAATTTTTAACAGTGTGTGTACTCTTCTTAAAGGATCTCTCTTTTTTGTTAGTTCTCAAAATATTTCTAAAATCTATGCTTAATTTTATATGAAGTGTTAAAATTTTACTCCCAGCTCGTTCGCTTTTACCACATAAAATATTAAAATTATACATACACTGTTAAAAATTCGCAGCATTCTGTCCAGTCATTCGACCGTTTTTTTTTTTTTTTTTAAAACGGTTTCGTAATCATAATTTAACTATATTCTGACTATAAAATGGCCAATAATATGATCAGAATAGTGTTAAATTACGGTTATGTAACCGTTTTCGGAAAAAACGGTCAAATTACTGGACAGAATGCTGCAAATTTTTAACAGTGTAGATTTCAGAAATATTTTGACAACAACAACAACAAAAAAAAAGACATCCTTTAAGAAGAGCACACAGAAAACAGAAATAAAAAATATTAATATCCTGAGAAGATATTTTAAATATAAGAATACATCAAACGCCCATAGACTTAACATTGCCAAGGGGGATTCGGAAAATGAGTGACGAGCAGCCTTAACCCATTTATGCCGGAATTTTTGTTTTCTCAAATTTGTTGGTAAAATCACTTTAAAATTACGCTAAAGTATTTTTGTATTTATTTGATAAAAGGTAACGTCTAAATACGGGAAAATACATATGTGGAAAAAAACATAATTATATGTTTTGTCTATATATAACTTAATAATTTGTTATAGACAAATACAATATTACATTAATAGAACGTTACAATAATAATAATTTGTTGGTAAAATCACTTTAAAATTACGCTAAAATATTTTTGTATTTATTTGATAAAAGGTAACGTACTAAATACCGGAAAATACATACGTGGAAAAAAGCATAATTATATGTTTCGTCTATATATAAATTAATAATTTGTTATAGACAAATACAATATTACATTAATAAAACGTTACAATAATAATAATTTGTTGGTAAAATCACTTTAAAATTACGCTAAAATATTTTTGTATTTATTTGATAAAAGGTAACGTACTAAATACCGGAAAATACATACGTGGAAAAAAGCATAATTATATGTTTCGTCTATATATAAATTAATAATTTGTTATAGACAAATACAATATTACATTAATAAAACGTTACAATAATAATAATTTGTTGGTAAAATCACTTTAAAATTACGCTAAAATATTTTTGTATTTATTTGATAAAAGGTAACGTACTAAATACCGGAAAATACATACGTGGAAAAAAGCATAATTATATGTTTCGTCTATATATAAATTAATAATTTGTTATAGACAAATACAATATTACATTAATAAAACATTACAATAATAATAATTTGTTGGTAAAATCATTTTAAAATTACGCTAAAATATTTTTGTATTTATTTGATAAAAGGTAACGTACTACATACCCGAAAATACATATGTGGAAAAAAGCATAATTATATGTTTCGTCTATATATAAATTAATAATTTGTTATAGACAAATACAATATTACATTAATAAAACATTACAATAATAATAATTTGTTGGTAAAATCACTTTAAAATTACGCTAAAATATTTTTGTATTTATTTGATAAAAGGTAACGTACTAAATACCCGAAAATACATATGTGGAAAAAAGCATAATTATATGTTTCGTCTATATATAAATTAATAATTTGTTATAGACAAATACAATATTACATTAATAAAACGTTACAATAATAATAATTTGTTGGTAAAATCATTTTAAAATTACGCTAAAATATTTTTGTATTTATTTGATAAAAGATAACGTACTAAATACCCGAAAATACATATGTGGAAAAAAGCATAATTATATGTTTCGTCTATATATAAATTAATAATTTGTTATAGACAAATACAATATTACATTAATAAAACATTACAATAATAATAATTTGTTGGTAAAATCACTTTAAAATTACGCTAAAATATTTTTGTATTTATTTGATAAAAGGTAACGTACTAAATATTGGAAAATATATATGTGGAAAAAAGCATAATTATATGTTTCGTCTATATATAAATTAATAATTTGTTATAGACAAACGCAATATTACATTAATAAAACGTTACAATAATAATAATTTGTTGGTAAAATCATTTTAAAATTACGCTAAAATATTTTTGTATTTATTTGATAAAAGGTAACGTCTAAATACGGGAAAATACATATGTGGAAAAAAACTTAATTATATGTTTTGTCTATATATAAATTAAGCTTTTAAACTGTATATTATATATACTGTAATTACTATTCTTATGAACTATTAAAAAAATATGTTTATTTCTTTACAGAGACTAATAACATTATAAGTATTATTAATAATAAATTAAGAATAATCGTATTTGAGGCTAAAAAACAATTTATTTCAAAATCATCTTGAAAAGAACTTTACATAAATAACTGCCCCCTAAATGTCTAATAGAAGAGAAATATGTATCCATTTGCGCTTTGCGACCTATATTTTGTACGTTACAAACATGCATAAAAAATAGGCTTGAACGCATAATTTCGAAATTTAAAAAAATACGTAATTCAAAAAAGTCTACAAGCTATATGACTTATTTATTTAGATCTTTGATTAAAAAAAAAGAAAAAAAAATACAAATAAACTTACTTTTAACATTTCGCTATCTTGAAAAACGAAAAATCTAGAAACTCCGAAAAAAGGCCTTAATTTAAGCGAATAAATATCCATCTTATGCTGTCATCGCTCGGTAATAAATAAAGACATTTATAAACAATTACTTCATACAATTTTCCTATTGTAAAGAACAAGAAATTTTTAAAAATTTATTAAAATTCGAAACGTCCGAAAAATGGAACGTTAGGCATAAATGGGTTAAGGTGATTCTCAAGTTCCCTGCTCAACAAGCGCGAAACTTTTTGATACAAAGTTTCACACACACTTTTTCTGATTGAACACATTTTCTGACTCATCTTTAAACGTAAAGGAATGAAATTGACAGGGCTGAGTATTGAAGCGATTTGGAATCGAAATGAGTTTTCCATTTTTTGATAAATAAATTATTGAGTTATAAGCGATTTTTTCCACGTGAAGACCAATTTTTCTTCTTTGAAGCGCTGCCGCGTCCGAAAATTTGGTTAAAAACGCCAACTTTGATAGTTTTTCTTTTTTTTTTTTTTTTTTTTTTTTTTTTTCTTTTTTTAAAGATCTTTTGTCTTTACAAAAGAATCGAAAACACTATTCGATTCCATAGTTTCTGAATAAGAATACCTGCCAATTTAATGCGTTTCCGAACAAAAATGAATTTAGAAATGCGACAGAAAGTAGCTGCTTTGGATTTTAGAACAACCTTAATAAAAATTACAACTTTGTAAATAAATTCATGTTGTTCACTTTTATACAGATAGTTATTCAGAGATCATTATTCTTTACTAGTACGCCTATTTTCTTCTAAAATCAGTTAAGATAAATCTGCCAATTTCATGCGTTTTCGAACAAAAACGAATTCAGAAATATGTCAGAACGTAACTGCTTTGGATTTCAGAACAGCCTTAATGAACATTACAACTTTGTAACTAAAATCGTGTTCTTGATTTTTATGCATACAGTTATTGAGAGATCATTATTCTTAACTAGCAAGCCTATTTTCTTCCAAAAACATTTAAGATACTCTCCAGTTGCCATCTGTAAATTTTCCTTACTGCTCAAATTTAATCAATGTAGAGCATTAAGTAAGATGCACTAATGGTTTTAGTTGTATCTTTTAGGGGCAACTGCATCTGAAATTCCCACCCCTAATGTGTTTCTCCAAGTCTGGATCTTCATTTTGCTTTTAATTCTTTAGATAAAAGTCAGATAATTTGATTCAGAAACTTTATACGAAAGGATTCTGAGTGGAATCTGTAGATACTTCCATTTACCCGTTTTGTTGTTGTTTTTCGTAATAAAATACATTTAAGAATAAGTAATTATATCTCCAAAAATGAATTAAATTTCAAAAATCAAAAAACCCGACTGTGTAAAAAGTGGACTAATTAATCCGAACTAATTTCTCATCAATGTTAAACTGTTTTTTATATTACTTACCTATTTTTTATTTATTTATTTATTTTATTTTTTTTTTTTTTTGTATTGATGACTTTTAAGTTGTGTTTAATTGTTAGTTCCTATCTATAAACACTGTTTTGATGAGTCCTATAGATGTGTATGATGGTTAGAGTTGCAGTAAAGCTAGAGATACTACCTACACAACTTCCAGGTTGTGTAATATTTAAACGGAGCTTCTGACTGTAAAATAGTCAATGAAACATCGTCTTCATTTTGAAAGACCTATCCAATGATATGCCACTCAATAATGTGAGTAAATTTTTTTTCGTGTCTACCGCCATTTTGTATTTTACAGCCATCATTTTGAATTTATAAAAACAAAACCTAGCCTATAACCATCGGACGGTTAAGGCGAATCGATAGAGACCTCATTCATTAAAATCCATCCAACCGTTGGGATGTTTCGAGGGTGTAAAGAAATCCACATAGCCAGATACGCCTGAAATACATAACCCTTCTTGTCAGTCGGGTAAAAAGGATTAGAAAAAAACAAATTTCGTTCATTTTCCACAAAACTTTTTAAATTTGTTCTTAAATCAGTTATTTTTCTCGTTCATGGTTTTGAACTGCCTTCCTGACACAACTGAAAATCAGTTTCATTACTAAATGTGATGGAGCTCATCAACAAAATCATTTATCCCCATTCAGACTAAAAAAGAACGAAAAATCATGCTTCAAGTATCTATATTTAAAAGACAAGGCTGTTTTTAGTTATCTGGCCTGAGCTTTCTTTTGAACCAATATTGATAGCACTGTAGAACAGTGGTTTTGTCCTACAACTAAAATTAGTTGATTCTAGATCAGTTTTTGTCGCTGATTCCGAATATGCTTTCCGTTTATCTCTAGGTGGTCCAGGTTTTGAGAAATTTACATATTTAAATTTATGCAAATTTAAGCTTTTTTGTGCTATTTTATGCAAATTTTAGATACAATATATGTCACATCTAATTACGTTTTCTAGATAATGGCTACTTGACTATTTGCTTCAGATAAATGTCACGATTTGCATATTCTTAACATTTATTTATCAGTTATTAAGCCTAATTTGCATATTTTTTGATGGTGTAATGTTTACATCACTATCAACTTTAAAACAGTTGCCACAGAATTGACGTAATGTTTTTCTAGACTAGATTTTTATACTGATTTCAAATCTGCAGTATGTTTGCTTATGTCATGTCTAGTTTTTGAGTAAGATGTATTTCTACTTTTGCACGGCATTAACACAGGTTTGATATAAGATGCTTTTTAGGGGTGTGTAATTCATTGACAAGAAGTGTACAGGGTCAGATTCGTATCAGAGACATAAACAAAAATTTATATAATCGAAAAAAAAAAATAAGTAGTAGAATCTATCCTAACTAGTTGAAGTTTATCATACAAAGTATCACAAAAAGCTATTTCTGGCTTTTTTGACCAAAAACTAAAATTTCACTTTTTTCAAAAACTAGACGTGATAGAAGAAAACTGATACAAGATTTGAAATCAGCTCAAAAAACTGGTTTAGCAACATATTAGCGTACTCGTGCGGCAGAAATGTTTGAACGTCAAGAAACATTATTAGAAAAACATGAAAAATATGCAAATTAGGTACAATATTTCACAGTCACATGTCAGTATAATCTCAGAAACAATGTTTTTGTGAAGTAAATTATGTAGTAATCATAACATAAAACAAAAAACCCTGTCTGATATTGCTTTATACCTTAAATTTGCAAATAATTGTATAAAATTTACTACATTTGCATAAATTGAAACATGCAAATATCTCTCAAACGTGACGTGCTGGAGTAAATCTAAAACTAGATTCGGAATCAGCACAAAAAGCCGCACAAAAAACAACTCATTTCTGTTTTAGGACAGAACAAAAGTTCAAATTTTATTGACCAGTGTAGGTTTTTTTTTTTTTTTTTTTTTTTTTTTAATGAAAGCACATTATTTGTGCATTTGCCTCACTAACAACTTTTTAAAATAATCCCATTTTCACTCGTATATTTAAATTTTTATTTTAAAAGCCTTTTTATGAATTTTTTTCACATTGGTGATAATCGGGTTACTTCCATTGCCGAAAACTCGGTTCAAGCTCCAACTCTGATAGCATTTTCTGAACGATCTTTTGCCTTTACCAAAAAATGGAGAGCATTATTCGAGTTTCTGAATGCGAAAAGATGCCAATTCCATGCGTTTCCGAACAAAAATGAATTTAGAAGGGTGTCAGAAAAAAGCTACTTTGGAGTTTGGAATTGAACAGCTTTAATAAAAATTACAACTTTGTAAATAAATTCGTGTTCTTCATTTTTATGCATACAGTTATTGAGAGATCATTATTCTTAACTAGCAAGCCTATTTTCTTCCAAAACCATTTAAGATACTCTCCAGTTGCCATCTGTAAATTTTCCTTACTGCTCAAATTTAATCAATGTAGAGCATTAAGTAAGATGCACTAATGGTTTTAGTTGTATCTTTTAGGGCCAACTGCATCTGAAATTCCCACCCCTAATGTGTTTCTCCAAGTCTGGATCTTCATTTTGCCTTTAATTCTTTAGATAAAAGTCAGATAATTTGATTCAGAAACTTTATATGAAAGGATTCTGAGTGGAATCTGTAGATACTTCCCTTTACCCGTTTTGTTGTTGTTTTTCGTAATAAAATACATTTAAGAATAAGTAATTATATCTCCAAAAATGAATTAAATTTCAAAAATCAAAAAACCCGACTGTGTAAAAAGTGGACTAATTAATCCGAACTAATTTCTCATCAATGTTAAACTGTTTTTTATATTACTTACCTATTTTTTATTTATTTATTTATTTATTTTTTGTATTGATGACTTTTAAGTTGTGTTTAATTGTTAGTTCCTATCTATAAACACTGTTTTGATGAGTCCTATAGATGTGTATGATGGTTAGAGTTGCAGTAAAGCTAGAGATACTACCTACACAACTTCCAGGTTGTGTAATATTTAAACGGAGCTTCTGACTGTAAAATAGTCAATGAAACATCGTCTTCATTTTGAAAGACCTATCCAATGATATGCCACTCAACAATGTGAGTAAATTTTTTTTCGTGTCTACCGCCATTTTGTATTTTACAGCCATCATTTTGAATTTATAAAAACAAAACCTAGCCTATAACCATCGGACGGTTAAGGCGAATCGATAGAGACCTCATTCATTAAAATCCATCCAACCGTTGGGATGTTTCGAGGGTGTAAAGAAATCCACATAGCCAGATACGCCTGAAATACATAACCCTTCTTGTCAGTCGGGTAAAAAGGATTAGAAAAAAACAAATTTCGTTCATTTTCCACAAAACTTTTTAAATTTGTTCTTAAATCAGTTATTTTTCTCGTTCATGGTTTTGAACTGCCTTCCTGACACAACTGAAAATCAGTTTCATTACTAAATGTGATGGAGCTCATCAACAAAATCATTTATCCCCATTCAGACTAAAAAAGAACGAAAAATCATGCTTCAAGTATCTATATTTAAAAGACAAGGCTGTTTTTAGTTATCTGGCCTGAGCTTTCTTTTGAACCAATATTGATAGCACTGTAGAACAGTGGTTTTGTCCTACAACTAAAATTAGTTGATTCTAGATCAGTTTTTGTCGCTGATTCCGAATATGCTTTCCGTTTATCTCTAGGTGGTCCAGGTTTTGAGAAATTTACATATTTAAATTTATGCAAATTTAAGCTTTTTTGTGCTATTTTATGCAAATTTTAGATACAATATATGTCACATCTAATTACGTTTTCTAGATAATGGCTACTTGACTATTTGCTTCAGATAAATGTCACGATTTGCATATTCTTAACATTTATTTATCAGTTATTAAGCCTAATTTGCATATTTTTTGATGGTGTAATGTTTACATCACTATCAACTTTAAAACAGTTGCCACAGAATTGACGTAATGTTTTTCTAGACTAGATTTTTATGCTGATTTCAAATCTGCAGTATGTTTGCTTATGTCATGTCTAGTTTTTGAGTAAGATGTATTTCTACTTTTGCACGGCATTAACACAGGTTTGATATAAGATGCTTTTTAGGGGTGTGTAATTCATTGACAAGAAGTGTACAGGGTCAGATTCGTATCAGAGACATAAACAAAAATTTATATAATCGAAAAAAAAAAAAAAATAGTAGAATCTATCCTAACTAGTTGAAGTTTATCATACAAAGTATCACAAAAAGCTATTTCTGGCTTTTTTGACCAAAAACTAAAATTTCACTTTTTTCAAAAACTAGACGTGATAGAAGAAAACTGATACAAGATTTGAAATCAGCTCAAAAAACTGGTTTAGCAACATATTAGCGTACTCGTGCGGCAGAAATGTTTGAACGTCAAGAAACATTATTAGAAAAACATGAAAAATATGCAAATTAGGTACAATATTTCACAGTCACATGTCAGTATAATCTCAGAAACAATGTTTTTGTGAAGTAAATTATGTAGTAATCATAACATAAAACAAAAAACCCTGTCTGATATTGCTTTATACCTTAAATTTGCAAATAATTGTATAAAATTTACTACATTTGCATAAATTGAAACATGCAAATATCTCTCAAACGTGACGTGCTGGAGTAAATCTAAAACTAGATTCGGAATCAGCACAAAAAGCCGCACAAAAAAAAACTCATTTCTGTTTTAGGACAGAACAAAAGTTCAAATTTGTTGACCAGTGTAGTTTTTTTTTTTTTTTTTTATGAAAGCACATTATTTGTGCATGTGCCTCACTAACAACTTTTTAAAATAATCCCATTTTCACTCGTATATTTAAATTTTTATTTTAAAAGCCTTTTTATGAATTTTTTTCACATTGGTGATAATCGGGTTACTTCCATTGCCGAAAACTCGGTTCAAGCTCCAACTCTGATAGCATTTTCTGAACGATCTTTTGCCTTTACCAAAAAATGGAGAGCATTATTCGAGTTTCTGAATGCGAAAAGATGCCAATTCCATGCGTTTCCGAACAAAAATGAATTTAGAAGGGTGTCAGAAAAAAGCTACTTTGGAGTTTGGAATTGAACAGCTTTAATAAAAATTACAACTTTGTAAATAAATTCGTGTTCTTCATTTTTATGCATACAGTTATTGAGAGATCATTATTCTTAACTAGCAAACCTATTTTCTTCCAAAACCATTTAAGATACTCTCCGGTTGCCACCTGTAAATTTTCCTTACTGCTCAAATTTAATCGATAGACACTAAGTAAGATGCACTAATGGTTTTAGTTGTATCTTTTAGGGCCAACTGCATCTGAAATTCCCACCCCTAATGTATTTTTCCAAGTTTGGATCTTCATTTTGCATTTAATTCTTTAGATAAAAGTCAGATAATTTGATCCAGAAACTTTATATGAAAGAACTCTGAGTGGAATCTGTAAATACTGTCATTAACCCATTTATTTGTTGTTTTTCGTAATAAAATATATTTAAGCATAAGTATTATTTCTCCAAAATTCAAATAAGGATTAGAAAAGAAATTCGTTAATTTTCAATAAAACTTTTAAAACTGTTCTTAAACTATTTTGCTCTTTCAATAACATCGTTTTGAACTACCTTCCTGACACAACTGAAAATCAGCTTCATTGATATAAATGGATAGAGCTTTCAGTTATCCCAATTCAGACTGAGCAAGAATGAAAAATCATGCGTCCAACGTACATTATGAAACATTTTCCAACACATTCAAAGTACTTTACAGTCTATTATGGTGAAAGTTGATGTCTAAATAAACAATTTAAAATATGCATAACGCATTCGGAAACCTAATATCTACAATTACCATTAATAGTCGGATAAATATCCGACTTTTTTGGGCAGCCTTGTATATGATCCATAGATTTGTATGTATACTACCTGGCATGAAAAGAAGTTGGTTTAATTAAACTCGTAGCGCAGTTGAAAATTCCTTGAAAAAAAAAACGGAACTTGAGATCTTTTTTGAAGCCCTGTATATGATCTATAGAATTTATACACACGAAGCAATATGCAATAATAATAATAATAATAATAATTACATTTTAAAACTCGTACCACAACTGAAAACGCAGTCGTAGCAATTATTGTTCATTGGCAATAATGTAGTCAAATTCTTTTGTGTGTCCCTGTAAATGAACGATAAATTAAATACGCACCAGATTCTACTGTAAGTGCCTTGTATACACCTCAGTGATATATACAAATTCAATGTACTTAAAATAGTGCAATATCATTAAAATACACCCCATATGAATTTTCTCCATACATCGTCATGTAACGGAATTCTTTTGAGTGTCTCTGAATAAACTGTAAGTGCTACACACTTCATTTTCAATACCAAATATGCCATAGTAAACCCCAATAACATATGATAATTACATCGCGATCCGAACATATTTATGAGAGTTGGAGCACAGACAGACGACCGACAGACAAAGGGAATTCATGAACACTTTTCAACTATATTGGAAAGCGTTAATAAGTAAAAATTAAATTTTAAAAATAAAAAAAAAACCGACTGCCTGAAAAGCGAACTAATTAATTATTTCTCATCAATATGAAACTATTTTTTATATCACTTACCTTGTTTTTTTTATTTACTTGTATGGGTGACTTTTAAGTTGTGTTTAATTGTCAGTTCCTATCGATAAACACTGTTTTAATGAGTCCTATAGATGTCTATGAAGGTTAGAGTTGCAGTAAAGCTAGAGATCCTACCTACACAACTTCCAGGTTGTGTAATATTTAAACGGAGCTTCTGACTGTTAAATAGTCAATGAAACATCGTCTTTGTTTTGAAAGACCTATCCAATGATATGCCACTCAATAGGGTGCGTAAAAAAAAATAAAAAAAAATCGTCTCTACCGCCATTTTATATTTTACGGCCGCCATTTTGAATTTTAAAAAACAAAACCTAGCCTATAACCATCGGACGGTGAAGACGAATCGATAGAGGCCTCATTCATTAAAATCCATTCAGCCGTTGGGATGTTTCCAGGGTATAAAGAAATCTCCACACCCGAAAATTACTCCTAATTTTTGGACTGCAATTCAAGCCAAAATTTCCTTTACATAATTTGCAATGAACAACGAACTCGATTATGTAAAATTCATTGTTTTTTTTTACGATTGGTGGAAAATACAAACGAGTGAATTTATTAAGAAATATGTAATTTTTGCTCTTTTTCCATTTTAACATAGAGTTTAGAAAGTAGCTGCTTTGGATTTGTACAGCCTTAATAAAAATTACAACTTTGTAAATAAGTTCGTGTTCTTCACTTTTATACATATAGTTATTGAGAGATCATTATTCTTAACTAGCAAGCCTATTTCCTTCGAAAATCATTTAAGATACTCTCCAGTTGTCATCTGTAAATTTTCCTTACTGCTCAAATTTAATCGATAGAGAGCACTAAGTAAGATCCACTAATGGTTTTAGTTGTATCTTTTACGGCCAACGACATCTGAAATTCCCACCGCTAATGTGTTTCCCTAAGTTTGGATCTTCATTTTGCATTTAATTCTTTAGATAAAAGTCAGATAATTTGATTCAGAAACTTTATATAAAAGGATTCTGAGTGGAATCTTTAAATACTGCCATTTGCCCATTTTGTTGTTGTTTTTCGTAATAAAATATATTTGAGGATAAGTAATTATATCTCTAAAAATAAACTAGTTGGATGTGCCAATCCCAAAACTTTCTATACATCTTAATATTTCAAAAAGTAGTTACAAATGTTATTACTTCAATATTATTAGTTCAATACTATACGAACTTTGACTTTCATTTTAAATTTCTGCTTCAGTCAATTAACCCTTTATCTACTGACGGTACTTATAAGTACCATTAAAATAACTTGTTATAAAATCTATTTAATACATGGATTAGTTGTAATACGGTTGAGAAGGAGTTATAGATGCATTACTTTATCTTGTTCCAAAAGCATTATGGGTTACATAAAACAAAAATATTTTTAAAAGGATCATTTCTTTTGCCTTTGCATCTTTTCAGCATTCTTGGCGTTTGGATGGGGAAGGGGGGGAGGGGAGGGATTTTTCAATTCGGAAATGTTTCTATATTTCTATTGTAAGAACATTATACTTGTACATTTCCTAATTCTACAAAATGCTAAGGAAAAATATTTAAAATAAAAGATTTGAGTGGGGTTATAAATATTCCACAAAATCCCTATAAATTCAAATTTAATAAATCCTTCTAAATCCTCAAATCCTTCTAAAATTTATTAAATGATTATGTAAATCTTCTAATGTAGTTTCAACAATTCACGAAAAATGCTTTAGAAGATAAAATTTTCATGAATTCATAATTGAAGAGCTAAGTGGAAGAACATGTTAAGTAACAAAAATTACATTTGAAGAAATTTGATGTGAAAGTTTTTGTTGTCAATTTTAATTATTTATTTTCTGTTTGATACCATGTGTTTAAAATAGTAACAGGTGTGATACTGAACTCTATCAAAAAAACTTATTCATATTTAATTTTTAAATATTAAAAAATATTAATATTATTTACATTACTAGGGGGCTCTGCCCCCTACGAGCTACGCTCGCCAACCCCCGTTCAGGGACACCAAAATCCAAAAAGCACGCTAATTTGATCGGCTTTAAAAATACTGAATTAAAATTAAAAAAAAAAAAAAAAAAACAGTAGCGATCTCTCTGTAAACGGGTTTCCATTCGTTTTTCTTGGATTGGGGATTTTTAAGACCATATCTGCTGCTGTTAAAAGATACAATAGCTGTTTTCGTATTTAATTAAAAAAATTAGTTAAACATTCGAAAATAAGCTAATGTAAAATGAATTAAGTAAACAGTGTCATTGTCTCCCGGTATTTTTTAACAGCGCTATAAGATAGTTCTTTTAAATAATTCATTTTAAATGTATCGTTTTAAATCTAACGTAATTTACACCAAAGTTTTAATTCTCTTATTAATATTCACGTGAAAATACTTTTGTTGTTAGAAGGAAATATTATTTGCGCTGTCTTCGAATTCACGATAATAGTTGAAAATATTATCTCAAAATATCAAGTAAATGTCTCGCGCAGATATATTTTTTAATTTAAATTGTTTTGCCATATTTTTTGGCCATTTTAAATATGACGTAATTTCCTCCATTTACATGTTTTAACGCATAGTAATGATTTTTTTATTTTAACATTTTGTTTCTCTTTTAAAATTCCAGTGTAAATATGGTTCTTATGACGCAATTTTCCTGCTTTTAACATGTAATCTGTTTACAATAATTCCGTGTAAATAAATTTTTAATTTGAAGTAAACATTACTGTTTGCGCTGTTTATAAAGTTGGCAACAGTTTAAATTAATAACATTTTTTAAATTTGTAAAAAATATCTCTCGAAATACTGAAAATTTGAATTTAAAATAGAAATAAAACCTCAGAAATTGTCAAATAAAAAAAAAATAAATGCAATCTGCACACCGAGAACTTATAACCTATAAAATGATCTAAAAATGATTAAATTCTCATGTATAGTTTTTGCTCCAATAAAACTTTTTTAATGGAACGATTTTGTCCAACTTTAGCATTAAATATCTCTGAAAGTAATTCTTCGATTTGAAAACTGTCTGCATCAGTGTGTTTATCAAATATTTCTTTATAATACCACCGATTTCCATATTTTTGTATACGACAGTTTTTTTAATATTAACGAAGAAAGGCCCATGCTCAAGGCATACTTAGATACTACTACAGGCAGACTGATTTGCGTTTAATGTATGAAGTCGCTCGCCAGAGGACTCTGATACCCCGCCCAAAATTGAAATTTGACTCTGACTGTAACTGAAACAACCTGGGAAGGGTAGATATGTAAACAAACACCAAAATTACGTCATGTCGCCATGGTTACGTTTACAGTTCAGCTGACATTCCAATCAAGCTTAGAAATGACAGCTAATTCGAATACAGCTGTTAAGAGTTATTATAAACTGTCCATATCAATGTAAATGTAAAGTTCTATTTATTTAAGTGACCAATATAATGTGTTTCTCTTTAAAACTGTTAAACCAACACACATAAAAATATATAAATAAAAAAACACATGCTTAGTCTAAAACATCAATGTCACAAATTTATTTGGTACCACTTAGTTATCCCTTCGACCAATTTCGCCAAATTATATAAATCGCTAAAACACTCGCCAAATTATACAAATTGACATAATTTTTATTTTAAATAACGAAAGAACAAATAAATTAGTATAACATTAATAAATATACAAATAAAACGTCGAAATAAAAATCACTTGATGACATAAACACGTGTAACTTGCTTACAGTCAAGTGAATGTGACATTTACGATCAAGCATTATTGGCATTTAATCTTATAGTTTGGCGATAGATTTTTGGTGGACGGGATAACTAAGTACCATTTATTTACTATTTTCACTGCTGAAACAATGAAACTGATGGAAATTTTTTTAATATATTAAAATACTCATAAAATTCCTTGTAATAATTAATAAATGTAATTTATTAAGTAACAAATACCCTTACATGATTTAATCAAAATTGCTTGGATAACATAGAATATTGCAACGATATTTAAATCCGTGATCACCATTTCTTTCTCTGATTAAAAATAAGAATAGTTAATGTTTAAGCAAGATCGGCTTTTTTCTTCTTCTTCTTCTTGGTTCGGGCGATATTAAAAACAAATATTTTACACGTAACAGTAAATTAATCAAAAATAGCTGCTTCAAGTCAGTTATGAGAACTGTAGTTTGATAAAAATCAAATTTTAATTTTAAAACGTGTATATGAAACCAAGCTATTTTTACATAAATACGGGACATTCAAAAAAGAATAACAGAACCGGCATTTTTCATGAATGAACAAAACGATCAAGGTAAACAATAAATAATTTAGCTAATCTTAAAAGTATGTGTAACACTAAAATGCTACAATTTGTGTAAAATAGCCTTTTAAATCGAAGGAAATTGAAGAATATAACTATTTAATTTATTAGATGAAAATACGATCAATGATTCTGAAACCTTGACGATGAGAAACAAGCTTCTATCTGGGCAGGGTATAAATGTAAACAAAGAGCACGTTGTGAAGTTTTGGTTCAGGGTTTGAAGTTGGATCCGACTTCACTTTTTCGGCGAAATGCGCGGGCCGTTATATATCATAGTAGGCTATGGCCATGCTTAAGCCAAGACTTTACTATTATATCATAAAACTTATCATAAAAGCCCTTATCATAAAACAGACTTGACAATCCGGAGAAAGTACATGGGTGAAAATGTCCCCGATAATTGCCAACTTATTAGCTGACTTTGTCCCGTAAGTTACGCCACCTGGTGTATACTCCTGGTAATACTCCATAAAAAAATGCATAGTAAAAAATTGAAAATGTTGTGTTATTGGTAAAATTGTATAAAATATTTTTCGAATTCCAGTAAAATAAAGGCGTAAAAAAATATTTCACACAATTATGTTCTGGCTTTAAAAAATGAAACATATCAAAAATGAAGATTTAAATATAAGATTTATTGATATTTTTTCAGGGTACTTGTTAGTTATCCCGTCGACCAATTTCGCCAAATTATATAAATCGCTAAACTACTCGCCAAGTTCTACAAATTGACACAATTTTTTATTTTAAATAACGAAAAAACAAATAAATTAGTATAACATTAATAAAAATACAAATAAAACGTCGAAATGTTGGTTTTATTGGCCATTATTGGCATTTAATCTTAAAATTAATTAATTTATGGCAAACCATTATTGGCATTTAATCTTACAATTTGGCGACAGTAATTTGGTCGACGGGATAACTAACAAGTACCATTTTCAGTATATAGGACTTTGCAGGTTATTTTTTTTTAAATCTTGGCACAATTTGGGCTTCGGAAAGAGCGATTTGTTGCGGATTGATATAAACAGTTATGAAAACAAAACTTATGAACTGTCAGCTTGTTTTATAAGAATTTACGGCACAGATGTCATATACGCCCCATAGTGGCGCGATTTTTTTCCGATGCCCATTTTGCGAAAACCTCGTTACCATATCATCTATATCCGGATAACCATATCAAGCAAAATAACGACACTTTGGTGCCAGTTAAGTATCCGGTGCGTATATGACATTGGCGCCAGAAAAAATCGCGCCAATATGACATCTGTGCCGAATTTACATGTATAAATTTAGTTTCTAGATATTATTATTGTTTTTTATGTGCGATTTTTTTATATTTGTATATAAAATAGATAAATGCCTTTTTTATATTAAATAAATTGTACAAATATTGGAAAATATTGCTTCTTTATGTGAAACAGTGAATATGCCTCCAGAAATTACGTTGCCAAATTTTCTTCTCTCGCCAAGGCCCCTATACTTGAAAAATACCGATTTATTATTATATAATGTAGTATTAGCTAATATTCTGTAATCTGTTCCACAGTCAAAGTTGACTGCAAAAACGCGATGCTGGAATAATGTGGTATCAAGTATACGGTTTAAAAATAAAATTAATTTTGCGCCAAACTACACTTACGCCAATTGGCTCTAGGTCTGATTAAGGAAGAATACTCAAATTAAGATTCATAAACACCAAAATCGTAGCATGACAAGAATGCGGTATTTGCGGAAAGTTGAGGGACATGTATAAATTTAAGTGATTATTAAACTTTATTTTTCCAATTTTTTAAGTGTTTATGACTTCAGTCTGTTTTTTGTGTATCTATGCGTGTTTTAACTTTCCTAAAATACTTTGATACATTTTAGTAAAACTTACATAACATATGTGAGTTAAAACAAGGAAATTAATTACGCACCAAACTATGCCCGCCAAGATATGCCAATTGGCTGTGGAGCCAATTATGAAACTTTCCATAGATTAAGGGTGTATTCCGATCCAAACTGCTTATTTTCTGATTCATTTTAAAATTCATTTTTGCTCTCAAACGCATCAAACTTGGAAATTCTCTTATTTAGAAACTATATAATGTGCGGTGCTTCTTAATTTTTTGATAAATGCAGAAAATACTGTAAAAAACGCTTTCAAAGTTGGCGTTTTGAACCGAATTTTCCGAAGCGGGCGATCTTGGGAATGAAAAAAATGGTCATACTGAGAAAATAATTGTTTAAAAATCAAATTCTAATTAATTGAGCTGAAAATGAAATCACACGGTATGTGAAACATGTCTTCAGAAATCACCCCAGCAAGTTTCATGTTTTTACTTTTAAAAATGAGTCTGAAAATGTCTCAGAAAATTTCAGCCTGTTGAGGGTGGAAAAATATTTTTTCGAATACACCCTTAATACATACAAACTTTATATGAAAAAACAGTGAAGCTTTCATCTAAAGTATGTTAAACTGAAATGATCCCCCATACCTTCAAAAATAAAACAAATGATAGGCCAATAAATAAATGAGACTGTGCATTGAAACAAATTGAAGGAGCGATGTTAAATTAATACTGTAAGATGAAATTAATTGTGAAAAGAAAAGAAATAGCAGAAATAAAATAAATCACATATTTGAAAATATCAAAGAGAAAATGAAATATTTTACATTTTCCGGATCTAGATGCTATCCATTTATTTCAATAACTAATATCACTGAGAAATTCATGGTAAAATAATTTTCTTTCCTGATTATTATTATTTTTATTATCATCATTTATTTACATAACGAAATACAGCAGTAAACATTTTTTGTTTAACAGTAAAATAAGTTCATTTTTTAAATAAAATGTCTAGAACATATGAAAATTTTAAGATTAACAACTATCATTTGTAAACTACAAAGCACATCGTAAAGAAAATGGTAAAAGACAAATGGAAAACAAATTAAAAAATATTTCTGTTTCTCACGTTAGATGACGCTAGTCACGGGAAACCATGTGGTTTCTAACCACGTGCACAGCGGACAAAGGAAACTTAGCGATTGCGAGGCCTGTTATTTCGATAAGGAGGCCTTGGCTTAGGCATTTAAATTGGATGAGTTCTACCCGGAATATCTACGCAGATGTTCATTGGTCCATTTCCAAATCAAAACTTTTTTTTATATATAGAAGGATTAAATAAATAAATATTAAATATTAATGAATAATGTCTTAAATCTTCAAGGCTAAATAGAATTTTGTTATTTTATCTTTACCATGTGATAGAATACCTGATAAAGCCTTCGTACAAAAGATAAAATAATTTTTAAGAAAATGTAGCATAACATGTTCTTCCACTCAGCTCTTCAATTCAGTACATAAAGGGTTAATCGGAGTAAAAACGAGTTAATCTCCATGATGATAGTTATTAAAATCAATAGTTTTTCGTTATTCTGTTGTACATCAGATTTTTGCGATTAGCTGTCTTAGCAGGATGCGAAGTCCCCGTCGCTTCACGAGCCGCCGATGTACAGTTGAACTTAAAAAAAAAAAATGAGAAGTTCAATTCTATGCATAACTTCATACACTTTTCGATGGTACAATGGCGACACACGGGTGGACAAACATTTTGTATAAACATGTTTTCGGGATCTGTGACACCTAAAACATGTAAATCCGTCGAAGTCCGGAAGTCGAAAAAATTTTCGATTACAATACTTTCTTCTATTGAAGTCAGAAGAAAGTAAAATAGTTTAAAAAAAAAAAAAATCGTTTATTTTCAATGCTCGTTTGATAACATGGTTTTGAACTACCTTCCTGACACAACTGAAAATCAGTTTCGATGCTAAATGGACGGAGCTTTCAATTATCCCCATTTAGACTAAAAAAGAGAGACCGATAGAAATAAGCATAAAAGTAAAAAGTTTTTTAAAAACACTCTTTTATACTCTACTTATTTATATAATTTTGTCTTTTATAAACATTCAATTTTCATCTCGAAAATTACGCTAAATTTTTGGACTATGCAATTCAAGCTTTTCCCCAAAATTTCCGTTACGTAATTTACCCTCCATGAGCACTGAACTCGATTATGAAACATTCGCTGCTTTCTTTTTTACGCTTGGTAGAAAATGCAAGCGAGTGCAGTTATAAAAAAATATATATATTTTTCTTTTTTTCCATTTTGACATAAAGCAACGGTAAAGAAAATATGAAACATCATTTCAACTATCTTTTTAGAATTTCGATTTCTCAACGTATTATCTTAAAGTAAGTAATATTAAACTGTTAATTGATAATAGCGTATTTTTAAAAACTATATTACATTCTTCCTTTTTCATTTATAATTTATTTTATACGATTCGATCAGCCATTAAAATGTTTCATTGCTGCACTTTATTGCAGCCATTTGGCATATTTTTGCGATATTTTACTGGCGCATAATGAAATCCATTGTTATTCCAATTCTCATAGAATTAATTGCACGCGTTACAGATATTAGTTGGCGATTTATCGCCTGTGGCGGGCTAGCAAGAAAAAGGCCCTAACATTAACGTATTAATTTATAATTAACAAAATACTAAACTGTTGTTTTTGTCATCGGAAACAAACTGTGAACGTAATCTATATATTTAAAACGCTAAGCGTTTTTTTTCGACAGTCCGTGATAAGAAACTACTGCATCAAATTGCACCAATCTTTTTTTTTTTAAATGAAGGACATTTGGCCACAGATTTGCTATCGTACATTCGTTTGTTCAAATATTTTATTAATTAGCCGTAATTTTAAATTAAAATTCTACAGTTGCGCAAAAAAAAAAAAAAAAAAAAAAAAAAAAAAATTCTTTCAAAGCCTTAAAATAATACATAAATTAATTACAATAAAATACTAAATATGATTATTTAACTAATTTTTCGATGGCAACATGTACAGGAAGGTCTCCAACTTTTAGTACAATAATTAACTACTGGGTTTGCCATCTAATTCTTAAAACACGCCATTTTGTTTCTGATGGGTGTATTATACATTTGAATTATTGCATAAAATGCTAAATAACTCGTAAAGTATTGGTCGTAGGGATATTCTGCTGCGCTCTAGCACAGTTAGGGGCCTGCCGGGGAGGGGTCAAATGGGGCTCTTCATTATTATAGCTTTTATTTTTGTTACTGTCATATTTTTGACACTTTTTTAATTACTTTACTATTTTTCTACTGTCACCATCTTTTGCACCAATTTTTCCCCCCTCCCTTATCTATAACAATTGCTACTTTTTTTCCTAATTGGGCTAGAGACATGGTTTTTTCTAATTTACATTCATTTTCGACTGTTATAACAGTCCCAAGTCACATTTTACACTTTTTATAAGTTGTTAAGGTTTTTCCTTAACATTGACAACTTTTACAATTATTAAGATATTTTTCTGGTTTTTTCTTGATTGTACTAGGGGTTGCCAACAATATTGATCCCACTTAATTTTTTTTTTTTTGACCTTGCACTCATTTCTAAGCTTAACATTGACTTCTTTTTTATTATTTGAGTTATACTTCTGATTTTTTCACTAGGATAACTCATATGACATATTTTCTTGATCCCAATAAATATTTTTACATTTAATATTTTTTATCCTTAACAATAGCAACTTTTTTATTTATTGGGTTATTTCTCTGGTTTTTTCTGGAATGTACTGGAGGTTGCCAACAGTTTTGTTCCCATTTTAAATATTTGACCTCGCACACATTTTTTTGCCTAACATTGACTACTTTTTTATTATCTGAGTTATTCTTTTGAGCTTTTCATTGGGATCTCTCATATGACATATACTCTTGATCCAACTAAACACTTTTATTATTAGCACTCATTTCCTTAACATTAGCAACATTTTGATTATTGGGCTATTACTCTGGTTTTTTCTTGAATGTATTGGAGGTTGCCAACAGTAGTGTTCCCATTTTAAATTTTCTGAACTTGCACACATTTCACTGCCTAAAAATGTAATTGCTTAATAAATTTGGGTCATACTTCACATGTCTTACATTCTTGTTCCCACTTAATACTTTTTCACTTAACACTGTTATTAATATCAAAAGTGTACATTTGTATAAGTGTAAATTATTTTAAAGCTTGGTAATTTAATGTTTTCTATGGATCATGATACTTATTATTTTTGTAAAACTTCAATTAACTTACAACAAATAATCTATACTAAATAACAGGTTATGAAAGAATACATATTATGCCAGCAAGAGTGCTGGTCTGGTAAAAAGGAAGTTTATTACTTTTAATTCAAGTGCATGGTCACGGTGGCATGAGAGGCAGGGGCACATACTCCCCCCCCCCCATTTTTTATATTTGGCTATTAAAATTGCTTTCCTTTATTTTATTATTTTATTTTGTTTTATTTATTCTTCAAATCCTCCCCCTTTTACTTTTCGGCTCTTAATTTTCTCTTAGTCATTTTCGGTGGTTACGACCACTGGTTTTTGCTTTTAACTATCTATATCCCTTTCTTTCAAAGATGTATGGCGGGGGCCTAGTGGACCCCTGATCTTTATCTCCAATAATTTATAAATTTATATATTATCTATCTTATATTATTTAAAAATTTATATCCTGGAATTTGATAAATCACGGTTAAAACTATATCATACTCAAGATAATTTATCTCTCCAAATATAAGTAACTAACTAAATTATTTGAAAACCTGCTTCTGTATTAACTACAATGATGGCAACACCGTCCCAATCGCCAGAAGGATGTGACATGAACTTAACAACCATATCAAGTATCTGTGGAATAAGTGAAAATATAAATGCCTTCTTTACATACGAGAGTATCAAGAAACTTATAATACTTCATAAAAAGAATCAAACACTTTGTTATAATCTATACAGGGATGAATTACTCAGACAGTTGGCGCACATCAAGGCGGTGGAAAATGAAAACTATGAAGAAAGTCCATATCATGAACTCCAGATGCACGATCATAATATACTAATTCATAGAGTCTTGCAGAGATTATATCACCATAAAAAGAAAAACAAAAAATGGCACAAAACAGTAAATTCTTCCAACTACAATTAGAGCATGGAATTGCAATGGAAACAAGAAAGTACAATGAAAGTCCATATTATACAGCCCAGAACGAAAAAGTGTACAAATTACACAACAATATTACAAATCATAGAGCATCTAGACTACAAGATAAATTTAACTCCATAGACATAAACGATGACTCAAATTTCGCAATATACGACCATTTAAATTTGATTGTTGCATATCATGAAATAAAAGAAAGAATAGAAACAGGCAACTTTATCCGTCTTAAACAAGATGACAGTCTTAGTGAGGATGAATTTGAGAGAGACTTTCAGCAATACGGGCATTACAGCTCATCGGAGTCTGACGAAGAAAAAGTTGAAGGGTCAGATGAAGAACCTAATACAGATGAAAGATATCTTTCCTCGAGTGAAGGGGATACTGACTGCGAGACCGTAGATAAAGAAAACAAATTCCTAGAAGAAGAAGAGAAAAGTGATTTTGACGAGCGGATGTACATAATAAATGGTAAAAATAATCAGTCGATTAACTTGGAAGATAAAATAACCTATGCAAATAATGAGAAAATATTACTAGAAAAAATAATAAGGGAAAAGCAAAATGAAATAAATGCTTATAAGGACAAGTTAACTGAAAAAGAAGAAATACTTAATGAAGAAAAGATTAAACAACAAGAATTGGAAGAAAAAATGAATGTACTGCAAAATAGATATGAAAAAGAAAAAGAAACTAACTCTATAATACTAGAAAAACTAATTAAATTAGAAGAAAAATTAACAGAAAAACAGAATGAAATAACAAATAAATCTACAAAAATTGACAATCTACACAAAGAATTACAACAACTACAAAAAAATAAGACTAATAAGAAGCAGCTTCATAATAAAGAAACAATAACAAACCATCCAAAAATTAAAGAAAAATATACTCAAACAACCAAAAACTCAAAAGAAGACAAAATAAACGAGCAAGTTAGTAATGAGACACATCTGCGAGAAGACAAGAATGATGTAACCTCGGAACTCGGGGAAATACAGGATACAAAGTGAATATTACTCCCATGAGGAGCAGCATAGTATAAGCCTAACAAAAGAAACAGAACTTACACGGATTGAAGAAAAGCTTTATAGATTGGAAAAACTGTTAGAAGAAACAACATTAAAAATAACCAATAACTATAGAGAAGAAATAACAACAGATAATTCCATAAGGGAACAGGACAATTATACAGAAGCAGCAATTCTCATAAAGGGTCTTGAAGGATAAAAAATATCAGAAATCCAAGAAATAATTACTGCAAAATTATTGCAATTAGAACATTTGCCATTATTCTATAGCAGAACATCTAAAAACAGAAAAGCTATAATTATAAAAACCCAACAAGAATCGCAGTTACTAGAAATATATCAACATATAGAAAAAATAGAAGATATAAAAAGTATCACGGAAATACAATACAGAAAACATAACACTAAAAGAATTATCATTATAGGTATTCCAAAAGATAAACAGGGAGAATATCTTATAAATCAAATAAAGCAACATCCAAACATAAAGAAAAGTTCATACATCCAGATTCAAAAAGTAATACAAAAAACTTCGTCAAGATATTATCAACTGCTCCTCGAGGTAGACAAGACAACTTCAGACACACTTTTGAGCATGGAACTTATAAATGTGGGATTACGAAACTGCAGGATTCATCCTTACAGGCCAATCATCAGGTGTGCGAACTGTCAATTGTACGGACACTCCGAAAGTAACTGCAGGAGAAATTCAATATGCGCATTCTGTGCGATGGGTCATCAGACCACTAGTTGCACGAATATAAACAAACAGGATCTCAGAAACTGTGCAAATTGTATAAACTTACCAAATTATTGTAAACACACAGCGAACTCAACACAATGCCCCACCTTTATGAATCAGATTAAATACAGGAATGACATTTCTAGTCCAGGCACTAGTGGCCTTGGTGGTGGTGGATGGTTTTGATGGGACTAGTTATAACTACAAGGTGTATGAACTTATACATGAACTTATATGAACACTTAACTTTAAAAAGTTGTGAGTAATCTATAAACCCTCGTTTGTACATAACAATATTTAGAATAGTTATAATTAATCTTAAAACTTATTTGTTTTCAAAGGGTTCCGCAGGTAGTAAAACTTTTCCCTACCCTGGGCTTGGGGGTTACACCCAACCATAAGCCAAAAGCGGGTTCCCAGGGTGGGTGCTTACTTACTTACTTACGCAGTAAGTCCGCCCAGGAAGCTATAGATCTATTCTAATACCATGAGTCCGCCTTTGGAATGACGCGCACACGCTGCACATGTGCAAAGAGGTTCGCTCAGTTCAACTATCACATCACACGCAAGGGCGGCCATGTTTTCCTAACCTGCCGAATTTAGATCCATCAATGTCAATCAAGTGATCGATCAAGTACTTCCGTTAGGAAGGGACCTGAAGTCGTCTTCGATGTACTTTAGGATAAAAAAAAAATACCAAGCCGGCCATTTTGTTTCTCCTGAAAACTTAACTATTTCAAATCTCCCCCAAAACCAGAAATCCATTAGTGAATGTCATTAGGGAGTAACCCTATTCAATAAGTATAATGTTTCAAATCACCAAAACACCAATCCATCTTTCTCCCGCGTATCTTCGTGCTTACCTTTTCCTGTTAAAAAGATTTCGTAAACATCTTTTTGTTTAACTATTTATATAACGAATCGAAATAAAGACAAAATTGTTTTTTTTTTTTATCGTTTTTGAATTAAAATACAGTTCTTAATGCTGAACCATGGATGCTGATTTAAAAAAATAACGCTCAATAATTTAAAATCTTTCAATATTGTTGACGGGCAGTTCATTTATTTATCTTATTAAAAGCATAAAATTAGGAGCCAAACTATGCAAATGATTTGGAATCAAACAGTGGATTTCAGTTATTGATAAATTTATTACATATTGAGTTATAATTGATTGAAAATCGACTTTGAAACTATTTTATGAAAGGTAATTTGTCTTTATAGGAAAAAAATGTATTGGGATTTCTTGATATCCAAATAAAAATTTCTGCAAATTTCGTAAATTATACAAATAATCTTAAATTCTTTGATTGTATTAGAAAGCAGCAAGTACGTATTTGAGAACAGCTTTATAACTAGATTCAAGAGGTTTTTTGAGTGGCTTATTACACCTTGAATCTTAATTTAAGGCATTTTACAAATAATTTATTCTTATTGGTGAATTGAAAAAAAAAAGGAAACTTCTTCAAAATAAACGACCAAGAGCAAGTATTACTCTCACTCAGAGAGTTCCGCATAATATATATATGAATTAATTAACTGTATTATTTTTACTTTATTATTACTTTCAAACTATGCAAGCTACAGCTTTAGAAAATTAGCCAAATATCCATTTCTTTATATATTAAATTATAAGCAGAAGTTCTTTTATACGTCCATTAAAAATATTTTAAAAATATATATTCTAAAAACACACTCAAAATATATATTAAACATTTAATTGCTAAAAAGGACGTCAAACGTTAATAAAATACATTAAAAGATCTTAATAATTTGACATGTTTCGATTGAATTTACTCAATCATCATCAGAAAAACAAATAAACACAAAGATGGAAAATGACAATAAACTATTACAAATGAAATTTAAAAATAAATAAATAAAAATCACGCGCGTAATATTTTAACATGTTTCACGTTGCCCTATTTTACTTTCAAATTATCTAACAATTCAATCCAAATATTTGGGATTTGAAATGACAAGGAATCATTGCAGACCATTGAGTTTCTGACGTAAATTTCAATAGATTCTCTAATAAAAAGTTGCAAATAAAAATCTGACCTATAAATTATTCTACTTTCATTAAACAAAATATTTATGTTTTCTATTTTATTTAGCCTAGATAATGCGGTTTTACCTCTATTAAATTTTATGTCTGCAATGTGCTCTTTACATCTCACTTGGAATTTTCTCTGAGTCATGCCAATATAATAATTTCTATAACCACCTTCTTTAAGAAAAGGAATGATATAAACACCGGAAAGGTCAAATTTATCAATAGGGTCAATTCTAGTGGTTAAAATTGATTTTAATTTAGGAGGGGGTCTAGCAATTAAATTTACATCAAACTTTTTAAGTTGAGTTTTAGCGGATTCAAAGAAATTTGGATAATAATTTATAACCACCCTTTTCATGTTATTTTCTCTGTCGGTTTTATTCTCAAAAACTGCATCGCTCCTTTTGTTAATAAACTTTTTAATTAATTTATTAACTATTTTAACATGATATCCGTTGTTAATAGCTATTGTTTTAATTTTATCTAATTCATCATTTAAAAATTCAGGGGAACAAATTCTAAAAGCTCTGTTAATAAGGAATCTAAAGGTAGATAATTTATAAGAATATGGAGTGCAAGCATCAAAAGGTATAACCTTTAAGTTAGTTATTGGCTTACGATATATTGAACGAATTAGTTTATTATTTTCTCTTTTTAATTCAACGTCTAAAAAAGGTAATTTCTTATCGGTTTCAAGTGCAAAAGTAAATTTAATCTTATTATCTAAATCGTTTAACTGTTGAATAAAAACTAACAATTTATCAACTTCTCCCTGCCAAACAATAAAAATATCATCTACATAACGTAGCCATACTAAAGGTAATACTTGAAAAGTACTGAAAATTTTTGATTCAAGGGGGCGTAATTTGAATTCTGCTAGGAGGCCTGAAATTGGAGATCCCATTGGGGCACCGTCTGATTGTTGATAAATTATATTGTTAAAAATAAAATAATTACTATTAATTATTAGGTTTAGGCCACTTTTTAAAGTGTTTTTCATTGGTATGTCAAAATCTTCTCTATTGTCAATGAACTGTTCGATGGTTTGAGCTACTTCTGAAGTATCTATCGATGGATATAATGACACAATGTCTAAGCTTGCTAAAATGCAATCATCTGTAATGTCGATTTTCTCTAATCTTCCGATGAAGTCAATACTGGAATCAACCGTGAAAGTGGAGGGAGGCAATAACTGTTTCAGTAATGGAACGAATGCACGCTCTAAGTAATATGTTGGGCCTTGACATTTAGTGACAATCGGGCGAAGAGGATAATCTTGTTTATGGTCCTTCAATCTGCCAACTAATCTTGGAATAACTGCAACTTTATTTAACTTGAGGTTAACTTTCATAAAATCTGGCCATTTACCTTTCTCTATTATTTCTTTCGTTTTCGCACATATTTTATTTAGTGGATTATGTTTTACTGCTATACATTCCATGTTATCAGTACAATCCTGCATTTTACTAATATAGTCTTCTCTACTGAGGACAGCAAGGCGATTAGATTTATCAGTCAAAATAATAGCAATATCATTATAAATAAAGAAAGAGTTGAATACGTTAATTTATCGGATCATCGTTTCAATAAGTATGAAGATAATATCTTACAACTTGGCCCGAAATTCATGTTTGAAAGGCGCCCAGATGCTAAAGAAATGATTACAGAATGTGAAAATATAGTACAATCTGCACTTACAAATCACAAAGAAGAAATACGAAGTTTGCTGTTTAATAGATTCACTAAATTCAATAAACAAGCCAATAATTCTGTCAATAGAATAAGTAAATCTGTAAATGAAAAACAATCTGATACCATTAAACGGTTACAATCATATAATGATATTGCTATTATTTTGACTGATAAATCTAATCGCCTATCCATATATCCATCGATAGATACTTCAGAAGTAGCTCAAACCATCGAACAGTTCATTGACAATAGAGAAGATTTTGACATACCAATGAAAAACACTTTAAAAAGTGGCCTAAACCTAATAATTAATAGTAATTATTTTATTTTTAACAATATAATTTATCAACAATCAGACGGTGCCCCAATGGGATCTCCAATTTCAGGCCTCCTAGCAGAATTCAAATTACGCCCCCTTGAATCAAAAATTTTCAGTACTTTTCAAGTATTACCTTTAGTATGGCTACGTTATGTAGATGATATTTTTATTGTTTGGCAGGGAGAAGTTGATAAATTGTTAGTTTTTATTCAACAGTTAAATGATTTAGATAATAAGATTAAATTTACTTTTGCACTTGAAACCGATAAGAAATTACCTTTTTTAGACGTTGAATTAAAAAGAGAAAATAATAAACTAATTCGTTCAATATATCGTAAGCCAATAACTAACTTAAAGGTTATACCTTTTGATGCTTGCACTCCATATTCTTATAAATTATCTACCTTTAGATTCCTTATTAACAGAGCTTTTAGAATTTGTTCCCCTGAATTTTTAAATGATGAATTAGATAAAATTAAAACAATAGCTATTAACAACGGATATCATGTTAAAATAGTTAATAAATTAATTAAAAAGTTTATTAACAAAAGGAGCGATGCAGTTTTTGAGAATAAAACCAACAGAGAAAATAACATGAAAAGGGTGGTTATAAATTATTATCCAAATTTCTTTGAATCCGCTAAAACTCAACTTAAAAAGTTTGATGTAAATTTAATTGCTAGACCCCCTCCTAAATTAAAATCAATTTTAACCACTAGAATTGACCCTATTGATAAATTTGACCTTTCCGGTGTTTATATCATTCCTTTTCTTAAAGAAGGTGGTTATAGAAATTATTATATTGGCATGACTCAGAGAAAATTCCAAGTGAGATGTAAAGAGCACATTGCAGACATAAAATTTAATAGAGGTAAAACCGCATTATCTAGGCTAAATAAAATAGAAAACATAAATATTTTGTTTAATGAAAGTAGAATAATTTATAGGTCAGATTTTTATTTGCAACTTTTTATTAGAGAATCTATTGAAATTTACGTCAGAAACTCAATGGTCTGCAATGATTCCTTGTCATTTCAAATCCCAAATATTTGGATTGAATTGTTAGATAATTTGAAAGTAAAATAGGGCAACGTGAAACATGTTAAAATATTACGCGCGTGATTTTTATTTATTTATTTTTAAATTTCATTTGTAATAGTTTATTGTCATTTTCCATCTTTGTGTTTATTTGTTTTTCTGATGATGATTGAGTAAATTCAATCGAAACATGTCAAATTATTAAGATCTTTTAATGTATTTTATTAACGTTTGACGTCCTTTTTAGCAATTAAATGTTTAATATATATTTTGAGTGTGTTTTTAGAATATATATTTTTGAAACATTTCTTTATAGTCTTCATGCTAAAACCAAAAAATTCACATATTTTGGTTATTTATTTATTTAGTTTTTTTGGCAATTGAAAAACTTACTTTTTTTTTTCTTTTGTGCAAAAATTAAATTTTAAACCTTTTTGCATATATTATGGTTTTACTTTAGAAGTAGGTGTGTTGTGATTCTATTTTGTACAAAAATTGTTTTCTATATGCATAATTTAGAGTTTTATCATGCCCGCACCAATTAATAATTTTAATTCACGCATCAGTGAGTTAAATTTTTAAATTTAAATATCAATTTTGTATATACAGCATTTATTTTTCTGGATAATATAGCCAAGGATATATGCTTTAGGCAGAAAGGAATCTTAATTCCATATTATTTGTGTTTTGATACATTGAAAAAGGCGATGTTTTTTATCGTTTCGACAAACTCAAAAGTACTGTGCCCCGTTAGCCCCACCAGTGGCCGATAGGTTCTGCTCTCGAAGCTGGTAGACGGGAGGTGCTGGGTTCGATCCCAATCACGCCCGTCGGCCTAATCGTTCGGAGTTTTCGTGGTTTTCTTTGAACCTTGGTTTTCCAAGCGTAAATACGGGTTAGATTCCCTTAGAAAGACACCCAATAAGGGCACTCTCCACCTTATGGCCTATACCCTCGTGCTAATAATTGGCCGTCATAAACACAACCAACGTGTGCCGCCTTAATTCGGTACTGACAATAAAAGTAGTGCATATTAAAAATTCATTTTCATCTGAAGCATAGTTCTGCTTAAACTTTTTGTGAAAATTCTGACAACCTGACTACTTGCAAGAAATATTAATATGACACGCAAAAATTATTCTAAGTTAAACTCGACTCGCAGAAAGAAAATAAGAATCACCCCAACCTGGAAAAAATCTCTTTCGGCTCGGCCTACAGGCGCAGGTAGGTTTCGAAGTTAAGTGCTAATGTCAACAACAAAAACAAAATCATGATTAGAGATAAACCCACTTTAACAATTTTATCTGGCCGCTGTTTACGAGTTTTTAGTTCATTTTTGTATAAGAGCTGGTTTTATCAGAATCATGTTAAGGCGGTATTAAAAAAATATTTTCCCATGCTCAACAACTTTAAATTTTCTGGCACTTTTTCAAATTCATTTTTAAAAGAAAAAATATGAAACTTGCGGACGTGATTTTTGAAGATATTTATAAGTGACCTGTGTTTTCAATTTTCTTTCAATTAATTAAAACTTGATTTATAAACAATTATTTTCTCAGTAGGACAATATTTTTCGTTTCCAACACAATCGCTTCGGGAAATTTGATTCAAAATGCCCAATTTGACATCATTTTTTGAAATATATTCTATCTCTATCAAAAAATTGACCATTACGATACATTATATAGTATCTGAATAAGAGAATCTACCAATTGGATGCGTTTGAGAGTCAAAATGAATTTAAAAATGAGTCAGAAAATAAGCAGTTTGGATTTGAATACACCCTTCAAACGATGATTTTAGGTAGATTTCGTATGAAATACTACCCATTGGGATCGTTCCTATGTTGGAATTTCGTAAAATGTTTTGCATATCTACACCGATCATGACCCCTAGAATCCAAAACCACTCCACCCCAAAAAAAACTATATTTATATATATGCATCACTTATTTATGGATACGATAACTTTCGTAATTCTGCACAAATCTTTTCCAAACTGATACATAAAATCAAGGGGCGGAAAATCTTTTTGCGCCCCTGGAGCCCATTTTTAATTTTATCAATAATCTGTGATATATAAAATTTTGGCCTTATTTTTAGAAGTAATAAAAACTTTAAACTAATTTGATATGTACAAAAATTAAGAAATTATGGCATTTTTCCGGTTTTCACAAAACTTTCCATGCCTTTGATCCGATTTTGCCCATTAACGAACTTGACCGAAATTTTATGCCCCTTGATTTTATGCATCAGTTTGGAAGAAATTTGCGTAGAATTACGGAAGTTATCGTGTCCATAAAAAAGTGATATTATATATGTATAAAGTTTTTTTACTGAGGTTAGTATTGGTTTCTAGGGGTCATGATCGGTGTAGATATGCAAAATTTTTTCAGAAATTCCTACGTAGGGGATAATGTAATAGGTAGCATTTCATAAGAAATCTACCTAAAAGAAAATTAGGGACAACCCGGCCCGATCCGATGTAGGACTTTTATTCAACAATCCCGGAGTGTCCAATATTTAGAAGTTTTACTATATTTAAATAGTAAAAATATAGATTTGTCCCTTTTTTTTATAATAAAACTTAAGATTGGTATAGGAGATAAATTCTAGATTTAGGAAAGTAAACATGGTTTACTTTCATTTCATTTCGGGTTCGGGTCGGGTTGCGGTTTGATGAAAATTATTTTGGTGGTTTCAGATCGGGTACGACCGGGCCCACCCAGGACTCTAGTTTAGGTGCTACTGCGAAACTGCGAACCACAAATACGTCTCAGTTGCACTGCACTGTTTCATGTATTTGGATGTTAGTTTTTGCGAAATATTGAACATAAGAATTTTCACGATCTGCTTATTAAATTTTTATGACTTTAATTTTCTGTCAAATAAATCATATGCACCGAAGTCTGATGAAATTGAAACTTATCTTACACTAACGCGTTCTACGTTGTCTGTAATGGTGTGTGAAATGTTCAAGATTTTTATTGCTATTTTTCAGTTCGAAAATTCTCTAATATTTGCATAAATATGTGCATAATAGTACACTTTTATTAGACGGTAAATGTAAGATAATTGTTAATATCGCAGGATCTCTTTGCTTCCCAATCGTAATCCCCTAATTCATCAAATTATTTCCATAAACGCATATTACAGCTGCATCATACAAATGAAGAAAGGAAAATGTACTGTACATTGTAATGCAAGATTATATAACTTTTATATTGGTTTGTTGCATATTTTCATAGATTTAAAAGACACGTTGAAATTAATTGCAAGTAAAATGTGTATTAAGCAAGAACGAGTTTTTCTTTTATTTAAACCTTGTGTATTTGTTTTTTTAAATGCCTCCTATTACAAATACATGCATATTTTTTGATAGGAACAACCATTACATAAGTAATAGTACTTCATCCGAAAATAATTTAAATTAAATAATTACAGTCAATTTTGTAGAAAATTTAAATTATTTATAATTTAAACATAATTAGTAACAGCTCTTAAAAAATAAATCGAGTTAATTTTCTTTTATAACATGATCAAATCCTTTAAAAGCATCTTACAATATTGTTATAAATATGCCCATTAAAAAAAATGAAACTATTTTAGGCTAAATGTTGAATATTTTTTATCTATTTTGTGTTCTCATAGTTGTATCATATAGTCTGCATAGTGTTTATTCGCGTTAACAAATATTTTAAGAAAACTCTTCAGGGAACCAGATATGTTCTGTTCATTAATTTTTGCTAATTTTCATACTATATGCATACAAACCTGACTTTAGACTCACTATATATGTTATTGGTTGTAGAAAAAACCTGTATTAAAAGTATAAATTATTTTAATCATAAAATTTGGAACATTAAATTACAAAAAAGGGAGAAATGTTGTATTAGAATTGTTCTTAAAAAAGAAGAAGGGGGGGGGGGGGGGATTGAGGAAAAAAAACAGTTGATTTAACACAATACTTATATGGCGCATAATTTACGAGGTACTTTCTAATAATTAACAGCATGTGATTTAAACTTACAAATGTTATGATGGATTATAATTCTATTAAAAATTACTCTTTGCAATACTATTATTGTGAGTGAAACAATTTGATAATACCATATTCTTGCAGTGAAATATCGGTAATCTGTTAATAAAAGATGAAAATTCTCTTATTTTGACGATAATTTATACATTTGAATGAATCGAAATAGTAAAGTAATTAATTTTCAAGATATTATCATGTAATAGTTCCTTGAAATAAAACATATGATTAAAATAAAAATGTTCCATACTTGCTAATTCACTCCCCCCCCCCCTCACCCCTGAAATGCGTTACTTTAGAATTAGAAATTTTATGCACGACTATAACACTTAAGGTGTTTTTTTTTTTTTTTCTCTCACAACTCAGCAACTCAAAACTGACGTATTCACCGACTCATTTTATGCATAAATGCATGGAAATATCAGTTATTACTATTGAGACAATTTAAAATCAAACAACATTTTGCATTTTCGATGATTGTATATCATATTAAGTTCTAATTAATTGTTTTCTAAAAACAAGCTTTCACGGGCTGTAGAATCCCGAAAATCGGCTTAAAACACAAACTTGGACGGCATATTCCGCAATATTTTTGTCTTTATAAAAAGATGAAAAATGCTGTTCGATTTCTTAGTTCATGAAGAACAATTTTTGCATTAACATAAACTACACACTAATACACTTGTTTACACTAATACTAATAATCACTAATGCATTTGTTGCATTAACAATAACTTTGTGAATATGTCAGAAAGCAGCCAGTTTGGATTACAATGTTTCAGTAATTTTTCATTTTTTTAAATATTTTTCCCCCATAAAATATGTTTACTCTCTCTCCTTTCTTTTAATAACCTTAGAAAAGTAAAAATATTGCAATAAAGTTTGGAAGAGATTGATCTTGCTTTATGAGAAATGAAATAAGATCAAGACAAGCTCCAGAAATTTTCACTTTTCGCGCTCAAACAACAAGAACATGTACTGCACATTGAATATGATTGCTATTATTTTTAACACTGATTTACTGCATTCTTCCTGCATTTTTCTTGATGTTGTATTTCAAATAATGTGAGGCTAAGTTCACATTATTAGTACAATATTTTCACTGTTATTAACTATTTAACAGAAATTTATCTAGCTATTTTTTTTCTAATAAAAATATAAAAAAATATATAAAAGCACTTTCTCTTGGTATTATATTTCAAATAATGCGAGACTAATTTCATATGCTTAGTACCATATTTTCACGGTTACTGTTTAATAGAAATTTATCCAGATACTTTCTTCTAACAAAATTATTAAAGCATTATTCTGCAAATTTCCTAAATATAAAGAAAATATTAGTTTAGTAAATCGGAAGCTTTTCCTTATTTCATTTTCTGCATTATTTATATTTACGGTAATTGTTGAAAAATGAAATTCCGTCAGCAGTTGCATATTTCTTTTCCATTGTAGAATTCAGAAATAAAAAATCATTTCCTACTGGTCAATTACTGACGAACCACCCTATATGTAGGTACATGGTATATATAATTTAGATAGAACATACCGATTTGCTTCGAAATTGTGTTCTTTTTAATTATTTTATGCCGTGTCTTATTATTATTACATTATATAATATAAATTATGAATTTTACTAAAATGTTTACTTCAAAATAAGCTCCAAATTTAACGGATTTTATGAAATTTCCTTTGGAAATCACCGCACGATTTCCCAGTTTGTGAATGTCAATACCTGAAGATATTTTCAGTTTAAGATTGCAAATCAATTGAGCAATCGTGACAGAAGGTAGCCACTTTCGGGGAGAGGGGGGGGGGCTGTCCATACATAACTTTATCAACATTTTGCTAATTTTGACCCCCCCCCCCCCCCCACGTACCACCATCACCTGATGAAATAGTTAACAGTGTCAATTTTTTTTTTCCTTTCTTTCGTCTGCTTCGAAATAGCATTCAGAACCACGGGGTTGAAAAGCGCTGCGTTTTGAAATTTTTCGCTTATATTTCATGTTTTGATCGAGTTTTAAATATTTTCAGGAACAAGTACAGCTTATGCATGAATTCTTTTCTCTATTTTATTGCATCATCATGCACATTTCCATGTTATTATTAAAATGTAAATCATTTATTTTAATTAATAAGTAGATACGAATTTTCTAGTATGTATTTATCGAATAGCAATTGCTATAAAATAAATCGAAAGTATTTTGTGCATGCATTTACCTTTATTTATGCTGCATCAAGTGATGAAATCTATAAACAAATTTGCTATTTCCTAGCCGCACTACTTGTACACCATGTGATTTGCAATGTGAGATCCTATTAATATTGTCCATAAGAAAATAATTTTAAATGTATGATGTAATTTTCACCCTTTTAGGGGCAAAGCACTTGCATTGCTAAAATGTTGAAATGAATGATTGGCACCATAATTTACGTACAAATTTATTTGCAAATAACAAAAAGCGATTTTTCACATATGTAATAAATGAAAAAAAAATAATAATGCAAAAATCTTGGTGCCATTATCGCATTTGAGAATTAAAATTAAGTGGTTACATAAACATACCACCGCCCCTGAAAGGGTTAAATGCGTTTCGTGCGCAAAAATTTAATTACAGCTTTTATTTCCCCACTATTTTAATATTCACGTGTAAATATATTATTCCATTTAAAAGTGTTTGGGAATATCAGTATTTGAACTTTTTAAATATATGACCTAATTTTCCCTATTAAAAGTTTTTCACGCATAATAATTTAATTATTTTAGGCATCTTTCATATGACAACATAAATTTTACATATGACGTATTTGTCCCCATTAAATGCGGTTCGCGAGCAATAATTTAATTATTTTAAGATTTTCTTACTTTTTTAATATTCACGGGTAAATACAATTTGTATGACATAACTTTCCATATTTTCTGCTTTTAACAATTGATCATTTTATTATTATTTTAAAGTTTCATTTCTGTTTTTAACAGTAACGTGTAAATACATTTCTTATTTGAGAGGCAATATAATTCTTTCTGCTGTTTTACAAATTAGCATCAACATAAAAAATTACCCTTTCTAAATATGAAAAGAATTCTCTTGAAATAATGAAAATTCGAATAAAAGATTGAAAAAAAACCCTTCATAAAATTAGTAAAATTAAAAAAAAAAATAAGCGCAGTTTTCACACCACTAGCTTGAGAAGTATATCCCTAGAAACATATATTAAACTCCTATGCATAGCGTGGCTGAGAGGTTCTGCTCTCGAAGCTGGTAGACGGGAGGTGCTGTCTTCGAACCCAATCGCGCCCGTCGGCCTAACCGTTTCGGAGTTTTCGTGGTTTTCTTCGAAACCTTGGATTTCCATGCGTAAATACGGGTTAGGTTTCCTTAGAAAGACCCCCACGGAGGGCACATCCCCTTGGGCCTATATCCCTCGTGTAGATAATCGGCCGTCAAAAATCAACCAACCTATGCATAGCTTTGTTCCTAAAAAACTTTTTTAATGGACCTATTTTGACCGACTTTAACATTGAAAATCACTTTAAATAGTTCTTCGATTTAAAAATTTTAGCGTGTTTATATAAGATTTCTCTATAATACTACCAATTTTCATATTTTTGTATGTAGTAGTTTTCTTAATATTAGCGAAGAAAGACATCCGGTCACAAAAAAATTCATTTACACCGGCGGCGGTGGTGTATATTTTTTTAGAATAGAGAGAAATCTGACAGAAAGGTCTTTTTCCCCCTTTTATTTTTATTCTAGTAACAAAAACTAAGTACAATTTTTTTCAATATTTGTTTAATCTGTAGAAAATACTATTACTACTACTACTACTAATAATAATAATAATAATGTAATAATAATAATTATTATATAATTTTATTATTAAATAATAATTATTATATATTACTATTATTGCGAGTCGACACACTAATAACTTGGCGGATTCGACGAATGAAAATGTTTAAAAGACAGTGATTGACTGAATTTATAAAAAGCTAAGAAAAATATTTACAATAACTAATCAATATTATATTGGCTAACCTAACTCTTAAAACAAATATTATTTTAAACTAAAGTTTAAAATAGAAAGACCGGAATTTTTACTCCAGTTTCATAAAAATATTTAATACCAGAATTTTTATTTAAAACTGTTTGAGTTATTTAATTAACCCTTTCTTTCTTTATATCATTTAAACTTAATTCCTAAATAAATTTCTGAATCGGAACAAAATATATTCATTTGGTAGGGGCCAAAATGGCCCTCACCATCATTCTAGTGTTAATTTCAACTTTTATAATTATTGAAACATTATAAAAGTTTATTTATATTGTAACGTATATAAATAAAGACATTAAACTTTATTTATATACGTTACAATTAACATGCAATTAAGATAAAGAAATTATGAAGTTACTAATTATTATTATTAGTATTATTATCATCCATGCATTAAATATTCGCGATAAAGACATTTCTTAATTATTTTTAGCAAAGAAGATTGTTACAAATTCATTTTTAATTGTCTGAAAACCATACGAATTTCTCACGGTCCTATAGTGAATGACATATACGCCGTGGTGATTTAATATTTTAAATGCATAATTTTGAATGTGAACTAGTAAACAACAGCTTTGGTTTAAGATTGATATTTGTACTGTGGAGGAGCTTGTATGAAGCTTGAAACATCTATTGCAATTATTTCATTATGTAATATTAGTATGTTTCATTGAATGCCTTATTTCAAATGTCGCTAACCTAACTCTTAAAACAAATATTATTTTAAACTAAAGTTTAACATAGAAAGACCGGAATTTTTACTCCAGTTTCATAAAAATATTTAATACCAGAATTTTTATTTAAAACTGTTTGAGTTATTTAATTAACCCTTTCTTTCTTTATATCATTTAAACTTAATTCCTAAATAAATTTCTGAATCGGAACAAAATATATTCATTTGGTAGGGGCCAAAATGGCCCTCACCATCATTCTAGTGTTAATTTCAACTTTTATAATTATTGAGACATTAAACTTTATTTATATACGTTACAATTAACATGCAATTAAGATAAAGAAATTATGAAGTTACTAATTATTATTATTAGTATTATTATCATCCATGCATTAAATATTCGCGATAAAGACATTTCTTAATTATTTTTAGCAAAGAAGATTGTTACAAATTCATTTTTAATTGTCTGAAAACCATACGAATTTCTCACGGTCCTATAGTGAATGACATATACGCCGTGGTGATTTAATATTTTAAATGCATAATTTTGAATGTGAACTAGTAAACAACAGCTTTGGTTTAAGATTGATATTTGTACTGTGGAGGAGCTTGTATGAAGCTTGAAACATCTATTGCAATTATTTCATTATGTAATATTAGTATGTTTCATTGAATGCCTTATTTCAAATGTCGCTAACCTAACTCTTAAAACAAATATTATTTTAAACTAAAGTTTAACATAGAAAGACCGGAATTTTTACTCCAGTTTCATAAAAATATTTAATACCAGAATTTTTATTTAAAACTGTTTGAGTTATTTAATTAACCCTTTCTTTCTTTATATCATTTAAACTTAATTCCTAAATAAATTTCTGAATCGGAACAAAATATATTCATTTGGTAGGGGCCAAAATGGCCCTCACCATCATTCTAGTGTTAATTTCAACTTTTATAATTATTGAGACATTAAACTTTATTTATATACGTTACAATTAACATGCAATTAAGATAAAGAAATTATGAAGTTACTAATTATTATTATTAGTATTATTATCATCCATGCATTAAATATTCGCGATAAAGACATTTCTTAATTATTTTTAGCAAAGAAGATTGTTACAAATTCATTTTTAATTGTCTGAAAACCATACGAATTTCTCACGGTCCTATAGTGAATGACATATACGCCGTGGTGATTTAATATTTTAAATGCATAATTTTGAATGTGAACTAGTAAACAACAGCTTTGGTTTAAGATTGATATTTGTACTGTGGAGGAGCTTGTATGAAGCTTGAAACATCTATTGCAATTATTTCATTATGTAATATTAGTATGTTTCATTGAATGCCTTATTTCAAATGTCGCTAACCTAACTCTTAAAACAAATATTATTTTAAACTAAAGTTTAACATAGAAAGACCGGAATTTTTACTCCAGTTTCATAAAAATATTTAATACCAGAATTTTTATTTAAAACTGTTTGAGTTATTTAATTAACCCTTTCTTTCTTTATATCATTTAAACTTAATTCCTAAATAAATTTCTGAATCGGAACAAAATATATTCATTTGGTAGGGGCCAAAATGGCCCTCACCATCATTCTAGTGTTAATTTCAACTTTTATAATTATTGAGACATTAAACTTTATTTATATACGTTACAATTAACATGCAATTAAGATAAAGAAATTATGAAGTTACTAATTATTATTATTAGTATTATTATCATCCATGCATTAAATATTCGCGATAAAGACATTTCTTAATTATTTTTAGCAAAGAAGATTGTTACAAATTCATTTTTAATTGTCTGAAAACCACACGAATTTCTCACTTGTATTTCAGACGAAGCATATAAAATACAAGTATTAAAATTTAATAATTTAGTACTTTTACAAAATAACCATATTTGTTTCTAGCTGGAAAAAATAAAATTTGATGTAATTTTTCAAGTTGAACTGTTAAGAAAGATAATCAACAGGAAACGATTAATGGTTTTCAGAAGTGCCATCGTGAGAATAACCATCACCCAGAACCTCGTTGAGTATTTGTAATTAGCGACCACCTGGGATGTTTGGGGGAGGACATTTTTCTGAAAAAGGATCGAAATGTCGCATTTGTGAAGATCAGCATTTGTGTTTTTTGTGTTGTGTTTTAACCTTCTTTTTTCGCTTCATGCGTGTCATCGCCGTTCGTTAAAAAGACCTACCAAGAAACTGCAGGGGGTTCTGGGGAGATTTTTCGGCGAAAGAGGAATAAATCGCGGCGCCAGAGGGGTGTCCCGGGGGGGCATATGCCCCCCCGTCGGGGTCAAATTTAATCGTCGTCGGGAAAAATATTTTGACTTGAGTGTAGAGTCCTGTATCGGGTCGGGTAACCCGATTTTTTCTGCACACGACCCGAGTCGTGTCGAGTCGGAGACAGGTTAATTAAAAAAAAAAGATTTTAGGTTAGTTTATAGAAAACGCGACCCACGGATAAGCTTGGCGCTATTTTTATCTTTTTCTTTGGTTGTCGGATTGGCTTGGCTATAATTTTTTTCGGTTTCGGGATGAGTTTTGATTCTTTTGTTTAAACTGGTTTTTCAAAAAAGTGCCCAGAATTATATCGCAAATTAGAGTACTGTATCGATCCAGGTTGCCCGATTTTACCTACAACCGACCCGACCCACGGCTCGGATTGAGGATAACATTTTTCGTTGTGGTTGGATTCGGATGGGTTTGTGTTGAGTTTTGATACTTACGAGTAGTGTTGCCAGGGTCCCGATTTACGTGGAACGTCAAGATTTTTCCCAAAACTCCTCATCTTAAGTTACGTCAAACTTTTACGAGTTTAATCTAAATTAAAATTTTATTCCTTAGTCTGCGACGAGAAAATTAAAAAATTTAACCACTTGTCGGTTAAAGTCTGTTGTCGCAATGGCCGGATGTTACCGAAAACCTTATACATTTTTTCTAGAACTCATTCATGTGCACTCCTGTTCAATGTTTATTCGATTAACCGCAAACTTAGGCGCCTATAAGAAATACGATTTCAAGAAGAGACAGGCACAGGACGTGGAATTCATCTGCTCTCTTCGATCTTCGCATTAAAAAGCGTATAGGGTAAGTATTTTTTAATTTCTTCTTTGTTCTTTACTTTCAATATACCGTAGAGTCTCATTTTATAATATGGATCCTATTTAATATATAGAAGAGAAATGGAAGGTGTAAATAAGAAAATAATTATATGCATACATAACGTCATTGTAAATTGCGGGAATATGTATATACAACAACAACTAAAATCTTGTATCGGGTCAGTTAATCCGATTCTACCCGAACGTGTTGGCCATTGGCTATAAAATTTTGCTGCGGATCGGGTTGATTAATGTTTCCATTTTCGAGTCATCTGAGATTAGAGTTTTGTTTCTTGGGAGTCGATTCATGTAATACGTTAAATTTTTCCAAAGCAAACTCCAGATTATTATTTCAAATGATTAAAAAAAAAATAATAATAATAATAACATACTTTTATATGAATGAGTAAATGTATCCATTCATTTTTCGAAATATAAAATTGATTTTAGAGATATGATTGCAGAATTTTACTGAAATGTTTTACATTTCGGAATGATTTTTTTTTTTTTCATTTCATGCTTAGGATCAAGTTACAGGTTCGAAAAAAATATTTTGTCAATTTCGGGTGGAGCGTAACTCGAACCGTGCAGGGATGTAATTCACAATTCGTTTTTAGGGCCGTCGGTTCGCATTTAGAAATTTACAAAATCTTGTAAAACAGAACATCGACTTACTTGATAATTTAAACTTAATTGTATTATTAGATTGAACAATTTTAATTAATTCTTTGTAGAGGTCTGTACGGACCGAAATTTCCAGATCCGATCCCGGCTCATAGAAAGAAAAGTTCGGCCCGGCCCGGTATAAAAGTTAAAACTTTCGCCCGAGCCCGGCCCGGCCTGGCCCATACAAAAAACATTAATGGCCCAGGCCGGTATAAAAATTAAAAGTCCGGTTAGAAAAAAGAAAAAAGTTAAAATCTCGGCCCGAGTCCGATCCAGCCAGACGGAATTTCTACAAAACATGGATTTTTACGTCGATTTTGTTAAAAGGAAGAGTTCTGACCAAAAATACTTATTTTAGCTTTCTTTTTTTTTTTTCATGTTTATAATCTTCATTTATAAAGAAGCGTGCTAGGTTGAGTTATACATTTTTTTAATGAATCTCTATTTGTATATAAATGTTTCAGCTATGGTTAATATCGATAATAAAAAAAATATATATATTGGAGACTTAAAAATCTGAAAAATTCTATACAGTAAAATCTTCTAAGACGGAATAGCATAGGAAAGAAATAAAATGCGTTATAAACAAGTTCCCTTCTTAGCAGATGTAAATGTGTTATATTTTCTTGCGTATTATTGCATTAACTAGCCGCCCTTGGCGACCAGTTTGGTCTCCCTTAAATCTATGCTAAGCATTGTATCATGGTACTATTATACATAATTTAATTTACTTGCTCATTCCTTCGCCAAATCCGAAGATTCTGATACAGAAATTCTCAACTCGGCATTTTTATGTTAGCCGGGCGCAGGTGATAAATCGCCAAACATTGTTCTCGCCGTATTTTTTCGTATTGCATTAATTCCATTTAAAATATTGTACATACTTTCACTCATTTTATTTAAAATGCATAATAACTTTAATTTAAAACTGAAATATTTAAAATTTATGACTGTGAATTATTGCTTTTAAAAAAAAGAAAAGAAAGAAACAGAAAAGTAATAAATAATACCATGAGCCATGACATTTAATTTCAACATCAAAACTTTGTTTTAATTTACCACGCTTTAAAAATTGCTTATGACAGTCGCATGGAATGGACTATTATAATACTGATGACATGATGGCAATGGAACAATATTTGACGATTTATCACCTACGCCCGGCTAACATTAAATTACCAAATTGGCCGCCTGGCATAGAAAATGCAAGTGGTCAGCCCGGAACTGTTGATGACAGTCACATGATTTAGGCTTTTATTATATAGATTTTTCATGGATCAATAAATTTTTCCATATAAGACAGCATTCCGTCATAGGCTGGAGTTTTTTTTTTCACATGTTTTTCTGTATTTCAATATTATTGCCTAGAAATATACTATTCTTTAAAACGAATAAATTTTAAGGATTAATTATAGAATAATGTCGATTTAAAAATATATACCCTTTTTGCAAAAATTTTTGGCCTGCGCCAAATTTTACTCATTTTTGAACGGACCAGGCCATGCCGAAACAATGATTTTCATACGCGCTGGATCGAGATCGGGACTGAAAATATCGGCTTATGAAGACCAAGAAAGAATGAAACCTGTCCCGTTTCGATACGAAAAAAAGGAGTTAGGCCAGGCCCGATCCTCCAGAAGAAAGTAAGGCCCGAGCCCGATCTGGAAAGAGTAGTGACTAGGCCCAACCCGGCTCGAGTGCCATGAATGAAAATAGGCCCAAGCCCGGCCTGTGCAGTGCAGACCTTTAAACTTTGGCTGTTTCAAAATAAGCATGAATTTCAAGATTTTATTTTTTTTTTAACATCAACATGACTTTGTTTTATGATTGAGATGATATTAAAAAAATGAACTTTTACATTCCAAGCTATATTTTACAAGTTTTCCTTTAACTTACATTTTTCTTCAGAATTTTGCATTTCAGTTTTAGTCTCAGATAAAAATAAAAAACGGGAGTTGAAGGCTTTTCTTCAATTGGTTTTATTATTATTATTAAAACACGAAAATTCCTGTTTTTATTTGCCCATCCCCCCCCGCCCCCCCCCCCCCCCCCCCAAAAAAAAGAAAATTATTAATCTAACGTAAAAATTATCTGAAGTTGCATTTTCGTAAAATTACAGGGGTGTTCCCGTAACTTGCTGCAGGTTACTTTTTTGTATTATAAACCGATTTTTTACGTATGTCTCTTTTCCTCCAAAACACTAAAAGTTCGTGAATCGAAGCTCATTTTTTTTTTTTTTAATTCTCCCGTCAAAAGACTGAAATTTCTTCAAATAATAGAAAAACCTGTTCCAACCACAGGTGCGTTCCATGCAACTTGCTGCCTGTGCTTTTTACGTTTGACAAAATGTTTTCTTGAAAGTGTACGTAATGATAATTGCGCTTTTTCAAAAACGGCTGAAATGAAAAATAATGAAAAAAAAATGAAATGCTGTATTTATAAAGTGGTCATAAAATTACTGTTAATTATTTGAGAACTCTAGTTCGACTAATTAATTTCACACCATTCCTTTATGGACAAAGTATAATTCACGTACATTCAATACGAAGAAAGGAAGCTATTTAATACAGCATAGGCGTAGAGTTATATGGGCCCGTGGGGCTCGGGCCCCTCCAATAATTTTTTTAGATGGGCTATATTTTATGTACGCCAACTGACATAGAACAAAACTCAGATTTTGGAATTTCATATAATTTACAAAATTGTTTAGCGTATAAGGTTTCCGATGTATAATTGTTCTCTAAATTCGCTGTTTACTTTTATTCTTTGTAAACAAGCAAAACAACTGGAAAATTTTAGCGTGGCGTATTGGAAAAAACTAAGCACTCTCCATGGTGGGTTTTTCTTCCTTCTTTGGACACTGGGCACACTTTCTGGGGGAACACAATTCACTATAGTGGACTAAAAACATTAACCGCTATTATTTCAAGAATGTCAAAAAATCTCGACGGAATGCAAAAAATCGCTCAAAGTGAACAAAATTTACTACATTAAGCTAAAGGTTTAACTAAATTCCTTCTACCAATGTAAAAAAGTCACTGCGGAACGCGAAAAACCGCTGAAAATTGCATTGAAAAGCACTAAAAATTCTAAACGTCGCAAAGGCCAAAAATTACTATAAGTGCTCTAAAACATTTTAACCGGAATTCTTTCACGAGTATGAAAATTCGCTGCGAAGAATCGCAAAAACTCGCAATGAAAATCGAATTAAAAAATCAAAAATTTCGGAGGACAAAATTTATTGTACAATGCTAAAAATTGGAAACCGAATTCCTTTTATCAATAAAAAAATGCGAAACACGAAATGACGCTAAAAATCGCATACAAATATTTGCGAAAAATTCAAAAATCGCTGTACGAATTCCGAATAAACTTTTTTGAAAAGAGGGCAAAATACGCTATAAGATTGAAATCGGATTTATTTTATTAATTAAAAAAATCGCCTCGAACCGTGAAAAAACGTTAAAAATTGCATTAAAAATTATATTGAAAAAGTTCAAAATCGGGCTTTGGGTGCACAACTAAATACACAGAGGCACCTTCATACCAAATTTTGTAGCTCTGCGTGCATCGTTTTTTTCAGAACTTAGCCGACAGACAGAAAGACTTCTTTCCTTATTATTATAGACCACCTGACCCGCCCGGCGTTGCCCGGGCCCGTGATAATAACCTTTAATAAAGCACAAATTTGTATGATTTTACACCTTTAATCCGATTTTGTCCGAATTGATATTTTTAAATGAAAAAAATCTCCAAAAAATATTGACTTTTAATGATAAGAGACCTCGTAAGAAGTCATTTCCTGTTTTTCATCTACGGTCGTTTCATAATTTTTTTTAAATCGTTTCTTTTGGTCCGAACTCTTTAAGATTTTTATCGTTATAAATATAATCGTTTCTCAGCCCGTATAAAAATTTCGTGGAAAAAATAATGACATCTACTTCTAAAAGAAATATGTTTCTTCTTCTTTTATACTTTCCTTTATCTTTACAAGAAGAAAGTATTGGATTCAAGAAAATTTTCGAATTCGGGTTTTCGACGGATTTACACTTTTTAGCGGTCACAGATCCCGAAAAACATGTTTTTACAAAATGTCTATCTGTGAATCTGTCTGTGAGTTTGTCTGTATGTGACAGAAATTTTTAGGCGCTCTATCTCTAGAACTAATGCACGGAATTTAATAAAACTTCAGATTCAATTAGTCCCTGATATAAATTGGTGCTGAATAGTTGTTGGTGCAAATCCCTCTATATCTCAAGAACTAATACACAGATTTTCTTAAAATATCAGATTATGTTAGTCCTTAATATTGCTTGGTGCTGATTAATTTTTTGTGTAAATTGCTCAATAGGTGGCGCTGCTATGATGCACTATTCACGATTTCAGCAATAGCTGTATCTCAAGAACTAGTGAGCAGATTTTTATCAAACTTCAGATTCAGTTATATCTTGATATTATTTCGTACTGATTACGTTTTCGTGTAAATCGCCCAACAGGTATTGCTGCTATGCTGCATTTTTCACGATTTCCGCAATAGCTCTTTCTCAAGAACTAATGCACGTATTTTCATCAAACTTCAAATTAGGTTAGTCCGTGATATAAAATGAAGCTGATTACTTTTTGGTTTAAATTGACCAACAGGTGGCGCTGAGATACAGATTTTTTTACGATTTTCGTAATAGCTCTATCTTAAAAACTAATGCACAAATTTTCATCGAACTTCATATTCAGTTAGACGTTGATATATGTTGTTCTTTATTACATTTTGATGTAAATCGCGCAATAGGTGGCGCTGCTATGACCGTTTTTCACTATTTTCGCAATTATTCTGTCTCAAAAACGAACACATGGAATTTATTAAAATAGCAATTAAAGCCTTTGTGCAGGAATACTAAAAAGCAGAAAACCAACGTTTAAACATGCACAAATAATACGTGAAAAGCAGCTCAGACTTGCTTTTTCTAGCACGCTGTCTTGCTCTATTTTGCACTGAAGAAGAATCTCGCTAGTAGATTCGAAACAGCTGTTTGCTGCTTTTCACGTGTTATTTGTGCATTTTTAAACGTTGGTTTTCTGCTTTTTAACACAGAATTTAATCAGACTTCATATTCTGTTACACTTTCACATAAATAGATTTTTTTTTAGGCTTGGGTATATACAGCGCGATAGGTGTCGCTTTTGTGCTCTTTTAGTTGAGAATTTTTCTTGCAGACATCTAAGAAGGTGGATGCTAAAATTCAATTGTTTGTTTCAAAGATGCGATGCTTATATCTCCTTTTAAAATGCACACAATTTAATGAATATATATCTTTAGAATCCTTATGATGGAGATGAGTATAGATTGTCATTTAATTTTGGCACTGTGGTAATGAATTTTGTCGTATTAACCTGTATGAGATAGAAAAGAGTTTTGGGATTGTCACATCCGACTAGTTTTTCTTGTTTTCGCGTCGGGTTCTTAACAAGAAAAAAAAATAATTTTCGTCGTCCGAACTGTCCGACATTTTAATATGTTATAAATATAACTGTACCCGAGTACTCTATATAATTTCATGAAAAATATGCATATTTAATAGTGAAAACGTGTGTCGAAGGCAAGCGAAACCGCGCCGAAACCGTTTTATTGCTTTTTCGTTGAAAATTTCTAAGTTATTATTATGATTTTTAAATACTCCTACTCGTTCGAACATTACGGAATTTTTGTAATAGATGAAAAATCCAGTCTGTCGAAATGCTCTAAAAAGATTGTGGAAAAAAGATAGTCTCGTCACGATGAGGCGCGAAGAAGTGACCTGCGGTCGCGAATTTGTTTAAAGAATTAAAATTAATCTTTTAGAAAAACGATTGCACCGGCGACGAGAAGATGATCTTAGCTTTAAATACGTATTTTTTGCGAATTGGTACCTCTAAAATTGAGCCCTGAGTAAGCGTTGGCGAAAGGGAGAAAAAGTCGCCTGAGAAATCCTTTTTTGAAAAAAAATTTCAAAGAGTTAAGAACTACATTTTGTTAACTGATTGTGGCATTCGAGATGTAAAAGTACGAACTAGAAGAATATGTCGTCCGTTTTTCCGTATTTTAAACGGCACGGCTGATGGGCATTAAAACAAAGCGGCAAAAAAAAAATGTATTAGTTCTTCTTTCCTTTCTGCTCGAAAAGCAGGCTCTGGTCATTGCACGAGCGCGCCTCCGCCAATTTTTTTAAAAAAATATATCTTTTTTGATGAGTTTTTAATTAATATCTTGGCCAATTATCAAAAAATTAAAATTTGAGCCTCAGGGGCATCCATACCTGCATTGAATTATTCTCATATAAATGTTTAGACCTCTGCGGGCAGTAGATTTTCCTAGCCATCGGCAATAAACACACACAAACAGCGATCTTGTCTTTTACTATTAGATATATAGATATTTATGATATGTGTAGAGTAAAACCTGTCTATGGCATAATCCTGTCTTAAGGGGTCTCAAGACTCTTAAAATTGGAAAAAATGAAAAAAAAAAAACTATTTTCAACATCTAATATCTTAAAACGTATTTGATTTTAAGACACAATTTTAATTGGAATAAAATATATAAGTATGTTCTTTCATTTCATGTATTTTAAAAATTATAAAATGCAGAATTAGCATTTACAGGGGGCTCCAAACTGTTAGACATTTGACGAGCAAAAAATCGGCATAACAGGTTACGCGCACGATTACAAAATAAATATTGCAACTAGAATAAAAAAATTCGGTGCCTACTTATACTTCAGATTGTAATAAATACCCTGAACCTAAATAAATTTGTATTTAAAGCTTTTTTATATTTTTAATACGAAGTTGTATTTAGCTAATGCAAAATTAAGAAAATTTCAACAGTATAATCACTTAAAAAAATATTGTTTTGAACAATAAAAAGGAAATTTTAGGTTCAGTTTATACAGACTAACATGAAACATACGTTTTGAAAATTTCATGAAAAAATATTCGTAAGTTTTTGAGATATCGTGCAGTTATGCCCAAAAACGTCATTTGGAGAAAAATGGCTTCAAAGTTTCCGAAACGAAGCTTCAGCTATTGAACGTGTATAAATGTAAAAGCCATAACTTCAGTTCTAATAGGAATTTCAAGGAAAAATCAAAATGTTCAGAAAAGATAGGAGTTTAACATCTAAAAAAATTCAAATTTCGAAAATTTTAAAGCTTTAAGAGTCCTGAGACCCCTTAAGTGGGAACTTTTCATGCTCCAGAAGGAAAGATTGCCATACAATTTTACTAATTAGCCAGAAACCTGTCTTAAGCAGAATATTGTTCCGTCGCTTTCGATTGCTTTTACAAAGGTTTTACTGTGTGGATATAACGTTACCCTGTGTATCCATACTGTAAAACCTTTGTAAAAGCAATCGTAAGCGACCGAAACAATGTTCTGTTTAAGACAAGTTTCTGGCTAATTAAGTAAAATTGTATGCGGATTAGCCTGTGCAGGTGCATGTAAAATCCGTCGTGGGTGCAAAGTCCTCCAAGTTACCTGTGAATTATACCTCTGGAGGTGCCTTGCCAGGTTGAAGGTCTCGTTACCTGACCAAGGTTCCAAATTACGAGATCAACAATGTGCAGGTTCCAAACAACAGGATATAAATGTTAAGCAACCGATATAACACCGTTCACAACTAAGCAATAGGCACTGCCGATACGATCTAGGCACTCGTTAGGTTTATTGCCGCTACGCGGCGATTAGGCGACCGCCCGCCCCGATACCAGGTATCGAACCAGTTCAGCTGGCGCTGGGGCTTCCCCGCAGGTAGGGGCCTGGTCATTGGTTAGAAAGAAAGAAAAAGGTTAGCCTTTGTAAACGGAACCTGTCTATAACGAAATCTCGCCTAATGGCAAACATTTCATGATCCCGTCGGAAGGAACACTTTGAATTTTTACCTGCTAAGGTAGACAAAAACCTGTATAAAACGGAAAATTTTAACGGTTATGTGTAATTTTGTCTTAGCAGGTTTTAGTATTTTTGTATTCATTACTTAGTAAATTAATTTCCAGGTCCAGGGAATGTAGACCGCCCCCCCCCCCTTTGTCTCCGCCACCGGCTGAGCCCCTCCAATAATTTTGAAAACTCTACGCCTATGGCAACCTGTTAAGATGGAACGACAAAGAATCGGGAGAACTTTCCAATTTAGACAGGTTTTAATCTTAACCTGTTTTAACCGATATTGCGAGTTTTTTCAGTTTAAACCATTAATCCATTATACTGGTTCCGTTTTAACAGGTTTTATTGTAGTGTTTAAGGATGTCCCGATTTTCAAGCGCCTACCTCGCTTTTTGCGATACTAGATCTGACAACACTACTTACGAGCCAAGTTCGAATTAGCTTAATTTTACAAAAAGAAAGTCTAAGATATTGTTTTAGATGACGAATTATACATTTAAATTTGAATGAATCGCTTTAAGTGTTTATTTTCTGTATAAAAGATAGAATTGATATTAGAGATATGATTGCACACTATTTTTTTCATAACTGCATTAAATTATATAGCTCTTTTTTTGTGTCGAGTCGGGTTCAGGTTGTGTTTCGTTTTTGGGTCAATAGAAAAAGTGTTGTCAGGTTTTGGGTCAACGGAAATTTTTCGTAGGTATCGGATTGACTTTAAGTTGAACGTTTGGGTCGGGTATAGCCTAACCCGCGCAGGAATCTATTTCAGATGAAAAACTACGTATTTGAATATGAATGACTCCTTACATGCTTATTTTTCTACATAAAAGATAACATTAATATTGGAGATATGATTACAGACTATTTTTCTATAATTACATTATATTTTGGATCAATTTTCTTTGATTCCGGGTTTCAGGTTGGGATTGGAATTAAGAATTTCGGGTTCGATCAGGTTGCGGGTAGATGGAATATTTTTGGTTGGGTTCGGTTCGGGTTGCAGCTCGGTTTTAAAACAAATATTCAGGTATGCAAAATTTGGTTATTACCCGGGCAGGACACTAGTTAGGTGTAACGTTTAACTGCTAGTTTTCACGATGACACTTTACTAACAAATTTAAATAATTTTAAATTAAAATAATAATTGATTACTTCATGCGTTTTCGATAGGATTTGTCAAGTGATTTTTTTCAATTAGCCCCGACATTAAATTACATGGCCAACCCGGCCTGAACACGAACCGCGTTTCTAAAAAAATTGGTTGCCCACCTTACCTGATGCGGGACTCTTGTTTCTAGGCCTTTGCATTTTCTTAAGGGGGTTCTCAATTGCTGGGCAGGGTGGTCCGCAGTGGTTCGACTCATAACCGCGAAAACTGTTCCATACTTTGTAGCTCACACACTGCCGTGTATGTGCCATATATGTGTACGTAAAATCTGTAATATGGAATGACCTCTTATTGGGAGGTTTCTGTGTGAAAGAAGAGTACGAAGCAGAGTTTTTCCTTTCGGGTCATGCTCAAAAGTATGGAATTTTTCTCTGTTGTGAATTCGTTTGCTTATAAAGATTAGGTGACTAGTGAGGTGTTTCAAAAATACCCTTAAGAACTTTTTTTCACTTTATTCATAAACAATATTCTTTCACAAGCTTCGAAATTTATGTTTCGAATAAAAATCGTTTGGCCCTCTGCAATTCATCTCTAATTTAAATAGCAGTGTGAGTGTTAGAGATCTGCGCGTTTCGTGATATGCCAAATCCGGACGCGAAAATTTTATCTTTTTCACGTAATTAACCAACATATTCCACCTGTTATTTAAAAAAGGAAAAAAAAACAGAAACAAAGAAATCTTTTATTGTTCATTTACTCCACTAATACAGGAGAAAAGTTACCACGACATTACCGTGGGAAAAATAAAAAAAAAAAAAAAAAAAAATTCTGAAGTATAAATACAGTCCCGGTACAGCCCGAATCTACAGAAAGAATGTAAGACCCAGACGTGTCTCGGGGAGAATGAAGTTCAGGCCTGGACCAACTTTTCAAAAGCTAAAATTTAGCCCGAGCCCATACCGAGTTTTCAGATAAAATTAAGCCCGCCCGAATTTAATGAAAGAAACTTTTACCGAGGTAAAGGTTCGGGACACCCCCTCCCTCGGACTCATGGAGACGTCTAATATATATTATGAATTCGGCCCCCCTGTCGGGGATACTGTGCCCCCCCCCCCCCCCCCCGTCGGGCAAGTGCTGGCGCCGCCCCTGATCACACGTAGAAGTTGTTTCAAGTTCGTCTGCTAATTCGATCTTACAGTAAACAAGCTTTCCTTTCTAAGCCTATTATCTGGCTCTTTCAGCATTATTAACAATTCAAAAATTTATTGTGTCGGTATTAAGAGCTAGATTCGGTTTATTTCGGGGGTGTCATATTGTTTTGGTCATATTACACACAGAAGATAAACACAGTGATTTGAGGCTAAAAGTTATGGTTGGTGATACGTCTTATGAATTGCCAATAGTCAAACACGAAGTTTGGGAAACTAGCATATTAAGTTGTAGCTACTTCTTTTAAAATATATGGTGTCATAAATATTAAAACGCAAAACTATTTCTGTAAAATCAGAGCTCAAATTCCAGACAATTTCACATGCGTCAACTGTTTTTCGAACCTCTTCAATTTAGAAGAAAAAAATACGAGTTCCTGCTAACGCAGAGGGTTAAAACAGCCGTTTAAAGCTTTGAATTTTTGTACGCAAGCATGGTAAAATGTGTAATATTTTTATCGATAATTCATTTCAATAATGACATATTTTATTAGGAAGAGAAGTTATAGGGTTTTTCTTTTATCATTATTATTATTTATTATTATTAGCTTTATAATTAAATAAAATTTAACGCTAATACTTTGAAAAAATAATGATTTTAGATTTAATATTTTGCATGTAATTATCAATTAAATAAATTGAGCTGATCTACAGTTTTCGTTATATTTTCTGACCATTATCAAGAATATGTATGTGTGTGTGTCTGAAAGAAAAGTTTGTCATTCATTTGCGTAAAAAGTAAAACGGAAAGAAAGAAAAAAATTAGTATAACAGCTATAAAAGAAATTACCTTGATATACAGGTTTATTATTTAAAAAAAAGTATAAAAATGTAAAATAAAATTCAAGTAATAAAAAATATATATTATAAACTGTTAGCTTCGTCAAGTTTCAAATTTAGGTTTTTAGAGAATGAGACAGATAAAAATAAAATGCAGCTTTCAATGATCGTGTAGTTTAAAAAATAAATATTGTTTTTTCAAAAAAAAAAAAAAAAAAAAAAAAAAAAGAAAGAAAGAAAGAAAGAAAAAAAGAAAAAAAAAGAGGTCGTAGTAAGTAAAATTAAATTCTCTACCCGGAATTTTTAGGTAAATTTCTGATAAAAAGCAAGCATAATTAGTTGTAAATTATAAACATAAAATCCTTTCACTTCATTGAATAGGTTAGACTGACAGCACCCTTTATCGCATTAAAGAAATAGGAATCACTTATGCAATATAGCAATTCCTCACGTAATTCGTCATTCCATAATTAATTTAAAAGCAACTAATTAAAAATTCAAGAATTTTTTTAAATGAAACATTCAAGTTATTTACCGTCAAATCTTAACGGACATTGTCTAGTATTTATAATTCTAGTACATCAAGAAGTGGTTTAAAAATCAATTACAAAATTCAATCTTAAAAACTTTGTAAATAAATTCGTGTTCTTCCCTTTTAAACGCATTGTTATCGAGAGATCATTATTCTTAACTAGCAAGCCTATTTTCTTCCGAAATCATTTAAGATACTCTCCAGTTGTCACCTGTAAATTTTCCTTACTGCTCAAATTTAATCGATAGTAAGATCCACTAATGGTTTTAGTCAGGGGCGTATTTAAGCAGAATTCATTAGGGGGGCGTATATGACGATTTTGCCGACTAACTTAAAAAAATATACCTATATATATATATCTTTAAAAGTACGATTCTGTGTCTGTATATATGCATCTACCCGGAGTCCTACAATGGACTGACTGATTTTAAAGTTCAATAACTTGCAAATGGTGACAGCTATAAAATTAAATTATTGCAGGCGTGTTATGTAAGATGTCAGGAAACTTTTTTACTGCGATTGTCGATTTTAGTTTAAAGTGGTGGCGGTAGATGGCGCTGTTTGCAATTGGCGCTAAATCGGGGCCTACTTATTGGCCTCTCTTTTTTCTCAATATTGATGCGAAAGAAGTGGATTAAACATATGCAGTGGGGCCCTAAGAACAAAATTCCATTGGCGACTGAGAACCATTCAATACATTTAATCTCCTTCTTTCGCATCAATACTGAGAGAGAAGAGAAACAAAAAATCAGGCCCCAATATAGCACCTATTGCTAGCAGTGCCATGTATCGCTGCTATTTTAAACTAAAATCGAGAATAACTGTAAAAAAAACTCCTGACATCTTACTTAACCCTCCTGCAAGTTCAGCTGCCACCATTTGCAAGTTATTGAATTTTAAAATCAGACAGTCCATTTTAGGACACCCGGTATGTTCTATATAAAATTCAACATTATTAACCCATCGAGATCATTTTTTTCACTTTAGAACGTCGAATACTTTACACTTTAGAATATTGAGGAGAATATAAGGTAGATTTAAAGATGGATACACCACCTCTTCACTTACGCTACATTGTTTTAAATGTTCCAGTAAAGTATTTTGATATTTTTTGCTAAATGTGCAGATGGAAATCTGCAATTCGGATTAATTAAACAAGATGAAGTTTTTAGTAGGATGCTGCTTGGAACTTATACAGAATCAGCTTATTTATATTTACATTAAAAAGGATTAAATCAAAACCTATTTTAATTACATCTTTGTTCATTCCTTACATGACATGCATTTTAACCCACCATTATTTTAGACGAGCCCATGTATTCACAACAGCGCCCAAATCTAGGTACCGTCAACCGGGGCTACTTTGGGTCACTTTTCCTGGTTCCACTCACAATTCCATTATTAAAAAATATTGTGTGATTTTCAACGTCGAAATGGAGTTGTAAACAATTAACATGAAACAATGAAGCAACCTGTATGGTTTTAGAGAGGAAATTTTTAATTTTTTTATTTTTTAACTATTTTTAAAGTTTTGGAACAAAGTAGCCCCTGCTGGGGCTTCTTTGGTCTATCCATTTAGTTTTATATAAAATTAATACATTTCATATGTAAATGAATACATTTTTATTGAAACTCCCTTGCAATAGCATTTGCTAATAAATTAACACTGCAAGCTCGATAAACAATGTTTTTTACATTTAAACACAATAAAACAATTGTTAATATTAAAGAAACGAGAAACAGTTTTCGTCATGTTATCCTCAGTAACTGGAACAAAAACAATTAATGTAATATTTTGCTACAGTAACACTTGAAAAAAAAAGTTACAGTTGCTTTAACAGATTTGGTTGTATAAAAAGCTATTCTAAGTAATTGGGGCAATTTTCGGACCAAAAAAAGGCCTGGTACAAAGTAGCCCCGAAACACTAGTTTTCATGTTAGCTTTATGAAAATGCGAACATTTTCTCTCAAAATGCAAAGTTAAAGGAAAAACAATGATCACACATGGGTTACAGATTACTAAAGATAATATTTTGACACTTACCTTATTTATAGCTCTTATCCAGAGTGTACCACTATAGAAAGTTTGGAGAGTTAAATCTACACAGGAAAACAGTTGTTAACAAACACATCCAGTGTTGCCACTAAAAAATTTTAAATTACCCCAAACTATTCAAATACCCTATAGTAGGGTATAAAATATTTTTCAAGGGCAAAAACTCCAAATTACCTTGTATTGTTTGTTCAATACAAAGAATAAAAACTTTTTTTATGGGACGGACCAAAGTAACCCCGCAAGGACCAAAGTTGACGGTATTTCAAAATATCCTGCTCAAATGTAAGCATCATGGGTATATTCAAACGTAGATCAGTCATTGTTGTTCTTGAATATTTTTTTCACAATTTTTAATTTACAATGTTCTTTCATTCGAGGCAACAGTGACTGGAGAAGGTAGAGCCAGACGACTGACATGGTTCGCAAGTGGTAGAATGTATATCAAAGGTTCTGTTTTCATATAAATATCATCCATTCTTTCAGCCTCTACGCAGAAGTCTGACAAAACTTTCAGCTCTGTGTGTAATGCTTCCATATCAGGAATTTCCAATATTTCACGAAAGACATTTACCGCTTTCTTAACCAGATTTAGTGTTTATTCCCTTTTTTACTTTCTTCTATCTTTACAAGAAGAAACTATTGGATTCGTAAATATTTTCGACTTCCAGTTTTCGACGGATTTACACGTTTTAGAGGTCAGAGATTCCGAAAAACATGTTTTTACAAAATGTCTGTATGTGAGTCAGTCTGTCTGTATGTGACACAAATTTTGTGGGCGCTCTATCTCAAGAACTAATGCACGAAATTTAATAAAAATTTATATTCAAGTAGTCCCTAATGTAAATTGCTGCTGATTATTTTTTCGTGTGAATCGCCCAGCAGGTGGCGCTGCTATGCTGCATTTTTCGCGATTTCTGCAATAGCTCCATCTCAAGAATTAATGCACGGATTTTTATCAAACTTCAGATTCAGTTATTCCTTGATATGCATTGGTGCTGGTAACGTTTTGGTGTAAATCGCCCGACAGATGGCGCTGCTATGCTGCATTTACACGATTTTCGTAATAGCTCTATCTCAAGAAATAATGCACGGATTTTCATCAAACTTCATATTCAGTTAGTCCTTGACATGAATTGACGTTTTGTACCTTTTGGTGTAAATCGCTCAACAGGTGGCGCTGCTATTTTGCATTTTTGTGATTTCTGCAATAGCTGTATCTCAAGAACTAGTGCTTGGGTTTTCAACAAACTTGAGATTCAGGCATACCTGGATATGGATTAGTGCTGTTTATGTTTTGGTGCAAAACGCTCGATAGGTGGCGCTGCTATGCAGCATTTTTCACGATTTGAACAATAGCTCAATCTCCAGAACTAATGCACGGATTTTCATCAAACTTCAGATTCAGTTAGTCCTCGACATGAATTAAGTTTTATACATTTTGGTGTAAATCGCTCAACAGGTGGCGCTGCTATTCTGCATTTTTATGATTTCCGCAATAGCTCTATCTCTAGAACTAATGTTTGGATTTTCAACAAACTTCAGATTCCGGTATACCTTGATATGAATTAGTGCTGTTTATGTTTTGGTGCAAATAGCTCAACAGGTGGCGCTGCTATGCTGCATTTTTCAGAATTTCCCTTATAGCTCTATCTCAAGAATTAATGCACGAATTTTCATCAAATTCAGATGTACTTTGATATGAATTGGTGCTAAATTGATGTAATTTCTTGTACTATTTAAATAATTTAATTGACGTGATTGATATAGAAGAAAGTTTTGTGATGGCCACAACATACTACTTTGTAATGGGAGGATACATTATTTTATCCAGTGTTGAGATTATGCTGATGCAAGAACTAAGACTTTCAGCTATTACCACTGTAAGAGTGAGTATCAGTACCTTCTGAATCTCCATGCGTTAGAACATTAGAAGTTCGGGAGCAAAGAGATTGTTTCAATTACCGTCTAACTCTAACTTCTTTGGTGCCAATCTTCGTCAACACTGCATAGCAAATTCATTTAATGGATCAACACCTTACTTAGTTTAAAAGAGAACTGCACTCTATATTTCCCTATTGACATTTTCATTGTCATTGTTGATTGTTTCCAATGATTTGATACAAGTCTTCAGTATTTTCGTAGCGTCTGTTTTAAGAGTCTTCGATTTCATTTTTTCAGTAACTAACATGAACTTGTACTGAACGTTCTTGAGAAACATAGTGAAGCAATGAAGTCGAAAGATAACATTTTCTTTCTTATACCTCGTGGCTTGATCATTGTTTTGCTAACAGAAGTATAGTAATCAACTTTTTCAAAATTTGTAGGATACATTCATATGAGATCCAAACCGCTTTCAATGATTCCTCTCGAACAGTCTATCTCGCCTTAGAAAGATTACGCACCAGAAGAGCATTTTCTATTTCTTTGAGCTTGTCTACTAATGGCTTTTTTCGTTTAGTACTTGCTGTGAAAAACAGAAACATCTTCCAGCACGTCAAACACATTACCTATAACATTGCTGGCATTGCAGATATGCGAAACGAAAGTGTTGAGTCTGTGACATCGACAAGGAATATAGGGCACAATTCAACCCACGATTTCTGAAAACGTCTTCTATGTGACGCTAAATTCTCCAGACATGCTGCTTGTAAAATTGTATGACTGGAAAACTACCTGTTCTGTTTCGAACTTATTTTTTGTAAGGAATTGCGATATCTAGCATCCAAGGTCGACATTCGTTTTGACGACTTCTTTTAAAACTTCCAAAAGACGGTCGGAGTTTTTCCATCTTTGTCGATATATTTCAACCCAACAGCTGATCGATCATGGTGCGAAGCATCTGGTGTCATATCTGCCATAATTCCATAAAATTATGCTTCTTGAATATCCCTGGCTATCGTTTTGCGCACTGCTGTCGCAAAAATTTCAATCATCTCGTTTTGGGATGAAGCGGAAAGGTAAGTTATATGGTATGGGCTGAAACGTGTGTCCTCAAACATTTCCTCAGTTGTGGGTTATGTCTGGAAATTAATTTCTGAATTTTTCAAAAGTTTCTAGTTTCGTCTTTGTCACTTCCACAAACGAAACCTTGTCTACTAAGCATTCGAGTAATGTCCATTGAGATTGCTACAATTTCTGCGCTGAATGCAAGACGTTGCTGTTGCTCTTCCAGAATAATCTGTTTGCACTTGCTCTGGTCAAGTAAGTGATTGTGCGTCATTATGAACTGTCAAAAAAATAAACATCAAATTTGGTGGGAGTTGGAAGAGAAATGTTGTGCTCTTTCCGTTCTTTTCTTTTCCTTAAGCTCTTCATTTTGTGTCCTTTGTTTACACCACTCTCAACTGAAGCATTTTGCATTTTTCCTTCATGAAACACGTAAAAAAAATTAGCATTGAGTTCTGTGCTATATTCCAAGAACGGATGCTCTTTTGTACCAAGCACTGTTGAAATGTCGCTGTGTATCTTGCGGGATGGAACCATTTATCGGATGTACTCTGTTTTGGCTGATACGGACCTAAACTGATCAAATATGTCTCTGATTGTCTGACTTCATTTTAGACCTTTTTCCTGGGTCATGTTCAATGATGGAATTGTTCCCACTTTCCGTGCTAACCTCTCCACGGTTCTTCTCGATTTCTCTCACGATCTTACTATAAATATTTGACACAGACGAACAATTTTATTTTTCCATGTCAGTTATATCTATGGTCTCCGTAAGGAACAAAAAAAAACACTTAACTCATCAGATGGGGTCAATTTTTCAATAATTGGCTTGCAATCATTTAAACAATCGACTATATGATTCAATTGTCGAGCACATTTCAATACACCACGAGAAACATGAATGCCTTCACCGAAGTCGTCATCATCTTCAGTGCTAGATCATCTAGATGTTCAGAACCCTACTAATCCGCTGCTGATTCTCAGAAAGACTCCTTTAAATATTGAGAAACTAGTCTCTCCTGGTTCTTTCTCAATTTATTTTCAGCAGTCACGCGAAGTCGAAGAAAGGAGAGGCAAACTTCGGATTTTTGAAAGTCATTAAGACAAATGCTAAGGATTGGTGTTTTTTAGTGTATGTTTTAAGAAAAAACGTAGAAAGTTGGAAAAAAAATCGATTGTTTCAGAGTTGTATCAATCGATACTGACTACCTAGAATTTGCCGACTGTGATCAAAGTTGCGACATTGGGGGGGCGAGACGCCCCCCTACGCCCCCCCAGTAGCTTCGCCCCTGGTTTTAGTTGTATCTTTTGCGGCCAACTGCATCTGAAATTCCCACCCCTAATGTGTTTCTCCAAGTTTGGATCTTCATTTTGCATTTAATTCTTTAGATAAAGTCAGATATAATTTGATTCAGAAACTTTATATGAAAGGATTCTGAGTGGAATCTGTAAATACTGCCATTTACCCGTTTTGTTGTTGTTTTTCGTAATAAAATATATTCAAGGATAAATATTATTTCTACAAAAAAGTTTGAAAAAAGGATTGGAAAATAAAAATCCTTCATTTTCAATAAAACTTTTAAAATCTGCTCTTAAGAACCTACACTAGTCACTCAAAAATACCTGGACAATAATGTTAATCCTATGGGGAAGTTATTTTCAAGTATCTTGCTTGAATTTTGATATTTTCGAATGATTTATTTTTTCTTTTTTGCATAGGATAGCTGAGGACGATCTACAACCGGGCTGGTTTTTACTTTTTCGATTTTGGTTATAGTTATTTTATATTAAGATAGTTTCAATTTCAGAACCGGCTCAAACCGGTTCCGAAAGTAAAAGTTTTTTTTTCTTTTTAAATATTAAACCAAAATCGAAAAAGTAAAAACTAGCTCGGTTGTAGATCGCCCTCAGCTATCCTATGCAAAAAAAAAAAAAAAAAAAAAAATCATTCGAAAATATCAAAATTCAAGCGAGATATTTGAAAATAACTTCACCATAGGATTAACATTAAACATAGCCGGGTCTTTTTGTGTCACTAGACTAGTGTAGGCTCTTAAATAAATTATTTTACTCTTTCAAGGACGTGGTTTTGAACTACCTTCCCGTCACAACTGAAAATCAGTTTCAGGGAGTTTTCCCCATTGAGAATAAAAAAAAAAAAGAGAGAGATAGAAATAAGTATAAAAGAAAAAGTTTAAAAAAGACGCTTTTATACACTATTTATTTATATAATTTTTTATAACATTCTTTTATCAGGGTTGCCAGATTTGACCTTTTTTTAATTCTGAAATTTTACATTCACACCATAAATTATTTATAGTATTGTTTTGTTTATTTAATGGCGAACGTTTCGTGATTACCTAAAGTAAATATTCTTCTTTCAGAATTTCTGGAGTCAATTCGAAGTTTTGAAATTGAAAGTAGAGTCCAAACTGGCAACCGAGTCTTTTATAAACAACCAATGTTCATCTTGAAACTTCCGCCTAATTTTTGGGCTGCAATTCAAGCTTTTCCCCAAAATTTCCTTTACATAATTTGGCAGCATTCAACTCGTTCGACATCTTTACCAATCAATATGAATGAGAAAAAATAATAATGTACAGGGGCGTCGCCATGGGGGGGGGGGAGCCCCCCCCCCCCAATATATGTGAAATTGGGAAATTCTAGATTTTTGAGACATTTTCTTTTTTAAAAGTAATAGTAAAATTACGAAATTTTTATTGTTTTGGTGATTATTTTGGGTACTGCAACAGTAAACAAGTTAAATTATCAAAAGAAATCAGCCACACTCAATCTATCATTGTATTTTTTAGTTCTACAAAAATATTGTACATCTACCAGACCTAAATTTCTCTACTCCTGTCCATCAATAACTGACTAACCAGTTCCTTTATTTCCTCCAAAACTTTTTTCCTTTCTCAAAAATTTCACCCTACCTCCCCTTCTCCTCCCAAAAGAGAATCCAGCTATTTTAATCCAAAGGGATTGCAGCTTCTTTTGAAAATTGGAGATCACTTGTAGCACAACAGAAAGGAATGTAGTAACCTACTTGAAACACAGCTATGGGTAAGAAGATCTGATGAGTTTTCACAACTTTTTTCACTAATTTTGCGATTTTTGGACAATATTTTACTCATTCTCGTGATTTTTTTGCCACAAAAATTAGTTAACCCTTCACTGTCAAGTAAAAAGCGTTATATGAACAAATGCAGATATAAGAAGTCGTTAGTTTAGATAAATTTGTCACATATTACTTTTATTTGTGTGCGGAAATATATATATATCAGTCCTGTTCGTTTATATTCATATGTGTTTATAAAATTTTAAACCAAAAGTCCAGTGTTCTGTGTTTAAAGCTGTTCTAAAAAGTTACTATAAATCTCAGCACGAAGAAACCCTTCATAATAGGAAAAGAGTTTTCGTGCAAAATTTTGGAGCATCTAAAAATCCATTCGAGGATAAAAAAGGTAAAAAATGGACGATTTTAATTTGAAACAGAAATATGACCATGAAAGCAGTCCATTAACTGAAGAAAAAATCGACATGCACTGTAACACTGACACGTTGCACTTGAATAAAATTTTGAAGAAATAAAGGTTTCCTTACAGACAAGCTCACAAACAATTATGAATATTATGATGTGACTGGAGAAGCTGAGATCCGAAAGCACCGTAGGAAAACGGTTTCAACAAAGGCAGTAGATAAAAATAATAGCACAGCAATGGACATTGATACACATAAGTTTTACAGTAAAGAATTATAAGAAATACAAGAAAATTTCAGGAATTTAGTAATGGGCTTAAATGACAATGTTCCCTATATCAAGAGGATATTGCAGCAATGCATTCCATATTTAAATTACAATTGTGCAAGGGAAAAGTTAATAATGTTTCCACCTGGATATGAGAAAACGGATGTACATGACTTGCAGAGTCAAATAGAAATAAACCAAATTCCAACTCCCTTAACAAACCTTTTACTCATGCCATGAAATTCAAAGACTATTTGGGTCACGCCGTCAAACTATATACTCGTACTTTAACATTCACAGCAGCTTATCTTTATGGCGTTGCATCTAATAAAAGAATCTTTTGTCAAATAAAAATTTAAAATATATATATTGCAAGCTACAATGAGGGATGACAGACTTGACAGCCTAATGCTTTTAAAATATGAAAGTAAAATAGGGAATTTTATTAAACTAAGCGATGTTATTAACATGTGGGCTTCTTTGAAGACCACAAGAATTAATATTAAGTAAAAACTAGTCGGATGTGCCAATCCCAAAATTTTCTTCTACTCTATACATGTTAATGCCTCCAAATTTGCAATCACAGTGTCAAAATTAAATAACAATTCTTTGCCTATAATAACAAACTCTAAAGGTATAGATTTGTTGAATTTTGTGCATTTAAAAAGGAGATATAAGCATAGCATTTTTCAAACAAATCATTGAATTTTGGCACCCAGCCTCTTAGATGTCTGCAACCAAAATTCCTTACTCAAAGTGCACAAAAGCGATAGCTTTGGACAGTATAGACCCAAGTCTAATAAGGATCTATTTATGTGGAAGTGCTACTTATGTGGAATATGAAGTTTGACTAAATGCCGTGCATTAGTTTTTGAGATGATACAGCTATCGCAAAATCGTGAAAAATGCTGTATAGCTGCGCCACCTGCTATATGATATACATAAAAAGCTAATCTGCATCAAATTATATCAAGGTTTAACAGAATATGACGTTTGATCAAATTCCGTGCAATAGTTTTTGAGATATAATTATCGCTAAAATCATGTAAATCGTGAAAAATGCCGCATAGCAGTGCCACCTGTTGGACGATTTACACCAAAAACAAATCAGCACCAATTTTTATCAAGGTACAGTCAAACCTCGTTAACACGAACTGTTCCCGATTGCCTCGTCCATTTGTATGTAAAGTAGTTAAGTTTTGCATTTTTTTGCAAACGTAATAGATCTTTCAGAAAATAATGTCAAAGTGGGCGTTTTGAACCGAATTTCTGCGTGAAAGCAGAATAACCACTCAAGAAAGGGCGAAAAACGTGTTTGTCGCTTGATCAAAGTCGCTTATAACTCAATAGGTAATTTATTTGTCAAAAATGGAAAACACAGTGCGATTCCAAATCACTTCCATGGTCAGGCTTTCAGATTTTATATCTTTCCGTTAAAAAATGAATTTGTAAATGTGTCAAAACGTTTTGCGCTTGTTGGGCAGAGCAATTGAGAACAGCCTTAAGTGTTAACTGCATCTGAAATTTTCACCAACTAATACGTTTTCCCCCAAGTTTGAATCTTCCTTTATGAATTTAGTTCTTTAGATAAAGCCATCAGATAATTTGGTTCAGAAACAATATGAGAAGAACTTTTTAGTCTAAATTTATAACCCAACTACTTATTTCTACTGTTGCTGTTTTAAACTGTTCAGTGCAGATTTTTTAAAAAGAGGCTCTAATTTTTTACTACAATGGACTCTATTCAGGTGACGTCAGACGCCAGAGCTCGGGGCTAACGTACTGGGCCAAAGCGTTATAAGTAAGCGAACAAACTTAATGCTGGAATCAGGCGTAAATTAACACAGTTGCGCCACCTTGTGGACGGAGTGATAATTCACATACGCGGGCTTTTAGTGTGGCGCGTATTTTCTAAATCTTTAGTCACTTATGGAAATGAATTTTGCTTGCCACATTTATTGCAAAGTAATGACGTAGCGAGAGGAGCATCCAGATGCACTTGACACCACGAAGTTTTCTTTGCCTTATCACAGGTACTTCAGTTATTAATCAAGTTGAAATAAACTTTACAATTTTAGTGGTGAGATTAAGAAAACAGTTAGGTATCTACCTGTAGTTCACACTCCGTCCGCTACGTAGCGCATGACCTTGATTGATGTGACCTCGCTTTTAATCTTGCGGTTATTTCTCTCATTTAAGATAGGACGCTTACTTATATCGCTTTGTACTGGGCTCCCGCGGTGAAAAGTCACGTGGCAGCGGCGGTCTTACCCAGAACGCACTTTCACGCGGGAATTCGATCAGATTCTGAGGAATTTGATTAGCTCGGTTTCGAGTGTTGTGTGTTTATAATAACTTATATTAATAATTTAATAATATAAAAACAAACGCAATTGTCATTGCGAATGCATATTTTTATATAAAAGTGACTGTGTTTCGTAATTCTTACGGTTTACGGATTAAATAATGACAAGCCATTGAATTGATCAATCGAATGTAAGTATTAACCATTTCCGTTTTAGAGTAATTAGAGTGTATTTTTACGATACCAATACATTGATAAGATTGTTTATGTTTTGTATTCTTTAAATATACTTAAATATCATTTATTTTAAATGAAATTGTCCTTTCGGTCACCATTTATTGTAAAAGCTGTTCACTTTATTATTATAAGAAGGATCAGAACAAATCAGAATTTTTTTCAAAGTTCAGTTTATTTTTAACGATTCAATATTCATAAAACTATATCTGTGATACTAATGCGTATTAATATTATGTATTGAAATAATCATTCTTAAGAAATCTTTATTACATGTTGATGTATTTACCATGATTCTAAGATACAAAGAACTTTTTTTTTCCCTTTTGATGACATTATACCTGATGGATATAAATTATTTTATTTAATATAATTAAAATAATGCCAGTGATTTCCAACTATACAAGATTTTGCAATAATAATTCTGTTTTCTCAGAGTAAAAAAATACGGATTTTTAAATATTTTGTGTTCTTAAATTATTTTATTTTGGTTTTTAACTCATATGATCAGAGGTTAACACTGAGCACATTTAAATTCTGTAAATACTTAATTTTGCACTAAAGCTTTCAAATTTTATGTATTTAAAAAAAAAAAAAAAAAAAAAAAAACTTATTTCATGACGATGTATAAATTTCGTGCAGAAATACTGATATTTAAGGTATAAAGGGCTAAAGATTTTATTTGTGCTAAATAAATCATTCTTAAGCAGTGTGTTTTAAATTTTAGTGCATATTTACAACTATTAATTTTAGGGTTTTATATAAAGAGCTCAGTTGTTGTTATCTTTTTTTTTTACTTTTGAGAACTTCATGTCCTTTTAAAAATTATTTTAACATATTTCAAGATGCCAATGGTTTTGAACATTGTATAGGATTTTTTAGTCATGATTCTGCTGCTTGTGAAAAATTTTGATTAAAAAATATCAATTTGTATACATTCTGTGTGCCAATATTGTTTTATTTTGGTTTTTTCTTAATATTCAGAGGTAATACTGAGCACATCTTTAAAAATATTTATTTATATATGTACTATAACTTTACAATATATATTAAATGAATATGTCGTGTATAATTTCCGTGGAAAAATAGTAATATTTAAAGTGTAAAAAAAAAAAAGTTTGTTTTCTCTCTCTTTTTTCGACAATGATATTTTTTTCCAATAAATTAACATTGTGCTTTTCCTTAACAATTTTTACATGAGAAATAAATTATTCATAAGTAATCTGTTTTAAATTTTGGTGTATTTAAAACGATTATTTCCAGGGCATAAAGAGCTGAGTTGATTTTTTTTCCACTTTTGACAACATTGTACATACAAATTATTTTATTTAATATACTTATAGTTATGCCAGTAATTTGAAAATTTTAGAAGATTGTACAATGTACAATCATGATTCCGTTGCTTGTAAAGCCACGAATTGCATCAAATTAAAAAATGATTTGGATGTGTTCGTAATCTAAAGCCGAGACTATAATCTAATTTGATTAATTTTAACAGAATTATTCCAATTAATACAAAAATTAGTTTTGTTGAAAACTGTCGAGGAAGTCTTAGCCTAGTGCAGGGAAGGGGCCGGCACCTGGAAAATCTAAACCCCTGCACAATGAAGCTATGAATGAGACACCAGGTGTCAGGTTGAAGAAACCGACAAAGGCCCTTTAAACATGTATTTTTTAAAAAATACTATTTTTAAATGTTTAACAATTTTTTGAATTCTATAGTTTTTATGTTAAGGAGGTTCTCACATTTTAAATTTTCATAGCTCAATATAATGCACATCTATTTCAAAAATTCATGAAATCCTTTTTATCTGAAGGAAGTGGAACTTTCAGGCTGTAAAATAGGAAATATGCATTTTTTAAATGTCTATTCTCCGATGCTCGCCTTTCACTGACTATACTGTAAAAAAAGACAGGTGTTTCTTAAACTACGAAAATTTACTACAATCACGAACGAAAATATTCGATAACCGCCTCCAAGTCACCCAATATTCCGAAAAGCGTTTCTTTATCTTTAGAAACCTTAGAAAACAATTTATTTTTAAAATTTAAAGAAGAATTTATTAAAATAAATTTTTATTAGCTGGCCGTATTTTTCGGAAACGTTTTCGGGCAGCTTTTGCATTGCATTAATCAGTTATCTCTACCCGGAAAATCGGTTTTCGAGATGTTATCAGACCTCATCTAATTATTTTCCGCTGCATAACTGAAATTGTACATGCAATTGCAACAGAAAAATGGTTATTTTAATGTTAATGCTGTTAATTCTACATGTTTCACAGTTAAATATGTTTGATGAACATGAAAATATTTACTAGAGTCCTCATGGCATCCGAGAAACCTGTTTTCTGGGTTTAATGCACGGTAAAAGCTACTCTGAAACGTTTTCGAAAACTATGGCAGCTAATAAAAAATTATTTTTATAAATTCTTCTTTAAATTTCAAAGTTAAATTCTTTTGTGAGGTTTCTAAAGATAAAGGAACATTTTTCGGAATCTTGAGGAAGAGGTTAATATGTTCGTTCGTGATTATTGTACATTTTCGTAAATTAAGAAACATCTGTCTTTTTTACGGTGTATCATACCTTTAAAATTGTCTTAAAATGCCAAACCTAACAATATTTTCTTAAAGCTTCTTTGCATTTATATAAATTTCAGAAACACTGTTGCATTTCTTGGTGTATTTACATTAAATTAGTAAATGTTATGCATCTCCGTTATAAAAATGTATCTATACATAAGGGGTCATAAAGTAATCTTTTTAATTTATGAATGTTTCGCATTTATACTGATTAATAGTTTCAATGAATTTCTGATATTCCTCTTGAAATTCCCGTTTGGCGTTGTTAATGAACTCGATTATGAAAACTGCACTGCTTATTTTACACTTGATAGAAAGCTCAAACAAATGAATTTACTAAAAAATATAGAATATTTGCTCTGTTTATTTTTTAAGAAAGGGAACAGAAAAGAAAAACTGAAACAATTTAAATTATCTTTTCAGAATTTCTAAATTAATTTATGAACGTATAATTGTAAATTAATATTTAACGTTTGATAGATAAATGGGCATATTTTGTAATATTATAGTCTTCATTTTGTATTTATAATTTATGTTTTAGTTTTTAGTCTTTAAAATGTTCTATCGTTGCAATTTCACAGTGCTTTGGCATATTTTGGAAAACCTTTATTGGCGCATAATTGAATCCATTATTGTTTTAACTCCCATACAATTATACGAGTTACAGAGAATATTTTACGATTTATCACCAGTGGCGAACTACACTGGTTATCAAAAATTAAGGAAAAGTCACAAAATGCAAATTTTCAAATACCCGAACAAAAGGAAATAATATAATTCGAGTAATTACTATCTCTACAACACAGCTAGCCCATATAACATCTCATTAAGGTCACACATGGTCACAAGTGTCACAGTCACTACGGTGAAGCAAAAAAATAGGAAATTCCATACATCTCATTATGAGTCTCAAATGATCACTATATGTGACTCCACTGAGAAGTCAGTGTGACTGCTGCTTTGTGACGAGTCACCATGTGACTTTACAATGTAGTTACATTGTGACTCTCATGTGACTGTCATTTGTAGACTCAATTTCAAAGTCATCGTAACGCTGCATTGTGATTAGTTACCAAATAATGTCACATTAAAGTCACACGATGACTTTCAGGTGACAGAGAGACTACTGTGAAGTCACCATTGTGCTCTTTTGGAAAAAGTCATAATCTGTCAAGAAAAGTCATATATCTAATTTGTTGCAAATTTTGTCTACTTTCTGAATTTCTAGATACTTTCCCCCTAAAACAATAAAAAAATGATTTTTTTAATAAAAACCTTTTTTTGGGGGGGGGGGGGGTTACCAAAATTTGGGGGAGTTGCCGGGGGAAATTTTGGTGGGAAGTTAAAAATTCGGATTCAGCGACCCAAAAAACATATAGTAAGCCGATTTCCAGAACTACCATGAATTTTGCTAGGTAGAGCCCCTATACGGTCTCTATTGCCTGGACTATTTATTGTAACGCGAAGAAAGGAAAGGCAGGTAAAAATATCACTACACATACCAAGGGGAGCGTCAGACAGGAGGAAACTGAAAGGGTGATTGATTACAGATAAACATATCCCCCGGGACTGATGTGGTTCCGGCCCAAGGGGCCCGGTTCAAATCAAACAATAAGAAAACCATTAATCATTCTCCCCCACCTCGCATCGGGAGAAAAACTAATCCTTTCTTTGAAATAGTGGATTTGCCTCGGGATGATCCATATAAGCATCCATTTTGTTGCCTGGATGGAGTGGAAATGGGTTTTTTAATTTATGTATCAGGTACACTTATGGGCACGCACATGTTCAAGAAATATGCGCCAATTCAGCTAATGTGTTAGTACTACGTATGCTTTTCTAATAAAAGGGACTCATTCTGTAATCTTTCTGAGATAATTTTTTTTTCTTTTCTGATACTTTTTCTTTGTAAATAACTATATGCGTTAACTAAGTGCTATCTATTTTCATATGGTGACAAATTTCATAAATAAATGGTACACTATCAAGTAAATCTGAAGATATTAAAGTGCAGTCGAACAAAAGAAAGAAAGAAGGAAAGAGATACATTTTAATCACCCCATTGTACAATAAAAAAAAAAGGAATAGGCAGTTTTCTAGTTCCGATTCTTTAAACAACACCGACTTCATTGGTGGCAGATCTTTAATCATACAATAGTCAATTATTTGTTACTATATAAGCTTTTAAAAGCACAAAGGCTGTTTGCTCTTTTCCAAAATGCATTTCAGTTGAAAGTGGAATAATCTGGAAGCACTTTTAAGCAAATGTCAACTTCATGTCATTCATCGGATTGTTCCGACAACCTCTCAATGTGGCAAATATTGCTGTCGTTAGTTTATTGACACGCGATTAATAAATAGCGACTTATAAGCTTACAAAGGGTTTCAAATGCTTTTCTTGGAGAATATAGCAAAAACAAAATTTCACTTCCGGCTGTAAATTCTTAAATCTATAACCTAAATACCCCAAGAAAAAAAAAAAGGCTAATTAAAAAAGCAATACATTTCTTTAAAATGTACTTCAAAACAGTAATGTGGCATGAATTGCCAAATATAATAAGGAAGGGTGAAACGAAGTTAATTTTCTCTCTATATACATGAAATATTTTTTAGATAAAAAAAAATTGATTCAGTTGATTTTTGATTCAGTTACCTGTACATAAATTTACACACGTACAAATCTGTATAAATCATGTATTCTTCTACATTAACAACATTCATTTGTCACGTACTTTTTAGTCACCGTAAGTACGTCTTTAAAAAACTAAAAATATGCGATTTTTTTTTTTTTTTCAATGCAGATGCAATCTTCTGTTAAGCATGCGATAATAAAACATATATATTGATTAAGCACGTTTTAGTCGAATATAGTTTAATTGAATATTCTGTATCATATAAATATATCAAACTGTAATGCTAAAATAATCTGTATCATATAAATATAACATAAACTATAACGCTAAAGTTTTATTATTTTCATAATAATGCAGTACTTAGCATTATATGCTAAATAATTAGTATGAAAATAATTAAGAGCACAAGCGAAAACTGATAAAAGTGAAAACGAAGCATTTTTTTCAAACTCAGTTTAGAACTTAAAATTTTGAAACGAAAAAACTCATAGATTAAATCAACAATTCAGTGTGTAAACCAAACATTTCAACTAGAGATCGACCGAAAATTCGGTTTCGTTCTCGTTTTTGGCTCAAAATTGGAGTTTCGTTTTCGGCGAAAATGTTGCCAAAAATTCGGCCTCACCGAAACTCGTCCGAAATTATTTTTATTCCAAAAAGTCTCGTTTCTTCCTTTGGAAATTTTCAATATAACTCATTGATTTGAGCTGTATCGGCTCAAATGAGACACTCTTTATTTATTGCTGTGTATTTCACTGTTTATAATTATCAGTCATGACTGACTCAACATGTGAAATAAATTATAAAGCAAGTAATACATGCATGACTAAACTTTGAAGACGCTTTTCAGAAGCTCATTAAAAGCTGCAGACTTAACAGTAATAGATTTGAAACCGCAGAAGTGTTTCGAATACCCGTTGAATATAGTATAACGGAATAATATTACTATATTACAGTATAACAGATTATCATTTACAAAAATCTTTGTAAAAGGTAAATCGAGGTATGTATACCTAAAACATTTTTTAATTAGATGAAATTCATATAATTAGAGACTGATTTAATTATATTTTATTTTATATGAAAATAAAAAGTTTTAGCCAGAGGCACAGAGAGCCAACTATGGCCACACGTATAATAATTACACGTATAATACACTTAAAAGTTAACACTTTCAAAACACTAAATAAAATTCTAAAAGTCTAAAACTTACAAGTTTCAGCTACCCTGTGGCCATCATCAGGGTCTTACTTCAGTTAAAAAGAGAAAAATACTTATTAGTTTGTAGAATTCAAAAGTTTACTTTTGAAACTTGTAGGTTTTAGACTTTTAGAATTGTATTTATTGTTTTGAAAGTGTTAACTTTTAAGTGTATTATACGTCTTTTAATAAATCTTTTTAATTATATTTGTGCGTTAATTTCAAAACATAATAATCCTTCAATTTATTTAATTACACATATAATTAATCAATAATTATGTATGCATTAATTACTTTTAAAAAAATAGGACATTTTCGTTTTCGGCCGAAAATAGTAAGATTACCAAAGTTCGGTTTCAGTTTTTGTTTCGGTCTTAAAAACTTGTTTCGGTCAATCCTTAATTTCAACTAATATGTATAAAATTCAAATTGGATACTTGCTGAGACAGTCATAAATACGTTTTTATTATTAACAACACAAAACTGGCAAGCGCGTTTTTATAAATAAAAAAAAAGAATACGAAATCTAATAGCGTTTTTCTTTTTCTTATAAAGGCAAACAAAGTGACAGAAAAGGGTGTCACAGTTGGCGATTTGAACGGAAGTTACCAAAAAAGTTGTTATAAGAGAGTAAACACCTGTAACTCGATTAAGTATATTTTTTGAAAAATGAAAAATAAAATTCGATTCCAAATCACTTGCATTCCTGCCCAGTTTCACGTTTTTACGTTAAAAGAAAGTCTGTGAATGTGCCGGAAAACCATTAGTTTAAAAACACCTTGATTCTTAAAAGTAAAAGCAAAATGTAGATATTGCTTGCCTGCGCATTTTAAAACGTCCTTTATAAACCGACTAGAGGTCTGCCCGGGCTTGGCCCGAGGCCCGTACCCTGCCCGGCGGAATGAAGGCGAATTTTCAAACGGGCCGGGCCGGCAGAATTAGGACAATTTTTTCAACGGGCCGGCAGACAAAATAAACGGGCCGGGCCAGGCCGGCAAAAAAATTGAACGGGCCTGCAGGGTCGGGCCGGGCCAGGCCGGCAAAAAAATTGAACGGGCCTTCAGGGTCGGGCCGGGTCGATAAAAAAAATTAATCGGGCCTATCGGCCCGATATAAGAATTCAAGTGAAGCAGATAAAATACGAGCCATTTTCAATGAATATGATTTTCTCGAGAAGTATAAATGTGCATCACGAGCCGATGCGAGTTTAACAACATCAATACAGAAATAAAACATGTCCATGGTTGAGATCGGCATCGTACAGTTACTAGATGTCTGACTCCGGGTTTAATTTTTCTCAGCAGACTCGTGCCGGGACGAAACTGGTCTTAATCGATCTCAGGATGTGTAGGATAGGCATTATGTTTTGTAAGATTATTAATAGTGATAATGAACTTCTGTTAAGGGTGTTCTTAAATCCAAAAGGACAACTTTCTGACATAAGTTTTAATTTATTTTTGCTCGAAAATGCATGAAACAAGCTGGTGTTGTTGTTCAAAAACTAAGTAATTGAGCTGTTTTTTTTTTTCATTTTTTTGCAAACGCAATAGATCTTTCAGAAAAGAGTGTCAAAGTGGGCGTTTTGAACCGAATTTCCGTGCGAAGGGAGAAAGAGCACTCAAGAGCGGGCGAAAAACGTGTTTGTCACGTGATCGAATTCGCTTATAACTCAATAGGTAATTGATCGATCAAAAAATGGAAAAAACAGTTCCATTCCAAATCGCTTCCATGGCCAGGCTTTCCAATTTTATATCTTTCCGTTAAAAAATGAAATTGTAAATATGTCAAAACGTTTTGCGCTTGTTGAGGAGAGCAGTTACGAATAGCCTTAACAGTATCTTTGGAAATATACCTTAAGGTGGTTCTCATAGTCACTGCTCAACAATGCGAAACTTTTAGACACATTTTCTGACTCATTTTTAACTATAAAGGCATAAAATTGACAATCCTGATTATTGAAGGCATTTAGAAACGAATAGCTTTCTCCATACTTGATAAATTATAGAGATAAAGGAGATTCTTGTCACGTGACTGTCACGTTTTTCTCTTTTCCTGTGCTATCGCTTGCGGAAATTCGATTCAAAACGCTAACTTTGGCAGTATTTTCAGAAAGATATATTGCTTTTATTTATTAAAAAAAACGACATTTACATAGTTTCTGAATAAGAATACCTGACAATCTTACGCGTTTCCAAAAAGAAATGAATTCATAAATGTGTCGAAATGTAGCTCCTTCGGATTTGAGAAAAGCCTTAAAATGAGAGAAATATTTACACAAATCTACTTTTTATTATACAGCTTCAAAAATTATCATGTTTTTAATCCTTTATTCTGAACTACATTAATCTTTTAATGAATCCTTATTTGAATTTTGAAATGTCAGTAGAGACGATGACTAAAACACTGTAAGTAATCGTTAATGTTTACTGTTATGTGTTTTCTGTTTTGCGAACACATAGTAATCTAAAATGTACTGTAAAATGTTCCTATAAATATGTATGTAGTATTCATTAAAAGAATCTTAATTGTATGTCGAGAAAAACGGACTTTTTTGTAGAAACTGAGTCGGGCCAAACTTCCAATTTTTATACCGGGCCGGGAAAAGATAGCTTTCGTTCGGGCCGGGCCTGGAAATTCCGACCCGTGCAGACCTCTAAAAACCGACTGGAGTAAAATGTAAAAAAATATATATATCTTTTTCAATTGTTGTTATTTGAACATGTGTGCGTATCTATCGGTTCGGTCCCTTCCTAATAAATAACTAAATAATTGTCAAATGTTAACTGTAATTCCTTCCAGCCAATTCTAATAAGCTCCTTGAAAAGCTAAGAAGGAATTAATTCTTAAAAATCAATGATGGTTTTAGAAAAATAAAAGTTCCCTTAGATTTAATATATATATATATATTTTTTTTTTCGAATAAAAGAAAATTTTCTTTATTTATTTTAATTCACCGACAAAAATACAAAATTTAAAGTTTTATTAATTGAACAAGTTTTAAAAAAGTTTTTCTCTTAAATAATAATTCAAAGTTTTTTTTTTTTTTTTTTTTTTTTTTTTTATGTACCAGAGGCTGTGCCCGTTACGAGCTAAGTCCTCAAAACCCTGTCCAAATCTCGCCGGATTGTTAAACATGGTAATTTGAGTTGTTTCAAAAATTAAAATCTGATTATAGTAGATTGAAGGATATTCCACAAATGAAAATGTAGTCATATTTAAAGGAATATTGTAACACATGAAATTGGCAGGTGTTTTCATGCAGATACTATGCGATCGAGTGTTTTCCATTTTTTAATAAAAGCAAAAGATCATTCATAAAATACTGTCAAAGGAAAACCTGTCGTCACGTGGAAAAAATCGCTTATAAATACATAAGCAACACATTGATCAACGATTAGTAAACACTATTCGATGCCAAATCGCTTCAGTAGTCATGCCTGCAAACGTCATGCTTTTGCATTTAAAAATGTGTCCATAAATATTTAAAAACTCCATGTTGTCGGAGGGACATATTTCTTTGATAAAGTCCTTAAAAGGTGACATAATCTTAGATTTCAGATTAGTTCGGATGATGAAACTGACACCATTTTCAAAAGAAAAGATCATTTTCATATATGGAACAAGTCATGATATGACTGTGTGATTGCGTCAGTATAATGTCATATTCAATAAACTTCAGCTTGCATTTAAAGTTCCCAAAATTTATTAGTTTATTTCTAAATTTCTTTTCTTCTATCCCTTGAAATCAAAATTAAGCAATAAAACTAAAATCTGAAACATTTAAAAATAATTGATGGATATGATGCACTAATCTTAAACGCACAGACAATTCTGTTGGTGAAAATGACATAAATTCCAAAAAGAAAAAAATGCCTTTTCATCAAAAAAAAAAAAAAAAAAAAAAAAAAAAAATGTACATCAGCACAGATTGTTTAGAACAGTATTTTAATTAAAATTGTATTATATAATTTTCATATTCCATTATAACGAAGTCTTTTTAAAGAAATGTACTTGATAAAACCTCTCAAAAAAAAAAAAAAAAAAGCAATTTAACAAATTACAACGACCGTTTGGAAAATGATTTTTTCGAAGACTAAAATTTAAGACATAAAAAATCGCACGGAGTTGATCATACATTACGTACGCCATGAATTAAACATTCACATTCCTGGACCCATCATGAACAAATTTTAAAAGAAATTTCAGTTTTACAATTTTCAGTACTGTAAATGTTTAAACTTCTACGGAGCTGGTCATACATTACGTACGCCATGAATTAAACATTAATAGTGTTATTACACATAAAAATTGCAAGCGACAAAAATCGCCTGCGACTCGTCAGATTTCGTGAAACTTATGTATTATCCACCTGAAACTTACGTATTATCCAAGCATTTCATTGGATGTTCGGGAAAAGGCTTTTCCATCGTCCGATTTCCAAGAAATCTGACGACCCATTTTAAATGAAATTTCATTCTTAAACTTCTAAACATCCCACAATATTACTTTTTACACCGTCGTATAGAGAAAAAAATGTACTTTTAAATGTAATTTGTTTGGAAGCTGTATCTCAATTTGTTTCTGAGTTATTATTAATTTTTTTTTCTAGTTTTTATTACTTTTTTGTCATAGTAGCAACAGAAGTATCCATCTCTGTTGAAAGTAAAGGCAAATTACAGATTACTGTATAGACCAATCAGAAAACGAATAAAATGCAGATTCAACCAATAAAAAACTCCAGATGTGCTTTTGATTTCCTACCCTGACGAGGACAATAACCATTTTTCAAAATAGTTAAAAAAAAAAAAAAAAAAAAAAAAAACTTCACGGATCGTAATTTTTGCAAAAACTTTGTGGCAGAGTTTAAATGTAACGGAACAAAAAGCTAAAATATAGTTTTTTTTTTTTTTTAAGAAACACTACAGCAAGGATTGATAGCTAATGTTAAACCTATGGGGGCTTCTTTTCGTAATTTCTGTAAAAACATTGTGGCAGAGTTTTAATGAAACGAAAAAAAAAGGCTAAAATATATGTTTAAAAAAGAGCGAAACATTACAGACACAGTTTTTTTTTACTTCAAGAACTTTTTTAAATTATTGTATTCCATTATAATGTAGTATTTTTAAAGAAATGTAGTATTTGATAAAAGTAGTATTTGATAAAAGTTCTCAACAAAAAAGAGAAAAAAAAATACTTCACCAGGCTACAAAATGGATGCCCTGATATATCCCTGCAGATTAATCGAATGCGTTAATCCAAAGAGGAAAGCTCCCCGTTCCTTCACTTGACAGCCCGACACCACCCATCTTGACCTTTGAGGGGAGAGAGCGAGCAGCGTGGGTTTCCACGACTGATGTTTTTCTATGAATGGGGTGACTGTGTTCCCCGCGCGATCACTCTCGGGTTAATCAATATTAAAAAAAAACTTATTCGAGATTAATTTTCTCATTTAAAAATTTCTTATTACATGGAAATAAATCTTAATCCTAAACACTTCCCCATGACAATATTTCGTGATCTTCATGTCAATGAAAACCTGTTTCAAATAGTAATTTTGTTGTTATTTATATCCAACCACTGGCTGAAATCTTCAAAATTCACGATTCTTATTCTTTTAAAATATCATTGTATAACTGTGGCAGAAAGACAATGTTCTGTTTTCAAGTAATTTTGTAAAAGAATTTGAAAGAGAAAAAGAATTTGAATATCTCACGGCATTTTTTTTATGTCACTAACACTGAGCGATCAAAGACTTCAGAATCAGATGCATATTTCTTCTAATATCCCCCTCCCCTCCAATAACAATTGAATTCCCTTTCAGTTTGATTTGTAAAGGATTGTAAAACATTTCAAGAAACTTAGATAACAATTCTTATTTTGCAAATAGTAAGGTTCTTCTCTTTCATTTTTCAATTTGAGAGTAAATAAAATTTTCACTTTGAGCACGAGCTCAAAAACTGATTTGGACTGGGGTTTGGGCTGAACCGTCGCATCGCAAATCAATATGCTTTAAGAAACATTGATTAAGAATCTGCCATAAATTCTAATTCGTAAAAAGCCAACAATATATATCCAGCTTATTGAGGTGAAGCGGCAGTGAGTGCGATGCTCCTGGACTTCGCACTTGGCTCCAGATGGGTACTAATGAGTACTAATGAGTCCAATGAAAGTAAACTCTCTGTCTCTTCCTGTTACCGTAACCGTAACTTAGCTTAGGGTTACTTGCATCTCGTTGGGGGCTGTATGCAAGGATGTAGTGGAGGGTATACGGTGGTATACGTCGTATACCCTCCTCTGGATTTTTTTAAGGAACACCGTATGCCCTCTGTTTCGCAAGAAAGCTATAGTATATATACACTAGGGTATACCCTCTGCCTTGAGCTTATACGCTCTGCTTAGAACGTATGCCCTCTGTTTTTTCTTACGACTACATCACTGGCTGTATGAACCCAAGCATAAAACGTTTTAAAGACTTGGTCTACTGTATTACTTGTTTACTAGCCGTGTAGTTACAATACTGGTGAATGATGGCTATACTCCCAACGTAGTAGACCAGGATTGATAGAAAATACGTTAGTTTATTGTTTTATTTGGGGGGGGGGGGGTGCCCAAGTAACTCCAAATTACGGTGCTTTTTAGATCCGTTCGTAATTATATAAATACATAGCACCTATAGTCGCCGTCTGGTCCGTTCATCTGTCTGTCTGTCCATCTATCCTCATATAACAGCGCAAAAACTACCTAACCGAATGGTTTGAAATTTAATATATATAATGGTTGCAGAATGTTGTCATCTCAAATTTTACGAAAATCGAATCAAAACAGAGAAATATATTAATAAAAGTTTTCTTCATTCTGTTAAATCCAATCATATGTAATTAATTCAGTGCTATCCCATGATAGGTAATGATTCTAGGTTTCTATGGTGATTACCTCTTATTTAAGATGCAGTCCTATTATTTCCGTATAACTGAATTTAATATATAGAATCGTAATAAATTTTGTATTCATGCATTTTTACATATGAGTGCAATAGCTATTACACCAAGACAGTGGCGCCAACTTTTTAAATATATTGGGTGGGCCCAGAAATTTTTAAGCGAAAAGTCACGGATGTGTTATTATTTGTTTATGTTATTCATGAATTCTTTCTTATAAAAGATACAATATATACTAATACTATGATACCATAAATATGATTACAAATTAAAAATACTAGTCGAATGTACCAATCCCAAAACTTTCTTCTATCTCATAAATATTAATAATTCAAAATTCGCTATCACACTGCCAAAATTAAATGGCAATCGATGCCCATCATAAGGATTCTAAAGATATGAAATTCCGTGCATTAGTTCTTGAGATAGGACTATCGCTGAAATCATGTAAATCCAACAAAACGCAGCATAGCAGCGTCAGCTAATGGGTGATTTACACCAAAACCATCAGCAACAACTTATGTTAACGTCTAACTAAATCTGAAGTTTGGGGAAAATCTGTGCATTAGTTTTTGAGATAGAGCTATTGCGAAAATCGTGAAAAGTCCAGCATAGCAGCGCCATCTATTGAGCGATTATCACCTAAACCTAATCAGCAACAACTTGCGTCAACGTCTAACTAAATCTGAAGTTAGATGAAATTCCGTGCATTAGTACTTGAGACAGACATTTTATAAAAACGTGTTTTTCGGGATCTCTGACCCCTAAAACGTGTACATCCGTCGAAAACCGGAAATCGAAAAATTTCACGAATCCAATACTTTCTTCTTGTAAAGAAGAAAGTATTGGATTGGAGAAGAAAGTAACAAGAAGGTAAACATTGCAGTCATTCATTTAAGGCTGTTCTGAACTGCTCTGCGCGCGCACAACGTTTTGACACATTTACAAATTCATTCTTTAACGGAAAGGTATAAAACTGGAAGGTCTGACCCTGGAAGCGATTTGGAATCGAACTGTTTTTTCCATTTTTTGATCTACCAATTACCTATTGTCTTAGAAGCGATTTGGATCACGTGACACTCCATTTTTCTCCCCTTACTGACTGGATTTTCTTCTTTCGTTCGAAAGTTTGGTTCAAAATGCCAACTTTGACAGTACTTTCTGAAAGATCTATTGCGTTTACGAGAAAACGGAAAAAAACAGTTCGATGACATAGTTTCTGAATAAGAACACCTGCTAGTTGCATGCGTTTCCGAACAAAAATGAATTTAAATTTATGTCATAATGTTGACCCTTTGGATTTGAGAACAGCCTTAAGCGCTTTATGAACATCAGAGTCAAGCCCCTAAAATGGATAATGTTCACTCTCTGATTAAATATACGTTTTTAAGAGAGAAAAATTTAATAATTATACACGCGCTGAAGTACATTTAATGCTCTTGTAGCTCTTTAGTGCTTACAGCGGTTAGTACTGTTTTTCAAACCACATGACCTTTTCTACGTCAAAAACATTAAATTCTGTTTTAGAGTTTAAAAGTATAAATAAATACTTAGTGAAATAAAATAAGGAAATTTGGGTGGCTTAGGAGAACAAATTATTGGGTGGGCTCGAGCCCCACAGGCCCATACAAGTTGGCGCCACTGCACCAAGATCTGAATATTTATAAAACTAGTCATAGTACGAACGAAACTCATTTGTCGCATTTGACGTACAATTTCCGAATTGTTTGTTTTGAATTAACTCCAAATTATGGTGCTTTTTACTTTGAAAACATATTTTTAGACAATTAAAAGCTTCCTTCACACTATAGACTTCTTACTGAAAAGGCCAGTGTGCATATATCTTTTTTTCACCCTCAGCAATAAACTATTAAGAAAACCTATAGATGTAAAAATCGGTTATAATTCGATTCTACAATAAAAATTACATCTCTGTAAATAAATTCATATCCTTTACTTTGACAGAAATACTTACTCTTTTATCATTTATTCTCAGCTAATGAATCGATTTTCATCTAAAATCACTTAAGGACTTTCCAGTTGTCATCTGTTATTTTTCCCGTCTGCTAAAATTTAATCAAAAGAAACCCTAAATAAAATACACTAATGGCTTTGGTTGTTTCTTTAACTGCTAACTACATCTAAAAATCCCACCACTAATCTGTTTTCGCTAAATTTAATCTTCATTTATGCATTTCGGTTTTCAGATAAAGCCAGATAATTTGGTTCAGAAACAGTATATGGAAAAGTTCTTAATAAAATTTATAAATGAATTCCATTTCATTGTTAGTGAATGCTAGAAAATGAAAGATTACGAAATTCAATCTATCATATCAATATATAATATCAATCTATCACAACCATATTAACAAATAAAGAGGCTTCTCCATAAATGGCAGTACCAGCGTTTTTTGTCAACAATTCAGTTTATGCACTTTTTGTGCACAATTCAGTTTATGCACTTTTTGTGCACAATTCAGTTAGTACTTTTAATGTTTAGTTAGAAATGCCAAATACGCTCAGATTGTGTGCCCCCTTTTTTTAACACTTTTATTTTAAACTTTTTCTAGCTGGGTGCATACACCCTTTTCCCAGCCGCAGCAGTAAACTATTAAGAAAATATTTAAATGGGAAAGTCAACTATAATTCGTCTCTCACATGACAATAAAAATTATAACTCCGTAAATAAATTCATATTCTTTACTCTGAAAGAAATAGTTGTTCTTTTATCCTTTATCCTTTGCTAATGAACAGATTTCCATCTAAAATCACTTATAAACTTTCCCGTTATCATCTGTAATTTTTCCCTACTGCTAAAATTTAATCGATAGAAAACAGTAAACAAAATACACTAATGGCTTTAGTTGTTTCTTTAACTGCTAACTGCATGCGAAATTCCCACCACTAATGTGTTTTCGCTAAATTTATTCTTCATTTATGCATTTCGGTTTATAGATAAAGCTAGATACTTTGATTACGAAACAGTATATGAAATAGTTCTTAATCAGAATTTATTAATAAATTGTCCATTCCATTGCTATATAGTGAATTCTAGAAAAAAAAAAAAAAAAAAAAAAGATTATGGAATTCAATCCATTTTTAGGGTTTCGTTCATCTGAAGAAACATTATAAGTCTCACTCCCATATATCTGTCTGTCCGTTACAGAGTTCATTCTCAGAAACTGTGTAAGTTAGAGACTTGAAATTTTGTATACTTATAGCTGAATACCTATGATAACACGACAAATCGTAAAATTTTAAAAAAGCCTTATATTATTTTAGTTAAATGAATTAACTTAATGACATCCGACCATTTTTGAGATTTAGATTTAAAAACAGAGTATTTAAATTTTATACGCCCCCGTACAAAATATTTCCCAATGAGTAAAATGTGCCCCATGCACTAATAAGGTCATGTGCAAAATTTCAGCATTTTATCATAAAAAGTCGCAGAGATATGAGAATACCTAAATGCTGACTTAACAAAAGAAAATAATGATATCTGCTCTAGTTGTAACATTTACATTTTAATTTATGATTAACCCGTCAACTTTGTTTAAACATATGTCTGCGACCAGGGACCTATTTACGAACATTGGGGGCCCTGGGCACAGATGCATACAACCCCCCCCCCCCCCCCCCCGTTGCACCTATACTTATCAGAATACTTATCAGATCGAGTAGAAAAAAAATTGAAAAAAGGTACTTACTAAAATAACCATTATTGACTTTAATAATTACTTTAAAATATTCAATAAAAAATTAAATATGATAATCATACATTTACTTTTAAATAATTATTTCACAATTATGAAATTTAAATGAGTAGACGTTTTATAATAAATTGTGTGGTGTTGATTATCTTTTCCTATACAAGTCTATATATCTGGAATGATAAAATATGCAACAACTAATAATAAATTTTCGACAACACCAAGCTACAATTATTTAAAATATTAGATGGCTCTACTGTCTGCAAGCTAATCTCACCAGCACCAAATAATCAACCCAAATAATCCGACAAGAACTGGAACAGGATTAAATAAGAATTAAAAATACAATGCAATTTTAAAGTGATAAAGATAAAAGAAAATGTTCACTATTTAAGGTAATTATAAATGGATGTTTCAGACAAAATATACAACATTATAAAAATGCAATATGAGCACAATAGAATGTAGAATGAAATGTAAAATTCCATTAAAACAACATCAGATTTTGGACAATAACTGAAAATCCTTCAGTAGTATTTGGGGGCCCAGAAAATCACAGGCCCTGGGTCGTGCCCCGAATGCCCTGCCATAAATCAGGCACCGTCTGCGACTTTTTACCATAAAATGCTGAAATTTTGTACAGGACTTTATTAGTATAAGGGGCACATTTTACTTATTGGGAAATTTTTTGTACGGAGGCTGTATACAAATTTTAATTTTGTATTTCTTAAAATTTAATCCCCTGAAAATTTTAATAGGTTTCATAAAATTCGTTTTTTTTTTTTTTTGTTTGTTTTTACATAACTTTGTAATTTATAATATATATCTATGACCAATTTTAAGGGAATAAAAGCCGAGGTCAATGCTTTTTGGGACACCCTATGTACAGATAAATATATTTATTTAAAGTAGAATAATTACTTTTAATAGATGTTAAATTGACGTGATAAGGGCATTTCTCACTTATATACTCTTATTAAGGGCGTTGGTCAGTCAGATATCAAATTTCCCTCTCAACGCGGAAGGCCTAATCAGCGGTATTTAAAAAAAAAAAAAAAAAAATCTTACTAATGTTAAATTTATGGGCATTCTTAAAAAAAAAAGAACTTCTTACTAATGTTAAATTTATGGGCATGAAATGCATTCTTAAAAAACCCCTCTTACTTATGTTAAATTTATGGGCATGGAATGAATTATTTAAAAAAAAAAAATCTTACGAACATTAAAGTTATAGGCATGCATTCAAAAAAACCCCTCTTACTATAGTTCAATTTATGGGCATGGAATGCATTCTTAAAAAAACCCCTCTTACTTATGCATTCTTAAAAATCCCTCTTACTAATATTAAATTTATGGGCATGGAATGCATTCTTTAAAAAACCCTCTTACTAATGTTAAATTTATGGGTATGGGATGCATTCTTAAAAAAATGAACTTCTTACTAATGTTAAATTTATGGGCATGAAATGCATTCTTAAAAAATCCCTCTTACTAATGTTAAATTTATGGGCATGGAATGCATTCTTTAAAAAACCCTCTTACTAATGTTAAATTTATGGGCATCGGATGCATTCTTAAAAAAAATTAACTTCTTACTAATGTTAAATTTATGGGCAAGGAATGCATTCTTTAAAAAACCCTCTTACTAATGTTAAATTTATGGGTATGGGATGCATTCTTAAAAAAATTAACTTCTTACTAATGTTAAATTTATGGGCATGAAATGCATTCTTAAAAAATCCCTCTTACTAATGTTAAATTTATGGGCATGGAAAAAACCCTCTTACGAATGTTAAATTTATAGGCATGGAGTTAATTATTAAAAAAAAAAAAAAAAAAAAAAACCATCTTACTAATATTAAATTTATGGGCATGGAATGCATTCTTAAAAAAAAAAAAAAAAAAAAAAAAAAAAAAATCTCATCAGGAAATTAATATGTTTAAATTCTTTTTTCTGTGTGCTCTTTTTAAAGGATATTTCTTTTTTTTCAACCAAAATATATGTTCAGTTTTATTTGAAGTGTTACAATCTTACTCACAGTTCATCAACTTTTAACAAGCACATATTTTAAAAATATTTTGACAACTTTAAAAAAAAGAAGAAGAAGAGAGAAAAAAAAAGAAAGAAAGAGATCTTTCAAAAAGAACGCACCCAGAAGTTTAAAATATTTATTTACTGAGGAGATATTTTAAAAATACGAATGCATTCCTCGCCGATTGATTTAACTTTAGAAGGGGAATTTGAAAAATTAGCAGTCCACTCAGCAGAGTTTATAATGCAGACTAAAAGTATAGGAAACTTAGAAATGAAGTTCGCGGATTCGTTTTTGCGGAAGGTGTAAGATTTTCTTAGCAAGAAAACCGAGATTTTGAGCATCTTTCCTTTCAAAAATTACTCAGAGTCAATATGACTAATACAGAGTCATACAAATTCAGTACATATTTGCCGCCCCTATTATTCGAATTCACCCACTTAGTACTTCCCAGCATTTGGAATATAATGAACACACGATGCAAATAAATTTAAATATTATTTATTTGGCAAATTACAAATACAAATCACGCTCGTAGATAAATCTTTTACCGTTACATGTGTATCACTCACTGTTATTCTATATTTATAAATTATAAATATCAAAAAAGGGGAAAATTCGGCAATATTCGCCGTTCATGAAATCGCATGTTAACCTATAGCAGGAGTTGCAGTGTTTTATTATATATATATATATATATATATATATATATATATATATATATATATATATATATATATATATATATATATATATATATATTCGTTACCACTATTTCGAAGGAATAACTTTAGTGGATTTTATAGTTTATAAATGCTAGTAGTTAATGTATAGAAAATAAAAAAAGTGGCGAACCCTGCCTATAAACAATTTAAAAAAAGATTATTCATTACCTAACACATTTTCTAAAATTGGACTTTAACTATTACAAAATTCATATCCGATACTAACGTAAAGCACTTTCTAAAATTGTCCCCCTTAAGTTTGGTGTTTTCTTTTACTATTATTTAATTTGCTTTTGTTTTGTTTTAAATTTAGAAAAATTATTTTAAATATCGTAACATTACATAAGTACCTAACGCCCATTTTCTAATGATGAAAACTAAATCTTTTATAATTGTATCATGTAACAAATATTTATCTTTTTATTAACCTCTATAGGTTAACAGACGATTTCATTATCTATGAAAGAGGAACTTGCATTTTTAAAAAACCATATGAGCATAAAGTTATAAAATTGGGACACATACCAGTCCTTACATGTTTTGCTTGCGATTTCAATGTGGTCAAATGTCCATATTTAAATCCTCATCAAAAGTTATGCTGTCAATAATAACACAAACAGAAGAGTTATGAATGTAATTTTCATTTGAAGAGGAATCGATATCTGCAAATGTCGAAGATGATGCAGTATTAAAAGTCATTACATCCTCTATCTGTATATTTTCATTTTTAATAAATGTGGCTTCCCCTGTAGCAGAAGTACTCGGGGAATCTGACGAATTCAAGTTTTTACAAGCGTCAATATTTGCAGTTTGGGCATTAGTTGAATCAAGAATGCTACTTGAAGGTTTCGAATTCTCATCAGCATCAGTATTTGCAGTTTGGATCTTAATTGAAACAGGAATGCTATTTGAAGGTCTCGGATTTTGGCCAATATCATTAGTTGTAGTTTTGACATTCGTTGAAACAGGAATACTACATGAAGGTTTTGAAATTTCACGTCCGTAAGTTTTTGGAGTTTGGGCATTAGTTGAAACAGCAATGCTATTTGAAGATTTCGAATTCTCGCAAGCATCAATATTTGCAGTTGTGACATTGGTTGAAAGAGGGATGCTACATGAAGGTTTTAAAATTTTGCGGCTGTAAGTTTTTCGACTTTGCGCAAGAGTTGAAACAGAAATGCTACTTGAAGGTTTCGAACTTTTACAAGTAATAATATTTGAAGCATGTTCTTTAGAAGCAGGTACGCGATTTGGAATGTTTGAAGTTTTAAGTGAAACGAGTGCGCTTATTGGAAGTTTTGAACTTCTAGAAATGGTAGTATCTGCAATTAGCGCTTTATTTGTAGTAGGGACGCTACTTAAAATTTTAAAACTTTTACAAACGGTAGTATTTTCAGTATTGGTTTTTAATGAAATTGATACATCATCCGGAAATTTCGAATTTTTACACGTGATAATATTTGCAGTACAAGTTTTAGTTGAAACAGATGGACTATTTAGAGATTTAAAACTTCCTGTATCCATATTTTCAACATTAACAGCAGAATAATTTGCATCCGAAGAAGTAGTTGAAGTAGATGAATCAGAAGTTGTTGAATCAGAAGTAGATGAATTCGAATCGGATTCTCTTAAAGATTCATAAGTTAAATAAAAATCAGTATTAGCACTAGTAGGTAAAGCTGCAGCAGTTGAACTGGTTGCTCCAAATGAAGTAGGTAAATCAACATTTTTGCTAATTAATTTCTTTTTAAAACAAGGGTACCTGGATTTGATATCCATTAAAAGTTGAAATACGATATTCCGAAAAGATGGTCGACCTTTCAGAGTTTTATTATATCTTTTCAATAATTTTTCTCTGCTGGTTTTATCTTCGTTTCCTAACATCTCACCTCGTTCATTCAAAGAAATTAAAATTACCTCATCGAAGTGGGAATAAAAATCATCGATTGTTTCTTGGCTTATTTGCCTCTCATTACGACGGCTTCTCCAGCAGTTCAAGTGTTCTTTTATGTCTCTAAAACTTATTTTCATAATATAACCAAACATTAAAGCAAACACATCTATCACAGGTATCTGGAGTGCTTCAAAGAAAGTGCCTTCTAACGGGTTCACAGAACCCTGGCATTGGTTTTCAATGTTCCTCCGTTCTTTGCACACCCACCGCCACCCGAGTAAGTACCGCGGCTTCAACACTACTTCCATAGTACCAGAACATTTCGGGCATTCTGGGGCATAATCAGTCTTTTTGGGTATTAACTCTAAGTCTTCCAAAAAAGAAATGCATTTGTTATTTGTCCCTATAATATCCATCCAAGTAAAAATGGATAAATGCTCAAGGATAGGATGCATGTCGTGTAAGTTTAAACGAATTAATGTCTGGACATCAAACTATCAGAATAACAGTGCATCTATCTACACAGAGGTGATCCTCACCATATGGCACATGCATCGCTCTCACTGGAAAATGAGGACTACAACTGAGAAACGAATTCCATTCCCCAAATCGAGGTCAATTCTCGGGGAGAAATTTTCCCTAATTGCATCCGATAGGGAATTTTGGAGAATATCTTTTCCCTTCGTTTAGCGCCTGGATTCGTTGAATTTCGGCTTGTCATAACATCTCTGATCAGATAATATTGTAGATTCGGGTTTCCTTTTTTTTTCTTTTTGCCGTTGTTTTGGTGTAGAGTGCGAAAAATACCTGATTTTTTTTTTTTTAGAATACATTCTTTAAAGTAATAAAAGAAATAATTATCTTTAAGATGTCAATAATACGGTGATATATAAAAAAAAATACTTAATATGTATTAATATATGTTAATTAATTTCGCAGTCGTTTGAAGAGCTTTTTTAAACAAATTGAAAAAAATCTTTCTTCAGCCGTTAGAAATATTCTAAAATGAAAAGAAAAATAAAAGTAGAGAAAGAGGAAAGAAAAAACAAGGAAAAGAAGAAGCAGATAAAGAATATTACACAATTTTAAAAGACTTTCGTGTAGATAGTTTATGTAATTAAATCTGTTTTGTTTTGTTTTTCTTTTGAACATCAAAACATTTCATCACTTTTATAACTGAGACTATTTCCCGAATCAGGAAGCATAAATTTTATTATAAATTTTAATACCTTTTAAAATAATTTTTAATTCAGTGTATAATACTTTCAGTTGTCTTTAGATGGGCATTTTAAACAGGCTGAAAATTCTTCGTTTAATTGTTAGAAATATGAAATATTCTACATATAAAGAAAATAAAGATAAAAGTACAGAAACGAGAAAAAACAGCTGCTTCGTTTATTCAGAATTCTTTTCCGGTGCTGTTCTGAATTTAAGGGGTCTCAGGACTCTTAAAATTGAGAAAAATGAAAAAAAAAAAAGACCATTTTCAACATATAATATATTAAAATGCATTTGTTTTTAAGACACATTTTCAATTGGGATGAAAGATATATGTATGTTCTTTCATTTCATGTATTTAAAAAAATTCAAGATGCAGAATTAGCATTTATAGGGGGCTCCAAACTATCAGAGATTTGACAAACAGAAAATCGGCATAACAGATTACGCGCAAGATTACAAAAAAAAAAAAAAAAAAAAAAAAAAAGAAAGAAAAAAAAGAAAAAAGGAAAAAGAAAGAAAGAAAGAAAAAGAAAAATGAAACTAGAATGAAAATTTTGGTGCCTACTTATACATCAGATTGTAATAATTACTCTGAACCTAAATAAATTTGTATTTAAAGCATATTTATAATTCAAAGTTGTATTTAGCAAAATTTTGAAATTTTCAACAGTATAATCACCTAAAAAAATATTTTTTTAAGCAATAAAAAGGAAATTTTAAGTTCAGTTTATACAGACTAACATGAAACATGTTTTGAAAATTGTTGAGTTGAAAGTTTTTGAGATATCGTGCGCGTTATGCACAAAAACGTCATTTGGAGAAAAATGACTTCAAACGCTTCAGCTATTGAGCAGATATAATTCTAAAAGCCATAACTTCTGTCCTGATGGGAATTTCAAGGAAACAATTATATAAAAATGTTCAGATAAGATAGGAGTTTAACATCTAAAAAATTAAAGCTTTAAGAGTCCTGAGTAGAGCCGCCCTTAGCGAAAACAAGGCCGAGTGCAAAAATATTTGAGAGTACCTTCCCTTCCGAACTAGTTAATTCCCTGCCATTTCCACCAATGTTGCCAATTTATCCGATATTTTTTATTCTTGTACCAAATATTTCGATTTTTACTTTATTAAATAACAGACATTCCATGATTAAATAAAGTGAAGGTATCTATTTGAAAATTATGGTAGATGTTTTTTAATAAAAAAAAATCCTCTAAATTGGCAGCACTACTTGCTACAACGCAATCAACTTTTTAAAGCAGCTCGCTTGACATAGAAAGGGGATCACCCAGGATTACGCTTTTACTTTTTTTTTTTCTTTTCTTTCTTTCTTTTTTTTTTTTTTTTTTTTTTTTTTTGTGTGTGTGTGTGTGTGTGTGTGTGTAATTTATTTTATTTATTTTTTTTTTTTTTTTGGGGGGGGGGGGGTAGTATGTTTAGTATAGGTTTTACAGACACTGGCCAAATTTTCTTTCATAATTCTCGGGCTGGGGTCTGATCTTTTTTCCTTCAGATTTGGGACAAACCGGATTTGTTTTTGCCATGTCATTCCGGCTCGGAATTTCCAGACACGGCCGGAATGAAAGCAAAACGTGAAATGATTAAGTTTATCATCATCTTATTATTATTATTATTATTATTAAATATTTGTTCAAAGATTTAAATATAAATCTACACACAAATCTATGCATTCCTCCTAATTCATATTATTTTCTCCTATTTTTAACTTTTGCCATAATTAAACCGAAAATATTAATTTGTCATCATTAATGCTCATAATAATAATAATAATAATAATAATAATAATAATAATAATAAGTAGTAGTAGTAGTAATTACTTTTGAGAGAGTATATCCAGATGTCAGAAGTCCAATATAATTAAGAAAAAGTGATGCGATAACGTAATTTTCGAAAAAGTATGAAAATAATAAATTTTACTAAAACTTAAAAGAAAAAAAGAAAAGAAAAGAGAAAAAAAAGGAAAAAGAAATTGTTTCTCGCAAAATTACATTAGTTTCATAGACTGGTTATTCCCCCCATATACAGATGTAAACTCATTAGTTTTTTCAGCGAATTGCGAGCTATTTAAAAAGAAATAATTTATATATGGTTCCTTTTTCAGATGAAAAGAAGAGGTATTTTTAATATAGTATGTGGCATGAATCACGTTGAACGGTTCCTGAAAATGGGATAAGCTTTTCCGAATTTGAAATAAACAAACAACAAAATGCACTTATTTTCTGGTAACGTAACGAACAATGCAATATAAATATTATCAAGAGGTTTGAACGTTTGTTGCGGGAAAAATATTACCAAAAAAATTAAGACTACTCTTTTCAAATAATAAATTTCGTAAGTAGATTTCTATTGCAAATGCTGTAGAAATAGGTCGCGAAGTTTGCTGCTTTGCAGCAGTGCTGTAAAATGTTTTCGGTGCCAATCTTTTCCGCGACAAAAGTACAACCCTAAAAAGCAGTATCAGCTATATAATATATAAAACGTAATAACATAAGAATGCAGAATTTCCAAGTTCTTAAGAAAAGAGAGAATATTTTCTCTAATAAATCAATATTTTGCTCAATGATTTTTTTTTTTTTTTAATTGTAGAAATATATAGTGCAAACTTAGTTTGGAATGATGTTTGAATAATTTTGAAGATTAAGAAATGTATGCATCACTGTAGGACAAGAAGGACTACGGGCAAAAAGAACTTTTGACTAAAGGAAACGGATTTTAACATAAATTTAAATTAATTATAAATAAAAAATGAAAATTAAAAAAATTACAACGACCATTTGGAAGATTTTTTCAAAGACTAAAATTTAAGGCATAAAAAACCGCAAGGAGTTGGTCATACATTACGTACGTCATGGATTATGGATTGCATTTTTCGGTACTGTAAATTTTTAAACTTCTACGGAGCTGGTCATACATTACGTACGCTATGGATTAAACATTAATATTCCTGGACTAATTTTAAATGAAATTTCATTCTTAAACTTCTAAACATTCCACGATATTACTTTTTACACTGTCGTATAGAGAAAAAGATGTACTTTTAAATGCAATTTGTTTGAAAGCTGTATCTCAATTTGTTTCTGAGTTATTATTATTATTATTATTATTTTGTAGTTTTTATTACTTTTTTGTCATAGCGGCAACAGAAGTATCTGTTGAAAGTAAAGGGAAAATACAGATTACTGTATAGGCCAATCAGAAAACGAATAAAATGCGGGATTCAACTAATAAAACGCTTCAGATATGTTTTTGATTTCCTACCCTGACCGAGGATAATAACCATTTTTCCAAATGGTTAAAATAATAAGACAGATTTTATCTTCTCGTAAAAATGTATAAAACAAAGCTAAAGATCTCAATTAATTATATAAATATGGGTTAATGAATACTGTGCCTCCGACCGCGTATAAAAGGTCCCGGAGGTCAGATGAGGCCCGCGGACCGCAGGTTGAGTATGGCTGCCTAGCATATACTCTCTGCCTGTGAGCGTATACTCTCTCGCTTTTTTTTTTTTTTTTTGACTGCAACAGAATAATCAGCAACAACCTACACTGTAAAAAAAAACGAAACACTGTAGATTTACCAGCACAAACTGCTAGCGTCCGAATTGCCAGCACATTGTGCTGTTAATTTTACGCAACTACTGTTATTTTTCATGGTTATATAGTCAAGAAACCAAAGAAAGCTACAGCACACTTGACTGTGATCGAGTTTGAGCGCGAAATTAACAGTAGTTTGTGCCGTAAAAATGTCGTTTATTTTATTTTATTTTATTTATTTATTTATTTTTTATGGTGTATATTAACATTTACTTCATGCGACAGTCCAGATTTGTTGTGCGCCTAGTGCTTGCTCTCTAGGTTAGAGTATAAAACTCTCCTACAGAATGAATATAAGCGAAGGACAATCTTTTTTTTTTTTTTTTTTTTTTTTTTTTTTTCTCGAGCATCTACAACTTGCATCGAACATTTTATTGGTAAAAACATTTTACATTTTATAAATAAGCATACAAATTTTATTATGAAAGAAATAACTCAAAAAAAGAATAATAAATAATTAGCTATTTTATTATTATTATTTTTTTTTTTCGGGCGGAGACCTTCCTCGATACAAGGCCTTCCTAGGCGCGAGGCCCTGTGCGGCCGCACCTGTGGCACACTCCTAAGGACGACTCTGGTCCTGAGACCCTTTAATGTCTGCATTAAAACTTACTTTCTTTCTAGGAATGACACATTTTGTTTTTAGAATAGAAAATATATTTAAAACAAGAACGAAAAATCATGCGTACAGCATAGATTATGAAACACTTTCTTACACTTCGAGAATACTTCAACAGAACTTCTCTGTTTCATGGGGTGAAAGATAATGGCTAACTACACTGCTAAAAAAATTTCTGTGAAATTATAGAGAATCTACGGGTAATCCATTATCTTAAGTCTTATGTAAAATTACAGAGATTAGAAAAACCGAGATTCTGTTAAATAACAGAGAAGTTATTCGGTAAATTTAGAATAGACTCTGTAAATTAATATCGTTAAAAATACACAAGTCTCTGTAAATATATTTTTCATGATAATAATTAAACTTTATTTCCAAAATTAGTGACTCACTCAATCGTCCGCGAACTTCAAAGAATTTGAATTTTTAGAACTGCTGTATCATTTAATTTTTACACAATTTGTTTCTAGCCGTCCTGGGGTTGGAAACCGAGACAAGGGTGTTCTCAAATCCAAAAGGGCAACTTTCTGACATAAGTTTTAATTTATTTTTGTTCGAAAATGCATGAAACTGGCTGGTGACGTTGTTCAGAAACTATGTAATTGAGCTGTTTTTTCCTTTTTTTTTCGCAAATGCAATAGATCTTTCAGAAAATAGTGACAAAGTAGGGGTTTTCAACCGAATTTCCGCGCAAAGGGAGAAAGAGCACTCAAGAGTGGGCGAAAAACGGGTTTGTCACGTGATCGAATTCGCTGATAACTCAATAGATAATTGATTGATCAAAAAATGGAAAAAACAGTTCAATTCCAAATCGCTTCCATGGCCAGGCTTTGCAATTTTATACCTTCCCGTTAAAAAATGAATTTGTAAATGTGTCAAAACGTTTTGCGCTTGTTGAGCAGAGCAGTTAAGAACAGCCTTAAAAGTGGAAAAACACCTTGCTGACTAAGCTATAGAAGCGGTTCTTGTTGAGTACAAAGTATGTCTTTTATTTTTCAGCTGGGGAAAAAACTAGTGTGCTTTTCAAAGACTAGGGGGCTCGGCCCCCTACGAGCTACGCTCGCCAACCCCCCGTTCAGACACTGCAGTCTCTAAAGGTGCGTTTTCACTGGTCGTTCTAACGACCTAAAAATCCTCAGCTACCCAAAACCTTAACCTAAGAGCGTTTTCACTGGTTACAGATAAACCTTTACGCTAACCAATCAAAGGCAAGTTTTTACTGCGCAAGCGTCTACAGTCTACAGATCGATCAGCTGTCTCAGTTATAATCAACACAAGATAAAATATAATTCCTCTTGTCATATTAGTAGCAGATATTTGATGTCAAGCACACAAGTTGTATGTGTTCAATAAAAAGCAAAAGCAAACACTTTGTATAGAGCATAATCGCAAATTTTGATGGGTTTTCGCCGCTAAAGGGTCTTGAAAATGATGCCTCACAAATCAATGTCTATACAAGCTCTTGTTATGCATAATAAAAAATCAACGAAACTTATTATTACCTTGTGGATTCAAACAATATTTTTTTAAATAATGACGCTCGTGAATCTAAAGATTTAGAAATAATCCAGAAGGTCATTTTATCTGTCAGTAGTTTTGATACCATATAGCTCGCATCTAAAATTATTTTTTAGCTTTTCTTATGACAAATTAAAAGCCTAAATATGTGTTTCTGATGTTCATTTCAGTGCTGTGCTCATTCAGTGCTGTACATATGTATTTTGTGGCAATGCAGTTATACACTGAAATAAATAAAATATTGTTTTTATTTAAAAATTACTGTTAATAAATCATAATGTTTTAATGATTAATTTTAAAACTCAGAGGTAATTTTTCACTTCAGAGATACAGTGATGAGTGATATACTTTATCCAAAATTGTTATTGTACATGAGGCTGCTTCAAAGTACATTTTAATTAAATATGTGTTGGTTGATTCCTATATTATGTTATAAGTACATTATCATATTAGAAGAGTTAGCAAAATGTGTAGTGCCTGCCCTGGGTAAATATTTAATTTTATTATTTGAAGAGCTAGATTGATAAAGGTGTTAAGTGATACTTTCAGAAAATCAACTAATAAATTGGATAATTACAATGTTTTTCTGTCAAATGCCTCTTTTATCAATTAAAATCTCTGTGAGTATTGTTTTTTTTTTTTTTTTTTTTTTTTTCAAATAGTAATTTAACAGATGGTAGAGGATCATTGATTATCTTCAATCACATGATCAACTCTTTTCCTTTTTTTTTTTTTTTAAATGTCATACACTGCTTTTATCATCTAAGCTCTTCAGTTATTAGCACTCTATAAAAATAATCAGGCTGTATTAATATCCTGTGTTAGAGGCAAATAATTTGATTGGCGATGAAACTGATATTTAGACACTATGGATATTTCTCATATTATATCATTACTACAATTAAAATTATCCAATGTAGGTACACATCTACTTTTTGTATGTAAAAAAAGAACTTCACAGAAAAAGGGCAAAATAAATTATAGATAACCATAATAAATATTTAAAATTGTAAATTTTACTTTATAATTTTACATTAGGGGTCAATGGCAGTTTTTGTTTTTCTTTCTTGTGTTGGTACCCGTTTTTTTTTTAATTATAGATTTGAGAAAAATAAACTTTTGTAACAAAAAATCTGGCATTTAAAATTCCTTTGCCCTCCCCCTCTTTCTGAAGTTTACTTTTCTTGTGAGTTTGTTTTGTTTACAAATTACCCACATCTTAAATCCTTACAATTTTTTCCGTATAGTTTGAAGTCACTTTTATGGAAAATAATTTTGTGAAGACTTTCTGTTTTTATTTAGGAGAATTTTGTGAAGGAGTCACAATGTTTGCCTTGAGCAATTCCCTGGTTCTGTCAGTAGGTCATAAAAAGGATACTTCAATGTTAGTTGGGTGTAAATCTTGCAATATTTTTTCCTTTCAGCAATAGAACCTTTTATTTTTCATTTGTGTGACTTAGAAACAACGCCTTGATGCTGAACTACTCCGATGCTGTTTGTTGTATTTAATTTATTCTTTTTTTTTTTTTTTTAATGAAATGAATGAAAATTTTATATTTCAAAAGAAATTAATAATTCCTGTAGGAACGATATTTAACGATTTATCTGATGTGCTTGGCTGACATAAAGTGCCCAAAAGTGTTGTGAATTTAAACAACAGGATCAAACGGCATAACAAGGATTACACTATTAAATATCTCTCCATCCATAACATGCAAATAAAACACATTCTATTATCTCTCAGCTAGTTTAAAAATTAAAATATGAAAAAAGTTGTTGCATTGTTACTGGACAAGTATAAAAGTAAAAATAGGGTACTTGTGTTTATTTGGGCCAGGATATTTATTTATCCGAGCCAGGTAAAGAGATTTCCAAAAATGGTTGTCAATTGCCAGTTTTGTTTATCATTGTGAATTGTCCATATTGCTCAAAATGGTAATTTAATACAAAATATCGTTAAAAAGAATAAATAACATAAAATCAAACTGGAATAATACAAAACAGCAATTTAGTATGCATCTATTAAATACATAACATCAAAATGATGGCTTTTAGCAATAAATGATATTAACGATGGTAGTTTTATTTTGAGCGATTAATTATGCTCACCAGAATGAATATAATATATTATGTCTATATATGTATGTATATAGTATGCTATATCATATTATATAGTAATATGTATATAATATGTCTATATATGTATATATATAGTATGCTATATCATATTATCTAGTTATATGTATATAAATATTTCTGTCATCGCCTTTAATAGGGCAACTATATAATATGCACTTAAAATGAAAAAAAAGTATATAATAATAAGGGGTTACTATAATATTTTTGGCACAGTGAGTATGACCTGGACCGAATAATACACAAGTATCAAAAATAGTTTTTTTTTTCTTTAACCACCACCCCTAAAGCATTCAATATTTATAAAAATCATGTCTAATTTCAAGACTGCAAATCATGTTGGTCCAAAAAACTTGTTACAATACATGAATTTGGCATGACTCTAATTATTGAAAATTCACCGGTTTGATTTACACTTGATAAGAAAGCATGAATTGCCGAATTTATTTAAAAAAATTACACTTGCTCTATAATTTTTTTTTTTCAGATATGACAACAGGAAGGGGGAAAAAAGCATTTTAAAAACTATGTATTCAGAATCTTTAAATTGTTTTCTTAACTTATAATTTACTTAATATTAAGCTATTAATTGATAAAAGCAGATTTATAAAAATACATATTACTCATTATTTTTTATTTACATTTTATTTTCTACAATTAAGAGTTTTAAAATATTTTGTTGTTACTATTTCACAGCCAGTTGGCATATTTTGTTGGTGTGTTGTTTGGAGCATAATTAACTCTGTTGTTGTTGTAACTTGTAACTATAAAGAATGTTTGGTGATTTATCACCTGTGGCTAACTCAAAAATGCCGTAAAATTAATTTCTTATATTACAATAAAGTTTCTTAAAATATTATCGTCAGAAGCACACTTGTGTACATATTTTTTATAATTCTGGACTATCAAGAAGTGAGTAAAAAATCTATTACATAATTCTAGCTTGACATATTTACAAGTTAAATAAAATAGTGTAAAAAGATTAATAGTTAAATAAGTTAATAATTAAAAGACAAATTCACAGTTTAATGATAATACAGCTCACACTTCTTAAAAAAAATACAAATGAATTCTACTAAAGTAAACAGTGGATTTAACAAGAAAAAGATATTGAATTGGGTTCAGCAGTGACCCGGAGCTGAACAATTTTTGATGCTCCTGGATAAAATACTGTGGCTCCGGCAACTGCTCCAACTCGGCTCCGCGCTTTTGAGTTACAGATTTTAATTTACACATTTAATTTTTTGCTCGCAAATTCTTTCTTCCTTCTTTACCTTCATTAAAGATCTGACAAAATGCATTTTTCTTCTCATCAAACTTGAAATGCTTGTTCAGAAAATATGACATCTTTTATCTTTTACTTTTAAACTAGAAAGTTTGGTGGAATTTTAAACACAAAAATCTTAAAATTCTTCCACACTTTTCAAACAACCAAAATTGTACAACTACACTTGTAAACAACAGGCGGCCATATTTGTTTTCAAATAGTTTTGTCACTTAGCTCAAGTAGAAAGAAGAAGTGAAGTAGTGTTACTATGTTTTTGTGAGAAGTTTTCCACCTCTAATAAAACAAAAAGCTCAAAAAATGATATAATTAAAATACTGAATAACGATGTAATTAAAATATTTTAAGACTGAAAAAAAAAAAAAGATTTAAAGGAATATTAAAAACTAAAGGAGCGTGGGGCAGGGGAAAATTTAGAGCTCCAGCTCCAGGGAAAACACAGCTCCCGAGCGCTCCGGGTTGTGTTTTCCCTGTGCTCCAGCTCCAGGTCCCTGGGGTTCGGTGATATATATCGATGGATATATATCTTGATGTATACATGATATATATCTGATATTTATTTTCAAAATATCATGAAGTTTGATATTTTCATATATCTGACTGACACTAATTTTCAAAATATTGCATATGATATTTTCAGTCAAAACAAGTGTAAATGAATTTTTTAACTGTTATTGATTGTGTCATTCTGTAGTTAAGAACTTTTGCTTTGGCAGGCTGTTTTTAGCTTCTCCACCTTCTGTAAAAAAGTCTTTTCCAAGCTTTATATTTCAAGCTGAATTTTTAAATCTAGAATGTAGAACTGATAATTATGTGAGACAATATTTACTATAAAAGCTATTTAAAGATAAACTGTAAAATTTAGAGAAGTTATTTATAGCTTCATTAGAATCTTTTCTGCTTTTGGTTTTCTTTAGTTTAAGGCTGTTCTTAACTGCTCTGCTCAACAAGCGCAAAACATTTTGACATAGTTAAAAATTCATTTTTTAACGGAAACATATAAAATTGGAAAGCCTGGCCATGGAAATGATTTGGAATAGAACTGTTTTTCCATTTTTGGATCCATCCATTACCTATTGAGTTATAAGCAAATTCGATCACGTGACAAACCCATTTTTCACCCGCTCTTGAGTGCTCTTTCTCCCTTCGCATGGAAATTCGGTTCAAAACGCCCACTTTGACACTCATTTCTGAAAGATCTATTGCGTTTGCAAAAAAAAATGGAAAAAACAGCTCAATGACATAGTTTGTACATAACAACATGCTACAGTATATAAAATTCAAAATAATGCTAAAATCAATTAAGAGATGGCAGCACTGTACAACACTGGTATCATTCATACTTGGAAAAATATCTCACCTGCATCAGAAGAGAAAAATTTGCTAGAAGCAGGGCATAGCTTTTTTCTTTTTTTTTCATGAGGGAGGGGAGGGAGTGTATTCTAAACATTTTATGAATCTAAGGAGAAGAGGAATTAAAAGGTATTTCTTCATTCATTGGTTTTGTGAATAATGGAAAACATAATAATATAGTACTTTTGTATTTGCTTGTCTTCTAGATTATAAAAAGGAATTTTTTTTTAAATGTAAAAATAATATACTTCCTCTTCGAAGAAGAGGATGTCTTCGATCTAAAGAAACATGTTATGATAATTTAGATATCTATATATGTATTATTCTTATTTATAAAATACCATAATATGAAAATATTTTAAATGGTATGAAAAATAAATACTGTAATGAAAGAAATGTTTTAATTCTACATTCAAGGAAATTTTTCTAGAAGAGTATAGTCTTGTTTTAAAAAAATTCAGTTCTTATACTTAAAAATATGCAAAAAAGACTTTGCACTCCATCCATTTCTTTTTAAATTATTAAGAGTTGCAAAATTTAATTTCATTCTTCTTAGTTTTTTTAATTCATCAGTATGATCAATAGGTTAAGGCTTCCATCCTTTCATGCAAAGACACTCACAAGCTAATGTTAAACCTATGGGAAGATTCTTTAAAAAAATATTATTTACATTTCAATATATATATATATATATATATATATATATTGTCATCAGATAGCTGTAAATTTCTACATTCGATTTTTATTTTTTTAATTTTGCTTGCAGTTTTTTTTTTTTTTTTTTTTTTTTTTTTTTTTTATGAGGACATTTTTACGTTTAGAACAGGTTCCTAAAGTGAAAGAAAATTAATTAAAAAATCTGCAACCAAAAGTAAAAAATGGTGAATGCATGATATATTAATATATTGTACAGCCATTTATACATGTCTGCAAATTCTGAGCCAACATTTACATTCAGCGCAAAGTGGTATCCATCTAAAGGAAAAGAACAGAATATTTCTGTCAATGCCACATGCTTTTATAATTTGTTTTCACCTCCACATTATTTATAAATATTCTGTTCTATTTGAGTAGTCTAATAAAAAGATGCTTTAATTTTTTTTAATGCTTGCTTATATTAGCATGTTTTCTTAAACAATAATCGGTTAGCCAGGTGCCAGTGTTATATATGCATAATATATTATATGTGTGTATATATACAACATATGCATATATGTATATATAACACTGGCGCTGCGGCTAACCAAAAAATACCCAATAATCTAATTTTATATTAAAGTCTTTATTTTAATCTAAGCGATTGTTCTAATTTACATAATTGATAATTACTAAATCCCTTAAAAATTAATGTTTTGAATCAGAAAACATTAAATTGAATTTACTCTTACATTGCAGTACATAATAGAACATAAAAAAAAATTTAAGCAAAAAGTGACTTACTTTTCATAAAGATAGGCAATAAAGCAAAATATAGGTAATCTTCAGCAAAATAAAAAAGAAGCGTAGCTTCCACATCCATGCAGAATATAAAATGTGTTTTAGCCTGCAAGTTTGCATCCAAAGGACTAAAGATTATTTCTAACCTAATAGTCCCCCAGGCACATTCCAACGGGCCAACACAGAAGTAAGGAACCAACAAGCTGCAACTCTACTAGAAATTAGTTGACTTTGCTGCTTTCTGTACCGATCGTCAAAATGTTAGTGACAATAACTGATGCTGCTGATGAACAGATAATACTGCTTAACATCTATTCACACCATCCTTGTTGCATTTCTATCAACTGTAGCAGCTAAAGCAACTAGCAAATTAAAAGAGAAAATAATGTATACATGCATACATATAATATTTAAAAAATGAAAGACAAAATGTAATAAAACAAATATTTGATTCAAACGTTAAATGTTGATTTTTTGTTAAAGTACTACTCAAAATCAGACATGGGAAACTGAAAACAGCTGACTATATATGTATTTGTTAAAATAGTATAGGGTGTAACATTAACGAAAACCTCATAAAAGAATTTTATCCTAAGCAATGATTTAGTATAAAATTACACATGCTTTCACTTAGATTAGGCCTAAATTCCATCAACTGTCATGAGACTTTAAACTACATTTAAATACAAAAACAGTTATATTAATCCTTTAAAAGTTGATTGTCCGGTACAGATGTCATATTCGCCTCATATTGGCGCGATTTTTTTCGGTTGCCTATTTGGCGAAAACATCAACAGCATAAACAACATAATCCGGGTTACCACATCAAGCAAAATAACGACACTTTGGCATTGGCGTCAGAAAAAATTGCGCCAATATGGGACGAATATGACATCTGTACCGATTATCCTACCTGCACATACTTAAAATTGTTTTGGTGGACTTTAAAATCTTTCTGCAAAAGATTAAACTTATAAAACATACCTCTAATTATAAAAATGTTTGTCAACATAATTTTAATTTATGAAAGATTACCTTACCTCCATTAATTTTTTTCAATATTATTTGAAACATACCAGTTTATTTAGATACCTTATACAATGTGACAGTATTTTTATTTAGGTTTTTTTTTTCTTTTGCAAATAACATGCTTTAAAAACCCCTGCTTTCAATCTAAGTTTTAAAATTTTCCTAAAGATAAGCAAAGGCTTCACATTTAAATTTTTCTTTTTTTCTGCATTTATAATTATTAACAAAACAATAACACTACAAAGCAATCGAAGAATCAAAATTTAACAACCCTTGTTTATAATTTTAAGCTACTTTCTAATTGACCAATCAAAGTGTATAATTACAAATTCATTACAAATTCAATCGTATAACTTTCAGATTCATTAGCACACTTGGAGAATATCAAACAATTTCAATACAAAGTTAAGGGAGCATTAATTCTGATCAAAGTTACAGGATTTATGGGTAAACTCTAGTGGAATAAAACTTAAATGCCTATCATACTATGCCTACATACGAAAACATTGCTCAATTAACAACAAACCACACATGAAAATGCATACAAATTCTTAGAAATACCCAGACAAAAAAAAGCTATACATGATTTCAACTGATTTAAAATCTCATACAAAGTTATAATCCTTCATAGAATTTTCAGCATGAATCCAAGAATAAGAAGTAAGATGGCACATCTGTGGGGGAAATGCATTAAAAATAAAATAAAAAGTAGAACAGTCAGAGTTTTCTTTGTATGACAATGTTCACAAGTAAATCTCAGTAAATGGGTAAAGAGCAAACTCATTTGCAATTGAATCTTTCTTTCTTAAAAGAGAATAGGAGAATACAAAATACAGAGGCTTATTTATTTTAAAGTTTATAAGCTTTTCTACATCCTTGCATAAATATGCATAATCAAGCACTATTAACAAAACTGAATTGGAGCTTGCCTTTAACTAATTTTCCATTTAAAAACCGATATGAGCTACAGTAACAAATAATTCTTAACACAATTATTTTAAGTGAGCAAAGAGATATTTAATTCGAAATTGATTAGAAATAGTCTATCAAATAACCAATTATAATTAATGAAGCATGTAATTAAATTTAAGAAACAAATATTCATATAAAAAAAATACTTTTATTCTTTGTACTGTTAACTTTCAATAAAATTTTGAGAACAGAGTATTATATCTTCATTATTACCCGAAATAAAATCCATAAACGAACTATATAATTAGTATTTTAATTTTAATAAAATGCATCTGAATAATTACCAAAGACAGATAGATATGTATCCTTCTACAAAGGTGCAACATTTCAACAATCCTTACCGATTACTATTTGTTAAACGAAAACACATTAATAAGAGATGGTATATCCAACACAATTTAATAAAACGTACCATATTTCTCGAATCACAGAACATAGATTCTTGTTTGATGCAAAAACAAGAGTAATTCTAAATAAAAACACCGATGTGAAATATAAATATTATTTTTAATACCATATTAAACCACCGCCATATTTAGCGAAAATCTCTTTTCTAATTGGCTGAGCTTAGGTTAGCCATGCTTAGGATTGAACAGAGAGCATTCCTTCAAAATCACGTTCTAACGACCTAAAATCATGTGCTTAGGTAAAAAGTTAGCTAAGTTAGACCTTGGGTAGACCAGTGAAAACGCACCTTAAAAGCACGCTAATTTGATCGGCTTTAATTGAATTTTTTTGGAAGATTGAATTATAATTAAAAAAACAAAGGCGATCGCCCTATAAACGGGTTTCTATTCATTTCTCTTTGATTGGGGAATTTTACGGAAAAATCAGCTGCTGTTAAAAGATACAATGGCATTTCAAAATCATCTAATATAAAATGAATTAAGTAAACAGAGTCTTTGTCTCCCGGTATTTTTTAACAAAGCGAAAAGAAAGTCCTTTTAAATAAAACATTTTAAATATATCGTTTTTAATCTGACGTAATTTTCACCAAACTTTTCTTTCCCTTTTTAATATTCACGTGAAAATGCTTTTATTAGAAATGAAATATTATTTGCGCTGTCAAAGAAAAAAAAAAAAAAAAAATAGTTGAAAAGTTCATCTCAAAATATCAAGTAAATGTCTCGCGCTATTTTTAAATTTAAACTACTATTTTGCAATATTATTTTTTGTTCATTTTACGTAATAAGTGTAATGTGACGTAAATGTGATGTAATTTCTCCTATTTAAGACTTCTAACGCATGTTAATGAATTTATTACTTTACAATATCCTTTCTCTGTTAAAATTCACGTGTAATTATAGATGAAGTAATTTTCAATAAGTTCCTGCTTTTTATTCGTAATTATTTAATTCTAATTTGAAATTTTTTCTTTTCTGTTTATAATAGTCACGCGTAAATAAATTTTTAATTTGAAGCAAACATTATTGTTTCCGTTGTTTATACAGTTTGGCAACAGGTTAAATTAGTACAATTTTCTGAAATAAGTAAAAAAATATCTCTCGAAATGCTGAAAATTTGAATTTAAAATAGAAATGAAACCTCGAAAAATGAGTCAAATTAAAAAAAATAAATTATTTCTGCACACCGGGAAATTATAACGTATAAAATGATCTAAAAAGTATTAAATTCCGATGTATAGTTTTTGCTCCTATAAAACTTTTTTAATGGAACGATTTTGTCCAACTTTAGCATTAAATATCACTTAAAATAATTCTTCGATTTGAAAACTGTCTACATCAGCGTGTTTATCAAACATTTCTGTATAATACTACCAATTTTCATATTTGTGTATGCATTATTTTTCTTAATATTAACGAAGAAAGACCTCCGGTCACAAAAAATTCAAAACCGGCGGCGGCGGCGGCGGTGACAGCGGGAGTTACTTTTTTTTAGAATAGAGAGAGAGAGATAGGGGGCTTGGCCCCCTACAAGCTACGCTCGCCAACCCCCCGTTCAGACACTGCAGTCTCTAAAAGCACGCTAATTTGATCGGCTTTAATTGAATTTTTTTGGAAGATTGAATTATAATTAAAAAAACAAAGGCGATCGCCCTATAAACGGGTTTCTATTCATTTCTCTTTGATTGGGGAATTTTACGGAAAAATCAGCTGCTGTTAAAAGATACAATGGCATTTCAAAATCATCTAATATAAAATGAATTAAGTAAACAGAGTCTTTGTCTCCCGGTATTTTTTAACAAAGCGAAAAGAAAGTCCTTTTAAATAAAACATTTTAAATATATCGTTTTTAATCTGACGTAATTTTCACCAAACTTTTCTTTCCCTTTTTAATATTGACGTGAAAATGCTTTTATTAGAAATGAAATATTATTTGCGCTGTCAAAAAAAAAAAAAAAAAATAGTTGAAAAGTTCATCTCAAAATATCAAGTAAATGTCTCGCGCTATTTTTAAATTTAAACTACTATTTTGCAATATTATTTTTTGTTCATTTTACGTAATAAGTGTAATGTGACGTAAATGTGATGTAATTTCTCCTATTTAAGACTTCTAACGCATGTTAATGAATTTATTACTTTACAATATCCTTTCTCTGTTAAAATTCACGTGTAATTATAGATGAAGTAATTTTCAATAAGTTCCTGCTTTTTATACGTAATTATTTAATTCTAATTTGAAAGTTTTTCTTTTCTGTTTATAATAGTCACGCGTAAATAAATTTTTAATTTGAAGCAAACATTATTGTTTCCGTTGTTTATACAGTTTGGCAACAGGTTAAATTAGTACAATTTTCTGAAATAAGTAAAAAAATATCTCTCGAAATGTTGAAAATTTGAATTTAAAATAGAAATGAAACCTCGAAAAATGAGTCAAATTAAAAAAATAAATTATTTCTGCACACCGGGAAATTATAACGTATAAAATGATCTAAAAAGTATTAAATTCCGATGTATAGTTTTTGCTCCTATAAAACTTTTTTAATGGAACGATTTTGTCCAACTTTAGCATTAAATATCTCTTAAAATAATTCTTCGATTTGAAAACTGTCTACATCAGCGTGTTTATCAAACATTTCTGTATAATACTACCAATTTTCATATTTTTGTATGCATTATTTTTCTTAATATTAACGAAGAAAGACCTCCGGTCACGAAAAATTCAAAACCGGCGGCGGCGGCGGTGACAGCGGGGGTTACTTTTTTTTAGAATAGAGAGATTTTATCAAATATATTCGTTAGAAATTTCGTAAAGAGTTTATTTTAATTTATTTTAGGCCGATACATAATACCTATTATTTATTTAAGTCAAATTTAATTGTTTAACTAGTTTAAGTAATAAATTATTTTTTTTTATCTAATTTATTTTTTACAACTATAATGTTTTAGAGAATTTTTCGAAATTGTCGCGCACTATTTATTTTTTAATATACTATTATTTAAAAAAAAAAAAATTTTTTTTTTTTTAGTAAGAAATAAGAGAAAAATAAATAGAAAAAATGTAATTTATTATTTAGAAGTGATTTTTTACGTTTTCATTATTTTATTCATTTTGTGTAATATATTTTTGTAAGATTAATATTTTTTATGGCACATTTACCAATGAAATAATAATAGAGAATAATAATAATAACAGGGAAGTGCGAGAAGTGTTGCGCGTCGTTTTTGGCGAGAGTGGTATCGTTGGAAATATCTCGTAGTGGGAAGTAAAAAAGTCAATGGAACTACCCGTCGCAAATCAGCCATTTTCGAGATATGGGGCATTCTCACAATCTTTTGACTTTCAGGAATAAAAATCTGGTGAAATTAAACCTGCTAAAATAACATTTTAATCTGATAGGCGAATGCCTTAATGATTCAAAATAAAGAGAAAAAAAATTCCTGCCGGCCTGGCCTACAGGCGGAGGTGATTTCGAAGTTAAGTATACTAATTTCACCAACACAAAAACTAAATCATGATTATAGATAAACCCACTTTAACAATTTTATCTGGTCACTTTTGACGAGTTTTTATTTCATTTTTATATAATAGCTGGTTTTATCAGAATCATGTTAAGGCGGTGTTTAAAAAAAAAAAAAATACTTTTCCATGCTCAACAACTCGAAATTTTCTGGCACATTTTCAGATTCATTTTTAATAGAAAAAATATGAAACTTGCTGACGTGATTTTTGAAAAGATTTATAAGCGACCTGTGTTTTTATTTTTCGTTCAATTAATTAAAACTTGATTTATAAACAATTATTTTCTCAGTAGGACCATATTTTTTGTTTCTAACAAAATCGCTTCGGGAAATTCTGTTCAAAGCGCCCATTTTGACATCATTTTTTGAAATATATTCTGCCTCTATCAAAAAATCGATCATTACGGTAAATTATATAGTTTCTGAATAAGAGAATCTACCAATTGGATGCGTCTGAGAGCAAAAATGAATTTAAAAATGAGTAAGAAAATAAGCAGTTTGGATTTGAATACACTCTTAATAAGATGATTTTTTTCTTCAACCCCTATGTATTTTTAATTTGTTTTTGCTGTAAGAATTGGTCTTATCAAAACTTGTCTATATAAATGTTGAAGACAATATTAAGAAAACATATGATAAATTCATGGGGATTTTACATCTTGTGAATTGACAGAGTTATGGAAATGTTTCCTCTTCAACCCCCCTTTTCTTTTCGTTTTTAATTTTTTTTTTTTTTTTTTTTTTTTTTTGCAGTACGAATTGGTCCTATCAAAAACTTGTGAGTATAAAAGTTGTAGATAACATTAAGGAGTTGTATAATAAAATTAATTAGATTTTATATCTTGAGAATTGACGAAGTTAGGAATTTTTTTCTCCCAAAAACCCTATTTTTTGCACCCCTTGAGCCCATTTTTAATTTTATCACAAATCTGTGCTACATAAATTTTTGGCCCTATTTTTAGAAGTAATAAAAACTTTAAACTGATTTGATATGTACAAAAATTAAGAAGTTATGGAGTTTTTTTTCGGTTTTCATAAAACCCCGACCTATTTCCATCCCCTTTGTCTGATTTTGCCCATTAACGAACTTGACCGAGATTTTATGCCCCTTGATTTTATGTATCAGTTTGGAAGAGATTTGTACAGAATTGTTAAAGTTATCGTGTCCAGAAGAAAGTAATATATATATATATGTTACAATATTAGATCTATCTCCGCGATTTCATTGTACTATCCTAAATTACTTATCTATATTCACTAAATTCTTATTCTTAAATAATCTCTATCATTAATTCTGTTAAATTCCCTTTAATTTAATGTTTCGCTTGCCTAATTCACTTAATTATTACACTTTTGGTATTCTTAAATTAAATGTTCCATTTCCGATCTTTCGCATTTTAGAATGTTCTTTGGTAGCCATTTTTATTTTTAATCCAGCCGAGTTTCCTTCCCGCGATTTATTCCGGTGTTCCTTTTTGCTTTATTATCCCTCCAACAGCAATCATCGGTATAGATCAATCTCCTATATTATAACATATATATATATATATATATATATATATATATATATATATGTATATAGATAGATAGATAGATAAAGTTTTTTACTGAGGGTGGTTTTGGGCTCTAGGGGTCATGATCGGTGTAGATCTGCAAAAAAATTTTTAGAAATTCCAACATAGGGCAGAATGTAATAGGTAGTATTTCACGCGAAATCTACTTAAAATGGTCAGCAACGAATTTTTTTTTTATTTAACTGGGATTTAAGTTAAATTTGCGAATTTAATTTTTCTTACCATTTTACCACTTAAATTTTTTATTTTCTTCTAAATTTTTACTTATAATGAATTGCATAGTGCCCTCAGGACATTCGAATAAGAAATAATAACAAGTAATATTTTTAGTACAAAATTTTGGTATAACATTGTCTTAAAGTGGTGTTAAAGAAGGGACGGTAAGGTAAAAAAAGGGGAAGGTCTAGGAAAAAAAGGGACAGCAAGGGGGGAAAAAAAGGATGGTAAGGCTGGGACGGTAATGAAAATTACCACCTATTTTTAGGCAAATTATGTTAAGACTAAGTGATAGCCACAATGTTCGTTGATTTTTAGAAACAGTTATTTACATTGGATTAAATTAAATATATATATATATTAATTTACCTTGAAAAGTGCAGGAGGTATCGTCTCTCGGGACGATAAGATTACCAATAAAGCCATACGATGCTTGAAATTGATATTTAAATGCTGATTTAAATTCTGCAGTAAATTTCCTGCCAAAAATTTTAGACATTCTTTCTCTAGCATACTTCTGCATGGGACAAAACTTGAAAAAAAAATTGTGGCTGCATCTGAAGTGATTTTCTGTATAATTTTAGAAAAGGGACGGTAAGGAATCTAAAACCCAGGGACAGAGTTTTAAAAAAATAATAACAACCGTATAAATGTGTGCAGGTTAATTTTTTGTTACATATTTATATAAAACAAAATAGTCCCAGTTTCGGAAAAAAATTACATCGAATTACTTTTATTGAAACGATTTTATACAGACAGCTAGCTCCAAACTTAAAAATCAGCATCCGGAACACGGGACGGAGTTTCCTGGATATTTGGATCCCCAACATTGTCTAAAACTTTTTTATCTCGTTAATATTGTTATATAGTCATGCAATGGGGTGTTCCCCAATATATGGAAGAAGAAAAAAAAAAAAAAAAAAAAAAAAAAACACAATAATATGTAATAAAATGAAAAATATTATTCAGGGACTTAAAAGTCAAAAGATTGTGAGAATGCCCCCTATCTGACAATTTATGTCACGCAATTTGCTTATATTCATTATAATACATTTATGCTGTAACATTTGTTATGTCGTCAAATTTACAAATTTTGCTCTTAAATGGCATCCTGCACGCTTCTATATAGAAAACCATAACCACCGGGGAACACTACAACTGTCCAGCATCAACAAACGCACACACACACACAGCACACGAAACAATACATTTACAAGGCTACCATTGGGGACTATTTTTTTTTTTTATTATTCATCTCGCACCACTTTCTCAAATAAAAATCTTTCGGATGTACTTTGACAACATGTGCAACAGAAGTGTACTACGAAATTTACTTTTTCAAAAATAGTGGTGCGAATAGAATATAAAAACAAGTAATATAAAAATTTTGTTTTAAAAGTCAATTCCTACTTAAGTCATCAAAGAAAAATTTAATATAATCCCCTTAAGTTAATATTAGTTTTTGTTGCATTAAAATATCTCAATTTGTTGATTTTCTATAAGCAAGTAGGTTTACAATGGAAGTCTATGGGAATTTGGCGAAATATTAGAGATATCGCCAAGTTGGCGACAAACTTGGCGGTATTTGGTGACAGAACAGGGTCCCCCCTATGGTAACCCCCTTATATGTAGATATGAAGATGCATTAAATGCTTCAATAACCAGTGTATGCCATTTTGTCCGCCATGTAAAACTAAAATTAATTAATTAAAATTTAATGAATGAATTAATATTTGAAAAAACTGTAGTAACATCAATTGTCATCCAGTACAAGTTTAAAAAAATTTATTTCAACTTGATAGGATGAATAATGAGTATTTTATTAACGATTGAAAATTTGAACAAGATATATATATAAATAAATAAATATATGGAGAGTGTGAACTAATAGTAGGAATTGAATAAGCGCTCGTGGCAGCCATGCATTTACAGGCATTAATTTCTCTTCTTTTTTTTTCAAGTTTTTTTTTCTTCTAAACATTAAGTATCATAATTAAGTTAACAGGAAGTCATTTAACAGCAAATATTATAAATTTAACGATATGACAAATGTAACATTGAAATAAATAAACAAATTGCGTGACATAAATTGTCGGATATCTCGAAAACGGCTGATTGGCGACCGGTAGTTTTTGACATTGAGTTTTTTATTTTTCATGACGAGATCTTTCCAACAATACCACTCTCGTCCAAATCGGCGCGTAACACTCCTTCCACTTCCCTAATAAGTAAACAATTTGGAAAACACATAACAAATTTGAAAGCCCAATTTCAGGAATAACCAACAATAGTTGGGGGGGGGGGGGGATCTAATTTATTTTGTGCAAGCTTGCATATGATTTATAGATTTGTATGTATACTACATAGTATGTTAAAATTTAGATCAGTTTGGAAACGTATAGCAAAGTTGTAAATTTCCATTCAGCAATTTCCGTCAATAAACGGAAATGTGCTCGATATATTTTGTAATGCTCTGTATAAGATAAACAGAATTTATACACACCAAGTAATAGGCAAAAGAAATAGTTTAATTTTAAAACGAATACGACAATTTAAAACGCGCTTCCAACAATTTTTGTTAATAGATAGTAAGTTAACCGAATTATTTTGTGTGACCGTGTAAATGAACGGCGAGCGCTATGCACAACTTATTCTATAGTAAGCCTCTTGTAGTGTACCTCAGTGATATATATATGTATTTTATATATAATATATGTATATATATATACTGTAAAAGCACTTATTTTCGCGATTTTCGCGAACCCGTCGTAATCGCGAAAATTTAAGCCTCGCGAAATATATGTAATATTTCCACCTCAAATAATAATAAAAAATCAAATTTTTCCCTTATCCAAAATTAAATGATTACAGTTACTTAAATAAGAAATAAGTACAAAAATTTCTTGAATACTTACAACTACTTCTTGAATAAAAACAATAATACAACTAATAGAATGCAGCTCATTCACTTACAATATTTATACCAGCAGCTCCTTTGAAGCCATTCATTTTTAGAGCGATGGGAAGAGGAGAGGAGGGAGGGCGAAGAACTTTTCGGACAAAAGGAAATTTCTTAAATTGCCTTAATGCAAAAGGGGTTCTATTTAGGTAGTTTCGAAAAATTTCAATTTTCGGTTCAGTTCATATAAAATTCGCAAAATTTTCAGCTCGCGAAATCCCGATATCTTCATTTTCGCGAAAATTACGGCTCGCAAAAATAAGTGCTTTTACAGTATATATATATATATCAGTTACAGTTATATAACTTATATATATATATATATATATATCAGTTTTGAAATAGTGTAACATCATTAAGAGATCTCAGAACTCTTAAAATCGGAAAAAAAGAAGACCATTTTCAACATTTAATATCTTAAAATGTATATGATTTTAAAACACAATTTTTATTATTAAAATTAATTTTTTTAATTAATTTTTTAAGCTTAATTTTTTTTTTCTTCAAATCTTTCACTATCTCGCGTAGGCGATTAAGAAAGATAAATCACTTTGCACTTAAAATAATATAAATAGCTCATCATGTGATTCCAGCTTGTATTTCATGACGAAATTAAAACATTCATCAATCAATAAATAAATAAAACGATAAAATATAAATAAAACACTAACTTGAGGCAATGTAATCGAATTGTGCGCCAATTCCACTGAAATGAACAGAATGAAAAAGGCTGATTGTAAATAGCGATCTTTGGCGATTTCTTCGGCTGTTGACATGATGCCAATATAAAAAATATCGCTTTTAATACTTTCAAAACTTTATTTGAACGTATTATTGCTATTTTTCATAAAAATATGATTTTTAGTATTGTTATTGGGCATTCAATAAAATATATTAAATGTAAAAAAAATCTATTTAAAAAGAAAGCAGACCCGTGTGAAGCTTTCTCACCGCGATCTTTGAGATTATTTGCTCATACTTTTTTTTTTATATAAATTTATGATTAACTGCAATTCTTCTTTATCAAACAACGCGTTTTAACGATAAACAGCCGCCCTTGACGACCAGTTTGGTCTCCCTTAAAATAATGTATGTTTGGGAAAGCATAGTAACATTGTGTCATGTTACTTTTATTCATAATTTAATGTACTTGGATTCCCTTAAATATAATTAATATAATCCCTTAAGCTAATATTAGTTTTTGTTGCATTAAAATATCTCAATTTGTTGATTTTCTGTAAGCAAGTAAACCCTATTGGTCTACAATGGAAGCCTATGGGAATTTGGCGAAATATTAGAGATATTGCCAATTTGGCGTCACTTTTGGCGACCAATTTTCGTCGCCAAATTTGTCGATATATCGCCACGTTAGCGACATACTTGGCGGCATTTGGCGACAGAACATGCTCCCCCCCCCTATGGTAACCCCGTCTCTTATAGGTATGGAGATGCATTAAATACTGTTCAATAACCAATGAGATGCATTTCATTCGAGCTTTGCCATTAAACAATTAACAAATAATCCTGATTTCTGTGCCACGTATGATAGCGTAATATATATATGTAGATAATTATACTATGTCAAAATCCGCTTGCAGAACCTTTCGAAAAATACCCTATTCATCGCTGTGGCTTTAGTATATGGGGCATTTTCACAATCTTTTGACTTTCATGTCCCTGAATAATAATTTTTTATTTAATACACTTTTTTTTTTGTGTGTGTGTGTGGTTTTTTTTTTTTTTTTTCATATACTGGGGAACATCCCATTGCATGATTGCATAACAATATGAACGAGATAAATAAGTTTTGGACGATGTTGGGGGTCCAAATACCAGGAAAACACATCTACCGTCCCGTGTCCCTGATGCTGATTTTAGGTAGCTTTCTTTACAAAAAAGCTACCTATTGCAGCCGTTCGGAGGAAAGCGATTTCAAAAAATTTTGGTATATTTTCATCGATCATGACCCCCAGACCCCGAAACCACCCTCCGTTCAAAATTGATATATATATATATATATATATATATATATATATCTGACCTATGTCACACTGTAACTCCCGTAATTATGAACCGATTTCGATGTAATTCGGTGTGTACATAGTACATACCAATGTCTCGACCGAGTTCGTTGGTCAGCTTCATCCGCCGTTTTGTTTCAAAATGGCGGCCATTTAAAATTTTTAAAAAAATTTAAAACTTGAAATGTGGTACCAAAAAATTAAAAATGGAAAAATATTTTTTTCTTATGTATTTGATCTTTATACAAAGATTCCGGAGCAGTTTTTGTTTCGTCTATATCTTAAAAAATGGCTGAGTTATAGCATTTTGAATTTTTAGCGTGGCTGACATTTTGAAACGTCCTAAATTTTGTCACGCCATAAAAGGCGTATTTATGAACCGATTTGGATGTAATTCGGTGTGTACATAGTACATACCAATCTCTCGACCGAGTTCGTTGACCAGCTTCATCCGCCATTTTGTTTCAAAATGGCGGCCATTTAACATTTTTTTAAAAATTTAAAATTTGAAATGTGGTACCAAAAAATTGAAAATGGAAAAATATTTTTTTCTTATGTATTTGACCTTTATACAAAGATTTCGGAGCAGTTTTTGTTTCGTCTATATCTTAAAAAATGGCTGAGTTATAGCATTTTGAATTTCTAGCGTGGCTGACATTTTGAAACGTCCTGAATTTTGTCACGCGATAAAAGGCGTATTTATGAACCGATTTGGATGTAACTTCGTTTAAATATAGTACATACCAATGTCTCGACCGGGTTCGTTGGCCAGCTTCACCCGCCATCTTGTTTAAAAATGGCGGCCATTTAAATTTTTAAGAAAAATTTAAATTTGAAATGTGGTACCAAAAATTTAAAATTGAAAAAATATTTTCTTCTTATGTGTTTAACCTGGATAAAAAGATTCGGGAGCAGTTTTTGTTTCGTCTATATCTTAAGAAATGGTTGAGTTATAGCATTTTGAATTTCTAGCGTGGCTGACATTTTGAAACGTCCTGATTTTTCTCACGGAATAACAGACGTATTTATGAACCGACTTGGATGTACCTTGGTGTGTACATAGTACATACAAATATCTCGACCGAGTTCGTTGGCCAGCTTCATCCGCCATCTTGTTTCAAAATGGCGGCCATTTAAAAAAATTAAAAAATAAAAAAATTTAAATGAGTTACCAAAAAATTGGAAAATGAAAAAGATTTTTTTTGTATGTGTTTGACCTTAATACAAAGATTCCGGAACAGTTTTTCTTTCGTCTATATCTAAAAAAAAATGGCTGAGTAATAGCATTTTGAATTTCTCTTGTGGCTGACATTTTAAAACGACCTGATTTTTGTCACGCGATAACAGGCGTATTTATGAACCTATTTGGATGTAACTTGGTCTGTACATAGTACATACCAATGTCTCGACCGAGTTCGTTGGCCAGCTTCATTCGCCATCTTGTTTCAAAAGGGTTGCCATTTAAAAAAAATTAAATTTAAAATTCAAAATGAGGTATTAAAAAATTGGAAAAAGAAAAAGATTTTTTTTATGTGTTTGGCCTTGATACAAAGATTCCGGAGCAGTTTTTGTTTCTGAAAATTTGTTCTTTTGTTGATATCTTAAAAAATGGTTGATTTATAGCACTTTGAATTTCTAGCATGGCTAACATTTTGAAACGATCTTGTATTTGCCACGCGATAACACACGTATTCGCCTGTTTCGATGTAAGAAGGCATATGGATAGTATACATCAACACCTCGACCAAGTTCGCTGGCCAGATTCATCAGCCATCTTGTTTCAAAATGGCGGCCATTAAATTAAAAAATATATATATATTTAAAGTGAGGTGTAAAAAGAAAATAGAAATTGAAAAAGGTTTCTTTCTTAAGTATTTGATCTTGATATAAGGATTCAGGAGCATTTTTTGTTTGTCTTTACCTTAAAAAATGGCTCAGATATAGCAGTTTCAATTTCTATTGTGGGTGACATTTTGAAAAATCTGATTTTTTGCACGCGACAGCACTCCTATATATTAACCGATTCCGATGTGAGTGAGCATGTGCACAGCAATTACTAAGGTCTCGACCAAGTTCACTGCTTAGCCTCATCCACCATGTTGTCTTAAAATGACAGGCACTTTAAGAAATCGCCGAATTTGGCAGCCAAATATAAGTTACTTTAAAGAAAAGCAGCTTGGATAAAGCTGACTAATTTCGCGAAATTCTCATTCATTATATTGATAAAAATTAGTATTGAATCTCCTATATTCGGTTTCCACTAAATTGAGCTTCGTGTGTTTGAATAATATAAGTTGGCTTTTTTAAAATAAGGAATATGAAAGCTACCTCTTCCTCCCGGCACTGGCCGGAAGGACTTTTTAAGTTTGGAGCTGTCTGTATAAAAATGTTTCAATAAAAATAATTTGATGTAATTTTTTTCTGAAACTGGAACTATTGTTTTATATAAATGTGTAGCAAAAATTAACCTGCACACATTTTTAAATGTTATTATTTTTAAAACTTTGTCCCTGGGTTTTAGATTCCTTACCATCCCTCTTCTAAAATTACACAGAAAATCATTTCAGATGCAGCCACAGAATTTTTTTCAAGTTTTTTCTCATACAGAAGTATACTAGTGAAATAATGTCTAAAATTCCTTGGCAACTTGCAGAAGTATGCTAGAGAAATAATGTCTAAAATTCCTTGGCAGGAAATTTACTGTAGAATTTAAATCAGCATTTAAATATCAATTTCAAGCATCGTGTCTTTATTTGTAGTCTCACGTCCCCAAGATTTATTCCTGCACTTTTCGAGGTAAATAAAAAAAAAAAAAAAAAAAAAAAAAAAATATATATATATATATATAATCCAATTAACAACTGTTTCTAAAAATCAATGAACATTGTGGCTATCACTTAGTCATAACATGGTTTTTCTAAAAATAGGTGGTAATTTTCCTTACCGTTCCATCCTTACAGTCCCCTTTTTTACCATTTCGTACCTTTTTTCCAAATACCATTCCCCTTTTTTACCTTACCGTCCCTTCTTTAACACCCCTTTAAGACAATGTTATACAAAAATTCTGCATTAAAAGTACTACATTGTTATTATTTCTTATTTGAATGTCCTGTGGGTACTATGCAAATTCATTATAAGTAAAAATTTAGAAGAAAATAGAAAGTTATAGGGGTAAAATGGTAAGGAAAATTAAACTCGCAAGTTTAACTTAAACCTCAGTTAAATAAAAAATTTTTTGCTGCTGACTCTTTTTTCTTTATTTTGAATCATTAAGGCATTCGTCTATCAGATTAAAATGTTATTTTAGCAAGTTTAATTTTGCCAGATTTTTTCCCCCAAAAGTCAAAAGATTGTGAGAATGCCCCATATAAAGAGAAAAGAGGATACTAACATCAGAAATAATATGTATGATAGTTAACCCGGGTTTTATTCCCTTGTTATAATAACTTCCTAAACTCGCTCTTACAAGGAAGGACTTCATAAGAGGCTACTTCAGTCAAGCGAAAAGACGCGTTCGCTAATGTTAATCCTATGGAAGAAATTTATGAAGATATCTCGGTTGCATTGCAATATTTTAAAGTGATTTTTCTTTCATTGTATAGCTGAGGTCGATATGTACAAAGGCCGTTTTTTACTTTTTCGATTTTGTTTACAGCTATTTTTAATGAGGACACTTTCACTTTCGGAACCGGTTTCGAAAGTGAAAGCATCCTCTTGAAAAAAAAAAATCTGCAAATAAAATCGAAAAAGTAAGAAACGGCCTTTGTGCAGATCGATCTCATCTAATCCAATCAGGGCCTGACTAGCAAGTTTCTGTGCCCAGGGCACTTTCAATTTTTCGTGCCCCCTTAGACTGATTTATTTACAAATACTAGTTTTTTTACATATTACACATTTATTCAAAAAGTGACAACTTAAAAAAATTGAGTTTTCTGGAAAATTGAAAAATGGTTCTTGGTATAAAAAATATATATATATATATATATATTTTTTGTCTATTATTTATTGAAATATGCTTTTAATCATATATTGATATATTTTTGTCATTTCATCGTATTAACATATTAAATTTCACATTTTTCTCAATTATGATTTTTTTAATGGAAATTTAGATGGAATTCTGAAAAATTTTGTGCCCCTCAGAAATTTCGTGCCCAGGGCATGGGCCCCGGGTGCCCTTGCGATAGTCAGGGCCTGAATCCAATGCAAAAAAAAAATCATTAAGAATTATTGAAATGCAATCGAGATATCTTTATAAATTTCTTCCATAGGATTAGCATTAGCGAACGGGTCTTTTCGCTTGACTGAAGTAGCCTCTTAAGGCTGCTAGTCACTCAGCTTCCGAATTCCCTCGCTAATGCTAAGTCTATGGGCGTAGAATGCATTAGTATACTTAAAATATCTCCTCGGGAAATCCATATTTGTTATTCCTTTTTTGTGTTTTCTTCTTAAAGGATGTCTTTTTTTTTTCTTAGTTTTCAAAATATTTCTAAAATCTAGGCTTAATTTAATATTTTATGTGTTAAAAGCTGACGAACTGTGAGTAAGATTTTAATACTTCATATAAAATTAAATCTATATTTTAAAAATATTTTGAGAACTAAAAAAAAAAAAAAGAGACATCCTTTAAGAAGAGTACACAGAAAAAAATGAGTTAAAAATATGGATTTCACGAGCGGATATTTCAAAATACGAAAGCATCAAGCGCCAATAGACTTAACATTACTGAGGGGAATTCGGAAGCTGTGTGGAAACTCCCGATAAAGCTGGACATCTAACATCTAACAATGAAAATTTGTCTGTCTGTAATGCTATACAAATCCACAGTTTGGAAGCCAGAATTATGAAATGTTATGTACAGTCGTGGAAAAAAAAAAAAAGGAAACACCCCCCACTAACTCCTCAACAAATTATCGTAGAAGAAAGTTACTGGTATCGAACGTTTGGAAATAAAGTCTACTTTTAAATGATACAGATAAAATTTCCTTAGGGGGCCATCTACATATTAAAACGAACCATAACTTTGTTTTTTTTCAATAGCAGTACACAATTAGGACAGCATAAATGAAATCTACACCCTTCAATTAGCCTAAAAACAAATTTTTATGCAATTCGTACCACAAGTTTCTCAGAAATTAATTATTTTAAAACGAGCGTATTTTAAGGGCTGTATCCAGATTGAAGTTCGTAACTCGATTGTTAACCGAGAGAGCCCGCATCTTGATCAAGGCACCTTAAGAAGTCAATGAAGCCTGCTACATTACAGGACAGCAGAAGAAATTTCAAAGTATCTAGTCACTTCTATCGTAGACGGCCCCTTAAACCATCCTTTTGCCGTTTTTTAAGCATAATTAGAAAACTACTTGGAAGAAAAATGTGAGATTTCGGATTTCCATAAAGCAGGACTTAATAAATCTAACTCCATCAAAAAAAATTGTAGGTTGTAATTCATAATTTTTTCGAATATTAATTTCATAATTCATATCATAAAATTATAAAAATTGCAAATTCAGCGTATTTATGTTTGGGTATATTACTATTATTTCTACACAAAAAAATAGCACATTAGGAGCATAATTTCTGGAGATATAAATAAAAATATGAAAATGTAATTTAACATTAGAAGCACTAAATTTTGAATGTTTATAATTGAAAAACTTATGAATCAAATGACTTGAAGTTCGGTGTCTAGGCATAGTTTGAACCGAAGATTTGAAATATATCGTTAAAATTGGGTATTGTCATGGAAAAAAATGAAGTTTGGATTTGTTTTAATATGTAGATGGCCCCTTAAGCATATTTTATATACATCATTTAAAAGTAGACATTATTTCCAATCGTTCGGTACCAGTAACTTTCTTCTACGATAATTTGTTGAGGAGTTAGTAGGGGGTGTTTACTTTTTTTTTCCCACGACTGTACATGTGTATTAAAACACGGCCGAGGCAACTAAAGCAATCCGGAATCGAAATAATTTATAGTTAACTTTTAATTAATAAAAAACCACCAATTTTTCAGCAATTTCCTATCAAATTTAAACATTTTTCGTTATAGCAGCTGCCAACAATTAAAAATTCACATTAAAATTCTTACTACAACAATTACCTTTCTATTGCAAGACGCATTGCATATTACGTACGCCACGCTGCAATACTAAAAAGCTGTAGATACGAAGCTATTACGATAATTATTTTACCTCAAATGCAAATAATTAGAGATTATTTAATTGCGCTTAATTATTACAATTTTTTAAAAATAAAGAAACACATTTTATCACAAACATCAAGAAAATTTTTTATTCTATTTATTCCCTTGTTCCAAAGATATCGTTTTATCGTTTGCTGCCATAGTAACATGATAAATTAAATTTCATTAAAAAAAAGGGGCACTGTAGTAGAAAAATATTTTACTCAATCGAATAGTTATTTTTAATTTTGGTTTTAGAATTAAATTCATGAACTCCCGTGCATAGAACGGGTAAACAGCTAGTATTCCATATATCCAGCTTTGCTTCCCGATCACGAAATCCCATGTTATCCTATAGGAAAAAATTTAAACGCGCGATTACTCATTACCCAATATAATTATTAAAATACTGTTTTCATCATGAGATAGTAGATGTCAGATGTCGACGTTGTGCGTTTTTAAAAATTGTCTACTTAAATTTTAAGTATTTCTAAAAAGATATCAAATTTCATCAAGTGGAAATTCCAAAGCTTATAGGGTTTTTTTTTTTTTTTTTTTAATACTTAAAATTAATTACAAGGACTATGGATTTTGTATAAAACTATTTTTTGCAAATTTTACTTCTTCGTATATATAAAAAATCTCACGATTAAGCAGAAAGCGAAGAAAAAATTTAACAAATAGTTGTATTTATAATCCGTAAACCTTGGCACCTATAATAATAATTCATGCTTTTTTTTTAAACCTTAAAAAGAGGAACTGCGTGAAGCAATAAAAAAGTAGTTCATAAAAACACATTTTCTACATAAGTTAAATCAAGTTTTTCTTTTAAAAAGTTTCTAATGAATACTAATTAATAAGAAGGAACGCGAAACTTACCATGAAATATTTTTCTAATTTAAGTTGGCCGCAGAAATTTCAACCTAATCAAGCTTTTTAATATTAAAAAAGTAGTTTGGTGTTAGAAAATTAAAAAGATATTTTTTCATTCCTTTTTTTTATGCCAGGCCCGGTTTTTTATGTAATTTTTTTTTTTAAATTCTTCATATAAGATGTATTTTTGAATGGACTGCATAAAAAGGAAGAGATTTTAAATATTTTTAAATGAGTTGCAATTCAATTATAATTCAAATGTATACATCCAAATTTTGTTTTATACACACCAGAGGAGCCTATAAGAGTTATGCATTGGGTCGGGTTACCCACTTTTAACCGCACCTGACCCGACTCCCGGCCGGGTTCGAGTCCTGTTAACCTCTACTTTTTTGCTACCGGTCAGATTGGCTTTCATTGTTTCTGGTTGGGTTTTGACTCTTGCTGGTCGGGTTAGGGTTGACCCGATTTTTCAAAAGAATGTCCAAAATATTTTTTCAGGTTAAAAATCTATGTACAATAAGACCTCCGTAACGCACACTCCCGAAAAGCGGACACTTGTATTTAGCGAACACTTTTTCAATTCGTAACTATAGTTGGGGCACGTTTAACTTGTCAATGGGTACTATGCTACGCCAGCCTTTTTACTAACTTTGGCGTTGTAGGATCGCCGGATTTGGCTGTTTATCGTTGTTTGGGGGAATAAATTTGAGCGAATTCATGTTACCAATTCTTTTGTTTTTTCAAGTTCCACGCAGATTGTTCCGTATTCCTAAAAGAATTTCGATTCCATTGTTTTAGCCTAATGTACTAAATTTTGTCATCTGTGATTTCTGAATTTTTAGCGATTCTTATGCGATTCTTTTTCGTTTTTGTTTTTCGCGGCGATTATCTACATTATTAAAAATATACCCAATTGTTAACTTTTAGTCCAATACAATTTTATCCTTTTTTTCAATGAAGTTTATTTGGAATTCGAGTACAGCAATTTTTGTCGGTTTTTTTTTTTTTGGGGGGGGGGGGGGGAGGGGGGGTTTGCGCAACGATTTCTCAACATTCGCAAATTGAATCTATGGGTCGATCCAGGCAAAATTTGGGGCCAATTTAGGGCCCTTTCACAAAAATCTATTTAATAAAATGGGCCCCTTCACAAAAATAAATTTAATAAAATGGGCCCCTTCACAAAAATAAATTTAATAAACTGGGCCTCTTCACAAAAATGAATTTAATAAAATGGGCCTCTTCCCAAAAATGAACTTAATAAAACAGGCCTCTTCACAAAAATGAATTTAATAAAACAGGCCCCTTCACAAAATTCCTTTTAATAAAATAGGCCAGGCCCCTTTCGTACTAATCTTTTTCATAAAAACTGTTTTAAAATATGTAATGTGTAAATAAAACCAGGTCACGAAAAGCAAAAACTTTTTAGCAAGGGGATTTAAAGAAGTTTTTGTTAATAAATTCTTGGTTCGAATTTGAGTAACTGGATTTCAACTTTCATTACAAAATGGTATTTTTCACAAAAATATTATAAAATTCACAAAAATAACTTTTACTTTTCACAAAATGGGCCCCAAGAATGAAAACCTGCATCGACCGAATCCTATTTTTTTCCAATATAGAAATTTTTTTATCCTGCAATGTTTGAAGTTTTAGTCATTTATAATGCTATTTTCAGCGTTTTTTCGCGAAGATATAAAATTAACGATGATTTAATGTACAAAAATATTCAGAAAGAACTAATTTATAAGAGAAAAATTGTGTTTTAGTTCAGACACCCTCCCACCCAACCAGAAAAAAAAAAGGACAGGAAATTTTATTTTAAATGTGCGCGAACAAAAATCATATTATATAAAATTAGCTAGCAAGAAGCTATATCATATTAAATTAAACAGTTTTTTTTAATACATTCAATATAGAATTTATTGTAAATCACATGAAACGGGTATAAAATAAAAATTGTTTTCCCCCTTATTTTTATAATAAAAATAAATGGTCTTCGCTGATTTGTTTGTAATAGAAATCTTCTTCGGAAAATCATAGAAGAAAACAGGAATTAATAGTTTTAGCTTTTCTTTTCTAAATCAATTATTATTTAGTCCCAGATTTGAAAGCTTTCATTACAATAATAACAATAAATAAATCTACCTGTGTAATAAACTCATAGTAATGAATGCTAAAATTCAAAAGCTGTGCAGTGTTTTATTATGAAGCCGAATAAAAATGTTATTGATATATATGTTAACATTTTAAATAAAGATAAAATTCTTATTATTTAGCATTCAATTTTTATGTTTAAAACAAAAGAAAAAATTTAAAATAATCTAATTATATCCTTACAAATTTTATTCCAATTTCATATTCAATATAAATTTCATCCTAAAAATTATTATAATATCACTTTTTTCAAACTTATCTATTAAAATAGAAGGAAACACACATACACACCCTCTCACAATGTTCGTACAACACTTTACTCACAATTTTTTTTCTCACAATGTTTACAAACAAATGCACATTTTTAGTAGCATTGAAGAAATTGTTTTAAACTAATCCAATATATTTAGATATTTTGCAATTTCGTTTCCAGTTAATTGATTTATGTCAAATTAAATTATAATTTAACTTATCGAATCAAATTAACTTACATTTATGTATAAAAATATAGTATGCATTATGGTGAATATAGTATACTGATGAATTTTTTCTTGTTTTTGTGTCTAAAATACTGTTAAAATATTGAATTTATATCATTGTTTAAAAGACAAATTAATTTAACTTCTGATCAATTCTTTCTAAGTAAAATAAGAATAGTTTAAACTTCTGTATGCGGAGGGATGGAAATTATATCGTGAGTGTACTTAAGAAAAGCCGCATTAAAAAAAAAAAAGAGGTTCGTTTTAATTCACACAAAAGGAAAATTCTTGTTATTTTACATATTCTTTCCATATTCTTCATATTTATTTGAGGTGAAATTGTCTAATCCACCAAAATTTTCTATCCAACGCGATTGTCCAGTAAATTAGATAAATAAATAAAAATCCATTCTTAGACAACAATTGCTTGTAATTAATTTACCAGAAACTAAGAAAAACTGTTCGATTTCAAATCCCTTCAAATATCATGCCTGCAAGTATCCTGTTTTTACATTTAAAAAAGAGCCTTAAAATATAAAGTTTCCGGTTCTTGAGCGGGGGAAAATAATTTTTTTGAGAACAGCCTTACAATAAAGAGCTTCTTTTATTCGTTTTAATTTGCAAAAGAAAATTTTCTTTGTTATTTTGAATGTTTCATCCATATGTTGGGTATGTACTTGGGGTGAAATTTTCCGAAAAATTCGAATCCACCGAAAATTTTTCTCTATGTGTAATAGCTTAAAAAAAGAAACTTTTGATTGGACATCAAAAATCTACAATCTCTGATAATAAGAAGAGGCAATATCTATTGACCATCACCCTGCACAGCTCTGTTGGGGGTCTAAGGTTGCTAGTTATTTGCGAGCACCGCGCCAAGTATTCGCCAAAAACCTTCCTTGCGAATAAATACATTTCCTTGATTATTATTAAATATTCATCATAAAAATGAATATATGCTAAGCTCAATCGATTTCGATTAATGAGCCAATCATTTTTCCTGTGAAAATGAAGAAAAAAAAAGAGATTTAATATGCCATTTCTTTCATATTCAGTACAGAACTATTTATTGTCGCGTACTTACACTTCTCTCTAGTATAATCACCATTGACAACTTAGGTCTTCCTTAGGTATAACTTATATATTTGTACGCTTTTACTTCGGAATAGCGGACATCTCCCAAACTACACACACGTAACATGTGTATGTGTAAATAAACTATCACAAATACGATACATGTATTTTTGTGTACATCAAAACCGAAATGTTGGTAATATTTTTCATATGCCGAGAGAAGAAAAAATAGTTCCTGACTGTAATGTAAAGAAAGAATAATCATAATGATTAGATTACTTATATAAATTTAATTTTTGACTGTTGAAAAAAAAGCTAGTGAGTCGGACCATTTTTAAGGGAGCTAGAATAGGGGATTCAAAAGGGGCCAACTGATAGTTAGAAGCAGGGCCCTAACATGAGAACAGGTTAAAATGTCTTAGTACTTAACGCTTTAGATCTACAATTAGTTAGAATTAAGCATAGGGTATGAACTGTTCGTTAGAACAATATTTTTAAAAAATGCACAAAAAAATAGGGTAAATGCTTAAAAAAAAGCCCTAGGACCCCAATAAAAATATGAGGGTGTTTGTCCTGGAAGAAGAGACCAAAACTCAACTTTAAGATTATGCACTAAGAAGGTGAGAAAATTAGAGTGTGAAAAATGCATGGCGCACAAAAAGTTCAAGGGCCCTAGACAGAGCCCTTCTGGACCATAGGGGGCCCTAGGGTCTTAACTGGGATGCAGAAACTTAAGTATAACTAAATGGGAAAAGTGTTCCAAAAATGAAGATCTGATTAACAGGGAAGCAATTTATTAACAATTTATGGTTCAAAAACTTCAAGGGGCGTTGTAACGGACCCCAAGGCCCAACGGCTTAACTGGTATGTAATTGGGTATAAAGATATTTTTAGTAGTTTTTAAAGTAATCGGAGGACGCTAGAACTATGTTAAAGAAAACTGCAAACAATTCGGATCATTTTTAAAGAGGCTGCACCAAGGGCCCCCAGAAGGCAATTAATGTTCAAAATTGGTGGTAGCTGAAGTCTGAGAAATTTTTTTGTCATTCATGTAGTAGCTGGAGGACCTAAGAAGTTCTTAGAAAAAAAAGCTTGTGAATCGGACCATTTTTAAGGGAGCTATAATAGGGAGCTCAAAAGGGGCCAACTGATAGTTAAAAACAAGGCCCTAACATGAAACCATGTTAAAATGTCTTAGTACTTAGCGCTTTAGATCTTCAATTAGACAAAATTAAGCATAGAATATGAACTATTCGTTAGAATAATATTTTAAAGACATGCACAAAAAATTGGGTAAATGTTTAAAAAAAGGTCATAAGGCCCCAATAAAAATATGAGGGTGTTGCTCTGGGAAGAAGAGTCCAAGACTCAACTTTAAAATTATGCACTGAGAAGGTGAGAAAATTAGGTGGTGAAAAATGCTTGGTGCACAAAAAGTTCAAAGTGCCCTGGACCGTGTTCTACGGTACCATAGGGAACCCCGGGGTCTTAACTGGAATGGAGAAACGTGAGAATAACTAAATGGAAAAAGGATCCGAATAATGAAGATAAGATTAAAAGGGCAATTTATTTGCACAAAAACTTCAAGGAGTCCCGAGCGCCAAGAGGCCATGGTCTTAACTGGAAGGTAGAAGGGCAAGAATAACTAAATGGTGAAAGGTCCCCCAAACGATTGGATAAAAAAGGGGAAAGTTATTAATAATTTAGTGCATAAAAACTTAAAGGGGCCCAGGGGACCCGGCCCTTAAAATATTAAAAATATGAGCCTCAGGTGCATCAAGATCTGTCTTGAACTATCCTCACTTAGATTTACAGACTTCCACGTGCGGTAGATTTCGCTAGCCATCGCAAACGGACAGACACACACACAGAGCGAAACTTTCTTTTATTAGTATAGATGCAATAAATGCATATATACTCATTCATATTCAACATTCTCATTCGTATTTATTTTCATTTGAAACATAATTCTGCCGAAACTTTTTGTGAAAATCCCAGCAACTCGACGCAAAAACCTAAATCTAACCTGAAAGAAATATTCTAGGACGAACCCGACCAGCAGAGTCACACCGAACCGAAATAAGAAAATTAGAGACAAGCCCACCCGAAGTAGTACTCTATTCAACGATCTAGAGGTGTTTTACTATATTTGAATATTAAAGAATATAGGTATATCGATTTTTCTATATAAAAGATAAAATTGGTATTTAGAGATATTATTGTTAATTACTTTTCATAATTGCATTAAAACATGATTTATTGGTATTTAGAGATATAATTGTTAATTGCTTTTCATAATTGCATTAAAACATGATTTACTTTCCTTTAATTTCGAGTTGGATTATGTTCAGAGTTGAAAAATGTCGGGTTGCAAATAGATGACATTTTTTGTCAGGTTGCGGGTCGACTTCAAATGGAATTTTCGGGTTCAAGTAGGATACAGCCCGACCCGTGCACGACTCTAAACCCTACTCGGGTTACAGAACATACTGTTCGTTATGCAGAATATAAGAGAAATTAGATTTTAATTGAAAATTCTAATTTATATGTATATTTTTACATTTGATGCATTTTTAGATCATCATCCAATTGCACAGGAAAGTGTTTTTACATAAAATATGCTCAATTATCTATCAAATCTGTTTTCTATTTAAATAAATAAAGAAAAGTTTTTAAAATTTATTAAAAACTCCATGTTTAGAAAGCAGCCTCTGTCCCGTTTCTCGTTATCCCGACACCCGGTTTTCACATCACACCGCTTATCACGTCGGTTTTTTAAAGTCCCGATTTTCTGTATATGATTGTAATGTAAATAAACTCCGCATATTACGTCTTTGAATAATTTTCAACTCCGGATATCCCGACGGTTTAGGAAAACTGACCCTTTTTCATAATCCATCGTATAAGCACGGAAATTAAGCGGTAAGCAATGTCTTAGCCAAACTTTTCACAAAGTGTCTAAAATACCCATTGAGATAAATGAGAAATTTTACTTCAATCCTTTATCTGAATAAATAAACCCACACACTATGAATGAACTACTTAAGATCCAGATAGACGTTTCAGTCTACTTGCGGCCTTTTTGTTCTGGTCAGGCGGCGCTTTCTTGTGGTTACACGGCGTTTTTCATCAGAATAAAACCGAAACATTGCATTGTAGTGAAACGATCAGAAGTTATCTAACATCCATTTCTGAATCAACGAATATTGATTACAATTCATTGTATAATATTGAAAAAAAAATTGTACGAAGCACATCTAGAGACAAGCAAACTTTAATTCATCAATATTTCACGTAACAATTAAAAAATGTCATCATAAATCTGATTTTTATCATTTCAATTTTGTTTTTGTGTTTATTTTGTTTAATAATAACGTTTTATTGCTTAAAACTGCAAGAACAGTTATCAATTTAAAAATTGTCACTAATTAATTAAAAATACAGCTTATTATAAACATTTTTCTCCAACTCCGGTTACCGCGATATCCCGCTTATGACGACACTTTTTTCTGGTCATTAGAGTGTCGGGATAACGAGGTTCGACTGTATATACAAAGTTCGAAAGGAATTTCAGTTCAGAAAAATGTTCAGGCATTTTTCCATTTCACGAAAGAAAGCACTCTTTTTTTAACACTTTCCAGCAAAGTGTTAAAGTCTATGAATTCGGTTTTCCTGTCTGTCAGCCGTCTGTCTCTCTGTCTGCCGTCTTTCGGTCTGTCTCCTCGTGCTCTACCTACTCGCGTGAATAAACTCGGATTGCCATGAAATTGGTATATGCTATTGAGGTTTGCTGTGGCAGATTCGGTATTGAAAATCAAGTGTGTATTACATTTTGGTCTATGGGGGGGGGGGATCTTTTGCAGTGTATTTTAATGATGTTACACTATTTCAGACATATTGCAATATTACTGAGGTGCACTACAAAATTCTTACTATGTGTGCATAGCATCCATCGTTCATTTGCAGGGACACATAGAAGAATTTGGTTACAGTACTGTACATGAACAATAATTTCTGAAAGTGAGTTTACTGTTCTGATTTTTAACTTTAACTAATTTTTGCATATTACTTGGTGCGCATAAGTTCTATAAATCATATACAGGACTGCCCAAAAGATCTCGAGTACATTTCTGTTTATCGACGAAAATTGCCGATGGCTAATTTTCAACTGTGCTAATGCGTTTCCTAACTAAACTGAAGCTTAGCACACTATGCAGTATATAGGGGAGAGTAGTACACAGTGAGACATCAGTCATTTTGACATATAGTTATAACTTTTTCTCCTAGCTGGCACTCGCACATAACCACCTCATCTTATGCAACACGTGGATGTAATTTCGGCATTTCGGTTACTCGTCCAACAAAACAGTAAGTAATTCTTTATTTTACAGGGGTTACAATTGCATAAACGTCCATTTTAGAGTTTATTTCCTTCATTATGGCATATATTTACTTAACCAAACTTAGCTATATATCTAATGATAGATTATGTCGACAACACGATACAAGCATTCACAGCGATGAAATTGATGATGAAACAGATATGGCATCCATTTTGTTACAACATAACGAAAGTACACAGTGAGACAGCCAGTTAAGGTACACAGTGAGATGTGTCTCATTGTGTACATACTACAGGGTGACAATTATTGAACTATATGAAATTAAACCGTCATAACTTCTGGAAGGTTTGCATGATGAAGTTCAAATTTCGTGATTGTCCGCAGGGCATGATGGGAATTAGTATGCGCATGCGCACGCAACTTGTACGCAACTTCATACTTCATCAATAAGCAAAATTGGCACATTTGGGGGACTGAGAATTTGCATTTCGCGATCGAGAAATCTCTCCACCCTCAACGGTTGACTTTGTGGTGTGCAATGTCCAGTCACGGAATAAGCGAACCGATATTCATTGACGGCACGGTGACTACTGAACAATACGTGAAGGTTTTGAAAAATGGTTTCATCCCCGTTATCCGAAGTGACCCTGATTTCGACAAGATTTGGTCACAGAACTCGACCCCATCGAACCAAGAAAATGTTTGATGTCCGGGAGGAGCACTTTGGGGACCGCATTCTACTTCTGGGATACACATAAGCCACTGGAATGGGACACGCTTGGCCGCCATATTTACCGGATCTGGACACATGTGACTCATTTTTGTGGGACTACACTAAAGGCAATGTGCACAGAAATAGCCCCAAAATCATATCTAAGCTGAAAACTGCAATTCAGGAGGTCATCAACAGCATCGATGTTCCGACACTTCAGCGGGTCATGCAGAATTTTGCTATTCGACTGCGCCACATTATAGTAACTGATTGCAGTCATATCGGACATGTCATAACCCAAATCCGAATATCTGTAGTGACGTTTACATGTTGAATAAAGTTTGTGAACTCAGTAGTTTTTAAATAATTTACGTTTTATTTCATATAGTCCAATAATTATCACCTTGTATGTGGTTACAATACTAAATAAAGTGATTTATTTTTAAAAGAATGTTTCTCTCTCTCTCTCTCTCTCTCTCTCTCTCTGTGTGTGTGTGTGGGCGTGCGATGGCTAGGAAATCTACTAAACGTAAGAGGCTTATGATGATGCATCATATATTGTCCTTTTTATTCTATTTTTAAATTAATGTTTACTCTTTCTTTCCTTTTATTCAATCAGTCATAACTGGATTTGTTAAAAAGTAATCTCATGGCGAAATACATTTTCATGTTTATTTCTCGTTTCTTTCATGCGGAAGTAAAATGTTATATAAAGATAAACATTAAACGGATTGATTCATTATCATTTTTCTTTTCGCTAATCTATATCTGCAGTTCAACAACTTAAATTATATGTAAAGATTTACGATAATTGCATTCCTGTCATTTCGATATTAAGTTAATTCTAATCTATTTTATTTACATGATTTATGTGGGTAATTTCCTTACTTTGTTTATAAAAGAAAGCGATCATTTTTATTAACAAGGGGATTTTATCCATTTTTTTGCATTATAACTCAAGCAATAAATTTAATCATAAAATATATTTGTCATCTGTAATATATATAGTTCTAACGTATTGTAAATATTTCTATAGGGTTGGTTTGTGTTATTTTCGCGATTTTGTCTTTATCATTTTATTCGCCAATAATTTAAATTCGCTCCCATTGCTTTTCTATGCAACGGATATTTTTGGCGTTTGTTTAACTCTCATATTGGCTTGGTATTCCTGTGGATGTTGGCGTGCGATTGATATGTAAGTGTATCATTCGGCCTGATATTTGGTCTCTGTAAAGACATGCCATTCTAAGCGACCCACCCCATCATTATATTATGTCAAACATTCTTCAATAAAATTTCATCTTTACTTTTCTGAATCTGTTTGCAGTCAATTATGGATGAGAGCTCAAAATAAAATGGGTTCTGTGAAGCTTTGCAATGTACTTTCACTCTTACATCACCGGCCAAACCTGTAATTTAAAATGTGTGGGGGTTTCCTCCCTCATAAGGCTGCAAATTTACATGAAGGTAGCCCAAGGTCTGCCGTTGTCCACCAGAGGTTCATATTTTGAATATTTTCAAAAATCTAGAAATATTAATCAGAAATCATAAACTGCAGAAAATTATTGATAGAGTGTAAAAATGTATAATTTATGAAAGTATATACATTGTCTCACTGTGTACCACTTGTGGTACACAGTGAGACAATTTCCTATATTCCGTTATGATGCTTCTGTGCTTTCATAAAAAAAACTTTTTTAAAGCCATTTATACATTAATGTATAGCGTATTTGTGTAGCTTAAACATGTAGCTAAAATTTTTTTCAAAAGAATAAAAATCGTCGGCACACGTTAAGTAATAATATTTTTCGTCTCACTGTGTACTAACCTCCCCTATACAAATCTATAGATCATATACAGGGCTGCATAAAATAATTGGAATATTTTTCAGACTATAGATGGTAATTGCTGAAATTGAATTTTCAGGTGTGTTATACTCTTTCCAAATTGTGTACACTTAGACATCTTATTTCACCTTATTAAACGGGGAAGTTTTGTTACAGTTTTCTGGATGCGTTGGAAGTTGTTTTGTAACCTATACTTGAAGCAAGATCTTTCATTCTTGTTATCCCCCCCCCCCCCCCCGCCCCCGAATATGCGAGAAATGTTAAAGAAGTATTTCTGGTTAAGATCGTGCGATCTATTGCCAGTTGTTGTAATGCCGCCTTTCCCCCCATTTGCTTTGCATATTTCTTTATGTTTGACTCTATGATTATTTGTAAGTAGCACTAAGACATCTGTAATAACTAAAGGAGAGCCCTACTACCGTGCATCCTACTTACCGTGAGTCAACATGTGTTAAAGGAGCCCTATGGGATAATTAAGGGGGGGAAAACATGCAAATAAATAAATATCCAAGATTATTTTTCCTGTTTTCATTAATATAGCGTAAATTTCATTGTTGAAAGTTACTGATAATTGGTGCTTTAATGTTTAGGCTTTTCCAAATTTCTTGGGGTTTTTTTCCTTCAGATTTCAATACATAGAGGTCACTGCATCCAGTGATGATTGTTTTTGTTGTTCTTTTCAGGGTGTGCGCTCATGCATGCGGTATAACGATCGCAGTATTAAAAATTTTTTTGTATTTTTTTTTCTTTTCTTTTTGAGATTTCAATACATCGAGGTCGCTGTATCTAGTGATGTTTGTTTTTGTTTTCATATGCGCGAAGCGCACATACATGCAATATAGTGATAGAATTTTATGTATTTTCGCTTTTTCAACCACAATGTCAACCACAATTAACTCTTTTTGTAATATTTATGAAATGTGCATTAAAACTTTGTTTCTTACTAATATTAACTTCTTTTTTTATATGACTCTTATTAATATTGTAAAATAAAAGTATTTACGTTTTATTCAGAAATGCAATAATAATAAAAAAAAAAAAAATCATCTGTTTGCTTATGGTTTAATTTTATAATTCTGCATTTAAATTCTTATGATTTAATTAATTAATTCTTGTAATTATTTAAATTAATTCTTATAATTATTTCGAAGCATTATTTTGTCAAAATCGTCTGAACGAATCACATTTTATACATATATGTCTTTACTCTCATGTAAAAGTACCCTATCTCCAATTTATTAAATTTTCCTGTATATTATTAAAATTAAGAATGGCAACATTCTTCCATTTCTTTATTGTTATAAGTTACTTAATGTTTTTGTCTTTCTACATGAACTCAAGAATATCGTTTTTTGTCCCCCCCCCCCCAACCCTCTCTCACACACACACAATAATTTTAAGTTATCTTCCCGGTACTGCCATGTTTCGAATTTTTGTCAGTGCTTCCATTCTACTACGGTCGGGGATGTGGGGCGTTTGGCCCCAGGCTCCTCGAAAAACAGTGAGAAGTCTCTGTTGTGCATTATAATTAGGAAAATTGTTTGGCAATAGTCTTTATTTCTTTTACTGGAAAGTTTTCGATGGGTTAGTGGCGATGGAGAAGTACCAAAAGAGCTTAATATTTGCCAACGGTGTACGATGCAGTACGGCACCGGTTCCCACCCAAATACCAATTTTCCCTGTAGAAAAACATTTACATCATGTACACTCATTTTAGTGAGCTCAAGTTTTAGACGACTTCTTTTATAAATGTCTATATGCAGTTGTAATACTTTTGCGTTATTCACGAGGGAAAAAATAAATATTACACGTATTGAAACACTTATGTTAAAAAGCTTTGGTTATTTAATTTGTTTAATAATTTTTGTTTCCGTTCTAAACGAGAATTTTTATCTAAAACAAAATGTACATTCAATTTTGGGAGTAAATTAAAGTTTGTCATATGGATTTAACGCTAGCATCCTCACTTTTTTTACCTCTTCATTTCAGATAGAAATTTTACTAGATAGTCCGGGTGCTACGGTTGAGAAAACTGCAAATCGTGATAAGAACATACCGATTGGTGAGTATCTACTTTATATTAATACAACGTATTTCAGAGGGGGAGGCATCGCGTAAAGTCGTGGGAATTCAAGATGGCGGCTGTTATTCAAAATGGCGTCATTTTCTGAATTTTCTTACTATCCATCATATAAATGTGTGTTTCAGATTGATTTCGATGTTTATAACGTCAAAAATTTCGTTTTTAATACTTTCCGCCATAGTTGAATAAGGTTATGAATTCAGTTTGCCTGTTTGTTTGTCTGTCTGCCTGCTTGCCATTCCATGCTTTAACTCGCTTAAATATCGCTACTCGCTTAAATTCACTCAGATTGTCATGTGATTTATATATGTTATTGAAGTTTATAATAACATGTTCCGAATAAAAATGAAGTGTATATGTTTTATTATCCGTTTACAGGGCCCTCAAAAGAATTCCATTACATTATTGTCCATGGGGGGAAATAGTTTGCAATGTGTTTTAATCATGGTATACTCTCTGAAACACATTCAAATTGACATACGTTAGTGAAGTGCAGTACAAGATACTTACTATAGAATAAGGTGTGCAATAGTATTTATCTTTTATTTACAGTGATACACCAAAAAAAGAATATGTGCGTTTGTAACTCCTGTATAAATTCTATAAAGATCATCAGTTAAACCAACTGTCATTAGTGGAGCTGCTAGGTATGAAAAAACTGCATTTTATGATAAAGATATTCCGAATGGTCAGTATCTACTTCATATTAATGCAATGCAGATAAGAAGTTGAGGCATCATGCAAATTCATAGGAATTCATGATAGCGGCTGTTATTCGAAATCGTTTGCATTTTTATTCCTATACATCATATAAAAGTGTCTATGATGTCAATTTCGATATCTTAAAACTGAGAAATTCCCTTTTTAATATCAGAAATACACTTAAAATGGAAATAGGACAATTATTAAAGTATTTTTGTATTTTATATGAAGAAAATGAAAGGAATAAATAAATAACAAAAATGCATTTTTATTAATACCTTAATTATAAAAGAGATTAAAAGAATTTCATGTTAAATTTAAAGTTAGAGAATAGAAAAACTTCACTTTGTATCATCATATTTCTCACATTCGTTTTTGCAGTTGCACAATAATGTGCAAGAAAGTCCAACCTTTTTACAGGCACACTTATTTTTTACAGATTTTCCACATACATGTCACATCAAAACACACTTTTATACGATGAATAGTATGAAAATTCAAGAATTCCTTTAAATGACGCCATTTTGAATAACAGCCATCATCTTGAATTCCTGCGACTTGACGCGATGCCTCCCCTCTTATATGGATTGTATTAATATAAAGTAGATACTCACCAATAGGTATATTCTTCTCACGATTTGCAGTTTTCTCAACCGTGGCACCTGCACTAATAGACAATAACATAATGGATTTCTTTTGAGTGCCCTGTAAACGGATTATAAAATCTATACACTTCAATTTTTATTCGGAATATGTTATTGTAAACTTCAATAAGATATATAAATTACATGACAATCTGGGTGAATTTAAACGAGTAGCGATATTTAAGCGAGTTAGAGCATGGATTGACAAGCAGACAGACAAACTGAATTCATAAACTCATTCAACTACGACGGAAAGTATTAAAAATGAAATTTTTGACGTTAAAAACATCGAAATCAACCTGAAACACACATTTATATGATGGATAGTAAGAAAATTCAGAAAATGACGCCATTTTGAATAACGGCCGCCATCTTGAATTCCTACGACTTGACGCGATGCCTCCCCTTCTTATATGGATTGTATAGTAGATACTCACCAAGCGGTATATTCTTCCCACTATTTGCAGTTTTCTCTACCGTAGCACCCGCACTAATGGACAATAACGTAATGGATTTCTTTTGAGGGCCCTGTAAACAGATTATAAAATCTATACACTTCAATTTTTATTCGGAACATGTTATTGTAAACTTCAACAAGATATATAAATTACATGACAATATGGGTGAATTTAAACGAGTAGCGATATTTAAGCGAGTTAAAGCATGGAATGGCAAGCAGGCAGACAGACAGACAAATAAACAGGCAAACTGAATTCATAAACTTATTCAACTATGACGAAACGTATTAAAAACGACATTTTTGACGTTTAACATCGAAATCAACCTGAAACACAAAATTATATGATGGATAGTAAGAAAATTCAGAAAATGACGCCATTTTGAATAACAGCAGCCATCTTGAATTACCACGACTTTACGGGATGCCTCCCCCTCTGAAATGCATGGTATTCATATAAAGTAAATACTGACCAATCGGTATATTCTTATCTCGATTTGCAGTTTTCACCGTATTTTGGTCGTAGCACTCGGAGTACTCGGACTAAGATACGTTTCAAGTGACGATGTAAATAAAATATTATCTCACGATAAACAGCGGAAGTAAACAACTCATCTCAATCATTACATGATAAATATTTATTATGTTCAATCAGGTTTACGTGATTCAAATTTAAACAAACAGCATTTCATTCTCAAACGAGAAATCTAAAATTTTGTGAGTAGCACCTTAATTTTGAATGATTTTTATCTTTATTATTAAATGGCAGGATCTATCTTAAAGCTGTCAGATATTAAGCTTGCGCTAAAGAAAGAAAAGCTAAATTTTAAAGTACAAACTTCTAAATTAAATGGTACAGAAGATTCGATTACTTTTATTCATGGATGCAACAAAACAAAGATACGTGGAAAAATTGTTCGATCATTTAATGAAGGAGAAGTGCGTCATTGGCCTTCGCTTAACCATGAAAATATCGCTAGACTCATAGATATCTTACCCATCCATGACAATCTATGCATCTATCTGACTGTTCATAATGAAGTGACACTGAAAAATATTGTCCATGACGAAAATTTTATGTATGATTCCAAATGTTTCCACAGAAAGCGGTCATATGCGAAAGGTATCTTTTCAGGGTTAAGTTACTTACATGGAAAATCATTAACCTTGATGAATCTCTGTGATGATAATATCATTATTTCTAAAACGGACGACAGAGCAATTATTGCTAACTTCGACCATCTTACTAACCAACACAAGGTAACAAAGTCTAGATTAAACATACCAGAAATGTACATGGCTCCGGAAACAGAAAAGGCTGAATTTGATGCAAAAGCAGCAGAAATATGGGCTAGTGGTATTTTGATGCTTGACATGTTCCTTTCTCACATGGCTCCATGGGCTATTGTCAACTTTGAAACCAAAAATGTGATTAAAATTGTAGGCAAGATATCTCCAGAATTATTTCAAGCAGCGAATGCTGGCTCGGTTGTATCAGCAATGGATTTGACAATATTTCAAGCATTTTTAAAATGCTTCCTCAAGCAAAATCCACTGGAGAGGTTACCGACTAGCTACGCATGTACTGCATCATTTCTCCAAAATGGGGATGAATATAAGACATTTAGAAATCCTTATGAAAGCTATCCACTTCCAGAAACTATGTTTCCTTTGAAGAGTTGTAATCAGGATCTGATAGAAGAACGTTGCTTATATCCCACAAATGTTCCACCCTCTAATTCCATACCGCCAAGAGAACAAGGAAAAGAAATAGCAAATGTCACTTCTCATGTTTCAGCAATTAAAGCTCAACAAATTAAGAGGCCTTTTCAAATTGGTAAAAATAATTTATCAGTGAACCAAAACTTTAACGAGAATCACTGGTATAGGTTTCCACAAACACAGGAAAAGAAAGGTGCTATAGAAGGTGATATGGAAATGATAAAAGAAGGAGATCTTTATTTTAAAATGAGCGAAATAGTAAATTTTGACAAAAAGGAGGAAAAAGTGGGCCTGGAGTATTGTATTCAGGACCTGTTAGAAGGAGGTTACTTAAATTCGATAGGTGATCCATCCTCTAATTCCATATCGCCAAGAGCTCAAAAAAGAGAAATAGAAAATGCCACTTCTGATATTTCAGTTGTTAAAACTCGACAAAAAATGAGATCGTATGAGACTGGCGAAAATAAAATTGAAAATATGGAGTTAATAAGATGCATCGATTTAGGAGAACGTCCCAATGGAAGCCATTATGATAATTTACCTGTGAAAGTGAACCAAACTTTAAATACGAATCACTGGAATAAGTTTCCACAACATCAAGAAACCGAAGGTGCCATAAAAAATGAGATGGAAAGGACAAGAGATAAACAACTTTATCTTAAAATGAGCGAAACGGTAAAATTTGACAAAAATGAGGAAAAGATTGATCTGGGATGTTGTAAAAAAGTCGACAAAAATTTGAAAAAGAAAGGAAAGAAGGAGCGTCGTGATCTTAAAAAACTTGAGGAACAAAATAAACCGTCATTTTTCTTTACGTGTTTAGGTATGGGTATCGGAGGAAGTGTCGAGGAGCCAGTGTGAAATACTAATATTCTATGTGAATCATGTAAATAAAATCATGTAAATTTAGTACACAACACCATCTTTACTTTTTTTTTTCATTTATTCACTAATCGATTTCAAAAAGGAGGTTGCATATTTAGACGAAACATTTCTTTCATAATCTGGGTTCACGCTAAGTGGACTATGTTTTGATGCAACATTAACTGTAGTTCTTCTAACCTGGGGCGATATTGAATGTCTTACTAACTGATGCTTTTATACAACTAATTAGAAACTGGTCAAGTATCCTTCTATATATAAAAACTAGCAAGGGCGGATCTGGAGAGTCCTCAAGGGGGGGGGCGATTTTAGAAATTTGGAAACTCCAATCTGATGCGCGGGTCGGGGCTAATTTTTTCACTGCGGGTCGTGTTACCTCTACTTTTTGCTGTGGGTCGGGTTTGGGTCCGGTTGACTTCTATTTTTTGCTGCTGGTTGGATTATACTTTTTTGCTGTGGGTCGCGTTTGGGTCTGGTTGATTTCTATTTTTTGCTGTGGGTCGGGTTAATTTCTACTTTTTTGCTATGGGCCGGGTTAACTTCTACTTTTTCGATGCGGGTCGAGTTTGGGCCCGGTTGACTTCTACTTTTCTGCTACAAGTCGGGTTGACTTTTACTTTTTAGCTGCGCCTAGCGCGTTGGGTTTGGGGCAGATTGATATACATTATATCCGGTTTGGGTCAGTTTCGGATTGGGTTTTCACTACTGTGACTTGCGAGAAGGGTTCGGGTTGACCCGTTTTTTTTTAGGGTTTCGTTCATCTGACGAAACCCTATTCGTCTCGCTCCTCTGTCTGTCTGTCTGTCTGTCCGTCACAGAGCCCGTTCTCAGAAACTAAACATGTTCGAGATTTGAAATTTTGCATACTTATAGATGACCACCACACATCATACGACAAATCATAAAATTTTGAAAAAGTCGTACATTTAACCCTTTGGGCTCCCACATGTGTATTTTAAACAATTCTTTCTAAGTGAGTCCCTAATTAGGTTGCAGGCATGAAATTTTGCGTACTTATAGATGGACACCTCAGATCAAACGACAAATCATAAAATTTTGAAAAAGTCATTCATTTAACCCTTTCGGCTCCCACATGTGTATTTTAAACAATTCTTTCTATGTGAACCTCTAATTACATTGGAGGCGTGAAATTTTGCATACTTATAGCTAAATACCTCACATCAAAGGACAAATCATAAAACTTTGAAAAAATCGTACATTTAATCCTTTGGGCTCCCACATGTGTATATTAAACAATCCTTTCTATGTGAACCTCTAATCAGATTGGAGGCGTGAAATTTTGCATATTTATAGCTGAATACCTCACATCAAACGACAAATCATAAAATTTTGAAAAAGTCGTACATTTAACCCTTTGGACTCCCACATTTGTATTTTAAACAATTCTTTCTAAGTGCGTCCCTAATTAGGTTGCAGGCGTGGAATTTTGCGTACTTATAGATGGACACCTGAGATCAAACAACAAATCATAAAATTTTGAAAAAGTCATACATTTAAACCTTTGGGCTCCCACATGTGTATTTTAAACAATTCTTTCTATGTGAACCTCTAATTAGATTGGAGGTGTGAAATTTTGCATACTTATAGCTGAGCACCTCGCATCAAACGACAAATCATAAAATTTTCAAAAAGTCGTACATTTAACCCTTTGATCTCCAACATGTGTATTTTAAACAATTCTTTTTAAGTGAGCCCCTATTTAGGTTGGAGGTGTGAAATTTTGCATAATTACAGCTGAACACCTCACATCAAATGACAAACCATAAAATTTTGAAAAAGTCGTACATTTAACCCTTTGAGCTCCCACAAGTGTATTTTAAACAATTCTTTTTAAGTGAGCCCCTATTTAGGTTGGAGGTGTGAAATTTTGCATAATTACAGCTGAACACCTCACATCAAATGACAAACCATAAAATTTTGAAAAAGTCGTACATTTAACCTTTTGGGCTCCCACATGTGTACTTTAAACAATTCTTTGTAAGTGACCCCCTATTTACGTTGGAGGTGTGAAATTTGGCATACTTATAGCTGAACACTTCACATCAAATGACAAACCATAAAATTTTGAAAACTCGTACATTTAACCCCTTGGGCTCCCACATGTGTATTTTAAACAATTCTTTCTAAGTGAGCTCTTAATTAGGTTGGAGGCGTGAAATTTTGCATACTTATAGCTGAGCACCTCGCATCAAACGACAAATCATAAAATTTTCAAAAAGTCGTACATTTAACCCTTTGATCTCCAACATGTGTATTTTAAACAATTCTTTTTAAGTGAGCCCCTAATTAGGTTGGAGGCGTGAAATTCTGCATACTTATAGCTGATAATCACACATCAAACGGCAAATCATAAAATTTTGAAAAAGTCGTACATTTAATTTTTTGGGTTCCTACATGTGTATTTTAAACAATTCTTTCTAAGTGACACTATTTAGGTTGGAGGCGTGAAATTTTGCATACTAGCTGAACACCATCATGCGACAAATCATAAAAATTTGAAAAAGTCGTACATTTAACGCTTTGGGCTCCCACATGCGCGTTTTAAGCAATTCTTCCTAACTGAGCCCCTTATTAAATTGGAAATTTGAAATTTTGCATGCTTATTATAGCAGAACACCTGAGGCCAGGCGACAAATTATAAAATCTTGAAAAAGTCTTACGTTTAACCCTTTGAGCTACCACATATGTATTTTAAGCAATTCTTTCTAAGAGAGCCCCTAATTAAGTTGGAGACATGAATTTTTGCATACGTATAAGCTGAATACCTCAGACCACACGACAAATCATAAAATTTTCAAAAAGTCTTATATTATTTACTCCTCCGTGCTCTAACGTATATTTTAAGCAATTTTTCTAACCTCCGCCCTTTTCACCCGGGGAGCACTTTTCCAACTTTTGCCGACACCCCTTTGACCATTCTTTCATATTATGCACCATAGCCTTACATATTTGAGTTCCACTTTTTACCGCCAGGGGCGCCTACTTATCTCGGGTGCTATGGGCCCAATCCCTTCGACTAATATATATACGGATAGTATGTAAAGCAGAGTTTCGTTCGCATAGATATTTGTTTAGAATAGAGTGCGCCCTGTTTGCGAAATGTGGAACTAACAGATTTTTCAAAAGGATAAAGTGTTTTGAAATGAATATTAAACGAAACCCTCTGTGCGATCTGTGATCACACTTACCCACTTGTTTAAAAGAAAGTCTAAGTATTTTTGAAGATAAAAAATATATGCAGTAAAATCTCCATAACAGACACGTCCAAATAATTATTTAGGAATACTTTTTAATCTCCAGAATTATGTAAAAAAATACTAATTTGGTATAAGACTGCTTGTCTCTTTATATCTAAGGCGAGTTGTAATTCAGTAAAGAATGCTTTGAAACTTATTAAAAAACACACCGGGTGTCCTTAAATGGATTTTAAAATTTAGTACTTTTCGAATGGTGGCAGCTATTTAAAAAAAATCTTCCACGAGGTTTATGTAAGATGTCATGAGATTTTTTATTGTGATTCTTGATTTTACTGTATAATAGCAGCGATAGATGGCGCTGTAAACAATGGTCGTTAAGCCTACCTCCTCCGGGAACCGATTTAGCGCCTCTTGCTTCCAGCATCATCTTCGTTGCTATTTCAAACTAAAATCAAGAATCTCAGTTAAAAAAATTATCAGAGGTAGAGTAAAAAAGAAAAAAAAATTCTGAAATTCAAAGAAAATTTTCTGAAAGGTTACAGCAGATGGGGGGATTCCCTTCTGGCACTAATTATTTTTGTTACAGGTCGGATTAGCTGTTTTGGATTCGGATCGATTTCAGGCTGAGTGTAGATTCCTACAAGCTGGGTTTGGGTTAACTTGTTTTTTTTTTTTTTTTCAAAAATTAGTTCAGTATATTATTTTAAGTTAAAAATTATACCTATAATAATAAACGTATGTAAGTGTGCTGTTTTCTAAAGAGACCACTGCATTTTTCCAACGACTCTTTGATGAAATTCGCTCGTCTTCGATCCTTTGATGAAATTTGCGTTTCTTCTGCAACCCTTTGTCGAAATTAGTGTAATTTTGCAGACCTTTGGTAAAATTCGCGTTTTTTTCCGTGACACTTCTACAAAATTCGCGTTTTTTCAGCGATCCTTTGGCTAAATTCACGTTTTTAAAGCGATTCTTTGACAAAATTCGTTTTTTTCCACGATTCTATGAAGGAATTCGTGTTTTCTTCACGATCCTTTGATGAAATTCGAGTTTTTTTCCGCTGCCTTTTGAAGAAATTCGCGTTTTCTGTGATCATTTGTAGAATTTCGCATGTTTTCCGTGGCTCTCTGGTCAAATTCGCGTTTTTTTCTGTGATCATTCGGCGAAATTGAAGTTATTTTCTGCGAACGATTGACGAAATAGATTTTTTATGGAGGCCATTTATCAAAATTTGCGATTATTTGTATGTCCGAATTTTCGGATAGGAGAATTTTTTAAATTTTTGAACCGAATGCCTTAACCCTGGAACTGCGTATTATTATTATTATTATTTATTTTCTTTTAATCAAAATAAGTTAAAAAATATTTTTTATTGCACATTTCCAAATCTGCACACATTTTAGAGTAAAATATGTCCCAAAATCTTTGTGAAACAGGGTTTTTTTTAATAGAATTAGATCATAAAAAAAAAAGATTTGCTGCGGAAATTGCGGGTTGCAAAAATTTTGCCACTTTTACGTTGGCCGTGGAAATCGAGGGTTGTGCAGCGAGAGGGTTAAATTTTCGGAAAATTTGGAACATAATCACCCCTGTTCCCGACATCTATAACCCTCCTGCAAGTATTTTTTTAATATCTGTCACCTTTTGCAATTTATTGAATTTTAAAATCAGTCAGTCCATTTTAGGACACCCAGTATATTCAGTAGTTATGGAATGATGGCTGAAATTAAGCATTTAAAAAAAAGTTAAGCTGGCTTCGATATGCCAGTTAGAGGTTTACCTGGGCTGAAGTTATCAGGCCCAAGCCCAGGTCCAACCCACATAAAAAAATAAAACTATTGCCCCCGCCCGGTATAAAAGCTAAAAAATCAACTCCAGCCCTGCCTGCATTTTGCAATTAAAATTATTCATAAAGTACACTGGCCTATGCTTATATTTTATTTTCAGATTATGTTCGAAATTCATGAATACTGAAAAACAACAATATTAATGACTATAACGATGACTATTTAGGCAATTATGTACGTAAACACTACGAATTGAAAAAATATGACTTAGACAATTACATTCAAATAAAAATCCAGTAAGATAATCAGTTTAGAATGAAAGAAACGATTGATAAAAGAAAATCATAATTTAAAAGCTCTACAAAGTAAAAAAGTAAATTTTAAAAAATGCATCTCTGTAACATATCAAATCAAATTAAATTTCTAAAGATTTCGCTAAACAAATGTACAAAACTAATATAATTTTTACGAATGACAAATAAGTAAGATTGCAGACCAACTTGGACTCAGGAGGAAGAATTTAGAGGAGTGCACGGGTCGTGTTCGGGCCAATAATGCTAATCATACGGGCTGAAACGGACCAAATATTTAGGTTTTGTTCCGGGCAGAGACCCGACCTGGAAATTTTGGCCAGTGCAGGCTTCTAGGAAAAATGGAGTCCAGGCCAGGTTCGATCTGGAGGAAAAAGAAGTCTGGCCCGACCCGAATCTGGAGAAAAAATTAAGATCCGGGCACGACCCGACTCTAAAAGAGAAAAGACCTGACCCAGCCCGAGTCTCATGGATTTAAACTGGCGCGAACCGGTCGGGTCGGACCAACTTGGGCTCGGGAGGAAGAATTTAGAGGAGTGCACGGGTCGTGGTCGGGCCAATAATGCTTATCATACGGGCTGACACGGACCGAATGTTTAACTTTTATTCCGGGCCGAGCCCCGACCTGGAAATTTTGGCCAGTGCAGACTTCTAGGAAAAATGAAATCCAGGCCAGGCTCGATCTGGAGGAAAATTAAGATCAGGGCACGACCCGGTTCTAAAAGAGAAAAGACCTGACCCAGCCCGAGTCTCATGGATTTAAACTGGCGCGACCCGGTCGGGTCGGACCAACTTGGGCTTGGGAGGAAGAATTTAGAGGAGTGCATGGGTCGTGGTCGGGCCAATAATGCTTATCATACTGGCTAACACGGACCGAATGTTTAGCTTTTATTCCGGGCCGAGCCCCGACCTGTAACTTTTGACCATTGCAGACCTTTAGGAAAAATGAAGTCCAGGCCTGGCTCAATCTGGAGGGAAAAGAAGTCTGGTCCGACCCGAATCTAAAAGAGAAAAGACCTAACCCAGTCTGAGTCTCGTGGATTTAAAGTGGCGCGAACCGGGTCGGGTCGCGCCGGGCTCGAGCTCCGCCCAAGTCATTTTCCGTGAAGATGCATAATGTCGTTTTACAAACCCTTTATTAGCCCAAGGGGGGGGCGATCGCCCCTTCGCCCCCCCCCCCTTAGATCCGCCATTGAAAACTAGGGGGTTCCGCCCCCTGCTCTCTACGCTCACCAACCCCCCGCGTAACCGCTTCGCGATTCCGTTCGGTATCGCGAAGCAATCCCTATTTTCTAGCCAACCCCAGACGTAATTGTTTCGCGTTTCCATTCTGGATCGCTTCGCGATCCCTTATTTTCTATGCATTCAATTTTTAGATTCCACTTGGTAAAAACGGGCTACTCCTCAACTCCTGGCAATATTACTTCCTTATAGCCAAGCACATAATCAGCTTACAGATTTTTATAATTATAAGAATTATTAAATATGCCGAAAATTATATATACAGTGTTACGAATATTGTAAATAGTTAGTGTTTGTGCTTAAAAATAATGTAAACAGTTCAATTAAGCTCTATTCATAAGCTGATATTAGTTTTTATTGCACTGAAATATCTCAATTTGTTTATTTTCTGCAAGCAAGTAACCCTATTGGATTTCAAAGGAAGTTATGGAAATTTGGCGAAATACTGGAGAGAGCGCCAAGTTGGATTCCCTTTTGGCAACTAATTTTGACCGCTAAATTTGGCGACATATCGCTAGGTTTGCGACATTTGGTGACAGATTCGGGTCCTCCCCTTGGTAACCCTCCTTATAGCTTCAGAAAGCTCTGACCAATGAGATGCGTTTCGCGATATCTACGCAGATTTTCATTGGTCCATTTCGAAAACGTTACTTTTTTTTTTATATATACTAGGCGACTCTGCCCCCTACGAGCTACGCCCGCCAACCCCCGTTCCGACACCCTAGATTCTAAAAGCAGGCTAATTTCATCGGCTTTAAAAAGATTAAATTATAATTTAAAAAAAAAAAAAACTGGCGATCTTCCTGTAAACGGGTTTTTATTTTATTCCTTCGATTGGAGATTTTTAAGGCGAAATCAACGTTTGTTAATGGATACAATGGCTGTTTTCGTCTTTGATAAAAAAAAATTAGTTAAAAATTTGAAAATAAGCTAATGTAAAATGAATTAAGTAAACAGAGTCTTTGTCTCTCGGTTTTTTAACAGCTCTATAACAAAGTTCTTTTAAATAACACATTTGAAATGTATCGTTTTATATCTGACGTAATTTTCACCAAAGTTTTCTTTCTCTTTTTAACATCACATGAAAATACTTTTGTTGTTAGAAAGGAAATATTATTTGCGCTGTCTTAGAATTTACGATAATAGTTGAAAACAATTACCCCCAATTATTTATTAATAAATAGTTGAAACCCTTATCATATTATACAGTACAAGTTTTAGAAAATTTATTTCAACTTGATAGGATGAATAATAAGTATTTTATTAACGATTGAAAATTTGAACAAGATATATATATATAAATAAATAAATAAATATAGGGAGAATGTGAACTAATAGTAGGAATTGAAAAATATATTTGCGCGAGACATTTATTTCATATTTTGAGATATGACTCCCTTATTCATCATATAAGGGAGTCTTGTTTTAAACTATTATCCTGAATTCTAAGACAGCGTTAATAATATTCCCTTTCTAACAACGAAAGAATTTTCATGTGAATATTAAAAAGAGAAAGAAAACTTTGGTGAAAATTACGTCAGATTTAAAACGATACATTTCAAATGCCTTATTTAAAAGAACTTTCTTATAGCGTTCTTTAAAAATACCGAGAGACAAAGACTCTGTTTACTTAATTCATTTTACATTAGCTTATTTTTTAATTTTTAACTAATTTTTTTAAAATCAAAGACGAAAACAGCCATTGTATCTTAGCAGCGGCTGATTTGAACTTGAAATCCCAAATCAAAGGAAAATGAATGAAAGCCCGTTTACAGGGAGATCGCCAGTGTTTTTTTTTTACATTTTAATTCAATCTTTTTAAAGCCGATGCAATTAGCGCGCTTTTCGAACGGGGGTTGGCGAGCATAGCTCGTAGGGGGAAGAGCCCCCTAGTGACAAATAAAAATATTTAGTACTGCCTTTAAAATATTTTCATGTCAAATTTATGCCTTTTTAAATATTTATTTACATTTCATATATTTCTCTATATATTTACATGTGTAGAAGTTGGGAAATAGTGCTGACGAGGATTGAACCAGGGACCTTTTGTCAGGGACGAGAGCTGCAATACCGAGCAAAAAGCTAACTCAATTGCTGGGTGCCAATGACTCATCATATACTGCTCGTCGAAGTTGTTGCGAGAGATGATGTCGCTACAACCAACATCTATCAAAATTTAACCAATTTGAACCAGACTTGGCATACATACGTTTTCGGACATAATGCAAAATACAAGATACTTTATAAATTTCCCAAACCACCCCTTACCCCTCCCCCTTTTTCGACCACCCGTTATAAACTATTCTTTTAACTTTAATGCTTATATAGCTATAGCACATGGTGTCACGACCGAATAAAAAGGTGCACAAACACAGAGCAATGCAGTGTTTTCATTGAAAAACTCTGGACATATGATGATTTATTTGCTTTCATCTGTTTGTAACATCAACAAGTTGGGAACTAAATAGTTTATAGCAGCTTCGTATTCTCTTAGAGACTAGCCCATGTACATTTTCTTCAAATTTAGAAAATGTTATTCCATACGGATCAATAATATTGCAATATCTCAGCTTTTTGGCAAGAGAAATAAATAGGGAAATAAGTCACAAAAAAACTTTTGTACAGTACATTTTTTTAAAGACAAGGTACTATTTAAACTAGGGGTGCACAACCTTTTTGAGAGAAGGGCCACTTACAAAAATGTCTGGGTTGTTGAGGGCCACATAGCAATACGGAGAGAAATCTATCAGAGGTGATCTGTGGCCTATAATCAGAAAAAATATATGAATTCAGAGGGGATTTACCCCTCTAGGTTCCCCTACCTTGTCAACATATCCAATTCAGTTAGTATGAATATATCAACAGTGTTTACGGTATATATAACAGATATAGCAAGAATTATTTTCAAGAAGTTATAATAATTTCTTGACTTTATTTGGACGAGTAAATTTTGTTTTATTAAAAGTGCTAAAACACAAACATAGGCATGAAGGTGGCTAGTGTCGAAAAAAATGTGAGCTTTATGAACGAAGGGGAGAAGAGGCGCCGATCAACGAATTCACGATTTTTCCGCACCCGATCACCGAAATTTGCGATTTTTTTCGCGCCTAATCAACAAAATTCTCAAATTTTCCGAAGCCGATTGACCAAATTCGCTACTATTTCGTACCCGACCGACGAAATTCGCGATTTTTCGGAGCCCGATCGAAAAAACTTGCGATTTTTCCATGCCCGATCGACGAAATTTACGTTTTTCCGCCCCTCATCGACGAAATTCGCAATTTTTTGCGCCCTGTCAACGAAATCCTCGATTTTTTGACGCGATTTACTGACGAAACTGACGATTGTTCCGCAGCCAATCAACGAGATTTTCGATTTTTTCGGCATTCATCGATAAAATCCGTGATTTTTTCGTGGCCGACTAATGAAATTCGCAATTTTTTGGAGACCGATCGACAAAACTCGTGATTTTTCCGTGCCTAATTGACGAAATTTGCGATTTTTTCCGCGCCTGATCGACAAAATTTGCGATTTTTTGCGCCCGATCAACGAAATTCGCGATTATTTCTTACAATAAACAGACGAAAAAAGCGATTTTTCTGCAGCCGATCAACAAAATTTGCAATTTTTTCGCGCATCGTCAACAAAACTGGCGAATTTTCCGTGCCCGATCAACGAAGTTTGCGATTTGTCCGCGGATTATCGACGAAATTCGTAATTTTTCCGCGCCCGATCGACGAAATTTGTGATTATTTCTGTGCCTCATCGACAAAATTTGTAATTTTTCCGAGCCTCATTGACAAAAGTCGCTTTTTTCCGCACTCTATGAACGAAATTCGCGAATCTTAACTGACTGACGAAATTTTCGCCAAACTGACGAAACTCGCAATTTTTTTCTTGCGTCCAATGTACAAAAATTGCAATTTTTCGAGTTATAAACTGACAAATTTCGCGGGCCACAGGTTGTGCATCCCTAATTTAAACAAAAAATAATGAAATCGATTTATTTTTAAAAAAAGTGTATGTTCAACTGTTTAGATAGCAAACGATAATTGTTAATTTTGATATGTCAATACCATCTATGCAAATTGTTTTTTATTATTATTATTTAACGAGAAAATGGCAACAAAAACAATCCTATAATTTCTCTTTTCTTTGTCATGTATATAATAATAAAAAATAGGGTTCTTATAATATCATATGATAAGGGAATCTTGGCTGTGATGTACGTACTGTTAAGCTCCGGTATCTTGGCATTTCACGCGCGGAGATTCGGACGATTCTATTCTGGATAATCGGCAAAAGGTTGTAACGTACTGGAGAGAATGGCATCCATAATTGGCGCGTTAGCCGAAAATAGTGACAACCATAAGCGGATTCTTTCATTTTTTTAAATATATTTTTTATAAATGTAATGTTTAACTGTGGCCGTTTCTAATAGCAATAATTTTATTAATAATTATGATATTTAAAAACTTAAACGATGCTTCTGATAATAAAAATGATGATACTAATTATCGGAACGAACTGTAAAAGCACCTAGACATATTTTCAACAATGGCAATTCTTTATATATAAGAATTAATGCGGATCATTTCATAATATTTTAGATATAAATTTATTAATGATTTTATAATTAAAAAGATGCTTCTGAATTTTTTAAAAATGCCTACATTATGTTAGGATGCTTTCATTGTGTATATAGATCTCTTTTTTTTTTCTAACTAAATTTAAAATGTTAGACATTTATATAAATTAATAGAAATTACACGTGACTTTAATTTTAAAGAAGAATAAATGCATTAATTAAGGGAAAAATTCACTTACGATAATTAAACACATGTACAATTAACCAACTCTTTATCTCATTTTAAAGTAGATAAAATTTGTTATGCTCCCAGTTTGCATATTTTTATTTTTATATATAGGATCATATAAATGCCTTTCAAGAGCTCAAAATTTCACGCACTTTCCCTAAGATTAATTAGAGAATGAATTCATTTCCTTCTAATTTTATTTTATTATCTCTGTTTATCCTATTTCACATTTATTCCATTCATGCATATTGAGATATTTTTAACTATAGATTTCGATATTTAAAAAAAATATATATATATAAGTATCAGAAACGGATAACTGATTAATTCCGATATTTTTTATTGGCTTTTCCATAGTACCCTTAAAAAATAGGGAGGAAGGGGGGGGGGAGGGGATTTTATGTTTAATTAATGGCATTGGCTTTTTGAATTATTTGTTTATTTAATCAATCGATGGTGCATTGATAGGAATAACTTGAGCGTCTACCAGATTTTACGACTAGTGCTGAGTGACCATGTGAACTACACTTGATGTGACTCTGCATGGTTGCAGTGTTAAATTAAGTTATTATAAAACTTTATATTATATTTTAAGAATGTACACCTGGGATGTTAATGTTAAACCTATGAGAGCATTCACTTCAAATGTATCGCTTATATTTTTAAATGATTTTTTTTCCTTTTTTTTTTTTTTTTTTTTTTTTTTTTTTGTAGAATAGCTGAGGTTGATCTCTAACCGGGCTAGTTTTCACTTTTTCGAATTAGGGTGCTTTTTTTAATAATGAGTACACTTTCAATTTCAGAACCGACTCCGAAAGTGAAAGTAACTTTATGTATTATAAAAGAAATCTAAAAATCTTTATACTAAAACTTTATTAAAATCGAAAAGTAACCCGTTTATAGATCGACCTCAGCTATTCTAGGCAAAAATCATTTAAAAATGTTAAAATGCACGCGAGAAATTTTAAAAGAATGTTCCTTTCCTCCTCAAAATATTTCAGCACTTTTAAAAACCCATTTCGCTCCTTGGAATGAATAATTTTCTTTTTCCGTGGCATTTTGTTAAGGCGAATATAGTTGACAAAGATCGATAATAATAATTTAAAAGACAAAGAGCAAGATCAACCTCAAATAAAAGCTACGATCTGAAATAGTAAAATCACCATGGAATAAGGAATATACATTTTACAGTTATTTCCAACTTCTTAGAAATCACAGATAAAAGAGTAAACTTGTACTGGTGGTGAAAATCCCTATTTCCGGGATTTGGCGGATTGTCCGTTCGCCAATTACGCACTTGTACTTGGCAACCTTTGACCCTGAAACCCCTGGTCAGAAATAGATTCTCCCAAGGTCACCTGCCGAGATACCAGAGCTTAACAGTACCATGTAGGGAAGAGATAGAGATGCAGTACGCCATAAAAACGGTTTACAATATCACAGATTAAATATATTATAGGTATCTTTACTCTTACTAAAAAAAAGTAACTACCGCTGTCACCGCCGCCGCCGGTTTTGAATTTTTTGTGACCGGAGGTCTTTCTTCGTTAATATTAAGAAAAATAATGCATACAAAAATATGAAAATCGGTAGTATTATACAGAAATGTTTGATAAACACGCTGATGCAGACAGTTTTCAAATCGAAGAATTATTTTAAGAGATATTTAATGCTAAAGTTGGACAAAATCGTTCCACTAAAAAAGTTTTATAGGAGCAAAAACTATACATCGGAATTTAATAATTTTTAGATCATTTTATGCGTTATAATTTCCCGGTGTACAGAATTCATTTTTTTTTTTTTTTTGACTCAGTTTTTGAGGTTTTATTTCTATTTTAAATTCAAATTTTCAGCATTTCGAGAGACATTTTTTACTTATTTTAGAAAATTGTACTAATTTAACCTGTTGCCAACTGTATAAACAACGGAAACAATAATGTTTGCTTCAAATTAAAAATTTATTTACACGCGACTATTATCCTTCTATATATAAAAAAAAGTTTTGATTTGGAAATGGACCAATGAAAATCTGCGTAGATATTCCCGGCAGATCGGCATCCAATTTGAATGCTTAAGAATGGCCTTTCTTCGTTAATATTAAAAAAACTGTTGCATACAAAAATATGAAAATCGGTAGTATTATAGAGAAATGTTTGATAAACACGCTGACGCAGACAGTTTTCAAATCGAAGAATTGTTTTAAGAGATATTTAATGCCAAAGTTGGACAAAATCGTTCCATTAAAAAAGTTTTATAGAAGCAAAAATGTACATAGGAATTTAATCATTTTTAGATCATTTTATGCGTCAGAATTTCCCGGTGTGCAGACTACATTTAGTTTTTTAATTTGAATAATTTCTTGAGGTTTTATTTCTATTTTAAATTCAAATTTTCATGGTTTCGAGAGATATTTTTTACTTATTTTAGAAAATCGTATTAATTTAAACTGCTGCCAACTGTATAAACAGCGCAAACAATAATGTTTGCTTCAAATTAAAAATTTATTTTACACGTGACTATTATAAACAGAAAATGTAAAAAGCAGGAACTCATTGAAAATTACGTCATAAAAACTATATTTACACGCGAATTTTAAAGAGAAAGAATATTGTAAAATAACAAATTCATTAACATGCGTTAGAAGTCTTAAATAGGAGAATTTACGCCACATTACACTTATCACGTAAAATGAACAAAAAATAATATTGCAAAACAGTTTAAATTTAAAAATTGCGTGAGACATTTATTTGATATTTTAAGATGATCATAATATTTCATTTCTAACAAAAGTATTTTTACGTGAATATTAAAAAGAGAAAGAAAAGTTCGGTGAAAATTACGTCAGATTATAATTGTCAGATTCAAATTCTAATTCAGTCTTCCGAAATCTTTTTAAAGCCGATCAAATTAGCGTGCTGTTAAGAGTCTGCGGTGTTTGAACGGGGGTTGACGAGCGTAGCTCGTAGGGAGCAGAGCCCCATAGTGAAAAAAAAAATTACAACATATTCAAAGCAGTCAATAAACGTTGAAATCGTTCTTTCTTTTCTTTTCTTTATTTATTTATTTTTTTTTTTTTTTTTGCGTAAGTCATTGTTTCTAATTTACACTTACAAAATCCCTGCCGGCTCGGGCCTACAGACGGAGGTAGATTTCGAAGTTAAGTACTAAATTCACCAACAAAACTTAAATCAACATTAGAGATAAACCCAGTTCCTTCACTAAGAATGAGCTCTAGGGAGCTAAACATTTTGTGAAAATTCTAATATACACGAATACACACACGCATGTATATGGAATAGGTTTAAAAATGGCTAAAACAAATTCAGAAAACGTCAAAGTGTTAAAATATGTTAATATTTCCATGGTCGGGTTTTTATAATGTTTTAATACGTTTCTTCAGACTCGCATGACGTTACATATTCACCTGACGAGGTACATTATATTTCCAATATGACGTAATATCCAATTTGTTTTCAGTTCGTCAAACTATTTATTTAATTTATTTTTTCACGTGAAAAATCTTGCAATAGAAAATCAATTGTTGTGGTGAGAATTTTATTGTTTTTTTTTAATTGTTGGCAACTGCTATAATGAAAAATATTTATTTTTTCCTGTCATTGTTGTGTAAGAGATGGTTTTATCAGAATCTTGTTAAGGGTGTATTCCGATCCAAACTGCTTATTTTCTGATTCATTTTAAAATTAATTTTTGCCCTCAAACGCATCAAACTGGGAAATTCTCTTATTTAGAAACTATATAATGTGCCGTGCTTCTTAATTTTTTGATAAATCCAGAAAATACTGTAAAAAAACGCTGTCAAAGTGGGCGTTTTGAACCGAATTTTCCGAAGCGGGCGATCTGGGAATGAAAAAAATGGTCATACTGAGAAAATAATTGTTTAAAAATCAAATTCTAATTAATTGAGCTGAAAATAAAATCACACGGCATGTTAAACATGTCTTCAGAAATCACCCCAGCAAGTTTCATGTTTTCACTTTTAAAAATGAGTCTGAAAATGTCTCAGAAAATTTCGAGCTGTTGAGGGTGGAAAAATATTTTTCCGAATACACCCTTAAGACGGTATTCAAAAATTTTAATCCTCCCCATTTCCATTCCCTTGGGCCGATTTTGCTCATTTTCAATCCCCGCCGAGATATTAGTCATCTCAAAGTTGTTGGCGAGTTTGAAGACGATCCATGCATAATTGCGACTTTTATCGTGCGGAAAAAATTTAGTACATACAGTAAATTCTGCCTAAGGCGGACTCTCTGTAAGCCGGAAATCTGTCTACCGCGGAAAATTCTTCAAGTCCCGGCGAACCCATAGAAAATTACATTAACTCAGTTTGCATAAAACGGAATCTGTCTAACGCGGAAACGGAAAGGATTTTAAGGTCCCATCAAAACCAAAATTTTGCATAACGCGGAAAAAAGGATATTTTAAAAATGAAACGCATTTCGTTTATCAAACTTTAAAGCTGTTAAGTCAAGTACTCAATGTCGAGGATGTCAGTTAAATTCCGTAACATTTTGAAAAGTTAATTCAAAAAAGCAGAAACTGTTTAAATTTTAAAGAATTCTTGCTTATGACATTTTTTCCTATACAAAATTGCATTTAAAAGTTATTATTTCTAGTAGAATGCAAATTTATGAAAATACATATTTTCTAAAGTACAATATATTATATTTTAAGGTTGTACTCAAATTCAAAAGTGTAGCATTCTGTCTCATTCTCGAAGTTTATTACTTTTTGCGTGTGTAAACTTCCAATTCGCATGCATTACAGCAGTACTAAGAAATTGAATAGCGTTTCTCATTTACCTATAAAGACAAAGGATCTTTCAGAACTTCAGTTTTCAATCGATTTTCGAGTCAGGAAAATCAATAAAAAATAATCAAAAATCGAGATTCTTGAGGGGGAGGTGGGAGCTTTTTTGCATAAGCCGGAATGTTTTCTACCGCGGAAAAATTTCTCAGTCCCAACCGATTCCGCCTTAGACGGAGTTTACTGTACATACATATATATATATAAACTTTTTAGGTTGGGGTGGTTTTGGGTTCCTTGGGTCATTTAATGAAAAGTTGTGAAGGAATTTTTCAAAAGTCTCACCATGGTAACGACTGCAATAGGTAGTATTTCTTACGAAATCTACCTAAAAAATAAAATCTGCTTTTGGCAAGAGGGGAAAATAAAATTGCCGCTTTTATGTTAGCAAAGTTTTATGTGCGCAAGTGATAAATAGCCAAATATTGTTCCTATCGTTATCATTCACATAGCATTCATTTCATTTTAAATTTAAGCCACTCTATCACTTTTAAATACATAACTTAAATTTAAAATATTATAATAATGTACAGTCGTGGGAAAAAAGTAAACACCCCCTGCTAACTCTGCAACAACTTTTCGTAAAAGAAAATTACTGGTACCAATGGATTGGAAATAAAGTTTACTTTAAAATGAATTATATAAAATTTGCTCAGGGGGCCATCTACAAATCAAAACCAGACCAAACTTCGTTTTTCTGAATGACAACACTCAATTTTGACAATATATTTTAAATCTTCGTCTCAAACCATGCCTAGAAATGAAACTTCTAGCCAAGACTCCCTTAAAATATTCCAATAGTCCAAACATATTAAACAAGTGAAATGGTCATATTGACAAGAAATAATACATTAAGGCAGTTCTCAAATCCAAAAGGGCAACTTTATGACAAAAGTTTTAATCCCTTTTTGTTCGGAAATGCACGAAACTAGCCAGTATTGTTGTTCAGAAACCGGTCGCAGACGATTAGCCGAAAACCAAATAGCCGACAAGACATTTAGCAGACAGCACTTAGACGACAGGACGTTTAGCCGACAAGTACATTTAGTCGACACGTATATTTAGCAGACAGGACATGTAGCCGACAAGTACATTTAGCCGACAGGACAAATAGCCGAAACGTACGTATAGCATACAGGACAATTAGCCGAAAAGGACATTTAGCAGACAGACAATTGGACGACAGGCAATTGGCCGAACGTGACAATTAGCCGACAGGACATTTAGCAGACAGGACAATTAGTCGACAGGACAATAAGTCGACAAGACAATTAGCCGACAAGACAATTAGCCGACAAGACAATTAGCCGACAAGACAATTAGCCGACAAGACAATTAGCCGACAGGACGATTAGCCGACAGGACATTTAGCCGACAAGACAATTAGCCGACAAGACAATTAGCCGACAGGACATTTAGCCGACAGGACGATTGGCCGACAGAACGATTGGCCGAAAGGAGATTTAGCCGACAGGACGATTAGCCGAAAAGAAAAATTAGACGACAGGATATTTATTTGAGAGGATGATTAGCCTAGTTAGGTTATGGTTAGGATACTTTTAGGTTACGGACAGATTATAATTAGTTTACGGTTGGTTACGTTAAACTTAGGTTACAGTTACGTTACGGTTGGGTTACAGTTAGATTACGGTTACGTCACAGTTATGTTAATTTTAGGTAACAATTAGGTTACGATTAAGTTACAGATAGGTTAAGGTTATGTTACGGATAGGTTACAGTTAGATTACGGTTAAGTTACGGATAGGTTACAGTTAGATTACGGTTAAGTTACGGAGAGGTTACAGTTAGATTACGTTTCTGCTACGATTAGGTTACGGATAGGTTACAGTTACGTTACAGTTTGGTTACAAATAGGATTACGGATAGGTTACAGTTAGATTACGGTTAGGTTCCGGATAGGTTACAGTAGGTTACGGATAGATTACAATTAGGTTACGGTTATGTTACCCCCAGGCTACAGTTAGGTTGCGGTTAGGTTACAGTTAGGTTATAGTTACATCACAGTTAGGATACGGTTAGGTTATAATTAGGTTACGGTTAGCGTACCGTCATGTTACGTTTATTTTACAGATAGATTACTGTTAGGTTGCAGTTATTTTACAGTTAGGTTATGGTTAGGTTATAAGTAGGTTACGGTTACGTTACGGTTCGGTTACAGTTAGATTTTTAAGTTACGGATAGATTACAGTTAGATTACGTTTCTGCTACGATTAGGTTACGGATAGGATACAGTTACGTTACAGTTTGGTTACAAATAGGATTACGGATAGGTTACAGTTAGATTACTGTTAGGTTCCGGATAGGTTACAGTAGGTTACGGATAGATTACAATTAGATCACGGTTAGGTTACCGCCAGGCTACAGTTAGGTTACGGTTAGGTTACATTTAGGTTACAGTTAGGTTATAGTTACATCACAGTTAGGATACGGTTAGTTAATAATTAGGTTACGGTTAGCGTACCGTCATGTTAGGTTTATTTTACAGACAGATTACTGTTAGGTTACAGTTATGTTACAGTTAGGTTATGGTTAGGTTATAAGTAGGTTACGGTTACGTTACGGTTAGGTTACAATTAGGTTATGGTTAGGTTATGGTTATGTTCCATTTCCGTTACAGATAGGTTACGGTTAGATTATGGATAAGTTACAGTTAGGTTACGGGGGATCTATGTCATTTAGCCGAAAACCAAATAGTCGACAAGACATTTAGCAGACACCAATTAGCCGACAGGGCGTTTAGCCGACAAGTACATTTAGCCGAAACGTACATTTACCCGACAGGACATTTAGCCGACAGGACATCTAGCCGACAGGACTTTTAGCCGACAAGACATTTAGCCGACAGGACAATTAGCCGACATGATATTTAGCCGACAAGACATTTAGTCGACATGACAATTAGCCGACAAGTCAAATAGCCGACAGGATAATTAACCGACAGTTCAAATAGTCGACAAGTCAAATAACCGACAAGACATTTAGCCGACAGGTCAAATAGCCGACCTGACAATTAGCAGACGGGTCAAATAGCCGACAGGACAACTAGGAGACATGACAATTAGCCGACAGGACAACTAGCAGACAGGTCAAATAGCCGACATGATATTTATCAGAAACATACATTTTGCCAAAAGAATTTAGAAGACACATTGATATTGGTCGGTGATATACCAACAATGTCAACCTCAATAACTCTTCACCATCATAATTCAACTTTTTAGCTCGGAGGCTATCAAAGTCAGAGAGCTGATGTGCCCACCGTTCTGTATGTATGTAAGTATGTACGTACGTATTCACGTAACGAGGTAACTCTTGATAGAAACATCCGATTTGCTTCAATTTTTTTTTCTACGTTCATTCTTGAAAGGTGCTTCCCTGATTAGTTTTGGGGTTTCATTGGTTAAAGATAAAGGGGGAAAAGGGGGCTAGTCCCTCCCCTTAATTTAGATAAATGGGTTTTTCATGCAGAATTATTCGATTTGCTCTAAATCTGATATACCGGTTTATTATGTTAAGGAGCTTCCCTGATTAGATTTGGAAGTTCATTAGTTAAGTATGAAGGGAAAGAGGGCTTCCCCCCCTTAATTTAGATACATGTTTTTTTCATTCAAAATTATTTGATTTGCTCCAAATTCAGTATACGGGTTTATTATGTTAAGGAGCTTCCCTGATTAGATTTGTACGTTCATTAGTTAAGAATAAAGGGGGGATAGGGGAGCTAGTCCCCCCACCCCTTAATTTAGATAAATGGGTTTTTCATGCTGACTTATTCGATTTGCTCCAAATTTGCTATACCGGTTTATCATGTTAAGGAGCTGCCTTGATTAGATTTGGAGGTTCATTAGTTAAGAATAAAGGGGGAAAAGGGGGCTACCCCCTATTAATTTAGATAAATGGGTTTTTCATGCAGAATTATTCGATTTGCTCCAAATTTGTTATATCGGTTTATCATGTTAAGGAGCTGCATTGATTAGATTTGGTGGTTTATTAGTTAAGAATAAAGGGGGGAAAGGGGGCTACCCCCTATTAATTTAGATAAATGGGTTTTTCATGCAGAATTATTCGATTTGCTCCAAATTTGATATACCGGTTTACTATGTTCAGGAGCTGCCTTGATTAGATTTGGAGGTTCATTAGTTAAGAATAAAGGGGGATAGGGGAGCTAGTCCCCCCACCCCTTAATTTAGATAAATGGGTTTTTCATGCAGAGTTATTCGATTTGCTCCAAATTTGTTATATCGGTTTATCATGTTAAGGAGCTGCATTGATTAGATTTGGTGGTTTATTAGTTAAGAATAAAGGGGGGAAAGGGGGCTACCCCTATTAATTTAGATAAATGGGTTTTTCATGCAGAATTATTCGATTTGCTCCAAATTTGGTATACCGGTTTACTATGTTAAGGAGCTGCCTTGATTAGATTTGGAGGTTCATTAGTTAAGAATAAAGGGGGATAGGGAAGCTAGTCCCCCCACCCCTTAATTTAGATAAATGGGTTTTTCATGCAGAATTATTCAATTTGCTCCAAATTTGGTATACCGGTTTACTATGTTAAGGAGCTGCCTTGACTAGATTTGGAGGTTCATTAGTTAAGAATAAAGGGGGATAGGGGAGCTATCCCCCTACCCCCTTAATTCAGATAAATTGGTTTTTGATGCAGAGTTATTCGATTTGTTCCAAATTTGCTATATCAGTTTATCATGTTAAGGAGCTGCATTGATTAGATTTGGTGATTCATTAGTTAAGAATAAAGGGGGGAAAGAGGGCTATCCCCCCTTAATTTAGATAAATGGGTTTTTCATGCAGAATTATTCGATTTGCTCCAAATTTGGTATACCGGTTTAATATGTTAAGGAGCTGCCTTGATTAGATTTGGAGGCTTATTGGTTAAGCATGAAGGGGGGACGGAGGTTAGCCTCCCCCATTAATTTAGATAAATGGGTTTTTCATGCAGAATTATTCGATTTGCTTCAAATTTGATATACCGGCTTATGCGGGTCTATGTCATTTAGCAGACAACCAAATAGCCAACAAGACATTTAGCAGACAGCAATTAGCCGACAGGACGTTTACCCGACAAGTACATTTAGCTGACACGTACATTTAGTTGACAAGACAATTAGCCGACAGCGACAGTTAGCCGACAGAAACAATTAGCCGACAGGACAATTAACCGACAGTACGTTTAGCCGATAGGACATTTAGCCGACACTTAGGTTAAGTTAGGTCACAGATTACATTTAGGTAACAATTATGTTACTTTTAGGTTACAATTACGTTACAATTAAGTTATGGTTATGTTACCGTTAGATTTACGGATAGGTTACAGTTACGTTATAGTTAGGTTAGGGTAGGTTATAATTAGGTTACTATTACGGTTAGGCTATAATTATTTATAACAAACAAACTTTTAAAAAAGTAACATTTTCTACAATAAATATTGTTTGAAATGGGGTTTTTTGACGGATAACTCCGAAAAATATTATTTTTTAAATATAAGAATTTAAAAGAGGGGATGCATGAATTAAGAGTGTATTCAGGTGGCGAAAGAGTGGACCCACAGGGGGCAATTTTCAAACTTTTTTCGGACCAGTTATGTGATATATCACCGGAAAGACCCCTTTCTCATGTTATAATTATTTCTTCTCCCCTCCCCTCAATTTAGCTCCCCAGGGGGCACTTTTCGAACTTTTTGAAATCGTAGCGTTTTCATCATTTTAGATTAGATTTTTTTACGGAGCCCTCCTATAAATATTATTTATAATATATAAAATTCCAAAGAGTGGGGGGTTATTGCAGAGGGGCGTGAGAGTTGGTGCACCGGTGGCGCTTTTCCAACTTTTGCAGACACCCCTCATGTGATATATCATTGATTAACACTATAGCCACTATTTCATATTATCCACCTCCCAAGTTCCACACCCCCCCACACACACTGCTTTGCCACCCCAAGGGGGAGGGATTTTTGAAATTTTTTGAAATCGTAGCGTTTTCATCATTTTAGATCGGAATTTTTTTACGTAACCCTCTGATAGATAATGTTTATAATATATAAAAAATTCAAAGAAAGGGAGGGTCTATTCTGAGGGGCGCGACTCCCTGGATGGGCGCTTTTCTAACTTTTGCCGACACCCCACATGTGATATATCAATGTGATAAAGCACTGTGGTCACTTTTTCATAACACTTCCCATGTCCTTTAACCATCCATAAACTTTATTGATAATAAATATTAAGAAGTTCTTTAAAAAAAAAAAACGCTCAACTTTCCAAAACTTTCTAAAATATTCATGGAGACATTTTTATGCATAAAAACATCAAAATAAAATCCTTTATATCTAACTTCCTTTTATCAGTAATTTATTTATTTTGTTACTTATTTTTGACTAGATAATCGTAAATTTAAGAGCTGTTTATTTTTATTCCACCTTAACATTATTTATTCCAAACAGTGTTGCGCCAACATATGCGTATTTGGCGGAAGCATGATGCAACAGTTGAAAGGAGAAATCAATCATCATGCTTGGTCATTTCTTTATTCATTTCATTTCCTTCGGTTACTAACGAAAAAGAGCTATTATTTGATACCAATTTAGACGTGCTAATAAGTCTATTTTATACAAATAAAGCATATTATGGCATTAAACTGGATTATTCCTAATTTTCTCTTATTGATCAAGTTGAATTTAGACACTTTACTCCGTGAAGGATTGGATTTCTGTAGCTCCGGGTTGGGGGTGGGTGTGGAATTTGCACTTTTTGACCATTGAAAACACAAAATCTCAAATCATCCATGAGGAAATTTATTCTCTGGGGAGAATGTCTCCCCCGGGTCACTCCATGAATTCAACACTGTTAATGATTTTTAAAAAAATTAGGACTCTTTCTCTTTCAGATTTAATTAAGAAATTTAAACATTTAAACACGGAATGTAAAAAATTATTTTGGAGAAACTATTATTTGTATAATGAATGCCATTGCTGGATCATATACACCTACGTTTACAGATGAACTGAAAATTTAATAGAATAATATTAAACTAGAGAACAGGAAAACTGCTTTTTGAGAATTTAGTGTTGCCCCCGGCATTTCCATTACTTCATTTTCTTCTGATGGACTGATGGCTTCTATTATTATGAAACAGCCATTATAAATGAAGTGTTAGGTGACGATGAAAGAGCAGCCTTAAAAAGTTTGAGCTCTGATTTTCTGTCGGAATGGCGGGAAAAATGGCTATAATTTTTTTTTTTTGAGGACTGCTTTTTCATCTTCCCCTAACACCTCATTTATAATGGCTGTTTCATAATAATAGAAGCCACCAATCCATCAGAAGACAATAACTCGGTTAAGCGGGACTCTACTGCAGTACAAAACATATTTCAATTTTAAGACTTAAAGCACAAGTTTTATTTTATGTAAAATGACGTCATTCGCATCCGCTTAAGAATTCCACATTTACGATCTACTCTTAAACATCTACAGTAAAGCATGCATAGCACATCACTATCGCGAAATAATGCACAAATGCAAAAAAATATTCCGTCATTCAAGAAAAAAAAAAAAAAACGGCGATCTAATGATTCATAGATACTTACAATTAAATATAGTATATAATAGTTCCATTGTTTTAACAAAAATCATTCGTTTATATATTTTTTTTCAAAATAGCACGTATTTTAATTACATTTTCTTTCGGTTGTTACGAAAAAATGGCAACAAAAATATATAATTGCTATTTTAAAACTATTCTTCCTTTACTTTCTACAGAAATCGAGTTCTTCCGTTGCCAATATTAAGCAAATGGTGAATTAAAAACTCCAAAAAAATTAATATTTCAAAAATAAATGGAGATACAGTTTTCAAACAAAACGTATTTGAAAGAACTTTTTTTCTCCAATACACTGTAAAAAAAAATTTGTAAAGTTACTAAACTTTTTCTAGGAAATCTGTTACAGGAATTTTTCTTGTTGCTGTTACATGAAAATTTCTTGGAATCCCAGTTTCCTAGAAAAACTTTAGTAACTTTACAGATTTTTTTTTACAGTGTACGACGGTATAAAAATTGAAAATGTGCGATGCTTAGAAGTTTAAAAAATTGCTAAACAGTATTTAATCGTAATGCTTTCTTTTACGGCTAGCCTCTGTAAGGTAACGTTATTTTTTGGACACAAAATAAGCTGGGAGAAAGAAATAGCATACCGTACCGCAGGCTAATAACATTTTGTTTTAAACGTGATATATAATTTTAATTGTTTCACCAATTTTCAAGTTTATTGAGAACTTTTTACTTTTCATCCTTATTCCTCTATTTGTATTAACTTAATTTTTCAATAACGGTTTCTTTGTAATCAATAATGCTCTAAAGTTGAAAAATATATGTTGAGAAAATTAAAAGTATTTTTTTCAAATAATTCTAATTTAATTTGATATTCAAAATTTAAGAAAAGCATTTATCGAATTAGATATATATGGTAAGCATATAGAATTTTTCTTTAAATTTGAAGCTAGGTTCTCCTTTATATTAATAAAATTGGTTCTTATTTAATATTATTTTTTTCATTCTTGTTAATAAAGTTTGCATTTTTAGTCGTAGAATGTATCCAGCCTCAGCTAGGGATCTAACGAATTTCGTAAAGTATTAAGCAGAATATTGTACACTGTAAAAAAAAATCTGTAGTTCTACAGATGTAAAGTTACATGCTTACTAAACTTTCACCTGTAACTGTACGAAAAAAGCTGCAAATCTACAAAACTAGTTTTTGTAAAAATACAAAAATCTGTAACTTTACAAATGAATCTGCTAAAATTTCAGTAATCTTACTAAACTTTTATTTGTAACCCTGGCTGCAGTTACATGAAAAGTTCTCGGAATCCCAGTTTCCAAAAAAATTCTTAGTAACCTTACAGATTTTTTGATTTTCGGCGCAAAAGTGTGTCTGTTACATGAAATTTTGTTGTTGCCGTTACATGAAAAGTTCTAGGAATCCTAGTTTCCTAGAAAAACTTTAGTAACTTCACAGATTTTTTTTTACAGTGTAGATATTTAGAGGAATAAAATCAGGGTAATACATTTTTAGGTAGATTTCGTAATAAGAAATACTACATATTACATTTTACCAACATTTTTGCAGATCTACGCCGATCATGAAACCATAGAACACCAAACCACCCCCAGTTCAAAACTTTATCTAACTATCTATCCATATATATCACTTTTTTATGGACACGATAACTTCCATAACTCTGCATAAACCTCTTCCAAACTGATGAAGGCCATACCATACAATCAAGGGGCAGAAAATCTCGGTAAAGTTCGTTAATGGGCAAAATCGACCCAAGGGTATGGAAATAGGGAAGGATTTTGTGAAAACAGAAAAAAACAATAACTTCTTAATTATAATGCATATCAAATCAGTTTAAAGTTATTATTACTTCTAGGAAAAGGTCCAAAAAATTATGCATAACAGATTTTTGATATCATTAAAAATGGGCTCAAGGGGCAATGAAAATAGAGTTTTAAGAAGAAAAAAATTCATAACTTCGTCAATTCACAAGATATAAAATCCACTTAAATTTATTATAAATCTTCTTAATCTGACCTACAACTTTTATATTGACAAGTTTTTGATAGTACTAACTCTTACAGAGAAAAGGGAGAGGCTTAAAAAGAAAAAAAAATCATAACTTCGTTAATTCACAAGATATCAAATCCGCTTAAATTTATTATAAATCTTCTTAATATTATCTACAACTTTTATATTGGCAAGATTTTGATAAAACCAACTCTTACACAAAAAAAGGAGGTTCAAGAAAAAAATATCGTATTAAGGCTGTTCTTAAATCCATAGGGGCAACTTTATGACATAAGTTTTAATTCCCTTTTCTTCGGAAACGCATGAAATTGGAAGGTGTTGTTATAAGGAAACTATGTAATTGAAAGACATTTTCCGTTTTTTTTTTTGTAAACACAATAGATGTTTCAGAAAATACTGTCACAGTTTGAACCAAATTTCCCAACAAAAGGAAAAAAAAAACAAAAAAAAACACTGAACGAAGGGAAAAAAATCCCTTGTAGTAGGTCTGCCAATTTTATACAATTACGTTAAAAAATCTGTACGTCATTGTGTCAGAAAATATCAACCTTGTTGAGCAGTGTAGTTGAGAACACAGCCTTAACATGATTCTGATAAAACCAGTTTAGAAAAATGAAATTAAAATCTCGTCAAAAGCGACCAGAAAAAATTGTCAAACTGTGTTTATCTCTATTCTTGATTTAGCCTTTTTGGTGAAATTAGTACTTAACTTCGAAATCTACCTGTGCCTGCAGGCCGAGCCGGGAGTGATTTTTTTCTCTTTCTTTTCTTTCTTTTTTTTAAAATGATTTTCTCAAATCCAAATTGGCTATTTTCTAACGCATTCATATAAAACCATTTTTATTTCTTACAAGCACAAAATGTACAGCTATTTTCATTCAGATACTAAACAATCAAATTTAATTTTTTAGTGTGAGACTATTTTAAAAATCCATAATCTGCTTATTTGTCATACATTTTTATAATGAGGCTCCTAAAACTTCGCTTATCGGTGAGAATTTTAACTATTTTTTTTTCATTTTGCACAAAAATATCATTATTTGATAAATTTTATAGCACAAATAATGTTCCGATACAACTGTTTGTTGAATTTTCATGATTTTTTTTGAAAAATAAACGGATATTTGCAATTGGCATTTAAAAAAAAAAATATTTTATGAACTGAGATAAGGAATTACTACTGCAATTTGTTTATGTAGAAAAAGGTAAGTCATATAAACAAGGTTTTTTTAAGAAATAATAATCTCTTTGTGATGTTTCAACATATTATATTAAACGTATAAAACAGTTAGACATATGAATAACGAAATCTATATCGAATTAAAAATAAAAAACAAACTGTGCGGTATGAATTTTTTGCTTGCTTTTTTTTAGTTCCCTACGTTACAACCAAATTTTATACAATGCAATTTTATATCACACTAGCTGACCCACTCGGTGTTTGCCTGGCCCATCATAATAACCTTAAATAAAACTCAAGTTTGTATGATTTTATATCCTTTGAAAATCTTTTAAATGAACCTAGTTTCGGTTGTTCCATTGCATTCCACAGCGTCTCGTATGTTTCCAACAAACGTCTTTCCGAACGAACCTGTAATCTGGGTCCTCGCTACCTAACACAGCATGTGCCGGAAGTGCTCCGCACGTATCGTAGACAATTGAAAAAAAAAGTCTAATAGTGAGCCAAACTTCGTAGTAATCAAGCCCATAGAACCGGAAAAACGAATGCATCATTAATGTTCGAAAATGTCGTTAACTGAAGTCTAAGATAAACTTTCATAATCACAGAAAGTAGCTGAATTGTAATCTAAGTTAAATAAACCAATTCCCGTTGAAATTGGGCCCTTATAACCCGAGGAAACAATTTATCCTTACGCGGTGGAAAGTTGCCTCCCTCCTCCTCTGTAAATTTCACGGTCTACTTTTAAAATTAACACGATATTATTTAATAAACGGATGAAATCCCTTTTCTAAAATTACCTTTAACCCTTTAGTGCGCAGGGACAAAGAACAGTTTTTTTATGCAAAGAACAGTTTTTTTTAAATTTAATAGATTTTTTTTATTCGTATATACCTAATTCACACCAGGAGATAAAAATAGCAATATTTGTTTTAATTAATAACAGACATTCCGTATTTAAAAAAAGCGAAATTAACCATTGAAACTTTCTTGTGTAAAGTCAGATTCTCTGTAGTACGTAATTTCTAGAACGCATTCTATCTAGGGAATTAAAGGGTTAAAGGTTAAGTTTTATAAAATAAATAATTATATAAAATAAGGTATTTGGAGACATAGGTATTAAAATATTTACTGATTTGCAATATTTTAGCGTAAAACAGCCACGCAACAGTAGTTATTATTTGTATTGCAGATGCGCAACAGAAGAAAAGTGTTCCGTATTATATGAAAAATGTATCTCTGATTTTTTTTTCATTATTTTTCCCGAGTAATAAACCTTTCAGAGAATCATATATAATTTTTTCGAAGCAAAATAAAAAATCGTGCATTTAAGGGTTAACGTAACGCGATTTTTATTTTTAATTTACGGATGTAGTGAGTAAACGTAAGCTGTTGCCGAAAAAGGAGATTAATATTCGAAAAAGGTGGTAGCTTGGGTATAAAGAAGGACCGGGCCCAGGGGGCAGGATATTAACTGGAATGTAGTTGGGTAAAGGAAAAATTTTTAATAGTTTTAAAGTAGCTGTAGGACGCAAGAACTATGAAGTAGAAAATTGTAATAGAGTAAGATCGTTTTTAAAGAAGCTACAACAAAGGCCCCAAGAAGGAGATTAATATTCAAAATTGGTGGTAGCTGAAGTGAGAAATTTTTTTGTCGTTCATGGAGTTACTAGAAGACTTAAGAAGTTGTTAGAAAAAAAAGCTAATGAATCGGGTCATTTTTAAGGGAGCTACAATAAAGGGCCCAAAAGAGGCCAACTGATAGTTAAGAGCAGGGCTCTAACATGAAAATATGTTAAAAGGTCTTAGATCTTCAATTATTCAAAATTAGCCATAGAGTTATGAATTATCCCTTAGAATAATAATTTAAAGAAATGCGCCAAAAATTGGGTAAATGCTTAAATGATTGTCCTAGGGCCCAAATAAAATATGAGAGTGTTGGTCCTGGGAGAAGTGTCCAATACTCAGTTTTAAAATTATGCACTGAGAAGGTGAGAAAATTAGAGGGTGAAAAATGCATGGCGCACAAAAAATTCAAGGGACCTACGGGACCCTAGGGGGGAGAATGGAGCAAGGGTCTTAACATAGGGTGTAGAAATGGGAGAATAACTAAATGAAAAGAGGATACCAAAAATGAAGATTGGATTAAAAGGAAGCAATTTATTAACAATTTAGGGCGCAAAAACTTTAAGGGGTGCTGTACCGGGTCCCAGGCTGCCAGGGTCTTAACTGAAATGTAGAAATGAGGGAATAACTAAATAGGGAATTGGCCCCAAGAACGAAGAAGATCGGATATAAAGGGAGTAAGTTATTAACAATTTAGAGCATAAAAACTTAGAGGCACAGGGGCCCCGACCTTAAAAAAAGAAAAATCTGATTGTCAGGTGCATCAGGACATGTCTTGGACTGTTCTCACCTAAATGTTCAGACTTCTACGTGCGGTAGATTTTGCTAGTCATCAAACACAGACACACAGACACTCACACACTCACATACACACAGACAGAGCGAAACTTTCTTTTATTGGTATACGTTTTATTCAATTTTCCCCACTAAAAACTGGGTTGTCGTTAAATCCGATCTCGCTGAAAACTTATTCTACAGTTAAATACAAACACACTCTTAGTAGCTGACGAGTTATTGAGGTTTTAATGCATATGTATAAAATATTAATGATGATTGAGTAAAAGCACTGATTTATGAAATTGATGAGCTATCGATATTATAGTTCCCCCATATCAGTAACAAATAAATATTACTTCTTTCAACAAAAACAAAGGTTTATAAGGCTGGTGAATCACTTATCTTTTAATATATAAATTAAATAAATTCGATGCGCAAAAATACAAATTTCTGAGAATGTCGTTATCAAGATTGAATATATATAATTCATTAATGACATTCGACTTAATAAAATCACAGATGATTAAGGATGACGACTTTTCGAGGTTTTTTTTGGAAATCATACAGAATTTATATCAAACTGATTGAAATATAAATTTAAAGAGATGGCGAAGTAACTAGGTTTTTCGTTTAGAGAGATCGTTTGGGTTAACTTGTTATTTTGATTTTATTGCGAATGTTAAGAAAATTAATTAGATTCTATTGCATAGAAGCACTGCTTTATGAGGATATAGAGTTATCAAGGTTTTAACCACAATGACCAATGATAATTGTTTAAATAAAAACATAGATTTATAAGCTTGAGGATTCATCAAGGTTTAACCGTATAACTTGTATTCGATATATAATAAAACAGATTAATGAATCTTCAAGTTATCCAGTTTTTAGAGAAAATGTATAAATAGTAATATTAACTAAATACACTTATTTGTGAGGATGTCGAGTTATCGAGGCTTTAACATATAAGCGTGATAATAATAACATTTTATTAAACTAGCTGGCTTCGCCCTCTAGCGTGCTCATAATTACATCGGGGCCTCTAATTTATGCTAATATCGAATAAAACGAATGTCGAATTCATATGAAAATTTTCGTTAGGTGCAGTAGCGTAGCTAAGTTGTTTGCCGCCCGGGATTTCATCCGTTTATTAAATAATATTGCGTTAATTTTAAAAGTAGTCCGTGAAATTTACAGAGAAGGTGGGTGGGGGTGCAACCTTCCACCGCTTAGGGATGTATTATTTCCTCGGGTTCTAGGGGCCCGATTTCAACGGGAATAGGTTCATTTAAGTTAGATTACAATTCAGCTACTTTCTGTATTATGAAACTTTATCTTAGACTTCAGTTACCAACATTTTCGAACATTAATGATGCATTCATTTTCCGAGTTCTATAGGCTTGATTACAACGAAGTTTGGCTCACTCGACTTGGTTTTCGATTATCTGCGGTACGTGCGGAGCACTTCCGGTACATACCGCTTTAGGTAGCGGAGACCCAGATCACAGGTTCGTTCGGAAAGAGATATGTTGGGAACACACGAGAGGCTGTGGAAGGTAATGGGACTTCCGAAACTAAGTCCATATAAAAGATTTTCAAAGGATATAAAATCATACAAACTTGAGTTTTATTTAAGGTTATTATGATGGGCCTGGACAACGCCGGGTGGGTCAGCTAGTGTGATATAAAATTACACTGTATAAAATTTGGTTGTAATCAGGGCTTAATTTGCGACGGAGCCCACCAGAGCCCGGCTCCGGTACTTCTCTGTTTTTTGTAAATATTTAAATATTGTTCGGAATTCACCGGAGCTCATAAATACAGGGCTCCGGAGCCCAGTGCAATAGCGCTTCCGAAAAACCGAAGCTTAAATTACCTTTTCCTTTCTTTCCCATCTCCAAGCTTTTGCATTCTTTTTACCAAAACGCTTATATGTGACGTAATGTGTCACACGCGTAGGGGATGGAGATGAAACGTACACAATTTTTATATCAGTTTTTAGGCTTAGACTGACTCGAGCTCAATCTGTATTACATTTAAAATTTTATTTATTCATGTATTGAAAAAAAATCTTCTTTTGAAATTACGTATTATATTCCATTTCAAATCATTTTAATGCTATTTTGATCAGAATGAAGGGGAAACAGAAATCGTGTTTTTCTATTTCAAATTTATATCGGCGACGTGTTGATACGGCGCCACTCAAGAGAGTGAACAATAAATTTGCTTTCAGTTCGATTTTCTTTTGTGACAGTAGGATAATTTTTTATTGGCTGGGTTTTCTTTTTTTATTTCGATATCTAACCTGAAAAGAATATTTTCTGTTTTATCCAACAAGCATCTGCTTGACGTTTTGTCTGTTCGAGGTTTTTTGTCTTCTATTGCGTACGAGTATAAAAATCACGTTAGTGATTTTTCTATTTATTTTGTATCATGAACGGTACTCGGGCTAAGGCTCTGTGCGAAGTCACTTTCCTTTGTAAGTAGAATAATTACCATGTATTGTTATTCTGAGAGAAAGCAATCGAGCAGTGTTTCCCCTTTTTCTATAAATGCATAGATTCTTTCCGATAACGTTGTCAAATTTTTAATTTTATCTGATTTTCAGGGACTCACCGCAAAAGATTGTTATGCGGAAGGAAATGATTATAGCTTAAGATATGCACCTTTTACAGGAAATTGTAAAACATTGTTCCATTCTTCAGTATATGAAAATTCATTTCTGTAAATTTCATTAATTTTTTCTTAAAAATGCATAGCTGCGAACTATCTCTTTTTTGTGTTAACACCATTTTCTAATCATAATCGTTACCCTATTTAACCGCAGAATTCTGCAATTAATTAACATAAAAATAGGCACTGATTTTTACTATTCAGAAGAAGTGATAACTAAAAAGTAGAATAGTTGACAGCTAAGTATATGCTGATAGATATATTTACTTTTTTATTTTGCTAAAGAAAAAAAAATGTTTTAAATTTTGCAATTCATGTACGAAATATAAATATGCAGATTACAGGGGCAGGGGGGGGGGGTGGAATGGTACAGTTGTTGTACCGGTAGCGCAGAATATTAGGGCTCCGGAACTTTTTTGTTAGAATTTAAGCCCTGGGAGCAGTAATCTAATTGTAACGTAACCTTAATCTAACTCTACCATAAACATTACCTAACTGTACCCTAGCTGTAATATGTTACATAACCGTAACCTAGCGGTAACCTAACAGTAACATACCTTCAACCTAACTATAAACAAATTATCACCTAACCGTAACCCAACTGTAACCTAATTGCAACCTTACCTTAATCTAATTATAACATAACCGTAACCTAACTGTAACGTAGCTATAAACTATCGATAACTTAACCGTAACGTAAATTAATTTTAAGCTAAATGTAACGTGACTGTAACCTACCGGTAACCTATCCATAATCCAACCGTAAACTATCTGTAACGGAAATGGAACATAACCGTAACCTAACCGTAACCTATCTGTAACGGAAATGGAGCATAACCGTAACCTAATTATAACCTAACCGTAATGTAACCGTAACCTACTTATAACCTAACCCTAACCTAACTGTAACATAACTGTAACCTAACCGTAATCTATCTGTAAAATAAACGTATCATGACGGTACGCTAACCGTAAACTAATTATAACCTAACCGTATCCTTACTGTGATGTAACTATAACCTAACTGTAACCTAGCCGTAACCTAACTGTAGCCTGGCGGTAACCTAACCGTAACCTAATTGTAATCTATCCGTAACCTACTGTAACCTATCCGGAACTTAACCCTAATCTAATTGTAACCTATCCGTAATCCTATTTGTAACCAAACTGTAACGTAACTGTAACCTATCCGTAACCTACTCTTAGCAGAAACGTAATCTAACTGTAACCTATCCGTAACCTAACCGTAATCTAACTGTAACCTATCCGTAACCTAACCGTAATCTAACTGTAACCTATCCGTAACCTAACCGTAATCTTAATTGTAACCAAACTGTAACGTAACTGTATCCTATCTGTAACGTAATCGTAGCATAAATGTATTCTAACTGTAACCTATACTTAACCTAACTGTAACCTATCCGTAACTTAACCCTAATCTAACTGTAACCTATCCGTAACCTAACCTTAACATATTTGTAACTTAAACGTAACCTAATTGTTACCTAAATTTAATCTAACTGTGACGTAAACGTAATCTAACTGTAACCTAACCGTAACCTAACTGTAGCCTAGCGGTAACCTAACCGTAACCTAATTGGAACCTATCCGTAACGTACTGTAACCTATCCGTAACCTAACCGTAATCTAACCGTAACCTATCCGTAATCTTAATTGTAACCAAACTGTATCCTATCTGTAACCTAATCGTAGCATAAACGTAATCTAACGTAACCTATCCGTAACCTAACTGTAACCTATCCGTAACTTAACCCTAATCTAACTGTAACCTATCCGTAACCTAACCTTAACCTATTTGTAACTTAAACGTAACCGTAATCTAACTGTAATCCAACCGTAACCTAATTGTAACCTATCCGTAACTTAACCCTAATCTAACTGTAACCAATCCGTAACTTAACCCTAATCTAACTGTAACCTATCCGTAACTAACCTTAACCTATTTGTAACTTAAATGTAACCTAATTGTTACCTAAATTTAATCTAACTGTGACGTAACCGTAATCTAACCGTAATCTAACTGTAACCTAACCGTAACCTAACTGTAGCCTGGCGGTAACCTAACTGTAACCTAATTGGAACCTATCCGTAACCTAACCGTAATCTAACTGTAACCTATCCGTAATCTTAATTGTAACCAAACTGTAACGTAACTGTATCCTATCTGTGACCTAATCGTAGCATAAACGTAATCTAACGTAACCCATCCGTAACCTAACTGTAACCTATCCGTAACTAACCTTAACCTATTTGTAACTTAAATGTAACCTAATTGTTACCTAAATTTAATCTAACTGTGACGTAACCGTAATCTAACTGTAACCTAACCGTAACCTAACTGTAACCTAAGTTTAACGTAACCGTAAACTAATTATAACCTAACTGTATTCTAACTGTAACCTATCCGAAACCTAACAGTATCCAAACCAAAATCTAACTGGGCTAATCGTCCTGTCGGCTAATTGTACTGTCGGCTAATTGTCCTGTCGGCTAAATGTCTTGTCGACTAATTGTCATGTCGGTTAAATGTCCTGTCGGCTAATTGTCTTGTCGGCTAAATGTACTGTCGGCTAATTGTCTTGTCGGCTAATCATCCTGTCTGCTAAACGTCTTGTCGGCTAATTGTCCTATCGGCTAATTGTCCTGTCGGCTAATTGTCTCTGTCGGCTATCTGTCTTGTCGGCTAACTGTCGCTGTCGGCTAATTGTCCTGTCGACTAAATGTACGTGTCGACTAAATGTACTTGTCGGCTAAACGTCCTGTCGTCTAATTGCTGTCTGCTAAATGTCTTGTCGGCTATTTGGTTGTCTGCTAAATGACATAGACCCTTCAGAAACTATGTCATAGAGCTGTTTTTCCGATTTTTCCAAACGCCATAGATCTTTCAGAAAATAGTGTCAAAATGGGCATTTGAACCGAATTTCGCGCGAAAGGAGAAAACCCACTCAAAAAAGGATGAAAAACGTGTTTGTCATGTGATCAAAATCGCTTATAACTCAATAAGTAATTGATTGATCCAAAAATGGAAAACACAGTTCGATTCCAAATCGCTTCCCTGACCATGCTTTCCAATTTTATATCTTTCCGTTAAAAAATGAATTTGTAAATGTGTCAAAACGTTTTGCGCTTGTAGAGCAGAGCAGTTGAGAACATCTTTAATAGAAGTGACATAGTCATTCTGTAGCATTTCAACAATCGAGTAATGAACTTCAATTTGGATACAACCCCTAAAATAGGCTCATTTAAAAATAATTTCTCGGAAACTAATAGCACGAATTTCATGAAAATTAGGATTTAGGCTAATTGAAGGGTGTAGAATTGACTTATTGTGTCACACTTGGGTATTGGTATTGAAAAAAACAAAGTTTGGACTCGTTTTGACACGTAGATGGCTCCCTAAGCAAATTTTATATACATCCTTTAAAAATATCCAATCGTTTGGTACCTATATGTAACTTTCTCATACGAGAATTTGTTATTTGTTGAAGAGTTAGCAGGTGGTGTTCACTTTTCCCCCTCCCCAAGACTATACATTAAAAATAGGTGCATTTCAATATACAGAAGGAAAAAAAAAAAAAAAAAAAAAAGAAAATAACGAATAAAAAACACACACACATAAAGCAAAACATTTTATTTCATCATTAAAGAATTGTTTCAAATTTGCACACGCGAAAAATAAAAGCTGTTATTGGCTAGAAAAAAAAAAAAAAAAAAAATGTTGGCAAGATTTGCGCCCAGCTGACAAAGTACCGAAAAAAAAAAAAAAATCTATTGGAAAGATTTATGCCTGCCTAACACAAAAGCACCCTTATTTTGGTAAAATTAAGCTGATGAATTTAAATATTTTTCCAAACATTGTACCTACATTTTTAAATATTATGTAAATATGCAAAAATTTCTTAACAGATAATTGATCTTTACATTCTTTCTACATTTGAAACCTCCACCACATTGTTGACAACATCACTTTTGTTTTATGCCAAGCTTGGCAACATACTCATTCATGGAACTCAGAGTCTGTAATTTTATATAATCGGGTTAGATGGTAGGTACGTAGGCATTGTCAGTAAATCTAAAAAGTTATTTGTATGTTACAGTAATCTGTTAATGCAACAGTAAAGTGTCACAATCTATCGAAAGTATTTTTATAAATCTTATAAAATTGAACGATATACGTAAGTAATTGTTAATTTGAAAATATGATTAATATTTCTCAGACTGAAAAAAAAAGCAAATGCTATCCAATATCTGGCCGGGGTATAATTGTAAACAAAGATCACGCTGAATTTTGGTTCAGGATTTGGGCTGAAACACGATCAACAACATACAAGGTTAGTTCATGACTTTTAACATGTTCGTTGCCTCGTCATTCCATATCTGGGATTCAAATAGATAGGATTTTCAGTTGGAATTTTAAAAGTAATTTAATGGAATAAGTACTGAAATATAAATATAGGATATACAACATAAGAATACTAAAAATATACACATTATACTATATTTGTAATGAATTGAAGGTTCGATAACGAAATTTCGAGTTATCGAAAGTTTAAATTTTCGATACTATAGAACCCCTTTCATCGAACTCGATATCGAATTACATTCCTGCTATGGACTATTTTCCAAATCTGTATTCGAGGCTAAAAAAAAAAGTCACGTGGTCGTAGTAATGGTAGTAATTTATCCTAAAAAAACTTCGAATTGATAAGAAAGGAAGCTATTACTCTTTTTACCCCATGAACAGTTTCACTGGCTGACTGGGATTTACATTACATCTATGGAGCCTTCCCATCTTTACGCCAGAAGCTCTTTCTTTACCTTCTGTAAAATCTTGGAAAATATCTATGTGTAAAATAACTAGATTACGATAAAAAAAGATAAAACTAGATTTGATATAAAAAAAAAAGAAGCTTCGTGTGTCTGTGTTAGATGGCATGTGTTACGTAGACAAGAGTTTGAATATGGTATCAAAGACCACTGAAAATTGTTTCAGACATGTTTGGCTTCCAGAATGTGAAGAATTATCATTCGAAGACAGTGACAGTGATGATGATGTGTCCCTATTTGAAGTTGCACAAAAACTATGGAATGCCGTTTGCAAATGCACAATACAAGACGAACTGACATATGTAGTTGTTGACAATGAGGTTGCTACTAATGGGAAAGCTTCCATACCAGAAATAGTTTCATCAGTTTTAATTATAAACACTGATGGAAGCAATGATAATGACAGTGAATTCGAAGCTAAGTTGATAATGTGCAACACACTTTCAAAACACTAAATATCCTCAGATTTTTTTTATCAATCTCTAAAGCATACAGGAACATTTTAAAACTGTTCATGAATAAGAAAAAGTAATTTTAACAACTATGATAAAAAAAACCACAAATCTGTATAAAAGATTATTTTAAGTAAAGAAGTAAGTTTTATTTTTACTATGATTATACTCATCAATTCGAAAATTTAAGTGTAAAGCAATTCTTTTTTTATATCTCCTCTTTTATAAATTATACCTTCATAGCTTCTTTGTACATTATTTTGCTGATATAACTAACCTATTAATAATATTTTATTGTCTAAAGTAAAATTCTTGTTTACACCACATAAGGTCACCTCACTCATAAGGTCATAATTTTCAAGACCACACGGGCGACCACATAACCGATACTGACTGTATATATACAGTGGTGGCCAAAATTGTGGGCATTTTTTGAAATTTTCGTGTTTTATAACTGTGTGCTTAAAGAATATCATAAATTTCACTTAAACACAAATGTTTATATATCAAATTCAAGGAAATTTAATATAGAATTTAATTTTAAAAAAAAAGCATAATTAAAATATCAAAATTACAAAAACGTTATGCTTGCAAAAAGTAAGATCTATTTTAGATTTCACTGTATTTTAAAGTTACATTTACCACGGCCAAACTCGATCCCTTATAGAGCGAGATTTTTCGTATTTTTATATGTAAAAGTAACATTTAGTAAGCATTATTTACAGTAGAGAAACTCTATTTACAGTAAGTATTCATGCCATCTGCCGGTGAGAATAGAACATTAATGATTCCGAAACTAAGGGGAATTGTAAAGGCCATTTAAGGCAGGCAATCGAGTTCGGCCGTGCACTTACACATTCAATATTTAGTAGGATAACCTTTGTTTTTTTATTACAGTTTCACAGCGTCTTTTCATTGAGAGAACTAGTGTTTGGAGTTCATCCTTTTTAATCACATGATACCAAGAATCAATTATAGCTTCAATAAGTTGTGTTTTATCAGACGCTTTTTTTGTACAAGTTTTTTCAAACGTTGCCACAAATTTTTCATACGTTCAGATCAGGGCTGTTTCCTGGCCAGGGTAATAATAGTATGCTTTTATTTTTAAACCATTCTTTGCATGTTTTTGCCATATGGCATGGAGCTGAATCCTGCTGAAAGATAAATGGTGCTTTATTGGGGAAGAGATCCCTGATGGAAGATACCAATTATGGTTCCAGAACAAATTCGATGTATTTTTTTGCGTTCAGAATGCTATCAATCACTTGAATGTGTCCCATACCACCTGCAGACACACAGGCCCAAATCATGACATTTGTAGGGTTCTTTGTAATTGCTTCAATGCAATCTTCCCCTACTCTATGTCTCACATATTTTTGCCCATCACTACCAAAGAGCGATATTTTACTCTCATTGCTCCAGATTATTTGCTTCTGATTTTCTGACATTAATGTGTTCTTTTGCCCGCTGAACTCGTTTGTTGCACAGCTAAAGACTTTAAAATGTTGTTTTCCTCGGAATTCTACTTTCAGTCCAAAACTTGATAATCTTCTCCTTATTGTTCTTGAACTAACTGAAATACTCATTGCATTCATTTCACATCTAACAGCATCTGATGAAATTCTTCTATCTTTGGGGTATATCCTTTTTATCTTTCTATTATCAGAAGCACTTGTGCATTTTTTTTTTTTTTTTTTTTTGGCCTGATCTTGCCTTATTTATCACTGATTTAGTTTCTTCATAATGTAAGCAGAACTTTCGTACGCCAGATAAAGTGACTGATCCACCAACCTATCTTGCAATGTCAGCAATAAGAAGTACCATTTTCTCTCAACATGACAATTCTGCTTCTTTTTGTAGGTGTCCAATCAGTTTTTGTTGTTGATGACACTGTTTTAAATTATATGAATTAATAAAAAAAAAAAAAACATTCTATTTAGTTATACTAGTATTCACCCTTCTGCAAAATTCATTCCAGCAAAATACCGCTTTTACAAATCAAAACATACTACAGTTTAGTTACTGACATTTGATTGGTTCTCAGAACAATCATTGTGACTGGCTAGGAAGTGACTGGCTATATTATTTCAAAATGGCAGCCACTGAAGACTTCAGATTTAAAAAATATACAAAAATATTAGAAATTCTAAAAGATTTTTTCTCTTAAGTTTTTGGCCTTGATGCAAGGATTCTGAAGCACTTTTTGTTTCGCCTCTATCTTAAAAAATGGCTGAGATATAGCATTAAGAGCCATTATTTTGAAAATCAGACAAAGTGTGATAGTTGAATTTTTTGATTTGCTTGATATTTTTTTATGTGGAAGTAGATCACATTTAATGAATAATGTGCAATTTTGAAGCCCTGAAAAAATTTTCCCTTCGCTGTAAAAAATGTCAAAGTTCAAGGTTGTGACCGCCATTTTTCATGAAAAGTGAAATGCAAGTATGTTTGCAGTGCTAAAGCTTGGGAAAGCAATGACATCCCAAAATTCTTTTGTGGTGATATGTTAGTATAACACTACCTGCTTCGTAAACTGTATTCGTTTCCATGGGGCATTGTTATTTTACATTGTTATGTTGCCTCAAAATGCAATGAAAATGACGTTTTTGTCCGTTTTCCGTACGTATTTTCTTATTTAAGCAATAGTACCCCAAATTTTTTCTTATAGAATATCAAAGTGTACTACTAGGACAAGCTAAATAATATAAAACTTTACCGGAATATTGCTGCTGTTAGCAGGAATAGTCTTAAATATTCAAAAATTTCAAAATAGGCAGCATTTCAATTAGTCTTTTCTCAGAACAACGTCACGGTTCAATAAAACAAAATATATCACATAGTAGTTGGAAGTATGTACAAACACATGGAAAAGAAAAAAAAGTGGGACCTCGTCATATTTTTAGGGGAAAAAAAATGTCAAAAGTCACAAAAAAGACTCATTTATCATACTTTTTCCCTATCAGAAAACGAAACATCCCGTTTCTCTTTCCGCTAACTATGTTTTTTCCCTATGAGAAAATGAAATATCCCTTTTTCTTTCCTCTTCCTTGTTCTAAATGGAAAAAAGGGAAATTTAAACGGGATATTTTGACTGTGAATTTTTGTAAATTTTGTTATTTTTTTTCTAAAAATATGACGAGGCCCCACTTCTTTTTTCTTTTCCATGTGTTTGTACATATTTTCAACTACTACGTGATACATTTTGTTTTATTGAACCGTGACGCTGTTTTGAGAAAAGACTAATTGAAATGTTGCCAATTTTGAAATTTTTGAATATTTAACAGACTATTTCTGCTAACAGCAACAATATCCCAGTAAAGTATTATATGATTTAGATTGTCCTAGTACTACACTTCGATATTCTATAAGAAAAAGTTTGTGGTACTATTGCTTAAATAATAAAATACGAGCAGAAAATGGACAAAAACGTCATTTTCATTGCATTTTGAGGCAACATAATGTAAAATAACAATGCCCCATGGAAACGAATACAGTTTACTAAGCAGGTAGTGCTATACTAATATTTCATCACAAAATAATTTTGGGATGTCGTTGCTTTCCCAAGCTTTAGCACTGCAAACATACTCGCATTTCACTTTTTATGAAAAATGACGGTCACAAGCTTGAACTTTGACTTTTTCTACAGGGAAGGGAAAATTTTTTCAGGGCTTCAAAATTGAACATTATTCATTAAATGTGATCTACTTCAACATAAAAAAATATCAAGCAAATCAAAAAATACAACTATCAAAATATCACTTTTTTGTCTGAATTTCAAAATAATGGCTCTTAAAAATGATATAACATATCAATTTTCTTGAAATCTTTCAATTCACCCTATAATTACAAGATTAAAACTAAAACATTCCAGTTACTTAAAGGTGTTTTTATTTACAGTATGAAATTTTTTTAAAAACCTAGTACTTTCGAGCATATCATGCTCTTCATCAGGGTTAAAAAGAACAAAAAGAGCAAAAATCAGAGGCCGAGTTCTTTTGTGTCAGATGGGCTGATCTAAACATCAACGTGAAAAAGAGTTGGAAAACCTTCAATAGAAATTTGGAACAGTCTGACAGCATAGCCCCCTCCTTTTTTTCACATTGATATTTGGATCAGACCATCTGATATAAAAGGACTCAGCCTCTGACTTATGTTCTTTTTGTTGTTTTTAATCCTGATGAAGAGCACGATATGCTCGAAAGTACTAGGTTTTTAAAAGATATTCATACTATAAATAAAAACACCTTTAAGGGTGTTCTCAAATCCAAAAGGGCAACTTTCTGACATAAGTTTTAATTTATTTTTGTCCGAAAACGCATGAAACTAGCTGGTGTTGTTGTTCAGAAGCTATGTAATTGAGCTGTTTTTTTTTTCACTTTTTTTGCAAACGCAATAGATCTTTCAGAAAATAGTGTCAAAGTGGGCATTTTGAACCAAATTTTCGTGTGAAGGAAGAAAGAGCACTCAAGAGTGGGTGAAAAACGTGTTTATCACGTGATCAAAATTGCTTATAACTCAATAGGTAATTGATTGATCAAAAAATGGATAAAACAGTTAAATTCCAAATCGCTACCATGGCCAGGCTTTCCAATTTTATACCTTTCCGTTAAAAAATGAATTTGTAAATGTGTTAAAACGTTTTGTGCCTGTTGAGCAGAGCAGTTAAGAACAGCCTTAAGAAACTTGAATATTTTGTTTTTAATCTCAAGATATAGCAGTTTAAAATTCTAGGGTGGCTGATATTTTGAAACAACATTAAAATTAATGGATTCCTCCATAAACAAGTTTATTTTGAAAGTTTTCATAAACATGTTTCAATTTTAATGAATTTTCTATAATTGGGTTCCATGCATTTTAACTTCAGGTTTTTGAGTAAAATTAGATTAAATATTATCTTAAAACCATGGAATAGGGAAGCTACCTCATCTACTTGTTAGTTCACATAGCACTTTTGAATGATGATCTGATTTACAAAATTCTTTTTTTATTAAAAAGTACTCTTACTCATGGTAGATCGATATTGATTTCGTTACGACTGAAGAATGGTATGCAGGGATCATACAGACTTCAGAAGAAAAAATTCAAAGAGCCTAGAAAAATTCTAAGGAGTACAAGAATTTTAAAAATGACTTATCAAATTTTTCATGCAAGCCACAGACTCCAGTAATATTTGCACATACCCTAACTTTTAATTCCTCATTTAGAGAGAAAACAGATTTTATTCTATTAAAATCTAATGGCTAGTGCTAAATTTGCACGGAATTCACAATATATTGCATACTGGTTTCATAAATTTTAATACAAAATTGCCAGTGAACTACTTTACACACTTAAAAATGGTTAAGATGCCAGTCAAATCTCAAACACTGTGTCAAATAGTCATGCATCATGTGCACCTAGATTTTAAAAGTAAATTTTGAAGGGGAAAAAACCCGGCAGCCCATACAAAAAGATAATTTCTGTCTGAAGATTTTTATTTTATTTAATGGCTAATCTCTTTCATGCCATATATGCTTAAGAAAGATGATTCTATAAGCAGTATTATTCATTGCGTAAGACATCAGTTACAATTTCCATTCTTGTACATTTCATTTAAATCATTATTCAACACTATAATAGGTTTAACGCTATCAAGTTTTGCAATCATTTAAGGGTGTTTGTTCTCAACTCCAAAAGGACAACTTTCTGACATAAGTTTTAATTTATTTTTGTTCGAAAATGCATGAAACTAGCTGTTGTTCTTGTTCAGAAACTATGTAATTGAGCTGCTTTTTCCTTTTTTTCGCAAATGCAATAGATCTTTCAGAAAATAGTCACAAAGTAGGCGTTTTGAACCGAATTTCCGCGCAAAGGGAGAAAGAGCACTCAAGAGTGGGCGAAAAACGGGTTTGTCACGTGATCGAATTCACTGATAACTCAATAGATAATTGATTGATCAAAAAATGGAAAAAACGGTTCAATTTCAAATCGCTTCCATGGCCAAGCTTTGGAATTTTATATCTTTCCATTAAAAAATGAATTCGTAAATGTGTCAAAACATTTTGCGCTTGTTGAGCAGAGCAGTTGAGAACAGCCTTAAAAGTGGAAAAACAACTTGCTGACTAAGCTATAGGAGAGGTTGTTGTTGGGTGGAAAGTATGTCTTTTATGATTCAGCTGGGAAAAAACTAGTGTGCTTTTCAAAGATTTACGTACAAAAAGCATTAAATGGGGGGAAATTACGTCATGTATAAAACAAGATACTATTTAAAACGATTTTCTTCTAGCGCCTAAAAGAAAATTTTTCTTCTAGGCGTTATCATAAAACTCCGTGAGGCAGCGACATTTGTTACTTAAGGGTGTTCTCAAATCCAAAAGGGCAACTTTCTGACATAAGTTTTAATTTATTTTTGTTCGAAAATGCACGAAACTAGCTGGTGTTGTTGTTCATAAACTATGTAATTGAGCTGTTTTTTCCATTTTTTTTGCAAACAAATAGATCTTTCAGAAAATAGTGTCAAAGTGGGTGTTTTGAACCGAATTTTCGTGCGAAGGAAGAAAGAGTACTCAAGAGCGTGCAAAAAACATGTTTGTCACGTGATCAAAATTGCTTATAACTCAATAGGTAATTGATTGATCAAAAAATGGAAAAAATAAAACAGTTCAATTCCAAATCGCTTCCCTGGCCAGGCTTTCGAATTTTATACCTTTCCATTAAAAAATGAATTTGTAAATGTGTCAAAACATTTTGCACTTGTTGAGCAGAGCAGTTAAGAACAGCCTTAAGTAGTATTTTGCATATTTAAAGATTTTCTAAGTACTCCTTGGGAACTTTTCATTTTTAAGTAGTCTAAGGAGTCTGTACAAAACCTGGGTATGTTTGTCCTGTAAATATATCGGGTGTGGCGATTAAGGAGTTAAAAATAACCATTGTATCATACATCGTTTTTTACAAATACATTAAAAATTTTAACATATAGCCAAGTATCACGCAATATTAGCAACAATGGGATTTAAAGATAATGTGGGTAATAATAAAAGGTTGCAAACAAATACTCTGGACAAGCTGCACTCACTAAACATTTCATCTGGAACAAAATAATTAAATATCAGTGCAGTGTAATAAAGTATTTTTTTTAACTTTTAATCATGGATGTTCTATCCAAAATAATGTTCTCCAGTTTCTGGTTAAGTTCTGGTTCAAAGCCTTGATCTCAAATGCTCAAATAGATGGATAAATACTTCAATACAGAAAATTATGTCAAAACTGCAAAACATTTATTGAGACAAAAAATTATAGACATGTGAAGAGAGGCTGTATATAAATTTAAAATAAGTCCACAACACATAGGGAGAAAGAAAGAAGAAGAAACAAAACAGGCATTGCATTCTTTTTAAACTAATAATATTGATTTTTAAAATCAATTCAACTTTTAGAATAATGGTCAACTCATCTTAATAACACTGTAACACATATATTTTCAAAATAAAGATTTAAAATTTATATCACACATCTAAATAGCATTGCCATACTCTATTTAAAAAAATAAATACATCTTTTTTTATATAATTACACATATAGAATAAAAATTTAAATAAATATTTCCATTACATACATAAATAAATATATATTTGATAAAAATAATAATATATGTGGAGAAAAATAGACAATAACAAAACTTTTTAAATGTGCATAATACAGAATTTTTTTAAATGTGTGATAAACTATATTCAAATAACTTAAGGAGTCATACGACTGTCAAAAGCGGAAAAAATGCACAAAAAAAAAAAAAATAAATAAATAAATAAATAAAAAAAAAATCATATCTCGAAAGGCATATACTATAAAATCACTATTTTTTTTTTTTTTTACAAGCAATAAAATAAGCTTTATAAAATAGATATCTTTATTGAATTCAGAATATCAAAATATATGTATTTGAGAGGAAAATTTTGGCAATCTTTTGTTGATGAAAGTGATATGGAAGTATGCATGCATAATTACTCAAAATATCTCAAATTTAGTTGAAAAATTCTGCTTTATAATCAACATATTTAAGACACATGTCTCAATTTGAACCTAAATTTACACATTTTTAAATAAAATTTCTTTCCTTTAACATAAATAAATAAACTTAAAGAACTGAATATTTTTTCAAAAAAAGTGTAGAGCTTATCAATGCATAAAATTCTTTTGCAGGCATACAGTAACCATTAAAACAGTAACCAAATTTAGATTGTCTTAAAATATAGTATAATGTATAATCTATAAAAAAATTAATGTGAAAATTCTTGTACACAATTTAAATAAAGTATATTTTGAAATAAATCACTTTTTTTCCTGTTTTAAAATCATTGCTTATAGAGTAACATTGTAATAAAGATACACTTTTAGTTCAGCAATACTCTCTGATCACGAAATACAATTTTAACCTATGGGGAATTGTAAATGGGTCATTTTCAAAATAAGTACAGTTTGGTGTCTTACTGTTCTAAAATTTATAATATTAAAAATAGGTAAAAATTTCAAACCCATAATTGTTCTTTATTTCTTTTTTTAGTAATCCGAGTATTAAACCAAGTAATTTATATAAAAATAAATTAAATTAGCTAAAAAATAAAAATAAATTATTGACTTTTCAATGGGAACCATGTTTGTCTCAAATCCAAACTTTAATTTTTAACATGTTATAATTTCTAATCAATAATCACTATTTTCATTGATTTGGGCAATTTTATTTTGAGAACAATATGAATTTTGAGTACTTATGGCAATAAGTCTGAAAATTGATTTTAATATGGAATAATTTTATGAAATAAGATTGTCTTACATGTTTTGCGTCACTGGTCTAACAACTAATATTTTTCAGTTTTATATACTACTCTGATGATAAAAATTAAAGGAATTTGCTTTTTTATGTTAGCAACACCGTTTGTAAACAAAATTGGGGAAAAACTAGCCGCCTCCATGTGGTCTACTGTTTAAAAAGGGAAAAAATTATTCTTAAATCAGCTGAGTTCTTTTATTATGCGTCACTGGTCTAACAAATATTCTCTTAAACAGATAACAATTAAATCAATTTAATAAAAAGATTATAATAATACAGTAAAAAAAGTTTCGTTTAACACCCTAAATCATAATATTACTATTTTAAAATGAGGATTAAAAATGTATTTCTTAAGAAATGTCACTGGTCTAACAGTCACCGGCCTAACAATATATTTGTTAAACTAGTGACAAATCCTGTTATGCCAGTGACACAATGTTAAGCAATAAAATAATTTCATGTAGAAAATTATATTTTAAGTTATAATAACAATATTATGACTATTCACAACTTTAACAAAGAATGTCTTTGGGTTAAAACAAAAATGTCAACAATCTAATGCAAAATGTCACTGGCCTAACGCATGTCAATGGTCTAACTAATACTTACTTTTAAGTAATTAATGTACTTGTGTTAATCAGTCAATTAAGCTCAGCCGCTGCATTATTTGTGTTAAAATTATCTTTTATTAATCATAGTAAAATAATTTGTGGAAAAAGCCATATTTTAAAATTTAAAAGAAAAATTGCTGGAAATGTACCTTATTTTGAAAATGACCCAAATATAGGGTTAAACTTTTCTTATTATAAATATTGAAGTTTAGATTTCTTCTTCCTAAAGTAGACGTAGTACTATTTTTAAAATGCCAATAAATTCTGATCAAGTAGAAATAAAAAAAATATATTGTTTAAAAAAAGAAATACTTAACATTAACATTTTGGAAAATAACTTTTTAAAACGCAGTATGTCAATATGAAACGTCTTTCTTGAACTGGAAACCAAATTTAGTAATTATATCAACTAATGAATAATCACCTATTTAAATTACCTCATAGACTTTACATTGGATTTTGTGATCAAAGAAGATTACTAAAATGTCTCCTTAAGTGAAATTTTTTCTGCCTTTTTTTAAATGCTGATAAAATATTGCTATGTATTTTTTTCCTCAAAAATTGAATATTTTTTAAAGATTTCACAGTCTTATGACTCCTTAAAAGTCTAACACTAATATAATTCAATTTATCAACAAAGCGAAAGACTAAATGAAAATACTTCAAAAGATACAATTTAAAAAGCTTTGGTTTATACATACATATCTTATTACTGATAAAATAATTTGAAAATCACAAACATCAATAAAAGTATTTTAAGCATAATTGAAAAATATCTATGAATTAAAAACTACAAGATCTAAAACAATATTGTTTATAAAATCATATAACTCAACAATGCATAGATATACAGCAGTTCCTTGGTCTTTACTTACAGAATTTGAGAAATTATGCCACATAACTTTTTTTTTAATGCAAATCCAAAAACATTTAGGAAAAATGGCCTATAACTGAAAAATAAAATTTTAACAATTCCTTATAGATGTTCCCCCTAATACATAATTAAGTCATAACTATACTTTGCACAAAATTTAATCAACACTCTATTAATTATACATAATATGGCAATCTATTGAAATGGAAGATATACTATACATATTTTTTTTTTAACTTTTAATTATAAAAACACAGCATTTGGGAATTGTAAGAAAATTTAATAGTATTTAAAGAAATAAGAAAAATACATTTCATGGAATTAATCTACCTAAGTGCTAGCTGATAAGCAAATTTATCTTGGATGACAAAATATAGAAATTTCTCAAAATAATTCTTTAACCTAGCAGTTCATAAACTTGCATTATTGTGCCCTGAAACATTATAGCTAGCCAGGCACTAGGAAGACAACAAATTAAACCAATGTTTTTACTGACATGCGACAAAATGTATCTGACGTTAGAATCAAACATGCTTAATCATACCACTAAGTAGATTTGTTCATTAAATGGTATATATATTTTTAAAATATGTACTTACTTTCAATAGTCTTCATAAATTGCTGATTAATTTTATTTTTATTATGAATAATTTAAGAAATCTAACTGCATTGTCAATATCAGACAAGTTTATGTTCTTACTATATCTGTGTGAAAAAACGCTGATTGACAAAAAGTACTGTGAATATAACTGTTGGTAACCACTTCATTGGACAACAAAAAAGCATAAAGTTGCTGATAAAAAGTTATAATAAACATTAAATTACAATTACTTATATCTTAGATTTTAACTTTCAAAATAGCTAGACCATGAGCAAATATTCACTCTCCTCCACATAAAGAATTGAGCACAAAGAAAAATAAAAATTATAATACCCTTCCTTAAAACTAACTTTTGCAATATTTTACTAAAATTCATGAAAAATTTTGTAATTATTTCAAGCAAATTCATAATTTTGAAAAAATGAGCAAAGAACTAAATGCATATGTTTTGTTTATGTGACATACATTTTGTTCATATGCTATAATGACTATGCCATATGTTACATTTTGTTCATTTGACTGTCACATGCACTAATTCAATAAAATAAAATCTTTATATAAGCAGACAGGTCAGTAAAATCTCATCACCATAAAATCCCAGATCTATTAAACATATTTCTGAAATAAGTTTCTCGCAGAATCTATCAACTGTCCCAGATTTCTAGGAATGCCTGAAGACATGTGATCTTTTGTGACCAATGAAAGTTCTAGTTCTACAGAATCCTCAACAATGATGTTAGTACCAAAGATGAGGATTGACTGACAGAGACTAAAATATCCAAGAAATAAGTTACTTTTAGAAATGGATACAGAATAACAACATAAAATTACAAAACTTATATTTCTGACAGCCCTGCCAAAATATATTAAGAGGAAACTTCAATGATTATCACCAGTCACAAAATACTATATTAAACCCTGGAGAATGTTAAGTGAGGTTAATTATTTCTTATTAATATCAAATTTGGCTTTCATCATAAAAAAGTGAACATTTAATAGACAGATACTACTTTTTCAAAAATTACTTAGCTAAATTTTAAGTATTTTTAAAAGGACAATTTTAGAACTTTTACTTAAGTAATTTTTTTTTTTTTTTTTTTTTTTATTTACTGTCTTGATCTATTTAAAATTTGAAGAGACTTTTTTAAATTAAAGTATATACCTAATGGAGGTCAACTTTCTGATGATAAAAACCAAATTTCGATACTGTATTATGAGTAATCACATTTTCAAACTTTCCTACAGGTTAAAATGAGATTTCAAGATCTATGAGGGTCAAACCTGTTTTGCTAGTCCTCTTAAATCAAATTTTCTTCTTATTTTTTATATATAGGTGTATAATAGAGAGAGTTTTCATTATAGGTATTAATTTTTTTTTTCTTTTGCCAGTAAACATAATATAATAAAAAGAATTTCTCTAACTTATATTTTGTGTATTTTTTCTTTATGGTATTTCAAGTAGTTACTAAAATACAATTATTGTACAAAGTTAAACAGGACAAATGATTAAAATCTAAAATGTTTCTTTTAACATATGAAGTAAATATACAAAGTCATTGGATTACGATGATCTGATTTATAATACAAATGAGAACCATAATGATAAACCAAGGAAATACTGTTCAACAGTCTCTAGCTTTACACAACATAGAATGAAATATTCAAAATACCAACATGCAAAATGACACAACAACTATACACCAACAAATATGTCACAAAATAAAATAATTTACAACATAAGATCTTTACGGTATAACAGAATAAAAAGTTGTTGCTGCAATATTAAAACAATAACAGCTGAAGTAAAGACATGTTGCAACATATTTATCTGACATATATACAAAAGAAAAATAAAGGTACATAAATATGAAGATTCATGAGCAATAAGATTTCATCATAAACATGCTTAGTTTGGTGGTATATATAAGGCATGTACAAGAAAAAATGAAAAATAAAATTATCTTTATACTGTTACCTATTATTACAAGGCAAAAGATATTGTAAAAATTTGCATTTGATGTAATAACGAAAGATGAGATAAACAAAAAATACAGTAAATTATAATTTGGATCATCATGTGTAAATATTCACAGTTGGATTAGATATATAAAGCATGAACAAAGGAAAATATATCATTTAAAATTTTATACTCTTATTATTACGGGGAGGGGAAAAAAATTAATGTGAACTTGCATCTGTTCTAATAGTTGGGGAAAAAAATAAATAAAAATGCTATTAAAATAATATAAATTTTATTTTGGATTACTATGTGTAAATACTCAGATCCCTGAAATATATAGGGCATGAACAATATATATATTATTTATACTGTTATTATTTACAAGGAGGAAAAAACAAATTTTGCTTATATTTGATGTAATAGTACAAAAAGAGATAAATATATGACAGTGTAAATTATAATTTTGACAATCATGTGTAAGTATTCACAATTAGGCAAAATATATAAAACATGTACAAAAAATAAAATAAAATTAACTTTATACTATTATTACAAGAGATAGGAGGAAGGACAGGAGGCATTTTTAACATAAAATTGTATTTGATTTAACAGTGTGGTAAACAAAGTAGAAATAATAATGTAAATTATAACTTGGATCAATCATTTATAAATATTTTCAGTTTGTGAAAACATGATAAATTTTTCTCCTGTTTGGGCAAACAATTATAATTTATATGTTGAGATATGCACTAAAGGATTACTTAATATAGAAATTCAAACAAACAAAAATAAAATGAAAAATACTAAATAATCCAATAAAAAAAGAGAAAAAAAAGTTTACTAAGAGGTGCAGAAACTATATGAAAATTTCATATTAATGGCTTCTTTTGTCATTCACAATAGCTTGACAATTCCAGACCTGCCAACTGCTACGAAAAAATCGTAGTTGCTACGATTTGGACATGTAAACTACGATGCTACGAAAATCGGTCGCAAACTACGATTTTTTCATCGAAAGTGGGAATCGTGGAAAGAAAACACGAATTTCGCTACGAAAATCAGTCTCAAACTACGATTTTTTCATTGAAAGTGGAAATCGTGGAAAGAAAACATGAATTTCGCCAAAGGACCGTGTAAAAATCGTCAAAGGATCGTGGTAAAAAATGTGAATTTCGTCAAAAGTTTGATGTAAAAATTCATTCATTCGAGGATTTCAACCAAGAATCGTAATAAAAAAAGTGAATTATGATTGTGGTAAAAAATTGTGAATATCATGAAATAATCGCAGAAAAAAATTTGCGAATTTCATGAAAATTTACTGCACTGGGCTAAAAAATCAGAACTGGGCTCTTTTTACAAATGTAAAAACCCGCAAAACGTGAAGAAGCTGTACAAATCATATAAAAATTTATGGAGGAAAAAATTACTATATTGAGTTGAAAGTCTGAAACCTTATTCCTTTTACGAATGTAAAAAAATAGCCGCGAAACATGAAAAACCAAACAACCAACATCCAGATTAATTTTAATTTTGTGTGCTACGATTTCTCATTTTCAAAGGTTGGCAGGTCTGCAATTCACGTTTAAATATTGAAAGGATCTTACATATTATTTTATTTCATGTTTAAAATAAAGGAATGAAAATTAAGATCCCAGTTAGTAAGATAAAGTTCAGGTAAAGATTTAAATTGAAAAAAACCTAAAATACATTTGCCAAACTAAAATAATCATAATAAAATAAATAGTTTATTAATGAATTTTAACAAAATATTTATACCAGCAGAGTAAACAGATTTTTAAACATTAAAAAATATTTCTTTTAATTTTAGCATTATAAAAAATTATTTCTAATACTGAAAATAATCAGGATGTGCTATAAATGTGAAGAATCTCCCTCTCCCTCCCCGCTACCTCTCGTTGAGTATTTAGTACTAATTGCTTGTTGATCTTCAAAATTAAGTAAAAAAGGAAACTCATAAAAGATTACAACAAACAGAAATTAATTTCTATGCTACATTCAAAATACATGTAACTTTATGAAAATAAATAAATATATAAATAAAAATTACACATAACATAACTGTGAATAAAATTGCAAGTTAGATACTGGCACAAGAAGTTTCATTTACATACCTTTTTAATTTTTTTTCCAGGTCATTTAAAAATATAAAAATAATGAGTATTGAACAAACATCAAAGTGACAGTCAACTTTTAATGTATTGTTCGAAGAGTTTCACTGTTAAATATTAACTACATTAAACTGAGTTTAAAACATGCAATACATTTACTAGGATTTTGTGTGTATGTTTAGAATTTCTAAAAATCAGTAGATACATCATTATTTCAGAAGTGTGAGGGGGAAAGGGATAAAAATTTATCAAATATAAAGTACAAAAAAGTCTTCATATCAAAATTTAATAGCAAAAATAAATTATTTAATTTTAAAACAAATCAGAAATAATTTCATTTTTAAAATGAAATTTTTCGAGTGAAAAAAAAACAAAAAACTAAACAATATGCAGTGAGTCTGGATGTCTGTTTTTATGTAGCATTTTTTAAAAAAGTTTTATCAAACTAAGTTATAAATATGAAATCAATTTCAGACAAACATATCAGAATGTTTAGACATAGAAATATCACAACTGCCTAATTCTACATAATTTTTTTTCACACTTTTGCTATACACTAATTCAGATACGAGTGATACTTGTGGATTCTACGATAAATCACATTTGAAACTAATATGAATTTAATAAACTGTACATAATTTAAAGCTACAATAATACAAGAAGGCACATATGTAAACATATAAATTTGATTTAAATAAAAACACTTAGATTACATTCACAGAAATCATTGTAATAAAATTGATATACGTACAATGTGTTGATAACTACAGCAGCAAAAAAAATTATATTTCAAAAATGTTTGCATAGGACAGTTAGTGCATAGTATATAGGTAATTCCTTCTGCAAATAGCACATATATATTTACAGATATTATGACCAGTGAAGGAGATTCAGAAGTATAATTATTGGAACCATAATCATCTTAGTTACATCAGAGTCTGAAGGTAAAAGCATTAATTAAAAAGAAAAGAAAACTTCCATTAAACTATTCATTCTAAAATGTCTAACAATAGTTTTATTAATTTAGTTGACTATGCTTTATTAGTCAATACCTCACCTGTTATGTGCCATATGGTAATGAAGTGTTTAAAAATCCCCTGTGTTTCTCATCATAATATTGCATAATATAAATAATTCTTAAAATATTTCACAACTGAAATATTTCTATCAATATTTTTTTTATTATTAATTCAGGTAATTCAACTCATGAATAAGTTAACAGTTAAAACATAAGTTTGTATGAGATGGATAGAGACAACTTATAATTTTATCTGCAGTTAAAGTATTGATGCTAAAGTGTCTAATAATAGTTTATTACAGTCGTCCTCGTTTAAACAAATATCGATGGTTCCAGAAATAATATTCGATTAAGAGGGGTATTTGATTAAACGGGGAATCATAACTGTAATATTTAATGCATAATAAAAAGGCAAAATAACCATCTATTGTATATGTAATTAACAGCATAATAAATCGTTAATAGAATAACATAAAGTAAAATAAATACAAATGCTAATATAAAGGAAATAGTTTTAATTTAATGTCAGTACATACATTTACATCACACTTAATGCAGCTCGTTTGAATTTGGCCAAAACTTCGCTACTTCTAATTTTCGTTACTTATACTGCCTTAAAAAAATCGTTTAAAGTGGTTTGTTTAAGTGGAATTTTAAAGGAGTAAATATCGAGTTATTTTTCAAATGAGTGCAAAATATCACAACTACCATCTCGAGCCATTAAAGCCTGGTTAACAGCAAGAAGTGATGGTAGGGAGATCAAGCGGGGGAAATCATTTGACCTGTCCATTATATACCTGCCGGCCGAAATCATTACAGTAAGAACTGAAAATTTGTTTTCAGCGTAAAGAACCGAAAATGACAAAAGGTGGAAGGAAATTCCACCTGACATGTGCTTTTCGTGCCTATTTTCAAACATTGGTCACACAGTTGTTATTCGATTAAGCGGGACGTTCATAAAAGGTATTTGGTTTAAGCGGGGAAAAATAACATAGAACCAATAAGAATAAATTCGGTTCCGGATGATTCTATTCGAATAAGCGGGGTATTCGATTATCCGTGACCCGATTAAGTGGGGGAGGACTGTATATTAATTGACTAAGCATTCATTAATCAATAGATATATGCAAAATCTACCAACTACAAATCATAGAACAAATATCCCCACATTTCTGAGTAAGAAAGGTAGCATTATACTGTCCCCCCTCACCCCAAAAGAAAGATTAATTTTAACTATGATACATTTAACATTAATTCACGAAATCAACATAACAATTTAAAAAGAAAAACAAATCTGAGTCTAAGTTATTGTAAAACTAGAGGGAACAATACCACTATAAAAATATAAATTAATACTCAAATTAACATTTAATGCACAGTATCACAAAATTATTTCATAAATTAACCAATTATTTTTCCATTTGCTTCTTTTTTTGGCCTAAATTCTTGTGAACAATTCACAACAGTCAGGTCATTTTGCATCTTGTACTTTTAATAATGCACAAAGTAAAGGATTTTTAAATAGAATTTTGTTATGAATGTAAAATTTCATAAATAGAAAAGAATGTTTCTAATTATCACTATTTGCAGAAGTTACCATGTTTGTTTTACACAAATTGTAATACTTAACATTCATCAATATAAAATATACCCTGATACACAAAGTTACTATCCAGTCCAAAATTGATTTCTTCATCTACTTCTATAAAATGTTCCAGGTAGTTAAAATATTTTAAAGTGAATGCAAACGAAGAGGACTGCAGTAAAATCTTTCCTTATACAGTGGTCACCATTTAAAGCGATTGCCATTAATGTTGGTTGAAAATATTTGAGAGATTGATGGCAAGTTCAGGATCTATTGCAGCATTTTCAGCCTTTTTGATCTCACATTATACTTAAGCATATAGATAAACTATGGCATACTCCTATTTTGATGGGAAAAATAACTTCCTTATTGGATTGATTTATTAACAATTTAAAAACTCACTTTAAGACCTAAAAAATTATAATTTCTAACAAAGACAGCAATGAAATTTAAAAATCTATGCTTATTGCAATTAACCATATAATGAGGTAGATGAGTTTCACATGTTTTAAAAATCCAGCTCAATATTTCCAATATTCTTAAAACAGGAATTTTGGACTGATATGCACTTAAATCATTTTCGAAATTTTTTAGCCATGACTGAATTTAGCTTTTGATAGATTTACTGTTGAAATTCGAACACTTCTCTCAAATATAAAGTTGAAAATAGAGCAAGTACTTTCTATTATTATTACCATTGCTATTTTAATTTATTTTTATAAAGTATTTTGAAATTAATTTTTTAGAACAAGTACAATCACAATAAAAGGAAACCTCTGTATTAATAACTAGAATGGCAATATTTTCAAATCTTTTTTCCCAGGCAACAAACTATTTGTTTGACAAATTTGTTATATACTGCTGTAGAACATGAGAAAAGGACTTTTTATTAACAGTCATACGGATGGCACTAATTGAATTAAAAAGTCGCTCTGCATCTATGTCTTCTGGCAGCTTTGTTAAAAATTGTGCTAAGTGGATAAAATCCATTTCTAATAGGATATCTTCATACATTCTTAAAATACCTAAAAAAGTTAATAAAATTAGGAATCGAGTAAGATAATTCCAGTGAATTTTTCAACATTTTCAATTCATAAAATAATCTAGCAATCCTTCGCATGCCATAGCATTAAAAGTTTAAATACAAAAATAAAGTATTCATAAGGGAATATTATGGGGCACTTAAATTCTTACTGAATGTAAAATTTCATAATAACCTTTCTGCTAACACACTTTTTTATTTATTTATTTATTTTTTTAATTTTTTTGCCAGCAGATGTATCTCTTATTCACAATAGTTAATACAAGACATTTCATAAAAGTAAATAAGAGACATGTTGCAAAAACAATTATAAATATTCGTATTAAAAATTGAATTTTGATTTCAATGCTATTTAAGAGAACAAAATTTTAGAAATAATCATGTTTTTTATAAAACTTGTGAAAGCATGCTAGCAGGAAAGTTAACTTATGAGGACATTTAAAAACTGGACTATTCTTTAGATAATTTTTATTTGGTTTTTATCTTCAGAAAGTGGAAGGCTGATGCCAAACTACTGCGTTTTTAAAAATTATCTCCATGAAAATTTTGCAGGTTCGAGATTTGCTTCCAAGTTTGTGAAAAGTTCAGTCAACCTTTTATACCTTTCTGGTCAATAAAATAAGCTGGGGAATTCAAACCTGAGAGGTTTGCATCAGGTTGATTACTTGACCGGGACATACACCCAGTTGGAATTTACATACCCAGTTGGACAATACATTTCACCCAGTTGGAAATTTACATCTAATACACTGTATATCCCCCCACGATCCAACATAGATTGTAGTGCTATGGAGTTTTTTAGCTTAGTTTTGGTTTTTATTTAACATGTTATATTATCATACAAAATCTTAATGAGATTTCAAATGATATTAGTTAGTTGCACTCAATAAATATGCATAACAAGCTGCTTATTCAAATGAGTTTTTGTTCCTCCTTTTGCAGTGACTTTAAAGAAATATCTAAGCAAATGATTTTATTTGAAGTACTCTTAAAACATTATTAGTTACCATATCTTGCATATATAGGGAAAAGCAAGTTCTTGGATTAAAACACTCAAATTTCTTTGGGGCTCCCAAAATCTGAGGATACTATGCATACCTATGGTACCTATGCCATGGTCAGGCTTTGAATATGAGCTATTCCCTTTTTTTTCCTCTCTTTGAAATTTTTAGCATGTATTCAAAAAATATCATGTAAAAGAAATTTCACAGTTTTTAAAACTTCTTTAAAAGGTTGATGTAATTAAAAAAGCTAATCACATAGCAGCTATTTTTGATCAGATTACAAGCAAGATACAATGATAAATATTAAAAACAGTGAAAGCTATTCCAACAATGCATGCAACTCGAACATTTTAAAGGTTTTCAGAAAAAGATGGAAAAAAAAATTAAGTATGAAAGCAAATTACTTTTCGAAGTAAAATAGATCAGGGGTTAATTCATAACTTATATTTAAAGTTAAAAGCAATAAAGTTAGAACTTGGCTCATATTCCTAACACGAGCCAAGTTACAACTGACTACTTAAAGATTTCTAAACAGTAAGTATATCCTGCCAATTTTTGAAAATGACAATGTAGAAATTAAAGTGTGCAGAATATTTCACACAAATTTTTCTTCATGTAAGGAAAAAAAAAAAAGGTTTTACTTCTTTAAGTAACAGATAAACATTTTAGGCCATTTTTTTTAAACCATAACAGATGAAAATTAGAAAATGATACACTGATCGGTTTAATTGTAAAGATAATTTGATACGAAGAAATAAAAACACATCGTTTCATCTACTGTACTAACTTGATTTTTTACTTAAATGAGCAAAAATTTATTCAAAACATGAGTATTTTCTAAAGCATTAAATAAATTTTTTAATGAACATAGGGATGTAAACATTAAACATTCTAAAAAATACAAACAAAAGTTTTAAAAGATGACAGAATAAACACACACAATGAAAATTTGGGTACTTTTCGGTTAGCCGGGCGCCAGTGTTATATTTACAGTCATATATATATATATATATATATATATATATATATATATACACACATATATGTAAATATAAATATACATTTATGTATGTATATATTTATGCATGTGTGTGTACATATATATATTTATATATATGAGCATATATATGTATATATGGCTGTAAATATAACACTGGCGCCCGGCTAACCGAAAAGTACCCAAATTTGTTTGCCACACTATCATGAATCTTTTGTTTGACCTTATCTGATTGCTAAAGAGCAAAAGTGAAGAGTTTAGTAATGAATTGCATCAATCAATTTCACATTGCAATAAAAATTAAAAATTGTTGCAAAAATCATAACATAAAATTGATGAATCCAAAATACTGTATTGTTTGGTTTATATTTGGTCTTAATATTCTATTGAAGTAAGTATAGCATGAACGTTAACATTCATGAAATGGATGGAAAAGGTATAGCAAATAATAATACAGCTTTCAGCAACAGATCATAGAGAAAGATTAAACTTCTTTAAGAATAATAAACAATTTGGATATTTGGCAGAAAATGGGAAGTCTGCTGTGAAAATCAGAAGAATTAGTCCTTGTTTTGCTATTCCGTTGCACTAATGAAAATTCTTAGAAAAATTATAAAAGTTGATTTTATAATAAAAAGCAGAAAATGACAGATCCACAGATAATTTTCATACATGTAAACAAGTTTCAGCAGTAAAATTTCTTCAGCCACGAAATGAATACATACATTGATTACATAAAATAGAAGATAATTCCTAATTTTATGGAGCAAAAAATGGAGCTTGAGATAAATGTTGCAGATGTATAAAAATAAGTAATTAACTGAATGAAAAAATAATTTAAAAAAATTATATATATTCAGTACAATGTTTCAAAACCAGATGTCCAAAATTCGAAATTCTCTACAATACATTTCCGAATAGATGGTTTCCTTTTTTTATTTCTTTGAAAAATCTCAGAGAAACAAAAAAATTAAAATTAAAAAATAATAATAAAAATTAAAAAATAATAATAAAAATTAAAAAATAATAATAAAAATTAAAAAATAATAATAAAAATTAAAAATTGCAAAATTTACTAATGAGGCTAAAAGTTTGTTCATGAATGTAAAAAAATAAAAACACAGCAAAATGCTAAAAATCATGAAAAATTGGAAAATCGCTATACGAAGTCTGAATAACTTTATTTAAAAGACAATATTTACTATATTATTGGACTAAAAGATTAAAACTGAATTCCTTTTACCGATGTAGAAAAATCGCCGCAAAACAAACAAACAAAACATTAAAAATTACGAACTTGTAGAGGACAAAATTAACTGCAGTGGGCTAAAACATTGAAACTGGAATTCCTTTACAATTGATAATTTAAAATATTGCTGCAGAATGCAAAGAATTCAAAAGTATCTGAGTACACAATTTACTATGATAGCTAAAAGGTCGAAAAAAATGCCTTTTACAAATGTGAAATCTCTGCAGTACGTACCCCCCACCCCCCCATAGAGGTCTGCACGGGCCCGGGCTTGGCCCGAGGCCCGTACCCGGCCCGGCGGAATGAAGGCGAAATTTCAAACGGGCCGGGCCGGCAGAATTAGGACAATTTTTTCAACGGGCCGGGCCGGCAAAAAAATTAATCGGGCCTATCGACCCGATATAAGAATTTAAGCGAAGCAGATAAAATACGAGTCATTTTCAATGAATATGATTTTCTCGAGAAGTATAAATGTGTGTCACGAGCGGATGCGAGTTTAACAACATCAATACAGAAATGTAACGTGTCCATCGTAGAGATCGGCATCGTACAGTTACAAGATGTCTGATTCCGAGTTTAATTTTTTTTCAGCAGACTCGTGCCGGGAAGGAAGTGGTCTTAATTGATCTCAGGATGTGTAGAACAGTCATTTTGTTTTGTAATATTAATAGTGATAATGAACTTCTCTTAACAGTATCTTTGGAAATATACCTTAAGGTGGTTCTCATATTCACTGCTCAACAATGCAAAGCTTTCAGACACATGTTTGTGACAAAAACTTTAACTATAAAGGCATAAAATTGACAGGCCTGCCTATTGAAGGCATTTGGAAACGAATAGCTTTTTCCATATTTAATAAATTACTTACAGAGATAACAGCGATTCCTGTCACGTGACTGTACGTTTTTCTCCTTTCCTGTGCTATCGCTTCCGGAAATTCGATTCAAAACGCTAACTTTGACAGTATTTTCAGAAAGATATATTGCTTTTATCTATGAAAAAAAAACATTTACATAGCTTTTGAATAAGAATACCTGCCAATCTTACACGTTTCCAAAAAGAAAAGACTTCATAAATGTGTCGAAATGTAGCTCCTTTGGATTTGAGAAAAGTCTTAAAAATGAGAGAAATATTTTCACAAATCTACTTTTTATTATACATCTTCAAATGTTATCTTGTTTTTAATACTTTATTCTGAACTATATTAATCTTTTAATGAATCTTTATTTCCATTTTGAAATGTCTGTAGACACGATGACTGTAAGTAATCGTTAATGTTTACTATTATGCGTTTTCTGTTTTGTGAACATCATAGTAATGTAAAATATACTGTAAAATGTTCCCATAAATATGTATGTAGTATTCATTAAAAGAATCTTAATTGTATGCTGAGAAAAAACGGATTTTTTTTTTTTTTTTGTAGAAATTGTATCGGGTCGGGCCCGTTTTCACTGATTTTTGTACGGGCCGGGCTCGGGCCGAACTTCCAATTTTTACACGGGCCGGGCCCGGGCCTGGAAATTCCGGCCCGTGCAGACCTCTACCCCCCCCCCCCCCCAAAAAAAAAAAAGTTATACAAATTCTGAATAAACTTTATTGAAAATAAGGCAATTTTTACTATATTGGGCTAAAAGATACCGAAAGACCCGATTCCTTTTACTAATGCGGAAAAAATCATAGTGAAGCGCAAATGAAACATGGCAAAAAATCACAGAGCACAAAATTTATAATAGTGGGATAAAATATTATAACCAGAATTATTTCACGAATGGAGAGAAATATATATATATATATATATATATATATATATATATATGTATATATATATTTGTGGATCATGAAAAAACACATTAAAAATCACTAAAAATTCAAAAATTGCAGAGTACAAAATTAACTATATTAGGCTGAAAGTTTGAAACCGAATTCCTTTTATGAATATCCAAAAATCACCAAAGAGGAAAAAACTCTTAAAAGAATCGCATAATTAAATTTGTAAAAAAAAAAAATTTAAATCGCTGTATGAATTCTGAATAAACTTCATTGAAAACATGTAAAAATTTACTATATTGGGCTAAAAAATTTAAACTGGATTCTTTTTAATATGGAAAAATCACCACATTATTTGAAAAAAGTTAAAAATCGCATAAATAATTAACAACTCTTGTAATTGCAATTTTTTTAAAAAACTTTTCTAAAAAATATATTCCTTTATTAAAGTATCTGTTATAGTATTATCTTCTTTTTAGTATTAAAATGCTTTCTGACATAAATAATTCGCCGGCTGTGGGTGTTAGATTAGCTTTTTTTTTTTTTTTGACAAACTGGAAATGATCCAAAATTAAGAATCACCAGGGTCATGAAGCATTCTCGATACATAATTAACAGTATATATTGCACTTAATATGTAAAAATTGGTAAACATGAATAAAATTGTATTATGTCAGATGTGAAATTTTCTAATTTTTAAACATACTTTCAATCAGATTTGGGGATATGTTTTTAATTTGCTTGTATTGATATCTCAAAAATCCCAATTTTGAGTTGTATCACTTTATAAATAAATGTGTAATATGTAAATTACTGCAGCTTTAGAAAGTATTAGAAGTATACAATACCTAGAGCTGTTTTAATTAGAAACTCTTCTCCATCTCTCAGATAGACATCCCAAACACGACATGCAACATCCAAGGGTAATGACTTGGAATATAAAGTGTACAACCTAGAACAGAAACTTCCTCTTAACTTTTGTTAATACTTTTCAGAAATACAAGAAACAGTACCTTATTTTACTATCCATCATAAGGCAAAAAGTTATATTTTTCAACCTTTATTAGAACCTTTTAACTCATTCCATTTTTAACGAATTAACCCCCTGACCACCGAGCAAAAGGGCGGAATTGTAATTTTTTTTTCTCTGCAATTTATTAAAAATAGTTACAAAAGATTTATTTTCAAACACGATATAAATTTTTTTTATTATGTACATGCATATAAGCCTTGAGAGAATTAATCATAACTTAATTTTTCAAATCTGAGTTTTACCTGTAGAATTTTATTAATTTAAATAATGCTTTTGTTGCAGTGAAACCTACAGCTTAGTGAGCAGATATATCAGTTTGCGGCGGTGAGAAGGTTAAGGAATAGGATAAAGCTATAAAAATATTAGGAAAATATTTATTTAAAGATAGTGCAGACTTGAAAGGATACAGAAAAACACTGACTACACAGTCTCAAATGAACATTGCAATCCTTATCAAAAAAGTGACAAAATATTTTAATTTATGTATATGCATACAATAACAACATATTTTGATAATGCTATAATAATGCTAACATATATACTACGAATATATATATTATTACATAATATTTTCTACTTCTCACAACATTCATATTTTTTTGGTTGAAACATCTTAACCTTTGTTCCTTTTTTGCAACTTAACAGAAAGAGGTGATGAATTGTAATTTAATCTAAAATAAATTCACACTATTATCTTTGTTCCTTGGGGCTATTGACAAAAATGGACACTGTGTTTTGGCAAAGACATACAAAAGTTGCAGAAACCGAACATGTAATGTAAATATATATGTAAAATATGATATTAGAAGATAAATACATATAACTTGACTCCGGTCTTCACTGTTGACTGAATGCATTTATTTAACAGTTCTACATTACATTCAGAGTATTAGGAATTCAGCCGCTACTATGAAAACTTAATATATCAAAATCTGTATTCTTAGTAAATATAACGTGCTTTTACTGTTGAAATTCTACTTTTTTCCAGCAGAGGTAGAAGGAGTCAACTTAATTGGTTCAACAGCTTTTCACTGATTTGTGATCAAGACCTATATAATTCATGGGCATACACACTCCCAGGCCTCAACCACAGTTAAGTTAGCAAAGGGCTTGAGGAGTGCGTACGGTGAGTGTACAGGGTTCCTACACAATTCTGGTAAAAAAATTCCCTGACTTTTCCAGGTTTTCCCTGACTTTATTCAAAAATTTCCCTGACCTTTCTCAGTGAAAATTCGGCTTATATATTGTTGTAAAACCCTCCGCAATTGACTTTAATTTAGATAAATGCTAGAAAAAGTATGTGCTGTATGAATTTGATTTTTTAATTATTTTTCCTATTGTTATATAGTTTGCATAAATTTTATATAAAAATTTTAGATTGGATGAATAATTAATATTCAAAATTTCTTCATTTATGACGATAATAGAAATTCTAATGGAAGTAGTATAAAAAAAATTCCCTGATTTTTCCCTGACCTTTTCAAATATTTAAAAAATCCCCTGACATTTCCCTGACTTTTTGTCTAAATTTTCAAATTCCCTGTTTTCCAGGTTTTCCCTGACCCGTAGGAACCCTGGTGTAGTTGTAACCTTACCACATAATCTCCAATTAATGATGATGAACTTAATCATGTGATTCAGATGGTGACGACATTAGCTCCTCCCTCTGGTAGTCAACTAATGCAGGAGAGTTGAAAAGACTGTATGTTAGGTTGTTCAGACAATATTAAGTTGTTGATCTTTGCATTTTGACTCTTAAAGTAAGGTAGAATTTAATATCTGAGAGTAATATTCATTGGGTTAAGAAAATGATGAAAAAACAGATTAAAAATTAGACATTATGAGTTAGAAAATATTTTGAATTTGAAAATAATTTAAATTTTAGATTTAAAATGTTCATACTTTTTGGTTGAGACATACAGTTTTCATTGTTTGTAGCTTAGAACAGAAGGAGATGACTTCATTAAATGTAATTTAATGAAAAACAAATCCACAGTAGTTATCTTTTCCCATAGTTCTTTGAATTGGTGACAAAAACGGGCAGTGTATTTTACAAAGAAATATAAAAGTTGTATGAAGCTAAAAATGTAATATAAATATATATGCGTTCATAATATAAATATTTTATTATTATGTTATTGTATATGTATTACAAAATTTAAAATTTTGTTGCCAAGTTTAACATTATTCTATATAACTTTTTCTTTTAATAATATTCCATATATTATACCAGCTTATTAAATTAAAAACCTATTCTTAAACTAATCTATCAAGATCTTAATCCACTTCTTAATATTTATTCTAAATTGCTTAAATCTATAAATGGCAATAACTACTTATATTCCTTAAATAAAACCCTTTCATTATTTAAGTCCCTATTAAAATTCACTATTATTTCCCAGTATATCAAAACCCTCTAATTTCTTTATTTAATTGCTAAAATGTCATAGTTCATAAAATTATCCCGTTCTAAAAATAAACGTTGCTGTTCATTCCCATATATATATATATATATATATATATATATATATGATACATGTGGGGTCGGGATCACAGGATAAAAGTCAGAAAAGAAAATTTAAAATTATTATTAAACACAAAGAGAATCTCTGACAATTAAATTGCCATTCCGACACCACACATTATCGTGATGTATAGTGGCAGTACTAAAAAGGTAAATTTGGCAACTGAGAAAATTAAGGTTAATTTAAATATAATTGAAAATCACTAACTAAGAAAATGTTGCCATCGAAGTAAACGTTACTAAGCTGAAAAATAAAATAAGAACAAACTCACCCCTTTGTGAAGTAAACACATATTCAGTATAAGAAATATGATTTTAATGGAATCAAAGGTTAATATTACTTGGCCAAGTAAAGATGTACAAAAAGGTAGATTTACTCATTATTTCAAATCTTAAATTAGGAAATTGTATTGAAAATCCTTCCTAAATTGAGAATCCAAACGTTCTATTGTTCAAATCACAGAAAGTTCAATTATTTAGCAGAGTACAGCACTATATTGTAGATAGTCACTAAGAATAAAATATTCAGTTGTGATGGTTAGAGAATGATTGTTCTGGAGACAGTAAACTTATCCTTCTTACTGACGCTCATGGGAGGAAAATCCACGATGTCTCACACCACAAAGAATGCCGTCATCGATGAGAATCTCGTGCCGCAAATATATGTTGATGAAAAAATAAGCAGGGCCTTCAAGAATCCAAGTCAATCAGGGTTGTTGTTCAAGCATCCAAGCTCAACATCTCAGGAATAGCGATTGCTTAGGCATAGATGAAACGAGTGTTAGCTCTCCAACTTGTTGAAATGTGGCCGAGGGGGCACGATCCTCCATGTGCATCAGGGAGACAGCTCATTAGAAGTAATAATTGCTAATTATCATTATCGGACGTAATTATATTTTATGGTTTTTAAAATTTAAAATGCTTCATTCCTAATTATGCAGATTAGAGGCCTGCTTTTTAGAAAAACTCTTCGCCGATCATGCCGTTGTCATTTCAGATCCCGGTCTGAGGCCGAGGCCCCAAACCTACGTCCGCTTTCGCTCCTACATCGTAGACAAGTGAAATGACGAAAAGCAGATGGCCCCAAAGACGGTTGAAAAGCCGCCAAAATCAAATTGGCCAATGAGAGATCGACGCGTAGGCGGATGCAACTGTTCATTCACAAAGATCGCGCGCTGCACGCCGTAAACCGAACGATCGAAGTGAAACTAGACCGCATCGATAGTAAAATTCATCGCAATCGTACTTCATCCCCCACGCATTCCACAGTTTGCGCGGCATCGCGCGCCGGTACAAAAATCAAGATGGAGGATGAAGTGGCGTTACGATGTAGTTTTCTCCCGAAGAAGAAGCTAAAAAATGGCTACTTGCAGGGGAGTTAGGAAATGCTCCGCGGGCCATTCAAAAGTGATGAACGTAAATAAATATTGTAAAGCGAATATCTCGCTAGATTACGGCTTAAAATTAATGAAATCTTGGGAATCGTATTGAATTAAATAGTTGCATCCGATAAAAATAGTTTTGAAGTAAAATAATTAATATTAAATAACTTTTAAAATTTATATTTTCGGAAGTTAGTTATAATGGAAGCGTATTGAAAGTTACTTTAACGTACGATATTCCGTAACGATTACTTTTTAAAGAATCTTTATATTATTAGAATGATAATTAAACGTTATTGAAATGATATTTACTTATATATTTTAATGTTTATTGCTGAAACTAATTATTAATTAAGAAATTATTAACGGAATATAAATTATTTAAAATGCATTTTTCTCTAATCAATTAATACGTTTTTAAAAATTGTTTTTAAGTTTATTATTAAATTTAAATAGAAATTAATGCAGAAGATGAATTATTAAATTTAAAAGGTTAAAATGTAACATTTACCTGCAGCCTCTAGAAAAAAAAATTATGAAAAAAAAAGTTTGAGATACTGGGATCTCAGTAATGCATAATTAAATGCAATTGAAAGGTGAAACGCTCAATCCGAACGATTGGAAGAACCACAGAGATACACTTCTCCGCAAGTCCTCCAATAAAAAGGTTTTTTACATATGCAATACAGAAATATATATACTTAGAATAAAAATGAATATATAAAATTATACGTACTATGATACATTACAAATACAAACAATAATACATAGAATATACAGACACTTCTCAGGGTGAGTGAAAACTTTTAAACCCCTACACACTTGAAATTAAATTCAAATCATCCATGTGTACACCATTACAAACATTATTGCGAGGTAACAAAGTAATCAGACCTTTACTACATACAAAACCAAGAGTTAAAATTGCACCTTGTTAAAAATTTATTGCACACAAATGAAATTGATATACCATATTAAAAATTAAAGTAAGCAAGAGTCAATGAGAATTGACAGGACACTACTGAAAATTTTGATGTGACAATGAGACAAACATACATTTAAAAAACATAACAAAATAGTTGTGTAAATATAAGGCAAATGAAATCTAAGAGACGACAAGCATCACTTAATAATTGCACAAGTGTCCACACGAAAAAGGAATCAAACAGTATGATCCGGTTGACAACCATAAATGGAAGTCATGGACATTTACACAAATTTTCAAAATTCTTCAAATTATGTCTAAGACCATACCGTGAGGGAATGTCGGAAGGGTAGACTTGTGTGATTAAACCCCAAACTAAGCCGAGTTGACCCTCTGTGTGTATTGGTCCAGAATTTAAAGAAAATTGAAAATTTTATGAGAAAAGTTAAGAGCAGGAACTCTATCTTTTACCCTTATATAAATCTCTTCTAGAACCATTAAGGTATGCGCATTTGTAGAGATTTTCAAAATTACATTTATAATAATTACTTTATTTATTTATTTATTTTTTTTTTTTTTTTTTGTCTCAAAATATAATTATAAAACTCATAAAGTTATAAGATTTATACAATTTAAAGGAATTAACAATTAGGATCCTAAATTAAAAATTTAAAAATTATAATATCACACCAAATAATAATCAGCAGTAAAGTATATAGTTTAAAAGCCAAAATAGAGTTTCATCCTTTATCAAAAATTACTGAAAGGTCAAATATGATTTGTGACAACAAAACAGAATTTATATTGCAAGTGGAACAGTTTTAAAAATTTAAATTTAAGGAGTTAATTAAATAAATGAATTAAGCAGTAATTACTATTGAAAGATACTTCTCAAAGCATAATGTGTTAGCTAGGCACAAATGCATTAAGTGATTCAGAAGAAGCTACCCCCCGAACCATTTTAGTATCTAAATGAGTTGAACAGGAAAAGTTGTCACACTATTGCGTTTAAAAGTAATAAAAATGAAATTTAAATGAAGTTAAGACAATATGCTATGATTTTGAATAATAATAAAAGTTTAAATTGAATATAAAGGATAAAACAATATTATAAATGGCAAAAACTTATTACTCCGTTTGTCCAGTACGAATTAATTTACTTACATGTAGTTTCGCAGAATTAAGTGGATCATTTACATGCTCAATTAAGTAATTATGACCCCTAAAGACTCTTTTAATTTTAAAAGGTCCCGTGCTTTTAGGCATAAAAGTTGGAGTGTGAATTAAATTCTTTAAATAGACAATCTCACCAAGCTTTAATATTGGAGGAGGACGACCCTTTAAATACTTCTCATTCTGAGCAAAATATTTACCTTCATTCTGTTTAACCAATTCTCTAGTTTTAGAAATATGATCTTGTAATTTTTTAAAATATAAATTAGGTTCTTCAGCTTCTTTGGCGGGTTGAAAGGTATCAATTGGCAAATTTAAGTCCCTACCTAAGAATAAATTGGCTGGTGTAAAATTAGTTACAGCATGTTTAGAATTGTTGTAATGGAGAACAAAAAATTTAAGTCTGTCTGACCATTCAATTACCTGATCAGAGAGAGAGGCGACTGATTCTTTAAGTGAGCGATTAATCCTTTCAACAAGACCATTAGATTTCGGGTAATAGATTGATGAGTGCCTGTGATTAATTTTTAAAGATTTTAAGAACTGATTAATTTCATTAGAGGTGAAATATTTGGCGTTGTCCGATAACAAGACCTTTGGTATCCCGTACCTTGAAAAATAATCATTAAGAGATTTAATAACAGAATGAGAAGTAACATTAGCAAGTGGGATAGCCTCTAAAAATCTTGAATAATGGTCAATTATCGTTAAAATAAAAAATTTCCCATCATGTGATCTAGGTAGTTTTCCGACAACATCTATGGCAATCATTTCTCCTGGAGCCAAATCAGATTTGGAAATAAAGGTAGGTTTTGTATTTGTTTGTTTACTTTTGTGGGATAAGCACTGTTCACAAGTATTTACAAAATTCTGTATATCTTTAACCATACCATCCCAAAATAATGCTTAGAGACCGTATCCACTGTTTTATTTATCCCAAAGTGCACTTGATGATCTAAAGCAATACAGCTGTTAATTAAAGTTTTAGGAATATATACTTTCTTAGATTTATTAACTCTATTACGTTTTTTCCTAGCGATCATAATTAAATTATTGTCTGGATTGATAGAATAAGCAGAATTAGTTATTTCTTTAGCAATTAATTTATCTCTTATCTCTTTAAGTTTAGTATCTTTAAGCTGTTCTTTAAGGATATTCTCGGTCGTTAGGGAATCATTAGTGGGAATAAAAATATTTAGTGCATTTACAATTAAATTAGGGTTGTCAGGGGGGGCAACAACTCGAGAAAGGAAATCTGCTGGGTTAACTAAGCCTGGGATATGTTCAATTTTATAATTAAAGCCTTGTAGATACATTATCCATCTTACAATTATTTCAGATTGTTTTTCTAACTTCATATGGTACGTTAGTGCTTTAGCATCAGTTAAAATTTTAAATTGTCTACCATAAAGATACTCATGAAAATGTTTAATAGAAGAATAGATTGCATAAAATTCTCTTTTAATAGATGGATAATTAGATTCGCCTTTATTTAACTTTTTAGAATAAAATTCGATGGGATAAAACTGATTGTCATGACGCTGCAACAAAATACCACAAATAGCATTCTTTGAAGCATCTGTCACTAAACATACCTCTTTATTTTCATCGAAGTTCTTGACAGTAGGATTGTTGAGAAGAATGTTTTGAATTTTAAGGAAAGAATCTTGACACTCTTTACTCCAAAAAAATTTTACGTTCTTTTTAGTTAAATTAACAATTGGTTGGACAATATCAGCAAAATTGAAAATTAGATGTCTAAAATAGTTAATCATTCCTAGAAAACTTTGCACTTCTTTAACATTAGTAGGTACTGGAAATTTATTAATCTTATTGACGTTATCGGGAGATGGGGAATGACCATTTTGATGTAAATTAAAACCAAGGTAAGTAATTTCTTGTTGACAGATTTGTAATTTGGCTGGATCTAAAGTTAAGTTAAATTCCCTAAGCCTATCGAATACCTTTTGAAGCCAAGACAACATTTCCTCCATAGAATTTGCAGCAACAATAATATCGTCAAGAAAATATTGAACATTTTTGCCCCTTAATGGGTCCAAGCAATTGTTAATTAATGTATGAAAATAAGAAGTACTGTTAACAAGGCCAAAAGCTAATCTGGTTGGCTCAAAATTACCATACTCAGTCGCAAATGCCAATTTTGACCTGTCTTTTTCCTGCAGAAGTATTTGAAAAAAGGCTGACTTTAAATCTAAAACAGTATAAAGTTTTTTACCTGAAATGTTTTGAATTACCTCATTAATTTTAGGAAGACAAATTTTATATGGTTCAGTGATTGCATTTAAAAGACGATAGTCGATGACCATACGGAATTTTAATTTACTAGGATCATCAGTGGGAAGAGATTTTTTATGAACAAAAAGTACAGGAAAACAATAATTTGAAGATGAATTTTGAATAATACCAGCTTTTAACAGATCAGAAATTTCTTTACGAGCAAAATCTTTAGCAATCTTTGGAATGGGATAGGGTTTTGTTTGCAGTGCAAAATCATGAAGCAATTTAAATTCAGGAATTACTTTATCAGTACAGCCAAGAGTGTCATAAGACGAAGAAAATACAGCAGAATTATCCATCAGCAAGCTGAGAACTCGTTTCTTATCAGCATCAGGTAAGTGGGCAACATTAAATTTATCAGACGTAAGTTCCTTTTCCCTAAGTTTTAACATTTCTTCAGAAATTAAATTGTTAACTTGGTATGTCTCAGTATTATCATGAGATGAAATTTGATCCTCAGAAATGGGCTTGATAAATCCTAATTTAGTTTTCTTTCTAATTACTATCTTTTTATCAGTATTGTTATGAACATATAATAAAATGGCATTGTTAGAATCAGGTTGATGGAGACTATAATTTAATTTTAAAGCTAATTTATTGGAAGAAGGACAAAATAAATAATTTAATGAGTTATTAATTTTATGGAGAGATTTAAGTTTAATAATTTTGCCTTGATTAGGTTTTAGGGTTACTTGATTGGCTGGTTTAACAAAGTTTTTACTAGTTTCAGAATTATTTTGAGAAGAATTTAAATCATTAGAAAATACTGGATCATTGGGAACATTATCATCAATTTCTGAAGGGGAAGGGTTAATAGCACAATTAGAAATATTATCAGAAATATCAGTACTTAAATTACTATCACTGTTATCATTCTCATTAAGGGGTTTCAAATTATCAGGGTTTTTATTTACAAATGGAAAAGAAAGATGACCCATAATGAGTTGCTGGTTGGCCGAATCCAAAAGGACTTTATTACGGCTCAAAAAATCATACCCCAGAATTATCTGATAATTGGAGTGCCAATTATCATGAGTTATGAAAAAAATATTACTAAACCAAGTGTTTAGAATGCAAAATTTAAGTTGCACTGTAGAAAAAAAAGGAATTGAAGAATTGTTGATTGTTTTAATGTTTACTGAACGTGATAAGAAATTTAATTTATTATGTTTTTTAAGAAGATTAATAGCCTGCGGTTGTATTAAAGATAAATTTGCACCACTATCTAAAAGCCCTTCAAAAGTAATTTTTCCAAAATTAAGTTTAATTATAGGTAGTTCTGAATTATCTACATTGCAACTCATCAAAATTTTGTTTATATTTACATTAGAAGAATTCAAAATCATGCCCTCATCGTTATCAAAAAAAGAATCTAGGGTCCTGCAATCATGAGGGGGGGAAATATTTACAAAATCTTGAGAACCCTCTACCCGTTTAAATTTCTTCTGCTATGGTTGTATGGTCTGAAATTATTACGCCCTCTTCCACGATTATATCTCATGCCATTATGTTGATGACCCCTTGGATTCTGATCATAGTGATTAAAATGATCATTTCCAAAATAATTCGCATCCGCGTTTTGCATGCCCTGTCTTGAAAAATTCGCCCCATTACTGACCTCCAAAAAATACCAGCAGTCTCTTGCGCTATGAGCTTTGCTACAAATCTGACATAAAGGTTTTTCTTCTTTTAACTTCTTGACCGTTTCCGTCAGATGTGCAATTTGCTTACTTTGGTCATCTAAATTTTTTACGAGTTTTTCTAATAGGTTATTATCAGTTTTACTGGTGGACGGTACTGCTTGCAAATTATTTAAGTCTAAAATATTTTGTTCAAGAGCTTTTTCTATATCCAAAGCCTTAGCAACAATATCATCAAAAATTTTTTTTTCCGAATTTCAAAACTTCAATTTTAATATCCGGTCTTAAGGCATCAAGGAATTTTGAATACATTAAGTTAGCTTTAAAAGAATCCAATTCACGGTTATTCTCAGATCCTGGAGCCATATTGTTTACTGTTAACCTAATCTCTTCCGCAAGGTCTGACACTGATTGTTTGGGCTGCTGAGTGATGCGACCATAATGGTAAGACGCATCTTCAAAGTTCTGTTTGCGCTCAAATTTTTGTCTCATTAATTTGGCTACATTCTCAAAAAGTTTTTCTTCGCAAACTTGTTTGTCATTTGACAAAAATTCCAAAGCTTTTTCCCTACATAAGAGCCTCAGGAGTGTGATGCGATTCTCATCCCCAATATTTTGAACCTTACAAATGTCTTGAACATTTCTAAGAAAAGTATTAACATTTTCATTAGGTTGACCATGAAAGGGCGGGATTGCTGCAATCATGGATTGGAAAAGAGCACGCTTGTTTGCCATGATTAAAAATGGACACAAAAATTTTTTATAGTTAAAATATGTAAACACAACAGGAAAAAATGATTTTTGGGGGGGAGGTTGTTTAAACTGAGAAAATATTATAAATTATTTTTTTTCAAAATTTGCAACACATAATATACAAACATAAAATGTTAATCACTAAACAGTTATAAATTTAATAAAAATACTCTAAAATATCAAATTATAGGTGCATAAGAAGAGAATCAAACATTAAATATAATATATAAAATACTTTAAATTGGTGCACACATGGAGTAGAAAAATCCTAACAAATTTTCTTTTTTTTATACCTTCCATAAAAGTAAATTCAAGTTCAATCTTAAATAATGAAATGAAATATTTAAGTAAGTTAAATAATTTTAAAACGGATCGTTAAACGATCGTTAACTAAAACTGCATCTGAAATTTTTTTTTTTTTTTTTTTGCAAAATTTTAAAGTTTTCTCAAAAATTAAACAAAATAAAAATTCTTTTAGATATAGACCAGGTTCAAACACCTAAAGGTCTGCGGCACCAAATGATACATGTGGGGTCGGGATCACAGGATAAAAGTCAGAAAAGAAAATTTAAAATTATTATTAAACACAAAGAGAATCTCTGACAATTAAATTGCCATTCCGACACCACACATTATCGTGATGTATAGTGGCAGTACTAAAAAGGTAAATTTGGCAACTGAGAAAATTAAGGTTAATTTAAATATAATTGAAAATCACTAACTAAGAAAATGTTGCCATCGAAGTAAACGTTACTAAGCTGAAAAATAAAATAAGAACAAACTCACCCCTTTGTGAAGTAAACACATATTCAGTATAAGAAATATGATTTTAATGGAATCAAAGGTTAATATTACTTGGCCAAGTAAAGATGTACAAAAAGGTAGATTTACTCATTATTTCAAATCTTAAATTAGGAAATTGTATTGAAAATCCTTCCTAAATTGAGAATCCAAACGTTCTATTGTTCAAATCACAGAAAGTTCAATTATTTAGCAGAGTACAGCACTATATTGTAGATAGTCACTAAGAATAAAATATTCAGTTGTGATGGTTAGAGAATGATTGTTCTGGAGACAGTAAACTTATCCTTCTTACTGACGCTCATGGGAGGAAAATCCACGATGTCTCACACCACAAAGAATGCCGTCATCGATGAGAATCTCGTGCCGCAAATATATGTTGATGAAAAAATAAGCAGGGCCTTCAAGAATCCAAGTCAATCAGGGTTGTTGTTCAAGCATCCAAGCTCAACATCTCAGGAATAGCGATTGCTTAGGCATAGATGAAACGAGTGTTAGCTCTCCAACTTGTTGAAATGTGGCCGAGGGGGCACGATCCTCCATGTGCATCAGGGAGACAGCTCATTAGAAGTAATAATTGCTAATTATCATTATCGGACGTAATTATATTTTATGGTTTTTAAAATTTAAAATGCTTCATTCCTAATTATGCAGATTAGAGGCCTGCTTTTTAGAAAAACTCTTCGCCGATCATGCCGTTGTCATTTCAGATCCCGGTCTGAGGCCGAGGCCCCAAACCTACGTCCGCTTTCGCTCCTACATCGTAGACAAGTGAGATGACGAAAAGCAGATGGCCCCAAAGACGGTTGAAAAGCCGCCAAAATCAAATTGGCCAATGAGAGATCGACGCGTAGGCGGATGCAACTGTTCATTCACAAAGATCGCGCGCTGCACGCCGTAAACCGAACGATCGAAGTGAAACTAGACCGCATCGATAGTAAAATTCATCGCAATCGTACTTCATCCCCCACGCATTCCACAGTTTGCGCGGCATCGCGCGCCGGTACAAAAATCAAGATGGAGGATGAAGTGGCGTTACGATGTAGTTTTCTCCCGAAGAAGAAGCTAAAAAATGGCTACTTGCAGGGGAGTTAGGAAATGCTCCGCGGGCCATTCAAAAGTGATGAACGTAAATAAATATTGTAAAGCGAATATCTCGCTAGATTACGGCTTAAAATTAATGAAATCTTGGGAATCGTATTGAATTAAATAGTTGCATCCGATAAAAATAGTTTTGAAGTAAAATAATTAATATTAAATAACTTTTAAAATTTATATTTTCGGAAGTTAGTTATAATGGAAGCGTATTGAAAGTTACTTTAACGTACGATATTCCGTAACGATTACTTTTTAAAGAATCTTTATATTATTAGAATGATAATTAAACGTTATTGAAATGATATTTACTTATATATTTTAATGTTTATTGCTGAAACTAATTATTAATTAAGAAATTATTAACGGAATATAAATTATTTAAAATGCATTTTTCTCTAATCAATTAATACGTTTTTAAAAATTGTTTTTAAGTTTATTATTAAATTTAAATAGAAATTAATGCAGAAGATGAATTATTAAATTTAAAAGGTTAAAATGTAACAATATACATACATTAATTTTAAAAGTTCTGATATTTTAGTTGATTGGCACCTTTTTGGATAAGGTTTCATTATTGGTTCATCAATGTTCATTTGTTTTTATGAAGGAATTTACATGATACATTAAAATTAACAAAGGTCGAATCATCAAAAATAGAGGTTCTAATAATTATATTCTCTTCAACAAATGAATATTAGCACACAAAATTTAAAATACCTCACTCAAGCCTATAAATACAATACTTACCAATCTACCAAATAAAGGTCTGGACTTAAATTTTGTTTTTCAAATACAGTTGATAATTTTGGAAGGTTTTCTTTGAAATACTCTTCATATACAGAATAATATACATACATCTAAAAGAAAATAAAACGAAAACATATCAAGAATAAATAATAAAAATAATATAAAAATAGAATTATTTACATAAAGACTTTTTTTTTAATTAACAAAACTTGCATTAAGGACAATCAAATAATACAGAAATACAGTCATTATATATATATTTTTCCAATTTATAATGGGGAAAAAAAGTTTACATGGTACACATACTTGGTGATGAAAGTGAAAATTTAAATGTTAAAACACTTTTCAACTTACTATAATACAAGTTTAGTCAAAATTGTGTCAATACTCAAGGTGAAAAACATTCATTGAACATATTTAATGTAAGATCTCAATATATTGTTTATTGTTACTCATTATCTATATCTGAAATAAAGAAAGTTTTTCTTTTAAATGTTAACATAAGACTGACTGAATGTTTTACCATATCAGTAATGCTGCAGAATGAAAATATATATATATTAATAAAATAATACTGCTGTAGAAACAAGGACAGATCTAGAGAACCTCTAGTTTTAACAAGACCTTTTCAACTTTTCTAGCAATAGATGTTTTAAAATTTTTGTGAAGTAAAAAAACTGGAAGTTTTAGAGTAGGAGTCGTCAACTTTTCACACTCGAGGACCACATTTATAAATTCTTAAAGATCCATGAGCCACACATAATTCAATTAATCAGCATAGCAGGGTTCAGCCACCTCAAGGGATGAATAACAGAAAGTTTGCAAAGTAATGTTCACTTTAATGGGGAAAAAAACGCCTCTAGAGATGGTGACCATTACTTTACAAAAATTCTTGTAATCAAACCCTTTAAAGCCACTGAATCCAGAGGAGTATAAACCCTGTGTAGGCAAGAAATGTATACACAACTAAGTTTCAAGACAAGGACGGATCATATATAGACACTGCAAAAACACAGAATTCTCAATTTTTTTCTTTTGTTGTTTCACTAAAAAATCATTTTATTTATTTATACATGCAAGTAATATTTAATTTTTACACCACAAAGGTTGTGGTCAATACAATTGCTTGATTTAGTAATAGTAGTAATAGCAGTGTTGAATCCAAGGGGTGGCCTGGGGGGACATTCTTCGCTGGAACAATGAGATGTCCCAGTTGAAGATTTGAGATTTTGCGTTATTATTGGTAAAAAAAATGCAATTTCCCTCCTGGAACTCTATAATGATGTCGTCCCTGCACCCTGGAGCCACAGAAATCCCTCCCAGAGAAAAGTGTCTGAATTCAAGACTGAGTAACAGTACACAGGGTAATCTATCAGTTAGTATTCAAGAAAACGAAAACTATCATCACTACATATTATATTTACTACAGTACCATTATAATATCTGATAATTTTTATATATACGGTTGAACCCAGTTCAGACGTGTTTCAAGGGAGTGGACAAAAGTCGCATATTAAGCAGGATCACATATTAAACATGATATGCATAATGTTACAGGAGCTGGTCTTATTTACACATTTTGTAGTCTAAATGACAGAGCTTTCATTTATATGTTTATGGTCGAAAGCTGTATCTTTTACATATATTTAGATTAAAATTTAATTGTATTCAATACTTTAACTCATTATTTCTTTTTATAGGACCGACTGGAATAATAATAGAAAATAAATATGGATTCCAACATGGCTTTATTGTTGATTAATATGTTACAACCAGAAATAAAACAACAAAAATCATTTTCCTACTAGACTAATTTTTTTAACAGGAAGAAAAAAATATTAAATTTTTGAAGCACAACCCAGTTTTTAAAATCATATTTAGTACTTTTCTTTTTAATATAAGAAAAAACTACCCTTATTTGTGTAAAAAATATTGTTAGCATGGCAAAAAGTAAAGAAAACATAAAAATTATCCAACTGCAATCGTTTTGTTTAATCTTTACAACTTTCATTTTTTGATTCAAACATAGCAGTGATATAACATACATTTAAAACCTCACTAAAAACAGGTATGATCATCCCTAATCATAATAATTTTTATGGCATATCTGATTAACCTGAATTCATCTATCTCTCTCTACTGCAGTAAAAACATACACAAAGCGAGTGACAAAGAATGTTGGAAGATGAGATCAAAGAAGAATTGCAGTTTTGCTAATTTAGCGGGTTTTTGTTTTATTCAAATAGCTACCACTATTTCCAATTAGTAATTTTTATGTTAATTAAATAAAGTAAATAATACTATTCGGAAGCAGCATTTTTTTTTTTTTTCTGAATAAAAAAAATCCGCTAAATAGGCAACACTTGAGAATAATAACTTCTTAAGCATGATTTTTCCCCCTCAAAGGACTGAAAATCCATTACATATTAAATGGGATCACAAGCCTTATGGGCCATGTTCAAGGGATCAGAAAAAATCCATAAGTGAGATTGTGTATTAACTGTGAGCATCTTAATTAGGTTCAACTGAATATAGGAAGTACAGTAGTACTATTAGAATAAAATTGTGCTATCAGGCTAAAAAATTCCAACTTTTTATAGCAAAGAAGGAGAAAATTCATTTAGTGTTTCAGTTAATGTGGAAAAAAAGTTATGCTTACCACATGTATTTCTTTAATGTTTCTTGATCATTTTTATCTAAAGAAGTGATTTTCCATATAAAAGACACAGAAGAATAAAAAAAATCTTGCCTTAAATAAGTTCTCATTTAATATAGGTTTATTTGAAGCAAAAACAAGCAGAAAAATTGGCAACATATGGACTAGCCCTAATAAAGTGCTTCAGAAATCCTTCAATAAGGTTGAAAACTTCCCACTCTTAAAATTTGAAATAAAAGGTAGGGTGCTAAAATAACCTCAGCAGGTCTCCCTGGGTCACCCATAGCCTGTAAAACACAGGTTTTCTATTCTTTCTTCGTTCATGATAAAAAATATTGCTAAAACTTATTGTTCTCTGTACATGCTTTGAAGACAATAGACCTATGCCCAGAATTACTGCAACAAATATTTGAAAAAAGGTTTACTGCATATAAAATTGCTTGTTATTTTATTTCAGAAGCTTTAGATAGGGGCAACGAGGGGGGGGGGGTTAACTTCTCAATTTACACTATGTTTATTTTCTTTTCTCCCCCTACCCCTGCAAAAGTTCTAGACCCCTTCACAGATATTTAGATGCTAAATTTAGTATTACAGTTAACTTCAGACATAACAGCTGAGAGCTTGATTATAATTTTCAATAAGACTGTAAATGACACAATTATTGTTTTTCAGCAAGTAACTGTTGAAAAATCATGCACAAATAAAAACTCACTAACACAATCCAAACCAAAACAATCTGTATTTTTTTTAAATGAAATATCACCAATGAACAGATTGGATCATAGAACATAAATAAGAAAGTGTCAAATTTATACAACTCATAAAATAGATATTTACAGCTTCAAACTTAAGACTTTTCACAAAAAATCATAAAATGAACTTGAAATTCAATCATAAGGAAAAAAAAAAAAGAAGGTTAAACAAAATAGCATTGTCAGTTTATCAAATTTACTGTCTATCTCTCATAATGTAGAAGTCAGAATGGAACAACGTACTTTAAATAAACAAAAATCTATTTACATTGAAGTAAGATCCAATTTTATATCATCATTGAATCTGCATAATTATACAGATTTATTTACCTTAATTTTTAGAATGTTCTGTGCTTAATATAATCAAAATTTCATAAATTATATTTTAAAATTGTTCAACTGAAATTAAATTTCTAAAATATATTCAGATATTAAGTATTGCAAATAACAGTAAAAAAAGCTGGAGAAAATTATTAAAAAAGTTAAACAACAAAATCTATTCTTATTGTATGTTAATTAAATAAATATATTACTTAAAAGAAAGGAAAACAAACCATTTTTTGTTCTATCCTAAAAAATGACAGCTGGCACTGCCTATTCAATAAATTACAGAAGCATATAAATGTGTCCACTGCATCCATATTTAAAAGTAACATAGCAGCCAGGAAAGACATCCCTTGCACCTGAAAGTAAATAAAGGAAATCAGATTTAATTAACAAAATAATAACTACAATAAAAACTAAGTTTGTACTAAAATTAATACATAGGAGGTTGAATTAAAAAAAGAAAGTCACATTTTGTTACTTTAGCTATTTAAGGATGCTTTCAAGTTCATTGCTCAACAAGTGCAAAATTTTCTGACACAATGATGGGCACATTTTTAAACTTAAAAGTATAAAATTAGCAGGTCTGACTGTGGAAGCGATTTGGAATCTAAATGATTTTTTTCATTTTTTGACAAATAAATTACCTATTGAGCTATAAGAGATTTTGATCATGTGACAAAGCATTTTTTTCCCTTCGCACACTCGCTTTTCTGCTTTCATGCAGAAATTTGGTTCAAAATGCCAACCTTGACAGTAGAGATTTATTACATTTACAAAAAAGAAAACGTCTTTCTATAACAAAGTTTCGTAATAACAACATTTGCCAATTTCATTTTGTTTCTGAGAAAAAATGAATTAAAACTAATGTCATAAAGTTTCCCCTTTGGATTTGAGAACAACTGTAATACATATTATTCAAGTTTTTGTATTTGATTTTTCTTCTTTTTAAAAAGATTTTGATAGCTACGATCTACCATATAGATTAATTTATAATGTCATTGTGAGAACAACTATAGAATTGAGAAATTGCAGTTTATTTATGGCCTAAGTTTGCTTTTTATTCATATGTATTTAGATTATATATTTTTATAATCTTTTCACAATTAGACCTTTTATTAGATACCCATCACATTAAAGAAATTCCTTTTTCACATGACTTTTGATGTTTGCCATATTGGATTTTCCCAAAAAAATCATGCATCAGCTGTAGTTAAGGACTAATCCAATGATATTCCATTTTTCAAAATCAACAGGATGGTTTAGACCGTAGAATGGAATTAATATACACCAACACATATAGACAGGAAAATATTACTTTTCTTTTGTTTTTACCATTCACAGGTAATAAAATTAATACATAGAAATGAAAAGAACATTTAGACTTACTTGCAGAATGTGTTGGATTTATAATTAATAGAATTAAAATAATTACAAGCCCAGTAGCAGAAACAGTGAAGCATGGAAGCGGGCGCTGCAGATTATTTTAAACCTTGCAGATTAATTCACCAACTTAAAAAGAAATGCTGGGCTTAAAAAATGACTGAAATTTGCTTTAAGTCTCTAGATTGATGGTATTTGTTGTATCCTTATATTATATTTTCTTTATAAATGGAAATTTTGCTTACTTTAAGTGTTTCTGTTATTTCTTATGATAGTAGGCTTAATGGGTCGCAGATAAATTTTAGTTTGCTGCAGACTGAAAAACACAGAAAATTCTGCTTCTGGGATTACAAGGCAGATGAAGCTCAGTAAGTGAAGATATATTAACCCCTCTTTACACCCTTCCACTATTTCTTAACTAAGAACACATAGTAAAGAGCAATTTTATAAGATAAATTTACACTTTTGGAATGTATATCATTTGGATATAAACAAAAATAAAATTAAACAAGATCCAAGTGATAGTACAACATAAAAATTCAAATTATCTTTTATCTGTCAAACATCAAACTTCTAAAAATGATCAAAGCAATTTCAGACAAATTATCCTGAATACTAAACAGTTTTTAAAATCAACATTAAATATCAGTTTTAAACAAAAATTTGTTGAAATAAATGCTAAAAAATTGGAAGATTATCAGATTTATATTTTTTATCTATCCAAACTAGTTTTGGCTCTAATAATTTTTCAGAGAAAAATTTGCACTAAAGTTTTCAAGCAAAGAGTTTGGTGATTAGTCCAATAGCAATATATTTATTTGGTAATTGCCTAGTATTGACTACATTAAAATTTGCCTGTCCACTTGCATTTCTCCACTACTACTCCTAGAATATCAAACGTTGGATGGTGATATTTGCACTTGTTATTTGCAAGGATCCGAGGACGTCATTATAAGGCCTCAGAATTTTAAAATTTCAATTAGTTTCTGAGACATATTTTTTTGTAATTTTTAATGACATTTCTGTAATGGTGGCAATTAAATTACTTATTTTTATGGATAAAGGAAAGAATAGGGGGAAGACAACAGGGATTATTATTATTTTAATGTCATTTTCTTATTAAAATTGAAGTGAGAAAATTTTAAATAGACTATGAAAAAAATAAAGTTTTTAAGAAAATCCAATGCAATAAAAACATATTTTTCCATATTTAAGCTTCATGAATCAATTTATTGTACAGATACAAAATAGTTTATCGACATATTGACATTTAGAAGTCATTACACCATAGAGTTTTTTCAACTTTAAACACCTTGCATTTTAGGGGGACAATTATTGATCTTTGGTCAGAAAAATTGAATTTGAAGAAAGAGCATATACAATTTTTGATCATTATTATTTTTGTAAGACCAAGGGTCTGTCCAGAATGTTCACGCAGGGTCCGGTTTTTGTAAAATAATGAACAACTTTTTATATTTGTGAAAAATTTAGCTGTAGTTTTGTGAATTTGGAATAATTATTATAGTCAGGTTCTTGTTTATAAATTTTTCATTATATATGTAAAAGTGACAGGTCAGATTTAACTTTTAAGTAATTAAATTTGTAAAAAGTTCAGTTTGCAGATGGAAAAGTTTTGTGAAAGGTCTATTTAAGACAAAGAATTTTGTGAAGGGTCTTTTTTAAGATGAAAAGTTTTGTGAAGGGTCCTTTTTTAATGTGGAAAATTTTGTGAAGGCTCCTTTAAAGAGCCAAATTTCTTTCTAAACAGATATCTGAAGGTAGTGTTTAAAACATTTCACAAGGGCACTAGTAAAATGATTTGTCTGGTAAAAGTAGCAGAATTTTTTTTTTTTCTCAGAAAGCATTATTAATTCAAAAAGCTAAATATTTTTTTTTTATAAGTTAATAATTTTCATTTCGCCAGCTCTGAAAAAAAAAAAAAAAAAAAAAAAAAAAAAACCAACTCTTAAAAGAACAATCTTTTTGACTTTTTTTTTTTTTTTTTTTTGAATCAAAATCAAATAATCAGGAAAACATAATTTTCACAATTTCTGTTTAACCTACATTTGTAAATATGTTTTTTACTTGAAATTTAGTATTTAAAATTAATGTTATAAGTTTTACCTAAATGTACAATAATATTGGATTTCTTTATTTTTTAAGAAATTGGAAGATCCCATGCAACTTAATCGCAACACATCAAGTTGCCATGAAGCTAGTTTAAATACATTTGCTTTTGATCTATATTTTAAATTTTTCCTTTAGCATAAGTTTAACATATTAAATCAATTAAATTTTGTTACAAATTCTCAGATTTAAATTATGAAAAACATACCACATCTTCTAAAATGAATATTAAATATTAATTTTATAAAGTATGCTATTACGAAGAAATTAGAATGGTAACATCACTTGATTATATTTTTTACAATCTATATGAGCTAATTTTGATTCTAAGAAGAATTGATGAGCATAGAATTAGATGAAGAGGCTACATTATAAGTAACATCCCCTTACTTCTCAGTGTCTAAATTCTCAGCTTGCCCACAGAATAGCTCTTATTTTGTATTAAAACTTCATCTATCAAAAACATTTAACAAATCTTTCAAAACTATTTCATTTCCAATATTTTTTTTACAACTGATTTTGATAAACAGGCTGTATAGGAATGAACTTTTAACATGTTAACGAAAACATGAATCAGTGAAAGTTAGACCACAGATACTGCTGGATGCTAGCTTCGTTGATAAACAAAAACTTGTAAAAATTATAATAATAATAATTAAGGATTGACTGAAACAGTCTTTTAAGACTGAAACCAAAACCCAATTTCAGTAATCTTATTTTCGGCCGAAAACTAAAATGTTAAAAAAATTAAGTAATTAACATATGCATAAATACACATGATTATTAATTATATGTGTTTATTAAGTACAAATAATAATTAATTATATGTGTAGCCCAAGTTGGCTCTCTGTGCTTCTGATCAAAACTTTTTATTTTCATATAAAATAAAATTAATTCATCAACAACACAGGACTTTCTAATTATATGAATTTCATCTAATTAAAAAATGTTTTAAATATACAGTCCTTAATTTATTTTTTATAATGATGTTTGTAAATGATCATCTGTTATACTAGAAATCTCTCAAACAATATTCTAAACATTTCTGCAGTTTCAACCTAAAAAAATTCTATTACTGTTAAGCCTGCAGCTTTTAACGAGCACATGAACAGTGTCTTCAAAGTTTAGTCATATATGCATTACTTGCTTTATAATTTGCATTCATGTCTCGAGTCAGTCATGAATGATAAACAGTGGAGTTCATAACAATAAATATAGAGTGCCTATATTTGAGCCGATACAGCTCAAATGAATGAGTAATGTTGAAAATTTCTGAAAGAAATGAGATTTTTAGAATACAGATAGTTTCGATTGACTTTCGGCCTGGACAAATTTCCAACAGCATTTTCGGTAAAACTCTGATTTTGGCCGAAAACAAAAACAAATTTTTGGTCGATTTCTAATAATTATAGTAGTAATAATAAACCTAGGGCCGTGTGAATCACCAGTGATTCACTCAAAAAACTATAATTAACAACAATGAAAACAACATTTTGGAAGAAAATGTTGAAGCGAGATTATTGTTATTTAAAAAGGAACAAGAAAATACTGAAGCAGATAATAACCCTGTGGAAGCATTTAACAAATATAGCTCTGGCAGTCAAAACTTCCAAGTGCTTTAAATGAAGAAATTTTTTTTTTTTTTTTTTACTGAAAAACTTATACAACTTCTCTTGTTAATAAATATATTTGATACACAGAGAATTTTTATCGAAAAGTTCAAACACTTTAAAAAAATTGGTCAATTTGATTAAAATTTTAAGTTATTCATGACTAAACATATTTATATGTGACTATTAAAAAGAGACAGAAAACTTAAAGTAATAATTAAATTTTTATCCGTTAAAAGCAGTAAAAATTGTGCCATATTTAAAATGCCCAAAAGATACATTTAAAAAGAGCCTTTACCTACTTTTTCAGTCTTTTTCTAGTGACTAGTATATAACCCTTTTACTTTTTAGAGTAAATACTATCCTATTATAGTGTTTAGAATCCTTTATTATTCCTACCAGTAGTTTTTAATTGAAAAATTTCCCTTATAATTAATTTAAAGCATTTCTGCGATTAAATCATGGAAATTAATCTATTTTGAAAAAAGAAAAAAAAGAAAAAAAAATGGTGATAAAGATTACAAATTCTGTAAAGGATGCAAGGATGCTTGTCACAAAGGTGTTACAAAAATTCCACTGAAGTTAAGAGTTTCAAATTGATTTACAAAATATCGCAATCATGGAAAGGTTTTCACCATGAAACAATCAGCTACAATTTGAAATGCACTGCAATTTAAGGAAATTAACAACAAAAAAAATATATATATTATTTTGCCACCTAAATAAAATAACTGAAAGTTCTACATATAAGAGAATGAAGACGAACTTATTAACATGTCTAAAATATTTACACTGTAAATTAGGGAAAAAGAAAATTTTGAAAACTACCTTAATGCATTTATAGAAACCAGTAGAATACACATGAGAAAAGAAATTAGTTTAGCCAATGCATTTACAATAAAATATAATTTAATGAATGCAAAGATAAGCTGTAAAGATAATACAACCTTTATTAATGAAAAATAAATGTGTATTACACAATCTAACTGAAAGTATATTGTTTACCCCTCCCCCCTTTTTAGCATTTAAAAATTAGTTTAAAAAATACTTTTTCATCCTGCTTTCATAAGAAATATATATATATATATATATATATATATATATATATGTATTATAAGATGTAAACTTTACTATATTATCAAATTTCAACTAATTTCAAATTTCAACATACTATCAAATTTCAACTAAAATTTCAACTATTTATACTTACATAGCCAATGTCTGGTCTATATATCACATATGCTCCTAAAACACCTTCGAGTGTATTATGATATGGTCCACCCTGTAAGGAGAATAAAATTATTAAGAACATATACTTATAAAAATTTACAATATTACATTATATTGTAGGAGGGGGAGGGGGACCATTTCCAATTCAATGCAGACAGAAACAGAGCAAGAGGGGAAAAAAAAGAAAGAAAAGCTTTATGCCATGAATATAGAGTAAAATATTTTTGGATGTTTTATTTCATGAACTGTTAATATATATACTTTCAATTACATCAATTTTTCATACTTTAATACATTTGTTAAGCCCTAAAAAGTTATGCAGTCAAAAAATCTTTTAGTAACAGCTGGCTCATGATAATTACATCAATGAATGATTTTTGTATCATTTTCAAAATGCATATTAGTGAGAATCAGGCATGTCTGAATTTTATTAAGTAATTGGGAAAGGGACAGGTGTGATATTACTGTCTCTTTAAAAAAGGAAAAGAAATTTTATTAAATGGCAGCCAAACAATTATTGTTATCATGTGAAATAAGATTCATACCTGAAAAAAACATTTATAATTTACTAGAAAGGTAAAAAATGGTTTATTCAAAGTATGCACCATCACTAGCTACACATTTTGCCAATCTCTCCAGCAAGTTGTGGATACCCTCCTAGAAAAACCGTGCATCTTTTGAAGTTATTCAGTCATCAAGCCACTTTTCAACATCTCTGAAATTGTTTTTCATAGAAAGTGTGTGAGATGTCTGGTGAGTACGGCAGGTGGGGTAACAGTTCCCCGCTAAGTGTAGAAATAGCGTCTCTGACCGCTTTCATTGTGTGTGATGAGGTGCTGCAAAATAACTTTTCTGTGTCTTGTAGCTCATTATGGTCGCTTTTCAATCAATGCATGGTTTGAATTGATCATTTGTTGACAGTATTAACTGTTTTACCAGGTTTACCAGGCCCATGGTACATCACACCCTTCTGATCCTATCAAACGCATTGTCTTCTTTCCAAAGTGATTTGGTATCGTGGCCAATGTTGATGATTGTCCTGAGTCAACCCATGATTTTCTGAGTTTTGAGTTCTCAAAATATGTATCCATTTTTCATCTACAGTCACGATCCAATCTAAAAGACTTTATTTCATGCCAAGAAAGCAAAACTTCACACAGTTTTCCACCTTTCCATCTGTCTGTCGTTCAGCTGATATGGTACCCATTTCCCTGCCATCTGGTCCCTTCCTGTGGCATACAGATGATCACAAATGGTTTGCCATTTGTTGTTGAGTTTGTGTATCGTCTATATCCAACAATGCTTATACAATTTGGTGTTTTCACATTTTTTTGGCTGATCTGGCTGTTTTCTGTCTTTCAAGTCGAAATTGCCATTTTTGAAATGTCTAAAACAATACAAACAAGCCTCTTACATTGGGACATTGTCACCATAAGTTTTCAAAAGTATACAGTGGCTTTCCTTTGAATTTAACAAGAAAAGCAGTGCATGTCACACATGTTCTTTCTTTGGCTCGAAATTCATCATTTTTACCACACACACAAAAAAAATATGACACCAACATCATTTAAACATCAATGGTCTTTTGAAAAGTACTGTCATAACTACAAAATGACATAAAAGGTTGGGAACAAAAGGTTAACCAACCCTTGTTTCCAGCACCATCTCTTGAAAAATTTAAGAATTATTAACCACCATACCTGGTATGAAATGCAAAAAAATATAACAGTACATTCAATAAAAAGTTTACTTTAAAATGCATTTCAGAATATAAATGCATATAAAACTGAAGATATGGAACACACTGGAATAAGAATGAAGAATTATCAGTTTAATTCTAATATTTATAAAATGTATAAACTTTATCAAAAAATAAGTTTATTTTGCAGAAACATAATGTACACTACAAAATAGGCTAGCAAGCAAATCTGTTTATAAAGATTTGGACCAGTTAAAGTAAATAAAATAATAAACACTTTTGAGCCAACTTTCAATAAAATAATAATCAAGTATCTCAGCACCAATATTTTTAGTAAGGTGTACACTGTTCTGCAATGCATTAACAGTTATTTATTTTCCTGTCCTCCTCTTATAATTTTTTAGATGAGAAACGCCTAGACAACAAAACATAGTGTTTCTGGGCAAATTATATTATAAAACAAAAACATGTCCGAGAATAACTTTTAAATCATACCAACAGTGATAAAGATGTAAGCAATCCATTTCCCTTTTCTCATAAATATAGCTGTTGCACTCATATGCAAAAATGCATGAATAATTATACATATTAAATTCAGTAATACGAAAATAATACCACTCCATCTTAAATAGCACGTCATGGAAATATAATAGGTTTCACCATGGCAAATCATTGAATTAATTAAATATGATAGGATTTAATAGAATGAAGAAACCTTTTATTAATATCTTTTTAAGCTCTGATTTGATTTTCATAAAATTCGAAATGACTCAACACAATTTTGCAACAAATATATATTAAATTTCAAATGGTTGAGTAGTTTTTGGGGTGTCATAGATAGACAGACGGATCAGACGACACTTATAGGTGCTACGTACTTATATAATTACGAATACACCTGAAAATGTGTAATGTTTTTTATGAATATATTGCAATTTACAAATTTCATATGAAAAATTGTCATATTAAAATTTTGTCGTTTCTTAAGGTAATCCATAATAAAATGTCATTTCAATTTATTTAAGGAGCATGTTTATAAAAAATGTTCTAAATTGCCCTAACTATTAGGTGCACATGAGAAAAATAGGTTATCCTGTTTCATTATAAGCAGACTTGTATAATATAGACGCACACGTGCACATCGTGGGCGGAAATTTTTCCCACAAAATTAGGAACTTCGCGGAAAATTTTTAGAAAAAAAAAACAATTTTTGTTTTTGTAACTTTTTTTTTAAATACCAAAAATTAAAAAAATATTCCCCAATTTTACGTAAGATTTATTTACTGCCTTCTGCACGATTAACCCTTAACCAGAAACGTACCGTCTGTAAGATGGTTGCGTCTACATATCTGCCCTTAATATTTTCTCTCTCCGACATTCAAAACTTATTTTTATAGTTATATTAAAAAATTGGTCCTGTTAATGCATTACTATTAAAGATTAAATGTTTAAGTTCACTATTTGGTAAATTATTGTTTTGTTTCTGCACAGGATTTTCACGTTTCCAGCTAAGGGTTAAAAAGCAGGGGGTGATTCTGTTCGAATTTTCCCAAAATTTAAGGCATTCGGTTCCGAAAATTTAAAAAATACATCAATCCGAAAATTCAGACACAAAAAAATCACGAATTTTGACAAATGGGAATTTTGACAAATGGTCAGCAAAAAAAAAAAATTAGTTTCATCAATCGTTTGCAGAAAAAAAAATTCCAATTTTGTCAAAAGATCGAAGAAAAAACGCAGACTTGGTCAAAGGATCGCAGGGAAAACAAGAATTTGCTCAAAAGGCTGCAGAAAAAACACTGATTTCATTGAAAAGCCATGGAAAAAACATGAATTTTGTCAAAAAAGGTGAATTTCATCAAACAGTCATGAAAGAATGCAGATTTTGTCAAATGATAGTATAAAAAACACGAATTTAGTCAAAGGATCACAAAGAAAATGCAGATTTGGTCAAAGGAGCAAGAAGAAAACACAGATTTGGTCAAAGGACTGCAGAAAAAATGCGAATTTCGTCAAAAGACCGCAGAAAAAAATGCGAATTTCTTCAAAGGATCGCTAAAAAAATGCAAATTTAACAAAGGAACACAGAAAATACACGAATTTCATAAAAGGGCAGTGAACTAAAACTCTAATTTCATCAAAAATTCATGGAAAAAAGCTAATTTTGTCAAAAGATCACGAAGAAAAAAAAAAAACAAAAAAAAAAACCACGAGTTTCAACAAAGGATCGCGTAAAAAACGAGAATTTCATCAAATGAAAAAAAAAAAAAAAAAAAAACATGAAAAAACACAATTTTCATCAAAGGGTCGCGAAAAAAAAAAAAACGTGAATTTTGTGAAATGATTGTGGACCCCTCTGCTGTAACCTTTCAAAAAATTTGCTTTTTTTTTTTTAACTTAGAATTACCTCTTCCTATTTTGCATTTTTGGCTTTATTATTTTTTTAACCCAAATAATTATTCTTTAAATAGTATTAATTAATTTAAATAGTAATTATTTTAAACTACTGTTTTTAATTCATATCGTAAAAATAATATAACATGTAATTTTACTAAACATTAATTTGCAGAAAGTTTTTGACCAAATATTTATGTGCGCAAAAAGTTTTAGGTTTTATATAAGTCTGATTATAAGTATTTTTAGAATTTCTGCAGCTTTATTCCCTAAAACACTGGGTTGTTAATTCATCCCATAGAAAAGCAAATAAAGGAATTAATGTACTAATTTTTTCTCATTTGTAGAATATCTTCATATTTTTTTTTTCTTTCTTGCATTAAAAACAGGAGTAACTTTCTGCTAGATTGTTATAAGATCAATTAAACTATTTACTAGCCGTCTTTCCATAATGGAAAAAAAGGATTTTTTATTTTCAGTCAAGTTGAAAATATTTTTTTCATGGTTAAGCAATTTTTCAAGAAAATATATTCATATTAAGCAAAAAATAACTGAATTTGTCAATCTTGTATGGAAATACCAAGAATTTAATTCACATTAATCAGAATTTAACGATAAGCAATTTTACAATATCAATTTTCTAGTGTTGTCTTGGTATAACAAAGCAATGGGAGGGAGCAAAACACATAGGTAGAACAAAGTTCAATATAAGCCTTTGCCTGTATGAAAGATGAGGATGACAATTAAGGCCGGGGGGGGGGGGGGGGGGGGGACAGTCACAACAGACAGTCATTTTTTATTTTACTACTGATTTTTTTTTTTTTTTTTTTTTTTTTTTTTTTTACAAATATTTAAATAATGAAAAGAAGAATTAATTTTAAATAGTTCACTTCTAAAATTATCTTAAAAACAAATAAATTGTAAGCAAATTCTCATTGAAATGACAATTTCATACAATATACACTCAACTTGTAATCAAAATACAGAAATTAAAATACCTCCTGAAATATGCCTAGTTGAGGAAATGTTCTGGAAACATCAAGTTTAATAAAATCTGCTGCATTTTCATTTGCTTCAGAATCTTGTTCTACAAATAAAGGAACACTTAAAACAAATTATACAAAGATTAAAAATTTAAAATAGATTTATGAAATATTTTCCAGATATTAACCATCTTGACCATGAATTTTTTTCAACAAATCATTCTTTGAATTAAAATGCTTAAAAAACTATGCAAGATTGTGTAAAAATATTTGTTATACATATATATGAAGACTAGACATTTAAGAGATATCATTCAAAATAAAAGTTAGTCGAAAACTGATTTTAAAGCACTGCTTTTAATAATTTAAATTAGAATCCTCATATGAGATTCAAGCAAATGAGAAAGATAAAAAAGATTTTTTTCACAGTAAAATACATTTCTAATGTAATGGAATAATATATATTATTTCTGATGTCATTTTTTTTAAGCACATACAAAATGAACAATGTGGTATTATATGAAAAAATTTTGAACAGGCTTTTGACATGGTACATTTGCATTTTGTTAAAACATTTTGCTTGATTAAAAATTAATGATAAGAATGCATCAGCAAATAATACCAAAGACAAGTATGGAAGCCTTACATAGGTCCAATGGTAATAGAATAGTTTTATAAGGACAAAGTTATACATTTGTAGTTTTTTTCTGTTAATTATCCAACTAGAAATTTTACTGCTTAAAATTCATTCTCTACACCAGTGTTGCCTTTATCCCCTTAAATATTATTTATTTAGAATCATTTTTACTCATATTTTGAAATATTTTGAATATTAATATTTTGAAATATACTTTGAAATATTTCACCAAGTTAATGCTGGAGTCCGAACATCCCATAAAATATTATCATAAGTAAAAAAAATAAGGAACTACTTATCTATAAACTTAGTTAATGATACCTATTTGCATATTCGTATCTCCAAATAAACTTGACAAAATGATCATGCATTTATCTATTTGTTGTTTTTGAAAGTGGTTTTAAATATTTTCATAAAAACGCTAAAAATTTCAGTCTAATTAATGAATTGATTTATTTTTAATCGTTTTCAATGACAATGATTATTTCAGTGAACATTTCTTAACATGTCTGGAATAATATTTAAAAATATTAATCTTAAAAAAATGACAATAACTAATCATATTTTTAAAAGGTTTTACAATAATTTCTGTCCATTATAAGAAAACAGAAAAAAAAAAAAAAAACATTTTACACTCTGAATTGAAATTATCTATTCATATAATACACTAAGGTGATGATACCGGATCTCGCCCATCCTCCGGAAAAATCGTATTGCGGCCATCATTCTGATGCCGCAAATAAGGAAATTGTTCAACTTATGGAAATAATGTATGCTGTATCACATCTATTATTCTTCATTTTCACTAAAACCTTCAAAAGCTATGCAATTATAATAATGTTTTAAGTTTTTAATTGAAAATTACTAGCTACCAACAAAAGATTACCAATATAAACAAACAAACATTTCAGAAATTGGGGTTAATTTTACAAATGTAAACAATGTGTAGTGAGTCATTCATTTTTGAAAATTCATTGATAAAAACTTTCGTGCATTGAATCTTTTAACTCCTGTAGCATTAATATGCCTTTACGTCATTCACCTATGAACCAATGAAAATAGCTTTTAATTTAAAAGCAAAGTCTTAGAAAACATAATTCTACTTTTGGTACTTATGTTATCCAGACACAAATCCTGCCAATAAGTTTTTTTTTTTTTTTTTTTTTTTTTTTTTTTGCCAATAGTAGTTATTTTTTCATGTGTGTGATTTAGAAACAATGCTTTGAAGTTGAAATAAAATGCTATTGTATATATTATTATTTTGTATTTTAAAGCAAATGAGTGAAAGTCCTGTATTTTAATTGTATGCAATATATCAGGTTGCAACGAAAGTTTCTCGCCCCAGCTAATATCGTTTGTGCAAACTGTTCATGTTAGCATGTTTGCTCATATTTTGTCAAATGATTTTTGGCATTTGAAAGAAAGAGACTTGCTTTATAACACTATGTTGTGATTTGGAAAAAAATATTGTTATCATTAAGTACACGATGTCTGAAATGGAACTATTATGCTACCAGATTAGAACCATCATTCACTTCCAGTTCTCTTGCAAAAAGTCAGCTACAGAATGTTACAGATTCATGACACCGAAGCTTTAGGTACTACTGTTGTATCTTATGGCACTGTGAAGGTTTGTTACCAAAAGTTCAAAAACAAGAACTATGACATTCAAGAAGCAGAGCTCTCTGGCCAGCCTACTGATGTTGATGAGGTCAGCCGGCGAGAACTTGTGGAAGATGATCAGTATTCAACCACCCAAGAGCTAGCTAAAGAGTAGACATTAGTGTCATGTCCATTAGTCGCACTATACTCGTGTTATGCATCACATAAATTTGACATACAAGTTCAATCACTAGGTGCTGCATGAGCTGACTCAAGCAGATAAGGACAGGCTCGTTCAGGTCTGCGCTAATCTGCTCGAATACCAATGTAAGGACAAAATTCTGGACCAGATTGTCACATGTGATGAAAAGTGGATTTACTTCAACAACAGAAGTCGAAAAGGGGGTTGGTCTGCACCCGGTGAGCCCATTGGCAGCGTCGCAAAGCACAATTTGACTAACAAAAATATAATGCACTGTATCTAGGGTGATTGCTGTGGTATTATCCACAGAGAGTATCTGGAAAAAGGTAAAACCATAAATAGTATGGCATACAGTGAGATGCTAGCTCGTGTAGACGCTGCTATCAAGGCAAAATGTAATAAACAGTCAAGTGCGAGTATTATTCGCGCACAGAGGGTTCCATACAATAATACCCGGTAGCAGAAAGTTCGAGATGGGAGACGGGCGTCGCAGATTCTTTTCTCGTTTGCAGATTATTTTTCTATTGAACCTTTATTTCGCTTTATATTATGTTTAGCTCTTTATTACTTAATACAAAAACTTAAGATCATTATTAGTAAAATTTATAAAATGCATAATAACAAAGGTAAGTGATCGTTTGATTAATTAATGCTTCAATTCTAAAATATTTTACCTGCAAATTATTTTCTGCCCCTGAAGTATCTGTTGCAGACACTTGGCGAATTTTTTGCTACTGGGCAATAATATATGAATTAGTAAGAGTATTATTAAAAAAATACCATTGCTAAAAGAATAATAAGACTTTGTAAAAACTATACAATGTAGGGTTGGGTATAGCTGTATAGTATACAGGGTGCAAAGGAAAGTCCCTTTAATCTGAAAATACTTGCGAACGGAGAGAGCTACAGCTATACAAGTGAAGTAACGGTACAGTAAAGCGACTATGCCCGACCTAATGCAAACAACAGCAGCACCCCTAGTGGCGAAATTTGGAAGCAAATCGAAAACGAAAAGAGGTAGAGCAAATTTTCCAATTAGAAAGTTTTAGAGCATCAATTAATTAGTGCGAAATGACATTTGGTTCACAAGGATAAGATAAATTGTCGCCTGCATATCCAAAAATGTCTGAAATCGATGAGCGACGATTCTACTTTGCCTATTCACATCCTGAAATGTAGCAGTGCACAATTGCAGATTGTGACATTGTACTGTACTGTAATGTCTGTGAATATTTAATTTCCAATGCATTTAAAATTTTACAATAACCCTTTCAGGGCCAGAAGAATTCTGTTCGTAAACTGATGAAATAATTGACTGACACCAGAATATTCAAACGAATTTCTCAGAAAACAAAAACCCAATAATTTGCACTTTCATTACTAAAGCAAAATTTTATTGAAATATTCTTGGTGCCATTTGTCAGTTTTGGAATTAAAATTAGGTGGCTAGACCGTCTAGCTACTGCCCTTGAAAGTGTTAAATCTATGCCATCGTATTGAAGAGGTTTGCAATAGATGTTCCATGCTGAGAAATGTGCATGCAGAATTACTCTCACGAATACAAACGTGTATCATGAGCAATGGTGAACTTTTCAAACATATTGAATATTAACTTTTTATCACTGTGAGACAGTTTGTCTTTTTTTTGTGTGTGTGATGTTATCAAAATGTATTGAGATAAGTACGTATTTATAGCATAAATTGCGCGTATTTCTTCATACTTCTGACTATTCCATTCAAACATTTACACAAAATGGAGTGCATCGATTTCAGACATTTTTGGATAAAAAGGCGAAGATTTATCTTATCCATGTAAACCAAATGTCGTATTCTATTAATTAATTGATGCTCTAAAACTTTCTATCTGGAAATTTTGCTCTAACTCTTTTCGTTTTCGATTTGCAGTGGCTATCTTTCAAATTTCACCACTAAGAGGCGCTGCTGTCGTTTTCAATAAATCGGGCGTAGTCATTTTACTATACCGTTCCCTCACTTGCATAGCTGTAGCTCTCTCCGTTCACAAGTATTTTCAGGTTAAAGGGACTTTCCTTTGCAACCTGTATACTAGAAAAGTATAAATGGATATACCATGAAAGTTCAAAGATATATGGAACCTAAATAATAGCAAATATAGCTATTCTGTATAATTGTTATTCCATATAGGTTTTTAGTTAACCTTTAAAGACATAGTAGGTGTATTGAGAGAGCCACTCAATGGAAACTAGTTTCAAATCCCATAGTATTTATGTGATTAATTCTCATTAAATTAGTCTGTTTTTAAGAATTTGATGTTTATTGCTTTTATACTGCTAATGGGCATTGCATTATATAAATACATCCTTAAAATTTGTTATCTAGGCTTTAAAAACCGATGGAGCATAGAGTATGCTGTCCCTGTCATTATGTATGTCAAAACCATCCGTGTGTTTAAGGGTTAATATCTCGGCTAATTACCGATGATTTTTTTTTTCGAAATTCATGATCAACAATGCTTTTATACTTCTGCTACGAGAGGTACTTCCAGCTCTGCTCAAAGCTTTAGCTGAGGCCCATAAATTGAAATTTGAGTGTAACGGAAAAATGCAATTTTCTCAAAAACTATATGACCTAGAGTAATCGCTATAATTTTCCTGCAAGGTTTAAATTAATGTCTATTACCTCTAATTTTTTAATAATTTTAGTTTCAATAGATTCGGAATTAGATTGGGGGGGGGAGGGGGGGGGCATATTTTTGCACTGCATTATCCACCATAACTTTGAAAATATAATACCTAAAATTAAATGAAATATATTTTTGATTTCAGCATTACAAAAGCTTTCACACGATACCCCACACATATACAAAGAAAAGATTTTTTTTTTCAAGTAACTTAATTAGCCCCTCTACATTTTTCCTAAATATATTTATGAATATTTATTAATCTGTAAATATGTGAGTCAATAGTCTTTACTACTTCCCCCAATTTGAACTTTCCAATTTGCATAGTTTGTGCGTAAAAGGGCTGTGACAGACAGACACAGGAGTGATCTTATAATGGTTCCGTTTTTACTTTTTAAGTACGGAACCCTAATAATAATATGAATATTTTTATCAATTATTTCAGATTTTAAGGGAAAACCACAGTTTCTACCCACCATCCTAGGATGGGTGTTTACACTAAGTAATAATATAAATAGTGAAGAAGATTTTTATTTACAGATAAAAATTACACAATTTCTTTTCATGAACTTAACCATGAAATGTCACATTTTTCACAAACTTTTGTTTAGTTTGAAATTTATTTTTCAGAGAATCTCTTTTTTTCAGGGTCTAAATCTATACAAAAAAAAAAAAAAAAATCTTTTCCAAAAAAGATTTGCTTATTTTAATTCCCTAACATATACATATATTTATTTGAAATATGCAATAAAAAAATACACAGTTTCTGAAGCGTCTTTGGTCCAAAAATTGAGTAGTCAGAGAGCTAATGACGAATCATTTGTTTTGCGCAAGGATTTAAAGTTTTCATATCTGTGTTTAGAGCTGGAAAATTACCATTCAGTACGACCATTGTCGCCATTAGATTTCATTGGCCCTCAGAAAAAAAAAAAAAAAAAATTCCGACCGCTAGCATTCAACATTAAACTATAAAAAATTAAATCCTTTATGTTAGCAAAAAACATAACTAAATCTTTTGTTTTATATGAATATGGAAACACTATCATCTTTTATTCAGATACTTTTCTCAAAATTCGAGACTTCAAAATGCTTATATATTTCACGTTAACTGCTTTGCCTAGCATATACTGCATTTACTCAAAATTAATTCATTTAACTGGGTGCATCTTGCAACATAGTATAACTCAAAATGCTGTAAAACCAGAAGAGTGCATATTATATTAGAAAGTTTACCCCTCAATCCCATTCTCCAGGGATTGATGCAGGTTTTTATTCTTGTGGCCCATTTTGTGAAAAGTTATTTTTGTGAATTTTATAATATTTTTGCAAAAAATAACATTTTGTAATGAAAGTTGAAATCCATTACTCAAATTCGAACCAAGAATTTATTAACAAAAACTTCTTTAAATCCCCTTGCTAAAGTTTGTTTTTTGTGACCTGGTTTTTTTTTTTTTAAACAAATTACACATTTTAAAATAGTTTCTATGAAAAAGAATGTTACGAAAGGAGCCTATTTTATTAAAAGGAATTTTGTGAAGGGGCCTGTTTTATTAAATTTCTTTTTGTGTAGGGGCCCATTTTATTAAATTTCTTTTTGTGAAGGGGCCTATTTTATTAAATAGATTCTTGTGAAAGGGCCCTAAACAGGCTCCAAATTTTGCCTGAATTGACCCCTGCATTCCCTCATACAGTTACAGCATACAGAATACAGCAATGGAAAGAATAACATGATGGATGGAACTAGGGTTGCCAGATTGTACATTTTCCCCGTAAGATGTACGTTTTTTCAGCATTTTTTAGGCCTATTGTAACAGATAAATGAAAAAAAAAAAAATGATAACTGCTTTGATTATAATGCCTGAAGAGATGGTAAAGGATAAGTATAAGATGGGCATTAAAAAAGACAGCAATTTCTGTCGATAAAAATTAATTCAATACAAACATTTATTTATGTAGGATGTTTATTACTAAAATTTTCATGATCATCGTTGAATTGTAGAATGTTTTGTTTCATTTTTGTTCTTACAATTCAATTAACTTTTCATTCATAATAAGATATTTGACTACAAATTTAAATAAACAATGTTAATAGAATAATGTAATACAAATACAGTTGGAAAATAATGATTAAATTGATTAATTAATAACCTTTTAAAACAAATTTGTTACCGAAAACTTTACTGGCATATTCAACATAGTTTAATATGGCATAAAAAAGGAGGAGGACAATAGCGTGATAAAACCAAAACTAACTAGTGTCAATCAAAATCTTCTGTTTTTTTTTTCAGCGTTAAATCTGGCAACCCTAGATGGAACTGAAGATGGCACTATCTTCCAACAATCTCAACAATGAAACTATAGTTAGGATTCATATAGTTAAATATCTGATCATGTAGACAGGGAGATATCTATGACAAATGAATACTAATTTAGAATGATGTGGAGGATAAAAAAAGAAAAATTAGAATTTATCCCATTTCATAAATTTACTAATCTTATCTTTCTTAGAAATTTTCTTGTGTGTTATATATGAATTGCAAAGAAAAATCATAATTTTTGAGGCTGGAAATTAAAGTGTGTGTTAGATTCAAGTAAATATAATATTCTTGTTTGAGCTAAAATAGAATTAAGCACTTAATTCACACTGAATTCATTTTCAGCTGCCTTACTACTATTTATCCCTTAGCCAAGCAGTCTACTATGAATATAAAAAAAACACTGTAGATTTGTTCTTTTTTATTAAACATTACGAATGTAAACAAATTAGAGCCAGTGTATCACCGGGTTTATGATATTGCACTACAATACCACCTGAACATTAGTTATGCATCAGTTAAAAAGAAAAAATTGCAGTAAAAAAGAGAGAATTAGTTCCTAAAAACTAAATTGAAAAATGAAAGTTGTAACATTGTGATTAAATTATGAAATTCCATTTACGAATCAAAATTTTTGCATATTCTTCATGAGAATCTTTGTTTTTTACTGAAATCTCCTTACAAAAGTAAAGGGTGCGAAAAATATGCAGGGGCATAAATACAGTACATAAAATACATAACATAAGCATGTAAAGGTAAATAACATTTAATTATATACAGTAGACTCCCTCAAATCTGCAACCCTAAAATCTGCAAATGCCTAAAATCTGCACATCATTGCAGATGTAAATAATGAAATTTTCAGTTTCGATGTAGGGATAAAATTTCAGGCTTTTTTATTTTTACATCATAGCATATGCATTTTAAAATGCAATTCTCATTAATATGACCAAACTCTTGCTTTTTCATGATGGAAGTATAAATTTATTTCTGAAAAAATTCAAGTTATTTCTGATGTTACTGGTATTGCAATATTTTTATCAAACATATTTATGTGTTAATCACGCTTTTTTGGTTATTAAAAGTCTGGCTAAACCTGAAATAAAACTTCTTTATTTTATGATTTTGATATGAATTAGTAGGGTACCTTTAACAGGAAAATTTCATTGAATAATTAAAAAAAAAATGTATCTTATTTTTAACATGCATATTTAATTATACAGTATGAATTATTTACTTGACCTTTACTTTTAATAATTTAATCATTTTTAAAATTATCTTACTTTTTATCATTTTTGTTTATTGCTGGAGTTAATTATTTTAATATATTGCAAGCATTAATTACAATTTTGATTGCATTATTACATTCAAATTGCCATTTAGAAAATGTAAATAAAGCAATGACCAAAAATCCGCAAAATTCTAAAATTCGCACAACCTCTGGTCTCAAGCAGTGCAGATTTGAGGGAGTCTACTGTATATTTGATTTCTGGAACATTTAACACAAATAATAATAAAATACCTTCACTGTTGTGAGAAACTTTAACATCAGTAGAGACCCATATCTTTTCTTTTGAGCGTGCTGTACAAATGTCAAAGAGTTCTTGTGTAATATTTAAATCATTTCCAATAGCCAACTTCCAGACTCTTCCACGTACACTTGGAGGCAACCCTTTCCACCATAGGTCACGGGTTTTTCTGTTATCTTTCCTGAAAATAAAATTGCCTTTGTGTAAATATGATGGTTTTGTAGTAGATTTTAAAATAAAATTATACACATATAATATGTTAAATGTTTAAGGAAAAAGAAAGGAAGAAATAATTTTTATAAGAATTGAGAATTTTTATACATAAATTTTTTTTTAGCAGCAAGTGAGCGAAATAAATAAAAATGAAAAACAAGACACATTTACAATAACAACAGTAGATAACTTTGAATGTTTTTTACCCCTTATCTAAGTAAATTACAGTTATATTCCATTTTCTAATACAGTAGAACCTCAATTATCTGAAGTAATTGGGTGGGACAGACCCTCTTTCGGAAAATCGAGAATGCTTCAATTTTAAGATTAAGGAGAAATATATGTGAAATTTCTTACTATGGTAACAAGTGCTTAAAAAAACTAAAGCAATAGCAAAACAGAAAAAGAATAAATTACCGGAATTTTAATTTAAGTACCTTTTACATATATCACAAGTGTTTGAAAAAATGTTTTGTTTGTCACAGTTTCAATTGCCTTAACTTTGAAGCTCTATCACTGAGTTTTTGAATATTATTAATTCCCAGTATCACAGTCTTTCTACTGCTCCATCCATGCCAAACCTTTTGCAAAACATTCAAAAGCTTCAGAATTGTTAATTTGTTAGTTTTCTCCATTCCACTCTGCAGGTTACAGGAGTTCAAGTTAAATTCAAAGGAACTCAAAGAAAGAAGATCGAAAATATTTATATGTACTCGTAGTTCGGAAAGGACCGCTTGCACACAAGGAATATGACAGTTTAAAAAAGAAAAAAAAGGTTTCAAAATGAATTTTGCACACAAAGAATGTGATGGTAAAAAAAAAAGCCTTAAAAATGGATTTCAGTTAACTGAGAGTTTTGGTTAAAAGGGTTTCGGATAAAAGAGGTTCTACTGTACATTGAACATACATTTTTTTTAATTGCCACTAAGCTTCGTTATTTTATTATTATTATTATTATTTTAACCTTCTATGGAAAATAAAAACATGAGCAAAAAATATAAAGATCATATTTTTAAATCAATTTTAAGATTTCAAGCATGAAAAATTCATGTGGTGTTGCATTGAAAAACAATCCTAAGTGAATTGTAAATGTTTTATTTTTATTCTTGTATCACACATAAACCTCATATATTGTTCAATAATGCTTATGAAATACAGCAATAGATAATAAAGCAATTTCTTTTTCAAATATTCCATTGGAAAATCTTCTTTTGACAATTTTTTAGGTCTCTGTACTTAAAAAGTGAAAACGGAACCATTACAAGATCACTCATATGTCTGTCTGGCAGTCACAGCTGTTTTTCTCGAAAACTATGGAACGGGGAAAGTTCAAACTTGCCAGAGTTATAAAGGTTATTGACACACATTTTTATAGATTATTAGCCATTCACAAATATTTTAAGGAAACATTTAGGGGGCTAATTAAGTTACTTGATTCTTTTTGTCTTTTTTATTGTATATCATGTGGGGTATAGCTCTAAAGATTTCGTAACACCAAACTCAAAACTATATATTTATTTTAAATTTAGGTACTATATTTTCAGAGATATGGTTAAAAATATACTGCAAAAATATCCCCTCCACCCAGTCCTATTTCCGAATCTACAATAACTAAAATTATGAAAAAGTCAGGGGTAGTAGGAGTTTATTTAAACCTCACAGGAAAATTTTAGAAATTAAGTCACATAATGTTTGAGAAAATCGCATTTTTTCTTTATACATAAATTTTACTTTGCAGGCACTCATCGTATCTATCAGCATAGAAACATCCAAGGATTGTTGATAATCATTTTCGAAAAAAAATGTCGATAATAAATTAGTCAAGATATTATTTAAAAACTTATTTAGAAAACGGTGACAAATACCAAGGCTGCGCTGCAATTTTGCAACCTCTTTTCAAAGTATGCTTGGCACAATGCCAATATAAATTTTGTACAAAGTCTTTGTTGTAATATTGTAGGGAACCCTTCCTGCGTGATGAAAATTCACACTTGACTGATTATTTATAATTTCTACATAAGAAAAGATTTTCTTAAAGTTTTTTTCTCTAGGAATTAAACAAAAATACGAGCAACAATATACTTTTTTTTTACTTTGTGGTAAGTTATCGAAGTTTCAATTATTCCTAAAATATATTTAATAACTCTTAATAATTTTTTTTTTTTTGTATGTGTTTCTAAACATTATATCGAGGTAGTTTTGTAAATTAGTAAAAAACTGTAGCATGAGAGGATTTTAAAAAATGCAACAGTTTTCAAAAACATTTAATATAGTCATGGATGACACCTCATTATATCATACTTGCTGCTAGATTAGCAGTACAGATAGGTAGCCACCATACATATAAAGTTAAAGTAGAACTTTGTTCTTTTTAGTTTTAAGAAATGCAAAACAAGAGTTGTATAACTGAATAAGCAACATGGCAAGCCTCAATATAAAAAAAAGGCTAGTGTATTATTAAAAAATATTTTCATTTATATGACTATAGATCATTCAAGATGAAGAGAACTTAAAGACAACAGATGGGTTGGAAATTTATGCCTGGGAGTTCCAATTTTGTAATTTTATCATTGATTTCATGGTTTTATAAAAATGTTTATGAAAATTTATTTAGTACAAAACAAAACAAAAATATTGAACTTATCCCAATTTTTATTTATTTGCTTTCTTTTGTAATATAAATAAGCACTGATCATGATCAAAGTAACAGAGAACAGGCTGTTTTTTCCATTTTGCAAAGCAACAACTGTCTACATGACTAGCATTCATTATAGACATGGCATTCAAATGCTGCTAATTCACACATACTTTTACTCATTTTCAGTCCATTTTGAATAGACTATACATGTATTTTAATGTGAATTTGACTAACATTTAAAGATAAATATTTTGTATTATGTCAGTTTACCAATAAGAAACAAATACTGAGATAAGACTTATGTTTTATCAAATCCTCAAGCAATTTCTTGTATAATTAAAAGAAAAATATATACTGACACTACTATGAACTCCAACTTTATTATCCAGTATTTTCCGTTTGTTGCCATTAACACTTGCCAACATATTAAGAAATAATAATAATCTAAATAATAATTTTTTTTACAGGAAAGTGCAAATAATTTTAATGTTTAATCGAGAATATATGAATATATCTGAAATATTCCCATTGTTGAATCTTGAACTAATATCTGGTATCCAATTCAAATAATCATGTGAAAAATATTTTTCTTTCCTCTAGTTCTCATAAAAAGTTTTTTTATAACATTACTTACAATAGTTGTTTTGACTAGTGTTACTATAAGCAGAAATGATACAAATTTAAATGAATTGCTTTGAAATGAATGCATTCAATGTTAAAAGATACCCAATTTTGGTATGTTGTATCTTTTGTTTGCTACACAATATGAAGTATTAAAGAGTTATTGGATAGATTCTAGTTAGGTAAGAATATATATATATATATATATATTATGCATCAGAGTTCTGTATGTCAAATAAAAAATTATTTTTCTTTTTTTCATTTAAAAAATTTACTGAATTTACTTTGTAATAAACTGATTCAAATTTACTTACACCTTGCATGTTATGCAAATGTGTTGTTCTGAGCTTCCTCAATTTAACTTAGTTCTCATCACATGATGTAGTAAGATTGGATAATTAAAATTATGTTCAAATAATACACGTTTAAGAGCAATGCCTACGCTTTTTTTTTTTTTTCATTTTCCATATGCAAATAAACATTTATTAATAAAAACAACTTTTGCACTATTTTCTCAAAGCTTTTATAGAACAATCCTGTAGGTAACATTCTACTTTGTTATTTTTTTTATTAGAAAAAGTCTGCCCATCCTACCCCCACAGAAAATTTGTCTGGGGGCTCATGAATAATATTTATTTTACTTTCACATAATTTAAAAAAAAAAAAAAAAAAATTATTTATTTTCTTTCTGCATGTAAAATACTTTTGGGACCCTGAGATATCCATTGCCAAAGGCAGTATTGTTCCCAAAACAATCATCTAGTGGGCAAAGCCCAGCAGTTGGTAAAATTGCTCTTACTCATGCAGGATTAAGCATACAAAGTCGTGTATTCCTTAAAGTTTCATAAGGAGGCTGCAACCTGCAAAAAGCATATTTAACAAAAAGAATTATTGCACTTTTTATTTAGATTTTATTTCCTACTTTTTACTATTGGCCCGGCCTCTGACTGATACAAGATCTCTACACTGGATATTTTAAATTTCTATATTGATGTTGTCAAACTAGAATCGGCTTGTGCAGCACATTTACAACTTATTTTTAGCCCACAGAGGTTCATTGAAAATTGTTCCTATTTTGTCAGTTTAGTCCGACCCTTTTAAATTTGTAATGTCAGACTGGTCGGCACTCTTAATTTTTTTTATCTGCCTGGCATATTTAATTTTTTACTGATCAGGTGCATTAAAAAAAAAAAAAGTTTTTCACGAGTCTGGCCTATTTGAAAATTTATCTTAATTTTGCAAGGCTGGGTACCAGACTTGTATTAGGCCCGGGCCCATGCAGATCTCTAACCCTTCTTACCACTTAGATTAAAAAATTTGCTTATATAGAAAGACTCACACTCTTGACTCATTGTTGTGTCCTTAAAAGAGTGCTCTGAAAGTACTCTTAAAATCTAAAAAGTGCTCTTTTCTTACTTGCAGCTTTCGAACTTTTTTTTTTTTTTAAATTAGGGGTAAGTTAGCTCCTGTGATATATTTTTTTAACTGGCTATAAATTTAAAAGCGTAAAATTATAGAAAAATTAAATAATTAAATGGATTTTTTAAATTTATACTTTGATTATCATTAGCCATCATATAAATGTATGCAGAAAAAATTAAACTAAAGAAATTCCATATAACTAAATGCATTTTATAAATTATAATTTACCCATCATAGACTATTTCAGCCACAATACTACATAAGTAATTAATTTCATAGGCATTCTTAAAATTTGTGTGGTGGTGGGGGAGGGGGATGAAATATTTAATTGGAATTTTAGAAATCATCTTGGTTTGATTCCTAAAAATAGTTTTTCACAAAAAAAAAAAAAAAAAAAAAAATCATGAAGTCTTAGAATTATTTTAGACTTGATTCTACATAAAATGCTTAGTATAACTTAATTCAATAAATAAACATTCAACTTCTGATAAACAGTGAAAAAGTTTAACAAGTTCATGCCGGCGCAGATATTAGTGTTTTTTGCTGTGAGACAGCACTCGAATTGATGCTTCACTTCACCTGGCAGCATGGTACTATCACTTATTCAAACACTGTATGTGATGGCCCTCCCTCTCATATATATTGAACTTTAATATAACTATCAGAGTTGATTATGAAAGCCTGAAAGTTCATAAGGAATCAGCAAATTACTTGGAGACATGATTTTATTGACGACACTTAAGACAGTACGATCTCCATATATCATACACATTTAGACTAATGTTGATAATTAAAAGAACTAAAAATTCTTTAAAATCATTTTGTGCAAACAGTTCCATTAACTCTTTTATACTTTGCATACACAGTAAACATACCGGCTGCATTTTCTTAAAACAAAACCATTACAAAGAAAAATAATAGCTCATCGCCAAACGTCTTAAAAGCATTTAACTCACCTATTACTTTTGTATAAATTTACTGATCTGATAAGACTGAAGTTGACAAAAATCTTAGAAAAATTAAAGAAAATATGTATGATTGGTCAAACACCCATCACATAATGACGGACAAACTAGTAACGACGTATTGTAACTGTTGTAAGAGGCACTCTGTTTAGAATGCTTTAAAAAATTGCATTGAAATAAACAATTACTGTATTTTATGGAAGAAACACAAGTTTATATATTTGACAAGTTTGAAAGGTAATTTTTTTTCAAGTGTGGCATTTACGATTATTTTTTTCGCATGCATAAAATAGGGATAAAATAAAAATTCCTTAAGACTGTTCTCAAGGTCCCCTGCTCAACAATGCGGAACTTTCTGACACATTTTCTGGTTCATTTTTAAACATAACAGCACAAATTTGGAATGTCTGACTATTGAAGTGATTCGCAATTGCAACCCATTTTCCCTTTTTTGATAAATTACTTATCAAGTTATAAGCGATTCTGGTCACGTTATGACAAGTTTTTCGCCTCTCTCAGGCAGCCAGAGTGGAAATTAGGTTCAAAACGTCCACTTGGACAGTATTTTCTGAAAGTTTTTCTGTCTTTACCAAAATATGAAAAAAGCCTTGCGATTGCATAGTTTGAGTAAGAAAATCTGCGAATTACACGCATTTCCAAACAAAAATTAATTTAAAAATGTGTCTTGAAGTAGCTTTTTTGGACTAGGTGGCAAAATGGATATCATTGGCTTCGAAAGATGTGCCTGTTTCTTCAATAAAATCTAGTTTTTCATAGGCTGGAATCATTACACCACTTGCCGATAATGACAATTGTGACATTTCCAATGATGATACCGAACCATACAGCGTGGACAAAGAAAATTTACAACTCTTCCATTCTGATATAGAAGACTAAGATTTTGAGGGATTTGAATAGCTAAAGTGGATGTGATCCACTCATAAAAAGCATGCCAAGTGGCGTCAACTACTTTAAAAAAACATGGAGCGCCTAAGGAGAGGGGTCACGTAACGCACTCTGGGTGGTTTAAATACCAACTGACATCTGTTTAATTTAAAAATCACATAAAAATATTTAAAACCAGATTTAAATAAAATTTTAGACACCTTAACTTTAAAAAAGAGGCACCCTACACTGTCTAGAAAACTTTAATTAAAGTTAGGTCAATTTGACACTGTCGACAAAAGTAGCATTTCCACGGTCACAGCGTTTATGATGGGTGCGGCGATTACAATACTTTTTAGCTTATTGAGGCCAATTTGAAGAGTGCAGCGCTTACGAAGGGTGTGGCATTTCTCCCATAAAATGCGGTATGTTAAGTTTATAATATTGAATTGTTTTTACAAGTAAATTTTCGAATATTCAAGTCTGACCCACAGGTAGTGCACGCCGCTTGATGGGGACAGTCGAGTGTGACCCAGTGGTGATGCACACCGCCTGATGGTAGAGTCAAGTGTGACCTACCGGTGATGCATGCTGCCTAATGGGATAGTCAAGTGTGACATATCAGTGATGCATGCCAGCGTGAATTTGTTAATGTTAAAACTTTAGTAATATTTGCAGTTGAAAATATTTACATCAAAAACATTTTTTTCATCAATAAAACAAGAGAAAAACTGTGGAAAAGCTATTCAACAGCAAAAAGAAACATCCCACAAATTTCATGTACATTTTTAACAAAAAAAAAAAAATAATTTACACAATAAAAATTTAAAATAATAATTTTAGCATCATAATTTTCAAAGTTGATTGTATGAAGAAAAAGGTGAAAATCTTGATATTTTATATAATTTATACAGTTTAACTTCTTACACAGAATTCCAGTTTGGCAATATGTCTTCATTCCAAACTTTAGTAGCATTAATTAATTGCTCTTCAAGTTTCTGTTGCTGATATGCTTGCTTCTTTCTGACTTTTGCATCTTGTAACTCTGAAATAAAATTTAAATTACAATTTATAAAGAATCAGAGATGCCACTCAGAAAATAACAAAAAAGCAGAAATTACACATGAAGTAAATTTTACGACATATTTCACAACATTTACACAGGAATTTTGTAAATTATATTGTATTGAATATAAAATTACATTGACAAAACTTAAGTTAAAATGTTTTATATTTTTTTTAATAAATATATTTCATTTTCATAGTTGAGTTTTGATGAAATGACTACTTGTCAACTTGCACAATTTCATACTATACCAATATTCTTTGAACCAAATGTAAAGTTTGGTTTCTGTGTGTTCTAATCAGAAGTAAATAGTGTAAGGATATTAAATCGTTAACTATCCTTTTCAAGTGTACAGAAAACCATACATTGGATAAAACTCAATAGTGAGATATCTTTTTAATTGTTTAAGTAACAATTTAGTAGTATTCACATAATCGCATAGTAAAATATACGTTGTTTTTGGCTCCTAGAGGGCTGTGTTTTGTAGGAAATCTCATTATTTTAGAGAATATAAATATTAATTATTTAAACAGTTAAAAACCACATTGTTCATCATATAAAAGTAAAGGCTCACTCTATGTAAATGCAGCATATTTTGTATGTTTTTGTATACCTAATATTTCAATACAATTTTACCATAACTGAAAACAAAGATTTTATTTCAATATATAACAGTCAAAAAAGTAATTATAATAGTCTAATCAGGTATAAATAAATTTATGGGTGGATAAAATTTTGAATACAGAGACTAAAAACTGATATCAAAGATCAATATACAACTGATGACTTAGATTTTGTGTCATCCCTGAATCCACAATCAAACATATTATATAACTACTTAAAAAAGTCCAAATAAATTTGAAAATGCATAATATCATTAAAATTTAGTATTTACAAAATAGTTCTAGGAAAATCAAACTTCAGAGTGATTTAAAGTACATACATCAATTAACTTTAAATAAACAAACCCACTTCACAAACAGAAATTCATAAAGATTTTTGCAATTTTATAAAAACTGGAGGACAGAGGTTGGATATCTAGACGAATTAAAATCATTAAAAATTTTCAACAAGCTTGAAAAATGAAGGAAAATAAATTGTTTTTGTGAGTGTGGGGGTGCATAAACCTTAAATACTTTCCCTCAAATTTGTTAATTTCTGCAGTTTTAATACATTCATGCATGAAAACTTATACTATTTAATAAATAAACATAATTTTTATTTAGTTCGCAACATTTAAATCAATTGAAGTTACACAGTAACCTAGCAACAGATTCGAAGAGCTCAGAGGTGAATTTTACATTACCTCTGAGCATTTTAAATAAATTGAGGTAACTCAGCAACAGATTCAATGAGCTAAGTGATGAATTTTACTACTTATTAGCATGATGCAAAAGATAGCTATAAAAACGAAAAATGCGCATAAAAGTTTTTCTTAGATTTTAGAAAAATAAATTTAATATAAATTCTGACATTTATATTGTGGATGGAGAAAGATCGAATACTGTAAGTCTCCTTGCCACTTCTGTTGGCAGAAACATAAAATGATTCCCCCCCCCCCCCCCTGTGGAGAAAGATCTCTATTTTTTTTCATGATAGTGCGACTTTTTTTGGGGGGGGGGTGATTGTTCGACAAAATTCAAGACTTTTTTCCACAACTATTAGACAAAACTTGGATTATTCTCTAAACCAATTGACATAATTCACAATATTTTATGCTACCAATTTAGAAAAATTCAGAATTTTTTGTGCTACCAATTTTGGAGATTCACAATTTTTTTTCATGACCGATTGATTTTGCAGAATTTGGCAAAAAATAATTTGAAGAATTCTGCTAATTATTGGAAGAATCACATGCCCATACCTAGTGTCTGCCTGTAAGTATATATCTGAATAATCCCTAAGCTACAAATTTAATGAAGAGGATCAAAAATTCTTTTCTTGATATGAATTTCTTGTTCAACTATATGATTAAATGTTCAATTTTAATATACAAAAAATTAAATATATAATATAATGTAAATATAAGAAAATATAAAAAAGTTTTTAAAAGAATATTAATTTAATCATTTTTATTGCAAATTAAAGCAAATTGTTTTGCTTAGCAATTTGTATAGCTAGAAGTTCATTTTGTTCTAATTAATAAAAATCTGCTAACAAAATCAGATTTTTTTAAATTTAAATCGGATTTTTATGATTTTTTTCACAGCGTTCAAATATTATATAACTACCAAAAATTTTAGATTTCCAAAACAATTAAACCACTAATTACTAACATAATCTATGTTTTTACACTTTAATTAATAAAATTATAATTAGTAATTACAGAAATTATGAAAACTGCAAATTAGTAGTTTCATTAGTATAATACACTAATGTTGTAATAATTATGTAAAATTTTGTTAAATACTAGTGATATTTAACAAAATTATTATTAACTGCATTTAACATTAAATAGTTAACAAGTTACCACTACTTCAGATTAATAATTATTAAAACAATTAACTCTCTAATTAGGAACATATTATACATTTTTAAGCTTTAATTATTAAAATTCATTTTAGAAAGAAAAATGCCAGGATGCTAGTTCCAAAAAAGGGCACTATTTCATGAGGAAATATATTAGTAATGTGTTTATTAATGATATAAGGGGAGAAAAAAAAAAAAAAGAATTCATAGTATAATAAATACACTGTCCATAATTGTTAATAATTTTATGAATCACAAATTGAAAAATACCATTAAATAACATGCTTTAATAAACATCCTGTTTTTTCTAAAGAAATAAAGTTCGATTATTTTTGCAAGATCTTGGGCACATGAATTTAGAAATATACTGTTGAATGGGAAGTTTTTTACATTATCTTGCTACAACTACAGGTGAATTTAACTATATATATATATATATATATATATATATATATATATATATATATATATATATTTTTTTTTTTTTAAGTTAGGGTGCATTTTGCCAATTTCAAAAGGGCCAGGATGTGGCACTCTTAAAAAATGGCCTAGAAGAAACAGTGAGTAATTACAGAATTAATAAAAACTACAAATAAGTAATTTTATTAGTTAGTAGTACAAATTACAAAACTAACAAATATTATTTGCACTCGTTTTGCATTTGTACTTAGAAAAATTACTGTTAATCACCAAAATCTAAACTTACATACATGTATGTGTATGCTAACCAAAAAAATTATGAAAATGAGTTAAACCCATTCAAACACACATACAGAACAAATACAGCATAGGATCCGTTATCCAGAATACTTGGGACCTGAGATATTCTGGATAACAGGTTTTTCCATAATTCGGAACACTTTACTATAAATGTTAAGAATAGTATAAAATAACGGTATGAAATGCATAAAATATAAATAGATGAAATACATAAATATAAATTAGTTAATTTAATAACTTATTTATACAAAATAAAAAAACTTTCTAAATTACAATTCAAATAAAATAGAGAATTACATTAGCATATAAGAAGAGAGCAGAATCCTTTGATTTGGTTTTGTAGAACATTTTTATTAAGTTTGGTTGCTTAAAGTGTGTCTTTTGCACTAATTGTTTCTGTATACTGACACGATTTGCTGTTTGTGGGTGTAGCTTGTTTGTTGCATTCCACAAATCAGTTGTTCAATTCAAAAATATTAATAGCTCATTTGAAATCTTTTTACCCCCTCATTCTACTTATCTTCACTTCCATTAGACATATCCCTTGGCATTATGTCAAAAATCTCACTGCCAGTCATCTGATCACTTACAGGAGTATCGTCATCAGCAATTAGACAATCTGCTACTGGTTCTTGATCCAACAATTGAGCTTCTGAACATCAAAGTTCTTTAGCTTAATCCAGCAGATCTGTAATAATTTCTTTCTCATTTTAAATTTCAAAGTCTTCAACTTCATACTCATTCACACCATTAAAAATATTTACGATTTTACGTTTTTGAAATGAAACAAATTATTTTTCAGTTATCATTCTGCATTCTGGATATGGGGTTTCCGGATAACGGGTCCCATACTGTATAAGGATAGCCAGTTATATCTGAAATCCTCAAAAATATTTATATAACACCATTATTATTTCTCAGTAGGGATTATAAGCTTTCAATGGTTAATTTTTTTCTTTTTAAGAAAAGTTTTGCTGCCTTTTCTATCCTAATTAATTTTTTTTAGCATATATGGGTTACAAAGTTAAAAAACATTTATTCAACCTATATCAAAGAAGCTCTTGCTGTACTTAACATTTTTTACATCAATTAGTTCTTTTTCTCTTATGCATTCATTTACAATTTAGCTGTTGAGCAGATGTCAGTCTTTCATTCTTCTTTCACTCGAGATTGCTATTAATTTATTATTACAAAAGTAGAATGAGAAATTACTATTTATTCTTTTATTTGCAGAAATTTAATACACTTGCTATGATTATTTTACATAAAATAATGCATAAATTGATTACCCAAAGGAAATTATGATATTGCAAATTTTATTAGATTTAAACAATTTTTAAATGAAACTGTTTTATATTGGATAAAAACAATGCTTTTTACAAACTTAACTGTTTAATTTATTACAATACTCGGGAATTAAGCTTAGAAATAGTTATTTAAAGCTCTTTTTAGGGTTTCGTTCATCTGACGAAACCCTATTCGTCTCGCTCCTCTGTCTGTCTGTCCGTCACAGAGCCCGTTCTCAGAAACTATACATGTTGGAGACATGAAATTTTGGGTACTTATAGCTGAGCACCTCACATCATATGACAAATGATAAAATTTTTGAAAAAGTCGTACATTTAACCCTTTGTGCTCCCACATGTGCATTTTAAACAATTCTTTCTAAGTGAGCCCCTATTTAGGTTGAAATTTTGCATACTTATAGCTCAACACCTCAGATCTCATGTCAAATAATAAATTTTGAAAAAGTTTTATGTTTAACCCTTTCAACTCCAGCTTGTGTATTTTAAGCCATTCTTTCTAACTGAGCCCCTAATTAAATTGGAGATTTGAAATTTTGCATACTTATTGCAGAACACCTGAGGCCAGGCGACAAATCATAAAATCTTGAAAAAGTCTTACGTTTAACCCTTTGAGATACCACATATGTATTTGAAGCAATTCTTTCTAAGAGAGCCCCTAATTAAGTTGGTGACATGAAATTTTGCATACGTATAGCTGAATGCCTCAGACCACACGACAAATCATAAAATTTTCAAAAAGTCTTTTATTATTTACCCCTCTGGGCTCTAACTTGTGTATTTTAAGCAATTTTTCTAACCTGCGCCCTTTTAACCCAGGGAGAAATTTTCCAACTTTTGCCGACACCCCTTTGACCATTCTTTCATATTATGCACCATAGCCTTACATATTTTAGTTCCATTTTTTCCCGCCAGGTGCGCCTACTTATCTCGGGTGCTATGGGCCCAATCCCCTCGACTAATATATCTACGGATAGTATGTAAAACGGATTTTCGTTCGGATACAGGTTTGTTTAGAATCAAGTGCGCCCCCTGGTTTTGAAATATGGAACTAACAGATTTTTCAAAAGGATAAAGTGTTTTGAAAGGAATATTAAACGAAACCCTCTGTGCGATCTGTGATCACACTTACCCACTTGTTTTATTTATTCATAAGTCAAAATACCTGTAGAAACTTTCAAATTATGTTCATCTTTGATTTAATTTTTTTTTTTTTTCTTTTTACATTTTAAACATTTAGAAAATTTTTGATTTTAAAAAATCGGTTGATTAAAATCCCGATTTAATCACTGATTAAAATCGTTGACACCCTACATACACATGATTAACTTTAAATCTTCAACATAATTTGGTCAAGGTAATTAAGAAATACAGTTTGAAAAGGATACATATACATAGCGAATACATAATACAGATAAAAAGATAAAAGTAACAACCTTTCTTGCGGGCTCCACGAACCATTTCTTCATATAACTGCTTATGTTTTATTTCTTCTTCTGCTGGCTTAGCAGGTAAATTTCTACATAAAACAGATGTGTAAACAGTTATTATACAAGATTACCAGAAAAAATAGCCACAATTACTTGAAAACAATTTTGAATTTAATATATGCAATAAATTGTCCTTAAAAATACATAGTTGACAAAATTTTTATAACTTGAAAATTATGTTTCTCAGGATAAATGATGATAGCAGGTAAGAAAATATCGCATAAACGCATACAGTATGACATAGAGAGATGCTAGGTAAGAGAGCAAAAGTGTAAGAAGTAAAACTTAAGTGTATGTGATCTTCATAGTGGCCAACGATTTTTTATTATTTTATTATTATTTTTATTATTATTGGTAACTTTAGGTTTGAACAAATAAAAGTATCGGTACTAAAGCAGAAAAAGGCCTCCAATAAATTTAACATGAAAATTTGACTTTAATCTTGCATGGTATGTACTATTGAACACTGTTTTTGCCTCAGTCTTTATTGATAAAATATTAATCATCACAGAGAAACATAGAAAGTTTCTGGGTAAAAAGTGTTCACCTTTTTTTTTTTTTTTTTTTTTTTTTAAACTTGGCAATGACTTGGTTTACAGTCATTGGTTTATGAAAGAACATCACACTGTACAGCAAAAGTTTTCAAAATGTTCAATGACCACTTTATCATAAAAATTGTTGGATTATACAGTACAGTCTCAAAAACAGACATTTTAAATCTGAAAACCTCCAAGGCATACAATCTCCAGAAGGCATAAATACTAATTCTATGCAAATAATTCTGCCATTTATTACTTTTGTTTGATCATTTTCGATGTCAGTGATTTGCCAATCAATTTGTTGATTGTGTTTCAGAAATTTACACATGAGAGATTTTGTTACTTTTGGTTTACAATACAGTTTTATCCTAATATAAATTTGTGAAATCTTTCAAAGGAACCTGATAAATGGCTAAAATGCTATTAATTCAAAAATTTTCAAAAATATTTCCTAGCCTATATTTACCACCTGGTGCTGACCATATATTAAATAAAGCAATAAGAGACTTGGAACAGACAAAACTTATCTCTGAAAAAGTATTATGGTTTGCACACAAAACTAAACATAAAACTATTGCATATAATCCTTAACTATGACAAAAAAATAAATAAATAAATAAATAAGAATTTGCTTTTGATTTCTAATTTATTCTTTTAATCACACTGTATATATTTTTAACTGAATATGGCATTTATTCCATGAAATCCAACTTATTATTCTTAATTTTTTCAAATCTGGACATTTCTAAAATCCAGAATTGCAGAGTCAGGAACAACTCTGGATTTTGGAGAGGCTGTTGGGGACAGAGCTCCCTAGTATTTTAAAGAAAAAAAAATAATGATAACTTTTTTTTTACACTAGGGGGCTCTGCCCTCTATGAGCTACATATGCCAATCCCCGTCCAGACCCTGAAGACTCTAAAAATATGCTAATTTGCACTCTTAAAAAAGATTACCCAATTACAGGAGCTTGAATGATATTATCATGATCAGTTGCAATCTTCTGTAATTGAGTAAATCTTCTGTAATTGTAAAATTCCCCCTTTGACAAGGGGGATTTTCAGTTCTAAAGGCCACATCCACTGCTGTTGTGACAGCTGATGCCTTATTTTGTAATTAATTAAGGTCTACAACACATTTGAAAATTACCTTGTATAAAATGGTCAAGTAAAAAATGTTGGTGCATCCCGGACTTATATAACAACATCTAACAGAAAAGGGTTTTTTATATGCTATAAGGAAAACATTTTAAATATGACAATTTTTGTCATTCAATGTTTTTCGCATTTAATTATCTTACAGTTTTCTTTCTCTTTTAATATTCACGAGTAAATATATTTGTTAACTGAAAGGAAATATTACTACTTGTGTTTTTTAGAATCTGGCAACAACAGGTAAATAAATAGCTTTTTTGAAGTATGAAAAATCTTTATTCAAATAATAAAATTGAAAAAAAAAAAAAAAAGAAATTTAAAAAATGAATGCACACTGTAATCTAGTCACTTATGTGTCTGCAAAAGATGGTTAATTGCTCCAAAACTATTGCTATGCATAGTTTCTGATCCTATAAAATGTTTTAAGCCAAAGTATTTTGATAGATTCGAACATTAAACAAGTAATATAAAAATTTTGTTTTTAAAGTCAATTCCTACTTAGGTCATCAAAGAAAAATTTAATATAATCCCTTAAGCTAATATTAGTTTTTGTTGCATTAAAATATCTCAATTTGTTGATTTTCTATAAGCAAGTAGGTTTACAATGGAACTCTATGGGAATTTGGCGAAATATTAGAGATATCGCCAAGTTGGCGTCACTTTTGACAACTCATTTTGGCCGCCAAATTTGGCGATATATCGCTAAGTTGGCAACAAAGTTGGCAGTATTTGGCAACAGAACAGGGTCCCCCCTATGGGAACCCCTTATTGAAAATACTTTCATTGATATTCAATAACCAATGGCCGCCATTTTGTTTCCCATGCAAAACTTAAATTAATTAAAATTTAATTAATTAATGTTTGAAAAAACTGTATTAACATCAATTGTCATCCAGTACAAGTTTTAAAAAATTTATTTCAACTTGATAGGTTGAATAATGAGTATTTTATTAACGATTGAAAATTTGAACAAGATATATAAATAAATATAGGGAGAGTGTGAACTAATAGTAGGAATTGAATAACACTTAAAATAATACTTTAATTTAAAAACAGTCCAATTCAACAAGTTTATCAAACATTTCTCTATCAAATTACCAGTTTTCACATTATTTTTATATGCAATAGTTTTTAAATATAAGCTGAAAAATAGTTCTGATCACAGCAAATTCAAAGCAGCGTCAGTTAATTCTTTTTAGAACAGAGAAAAGCTTAATGCAGTTACACTTTGTACTAAAACAATTTTGATTTTTCTAGTTAAATCAGTTGTTAATTACAGATATGAAAGATAAAATGTATTGCATATTTTCAACATACTGAAATTCAATAAACATTTTTGAAATCTTTGAAACAAATCATATTGTAGAACACTAGTTATGCATGCATGATTTTGACAGTCATTGTCATAAAGTCCAAAAATCAATTTTGAAAAGAAAAAAATAATAAAGGCATTTCTAATATACTTTTAAAACAAAGAAATATATTTTGCAAAACTAATATAACTTTTAAAATATATCAATATAATTAAAATATATTAATATAAGAATATGAATATCTTACGGAGGCCTATTTTCAAATATGAGTGCTGTTGTTGAACTGGCTATACATTCATCACTTCGGCGGCTACCAGATGAACAAGCAGATGGACACCTTTGATTGTCCACTTGCTCTTCTTCATTTTTTGTCGGAGATTTCGATTTCCATGGAAATCTGTAAATAATTTTAAAAAATTAACATTGAAAAAAAAAGAACATTTTAAACCATTTAAATTTTTTAAAAGTGTTGATATTAATTCACAATATAATACTTGAAAACTGATTCTGAAAAGGAATTAATAAATAAATAAATACATATATATATATATATTCTAATATAGCTGAGAATAATTACTCATCACATGTTAACTTTTTTTAAAAATGTAGCGACTGGATAAACTGGTCATTTTTTCTGCCCTTCACAATTATCATTAGTAATTTGTTATACAATATTCAAGAAATTTTAATATATTTAATTTAGTTTAGCAAGAATTAAAATTTCAAATAAGTATCTACTAAGCTAAAAGAGTCTATTGGCCATCAGCCATTAATTAAAAATGTCAAGTTTCAGGTATTACATCTTCTAAAGATTTTATAGTGTAAAAATAAAATATAGGAGTTAGATGGGGTAAAATGGGTAGTTAAAAAAATATCGTTTAAATTTTAAAATTTTCCTAACATTAACATATTTATAGCTTTCAAAATTATATACAATTGCTTGATGTTTAAGCTTTTTTCTCAAACTTTATTTTTGTTTTTATAGTTTATTCCAGTTCAGTGGCAACAGTAAAACCTTTTGATAACAATTTCATGCCACATGTGGTCTGATTAAACTTCTTGCAGCTCATAATATTTGATATAAACTCATTCGTTTGACCTCATTTTGTTCATTAAGCACTTCTAAAGCTTCTCTAAATTACAAACAAGAAATTGTCGTTTGTTTTTGCTGTTTTATCTTAAATCTGGGGTAAATTGGGTATAGTGTTAGGCTTCACGTTTGTAGTATTTTTAGGGTGTTACATAGAACTTTTCTGAATAAAATTCTTTATTTTACTGGAAAAAGAAAAGAATAAATTTTAAAAATACTTTGTTTATAAAAAGTACAGCATAGTTAACCTCAAGATCGGAAAGATTTTAAATTCATTGCACAGAATTTAGTCAAATCATTGCCTATTTCTAGAAATATTCCATTTCTAGATGGTATACCAGAAATCAACCACTCGTGGACAGCCAACCTTGCGGTATAGGAACTAAATGTCCACGAGGGGAAAAAACCCATATCCCCCATCCCACGAAACCCCCAGACACCAGAGCGGGCCCAGAGGCCTCAGCAGGATGGAAGACCCCCCTTTATTGAAATTTCAATTAAGATGTAGTACAATCTTCTCACAAGAGATACCCAATGTTGCATAAGCTGGGCGAGCCCAAATTAAACAATGTTTTGAAACTTTAGTTCTTTTATGTATGGATATTACAGATCATGATGCAGACTGGATTTGTAATTTTTAGAAGAGGTGGTCAAAAGAAATGGGAAATAGAAAACCAGAATTGTTGAGAAAAGCAAGAGCAGCATGGCTTTGACACATCCTGCAGGGAATTGCTTTTTCGACAGTGGCGGCAACTTCTCAAAAATATTGAGTTGGCTCAAAAAGTTTTGAGTAAAATAACAAATATAATTTTTTCCCCGTAGTGTGCATGTGTGTGGAGAAGGAGACGGGAGGAGCAAATGACTCAATATAATTCGAAATTAAATTGTTTTTTCTAAGCAAATTTTTAAATTATAATTTAAATATAATTTTATAAATAATTTTATTAAATTATATTCTTATAAGTTCTTACTTATAAATACATTAATATTTATTTTAAATAACACTAGAATTAATGGCTATTGAAAGTGCAAATAACTAAATGTCAAGAAAAGCATACATTTTATTCATCTAAGTACTTTATCAATTCAAGACATCAAAACAGATGGCAAAATTAGCCATGAAATTTGGTTTCCTGCGAAATTTAACTATACATCCACTGAAGGGTTTTTTCAGTGCTCCGCTAAGTCTAATTTATGTTCTTACTATTTTTCAATCAACACAATTTTGAGAACGGTAATAAAACGAAAATTCATTTCAGCGATTAAAAAATCAAGCAAATAAATTACGAAACAAATCAATTGAAATTGGGTGGTGGAGAGATCAAATTATTGTGTGGGCTTGCGCCCCATGGGCCAATATAAGTTAACGCCACTGTTTTTCAATACATAACAAACAAACAAATCTCCAAATAATCTTACAAGTATGTTTGTAAAAAGTTCAAAGCTGGATTGTAAGCATGTCCAAGCAAAAGCAGATAAAGTTCTAACAAATGAAGACATTATGAAATGGTTAAAAAAAATTACTCTGATAACCGGAATACTAAAAAAGCTAAAATGGACAAGAAGAAAAAAAATGTTAAATGAGGCTCAAACTAGATTAGAATGTGTGGAAGATATCCCTGAAGTAAAAACAGATGTATCTGTAGGTGCATGATTGAAAGTCCAGTATTTGGAAAAAAAGATGAATTCATTGACAAAACTATGGCTATTGAAGATAAAACATATGAATATGAAGTAAAATTCTTAGAAAAGTCTAAGATTGGTGTATTTTATGCTTTCTTTGATGCTAAAGACACATATTATATTGGGGGGGAAAAAAAGCATATAACAGAAGCATTATAATAATAATGCATAATAAGTTGAATAATGCATTAATTCAACATTTAATAGTGATCGGGACATCATGTTTTTGATAGACTTAATACTTATAATGCAAGAGGATGAAAATGCGATTTGAAAAAAAATGTAGCTAGACAATGTTTTCATTTGCACCTACGCTTCATTCATTGTTAAAATTCTCATTCATCTATTAACTTAAATTTCATATTAAAAAACAGTATTAATATTTCTTAACACTTATACAACTTTGTATTTCATATTACTTCATTATATAATCTCTGATAAATCTATTAATTATACAATATTCATTGCTAAACTTTATATATACCCATTTTATCCCACACTACCCATTTTCACCTGTATGGGGTAAAATGGATATAGCAAACATATACCTATAATGTTTTGACATATTTCTGTAGCCTAACAGATAAAAATTGTGTATTTTCATTCCAATAATGTGCAATGTAAAGAAAAAAACGAAAAAGTTTTAATTGTTTGATATTTACAAAAAAATTTTAACTGAACATCTAAAAATGGCAAATTTTATACCCATTTTACCCCACCTGACCCTATTTCTAAAGAAAATTCTTAGCATGCAAAAAGATAATTATTTAACAAGATAAATAAACTAATTTAGAAAAGATTAACTTTAAAAAACAGTTAAAAGTGTAAAATATTTTATCTTCAGTTTTTAACCCGGGAATGTTATTTATTCACACTTATTTTATTGATAGATAGGTTATATTGAGATACAAACAAGTAGTATATATTAAATAAAATTCAGGCTTTTTAAAAATTTCAAAATTTTTCATTTGAAAATAACAAAACAAACGTAAAACTAGTAGGATATGTCAATCCCAAAACTTTCTTCTATCTCATATTGTGCTGTCCTCTAAAAAAAACCCAATTTTTGAATTTTTCTCTATATAAAATTTAATAAAAAATACAAAACAATTTGAAGTAGCTATATTTTCACAGCTTGTTCTGACTAAGATTTTAATGTATAGTATTTTTTATTCTGTCAATATGTTACAAAATGGCAGTCAATTGAAGAAGAATTTGAAAAAAACCCACTTTTTCCTAAAAATAACCCATGTTACCTAAAAAAAACCCACATGTAAAAACACTTCTAGAAACCAAAATATTAGACAGTAAAGTATTTTTTTCATTATTATTATTTTTTTTAAAACACAATTCTGCAAAAAAAAGTTTTTTTTTTTTCAGTTTTTTTGCAATCAAATCCAAAGGGGCAACTTAATCACACAAGTTTTAATTAATCCTTGTTCAGAAAGTAGAAATGCCTGAAATTGGCACTGTGTTATTCAGAAACTACAGAAATGTTCCATTTTTTGGTAAACATAAAAGATCTTTCAGAAAATAATGTCAAAGTTGCCATTTTGAACCAAATTTCCAGACAAAAGGAGAAAAAACACCAAAAGAGAGGCAAAAAAACAGTCCGCATGGGACCCAAAATTGCTTGTAACTTGATAAGTAATTTATCAAAAATGTAAAACTCATTTCGATTCCAAATCGCTTAGTCAGCCCTGTCAATTTTGTACCTTTATGTTTAAAAATGAGTAAATGTGTCAGAAAGTTTCGTCCTTGTTGAACAGTGAACTTGAGAATCGCCTAATAAAATTTGCATAAAAAAGCAAAATAATGATTAGAATAAAATAAGCTTGTAAATATTAAAATAATGTATGATATAAAAGTAAAAGGATATCTTTGTGCACATAAAAAAAAGTGGATGGGTTTTATTTTTGCAAAAACAAAGAGGGGGGGGGGGGGGGGGTATGACATCTACAAATTCTTAGAAATGCAAAATATGCATTAAATTTACATAATTTATTGTTTTTTCCCCTTTAATTAATATTTTAAAGAAAAAATGTATGCTCCACCATTTATTTATATATAAAAAAGTGGGTTTTTTTTCACCTCTGTTTTCAAATCGTCACAAACTGAGCCAAACATAATATAATCAGCTGAAAATGGTGTATTTTATTCACATATTAATGGTTTAACATAAAAACATCTAAAAACTGATGTACATCATTATAACATGTCGTATTATAACAAGAAAAATTGTGAAAATGAAGCTCTTTTTTTTTTTTTTTTTTTTTTTTTTTTTTTGCTAGAATTCTGTATTATTAGCTTATTTAAAAAAAAAAAAAAAAAAAAACTAAATAAGCACTTCTAAAGTAATTTTATTATTGTAAATGGCTTATAGAAACAGGACAAAAAGAAAATTTTATTTCAGTGAGTTTTTTTGATGAAGTTCTAGGGTGGGTTTTTTTTAGGATACATTTTCCTGTGGGTTTTTTTTAGAGGACAGCACTATACATGTTAATACTTCAAAATGCTCTAGTACAGAGCCAAAATTAAATGGAAATCTATGCCCATCATGAGGATTCCAAAGACATGAAATTCAGTGCATTAGTTCTTCAGATAGGACTATCGCTAAAATCGTGTAAATCATGTAAAATGCAGCATATCAACGCCACCGGATAGGTGGATTTACACCAAAATCTAATAATCAATAACTTATGTTAACGTCTAACTGAATCTGAAGTTTGATGAAAATCCATTCATTAGTTTTTAAGAAAGAGCTATTGCGGAAATCAAAAAATTCCACATAGCAGCGCCACCAGTTGAGCGATTTACACCAAAAACTAATTAGCACCAGTTTATATTAGGGACTAACTGAATCTGAAGCTTGATGAAAATTCATGCATTTGTTCTTGAGATACAGCTATTGCGGAAATCGTGAAAAATGCAGCACAGCAGCACCACCTATTGGGCAATTTACACCAAAAATTAGACAGCATTAATTTATATCAGGGACTATTCAAATCTGAAGTTTGATGAAAATTCGTGCATTTTTTCTTGAGTTAGAACTATTGCAATGATCATGAATAATGCAGCATAGCAGCGCCACCTGTTGGGTGATTTTCACCAAAAACTAATCAGCAGCTAACTATATCCTGAACTAATTGTAGCTGAAGTTTTATGAAAATCCGTGCAGTAGTTCTTGAGATATAGCTATTGCTGATATCGGGAAAAATGCCGCATAGCAGCACCACCTGTTGGGTGATTTTCACCAAAAACTAATCAGGATAAGTTTATATTAAGGTCTAACTGAATCTAAAGTTTTGTGAAATTCCGTGCTTTAGTTCTTGAGATAAAGCACCCACAAAATTTTTGTCACATAAAGATTCACAGAGTGACAGACAGACATTTTCTAAAAGCCATCAAATCATGTTCAGGACATTCTAAAACGTATAAATCCGTCGAAAACCTGATGTCGAAAATTTTCACGAATCCAATACTTTCTTCTTGTAAAGATAGAAGAAAGTAAAAATAAATCCAGGGTTAATAAAAATTTTATAGCTACATAAAAATACATTTCTTGAAAAAAAAAAATATTGAAAAACAAAATTTTTTAGAACATTATAGACAACATGAGGAAAAAAAGAAAAATCAAGCCATATAAATTCTTAAAAGGATATTACTGCTGAAATTAATTTACAAGATAATGCTTGAAAACATTTTTTAAAAGCAAGAAAAAAACAAGGGGGGGAGGGGGGCGATGATGTTCTATTTATTTTCTACAATCAAACTTTAAAATACTTTTCTAAGAATAAAAACATCTAAAATGACAACAAACAGTAAGATAAAACACTCAATCTACACTGGGATAAAAGGTTGAATAAAATAAAAAATATACTTTTAAAAATTTCTAAAATGTTTCTTTCAAAATAATAAAAAAGACAAATTATGTAAAAAAAAAAAGAGAAAAAATGTCTAAAATCAAAATTGAAATACACTCACTAAATTTCAAACCATAATACAATAATTATTCACACAATAAATTTAGAACAGGAACAGAGTAACTAAAATTAAAAACATTGTTCAAGGGGTAAAATATTATTCATTACATTTGTCTTTTTTTATTTTTGAATTCTAAAATGCTACATTTATTTTCACTTATTGTTATTAATTGGGCTACTAGAATGGAGTACAAGTGTACTCCAAATTTCAAAAGGGTCCTTTTTAAAAATTCAAAAAATTTTCATTTTCAAATAAAGTAATAAGAAATACTTAAGTATATATTAAAAAAGAAGTGGATATGGATTCATCACAAGTAATATTCCAAAATTAATGAAAATTTTATAACTCAACATAAGTTAAAATATACATCTTGCGGAAAAACATCCAAAAGCACAATTTTTAAAACATCATGCAGAACAAATTACAAACTTGGAAGAGATTAACTTTCAAAACAATACTGCAAATAGGATGAAACCTTTTTTACCAAACAGTAATATCAAGATAATGAGAGGTGTGACAGATTATTTTAGCTGATCTACTCACACAGGTGATGTCACACAGTGATGTTGCTTAACAAACATCACTATTGTGTTTTACAACTGAATGGTAATGGTATAGATAAAATTGTCATTTAAAAAAAGATAAAATTATCTAAAGTTTAAGATTATTACAGCTTTACTTGTTACACTGCAAATTCTCTTTAACAGAAAATAATGAACAAGGTCTGATTTTCCACTAGACATAGTAGCTAATAATTCTCTAGTTATATTTACAACATCCTATTATTTGAAAATATATCAATCAATAAGCAGATTATGTAAAGCAAGCTGAGTACAGGGGTTTTGAAATAGTGTCTGTACCTAGAATAATGAATTTTCTAAACCATACCCTGACCCTGACATCGAAGATTTTTAGATAGGTGATAAATACGGAAAACAAATACAGAATATGGAAATATAAAAATTCAACAAGAACAAACAATCAGATAAATAACAAAACTAGCAAATTTATTTAGTAGTTAGTGGCCAGTTGTAGCAATTTCATCAGTGGCCGGCCACCCTAGTAGCAGAAAGTATCAAATGTATATTTAATAAAGTTATGAGTATCATTTAAAATTGTGGATTATCTAATTTTAAAAATGCAAAAAAATATTTTGTAACTTACTTCAGGAATAAGTTTGAAAGACCCCACTTCTTTGGCTTAGCACCCTTGTGCAAATCGTCACTTAGAGTCTGCAAATTATCACAGGAGTAACACAAGGAAGGATTAGAACCACCTTTAGAATCTCCAATACAGAATGAGAGTTCAGTTCCAACGGATGACATACTAGTGAAAGATGATGTATCGGTATGTTGAAGTGATGCAGACGTAGGAGAATGAGGAACATCAACATCTTCGCTGACTTCTTCTATGACACTTTTTTCCGTTTCTTCCACTTTCCTACCCACCGTTTCAGCTTTTTCCCGACATGGGAATTTGTTTCTGCATCGGACGTCGGAAGTGTCGTCGCTGACAGTGGATCGTTCGGAGCGGTCCCTCTGTACAAGGGAGCCATCACGATCCATTGAAACACAGGTTCCATTTCCTGGCTTAGAAGTAATAAACTTGCTATTTTTTTGATAATCCGAACGAGATTCAAGTTCAAGTTGCTTGGTATGAGGATTGTAAACTAAAGGAATACTTCCTAACACAACATCCAAAGTAGGTTTTTCTTTTTTGCCAAGTGTATAAACAGGAGAGCCTTTTCTATTATTTATAGATCTTTCGTATGGAAGTTTAACATCAACTTCACTCTGCTCATTTCCTGCGGTATTTATAAGCCTGCATTTTAAGTGCAATAAGTCATCAAAATCTTCTTTGCTATCAGAGCTTGAATCTGATTTGTTAGTCTTAATGGGTAAAGTTAAATGTTTCTTCGTCCACACCTCATTGAAAGAATGGACTTCAGTACCGGAAGAAGGCATGGACCATTACGATTAACACAAAGAATAACCTGGAAGAGAATTTATAAATGAAATTAAAATAAACTGGTTTACTAGTGTATAACATGCACATTACAGACAGATGTAAACATACACATTCATAGCCTTTACAAATAATTGTTACTATATAATAAAAGTTGCCACATAAAGTTTCAACCTGAAAAGAAGAAAAAAAATCTGGAGTGACTTCACTTGACTTTCAAATACCAGTTAATCTAAAAGTAACCGAAAAAAAATATGTAATGCAACATATGCAATTTATTCTACTAAAAACTAAAATACTTCAATTATAGAATTAATCTTCTATAATCAGATTTACAGTCAAAGTTGGCCTCAAACACGAGCAATCATGGCAACAATTAGTTTCAAATGTATAAGAATTACAACCCTTTTCACACCAAAATGGGACCATTTTAGTATATTTTACAAAAGTATTTCATTTAATTTTTTTAATGATATTTTTTTTCTTACTTCTTCGTCAAAATTATTACATAAATTTCCATACACTTTATTTTAGTAAAATCTTTTTCACTTACAATACAAATTTAAAATATTTTACTGAAAGAATGAAAAAAAAATGACTATAAATGTGTCATGTTCTGGTGAAACATATTATGGACATACGATGAACATGAGCAATACAAGTAAGTTAATTGAGATATAAGAGAAAATTGTAACCAGTCATCACAGAATGGTTCTGATAAAAGTTTTAGATACCAAACCAAACTCATCACCATTATTCCTATAATTTGGATTTTCATAATGATTACAATATTTTCCTTACACTGCATGTAGTATGTATACAGTAAGTAAAAATGTTATACTATATGAATGTCATAATGAAACCCTAGATCATGGTTCTACAAATAGGAAAAAATATGATTTCCAGCAGAAATTTCCAGTTGCTAGAAAAAAGATTTGTGAAATAATGAATATTTCACATTTAAAAAACATGTCCAAATGCTCAGTAATAATTTACAGGGGTCCCCAGCAAAACATGTCTGGCAATTTCCATGATTTTCCCTGACAAAATCTTTTAAAAATTCCGTGACCAAACGGGCATACAACGGAATTCGCTGTTTATTTCCACAATCCTTTGACAAAATTAGCGACTTTTTTCTGTGATCGTTCTTCGAAATTCTCAAATTTTTTTTACGGTCGTCTGACAAATTTGGCAATTTTGATGAATTTCATGTCATTTTTCATTTCTTTTCCATGACTTTTTAGAAAATATGTGTAAATTCCCCGATTTTCCATGTCGCTGGGAAACCTGTTTTAGTATATAGCTGCAACGTGAATTTTTTCTGATGTTTGTGCTTTTTTTCATGTGAACATCATATTATGGAAAGAATTTTTTTTTTTTTGTCTTATCCATGTTTAGTGCTTTGGGAGAGATTTAAATTTCACAATATCCCCTTCCCCCTATTTGTCTTCCGTGCACTAATGTAAAAAATCAGCTATTTTAGATTTTCTTCAAGTCATTATTTTCACAACTAGTGATTACACAGTTGTAAAGGCCAGGGAGGAAATCCAGCTCAAGCTTGTAAATAATCTTTGATTTTTAGAAAAGATAAATTAAAAAATTACCAAAAAATGTAAAATCTATATAATATACAGTAGTCTCTCAAAAATCTGAGTTTCAGAAGTCTGAGGTTCCGCTTAATTCGAGGCATCAAAAATAAAACAAAAAAATTTCTATTTTCTTTCCTCACCCGAAAGAATGCCAGTTCTTTTCTTTTCTTCCTGGAAGGAAGTTCATTGATGATGAAAGTATTGAGAATGTTTTGAAGAGTGCAAACCTGAGATATATTGTTTACTGGATAGCTGATTCTTGGGAAGAAATTCAATCTACAACCCTGAATAAATCGTGGTTGAAATTTTTACCCAAAGTGGTAACATCCATTGAGAATCTTATTGACAAAGGTGAAAACACTGTTTTGAAAGATTTGGTGAAGGAAGTACCTGGCTGTGAAAATTGTAATGCTGATGACGTTAAAGAATGGCTAAACAGTGATGAAATGCTGGAAATAACTAAATCGATTATTTCATAAATGATAGAAGATGAGGAGGAATGTAATGATAAAGAAGAAAACGACAACTGGCTTTAAAATATGTAGAACAGCAAAATGAAGCCACCCCTTCTGACGTTATGCTTTTTAAGCATTAGCTAGATATTGCAACTAAAAAGAGAAGTAATGTGTTAAAGCAGCAAAAAATTGAAATTGTTTTTAATTGTAAAGTATCCTGTATATCATTACAAAAGGAATATGATATAAATTCTTTGTCATCATAATTGAGTAAAATTATAATTGGTAAGAATTTTCTACTCTCGGAAAGTCTGAGTTTTCATAATCCGAGTTAGTGTCAGCCCCAGTTACCTCAAATTTTTGAGACTCTACTGTAGTTTGAAATGCAGATCTGCCAACCTTTGAAAATGAGAAATCGTAGCACACAAAATTGAAATTAATCTGGAGATTGGTTGGTTGGTTTTTTGTGTTACACAGCCATCTTTTGACATTTGTAAAAGGAAAAAGGTTTTAGTTTCAACTCAATAAGTAATTTTTTTCCTCTTAAAATTATTAAACGATTTTTAGAGTTTCCTTTCGTTTCACAGCATTTTTTTTTTTTTTACATTTGTAAAAGGAGCCAGGTTCCATTTTTACTTTCTTCTATCTTTACAAGAAGAAAGTATTGGATTCATGAAAATTTTCGAATTCCGGTTTTTGACTGATTTACACGTTTTATGGGTCAGAGATTCAAAAAAACATGTTTTTACAAAATGTCTGTCGGTGAGTCTGTGACTCTGACTGCCTGTCTGTATGTATGTGACACAAATTTTGTGGGCGCTCTAGCTCAAGAACTAACGCACGGAATTTAATAAAAATTTATATTCAGGTATTCCCTGATATAAATTGGTGCTGATTAGTTTTTGGTATAAATCGCTCAACAGGTGGTGCTGATATGTTGCGTTTTTTCCAATTTTTGCAATAGCTGTATCTCAAGAACTAATGCACGGATTTTCATAAAACTTCAGATTCCATTAGTCCTTGACATGAATGTATGCTGTTTACGTTTTGGTGTAAATCGCCCAACAGGTGACGCTGCTATGCTGCATTTTGCAGGATTTACACGATTTCTGCAATAGCTCTATCTCAAGAACTAATGGAGACATTTTGATCAAACTTTTCATTCAGTTACTCTTTGATATGAAATGATGATGACTACGTGTTGGTGTAAATCGTCCAATAGGTGGTGCTCCTGTGCTGCATTTTCACTATTTTCTCAATAGCTCTATCTCAAGAACTAATGCACGAATTTTCATCAAACTTCAGATTTAAGTATAACTTGACTAATATTGCTGCTGATTATGTGTTGGTGTAAATCACTCAACAGGTGGCGCTGCTATGCTGCATTTGTCATGATTTGTGCAATAGCTCTATCTCAAGAACTAATGCTCGAATTTTTCTCAAACTTCATATTCAGCTAGACATTGACATAAGTTGATGATAATAAGGTTCTGGTGTAAATAACCCAATAGGTGGCGCTGCTATGCTGCATTTACACGATTTCAGCGACAGTCATATCTCGATAACTAATGCACGGAATTTCATCTTTTTAGAATTCTCAAGATGAGCAGAGATTGTCATTTAATTTGGCACTGTGATAGCGAATTTTGAAGTATTGACATGTATGAGATAGAAGAAAGTTTTCTGATGGCCACAACATACTAGTTTATTACTTTCTTCTATCTTTACAAGAAGAAAGTATTGGATTTGTGAAAATTTTCGACTTTCGGTTTTCGACGGATTTACACGTTTTAAGGGTCCGATTCCGAAAAACATGTTTTTAGAAAGTGTCTGTCTGTGAGTCTGTGCATCTGTGAGTCTGTATGTGACACAAATTTTGTGGGTGCTCTATCTCAAGAACTAATGCAAGGAATTTAATAAAAATTTATATTCAGTTAGTCCCTGATATAAATTGGTGCTGATTAGTTTTTGGTGTAAATCGCTCAAAAGGTGGCACTGCTATGCAGCCTTTTTCATGATTTCCGCAATAGCTCAATCTCCAGAACTAATGCACGGATTTTCATCAAACTTCAGATTCAGTTAGTCCTTGACATGAATTGAAGTTTTGTACATTTTGGTGTAAATTGCTCAACAGGTGGCGCTGCTATACTGCATTTTTTACGATTTCCGCAATAGCTCTATCTCAACAACTAATGCTTGGATTTTCATCAAACTTCAGATTCAAGTATACTTTGATATGAATTAGTGCTGTTTGTGTTTTGGTGCAAATCACTCAACAGGTGGCGTTGCTATGCTGTATTTTTCAGAATTTCCACTATAGGTGTATCTCCAGAGCTAATGCAAGAATTTTCATCAAACTTTAGAATCAGTTAGTCCTTGACATGAATTGACATTTTATACAGTCTGGGTGTAAATCGCTCAATAGGTGGCGCTGCTATGCTGTTTTTGAGATTTCTGCAATAGCTCTATCTCAAGAACTAATGCTTGGATTTTCAACGAACTTCAGATCCATGTATACCTGGATATCAATTATTGCTGTTTATGTATTGGTGTAAATCACTCAACAGGTGGCGCTCCTATGCTACATTTTTCAGAATTTCCACTATAGCTCTATCTCAAGAACTAAGGCACGAATTTTTATCAAACTTCAAATTCAGATACACTTTGATATGAATTGGTTCTAAATTGATGTAATTTCTTGTACTATTTAAGTGATTTAATTGACGTGATTTATATAGAAGAAAGTTTTGTGATGGCCACAAGCTACTGGTTTATTTTTCCTTGCGATCATTTCAGGATATTCACAACTTTTTTCCCCACAATCGCAATTCCCATTTTTCTATCACAATCCTTTTTTTAAATCTTCGCTTTTAACCATGAAATTTGACGAAATTCGAGTTTTTTACCGCGATCCTTTGACGAATTTTGCATTTTTTACCACGATCCTTTGACGAATTTTGCATTTTTTACCACGATCCTTTGATGAATTTAGTGATTTCTTTCTGTGATCTTTCAGTGAAATTTGCGTTTTCTAACTGATCTTCCGATAAAATTTGCATTTTCTTAATGATCTTTTGACAAAATTCACGTTTTCTTTTCTTTCTGTGATATTTTGACAAAATTCGTGTTTTTACCACAATCCTTTGGCGAAATTTATTTTCTTCTGCGACCAATGGATGAAATTGATTTTTTTTACTCAGTCATTTGTCGAAATTCGCGATAGTTTATCGCAAATCTTGCGATTTTGCACACTATTTCAAACCTTGCCCCTCAAAAGAACCCCCCCCCCCTTCCAGAAATTCTTAAAATGGTACCCTTGTTTCTAAGGAAGGGAATTCATGTATAAATATTTACAGAAACACGATTCACCCGAGGTTTATGTACACAGAGAGTGTTTTATGTTAAGAAATTTTTTTTGCAGCCCAGATTTTTTTCCCAATGAGCATTTTTTAATGACCGAATTTTCAGACTAATAGCCAATTTTTTAAAACTTCGGAAGAATAAATGCAATTAATAACAAAAAAAATAATTGTTAAATAAAAAATTATATTTATTAATACTTAATAATAATTATTATTTAAAAAATATAAATAATAGATTTATAAACATTTATTAATAACATCAATTAAAAAATAATTCAATTATGTATCATCGGTTTGTTGCTTTATAATATGTAAAATTGATGAGTGATTAATTGAAAAAAAAAATAGCTTATGGAATTTGAAAATGAAATAAATTTTTATTTTTGGATAAATCACGAATTTGCAAATAAAAACTAGCTTGTATTTTTTTGTAAAGCTTTGTTTCTACTACTGGCTGTCAGAGAACAACCAGGGGTAAAAAAAAATATTAGTCATACAGTCATTGTGAGCAATTTAAATTAATTATAATTAATAAAATTAATAGCATTTCTTATGTGTTCAATGCAAATCTGGCATCTCTTAATTGTTGAAGCTCTAGTGACTACTTGATCAACAAAAATTATCTCATTCATCAATGTGCATTTTGTATGAGCATGAAAAAAGATGTTGACAGCAGAAATAATACATATGAAATAACAAAAGATAATTCAACAACACAAACACACAATCACCAAATGCATTGCTATTTGATTTTAATTTGAAATAAAACAGAGTTTTTTTTTTTTTTTTTTTTTTTTCTAATCAGCACATGAATCTTTAAAAACTCAGTAGCATCAAAATAAAATGACTTAATTTTCTATCTTTTTCAGGTAATTTAAAGTTTAAATATTTCAAATTTCACATTTTTATGCATTCTAATAAATATAGTTATGACAAAATAAATAGTTTATAAAGTATGGGTATATTTATAGCATATCTGTGTAATTAAATATTTATAACTAGAATAAGCTGGTCTGTTAATATAATGTCAGTTTTTGTTTATTTTCAAATATTTTAACCATATTCCAGACAAAACAAAACACTCAGGTAATAAATCAGAATTTTTAAAAATAGGTTTTTTTTTTTTCTATCTATACATAAACAAGCAGTAAGAACTCATGACAGCCATCAGACAATGCAAAAATACTTTGTTCAAATAATTTTCATAACATGAAGAAAATGGTGACGACTAACAGTAAAATTAAAAAATTTACTTTCTTCATCTTCATTTATTTTGTGACAGATAAATGTATATAGAAAATAGTGCATAAAATGGTATATAAAAATTTTGCAATTAACTATAATAAATAATTACTTTATATAAATGATATTAATAAGCAAACCTCCAAAATGCAAAATCTAGAATTCTTAAAATTGTACAGTAGACTCCTTGAAATCCATGATTTCTGGTTAATATGATTGTATTCATGCTTTCACATTGAGGAAGTATAAATTTATTTCCAAAAAAATTCAAGATAGCAATGGCGATCGCAATCTTTTTACCAAGAATATACTTAATCAAGCTTTTTTTGGATATTAAGTTTGGCTCAAGATGAAATAAAACTTCATTATTTTATGATTTTTATGCAAATTATTAGTGTACCTTTATGAGGTGAGTTTCATTGAACAATTCAGGAAAAAATTATCTTATCTTTGATATGTATGATTATTTTACTAGAACTTTACTTTGAAAATTTTAATCATGTTTCAAATTTTCATAGTTTTTATTATTTTACTTAATTTTTTTAATGTTTTACCTTATTGAAAACATTCATTGTAATTTCAAGTGTATTATTATTACTTTCAAACTATTGTTTAAAAAATGTAAACAAAACACTGACTAGAAATCTGCAAAATTCTAAAATCTGCACGACCTCTGGGCCCCAAGTTATGCAGATTTGAGAGAGTCAACTGTACGAGTAATATGCAATGAGACTAAACATTCAGTACAACTACTATGCACTCACAGATTTAAACATTCAATTATCTTGCAGAAGTTGAAATAAACATGAGCTAGCTAGAATTTTCCATCAACTAGAATTAGTAATTAAAAGTATTAAAACAATAACCATTAACAATTTACAATATACTAACTCTGCTAAAACAACAGTAAATAATGCAAATTCTGTAGCCATATTCTTTAAATAATACATACAGTATTTAAAATTGAAAATTGTCAAAACTCACAGGGAAAATCAGGCATGGAGATAATAAATTAATGGGATTATTTTTCGTGAATCACATTTTATGATATAGTAATAATGTTCATATTAGATAATTGGTTTTAAATGTTAGTGCTAATTGTCAGCGGTAGAATTGATAGAAAAAATTCACTGGCCCAAAGGACCAGTAAACATCAGAGTTTACTGGTCCGCAGACATCGTCACTGGCTCGCCCTACATGAAATTCTATTAAGTACCTTTAACCCTTTGAATGACCCCTCCTCCTCCTAGAATATAAACCAAACTTCCTTTCAGTTACCCAAAATTTTCAGCATAATAAAATGTAAAATTATAATTTGCTAAAAATTAAATAAACAGACATGAACAAAAACTATAAAATTATTAATTATGTATTTTATTTCTGATTATTTATTTCAACTGACTAAGTTTTAAAGCATTTTTTTATTTATTTTTTAAAATAAAATAAAATTCTGTGGTTTGTGTTTGGTTGCGGTTATCTCAGGGACAAGAAAATTTACATTTAACTGTCAGAGGGGAAAAAAGTTACTGGTCCTGCGGACCACTAAATTTTTTAAATTAGTGGTCCGATTGAATTTTTAGTGGTCTCGGACCAGCGGACCACCAAGGATTTCGAACGCTGATTGTAATATACAAATATCATATTTCATGGTGAATATCTTTATAAATATTATATTTAATTAATAACAAATAAAAATTTCATAAAATTGATTTGTTTATCATCTAACAGTACAAAGCTATGTAATTATTTTACATTTATTATATAATATGTATTAGATTATAAATTATATATTTATTTTTATAAGTGTTTATATAAATAGTATATTTTTATTAAATAAATTTAAGTTATACTCTATTTTATTATTTACTTATTATTATCATATTTTACTTTGTAATAGTTTAAATAGTTACACACTTTAATATCGAAGAAAGATAAATTATGTTTATTAATACCAAAATTAAGATTAACATTCATTTCTAGTTAAATATAGATAAAAAAGATAGACGTAATCAAAATAAAATTTATAATAAAAATCAATATTGTCTATATATTACAAAACTAGAAGAACCAAGCAGAAATGTAGAATATTAATTTGAAGTCAATAATAATGTATGCACCAAAAATAAATCCTGTACTCCAAATAACAGATCAAATTTGCTTCTGCATACAATAGGAAAAAGTAACCAGTGTTTGATAATTTTCAACAAAATTACTTATTATAAGGTTTACAGACCACGGAGTTACATACTCTTCATTCCTTGTTATAGTTCATGCCTTTATTTTCATTTACAACTAAGTTTTGTTCTTATTTAAGAAATTGTTTTGGAATTAAGTTGCTGAAAAGTTAGTTTGACGTTTTGCAGTCACTGCAGTCAGTTCTTATAAGAAATCTGAGAGGTAAGTTTTGTTATATCTATTTTTACCCTTGACAATTTAATCACTGGGCGATAATGTGACATACTTTCTTTTTGACATAATTCTTTTTTCTTATGGTCCAAGTTTCTGCTTTCTAACCTTAACCTGAAAACGGAGAGGGCACATTCAATTACTGGTTTAGAAAACTTTCAATTTAACTAGTGTTTGATAATATATTTTAAACATTGGTTTTTTAATTTTCCAGTGATTGAGACCTTTAATTTTACTGTTAAAATAAAAGAATTTTGTTGCTGATAAAGAATTAAGACAGAATAACATAATTTTATGTTTCTTGATAGGCCTGCCAGGGCTGTTTGCTCATAAGAAATTTTCTGATTTCAAGAATTTTTGGAACTATTTTTCAATTATTGTTATTAGAAAATTATTGTTGGGTAATGAAAATTTAGAAACTATCTAGAGTATCTATTTATAAAATATTTTCAGTATTTAAAAAATTTCTTAGTTATATATTTTATTGTTTACAATGAAAATAAAATGTTAACTGTACCTCTGGGTCTTTTTTTTTTTTTTTTTTTTTTTTTTTGTAATATTGATATAAATTTAGGATTCTTTAAGTTGAGCTGTCAACACCTCTGGTTTATGTCATACACTGCTGAACGCAGAGGTGTATCCAATTGGTGGGCTGATGTGGGTGCATCCCCCCACCCCCCACCCCACACACCAAAATTTGCAGAAAATATGCCAGATTAAATTTAAAAGGAAGCGGAAATATTCCGATTTAGATAGGTTTTCATCTTAGAAAGTGCGTTATTTTGAAGAGACCATGAAATTTTCCATTTCAGTTAAAGTTCCCTTATGCACAGAAAAAACAACTTATAAGAAGAACTTATGTTTAATGATGAAGGAGAGTGGATCTGCTGCTAGAGTTATTCTTCTGAATTGATTTTAAACATTCGGAAACATTGGATAGAATGTGATGATTCTAAAAATACGTTTCACTACAAATGCATTCCAAAAACACATTTGGGGATTGATGAGAGAGATGAAGATGAGCTCCAGTTTATCTCCCACATTTGTGCAACTGATATTGACTCTGAGTCTAACATAGAATAATTTGGAATCGAAAATAATTCGAAAGATGAATGATCAGAAAATATCTGACTTTTCATTAAAATATTTGTATGAGTTCTTTACTTTTTATCATATTACATTGATTTTATGTTTATATCATAATTTTGTGCAGCCATAACCTCAAAGTAGGCGACTCTACCAGTATGTATAAGCTTATGTGTATAATTGTTTGAGTAGTTAATAAACAGAAATATTTTTGAAAATAACCTTCTCTTGAAGTTCCATTTAACTGTGTAACCTAAATATACTGATTATTTACTTTTAAAATGGTTATTTTGAAAGAAAATCTGATAATTAACAGATATTAAAATGCCTATCAAACACTGGATTCAGCATATCAAACACTGGATACAGATTATCAAAAACTGGGTATATTGATGTGACATTTTAAATTTTGATTTTTTTTTTTTTTTTTTTTTACAAAAACATTTTTATATTTTTTTACAAGTACTGTTTTGAAAAGAAAACGATCTAAGGGATATATTCCAGCAATCCTTATTTTCCTAAGTTGAAGGGCAGAGTTACCATTAAATGTTGTAGTGCAAATCCAGCTTAGATTATCATACACTGGGTACTTTCCCCTATATAAATTAATTTAGTTTTCCTGTTAGATATCCCACTACAATATATCTAGTCTAGTATACTAAAACAATGTTAGTTACTTTTCTACACATTCAGCCAAGTATGATTTCTAAGTGATGAAAGGCTGTACCATGATGTTTCTTGTTATGCCGTTTTGAAACACAATTGAAGAAACTCAATCAAGGTGATTCAAACCATGTTCCTTGCATAGCGAAGTAAAATTCCCAAGCATTTATAAGTTGGGGCAAAATGCCCGGACAAATGCTCAAAAATAAAAAATGCCAGAACATTTTTGCATTTCTGAGAAATATTGAATTAATTATCAAACAAACATGTATACAAAAAATTTATTGTATACATTTATAAATTACCAAATAAATTACTGAAAAATGACTTCTACTTTACTTTATAATTATATATAAAATTTTTTATAATAAAATATTAGATTTCACTTTTATTTTCGAAAAAAATTATTGTATACATTTATAAATTACAAAATAATTTACTGATAAATGACTTCTAGTTTACTTTATTTATATTGTTTATGACTTCTATTTTACATATATTGTTTATTTTTATTAGTTGTTAGATTTCATTTTTATTTTCGAAAAAATTTATTGTATATATACATTTATAAATTACAAAATAAATTACTGAAAAATGACTTCTACTTTACTCTTTACATATATATTGTTTATAAGTTATTAGATTTCCTTTTTATTTTAGAAAAAAATTATTGTATACTTTTATAAATCACAGAAAAATTACTCCTACTTTAACTTTACATATATTGTTTATAGGGTGTCAACGATTTAAATCAGTTGATTTAAATAAGTGATTTAAATCATGATTTTAATCAAGTGATTTTTTTAAAAAAATCATTGATTAAAATCAAAAATTTTCTAAATGTTTAAAATGACATAAAAAAGTATTCAAATCTAAGATGAACATAATTTGGAAAGTTTCTACAGGTACTGTGACTTATGAATACACAAAACAAAGCTTTAAATAATTGTTTCTAAGCGTAATTCCTGAGTATTGTGAAAAATTTAAGTGCAGTAAGTTTGTAAAAAGCATGCTTTTTATCTAACAAACATAAAACACATTTAATTTAAAAATGATATTTAAATCAAATATAACTTACAGTACCATAATATCCTTTTAATAATCAAGTTATTCATTCTTTTATATATAATAAACGTAGCAATAGAGTAGGGATGCACAACCTGTGGCCCGCGGGCCAAAAGTGGCCCGCCATGGGTTAACTTGTGGCCCGCGATCACAGTTTATATAATTTCTTTGTTTTTTTTACACAATTTCGTCAGTTTATAACTGGAAAAATTGCAATTTTTTGTCCATGTGTCACAGGAAAAAATCGCGAATTTCGTCAAATTGCCTCGGGAAGGAATTTCAAATTTCATCAGAGCCAATTAAGAATTGCAAATTTCGTTGATCGAGTTCGGAAAAATCTTAAATTTCGTTGATCAACTGGGAAAAAATCTCGAGTTTTGTCAGTTTACCGCGAGAAAAAAATCGCGAATTGGAAAAATTGCAAATTTCGCCAGAGTCAGTTAAAAATCGTGAATTTCGTTGACACGTTAAAAATCACGAATTTTGTCGATTATGTAATCCTTGATCAGTTGCTGAAAAATTGTGAGTTTTGTTAGTTGATCGTGAGAAAAAGCGGAATTTTGTCAATTTGCCGCGGGAAAAATTACAAATTTCATCAGAATCAGTTAAGAATCGCAAATTTCTTTTATCGGGTGCAGAAAATTTTGGAATTTTGTTGATCGCGAGAGGAAAAATCGCAAATTTTGTCAATGAGGTACGGAAAAATTGCAAATTTTGTTGACCGGCTGCGGAAAAATCGTGAGTTTCGTCAGTTTATCGCAAGAAAAAATGTCGAATTTAATCAATTCTTCAGAGTCAGTTAAGAATCGCGAATGTCGTTGATCGGACGTGGAAAAATCGTGAGTTTCGTCAGTTTATCGCGAGAAAAAATGTCGAATTTAATCAATTCTTCAGAGTCAGTTAAGAATCGCGAATGTCGTTGATCGGACGCGGAAAAATCGCGAATTTTGTCAAGGAACTGCGGAAAAATTGCAAACTTTCTTGATCGGCTACGAAAAAATCGCGAGTTTCGCCAGCTTATCGTGGAAAAATTACAAATTTCATCAGAGTCAGTTAACAATCACGAATTTTATTAATCGGGCACAGTAAAATCGCGAATGTTATCAATGAGGTACAAAAATTGCAAGTTTCGTTGATCGACTGGGGAAAAATTGCGATTTTGTCAATCTGTCACAGAAAAAAATCACGAATTTTGACAATTGATAGAAAAAATTACAAATTTTGTCAATTGGTCGCAAAAATAGTGCGAAATTTATCAATTGCTTGTGAAAAAAATCATGAATTTTCCCAAAAATTCGCGAATTTCGTGAATAGCTCATGGAAAAAAATTACAAAATTTGTGTGTCAGTCCCCAAAAATATCATGAAATAGAAATTCATTGGTCGCAGGAAAAAAATCAATGCATATCAGGAAAAAAATCACGTTTCGCCGATTGGTCATTGGAAAAAATTGCAAATATTGTCAATCTGTCACGTATAATATCGCAAAATTCGCCAATCACTCATGAAAAAAATCACGAATTTTGTCAATCGTTCATGGGAAAAACCTGCAAATTTCGAAGATCGATCGCAGAACAAAAAAGTCGCGAAATAATCCGATCGGGGACGGAAAAAATCGCAATTTTCGTTGATCCGTTGTGGAAAAAAAATCACGAAATTTTAAAATTTATCGCTGAAAAAAATCACGAATTGCGTCAATTTATCGCAGGTATCGCAAATTGGTTGTTTGAAAAGATTGCAAAATTTGCCAATCGGCAACGGAAAATTACTGCGAAATAGGTCAATCGGTCGTTGTTAAAAATCGCGAATTTCGTCAATCAGTCGCACTTAATTGACAAAAGAAGAAAGAACCCGAGTTTTGTTAATAGTCCACTGAAAAAATAGCATAATTAGTGCATCATGCCTTGTTATTTCAAAAATAAGTTTCTTTTTATTTTAAATGAAGTTATTCTTGAATAATTTTTTTATAATTTTCAATAACGTTCAATTATTTAGAAATTGTGTAATTTTTTTTCTTCAAGTTACCATTTGTCAAGAAGGAACCGTTAGTCTTCATAAAGTGTTGAATGGTTATTCATACAGAGGCGAAGAAGCCCTGCATTCCTTCATACAATTATTTATTTCCGTTTATTTTTATTATAGACAAAAAATAATTATTCATCAAGAATAAAGACTTATTAACCGCCCCCCCTCCTACCTCCCAGATATAGAATTTTCTCTGTGTTACTGATGTGGCCCTCGACAACCTAAACATTTTTGCAAGTGGCCCTTCTCTTAAAAAGGTTGTGCACCCCTACAATAGAGTGTCAATGATTTTAATCAACTGATTTAAATAAGATGATAATTACATATTTTCTGATTTTTTAAAATAGTGCGAAAAAGCATTATAATCAGTAATAAAAATGATCTATAAATCACTTGTAAAAAATGTAATATTTGTTATTGTTAATTATAACCATATTAAACTGTGTAAAAAGAAGTATTATACATTTAAAAAACATCTAACTAAATGTTAAATAACTTCAAAATAATACGAGGCATGTTTTTAAGTAAGTACCGTTTTGCGATTCCGCTGCCGCAGCGCTACGGTCGGCGTTCCACACATGCGCGCTGGTTACCTACATCTCTTGTCTACGCACTGACGCCATTAGTCTGATTCTTCATTGTATACATTGTTTACTGAGTGTTTAAGATGCCTCCGACAATCGTGAGTCCCGCTGATTATGAAGTACGGGCTGTTATAGGATTTCTTAGTGCTAAAGACGTAAAACCGATCGATATTCATCATGAGATCTATGAAGTTTACGGACAAAACATTATGAGTGATGGAATGGTAAGGAAATGGGTGAGAGCATTTAAAGATGGCCGCACAAATGTGCATGATGAAGAACGGAGTGGGCGTCCTTCGGTCGTTAATGAAGATTTGCTGCAGAAAGTGGACGAAAAGGCGAGAGAAAACAGACGCTTTACAATTTCATCATTGTGCGACTGCTTTCCTCAATATTCTCGTAGTGTTTTGTATCGCATTGTGACCGAGAACTTGAATTACCGGAAATTGTGTTCACGTTGGGTTCCAAAAATGTTGACGGATTTGCACAAAACCCAACGTTTAGGCAGTGCATTGACTTTCCTTGAGCGGTACCACAATGAAGGTGAAGATTTTTTAGACCAAATTGTTACTGGTGACGAAACATGGGTGGCCTACGTCACACCAGAATCGAAACAACAATCCATGGAATGGCGATATTCATCATCACCCAAAAAAGTGAAGTTTAAGCAAACAATTTCTGCCCAGAAAATCATGTGCACAGTTTTTTGGGACAAAAAAGGAGAATTGCTAGTGGAGTTTCTGCCTCGTAATGAGACAATCAATGCAGCGTCTTATTGTGAGACATTGAACAATCTGCATCGTGCAATCCAGAACAAAAGACGTGGCAAGTTGAGTAAGGGTATCGTTTTGCTGCATGACAATGCCGTCCACATGTGGCTAATCGGACCAAAGATCTCATCAAATCTTTTAAATGGGAAACTCTAGATCATCCTCCATACAGCCCTGATCTGGCGCCCAGCGACTACCATTTGTTCCTGCACTTGAAGAAACACCTGGGTGGTTAGCGTCTTCAAGACGATAACGAAGTCAAAACATTTATGATACAGTGGTTAAAAAGTCAGGCGGCAGAATTTTATGAGGAGGGTATTCAAAAACTGGTGCCACGACGTTATGACAAGTGCCTCAATAATCACGGAAATTATGTAGAAAAGTAGATGAAGGTACAGGCTTTCATGTAAAAATAAAATTATTGCGATATCTTTGCACGTCTTTTTTTAATTCCAAAACGGTACTTACTTAAAAAACATACCTCGTATTTAGTAGCTATTCAAATATTTTAATGTTGTGGGGAAAAAAAAAAATCTGATTTAATTTTCAAAAATACAATTTTTGTAATCTATTTATAAATTATGAGCGAGTTTGCTGTATACATTGCTACAATTTTTGATCAATTTGATATACATATACATACGCTTTAGAACCTGTGTAAAATTACTGGCTGCTTTATGAATTTATCAAACTATTATTTATCCCATTTTTTTCAACCCCTTTTTCAAAAATGTAGATTGTGTTCTTAATTAAACAGTTAATTGCTTAATAATTAATTTAATCTGTATCACCAATTTAAAATTAAATGCAATTTATCAATAACTTTAAAATATAAGAAGTATTTAATATTGGTTTACATAATTATTACAAAATATTAATGAACATAATGTTGTATGTCACTAAAGAAATTTTTAATTTGCAGTTTTTCGTAATTTCTATAATTACATAATTAAAATTTTATTAATTAAAGCAAAAAAACATAGATTATGTTAGTAATTGGAGAGTTATTCATTTTTGAAATGCTTAATTCTTGGTAGATGTTTAATATTTTAACACAGGGAAAAAAATCAAAAAAATCCGATTTAAATAGAAAAAATCCGATTTTTTTGATTTTTTTTTTTTTAAATCATGATTTTTTTACACTTTAATTGTTTATTAGTTATTAGATTTCAGTTTTATTAGTTACCTATTAGATTTCATTTTTATTTTAGAAAAAAAATAATTGTACACAATAATTGTAATGGTATTTATATTATAAGCTCTAATACTTATTTAAAAGTGGTGTCAAAGTGTAATTTTTAAAAAAATTTATAAATGCCCAGATTTGGGGAAATTAAAAATCTTTCGGCAAATTCCCAGGCAATTGCCCATTTCATTAATGTTCAGCCCACATCACTATATGCGTATGTTTTTTTTACTGCAACCAGGGATGTAGTGGGGGGTGTACGGGGGGGTGGGGGGGGGGGGGGTGGGGGGGGGTACACGCCATATACCCTCTGGATTTTTTTAAAGTACCATCGTATACCCTCTATCTCAAAAAAGCTATAGTATATATACGCTAGGGACCCTCTGCTTTGAGCGTATACCCACTGCTTAGAATGTATACCCTCTGTTTTTTTTACGACTACACCACTGACTGCAACAAGTACGAACATTGCATCGCCATCGAATGCTACCGCTAAAATACAATTGCATTTCATGTCCTTTTGTACAAAATACATTTCGAGGCAAAATATTCTTTTCTTGAAAAAATGTACATCTTGTTCTCCTAATGTCGCACGAGGTGAACAACTAGAAAGGGTTGCATTTCAATAATGCCAATTGAAACAAGATTTGATGAGTTATCACCAGAGCTGCGGAGTCGGTGGGAAAAATGGACGACTCTGACAATATTAACTGGGTAATTTGAATATAACAATGCACTCAAAATTATAATGAATGCTTACAATAAAGTAAAATAATAAAATAACTAAGTAAAATAATAAAAATTAACAAAATTTAAAAAATGATTAAATTTTTAAAAGTAAAAGTCAACTAATTAATAATGTATAACTAATGATGAGATGCGTTTTTCTTGAATTATTCATTGATACTCGCCTCATAAAGGTACACCAATATTTACATCAAAATTTTAAAATAATAAAGTTTTATTTCATGTTAATTACCAAAAAAGCTTGATTAACACAAATGTATTTGATAAAAAGATTATGACTGCCACTGATATCGATGCTAATTTTTTTTTTTTTTTAATTTATATGTTCTTCATGAGAAAGCATGAATTCAATCACATTTACCAGATAATTAAAAAAAAAAAAAAAATGGAATTTTTCACCTACATCTTAATTGTAAGTTTCATTACTTACAGCAGCATTTAGTTGGACCACTAATTTGAAAAATTTAATGGTCTGCAGGACCAGTAACATTTTTTCCCCCTCTCTGATAGGATAATGTAAATTTTCCTAGCCCTGAGAAAATTGCAACCAAACACAAACCATACAATTTTATTTTAATTAAAAATAAATAAAAATTGCATTAAACCTTTTAGTCAGTTGAAATAATTGGAAATAAAATATCTATAATTAATAATGTGTTACAGTTTTTGTTACACAATTTAAGTTTTTCCACTGTTTGCATTTTATATTTTGGTCCCTGACGTAAAAAAAAAAAAAAGTTTTATTGTAATAAAAGACCTCTATATTTAATTTTTCTGTAAAAGTCCTTTTCAATTTGAGAGTACCTATAATTTTCAAAACTTGCCGTATCCAGAAAATCAAATTTGGGGAAAATGCCAAAAACTGCATACTGTGTCTATTGGTTTCAATATAAACGAGGATTTTATTACAATGTCAGAATTATAGTTTAAAATGATTACTAGACTGTTAGGGAAAACACAATTTTTATGATTTTGGATAAGGCGAGTTTTGAAAAAGACATCCTCATTTATTCTGCAACATAAACTGTGGATCATAGATGTTTGTGAATTATACAAATACTTATTTGAGAAAGTGTACGGTAATTCATTTTCTTGAAAGTTTTTTTTTTTTTTTTTTTTTTTTTTTTTTGTAAACTTGAAACTTTTACCCAAACAACTTTGTCAACTCATCAAATAAACAACCTACTTTTTTTCTGAAAGAAGTGATGTCGCTGTACTTGAAAAATCCTGGGTCCCCGGGACCCAGGATTTCCAAAAATATGGGTCCTTTTTTACAAAAGCGGGTCCCCATCAATAATAATTCATATTTTAAAGGAATAAATGAAACTTGTTTATTCGGAAAAGATAAAGTAAATGCATTAATTATTGTTTTAATAATAATTAAATAATGAATTAAAACCAGTGTTATTTGCACTCAAATAAGATATTATTAAAAAATATTAAGAGAAATTTTCTTTACTTATTTTAAAAGTAAAAATGCAATTTTAATTGTAAAATAATGCTTATTTGAGAGTAGAAGATATCAAGTTCCACTAACAAGTATCACTAATCAGGGGCGTAGCTACCGTGGAGCAGTTGGAGCAGACTGCTCCAGGCGCACGAATCCTAAGGGCGCAAAATTAGAAAAAGCGAAATAAAGATTTCTTAAAATATTTGCAGATTTTTTTCATTATTAATCAGACATTATAGATGAATCTTGTTACAATCAGCGTATTCCTATGATATTTTACCTTGTGTTTAACCTCAACCATTTCGATTTAAAACATGTTTTCATACACAGTTGAAAGAAATGACTTCTATTCAGGAAGTTTTAATTTTAATTCATACCATATTGAAGCATCAAGTAACTTCTCCAACACCGTTTCAGCATGCCTGATTATTTTCTGTGACTTTTCTGGAGACGACCGTTGAACATTTTCACATCTTAAAGTAATCAAAACTTATTTAACAGGGCTCTCATCGGTCACTTTACTGGCTACCACTATTTCCAAAAAATAATCTTACTGGTACATTTCTATTAGAAATGTTTTAGAAATTTATCATGATGATTACTGAGCGAAAATAATGGTAGCCAAAGAATTCACCGCTGAGAACCCTATATGTACGATGTAACAGTAGTAATTTACGATAATTATTTTACGATTTGGAAAAAAAAAATAGCCCATAGGAAAATAGGAAATAAAATTGTAGGAAATTATTGACCATTTTACAGACGAAATACAAGAAAACGAAAATTTTGAAGGGTTTTTTGTTTGTTTTGTAGAAACTAAACATGCATCGATACAGATTACAAAACAATAATAAGAGCTGGATTTAAACATATTCCACATTAGCTCACAGCGACAAAATTTAGATGGGAGGGGGGTAAGGGGAAGCAACAACTTAAATTTTGTGAGTATTGTTTTTGAGATTTTGAAAATATTGCAAATGTCAAATGCAGAATCGATAAGCTTCAAAAAGAGAGAAAAAATTAAGTACCAAATTCAGTGTTCCTTAGGGCCTGATTATAGCCTATGCAAAATTACACCACTTTTTTTGTAACAGCACTTTTCCGCATTAAACCTTATTTAATTGCAGAATTTTAGGATTAAATAAGGCAGATTGGCCTGCCGGGCAACCGACCTGCAGGTCTGTAAGCCCTAAACCAGGTAAAGCTGCTCCCTCTCTCAGGTGAAGCTAATATAGTTTTAAAATTTTCTATAAGCATTAGATATGAAAAGTCTTAAATCATTTAATATTTTTTTTTTAAATCACTTTTTTGAAGCATTTTTTATTAACGATTTTTATTTCTCTTTGCAAGGTAGAAGAATTGATTTTTTTTTCCTTGAAAGTTTCTTTGCTTCTGAGACCCATTTAAATCTTTTTAACGTATATATTCTGTAATTTTCTCTGTGACCAATAGCGACATGGTCTGCCCCAAGAATTTTCTGCCTATCTGGTACCAAAGAGCGCGGCATCTCTTTAAATATATATATATGTATTTTATTTTATTTAGTTTTTTTGTAAAATCATTTATCAAGTATTTGTTTGAAATGTATAGGCTTCATGTATTCGTACAATGCTGTGATTGTGATTTCCCCTATATATATGTGTATTATATTGATTTTTGCGCTTGATGTGCAAAAGTATTTATAAAGAATATTTTCGGCAAAGAAAATGTAATTCAAACATCATTTTTTGTTAAAAATTACATTTTAACATGAAAACAGGACTGTTTCAACATTGTCTATAAATGTGATAATCAGAACGGCGGTCAGCTATTTTGTATATACGTTAGAACAAAACTTATTGAGATCTAAAGCGCTAAATACTATAACCGTTTAACATGTTTTCATCTTAGGGCCCTGCTCTCAACTATCAGTTGGCCCCTTTTGGACCTCCTTTTATATCTCCCTTAAAAATGGTCTGATTCACTAACTTTTTTTTTGTAACAACATCTTAGGAAATCCAGCTACTACACGACCAACATAAAAATGTTTTAGACTTCAGCTACCACCAAATTTGAAAATTAATCCCTTCTTGGGGCCCTTGCCCAGCTACATTTCAGTTCAGACACTGCCCCCCTAGGGTAACTTTTTGTGCGCCATGCATTTTCACCCAATAATTGTGTCACAATCTCATTGCATAACTTCAAAATTGAGTCTTGGTCTCCTCTCCCCGAGCCAACACCTTCATATTTCTATTGGGATTCAAGGGCTCTTTTTTAAGCATTTCTTTGAAATTTTTTCTAATGATTAATATTTATACCCGATATTTAATTTCGACTAATTGAAAATCTAAAGCGCTAAGTACTAGAACCTTTTATCGTGTTTTCATCTTGAGCTTTGTTCTCAATTATCAGTAAGTTTCTTTTGGTCCCCCTATAAAAATGGTCCGATTCACTAGGATTTTTTCCCTAACTATTTCTTAGGTCCTCCAGCTACTACATGAAAAACAAAAAAAAAATTACTCACACTTCAGCTACCACCAATTTTGGATATTAATCGCCTTCTTAGGGTCCTTGGTGCAGTTTCTTTAAAAATTATCCGATAGTCTTGCAATTTTCTTAAGCATAGTTCTAGGGTCCTCCGGTTACTTTAGAAACCACGAAAAATTTCTTTTACTCCAGCTACCACCTTTTTCGAACATTAATCTTTTTTTAGGGCATCAACTTACATTTACTCACTACAGCCGTGAATTAAAATTCATGCCACTGTTAAAGGTAAGTGGTTAGCTTTAGAGGGGATGGAAGTTCATCCGTAAATTAAATATCACGTTATTGTTTAAGGTAATTCGTTAAATTTACAGGAGGAGGGGGCAACAAGCACCTTCCACTGCTTCGGGGTGCTTCTTTCCTCGGGTTCTAGGGGGCCGATTTCAACGAGAATTGGTTAATTCAACCTAGATTACGATTCAGCTACTTTTTGTATTATGAAAGTTTGTCTTAGGCTTCAGTTACCAACATTTTCAAACATTAATGGTACATTCTTTTCTCAGGTTCAATATGTCTGATTTCAACGGTAAATGGAAAATTAAGCTTAGCTTACTATTCAGCTACTTTCTACATTGTGAAAGTTTATCTTAGACTTCTGTTACCACCATTTTCGAACATTAACGGCGCATTCTTTTCTCGGTTGTTATGGGCTCTATTTCAATGGAAATTGGTCCATTCAACTTAGCTTACGATTGTTTTAAAGATTATAAGTTCCACTGCTAGGATTCGTATTCTTATCTCGGGTTCTATGGGCTCGATTACTACGTGGTATACTAATTCAACTTGGTTTTTGATTGTCTCCAGTGTGTACGGAACACTCCTGGCATACACTGCCTTTGGTAGCGGTGACCGAGGCCACAGATTAGTTCTGAAAGGGGATTGTCGGGAGCACACTAGACGCTGCTGAAGGCAGTGGGCCACCCCTAAAACCAGGTTCATTTGAACTACTTTATGAATATATAAAATCATACAAACTTGAGTTTTGTTTACTTTATTATACTGGGCCTGAGCAACGCCGGGCGGGTCAGATAGTTACATACATATATACACATATATATATGTAACTTCCAAACATAATTGCGCAGAACTTTTTAGAGAGACAGGAGGGAGCACAAACTTTACTTGCTCCAGGGCGCTGAATATGTAGCTACGCCACTGTCACTAATGTTCCCATTTCTTTTAAAAAGGGGCAAGACGGGTTTATTGTAAAAGATATTTTTGCTGAAAAAAAGAATACTTATGTTAAGTAAAGGGGTACTTTTTGTTGAATGAATGGGTGCTCTCATTACACTTCCCATTGAATTATTTGTCAGCATAGATCTGTGTTAGAATCAAGACATTTTCCTTGGAAGTGAAATTCACATCTATTATCTAAATCATTAATAAACATCAAATCCTAAATCTTCCAGAGGTGGGAGGCATTTCAATGCAGTAAGGAAGGAGGGGGGGATTTTTCACTGGCCCACCCCTGAATACATTATCAAAGTACACTGAAAGCATGCTGTATTTTTAAGAATATCATTAAAAAAATTTAAATTCCATTTTATGAATGTTCTACCTATAAGTTTGGTTTGCATATCTCTTTTGGTGCTTTCGCTGCTTTGACTAAATTTGCGTTTTTTCCGCGATCCTTTGACGAAATTCGCTATTTTTTCGCGAACTTGTTACGAAAATCGTGTTTTTCCGTGATACTTTGACGAAATGTGATCTTTTTTCGAAATCCTTTGACGAAATTCGACTTTATTCCACGATTTTTTAATGAAATTCGCCATTTTTTCGTGATCTTTTGACGAAATACGCTATTTTGTCGCGACCCTTTTACAAATATCGCGTCTTTTCCGCGATATTTTGAAGAAATTTGCGCTTTTTTCGTGATCCTTTGACAAAAATCTGCTTTTTTCCGGGATTGTTTGACGAAATTCGCTCTTTTTTCGCGATCCTTTAACGAAATACGCTATTTTTTCGCGGTCCTTTAACGAAATACGCTATTTTTTCGCGGTCCTTTTACGAAAATCGCATTTTTCCGCGATCCTTTGACGAAATTTGCGCTTTTTTTCGCGATCCTTTGACAAAAATCGGCTTCTTTGACGAAATTCGCTATTTTTTTGCAATTCTTTGACGAAATACGCTATTTTTTCGCGGCCCTTTTACGAAAATCGCGTGTTTTTTCTGCGATATTGTGATGAAATTTACGCTTTTTTGCGATCCTTTAACAAAAATTGGCCTTTATTCCACAATTTATTGACGAAATTACGCGTCCCACGGGACGCATAAGAACTATTTTTTTGCGCCCGATCTCCGATTTTTCGCGTAATTTACGCGCTATAGCACGTCCGCGGCATCGCTGGAAAGTGTCGCCGGGAATGGGGAGGTAGGGGGGGGGGGGGGGCAACTTTTTAATGGGCCCAACTTCAGCTTGATCGGACTCTGGTTATTTGTAATTTGTATACATATATGGAAAACTATTTCTCCCTCAGGGGTCGATCTAGGCAAAATCTGGGGCCTTTTAACAGAGTTGGCATGGTTTAAACCAATCGGTTTTAAACTAGGGATTGACCGAATACCGAATAGTTGATTCGGTATTCGGTGGTTCGGCATGTAAACCGAATATTCGGCTTCGGCCGAATACTTTTAAGTATTCGGCCAAATAATTGCAGATAAGTATTTTCTTAGAAGTAGAAGAATTCTCTTTTACTTAGCAGTAGAATACTCTAAACGATAAGTTTCAATATTATATGTATGAGTTCTGAGTTCAGCTGCACTACAAAAAACAAGTCAAAGGCCATTTTTAATTAAAAAAAAACTTTTTCCTTCATAAGATAGTCTACATAGGTGTGAAATCAAAACAACTGTCTACAATAGAGAAAAAAAAAGTAAGGAAGATGCACATCTTTCCCTTATCATCACTTAATTTTATTTACTTCTACATTAGTCTTTTTTAAATTTAAATTTATTCACATCAAATAAATATATCAGAGTTCATATCTGTATATCTAAGGTGTATATTAAAGAAAATACATCAAATAAGTATACCGCCTATCCTATAGCTTTTATAACCATTATATCAAAATCGCTCAAATTTCTTTTCTTTATCACCACAATATTAAAATATTAATCAAAATATAAATATTCTATCAATAATTTGACAGAAAATAGTTAAATGTACAAATTGATATGATACCTTTTGTATTTTGAGAACATTCCTATTCAATATGTTTATAATTAGAATTAGACAATCAGTAAATCAGCTTAATCACAATATTGCTTCTTTGTATTTGAATGAACTTTTGTTTTTCTGACAATCCTTATCCTTAATAATACCCTGTATAGTTTAATACTTTCATAGGTTATTTTAAGGTAGTGACTAGCGATAAAATAATAAAAAATAAGTGATGGGTTAACGAATTTGTGAGTGGAAAGAAGTCATTAAATTTTTTTGTGTAATTAGATTTAAGAATAAAAATGTAACAGAATTAAATTATTGAGAATTTAATTTCAATTAAAGCTTATTAAAAAAGCTAATATATGCAAAAATGCATATTAAAAAGTTTCAAGTATTTGGTTGCTGAATACCGAAGCTTCGGTATTCGGCAAAGTTGCTGCTTCGATCAATTCCTAGTTTAAACCAACTGGTTTTTTGTCTATAAAAAAAAAAAAAAAACTAATTGTTTTTTTTTTGGAAGAAATCTAATGCTCTTTTCCTTTATAATTTAAGTGTTTTAAATAATTTTGACTTTTAACACTTTATTTCAGCAATAAGCATTAGATATAGTGGTCTAGGTCAGGCACAGCGAACCTTTTAACAAACGCGTGCCAAAAATTCACAAACAATTTCTAACAACAATTTAACCGCCAAAGTTTTACGTAAAATAATTGCAGCATACGATGTTTCATATTTACACAAAATACTATGTTAGAAAATCAGGTGCTTTCATGCAGTGATAATTAATTAGTTAAAAAGTATTAAAAAATCAAAATACGATTAGTCTGTATACTGGATTCAACCATTAAATTAATGAAATCGCTATTCCAAAATAGGATTCATTTATATGGTACATACTTTAATAAGGAAACAAAGTAAGAATTTTTATTTTAATAATTTTTGACTTAATAATGCAACATCTCAGTTGCAATTACCCAAGTTGCTTTAAACAATAAAATTATAATGCACTGAAAAGTTTAATACTCTTATGTTTGATGGAGAATGTTTTAACTTGGTAGGACATATTTTGTTATTTTTATAAATATACATAACTTAATTGGATTCATTTACCACTTTATTACACTGACTCTCTAATGAAATTTATTTAAAAGATAGAGAATTTTTAAATTCACATAAAAAGGCAAAATACATGTCGCAAATGCTGCATAGCATCACACGTGCCTGAGAAATTGCCTTACATGCCAACTTTGGCAAGCTTGCCATAAGTTCGCCAACCCTGGTCTAGGTCATGTGTATAGGATGAAAATTAGTAATGTGTTGAATTAACATATTTATTTCTCTCAAGAAAATGCTTAAAACGAAGATAAACTCACAATATTAATAATATATAAATATATAATAGATATATAAAAATATTCAATATTTAGTATAAAGTATTTTCATTTTTTTTTTAATGCAGACTGTTTAAAGCAATTAATAACATAACACAATGACCTTTAAGATTTTGGCCAAGTTGTAAATGAAGAGATTATCTTTAAGAATAGTGGTGTACCGAGTAGTACTTTGGCCGAGTAGTCGAGTACCGAGTACTCGGCCACTGACTACTCAGCCGAGTACCGAATACCAAGTAGTTGTGTAATAAGAAAAAAAAAACATTGATGTGCACATAATGTGAACTTAGGTGTGCATATGTGTGTACATATATATAAATATACCTGTGTACATATGTATATATATATATATACACCTGTGTGTACATATATATATATATATATATATATATACACCTGTGTGTACATATATATAAAATATATATATATAGTATATATAAATTAAATAATTAAATTTGAAATGTATTTGTGCACCTTTTAAAGACAATTTTTGACAATTCAGAACAGTAGCAAAAAAAAGGAGAATTGACACATAACAAGTTCAATTATTAACACGTATAAAATTTAAATATTCTACAACCCTCCAATTTATTCTGATATCTGAAATCTGTCTATCAAAAATAAAAATGTCAATTGGTTACTGCAACAATTCATTGAATAATGCAAAACATTTCATATTTATTTTGTAACTGTACCTTATTTTCTTTTGTTTAAAAATAAAAAGAGAGGTAGAAAAAGAGATACAGGCTTTCTTAACGGAAGACTTATGTAAAACTGACACTCCATTTGCATGGTGGGGGGGGGGAAAAAAAAACTTTCCGATTATGTGCAACCTTGAAAAAAAATTCTTATGTGCACCTTTAACTTAACCACTGTTTATTCTGAACGTATATTTTCAGAGGCAGGCCAAATTTATAGTAGTAAAAGAAATGCCCTGTCTACTGATAATGTAGAACGTTTGGTGTTTTTGCACCATAATTTGAAACATAATAAATTTAATTTTTTTATTACATTTATTGTATTTTCAGTTTCTTTATCCAAAATAATAGTCTTTTCTGTTTTCCTATATATATTTAAAAACAACTTATTTTTATTTGTATAAATGTGAAACTAAATTTTAATCTGGAATTATTTTAGGAGGGTTTTTGTTCTTAACTTTTAGTATACAGTAGCCTCCCGCTTAACCAGCCTAAACGGGACCGAGGGTTAGCCGGTTAAGAGGAAAACCGATTAAACAGGAGAAGTTAAAAAATGTAAATAAATAACTGCATATTTAATTAATTAAAAGTGTAGGATGCATTTAGTTTTTTAATTTGTAGTACATATTTTCTATAATTTGTGAAATTAATACTAATAGTAAGTAATTGAATAGCAATAAAAGTTATCACTAATAACAAATAATGAACAATATTTAATACAAATTAAATTGTTGAAAATCTTGTCACATACCAAGAAGTTGAAATTATTCTACATTATGTAAATTTGAGTTAATTAACCATAAAGAAATGAGAACCGAAATTTTCCTTTATGAATTTTGTTGGATGTTGGGGAAAAAAGACGGCCGGTTAAAGCAGAGTTCCGGTTAAGAGGAAGGCTACTGTATTTTGTAGACATATTGTTAAATACCGAGTAAATAGTTTTATGAATTATTGTGTATATTATACATTGATATTCGAATAACTTTTTACAGATCAGTTTTAAATTCATATGCTTAAAAAATGAAATTCTTACAACTACTCGGTATTGGCCGAGTACTCGGCCAAAATCTCGCCGAGTACCGAGTACTCGGCAAATTGGCCGAGTAAGCCAAATACCGAGTACTCGGTACGGCTCTATTTAAGAATTAAAATCAAAATATGAAGTCAAATAAGAAAGAGCGTAAAAAATATGGTGCTAGTTATAGCATTTTAATAACACCAATCTATTTTTTTTCTGTTATTTGCTGAATCTAATGATAAAAAATGTTGACTTGGAATTGTCACTCAAAAAACAAAACCCCCAGAATTTATTTTTTGAATAACTGTGGAAAAGAATGTTATACTCATCAAATTATTAGTATTATCTATTATTAGTAATCAAAAGATTGTTTATAAAGATATTTAGGGTGTCAACGTTTCACTGTGTAGAGCAGTTTATTCTTTGAACATAAGGCTGATACTAATACCGTTTACATTAAAATATGAATTTTTTGTTCAATTTTCTACATAAATTGACTGTAATTATTTAATTTAAATTATTTTCAAATGATGTTATACTACTTATATATCCAACAATGTCTATTTTTATCAATAAATATACAAGTATATGTAATAAGAAAAGTGTTTAAAAGAAACCTGGTTTAAACGAAATAAACTTTTTTTTTTTTTTTTTTCAATAAAACCTGTTTTTTTTTGCCAACCCTACTATTTAGGCACCCTTCACAAAATTCATTTTAATAAAACAAGCCCCTTCACAAAATTCCTTTTAATAAAACAGGCCCTTTCACAAAATTCTATTTCATAAAAACATACCCTTCATTAATTATTTTTATATTGTTAAGTTTTAAAATGTTTAAATAGGTAGCAAAAAAAAAAGTTCACTAGAAAATTAAACTTTAGCAGAAAGAGTTATTATTGCTTTGTTCGAATTTCAGCAACTGGATTTCACATTTCTTTACAAAAAGAAAATAAATTTTACACAAAAAAACTTTTACTTTTCACAAAAGGGGCCCCCAAGAAAAAAATCCCTGCATCAACCCCTACCCGTATGTTAGAAAATAAAATTTTTGGAATAAAAATTTTGTTCTTAATCTTTTTTAATTTCACTCAAATTAGAGCAGAAGGTGAGATTCTCTCGCCCATTATTTTCCCCCTTTGGCTCAGTGAATATTTTCATAGATGTTATATTTCTGCATTAATAATGAATGCATGTCAAATAATTGACTATGGTAAAAGTTTATTTATTATTTTGCATTTATATACTACTAAATAATATGGTGTTTAATAATAATAAATATACTAATATATAAACATATTTATAAATGTTTATATACATAATACATTTTTATTAATAATTTTATATTACAGCATTTTATTACCTACTTAATTATTGGTTTCATTTATTAAAAATACTTTATATTGTAATGATCTTAAATTTTTATTACTACGTTAAAATTGAAGGAAAAGAAAGCCTATTTATTATTCAATGAAATTAAAATTTACATTCGTTTGATACAACTTAAAAGAATTTGGGGAATCAAAATACAATAAGCGCATTTTTTACATTTTCCATATTACAAAACTAAGCGAAAATGTGGTGTATTAATTCGAGGTCAATAATAATACGTGCTCTGAAAATAAAGCCTTTGCTCCGAATAACAGATCATTCTGCTTCCGCATACAGTATAAGAATTAATTTATTCTTCCTGTTAAGTATCCCAATGAAATTTCGTTAAAATAAGGGTATTGCAGGTCTAGATGAAATGTCAAACACTGAAAATAAAATTCGCATTAAAATTTACTTAAAATATTTAATGCGGATTAATTTTAGCAGCTGAACGAAATTGGAAAGCAAAATATTTAGGGAAAACAATATCATTAAAATATAACCAGGAGATTATATTAAAATTAAATTATTTTGTCCACAAATAGAATACATAAATTGGCGAGTTTCCTTAAAAACTTACTTAAAGCTATTAATCCACACATACACAGCTGATTATATGTAATCAGAAAACTCGAATCATTATTATATATACAAAATCCTAGGTATAATATCCAAAAAGAGAAAGTTAATTAACAGTTCATGACAGTTTATGAATACTATACATCACAATTTATGTTTATGACAGAGGAAACACCCTACAAACATCACTTCATTTCACTGACGCTCTGATCTTTAACAATTTTTGCAAAACACTGCGCAGATCAAGTTCTACTGTAGAGAATTCACTTTCATAAAACGAAACCAATTGAGATGTTATACAGATGGCGCTGTTATATGACATCACTTCCGAAAGACTTACGGCGCTTTTATTGTTTATGTTTTACCTCCTTATAAAAGCGTATTTATGGTAGATAAGTATTACAGTTTGATAAAGATTAAATGCTCCTGAATAAACTCATTCATTTGTAGATTCATTCGTTGAAAACCTCTTGGAGAGGAGAGAGGACACGATTGGAGAAGACACGAGAAAAGATGTCGACAACAAAGAAAGTTTTTTTTTTTTTTTTTTTTTTTTTTTGGTAGAGGAAATAATCTTAAATATGCCACATTTTCAGGATCACACTGACTCTGTTAGAAAGTAACTAAATAATTACACTTATTTACAACGATATTTCAAACCGCAACTTTATTCAAACAACAACAAACAGTTTCGCTGTCATTCACGAAAAAGAAATTAAAATCTACTTTCAACATCCCCCACCTTTTGGTAAATAAAATATATGTAAATATATCTGATAAATTCTAAATTTAAATAAACCTAAACAAATCGGTATTGTAAATAATACGTGTAAACATGATAATGGAGTAAAAACTGGAAGATATTCTCATGACGTCACAGAAAGTAAAATGGCGGAGTGATCGTTTGTCTACGCTTTGCATTCACCAAGGTTTTTCTGCTATTTCTCTTTGCAACTTTATTTTATAGTCACTCTTATGAGCTCAGATGCTAAGAATAATCTTAAATATGCCACATTTTCAGGATCACACTGGCTCTGTTAGAAAGTATCTAAATAATTACACTTATTTACAACGATATTTCAAACCGCAATTTTATTCAAACAACAACAAACAGTTTCGCTGTCATTCACGAAAAAGAAATTAAAATCTACTTTCAACATCCTCACACCTTTTGGTAAAGACGGGTTACCATCTCCCGGTCCCAGGCCCTTAGAAGGCCCATCTGTCAACGCAAGGAACCACCCGTGAAACGAGCCCCGCGGCGCGTCCCGAAGGTCGCCGCCAGACAAGCTCCAACAGAGCGGAACCCCACGCAAACTCCGGTCAAGCCGGCGCACTGCCCAGCGCACGTCACGCCGGCTATTCCCAAGTTGGTGAACAATCCCTACGATAGTCCTCCCCACCCAGCTAGAAAAACCAAGTGGTCCCTAAACTTGGTTACTCGAGCCGGTAGACCCCGCAAGCCATCGCAGGAACCAGACGCCTATAAAGACGCTAGGCCCACGGACTGAACCGAGGCTTCCCGACCCGAAATTAATTTACGGAAGGCCCCCAAGATCAGATACCATTTTCCGGCAGAGACATTTTTGTGGGCCAGCCGATAGGAAAGTTATTGAAGAGCCCCTAACTTGAAGACCAGGGAGGACGGGGAAAGTCCCTCCGGCCGTAAAGCGACCCAGCTCCTGGCTTTTCGCCCAAGCCACCCAGCTCAACCGACGGAACACCTCGTGGATCACGCCGGGAACCAGTTGGCCCAGACTAGGTGCCGTTAGCGACCCCAGGCGGGCACGGAAAGCTCCACCTAGACGGAATAGACTCCGCCTCGCTAGGGGGTCGGACGGAACGGAGTCCCGCCAGCCCCTACCGACTCGACCCCATCCTAAGACAGAGAAGCCAGTGGAGGCCGACAGAAGCCCGCCCGCCACTACCTTACCTCACGGCCGTCGAGGGTACCCAGGCCCGAAGGCCCCTGACCCCGTGCAGTGACCGACCGCTACCTTTGTTAGTGCGTTCGAAAGTTAGGTGGAGACACCTCTAGGTCCTCATCACCAGGCGAGGAAAACTCCGGTACCGCATAGACACGGAGGACCTGGATCGGACCAAGAGTTCACCTGAGGCACGATGAGCCGCCGCGTTACCGGCGAGCCTCCGGCCCGTTTCCCTACGGGAATAGTGTTCGATGGTAGACCTGCCGGCCGACCCCCTCCCATGGGTCACGGCACGACATGGAGCAACCAGAGCCATACTGGCCTCCCCACGCGACCGCTCCTTGGTCAACGGGGGCACCGCCAAACCCTACCACCCTTAGGGTCGGCTCTCAACTGCTCCAGCTGAGGTCCTCGGAGGGATGAGCCACCCAAATCATAAAGTAACCTGGGCGCTGTCCGAAACCCTCGCCCTTCGGTTGCTCCGAAAGTCCCTGCATGGCGTTCCCGCGAGCCCCGTCGTCACTAGCGAGCACCGAGGACTTTCCACTACAAAGCCCTCACTCATACTTCAGGCTCCCTCTTAGTCAATTGGTGGATGGGGTCCTATCGCCTTAGCTATCCTTTGCCCAGAGTCACCACCCGGTCACAACCGGCTCTGGGATCAGACTATGGAGCGTCGCTACCCGGCTTGGCCAGAGAACCCGGCTGCCGGGGGTGCGCCCTCCCGCGGACGACCGAAGGGCGTTGCACCCATGCACGACGTCCGTTAACCGTGGCCATCGGACTATTGGCCTGTCGACCGCAAGTCTCTCGAGGAGGTGGCGATTCGTCCCCATCCGGCCCCCTCGCATTCGTACACAACGAACTCTGCCGAGCTTCCGGTAACCTCCCCCACTCAAGGGGTCGGGTCGGAACCACCCGCAGGGGCGGCCACCCCACCTTTTGGTAAATAAAATATATGTAAATATATCTGATAAATTCTAAATTTAAATAAACCTAAACAAATCGGTATTGCAAATAATACATGTAAACATGATAATGGAGTAAAAACTGGAAGATATTCTCATGACGTCACAGAAAGTAAAATGGCGGAGTGATCGTTTGTCTACGCTTTGCATTCATCAAGGTTTTTCTGCTATTTCTCTTTGCAACTTTATTTTATAGTCACTCTTATGAGCTCAGATGCCAAATCAATCGTTCCAAAAGCATTCTAAATTACGATTTCTGCGGAATTGTTAGGGATAGAAACTTGAAATTTGACATGGCTATTACTTTTAAGACGTAAATGGCTGCACAGAACTTTTTTTTTTTTAATCAGATTTAAAATGGTGAAATGCACGAAAAGCGTTCTAAAAACGTTAATTACGATCTCTACGGCATTGTTAAGAATGGAATCTTGAAATTTGACATGGCGGGCATGCATTTTTCCGACAAATTAATACAATTTTGTTATTCTCACCAGTTATTTTTTTGCGAAAACTTTGTCTGATTTAATCAGGACATTTTGATTTTCCCCGATTACGATAGTCAAAAATTTCTGCTTTAAAGAATCGGTGATAAACGATTAAAAATTTTGTAAAAGACGCTCATCGCGAAGAGTTACTTAGCAGCGAGAAGATTAAAAGATTACAGGGTGAAAAAACTTTCTAAACTTACGATTTTTGTGATACTGAAGGGACTAGAAACTTTAAACTTGGCATGGCGGTTACTTTTAAGACACAAACGCTCGCTAAGAATGGTTTCTAAAAAAAAAAAGAAAAAAATCGAAAATTAAAAGGGTGAAAGGAGAAGAAAAAGTTCTAAAAATTTTCTAAAATATGATTTCTATAAAATTGTTAAGGATTGAATCTTTAAATTTGACATGTCTGCTGCCTTTAATACGAAAAGGCACGCACAAAATAGTTTTCAAAAAATCGAAATTTAAAAGAATGCAGGTAGAAAAGAAAATCTAAACTTACGATTTTTGTGGTACTGAAGAAACTAGAAACATGAAATTTGATTTGGCGGTTACTTTTAGCATACAAAATCTCGGTAAGAATGGTTTCTAAAAAAAAAAAAAAAAAAAAAAAAAAAAAAAAAAAAAAAAAAAAAACTTAAAATAGGTGAAATGAGAGGAAAACGTTCTAAATTACGATTTCTACGGAATCTTACGCAATATTTTTCAGTTATTTCTGCACCGATTTCAATTTTAGCTCATATATTTTGCAATTCTGACTACAAATGAAAAGCAGCTCCATCTTTGTATTATTCCAACATCACAGTCTTCGTTATCGAAAGATTGGTTTATTTATTAAACTAGGGGGCTCTGCCCCCTACGAGCTACGCTCGTCAACCCCCGTTCAGACACCGCAGACTCTAACAGCACGCTAATTTGAACGCCTTTAAAAAGATTTCGGAAGATTGAATTATAATTTGAATCTGACAATTATAATCTGACGTAATTTTCACCAAACTTTTCTTTCTCTTTTTAATATTCACGTCAAAATACTTTTGTTAGAAATGAAATATTATGATCATCTTAAAATGTTAAGTAAATGTCTCGCGCAATTTTTAAATTAAAACTGTTTTTGTTAGAAAATGCTCTTTTGTTTTCAAGAACATCCACCAGATGGCAGCATCAGACAATCATTTTTTATTTGATCTACTGTGACAGACACTCAGTTCAGTGAGTGTTGCTCCTGCCCTTATAGCAGTTGGCAGCAAAATGCTGCTTGATTAAAAAAAATCCAGTAATATTCCAAAGGAATATAATATGATAAAAAAACTGCAACAAGCCATAGTTCAAAGTATTTCTTTGTGTTTGTAAATAGTCTTATACATCTGTTTTGTTTTTATTGTGAAGTGTGATCTGTACTGTGACCAGCATATATATTATTCTAGTGTATTCAATCTTCTAATAAATGTTCTTTGTTCATCCAAAGAAGAATATATTTCTATTGAAACACATCAAAACATAAAGGTAAAACTTTTAACTTTTTTTATTGTTTACCTATTGAGGAATTTCGTATTCATGCCTTCCATATGGAATAACATTCTAACAGTCGATTATGAGACTGAACTTATCTCAATTTTAAATATAGTAATATAAAAGAAGAAAATATAATATAATTAAATTCAAAGAAATAATTATTTTCTGAATGTTGGTATTTTTCACAAGTGAATGATATAAAAGAAAATTCAAAGAATTGTTCTTATTTTGAAACCAAAAGTATTGTGTATTGATAAGAAAAGAAATTATTTTGATTTTGATTTTGCCAGTTTCTTATTGAAATTTTATTATATAAGTTGCAAATGTAAATTTATGTTTTAAACAAAGAATTGAACATTTAAGAACAGTTTTTCTGAAATCAAAAGTAACTTCAAAAATTGTTCTCAAGAATTTTATTTTGTTCTTATTTCATCATTAGCATTATATTTGAGTTTATAATTGTTGTTTTGATGTATTAATAAGAGAAAAAGTTTTATTTTCTGTGAAATAAGCAAATATTATTATATCATAATGTCTAGTATTAAAGAATCTCATTATGTTGATAAATTAACTGATGACAACTATTCAGTTTGGAAGTTTAAAATAGAGCAATTGTTAATCAAAGAAGGTCTGTATGACGTTGTATTTGAACCTAAAAAGGAAAATGATGATAATTGGGTAAAAAATGATAGAAATGCTAGGGCATTAATTTGTTTAAATATCTCAGATTCACAAATTGTTCATGTCAGACATGCTAAAAGTGCTAAAGAGACATATGATCAATTGAAATCTGTTCATGAAAGAGTAAATTTAACAAATAAACTTTATCTTCTTAGGAAGCTGTATTCCATTAAATATAATGAAAGTATTAAAATGCAGGATCATATTAATTCTGTCTTAGAATTAGCAGAAAAATTAAGAAGTATAGGTGAAGTAATACAAGATGATAATTTAATAGCTATTTTGCTCTGTTCCTTACCAAATTCTTATAGTACCTTTATAACTGCTATTGAAAGTAAATATGAAACAGATTTATCATTAAAATATGTTCAAAACAAATTAATTGATGAGTATCTTAGAAGAGTTGAAACTAAACAAATTTCAACAAAATTTGAATCTATTGCTTTGAAGGGTAATAGGGATAAACCAAAGCATTTGAATAAGCAAAAATTTTGTTCTCATTGCAAAAAGAATAATCACAACCGTGAAGATTGTTTTCACTTAAAGGGTAATAATACTAACAAAACAAAACCAAATTTCACCCAAGATAGATCACGTCAACAGTTTAAAAAACTAAACAATTTCTCTGCCTCTACTGCTAGTCAAAATGAAAATCTATCAGATTCTCAAAACTATCATGAATTAATGGAAGAATCAAATTCTTTGAATTTTGTTATGAAATCTCAACAAAATGGAAATAAAAAACAAAAATTTGTCTTTTGTTATTGATTCAGGTGCGTCTGTTCATTTAGCTAATTCCTTGGAACTGTTCTCAGAATTAAAAAGTTCGAATAAAGATACAATTACAATTGCTAATGGAACTAAATTAACTGCAAAGGGAAAGGGTAAATGTACTTTTAATATTGAAACACTTAATGGTCAAACAAATAGAGTTACATTAGATCATGTGCTTTATGTTCCCGAGTTGGATAGTAATTTATTATCTGTCCAGTCTTGTACTGAGAAAGGTTTTGTTGTAACATTTAAAGATGATATATGTTTAATTAAAAAGGGCAACATCTTAGTTGCAGATGCAAAAGCTGATGAGGGGTTATACAGATTAAAAATAATACCTACAAATGAAAAGGTATATAGTGCTTCAGAAATATTACCTGTTTGTTCTAATGTTAACTGCATTCTAAAATGGCACCAAAGGCTGGGCCATAGAAATTTGGAATCCATCAAGAAAATTCAAAAGGATGATTTAGCTTTAGGTATTACTGTGAATAATTGTTCTCATAATACTGAATGTTCAAGTTGCATAAAAGCTAAGCTAACAGAAAAATCATTTCCAAAAGAAACACAACACAGAAGTAAAAAACCACTTGATTTGATATACAGCGACGTATGCGGTCCTGCAGAAACAAAAAGTATGGGATCAAAAAGATATTTCGTTACATTTATTGATGATTACTCTCGTTATACACAAGTATATTTTATTTCTTCTAAAGATGAAGTATTTGATAAATTAAAAGAGTATGTTGCATCAACAACAAATAAATTTAGATTGCAGATTAAATCCTTGCGTAGTGACAATGGAACAGAATATTGCAACGAATCTGTCAAAGACTACCTTAAAAACTTAGGAATAAATCATGAAACAACGACGCCATATTCACCGTCCCAAAATGGAGTTGCAGAAAGAAAGAATCGCTCGCTTATTGAAATGAGTAAAGCCATGCTTATAAATGCTAAATTGCCAAAAACATTCTGGGCAGAAGCCATAGCTACAGCAGCCTACTTACAAAATAGATTACCCACAAAATCAACTGAAAAGACACCATATGAACTGTGGAATGGGCATAAGCCAAATTTGAGTCACCTTAAAGTATTTGGATGCAAAGCATATGTGTATGTTCATAAACAGAAGAGACAAAAATTTGACGAAAAGGCCACTGAAGGAGTCTTTGTTGGTTACGATTTAAGAAGCAAAGGATATCGAATTTATATAGGTGGTAGAAAAATAGTGATAAGCAGAACAGTGAAGTTTTTTGAAAATATGAACTGTGAAAATGTCTTTCAAGAAAATCCTGAAGAGCGAATCTCAGATTTAATGCATTTAAATTTTTCAGAAGAAAATCTTGAAAATGATAGTGATGCTATCCAAATAGAAAATACTGCAGAAGAAATAAATACGGATGAAAAATCAGTAGATAGCCCAACAACTGAAGAAAGTGAAGATAATTTCCAGAGAAGAATATCTAACAGAGAGACTAAAGGAATTCCACCAGAAAGATATTCTTACAAAACTGAAGACAGTTGTTCCAAAAATCAAGATCCTGAAACTTTTAAAGATGTTTTACAATTACCAGTAAAAGATCAACAGAAATGGTTTCAAGCTATGAAGGAAGAATTTAACTCTTTAAAGGAAAATGAAGTGTTTGAGCTTGTTACTTTACCCAAAGGCAAGCACGCCATTGGCTGTAAATGGGTTTACAAAACAAAACATAATGAAAATGGAGAAGCAATAAAATGCAAAGCACGATTAGTTGCCAAAGGTTTCGCTCAAAAATTAGGCACTGATTATGATGAAACCTTCTCTCCTGTCGTCAAACATACAACTATTAGAGCTTTTCTGACCTGGGCAGCTTATCATAAAGCCAGAGTATTTCAAGTAGATGTTAAAACAGCCTTTCTACATGGTAAGCTAGATAATGAAGAATTATACATGCATCAACCAGAAGGCTTTCATGATGAAGAAAATAAAGACAAAGTCTATAAATTAAAAAAGGCTATATATGGTCTTAAACAAGCCGCCAAGTGCTGGAATGAAGAAATAGAGAATACTCTAAAGGCATATGGATTTAAACAAAGTGAAGCTGATCCATGTTTGTTCATAAAAGAAAAATCAAAGAAGACAATTCATCTCATACTGTATGTAGATGATATGCTGATGAGCTCAGAAGATGAAAATGAAGTTAATGAAGTAATAAATTACTTAAAGAAATCTTATCCCATAACATCACTAGGAGAAGCAAAATACTTCTTAGGTATAGAAATTTACAGAAAAGAAGATGGAAGTTATTTACTTTCACAAAGAAGTAAAATAACTCAATTAGTTAAGGATTTTCAGCTTGAAGAAGCCAAACCAACTTATACCCCAATGGAAACTAACTATTATAGTTTAGATAAAGAAGAAAATCTTTTATCATCAAATGATAATTACAGACAAGCTATAGGAAGTCTTTTATATATTTCCTCATGTACAAGACCTGATATTACCGCTCCTACACACATACTAAGTCGAAGATGCAATAATCCAAGAGAAAAGGACTGGAATGCTGTTAAGAGGGTAATAAGATACTTAAAAACAACGAAAGACCTTGATCTCCACATTTCTTCAAAAGAATATCCTAATATAGTTGCATACTCGGATGCAGACTGGGGACAAGATGCTACAGACAGAAAATCCACCTCAGGAAATGTAATCTTCTTAGGCAATAGCTGCATTTCTTGGTTCTCGCGAAAACAAACATGTGTGACGTTATCGTCAGCAGAAGCTGAATATGTGGCACTGTCACAAGGAACTCAAGAGGTGCTATGGATCTTAAAATTATGTAAAGATCTCAATTTACAACAACATTTTCCTATTAGAATTTTTGAGGATAACCAATCTACAATTAAATTGGTTGAAAGTGAAAAATTTAAATCCCGCACTAAGCACATTGATACAAAGTATCATTACATACGACATTTAAAAACTAAAAATGTTATAGATGTCAAATATCTATCAACAAATGAAATGATAGCAGATATAATGACGAAGCCACTGCCAAAAGCCAAATTTGAACTTTGTAGAAACCTTATCCACCTGGTGTCAGATTCTATCACAAAACGGGAGAGATGTTAGAAAATGCTCTTTTGTTTTCAAGAACATCCACCAGATGGCAGCATCAGACAATCATTTTTTATTTGATCTACTGTGACAGACACTCAGTTCAGTGAGTGTTGCTCCTGCCCTTATAGCAGTTGGCAGCAAAATGCTGCTTGATTAAAAAAATTCAATAATATTCCAAAGGAATATAATATGATAAAAAAAAAAAACTGCAACAAGCCATAGTTCAAAGTATTTCTTTGTGTTTGTAAATAGTCTTATACATCTGTTTTGTTTTTATTGTGAAGTGTGATCTGTACTGTGACCAGCATATATATTATTCTAGTGTATTCAATCTTCTAATAAATGTTCTTTGTTCATCCAAAGAAGAATATATTTCTATTGAAACACATCAAAACATAAAGGTAAAACTTTTAACTTTTTTTATTGTTTACCTATTGAGGAATTTCGTATTCATGCCTTCCATATGGAATAACATTCTAACAGTTTTGCAATATTATTTTTTGTTCATTTTACGTAATAAGTGTAATATGACGTAAATTCTCCTATTTAGGACTTCTAACGCATGTTACTGAATTTATTAGTTTACAATATTCTTTCTCATTTAAAATTCACGTGTAGCTATAGTTTTTATGACGTAATTTTCAATGAGTTACTGCTTTTTAAATTTTTTGTTTATAATAGTCACGTGTAAAATAAATTTTTAATTTGAAGCAAACATTATTGGTTGCGCTTTTTATACAGTTGGCAACAGTTTAAATTAATACAATTTTCTAAAATTTGTAAAAAATATCTCTCGAAATGCTGAAAATTTGAATTTAAAATAGAAATAAAACCTCGAAAAATTATTCAAATTAAAAAACTAACTGCAATCTGCACACCGGGAAATTCTGACGCATAAAATGATCTAAAAATGATTAAATTCCTATGTACAGTTTTTGCTCCTATAAAACTTTTTTAATGGAACGATTTTGTCCAACTTTGGCATTAAATATCTCTTAAAATAATTCTTCGATTTGAAAACTGTCTGCATCAGGGTGTTTATCAAACATTTCTGTATAAAACCACCGATTTTCATATTTTTGTATGCATTATTTTTCTTAATGTTAACGAAGAAAGACCTCCGGTCATAAAAAATTCAAAACCGGCGGCGGCGGCGGCGGCGGCGGTGACAGCAGTAGTTACTTTTTTTTAGAATAGAGAGATTCTAACGAAATCAACTGTATTTAAAACTAATTAGAAAACACTTAAAAATGTAAGTTTATAATTTAAATGCTTTGCTGTATAAGCCTACTATGGTTAAAAAAAAAAAAAAAAAAAAGGGCCAATTTTGGCCAAAAAAACAAAAAGCAGGGTAAAGCCAATAAAAGCCACCGATGCGGCGCGGTGTGGCCTTTTTTTTTTTTTTTTTTTTAATTTGATTAGTTATTTTTAAACCATGCAATATAGTAAATTTTGTCTTCTGATATTTATTATTTTTTATAATTAATTATTTGATTCTTTGCTCTCAAGTCCAGACAACGTTGGGCGGGCCAGCTAGTTACTTATAAAGATTTAAAAAAATGTAATTATATCAATTTTTGTTTTTTTTTTTAATTTTAATCGGTTATTTTAAACGCTGCAATACAGTAAATTTTGCCTTCTGATATTTATTGTTTTTTTGTAATAAATTATTTGATTCTTTGCTCTCAGTCTCAGACAACGTCAGGCGGGGCAGTAAGTTACTTATAAAGATTTACAAAAATGTAATTCTATCAGCTTTAAAAATAATAATAATAAGTTTTTTGAAACCCTGCAAAATAATAAATTTTGTCTTCTGATATTTATCACTTTTTTTGTAATTAATTATTTCATTCTTTGTTCTCAGGCCCAGACAACGTCGGGTGGGTGAGCTAGTTACTTATAAAGATAAGGAAAATGTATAATTCTACGACTGATAATTATTATTATTATTATTTTGTTATTAAACTTGCATATCAAATTCGTTTATGTTTATGATTATAATACTTATTTGTAATATAATAAATAATAATCAATTACAAAACTGAATGATTGTAAAAATTTCAAAAATGTTTCAGAGCTAAATTAATGTAAAAAGTAATTAATTTCAGGGTTTTTTAAGCGACTCAAAAAGAGAAATCTCTACTCGCTGTTGCGAAAACTTTCACGAAATTCACAATAGGAGTTTTTATCAGACAGTTTTTTTTTTTTTACATTACTAGGGGGCTCGGCCCCCTACGAGCTACGCTCGCCAACCCCCGTCCAGACACCGCAGACTCTAAATGCACGCTAATTTGATTGGCTTTAAAAAGACTTCGAAAGATTGAGTTATATTTTAAAAAACAGTGGTTTATCTCCCTATAAACGAATTTCTATTCATTTCTCTTTGATTGGAAATTTTTAACGCCAAATCCGCTGCGGTACTACTTGATTATCCCGTCGACCCATTTCGCCAAATTATATAAATCGCCAAACCACTCGCCAAATTATACAAATTGACATAATTTTTATTTTAAATAACGAAAGAACAAATAAATTAGTACAACATTAATAAAAATACAAATAAAACGTCGAAATAAAAATAACTTGATGACGTAGACACGTGTAACAACATTTCAAAATAAGCTAATATAAAAGTAATTAAGTAAACAGAGTCTTTGTCTCCCGGTATTTTTTAACAAAGCGAAAAGAAAGTTCTTTTAAATGAGACATTTTAAATTAGTCGTTTTTAATCTGACGTAATTTTGACCAAACTATTCTTTCTCTTTTTAATAATCACGTGAAAATGCTTGTGTTAGAAATGAAATATTATTTGCGCTTTCCTAACAAAAATAGTTGAAAAGTATCCTCTCAAAATATCAAATAAATGTCTAGTGCAATTTCTAAATTTAAACCGTTTTGCAATATTATTTTGTGTTCATTTTATGTAATAACTGTAATGTGGTGAAAATGCTTGTGTTAGAAATGAAATATTATTTGCGCTTTCCTAACAAAAATAGTTGAAAAGTATCCTCTCAAAATATCAAATAAATGTCTAGTGCAATTTCTAAATTTAAACCGTTTTGCAATATTATTTTGTGTTCATTTTATGTAATAACTGTAATGTGACGTAAATATGACGTAATTTCTCCTATTTAAGACTTCTAACGCATGTTAATAAATTTATTATTTTACAAATTCCTTTCTCTCTTAAAATTCACATGTAATTATAGTTTTTATGACGTAATTTTTAATAAGTTCCTGCTTTTTGTACATAATTATTTAATTCTAATTCCAGACGTTTTTTTCTGTTTATAGTAGCCACGTGTAAATAAATTTTTAATTTATTACACGTATAGATATTTTTTTTCTTTTTGAAGCAAACATTATTGTTTTCGCTGTTTATACAGTTGGCAACGGTTTAAATTAATATGACTTTCTAAAATCTGTAAAAAATATCTCTAGAAATGCTGAAAATTTGAATTTAAAATAGAAATAAAACCTCAAAAAATTAGCCAAATTAAAAAAAGAAATACAATCTGCACTCCGGCAAATTCTAACGCATAAAATGATGTAAAAATGATTACACTGTCATGTATAGTTTTTGCTGCTATAAAACTTTTTTAGTGGAACGATTTTGTCCAACTTTAGCATTACATATCTCTTAAAATAATTCTTCGATTTGAAAACTGTCTGCATCAGCGTGTTTATCAAACATTTCTGTATAAAACCACCGATTTTCATATTTTTGTATGCATTATTTTTCTTAATATTAACGAAGAAAGACATCCGGTCACAAAAAATTCAAAACCGGCGGCGGCGGCGGCGGTGACAGCGGTAGTTACTTTTTTTTAGAATAGAGAGATTTAACGAAGCATTTAAAAGAGATTCGATTTTGAGCGCATTCGTTAAATTCGCAAAATGTTTTGGCTATGTTAGGAGGTGGGGGGAGAAAGTTTTCTGACTTTAAAAGAGACCAAATTCCAACATAGCATTTTTAGTTTGCAGAAAATTTGCAGAAGTCTTGTTTTGAAAACCTTCAAAGTTGCAGCAAGCTCAGCATGACAAGACTGCGAGCTCATAACAAGACTGCAGCAAGCTAACGCAAACGCCGAAGTCACACAATTTGAACTTGCAGCTAACTTGTCCTGCAAGTTAAATTCATTTATAAGTTTAACCCCTTCGAAGGGGTCCATAGACCTGATCTGGTCTATTAATGCATACGCACCGTGAAGGTGCATGCATCGTTTTTACCACCATAAACAAGTTAGGGTAAAACATTTGTACTTTTCAACTCGAGCTTTTTTGGTATTTGATAAGTATAACGTTTAAGAAAAGCGGTGCCAACCGAATAAAATTTCTGCAATTTCTCCGTATCTGCTGCTTGTCTATTCTCTCAACAGAAGGATTTTTTGCTTTCGTCACTTTCGTGGTTTAAAGACAGCCTTGCCATCAGTTTCGCAACAAACTACTCATGCAAGTCGGTAATGGTATTACCTTGCGGGATATTTGCTGTGAATTTCTCCATTCAAATTTGGCACGGCAAGATAATATCAGAAAAAAACAAGTTTGCTGCTAATGCTCATGCTATCTGGGTTCTAGCTTAAAATAACACCGGATGTTACTTCAAAGAATTGCTGATAAAATTAAACCTTCAAAGACTATCATTTTTAATTTCTTACAGAATCTAACTATTTATGGTACTGCAAAATCTGCTGGAAGGCCGATGATTCTTTCAAAAAGATCCGAAAGTTTGATCGCAATATTTTGCATGGTTGCAAGCAAAGGAATGACAGCATAGGGAATTGGGAGCCATCAGATAAAGACACCAGCACTACAAGAAGATCAATACAAAAGTCAGGAGTCGTTAAATGTGTAGAACCACGCCGGTGTACGCGTTTAATATCCCAGATAGCATTTTTAATTTGCAGAAAATTTACAGCAGTTTTGCTTTGAAAACCTGCAAAGTTGCAGCAAGCTCAGCATGACAAGACTGAAAGCTCATAGCAAGACTGCAGCTGTATCAAATTTATTGCAAATTAGCGGCAAACAAGTAATCAAAAATACTGCTAACTTACTACAAAGTAGTAATCTTTCCACGCGGTAGTTACTTTTTTTTAGAATAGAGAGATTCATTAGATAATAGTTCAGGCTAATATCGCCTTAAATTTTGGTGCGGAATTCTGCGGAACTTAACTATATAAACTTTTCAATGTTTGAAAGCAAAAATAAATAAAAATAAAAATTAATACATTACTTAAATTTTTATCAAAAATTATTATGAAATTATTAATTTTTATGTTGTTAATATAATTTTTGAAACACATGTAAATAATCTGTTCACCATCACAGTGTGAATCCATTTTTAAGCTTTGAAATGGGATGATGTGGGAAAATGTTGCACGTGTTTAGAGAAATCGTTATTTTGCTCCTTTTGCTGGCCTCATATGCTCCTCGCTCGAGCGTCACTTTTGAAATGATGCAGGTAGTCAGCCTAAAGTTAAATCCTTTTTTTCTAAATATAGATTATGAACCTCCAAGCATTATTCTAGCCAACTATATAATCAAAATTCTCCAACTTTGTCAAGTGATATTTTTGTGAGATATAGCAGTATAATCAAAATATACACACTTGACAACTTACTTTGAGACACAACAACACTCTTGAAAAGTAACCCCACAAAGTTTTCGTAAAAAAACATTAAAGATATATTTTGTGTTTTCAGTGTCAAGATAGACGTGAAGCATTATGATAAGGCAAGTTGGTCCAAAGACAGACATTGGGGGCGAGTTAAGCTCTCATATAGGTTTAGAAGTGCTACGTCTTTGTAAGAAAATAACATTAAGTTTATCTCGCACTCCGTCCTCGACTCATCTCTTGCAGCCGCTTGATGTGGCATTTTCCAGTCCTTTAAAATACCACTGGAAGGAAGAAGTGTTTCCAAGTTAAAAAAAAAAAAAAACCCTGGTAGTAGATGCACAAACGTATGAAAGGACGAATTGCCTCGTCTTCTAAAACAACTCATGCCAAGAACAATCTGAAGCCGGGATTTCGGGCGATCGGAATCTAGCTACTAAATACAAATAAATAGTTTTGGAACGGCTTGCAAAAGAAGTTCTAGAAGAAAACTTAGGATCGATGACGGAATACAGAGGAGAAGTGTTCTTGGAAGAGTTGAACAAGAAGTGGGAAGAAATAACAAAAAGTCGGTTCACTAGGGACGCAAAAAGTTGGATGTCCCGCCGGATTCAAATATTAGTTCTACCCCAGGTAGCATGAACATTAGCAGCAAGTTTGATTTTTTCTGGCATTATCTTGCCGTGACAAATTTGAATTGAGAAATTCGCAGCAAATTTCTCGCAAGGTATACCATCTCCTACTTGCATGAATAGTTTGTTATGAAACTGATGGCAAGACACGAAAGTGACGAAAGCAGAAAATCCCTCTGTTGAGAGAATAGACAATTAGCATATACGAAGAAATTTTATTCGGTTGGCACCGCTTTTTCTAAACGCTATACTTATCAAATACCAAAAAAGGCTCGCATTGAAAAGCACAAATATAATCTTAACTTGTTTATGGTGATGAAAACGATGCATGCACCTTCTGACGGTGTGTTTGCATCAATAGACCTGATCAGGTCTATGGACCCCTACAAAGGGGTTAAACTTATAGTGTAACAGTTGTAAACAGATAGTGGGGCGTGGAAAGATTACTTCTTTGCAGTAAGTTTTCAGTATTTTTGATTATTTGTTTGCCGTTAATTTGCAATAAATTTGATAGAGTATGAATTTAACTTTCACGACAAGTTAGCTGCAAAGTCAAAGTGTGGTGACTTCGGCGTTTGCGTTATCTTGCTGCAGTCTTGTTATGAACTTCCAGTCTTGTCATGCTGAGCTTGCTGCAACTTTGCAGGTTTTCAAAGGAAGACTGCTGCAAATTTTCTGAAAATTAAAAATGCTATCTGGGATTGATGTCCAAAAAACCAGAGAAAGCGACGTGGTTACGATGTCTGGAGGAAGCAACGTGGTTACGATGCCTAGAGGAAGCGACGTTAGCTATAACGTCTATAGAAGCAGACAGGAGGCGTTTGGCACCGGAGGGAAAAGAACAAAGAGACAGGCGCAATCTTTCAGAAATTCCTCGAAGTCTTCCCTTAACATTTTCCATTTGGCAAAGTTCTGAATACGTTTCAGACGGGATACGGCACATTCTCAGAATTTTTCCTCATCGATTGAAGAGAGACAATTTATCCCGGAACATTTCATTCCTGTTCAAAGGCACGGATGTTTGGAAAAATCAGTGATTAATAGGAGATAAGGGGTTTTGGTAAAACCCATTTTGGAGCTTTATCCATTGTTGGATCGATTGGAAAACAAAAACATTCATTCTATTTTTTTTTTTTCGTACATTTTTTACACTGTCATTTACTAAAACGTAAAACAGAATTGTATTTCTTGTTATATCTTTCCCTTATTTCATATACTTTTATCCTTTGCCTTGTAATCCTTATTTTCTTATTAGTCAGTAGTCATTATATTGTGCAGTTCTTTTGTTTTGTATGACTTCCAAAAAACTTCCAACATGATATTTTTAAATTGTAAAATTCGAAATATCGAATTAACTCTCTAAGCGTTTTGCCCGTATTTTTCCGTTTCCCGAAAACAACTCAATTCTCTTGTAGACAATTTTTTTAACATAATTGTATTTTAAGATGAGTGTCAAATAAAGGGGCATGAAGTGTATATTAGAAACAATCAGGAAAGAAAATTTAAATTAACATTAGTTTTATAAGCATGTTTATGAAAATGCAGGAAAGCCCCCAAAATTCTCAGAGGGTTAAAGAGGATCTGCTATATTTTAACTGAAAATATGTGTATAATTACTAAGAAAGCGTCATTATAATTAAAGATGTGATCCATTTACAGGAAACTGCAAAACGCAATTCGATTCTTTGCAGTGAAGGGGGTTGGATCAATGGGACAAATCAATGACATATAAATATTATTTTCGCAGTTTAAATTGTTTACAGAATATTGTTCAGAGTCGAAATCATTTACAAATTCTTTTGCTTGCATTTCAAGGCAAAAACACACCTGTCACAAAGTAACCCCACCCGATGGGGTAACTTAGTGACATATTTAAACCTAAATTTCTCAGTTGATTTTAAAGATTAAGATTGGTGTAATGCATCGTTATGTAGCAAAAGGATATATCAATATTTTGCGATAGTCAGTTTCGGCATACTTATAAAACAGACCGGCTGGTGGGAGAAATACTTCAAAATTTGTCATAAAGGTGTCTTACGGTACCATTATTATTTTTGTGTTATATATAGTCATCTTTATTATACGAATACTAAGTTTTTTTTTAAATTTCAAAATCATATAATACTACTTCTTTGTATCTTTTGTAGAATGAAATTGGGTATCGTCTTGTGGAAAATATAGTTAAGGCTGGCAATTTTTCCCCTTGGTTCAGCGAATGGCCTTCTATAAGCATGTCTATTTTGTGGTCATTTTAGAAAAGCAATTCTAAGCTTATCCCCTGAGAAAAAAGCAGCCCGAACCATTGGGGAGCCTCTGCCTAGTTAGCACGTGGAAAATAGATATCTTTCTTTTTAGAAAGTCATGCCAATATGAGTTAATACCATCCGGACCATCGAAATTAAACTTCTTTTCACCACTGAAAATAATTTGAGACCAATTCGTTTGTTGTTTCCCATGCTTCTCTGAAAACTGAATGCGGACTTTTTGATGACCAGATCCCAGATAGCATGAACATTAGCAGCAAGTTTGATTTTTTACTGACATTATCTTGCCGAGACAAATGTGAATTGAGGAATTCGCAGCAAATTTTCCGCAAGGTATACCATCCCCCACTTGCATGAGTAGTTTGTAGTGAAACTGATGGTAAGACTGTCTTTAATTCACGAAAGTGACAAAAGCAAAAAATCCCACTGTTGAGAGAATAGACAATCAGCACATACGCAGAAATTTCAGAAATTTTATTCGGTTGGCACCGCTTTTTCTTAACGCTATACTTATCAAATACCAAAAAAGGCTCGTATGAAAAAGTACAAGTATTACCTTAACTTGTTTATGGTGATGTGTTCGCATCAATAGACCTGATCAGGTCTATGGACCCCACCGAAGGGATTAAACTTATATAGTGTAACAGTTGTAAACAGCGTGGAAAGATTACTACTTTGTAGTAAGTTAGCAGTATTTTTGATTACTTGTTTGCCGTTAATTTGCAATAAATTTGATACAGCTGCAGTCTTGTTATGAGCTTTCAGTCTTGTCATGCTGAGCTTGCTGCAACTTTGCAGGTTTTCAAAGCAAAACTGCTGCAAATTTTCTGCAAATTAAAAATGCTATCTGGGATATTAAACGCGTACACCGGCGTGGTTCTACACATTTAACGACTCTTGACTTTTGTATTGATCTTCTTGTAGTGCTGGTGTCTTTATCTGATGGCTCCCAATTCCCTATGCTGTCATTCCTTTGCTTGCAACCATGCAAAATATTGCGATCAAACTTTCGGATCTTTTCGAAAGAATCATCGGCCTTCCAGCAGATTTTGCAGTACCTTAAATAGTTAGATTCTGTAAGAAATTAAAAATGATAGTCTTTGAAGGTTTAATTTTATCAGCAATTCTTTGAAGTAACATCCGGTGTTATTTTAAGCTAGAACCCAGATAGCATAAACATTAGCAGCAAGCTTGTTTTTTTCTGATATTATCTTGCCGTGCCAAATTTGAATGGAGAAATTCACAGCAAATCTCCCGCAAGGTAATACCATTACCGACTTGCATGAGTAGTTTGTTGCGAAACTGATGGCAAGGCTGTCTTTAAACCACGAAAGTGACGAAAGCAAAAAATCCTTCTGTTGAGAGAATAGACAAGCAGCAGATACGGAGAAATTGCAAAAATTTTATTCGGTTGGCACCGCTTTTCTTAAACGTTATACTTATCAAATACCAAAAAAGCTCGAGTTGAAAAGTACAAATGTTTTCTCCCTAACTTGTTTATGGTGGTAAAAACGATGCATGCACCTTCACGGTGCGTATGCATCAATAGACCAGATCAGGTCTATGGACCCCTTCGAAGGGGTTAAACTTGTAAATGAATTTAACTTGCAGGACAAGTTAGCTGCAAGTTCAAATTGTGTGACTTCGGCGTTTGCGTTAGCTTGCTGCAGTCTTGTCATGCTGAGCTTGCTGCAACTTTGAAGGTTTTCAAAACAAGACTTCTGCAAATTTTCTGCAAACTAAAAATGCTATGTTGGAATTTGGTCTCTTTTAAAGTCAGAAAACTTTCTCCCCCACCTCCCAACATAGCCAAAACATTTTGCGAATTTAACGAATGCGCTCAAAATCGAATCTCTTTTAAATGCTTCGTTAAATGATATGAAAAAACAAAACAACCACCAACCACGAGCGGCAGTTTGAAAATATTTTCGGCGTTTTTATCATTTTGCTCCAGCGTAAATTTAGCAAAACCCATTTTAAAAAATAATTTAAAATGTTTATATACATTTTTTGTAAAAAAATTGCTTTAATATATATTGGAATATCATGTATTTAATTTTGACATAAAAATTTATGCGTTTGCGTAATAAGCATAACATTTAAATTGAGGAATCTTTCATTAACGGAGTGCCTTATAAAGCATCTTTGTAATAATAGCCTGAGTCATGTGACTATCATCAACAGTTCCGGATCAGGGCGGATCAACTATAAGATTCACTATAGAGAATATAACTATAAGATTTGGAGAAACTATAAGATTAAATGCCAATAATGGTTTATCCTAAATGTGACATTCATTTGCCTTTAAGGACGTTGCACGTGTTTACGCCATCAAGTGATTTTTACTTCGACGCTTTATTTGTATTATTATTAATGTTAATCTCTATAATAAAAGCCTAAGTCATGTGACTGTCATCAACAGTTCCGGGTTAACCGTTTCACTTTTTATATGCAAAGTGGCCAATTTGGTAATTTAATGTTAGCCTTCGCAGGTGATAAATCGCCAAATATTGTTCCAACGCCATCATGTCATCAGTATTATAATTGTCCATTTCATGCGACTATCATAAATAAATTTCTCGCCTGTTAAATTAAAACAAAGCTTTGATGTTGAAATCAAATGTCATGGTTTATGGTGTTATTTATTACTTTTTTTTTTCCTTTTAAGAAGTAATTCAGAGTTATGAAATTTAAATATTTCATTTTTAAATTAAATGTATTTTAAATAAAATGAGTGAAAATATTATATTTTACATTATATTAATGAAATGGGAAAAAATACGACGGAAACAATGTTTAGCTATTTATCACCTGCGCCCGGCTAGCATAAAAATACCGAGTTCGTGATTTCTGTATCAGAATCTTTCGATTTGGCAAAGGATTGATCAAGTAAATTAAATATCTAACAAAAACATAGCTGTGAAAAAAGGGAGCCAAGTTCTGTAAAGACAATGGCAAGAAAAGAAGTGATATCTAAGTGGGTGCCAAGTTCAAATAAAATTCACTCAAACTTACCTACAGAAGTATTAGAGCATTTTTTAAATTGTTTAGAAATAAAAATTATTGATAGCATATTAATAATAAATCTAGAACTTGGCAAGTTTTTACCTACGAGCCCTTTATTTTTATTAATGACATTATTATATCAAAACTTGTTATTTCATGTTTGAAAGCCTTCATTTGAGTGAGCTCCTTTCCCTTGAAGGGTGGTGGAATAAAATATATCCCACCTAATTTTAACTGCAAAATGCCACATTGACACTAGAATTCAGGACTAAAAAGTTTAATTTTATTAAATACGTGAAAAGAAGCTTTTACCCATTTTGAAATAAATTTGTTTTTAAATTCTGGTGTGATTCAATCATTTCAGCATTTCACGAATAAAAGTTATTTGCCCCTGAAAGGGTTAAAGGGGTGCAGTCTCTAGAGTGATGACCAAGAACAAGCGTAAGTATATCTGTCTCTTTGTCAGGCATCTTAGTCTGTTTGCATTGAGGTTTCTGGAGGGTGGGTGCTAGAGTGATAACCAAAGACGAGCGGGAGTGTATCTGTGTATTTATTGGTTTATCAAATCTTTAACATGACTCATTTGTTTATAATAGTAACTATATATTAATTCTTTTATAATGACATTGTTGTTAATATTAACATCATCATTTTATTAAGACATGAAATTGATAGGCATAACATTTATCAAAAACTTGCCAAGTTCTAGATTTATGATTAATATGCTATCAATAATTTTTATTTCTAAACAATTTAAAAAATGCTCTAAAACTTCTGTATGTAAGTTTGAGTGAATTTTATTTGAACTTGGCACACACTTAGATATCACTTCTTTTCTTGCCATTGTCTTTACAGAACTTGGCTGCCTTTTTTCACAGCTATGTTTTTGTTAGATATCATTACTTTTTGTAAAGTTACAATATATTTAGTCACTTTACTTAATGCTTTAAATGTGTTTACATGTGACTATTTTATCCACCAAGCAACATTCAATTTTAATTTAAATTTCCTACAACGAACTATTTGACTGTCAATTTGCGGCTGAAATCTATATTTTAATACTGCTACATTGAATGCATGTTTTGAAACGAAATGTATTGATTCGAAATTTTTATTGTTTCTGAAACAACAATTCCTATTAAGTTCCTATATTAAATTCCTATGTTAAGTTCCAATTAAATATCCTTTTCTCTGATGATTTTGAAAATAACAAGTGGGTAAGTGTGATCACATATCGCACAGAGGGTTTCGTTTAATTTTCCTTTCAAAACACTTTATCCTTTTGAAAAATCTGTTAGTTCCACATTTCGCAACCAAGGGCGCACTCTATTCTAAACAAACCTCTATCCGAACGAAACTCCGTTTTTCATACTATCCGCAGATATATTAGACGAGGGGATTGAGCCCATAGCACCCGAGATAAGTAGGCGCCACTGGCGGTAAAAAGTGAAACTAAAATATGTAAGGCTATGGTGCATAATATGAAATAATGGTCAAAGGGGTGTCGGCAAAAGTTGGAAAAGTGCTCCCCGGGTGAAAAGGGCGGATGTTAGAAAAATTGCTTAAAATACACAAGTTTGAGCCCGGAGGAGTAAATAATATATGACTTTTTGAAAATTTTATGATTTGTCGTGTGGTCTGAGGCACTCAGCTATACGTATGCAAAAAGTCATGTCTCCAACTTAATTAGGGGCTTCCTTAGAAAGAATTGCTTAAAATACATATGTGGAAGCCCAGAGGGTTAAGCGTAAGACTTTTTCAAGATTTTATGATTTGTAACCTGGCCTCAGGTGTTCTGCTATAAGTATGCAAAATTTCAAATCTGCAATTTAATAACGGTCTCAGTTAGAAAGAATTGCTTAAAATACGCATGTGGAAGCCCAAAGGGTTAAATGTACGACTTTTTCAAAATTTTATGATTTGTCATTTGATGTGTGTTCAGCTATAAGTATGCAAATTTTCACGCCTCCAACATAATTAGGGCTCACTTAGAAAATATTATTTAAAATACACGTGAGGGCCCAAAGGGTTAAATGCACGACTTTTTCAAAATTTTATGATTTCTTGTTTGATGTGAGGTGCTCAGCTATAAGTATGCAAAATTTCACGCCTCCAACCTAATTAGGGGCTCACTTAGAAAGAATTGTTTAAAATACACACGTGGGAGCCCAAAGGGTTGAATGTACGACTTTTTCAAAATTTTATAGATTTTCGTTTGATGTGCGGTGTTCAGCTATAAGTATGTACAATTTTACGCCTCCAACCCAATTAGGGGCTCACTTAGAAAGGATTGTTTAAAATACACATGTGAGACCCCAAAGTGTTAAATTTACAACTTTTTCAAAATTTTATGATTTGTCATTTGATGTGAGGTGTTCAGCTATAAGTATGCAAAATTTCACGCCTCCAACCTTGTTAGAGGCTCACATAGAAAGAATTGTTTAAAATACATATGTGGGAGCCCAAAGGGTTAAATGTACGACTTTTTCAAACTGTTATGGTTTGTCATTTGATGTGAGGTGTTGAGCTATAAGTATTCAAAATTTCATGCCTCCAACCTAATTAGGGCTCACTTATAAAGTATTTTTTTAAAATACACATGTGGGAGTTCAAAGGGTTAAATGTACGACTTTTTCAAAATTTTATGATTTGTCGTTTGATGTGAAGTGTTCAGCTATAAATCTGTAAAATTTCACGCCTCCAACCTAATTAGGGGCTCACTTAGAAAGAATTGTTTAAAATACACATGTGGGAGCCAAAGAGTTAAATGTACGACTTTATCAAAATTTTATGATTTGTCGTATGATGTGTGGTGTTCAGCTATAAGTATGCAAAATTTCAAGTATCCAACATGTATAGTTTCTGAGAACGGGCTCTGTGACGGACAGAATATCTCAATTTGTTGATTTTCTGTAAGCAAGTAAACCCAGATAAACCCCCAGTAAGTAGATAGGTTTACAATAGAAGTCTATGGGAATTTGGCGAAATATTAGCGATATCGCCAAGGTGGCGTCACTTTTGGCGACTAATTTTGGTCGCCAAATTTGGCGATATATCGCCATGTTGGCGAGAAACTTGGCGGTATTTGGCGACAGAACAGGGTCCCCTCCTACGGCAAATTAAAATTTCGCCTAATAGACGTAATGTTAAAGTAAAAATGGGCACCCCCAGGTGGGTAATTCATCGATTTTCACAATTTTTTTATTTTTTTTCCTTGGTTTTATAGTGTAAACAAACTTCGCACCAAATTTGAAGTCTGTAGCTGCAGTAGATATACGAGATCTTTTTGATGAGTGAGTCAGTCAGTCAGTCAATCAGTCAGTCAGTGGTAAAATTATCGATTATCAGACATTTTCAAATGTCATTATCTCGGAAACTAATTATGCGTTATTTATAAAATTTTGGATTTTAGGTAATTTGGGTGGCCTTACTACACATTTCGTATAACAAGTACGTAGGTCTCATAGATTTTCAGTAGTAGAGCATTGTAATTAGACGAAAACAGCTCGAAATGGTTCGTGTAAATAACACACGGCTATGTCAGGCGAACTTGGCTGACACACTGCCGTGTGTCTAGATTATGAATAAAAGTAACATGATACAATTGCTTAGCATACATTTAAGGGAGGCCAAATTGGTCGCCAAAGGCAGCTAGTATGCAGTAAAACCTCCATAACGGACACTCCAAAATAGCGGACACCTCTATTTAACGAACCCTTTTTCAATCCTCTACACAAACATTGGACAACAACTTGGATATTTTGACATCTGAATATCGGACACCTCCAAATAACGGACAAATTTGGTGCTCCCGAGATATGCGTTATACAGAGGTTTTACTTTATATGTTTTCATTCTGAGGCACCGAAAATAATAGCTACTTTGGGCTAAAAAAGAATTAAAATGCCTTCAAAGAATAATAGGAAAAGAAACATTCTTTCTTCTATTATTTAGCAAGTATCATCTCAAAAGTTCGCATTCAGTTTTTGTTCAGCTGCATGATAAATGACTTTTTTCTTTAGAACTCATTCTATCAGGTAAAGCACTAGAAAGATATTTTACCTTAGATAATTTATTTTTTTACTGAGACATATATTATTCAGTTAAAAAAAGAAAGAACATAAAGGTCTCTTGAATCTAAGACGCTGATTGGCTTTTGGGAGTTTGCCAAAGTAATTGAAACTATAGTATATCAAAAACTTTCACAATCTAGGTCAAAACAATGTTGCCAGCAAAATGTAAAATTGATAGAAAGGTCAAAATTTGTAATTATTTTGTCTACCACACTTAACTCATTCCCAATTATTAAAATAGTTTTTCAGCATACTTGGTTATTGCCATTATTTTATGGCGAAATAATTGTTTTATCTTAATCGATTATGAAACTATTTTCAGAAAATAATATTAGTACTTTGCTTCGTAAGGATATAATGCTTTGTTTCATTCCTTTACACGCATAGCTGCCAACTCTTATGCTTTTTTCTTACCGCTAAAATTTTATAGTAATTTAATAGTCAAAATCTCACGATTAGACATGGTGAAAATCTCAATTCAATTTCAGTGGTAGAAAAAAAGGCTTAAAAGTTGGTAGCTATCGCAGGGCTTAATTTGCGCCCTAGCTCCGGTACTTCTCTGTTTTTAGTAAATATTTAAACATTGGTCGTAATTCACTGGATCTCATAAATACAAGGCTCCGGAGCCCAGTGCAATAGCGCTTCCGAAAAGCCGAAGCCTATATTACCCTTTCCTTTCCTTCCGATCTCCAAGCTTTTGCGTTCTTTTTTTATCAAAACGCTTATATGAGGCGTAATGTGTCGCACGCGTAGTAGATGCAGATGAAACGGTCTCAATTTTTATATCAGTTTTTGGGCTTGGACTGGCTCAAGCTCAATCTGTCTTACATTCAAAATTTTATTTATTCATGTATAGAAAAAAAAAACTTTTCCTCCTTCAAAATTATGTATTATATTCTATTTCAAATCATTTTAATACTATTTTGATCAGAATGAAGAGAAAACAGAATTCCCGATTTTCTATTCTAGTGATATTGGCAAATTTACGGCATTGATGGCGGCGACGTGTTGAAAACGGTGCCACTCAAGAGACTGAACAATGAATTTGCTTTCAGTTCGATTTTCTTTCGTGACAGTAGGATAATTTTTAAATGGCTGGTTTGTTTTATTTTTTATTTAGATGTCTAACCTGAAAAGAATATTTTCTGTTTTTAGCCAACGAGCAACAGATTCAGGCTTTGTTTGTTTGAGGTTTTTTTTTTATCTTCTATTAAGTACGAGTATAAAAATCACGTTAGTGATTTTTCTATTTATTTTGCATCATGTATGCTGCCCATGCTAAGGCTGTGCTCTGCACATTTACGATGTCACTTTCATTTGAAAGGAGCTATAATTGCCGTGTATTGTTATTCTGATAGAAAGCAATCGAGCAGTGTTAACCCTTTTTCTATAAAAGCAATCGAATCTTTAAGATAATAGTGTGAAATTTTTAATTTACTCTGATTTTCAGGGGCCCCCTACAAAAGATTGTTATGCGTAAGGAGTCGATTATAGTTTAAGATATGCACCTTTTAAAGGAAATTGAAAAACATTGTTCTTCGGCATTTAAATATTAATTTCTGTAAATTTCATTCATTTTTAGGGTTCCGTACTTAAAAAATAAAAACGGAACCATTATAAGATCACTCCTGTGTCTGTCCGTCTGTCTGTCTGTCACAGCCATTTTAATCGTAAACTATGGAACGTGGAAAGTTCAAATTCGGGGAAGTAAATAAAGACCATTGACCCACATATTTTCAGATTAATAAACATTCATAAATATATTTAGTAAAAAAGTAGAGGGGCTAATTATGCTACTTGAAAAAAAAAAAATCTTTTCTTTGTATATCATGTGGGGTATCCTGTGAAAGCTTTTGTAACGCTGAACTCAAAAATACATTCCTTTTAATTTTAGGCATTATATTTTCAAAGGTATTGTTGAAAATGTAACGCAAAAATATGTTCCCCCTCATCTAATTCCGAATCTACTGAAACTAAAATTATGAAAAAATTAGAGGTAGTAAACGTTAATATAAACTTTGACGGAAAATTATAGCGATTACCCTAGGTCACATAGTTTTTGAGTAATTAGCATTTTTCTGTTATACACAAATTTCGATTTACGGGCATTCAGAAAAATTGTTGAGCATCGCTGAATATACCTATCGTTGCAGAAGAATAAAAGCATTGTTGATAATGATTTTCGAAAAAAATCATCGGTAATTAGCCGAGATATTAACCCTTAAAGGTACGGTCAGTTTGGACATACATAAGGACAGGGCGGCGTACTCTATGCCTAGTTAACGACTTTTAATGATATATATGTGTAATGTAATGTCCAGTAACAGTATAAAAGCAATAAACGTCAAATTGTTAAAAACATACTAATTTAAGGGGTCTCGGGACTCTAAAAAGTGGAAAAAATGAAAAAAAGACCATTTTCAACATTTAATGTCTTAAAATGTATATGATTTTAAAACACAATTTTAATTGGAATGAAAGATATAAGTATGTTCTTTCGTTTCATGTATTTAAAAAATTGCAAGATACAGAATTAGTATTTATAGAGGGCTCGAAACTGTTAGACATTTGTCGAACAAAAAATTGGCATAACAGTTTACGCGCAGGATTACAAAATAAATATTGCAACTAGAATGAAAATTTTGGTGCTTACGTATACTTCAGATTGTAATAATTTCCCTGAACTTAAATAAATTTGTATTTAAAGCATTTTTATATTTTTAATGCAATGCTGCATTTAGCTAGTACAAAATTTTGAAAATTTCAACAGTAAAATCACCTAAAAAAATATTTTTCTGAACAATAAAAAGGAAATTTTAGGTTCAGTTTATACAGAATAACATGGAATATATGTTTTGAAAATTTCATGAAAAAATATTCAGAAGTTTTTGAGGTATCCTGCGCGTTATACCCAAAAACGCCATTTGGAAAATAATGACTTTAAAGTTTCGGAAACGCCGCTTCAGCTATTGAGCGGGTATAATTCTAAAAGCCAAAACTTCTATTCTAATGGGAATTTCAAGGAAACAATTATATCAAAATATTCAGAAAAGATAGGAGTTTTTTAGATGTTAACATCTAAAAAAATTAAAATTTCTTAAATTTTGAAGCTTTAAGAGTCCTGCGACCACTTAATCCTTTCTGGCACGGAGTAATTCTATTTATAAACTTATGAAATAATGAACTGACACCAGAATTTATAAACGAATTTATTAGAAAATGCGAACTTGCTTATTTTAACGTACATGATAAAAGGAAAATTTTAATTAAATATTCTTGGTGCCATTTGTCTATTTTGGAATTAAAATTAGGTGTCCGTTTTTTAAGGGCATCGCCCTCGAAATATTTAATTAGAATGAATCGCATAAATACTGTGAGATTCGCGATAGTTTGCATTGATTGTATCTCTCAATACGCCTCGAGTGACTTTAAAAGTTAATTAAACACCTATCTGGAAAAACGCGGCACTGACCAAGGCGGCGTTGCAACTTTGAGACCTCAATTCGAAGCGCGCTTAGCACAATGCCAAATTTAAACTTTGAACAAAGGTTTTGTTTTAGATACACTGTAGAAATAAAGGTTATTACTACGCTGAATTTAGTTTCATGAAATGCCAAATGAAGTTTAACTATGCACTGCCTTTATTGTCAGTACCGAATTAAGTTCATCATAAACAGATTAGGATAATATTAAAAAAAGAGTTATACGAATAGCTATATTTGATATTGTTCCATATATCTCTTTGAACTTTCATGGTATACCCGATTACACTTTTCTAATATATACAGTTATACCCAACCCTACGTTATATAGTTTTTTAAAAAGTCTTAGTATTTTTTAGCTACTTTTTTTTTTTTTTTTTTTTTAAATATATAATACAATTACAAATTCATATATTTATTCTACGGAACTCTCTGTGCGCGAGTAATGCTCGCACTTGACCGTTTATTTTTTATAAAAATGCATAGCTGCGAATTATCTCTTTTCGTGTTATCTCTATTTCCGAATCATAATCCATACTTTTATTGCAGAATCCTGCAATTAATTAACATAAAAATTAGGCAAAGATTATTGTTCGGAAGGAGTAATAACTTGATGAAATTAATCAGAAATATCTTTTACTAATATTGATTAATAAGTTTGAATATAAGTTGCATACAAATAAGAGTTTTCATTCAAAATGCACGTTATGATTATAGAGGACATTTTTTGTGGAAAAAAGGGGGAAATACTCTTTAAAATTAAAAAGAATATAATTTCAGTTTGTATAGATGATAAAAAAACATGATTGAAGTAAATTTTCCTAAAACTAAAAACATATTTTCACACATTCAAGCTTCATGAATGAATTTTCCACATCAGAAGCGAAAATCGTCTGTCATCATATTGACATTTACAACCAAGGATGTAAAATTAAACTTCCGTACATTTCAGTGGATAGTTATTGCCCCTACGAATTGAATAAAAAAAATCATATACTAATTTAATCCATTATTTTTAAAAGAGGTCAGTTAAAACATATCACAAACCCATCTTAGTAAAATGTTTTATCGGGTAAAAATCGGTAAAAATGGTTAATATTTTTTCATGTAAAGCATTCATTTTAATTAGAAATTCGTCAAAGTGATGTCATTTTCATTTCACCAGCTTCGAAATTAAAATGAAATCTTAAAATAACAATATGCATTTCAGAAATAATGTTTAGCATCAAAAGTCGCATTATTTCAAAATGTATTTTTAGCTAACTTATTTAAATACTGTGGAGACTTCAGACTGTTTTCCAATATTTCACATAGAAAAATCGTCATAGCGATACAAGATCGCTAGGTATAGAAAAGCCCGTGTATTCCTAAAATAAACTCGAGTTTTAGGCTAAGTTCCAACTTTCGCCGGTAAAATATGAAGAAACAGTTCGATCACAATTCATCATAGGAAAAGACACTTGGCGACAACTAGGATAAAGCAAGGACCACCTGGTGTTTGCTTTCATGTACCGAGAGTGAAACCAGACAACATTTTTTCCACGCCAGACTTGAACCACAGAGTGTCGTGTGCAGATTGTAGGATGGGCCTACTTTAACCATTCGGAGCACAGCCGTCAAATGATTTTGACAGAAAACTAGAAAAACTCCGTATTGTTTTCTAGGTGAAATAATTGAGGATATATACGAGATCCTTAATAAGAGAGTAGTTAAGTTCTAAACTCAAGGAAGTGAAAGTTGCAGGTTTTTACCTGGCCGAGATAATTCATCTCTCCGGGAAATCACGGATAATTTTCTCGGAAATACGTTCCCAGGGGAGAGAGATTGCTTTTTTCTCGACGGCGAACAAAGCCGGACAGCTGAGACTTCAGGTGGGTTTTACAGCGACAGACTGTTTGAACAGTGACTATTTAACTTCATCTAAGGAACATTATCTGAAAGGCGATTATTTAAAACGCAAAGACTCTTTTACTTACCGAACTCTCTTATTTAATTTATCAGGACTTATGCGCATTCTGCCACTTCACTGACTTTAATTTCATCAGATTACGTATTTCAACTAATTTCTGTTGTGTACTTAATGACATCATATTAGTCTAGAAACCTTGTGTTTAATGTGAATAAAATTCTATTTTTCATTACTAATTATCTTGTCATTCGCCGCTGGGGATACCCGTTCACGCTACCGCCCTCATCTGAGGTTCCATAATACATTTTTTTACTTGAAATTTAGCATTCGGTAAAAATAATGTTTCAATATTTTTGTAAATGTACAATAATATTAGATTTCATGTTTTAATTAAATTAAAATGCATAGTTTTACATGATTCATGAAGTGAAAGAATATTTTCTTTTTTATCTCCACAAGTATTATACCGAAGGAAAAACTAACCAGGTGATGCTGTCATAATATGTACCGTAAAATTATCCATGTCGGAAATGGCGTCATGATAAGCATCAAAACCGGGAATAAAAATTGCTTCTCAACAATTAATTTTCTATTGAAAGATTTTCACGTCAAAAAGGAAAATGAAATAAAAAATTAAGAATTAAAAAAAGATGAATATATCGTCATATTTGAAATAAAACAGAAATGTTCAAATATTTCTTAATAATATAAGCTGCATGAATTTGAGTAAATACGGAAAGTAGGCGAATATGACGCCATTGAAAATAAAACGGATACCGTAAGATCTTTGTGACTGGTGGGGTAACTTTGTGACACCTGGTCTAGTTTGCATATTTAGTGTTAGAGCTTCGGGAAATGGTTGTTAGGTGATGTGTCACATCGTACTAAAATGTGACAATGCTGTTTGCTCTCCTACCACACCGGACACATTCGTAATATTAACACTAGACCGGGTGTCACAAAGTAATCCCACCTGTCACAATGTAACCCGTCTTACGGTATGCTTTGATGTTGAAAGAAAATGATCTTGTGTTGTAGTATTAAATCTCATTTTAAAGAACATTTTTAACAATTCTTGATGGTTTACCGCCTGCTCACGGTTAATATAAAGAATTAGCTTTTAATTTAAATTTGAAAAAACTTTAAAAAAAGTTTGAAAAGAAAATGGATTTTAGATGTTAATAATATGCACCTAAATATAATCCATGTCGAGAATGATGTCATGATTAGCGGGAAAAATATTTTTATAAAATTTTTATTCTTAAAGCCGTTTATTTCAGAAACTATGAACCCATCATACGTAGTATAGGGTAAGTCGCGTAATCGTTTTGAAAATCAAAAATAATTTTTTTGACGGATTTAGACGTTCCAGACACAGGAGATTCTGAAAAACATGTTTTTAGGAAAAAAAATTTGCCGTCCGTCTGGGTGTGTATCTGTGTGTGTGTGTCTGTAAACGCTCTATCTGCCGAACAAACTGAGATATAGACTTGAAATTTGGTGCGTACTTAGGAAGTAATAATGGGAAGAAGCCTATTAAATATCAGCAACTTCGATTATCTGGAACTTTTTTTTCGGACTCTCGAAATATTCGTTCTGATAAAAGGTATACAAAAATTTTCGAAATTATTTATTTGAAGGAGTGAATATAAAAGACAATAACAAAACAAAAATTTTGCATAAAGAATGAAATCGATCAGATAAATAGTTTCCGAGATATTTGTAATCACATTTTTCAAACTCTTCGATTTTTCATGACCCTGTATTTCATTCAAATTTCAATTCAAAGATATATTTTAATTGGAAATGAGACGCTTAATCCGACGCAGTAAACTGTAGTTAATATGATTATAATTTTTCGAGTTACAAGGATGTTTCTTTTACTCAATTCGGTACTACTCGATAATCCCGTCGACCAAAAAACTATCGCCAAACTATAAGATTAAATGCCAATAATGGTATTTAATCTTATAGTTGGTGTAAATGTCAAGCATTTAATGCATCTCCATACCTATAAAAAGGGTTACCTTAGGGGGGGGGCTGTTCTGCCGCCAAGTTTGTCGCCAACTAGGCGATATATCGCCAAATTGGCGGTATTTCTAATATATCGCCAAATTCCCATAGACTTCCATTGTAAACCAATAGTGTTTATTTGCTTACAGAAAATCAACAAATTGAGATATTTTTATGCAACAAAAAGTAATATTAGTTTAAGGGATTATATTAATTATATTTAAGGGAGCCCAAGTAAATTAAATTATGAATAAAAGTAATATGATACAATGCTTAGCATATATCACGTTCTATTTTCATATTTTAAATTATATCCATGATGGGTAAGTATTACGGTGGCCCCCAACGACTAGTTTTCATTTGTTGCAGTTTCATTTTCGCGATTGTTTCTATTATTTGGCACAAAATTTCACTTTTTTATGACTGAGTTATATTAAGGTACATAAAAATAAGAAATACCAAATGCTACCCAGAAATATAAAATGTGATAAAGAGCTGGTAATTTATATACTTTTTTATTATCAGAAGTGAAACATTTTTCTGAATTAATGTATTTAACCCTTTTTTTAATGCTATATGAACGACATCACGGGTAACTGCTAATTTTATATAAAAAAACTCAATTTTATTGTAAACTACACACAATTTGGTATAACCCCATATTGCACGGTTTTTTTCCGACACCAATTTGGCGAAAACATCAACAGCATAAACAACAACATCGTCGTTACCATATCAAGCAAAATAACGACACTTTGGCGCCAGTTAAGTACCCCGGTGCATATGTGACATTGGCGTCAGAAAAAAATCGCACCAATGTGACATGTATATGACATCTGTGCCAGGGAGTCTTGGTTGAAACAATAAATAAAAAGCGGGTTACAATGTCAGGCAAAATAACGCCATTGTGGTACCCATTAGGTACTGCGGTGCGTATACGCAATATGGCATCTGTAATATGAAAAGTACCATATAAATTGTAAAAATGAAAAAAAATTGCTTGTGTATATGAAATTGAATAGGTTACCAGAAAATATGTTGCCAAATTTCCTCCTCTCGCCAAGGTCTCTAAAGTGGAAAAATACGTAATGTTCCTTTGTGGTCAAGAATTTCTATAGGCTAAATTTAAATGAGTTTTGATCCATAACTCATCAGTTTATCAGCCATTAATTATGGAAAATTCAGCTGCTTATCATTTAACGGAAAAAGAATACTTAAAATTTAAATTTAAACTTTAGTAATGTCGTAGAATTTTCAAAAGAGATCTAAAACAAAAATAATAATTTTTTACAGTAAATCAAACATTTAAAAAATAGGTACTTTTCCGTTACGGACACCATGCCAAAATGTATGCTAATGCGCCAATTATTTCAACCCTGATCGTGAAAAAGATTTTTATTATAAACCATGCGAAATATTGTGATCAAGACTCCCTTATCATAAAACGATACACGCCTCCTTATCATATTATTATGATAAGGAGCCCTTGATTGTGATTTGCTATTTATGAAACGTGAATCACGTGAATGATTATTATTTAACCTCAACCTAGGAAAATTTTTTAATTTGCTATTATTCGAATTAAAAATACTTTTTTTTAAAAGTAAAGTTATTATTTACTTTTACTGCTGATGCTAAGATATTTTAAGTATATATTTCTGATTTAATAAAATAGCTTTAAATAAAGCTATAAAAAGTGATAAAATATCTTTATTAAGATTGACGATCGTTTCGTCTCACAAACGGCGACATTTTCAAAATCATTCACGATAGAAAATATTTTAACATAATTAAAAAACTAAATAAGTAAAACTTAATAAAGATATTTTGGTACTTTTCGGTTAGCAGGGCGCCAGTGTTATATATACATATTTGGTACAGATGTCATATTCGCCCCATATTGGCGCGATTTTTTTCGGTTGCTAATTTGGCGAAAACATCAACAACATAAACAACATAATCCGGGTTACCACATCAAGCAAAATAACGACACTTTGGCGCAAGTTAAGTATCTGTTGCCTATATGATATTGGCGACAGAAAAAAATCGCGCCAATATGGGGCGAATATGACATCTGTACCACATATTTATATACATACATATATGTAAATATACATGTATACACATATATTGTATATATACACATATATGTATATTTATTTATATATACACATATTTATATACATACATATATGTAAATATACATGTATACACATATATTGTATATATACACATATATGTACTATATTTATTTATATATACATACATTTATATTACATATATATGTATATATAACACTGGCGCCCGGCTAACCGAAAAGTACCTATATTTTTTCACTTTTTATAGCATTATTTAACTTAATCTGTTTATAAGTGATTATTATACATGTTTTTAGTTCGTAAAAGTCTAATTTTCAAATGTTATATTTTTAAAATGCTCACTTTAATATCGACAGTTTTTTTTTTTTTTCAAATTTTTCAATTCACGTGATTTTCTTTTTCCGCTAACTATTACGCTTGGCGAAATGGTGTCCGTATAACGGAAAAGTACCAAAAAATATATACTTAGAAACAATTTTATTAATAGTTTTAGAAAATGAAATGCTTTGCAGAGAATGCCTGAATAGCTTTCAACCATCGTATTAGGAATCAGAAAAATGCTAAAATTCCATAATTGAAAGATTATAAGTTAAGTAATAAAAGATGATAACTTATTACAGTGATAAAAGTATTAGAAAAAAAAACCCAGACAAAATAAATTTCTTTTGTTTTATTACTTTATCATGGTAATTTGACTGATCTAACTTTTATACAAATTAATCAAGCGATTCATGACAAATCAGCTTCTGCAAATTTCGCAGGAGCCATCTTGGAGAAGTTATTCCTGTACTTCAGGCGTTTTTCTACGTCGTCTTGATCGTCGTCGCCGGGAAGTGGAACGCTTGCGTCTTCTTCCGCTGCTTGAACGTTTGCGTCTTCTCCCACTGCTCGAAAGCTCGCGTCTTCTACGGCTGCTGGAACGCCGACGTCTCCTACTTCCAGACCTCTTCCTGGATCTGGACCTACGCTTAGGCTTAGCTCTTGAGCGACTTCAACTACGCGATTTCCTGCGCCTTGCAGTTTCGTTGATTTTGTACTTTCCATTTGTTGGATTCCAATGTAAATAAATCTCTTAACTAAATGAATCCCTAAAAGTTAAGTATTAAAATATCTATAAGCTATTAAAACTGCCCTCAATAACATTTCTTATTGTTAAAGCGAATATATTTCTAACTTAATTCAATGACAGAAGAGCCATACATTTCACATTACTTTATTTTTATAAACTTTTCTCTAGAACAAAACAAAACCAACTGTTGCCAGATATTGAAACAATGCAATTATAACCAGTTAAATAATTATGCAGGTGACGGATACATGGATGAAAGATAAAGTTAGTCATTACGTGACATACTCCCACCTTGAGTTGTGGGGAATGCACAACTCAACAATTTAAAATTACAAGTTAAATCTTTTCGGTACCTTAACTGTGTCAAAGAAATGTTGCTTTGCTGCTTCTTTCATACAAATCACGTGAAACAGGAGACATGCCAGATCTTTGTGAATATGGATCTCTCAAAGATGATGAATAGGGATCCGCATGTTTATCTCTCATGGGCGCAATAGATGGACTACGACGATCATAAGGTGAAGGGTATGGTCTCATGCGAGGCGACATTGAACTGTAGCCACGGTCATAAAAATCTCGACTTCCAAAAGGTGGACTGTCATATCTTCGGCCGTAGCCATTAGCATACCCATCACCACCACGGGGTCCACCATAACCACCACGTCCTCTGCTTGAACCTCCTCTAGCTCGTCCTTGTGATCCTGGCTCATGATGAAGCATGCTTTTTGAAGGCTCAACACTCAAAGAAGATCTTCTGAAGTAATAATTATTCAGAGCTTTTAAGGGATCCTGGGCTTCTTCAGTTTTGATTAATTTTTCAGGAACTTTTGGACATACTAGAGTTTCATGTTTTTTTCTGCATAAAACGCATTTTACTTTTGCTCTACAATTTCGGGCTAGATGGTTTAATTTTAAACACACGAAACAAGTTCCCTTCTTTTGCATTATGTCTTTCTTAACATCATACGACATTGACATTGCCTTGAAACATTTTTCCGATGCATGTCGTTTGTCACAAAAAATACACAGTTTTTGTTTAAAATTATTCTTATTTCTAGTATATTTTCTCTTATCAATGTTTAATAAATCTGATACAGTAGATATTTGAGATTCTTCGAATTCATGATTATTGCGTGCAGCTTTGTATCGAAAAGTTTTGTCAAAACTCTTACTTGCCAAAGAAATTCTTTCTTCTGCTTCAACTTCGTCTTGCAGAAATTCTAATAAATTATCTAGATCAGTTTTTGAGCCAATTACAACACCATTCTTTAAATCTGTATCATGATTTTTATCTAGTTCAGATTCCTCATCATTACATCTATTTGACGATCTTCTGTGAGACGTTCTATACCTTTCCCATGCTCTAAGAATATCATCTGGAAGAGACGATTCAACAAGCGGATATAACATCGCAGCATATTTGTCTCTAATAACTCCAAGAGTGTCTAATGATCGCAATTTCGATTCTAATGAATCATATAATCGTCGCAAAGAATTATGTTTTCCTGGATTTTGCTTCTGCAGTACAAGGCCTAACAAATCTCTAATATAATATTCTATCAAAAGTTCTTCCCGTCCAAAACGAGATTTAAGTTGACTTACAGCTTTGGCATAACTATTACCGCCAGGCGGAAAACTTCTAATCAATTCTTCTGCCACACTGCCTTTTTCCATGGCTTGTGTTAAATACGCAAATTTGTCATGAAAATCTAGGCTAGTATCTTGATCAATTTTTTGAAATTGACCCCAGAATTGCAACCAATTTTTTATTTCATCATTAAAAGTAGGTAACTGTATCTTCGGATAATGAAGCAATACATTCTTATTAATTACCGAAATATCAGATCTCAAATCTTCATTTTTTAAAATCAAAAGTTCGTTTAATTTCTGTTGTAATACACGCCAGCGATCGATGTAAACCCCAGATTCATCGATATCTTTGTCTATTGTTTCTTCGTCAGGTTGGTCGCTATACAATATTTCTTTAATTTTATATTCTACATCGGTCATAAATTTCGCTTTCTCTTCTATCATTGTCAATTTCAGAATTTTTTCAGCAGTCGTAAATTATTTTCACTTGCATCAAATTCGTTACACGCTTTAGTGAAAATTCTACGATGCTGTCGTCTAGCTGCTTTCAACGCATCAATATTATTCAACATCAACAATATATATATATTTTTTTTATTCAACAATAATAATAATTCTCACTTGAGCAGTTCAAATAAAATTCTACTTACAGATTCCAATCCTGTCGCGGACGCCATATGTTGGATTCCAATGTAAATAAATCTCTTAACTAAATGAATCCCTAAAAGTTAAGTATTAAAATATCTATAAGCTATTAAAACTGCCCTCAATAACATTTCTTATTGTTAAAGCGAATATATTTCTAACTTAAATTCAATGACAGAAGAGCCATATATTTCACATTACTTTATTTTTATAAACTTTTCTCTAGAACAAAACAAAACCAACTGTTGCCAGATATTGAAACAATGCAATTATAACCAGTTAAATAATTATGCAGGTGACGGATACATGGATAAAAGATAAAGTTAGTCATTACGTGACACCATTAGTCAACTTCTTCAGAAGTCCTTTGTCAACAGCATTATTAAGATTGGACTGGACTACGGTTTCCGAATCTGCCGTATTCAGGACTTTCTTGGGCGAAAAATATCGGTGAACATCGGCTGAAGAAGAAGAATCTCTAGCTTGACCAAGATGACGAATGGCTTTCAAAACTGTTTTTTCAATATCTGTCGATGGTTTATTTACTTGCGACATATTTATAACTTCTTTCGTAAAAGCGTCAATAATTTAACAGAAATTCAATAAAACTTTTGCAAAAAATTAAAATTTTAGATATGTTAAAGGGAGACAAATTTAGATTCCAGATGAGAAAGGCTTTAAACATGATCGAAATAAATATTTTATTACACAAAATTCTTCTACCTTATCATTTCTCGTGGTCACCTGCACGAAATCAAAAAAGTCCTTCCGGCCAGTGCCGGGAGGAAGAGGTAGCTTTCATATTCCTTATTTTAAAAAAGCCAACTTATATTATTCAAACACACGAAGCTCAATTAAGTGGAAACCGAATGTAGGAGATTCAATACTAATTTTTATCAATACTAAATCATTATGAATGAGAATTTCGCGAAATTTGTCAGCTTTATCCAAGCTGCTTTTATTTAAAGTAACTTATATTTGGCTGCCAAATTCGGCGATTTCCTAAAGTGCCTGCCATTTTAAGACAACATGGTGGATGAGGCTAACCAGTGAACTTGGTCGACACCTTAGTAATTGCTGTGCACATGCTCACTCACATCGGAATCGGTTGATATATACGAGCGCTGTCGCAGGCAAAAAATCAGATTTTTCAAAATGTCACCCACGTTAGAAATTTAAACTGCTATATCTGAGCCATTTTTTAAGATAAAAACAAACAAAAAATGCTCCTGAATCCCTATATCAAGGTCAAATACTTAAGAAAGAAACCTTTTTCAATTTCTAATTTTTTTACACCTCACTTTAAATATATATATATTTAATTTAATGGCCGCCGTTTTGAAACAAGGTGGCTGATGAAGCTGGCCAGTGAACTTGGTCGAGATATTGATGTATACTATCCACATGCCTTCTTACATCGAAATAGGCGAATACGTGTGGTATCGCGTGACAAATACAAGATCGTTTCAAAGTGTTAGTCATGATAGAAATTCAAAGTGCTATAATTCAACCACTTTTTAAGATATGAACAAAATAACAAATTTTCAGAAACAAAAACTGCTCCAGAATCTTTGTATCAAGGCCAAACACATAAAAAAAATCTTTTTCATTTTCCAATTTTTAAATACCTCATTTTAAATTTTAAATTACATTTTTTTAAAAAATGGCAACCCTTTTGAAACAAGATAGCGAATGAAGCTGGCCAACGAACTCAGTCGAGACATTGGTATGTACTATGTACAGACCAAGTTACATACAAATCGGTTTATAAATACGCCTGTTATCGCGTGACAAAAATCAGGTCGTTTTAAAATGTCAGCCATAATAGAAATTCAAAATGTTATAACTCAGCCATTTTTTTTAGATATAGACAAAACAAAACCTGTTCCGGAATCTTTGTATTAAGGTCAAATACATACGAAAAAAATCTTTTTCATTTTCCAATTTTTTGGTATCTCATTTTAAATTTAAATTTTTTAAAAATTTTTTAAATGGCCGCCATTTTGAAACAAGATGGCGGATGAAGCTGGACGACGTTCTCGGTTGAGTTATTTGAATGTACTATGTACACATCAAGGTACATCCAAATCGGTTCATAAATACGTCTGTTATCACGTGGCAAAAATCAGGGCGTTTAAAAATGTCAGCCGCGCTAGAAATTCAAAATGCTATAACTCAGCCATTTTTTAAGATATAGACGAAACTAAAACTGTTCCCAAATCTATTTATCAAGGTCAAACACATAAGAAAAAAATATTTTTTCAATTTTCAATTTTTTAGTACCACATTTCAAATTTAAATTTTTCTTAAAATTTTAAATGGCCGCCATTTTTAAACAAAATGGCGGATGAAGCTGGTTAACGAACTCGGTCGAGACATTGGTCTGTACTATGTATAAACGAAGTTACATCCAAATCGGTTTATAAATACGCCTTTTATCGCGTGACAAATTTCAGGACGTTTCAAAATGTCAGCTTCGCTAGAAATTCAAAATGCTATAACTCAGCCATTTTTTAAGATATAGACGAAACAAAAACTGCTACGGAGTCTTTGTATAAAGGTCAAATACATAAGAAAAAAATATTTTTCCATTTTCAATTTTTTGGTACCACATTTCAAATTAAAAATTTTTTTTAAATTTTTAAATGGCCGCCATTTTGAAACAAAATGGCGGATGAAGCTGGCCAACGAACTCGGTCGAGACATTGGTATGTACTATGTACACACCGAATTACATCTAAATCGGTTCATAAATACGAGAGTTACAGTGTGACATAGGTCAGATATATATATATATATATATATATATATATATATATCAATTTTGAACGGAGGGTGGTTTCGGGGTCTAGGGGTCATGTTCGATGAAAATATACCAAAATTTTTTGAAATCGCTTTCCTCCGAACGGCTGCAATAGGTAGCTTTTTGTAAAGAAAGCTACCTAATTGTGATCATTGAGCTTCTATGAAAGCAAGCAACCCGACAGTAATTAGACTAGTGATGTCATAATATGAAAATGATAATTATTTTTCTTTCTTTATAAAACATCTTCAGAAAAATCTTATTTCTGTTCTAATGAAATATTAGCGATAAAATTAGAAAAGAAAAAAAACATATCATTAACACCAGTAGCAAAATTAATACTAAAAAATATAAAATATTTGAGAGAAATTTAAAAATACGTAATTGAATAACGGTAAATTTCGATTAAAAACCATGCAAGGCATGAAACAAACGTGATAAAGAAGATGATGAAATTCCTCAAGTTAAAGACTTTTAGAAACCCTCAGTTACTTCCGACCTGAACCGGTGCCTCCGACACACCGCTGTGTGCTTTTCTAACTAAAAAAAGAAAGCACACAAAAAAGGACGCAGTAATTAATCCTTTATATCACAGCAGTCAATAAAATGTTAATCTAATAGTTTCTGCCATATGTGATATGAATCAAGACATACTCTATATACTACGCTGTAAAAAAAAAAAAAAAAGACAACTGTTTCTTAATCTAAAAAATACAGGGTGTCCACACTCAACGGTGTCCAATGGCTAATCCCTAAACCATTAGTCATAAACATATACAGGGTGATGAATTTAAAAGAGTAGCCGTTTGTTTTTTGTATTATCCACATCTATAATATATGTAGCAAGACTTTCAACATCATTTATTTAATATGTCTATATTTAATGTGCGGCTATGGTTTTTTTCATTTTCTAAATGCGAAACTCATTTTCTAAACATAAATTCGCGTGAACATCATTGGTAATTTTTAATCCGATTCTACGCAAATGATTTGAGTAAATCGTCTGCTTCTTTCAACTTCAAACCTAACAATGGAAGTGCTTAAGGAATTCTTTGATGTCCGTTTAATTTCAATAGACCTCTGGTCACCAGGGTCACCAGACCTCACTCCGTTAGATTTTTTTTTATGTGGGGTTATCTCAAAGAGAGCGTTTTCCAGAGAAGTCCTGCAAAGATCGATGAATTAATCATATCATAACTGAAGCAATCGCGTTAGTAACACCAACAATGTTGCGAAGTTCATCAAAAAACTTGGTTCGACGCGTTTATGTTTGCATTCAAAATGGTGGCGAACATTTTCAACATTTGCTATAAGGAATGATAATGTAAAAAATTTGAATTAAATTATGTTTTTCAAAAATAACCACGGGATTAAGTAACATTGTGTGTCTCCATTTCTGTTTTACCTCACAAATAAAATTGTAACAGTCCAACAGTGTTGGAAATTGTCTACCACACTTAAACAAAGTTCAAACAATTATACTTCAGTGTTAGAATAGTTGGCACATCCGCCAGTTTTAAGGTAATAAGAAAATCCAACGGGTACTCTTTTACATTAATCACCCTGTAGTTCCAATTACAAAAATGTTTTAAATGAGGTAAAGAAATGTTTTAATAGCGATTTAGGTCAACAAAAACATTTCTTAAAAAATTACGAAATTTACTTTTGTATACGGTCTCCCGGTCCTATAAGTTACATTTAGTAAAATTTTCCTGTTACACTGACAAGTAAGCCAAAAAAAAAAAAAAGTCCCGTTATTTTACGTAAAATTGACCGAATAATAGCTGTTAAAAGTTCGAGCATATTTTTTGCTGCAAATTAGGGGTCATTCACAAATTTAATAGAAATATAATTTCCTCAGATATATTAAAAAAATGGTTGAGAGTAAAATTAATATTGCAATGTAAATTTGAAATCTTTAATCATTCTAACATATTAATGCAAAACATACAATTTGTGATCTATATCTATATAAAAGGCAAGTGTGTGTACGTAAAGACGCATTTTTCTCCACGACCACCCACTGCCACCCACACGCGGTTGCAGAGGTAGATAGCCCTTGGTTACTTGGTTCCTTATCATGCTGTTAGTAAGGCAGTTTTATCGCGGTGGATGGAAGTGGGAGATTACAGGGACACTCAAAAGAATTCCATTACATTACGGCCTAGGGGGAAAAATTGTTTCTGACGCTTTTTAATAATGTTACAGCCTATCGAACATAATGAAATTAAAATGCTTTTATGAAGTGCATTTAAAAATACATTCTGTAGCATATGCGGTGCAAGGAATATCTATTATTCATTTACAGGGCCACACAAAAGAATTCCGTTATATAATGGTATAGGGGGAAACATTGTTTGCGACGTATTTTAATTATGTTAAAGTATTTCACATATAACTAATTATAGTACGATCGCAGCTCATTTGCCACGGTTGACGTACAATTTCCAATTTGTTGAATTTTAGTGACTTTTACTGCGATTTTCACTCGGATCTTTAGCATTTTCCCCAGATCCACGGCGATTTTTTGACATTGGGAAAAGGAATTTGATTTCAAACTTTTAGCCTAATATTGTAAATTTTGCCATCTACGAATTTTGAATTCTAGCATTTTTTAATGCGATTTTTAGCAAAGTTTTCGTTATTTTTTATGTTTCGCGTCGATTTTTTGTCATTCCTGAAATCTTTCTAATTACAATGTTTTTTATCCCATTAGGGTAAATTTTGACTCCTGTCGATATTTTAATATTTAGCGATTTTTAATGTGATTTTCAATGCGATATTTAGCAATTGTATGAATAGCGCGGCGATTTTTTGACATTGTTAAACGGAATTCGGTTTCAATATTTTAGCTTAATGTAGTAGATTTTGTCCTCTAATGTTTAATTAATTATAATGTTTAATTTTAGCTACTTTTAATGCGGTATTTAGCGATTTTAAGAGATTCTGTGCGCTTTGCATCGATTGTTTGTTATTTATGGAAGAATTCAGGTTATACTATTTTTACCCCATTAATATAAATTTTGTCCCCTGCTATTTTGAAATTTTAAGGGATTTTTAATACATTTTTCAATGTGATTTTTTTCGATTTTCGAGTCTCACGGCAATTTTTTCCCATTCGAAAAAAAACTTTATTTCAAACTTTTAGTCTAACATAGTAAATTTTGTCATCAACGATTTTTGATTTTTAGCGAATTTTAATGCGATTTTTAGCGTTTTCTTCGATATTTTTTAATAGTAAATTTTGATTTTCGTGATTTTGAAAATTTTGCGATTTTCAATGCAGTTTTTTTGTTTTTTCGCGATCCACTGTGAATTTTGATATTCAATTTTTGATACCCTCCTTTCAATAAAGTTTATTTAAACTTCGTACAGAAATTTTCGAATTTTTCGTGAATTTTTTATGTGATTTTTAGTGTGTTTTTTACGTGTTGCCACGATTTTTACACACTAGTAAAAGGAATCCAGTTTCAGTCTTCTAACCCAATATAGTAATTTGTTTTCTCTTTATTATTCTATTTTTCTGAAGTTTATTCGAAATTTAAAGCGATTCTTAAATTTTTCGCCATTTTTTATTATGATTTTTAGAACTTTTTCGCAGTTTGTGTTGCTTTTTGACGGACCCGAGCAACGCCTGGCTGGTCAGCTAGTATAGTTATATATTAAAGGTTATCAAACTGAATTCCAGGGTGGCGTTTCATGTACAAGTAATGTGTCAATTATTAACCATTTTGAAAAATGGTTATTGTTCTCGTCAGGGTAGGAAATCAAAAGCATATCTGAAGATTTTTATTGGTTTAATCATCATTTTATTCGTTTTCTGATTGGTCTATACAGTAATCTGTATTTCCCTTTACTTTCAACAGAGATGGACAACAGAGTGTTGCCACTATGACAAAAAAGTAATAAAAACTACAAAAAAAAATTAATAACTCAGAAACAAATTGAGATACAGCTTTCAAACAAATTGCATTTAAAAGTACATTTTTTTTTCTATATACGACGATATAAAAAGTAATATTGTGGGATGTTTAGAAGTTTAAGAAATAAATTTCATTTAAAATTGGCCGTCAGATTTCTTGGAAATCTGACGATGGAAAAACCTTTTCCCGAACAGCCAATGAAATGTTTGGATAATACATAAGTTTCAGGTGGATAATACGTACGAGTCGCAGGCGATTTCTGTCGCTTGCAATTTTTACGTGTCATAATAGCACTGCTAATGTTTAATTCATGGCGTACGTAATGTAGGATCAACTCCGTGCTATTTTTTATGTCTTAAATTTTAGTCTTTGAAAAAATCATTTTCCAAATGGTTGTTGTAATTTGTTAAATGCATTTTTTGTTTAAATTGTGGAGTCTACTTTTCGAAAGTGGCGGTCAAAAGAACTCTTTTATAAGCATTCAGTGTTTTTCTTAAAAATCACGGCCATTTCGTGGCTACAATTCATGTTGTTCCAAAAACATTCCATTACAACACATTAATTTGGCCTTACTGATATTTTCTACTTTTTGTTTAACACTTTCGAGGGCGGTGTCCTAAAAAAAAAAAAAAAAAAAAAAAAAAAAAAAAAAAAAAAAACACTTAATTTTAATTTCAAAATTGACAAATGGCACCAAGATTATTTCATTAAAATTTTCCTTTTATAATGCACGTAAAAATAATAAAGTTCGTACTTTCTAATAAATTCGTTTATAAATTCTGGTGTCAGCCGTCCATTATTTCATCAGTTTATAAACTGGATACCCGCGCCGGGAAGGGTTAAGGGGATCGGGCAAGCTCTATCTCCGCCATGTTAAAATACACCAACTTTATGTACCTTTTTCTCAGAAATGGTGAAATATAGAGGTCTAGAATTTTTAGAGCATTTGAGTAATATATGCTTTACGTATTTTAACAGACCATTTTCTTTCTAAGTGAACCTGAAAATTAATTATTTATTGAAAGGCATTTTTAAATTAGCATTTTGTGTAAGATTTCACCGCATAAAATAAATAATTCTCAACAAATCATTAAATCCCTGTGTTAAAGTATACAATATAACACAATAAAAGTATTAAAAACATTGAGTTCTTAAGTTTAATAGATATTGAAAAAAAGGGAAGACAAACATGAAAAATTCAAGTTTTGAGATAAAGTCAATTAAAGATTTAAATGGCCATTAAGCTGTGAAGTACTCTTAGAAAGAATGAATAATTCCAACACTTTTTTTTTTAAATATATAAACATGTATGACACATCGTTGGAAAGATAAAAGTTTAAACTATTTAATGATATAAAAAATAAAAATCGATTTTTTTACCAAATTTCTCTTACCTGGTACCCTTAAACTATATTTCATTGTTGCAGTTTCGCAGCCAATTGGCCTATTTTGGAAAGTGTCGTTTGGCGCATAATTCCCTTCATTGTTTTAGTAATTCGTATACAGTGATAATCATAAAGAATATTCGGCGATTTATCATCTGAGTCCGACTAATGAAAAAATATCTTAAAATTAATTTATTAATTTATAAGTTCTACAAATAGTAAAATGCTATATTGTCATCGTAAACATACATGTGTCATATTTTTTATAATTCCGTCATATCGAATACTAAGTGAAAAATCAATTAAAAAATGCCATCTTTAGATACACAATTAGTGTTTTTTATCATACGAGTTAAATATTTCCAACTGAGCGAAAAAATACCCAGGCCCAGTGTTGCCAGTGGGCTACTTTTTTTAAAATTCAGATTTCTTGATTGGCACCAATTTTCTGAAATGGTAAAATTCCCTTGTTTTCGCCTTAATTAATATGTCATTAAATAAGGCGAATTTTACTACTTCAAAAAAGTGATACCAATCAAGAAATCTGAATTTTAAAAAATCCCTGCCGGCCCGGCCTACAGGCAGAGGTAGATTTCGATGTTAAGTATACTAATTTCACCAACAAAAACTAAATCATTATTAGATATAAATCCACTTTAACAGTTTTATCTGTCTGCTTTTGACGAGTTTTTATTTCCTTTTTATAAAATAGCTGGTGTTATGAGAATCATGTTAAGGCGATATTAAAAAAATATTTTTCCATACTCAACAACTCGAAATTTTCTGGCACATTTTCAGATTAATTTTTAATAAAAAAAAATATGAAACATGCTGACGTGATTTTTGAAAAGATTTATAAGCGACTTGTGTTTTTATTTTTCTTTCAATTAATTAATCTTTCAATTAATAAACAATTATTTTCTCAGTAGGGCAATATTTTTCGTTTCTAACACAATCGCTTCGGGAAATTCTGTTCAAAATGCCCACTTTGACATCATTTTTTGAAATATATTCTGCCTCTATCAAAAAATCGATCATTACTGTACATTATATAGTTTCTGAATAAGAGATTCTAGCAATTGGATGCGTTTGAGAGCAAAAATGAATTTAAAAATGAGTAAGAAAATAGACAGTTTGGATTTGAATGCACCCTTAATAAGATGATTTTTTTCTTCAACCGCTATGTATTTTTTTTTAAATTTGTTTTTGCTTTAGAATTGGCCCTATCAAAAACTTGTCTATATAAATGTTGAAGACAATATTAAGAAGATATATGATAAATTCATGGAGATTTTATATCTTGTGAATTGACAGAGTTATGAAAATTTTTCTTCTTCAAACCCCTTTTTTGTTTTCGTTTTTAATTTTTTTTTCTTTTTGCGGTACGAATTGGTCCTATCAAAAACTTGTGAATATAAAAGTTGTAGATAATATTAAAGAGATATATAATAAAATTAATTGGATTTGATATCTTGAGAATTGACGAAGTAAGGAATTTTTTTTCCCAAAAACCCTATTTTTTGCACCCCTTGAGCCTATTTTTAATTTTATCAAAACTCTGTGATGCATGAACTTTTGGCGCTATTTTTAGAAGTAATAAAAACTTTAAACTGATTTGATATGTACAAAAATTAAGAAGTTATGGGGTTTTTTCGTTTTTCACAAAACCCGTCCCTATTTCCACCCCCTTTGTCCGCTTTTGCCCATTAACGAACTTGACCGAGATTTTATGTCCCTTGATTTTATGTATCAGTTTGGAAGAGATTTGTGCAGAATTGCGGAAGTTATCGTATCCAGAAGAAAGTGATAACACAATTGCTTCGGGAAATTTCGTTCAAAATGCCCACTTTGACATAATTTTTTGAAATATATTCTGCCTCTATCAAAAAATCAATCATTGCGGTACATTATATAGTTTCTGAATAAGCAAATCTACCAATTAAATGCGTTTGAGAGCAAAAATGAATTTAAAAATGAGTCAGAAAATAAGCAGTTTGGATTTGAGTGCATCGTTAATGCAATGATTTTTCCAACGCAATCCGCTTCGGGAAATTCGGTTCAAAATGCAGCATTATATATCTAGAGACTTGACGAAGTTGTGAATTTTTTTCTCCCAAAAACCCTATTTTTTGCGCCCCTTTAGCCCATTTTTAACTTTATCGAAAGTTTGTGATACATAAAATTTTGGCCCTATTTTTAGAAGTAATAAAAACTTTAAACTGATTTGATATGTACAAAAATTAAGAAGTTATGGGGGGTTTTCGGTTTTTACAAAACCCCTCCCTATTTCCATCCCCTTGGTCCGATTTTGCCCATTAACGAAGTTGATCGAGATTTTATGCCCTTTGATTTTATGTATCAGTTTGGAAGAGATTGGTTCAGAATTACGAAAGTTATCGTGTCCAGAAGAAAGTGATATATATATATATATACACACACATATATATATATATATATATAAAGTTTTTTACTGAGGGTGGTTTTGGGTTCTAGGAGTCATGATCCGTGTAGATCTGCAAAAAATTTTCAGAAATTCCAACATAGGAACGATCCCAATAGGTAGTATTTCATACGAAATCTACCTAAAAAGTAGCCCACTGGCAACACTCTTTCATGTATGGGGCTGAACAAGGAAATGGCTCACACCCAACAGTTTTGGAGCTTGTCGAAGGACTATCCTCTACTGTGCGTAATACTGCTTCTTCCACTGCGATATCTTGCAGTGCCCGTATCACGTCTCGAAGTATAAAATGATCCACTCGTGCACAACTCCCGATGAAGACGCTCTCATGTTTGGAGATCCAGCAGATTCCTACCATGGAATCGTTCATGTACATCCTTTGGGCAACTGCTCCATTTCCTTGCGAAGCCCCGTATATGAAATGCACGTCGGCAAGTAATGACGCATGTTGCTCAAAATCCGAGCGGAATTTGACGTTTCAAGTGAGCGAAGCGCTTTCATCCACCTAACTCAACAGCGCCCTCTACTGCCTCAACGCTTCATTTCCGCACCCACATTCCTATACGAAATCTGCTTATTTAGGTCCCCTGCTTTTACATTTTTGACGTATAATTCTGAACCATCCTGTATATTGGTTTTTGAGGTTTCTAAAGATAAAGAATGCTTTTTGGAATCTTGCGTAGCTCGGAAGAGGTTATTGTAGTTTTATTGTATATTTTCGTATATTAAGAAACAGTTGACTTTTTTAATACTTTCCAACAAAGTTGAAAAGTATTTATGAATTCGATTTGTCTGTCCGTCTGTCTGCCCACGGTGTAACTCGCGTAAACATACTCGGATTTTCATGCAATTGATATGTGTTAAGGATGTTCAGCATGGCATGTTCTGTATTGATTATGAAGTGTGTAGTATTAATAGTTCATTTACAGGGTCCCTCAGAAGAATTCCGTTACATTATGGTCAATGGGGGAAAATTGCGTTTGCAGAGTATTTTAATGACATTTAACTATTTCAAATGTATTGAAATTGATATAACTCACTGAATTTCACTCTACAAGATGATTACTATAGAATAGGGAATTCTGTCGTTCATTTACGGTGTCATACAAAATAAATCGGTTACTTTAAGCAATACTGGAAGTGCGTTTTCAATTTCGTTATGCGGTTTTAAATTTAATAAATTTTTTGCAAGTTACTCGTTGGGTATAAATTTTATACCTCATATACAGGGCTGCACAAATGAATTCTTGTACCATTATCCTTATAGCGGAAATTGCTGAAGGGGTATTTTCAACTGAGGTATGTGTTTCCTAATTGAACTAAATTCTTACATGGACGTAGTTAATAGATACAAATATACATATATGTCATATACAGGGCTGCTCAAAGAATTTGGACAATTTTTCGACTGTAGATGAGAATTGCTGAAATTGGGATTTCAAATGTGCTATGCGTTTCTAAATGGTTCAATTAGATATCCTATTTCAACTTTTTAAACGGTGAAGTTTTGGTGCATTATTCTGAATGTGTTCAAAGTATTTCATAATCTATGCTTGACGCATAATTATTTTCTTGTTTTTTTTAACAGTTTATTTTTAATCCAATTAAACTAACTGCACGGAAAATATTATAACTTGCTCCTTTTGTTTCAGAAGGTTTTAAGTTTCGAGCATCAGCCCAAATCAAGTGCATATGTGGGATAAGCTATTTTGTTAATACTAACCTATAACACACCTATCCTTCTCATCTTCATCAAATTTACAACTAACGTCCTACTTTAAAAAAGAAGGACGTTTTGCGAGTTTGTATTATATTTTTGCTCGTTATATCCGACGTTTATTCGTAATAATCAAAAATTTTTAAATGTATTTTTATATTAGACCAATTACTTGTTGATTCCTCTTTAAAACCGAGTTCCCGTTATTTCCAAGGTCGCTATAACCGAGTTCGACTATATATATCAATATATCGCGAAGATAAACACGGACAGTGGAGTATGGGGGGTGGTGTTGTTAAGCCTCCAAGAGCAATATGGAATGTTGTGCCACGTCCTATTTGGCTACTACGGTTTTTATGCTATATATAGTATATATATTATTTTTATTTTTTTGAAAAAAAAAATTGTGTTCGAACCCTATTTTTTTTTTTTTTTTTTTTTTTTTTTTTTTTTTTTTTTGAAGTCAGCCCGTAACACGGCAAAAAAAATTGGGTTGCCCCGCAACCAGACTCCGAACCCGAAATGCTGCAACCGGAACTCAACACTAAACCTGAAATTAAAGAAAAATGATCCACATTTTAATGCAATTATGGAAAAATAGTCAAATATTATTTATATTATTAGTCAGAAATATAGTCGTCTCCAATATGAATTTTATTTTTCATTTGGGAAAAGAAATATGTAAAGACTCATTCATGTTCCAACATATAGTTTTTCTTCTGAAACAATATTTTGGACTTTCTTCTGAAAAAAACGGACTATCCCGAAGACGGAACAATAAAAACTGAACTCGAACCAACCCAAACCTCAAAAAATTAGTGTTAACCGACCCGAAAAAAAAAAATGTACACCAACCCAACCCAGATCGAACGCGGGTCGTACCGGGTGCTGGTAAAATTGAATTATTCTACCCACTGTAGGCCTCTTGCTCCGCTACTGAGCAGAAGAGGTTTCGACGTGAATCTAAAACAGTATTCTATAATAATTTCAAATGCTAAAAGGTGTAAATTAAAACTTTAAAACCAGTAAAAATACGTTTATTTCGACTGTTGACATGTTTCGACTAACACCGAATCATTTTCAAAACAAATAATAAAACTATTCCAAATTTGCACGGTCTATGAAACGCCACCATTAAATTTTCCACGTAATCTTTCATATGCACGTTATTTTTTGTTTTACTTGGATGTTTATTTTTATTTTAATACCCAATGAGTAGCTCGAGCCATATTTTTGGTAAGTGAAATGATTCTGCATCGTTACATATTGAATTTTTGCGCGTTACAATCTCTATGGTTTCTTCTATAATGGATGGTTAGTATAGACTGGAGGGGAATTTTTTTTTTTTACTTTTATTGAAATTTATTTGAATGCTTCTTCATGATAACTACACACACACACACACACACACACACAGACACACACACACAAAAAAAAAAAACCCGGCCCAGACCGAACGCGGGTAGTAGCGGGTGCTGGTAAAAATGAGTTATTCTACCCAATGTAGGCCTCTAGATCCTCTTTTGCTCCGCTACTGAGCAGAAGAGGATTGGATAGATTGGACATGAGATTTCAATATTGGAGGAAATGTGCATTTCAGTATGTTTAAATGATTTTTGTTTGCAGTGGATATCTGAGGTCGATCTGTACAAAGAAAATTTTAAAGATATCTCGTTTTGCATTTCAGTATTTTAAAATGATTTTTGTTTGCATTGGATATCTGAGGTCGATCTGTACAAAGAAACTTTTAAAGATTGTTTACATTGGATAGATACATTGATCGATCTGTAGAAAGGCCGTTTCTTGCTTTTTCTATGTTGTTTGCAGATATTTTTTATGAGGATTCTACATATTTACCTAAAACAGTATTGTTTTATTTTATATTGTCACGAGTAAATTATTCAAGCGGCTGCAATTCCAACATTTTAATTCATTTAATCACAAAATTATAAAGTCACTTAAAGGGCTACTTCAGTCAGGGGGAAAAAAGCACTCGCTAATGCTAATCCTATGGAAGAAAATTTTAAAAATATCTCGTTTGCATTTCAATATTTTAAATGATTTTTTTTTCTTTTGGCATTGGATAGCTTAAGTCGATCTGTACAAAGATATTTTTAAAGGCATCTCGTTTGCTTTCAATATTTTTAAATGATTTTTTTTTTGCATTGGATAGCTTCTGAATCTGTACAAAGATCGTTTTTTACTTTTTCGATGTCGTTTGCAGATGTTTTTTATGAAGATGCTTTCATTTTCGAAGAAACCGGTTCCAAAAGTATCCTCATAAAAAAAAAAAAACCTCTAAACAAAATCGAAAAAGTAAAAAACAGCCTTTGTACAGGTCGATATCAGCTATCCAATGCAAAAAAAAAAAAAAATCATTTAAAAATATTGAAATGCAAACGAGATATTTTTAAAATTTTCTTCCATATGATTAGCATTAGCGAGTGGGTCTTTTCGCTTGACTGAAGTAGCCTCTTAATAAAAACAGGAAAACAGCCTTTTTAGGTGCGTTCGCAGTTATATAAATACATAGCACCTATAGTCGTCGTCTGGTCTGTCTGTGTCTGTCTGTCCTTCTGTCCGCATATAACAGCGCAAAAGCTACCCAACCGAAAACTTTGAAATTTAATATATATAATCGTTGCAGAATTTTGTCGAGTCTTTTCAAATTTTATGAAAATTGAATCAAAACTTAAAAATATATTAATAAAATCCATTAAATACTAAATCTTTCCATTAAATACTGTCATACGTAATTAATTCAATGATATCTCATGATAGGCAATGCTTCTAGGCTGCCATGGTGATGATGTCCTATTTGAGGTGGAATCCTATTATTTCCGTATTAGAATTTAATATATATAATCGTAATAAATTTTGTATTCATGCATTTTTGCATAAGAGTGCAACAGCTATAGCAACAAGATCTGAATATTTATGAACTAGTTATAGTACGAACGCACCTTATTTGCCACGTTTGACGTACAATTTCTGACTTGTTGTTTTTGTTATGCTTTCAATTCATTCAAAGTTCCTGTTCTTACGTGGGAAAGAAAGGTTTTGAAACGCGAAATGTCAAGCCTGTATATTTTATTACTTTGTTACTCATCTATTTTGCAAATCTTTTTATGTCATGTTGTAACGACAATTGGAAAATGTCGCAAAGTTCTCAATTGTTTTTGACGCTTACTTCTAATGTTTCAGGGTGCGCGGTATTATATTTCACTTAACTCATTTCTTCCAAAGTTTTGACAGTATGAGTTTGGCAACGAATTAAAGAATTTGTCTGTTTGCTGATGAATTAATGCGCACATTCAGCTCATGCATATTCGCGTGCTACTAATCAAATTTAAATATAAGTTTAGTTAATTTGCATATGAGCACAGTGGAATTATAAATCATTTCACCAAAAAGTATTTGAGTAAAAAGTTTTTGAATATTTGAGTATTGGTCATAAAAAAATATAAAAAATCCGTTAGAAATTACGCCACATTTGAAGAGGGCAAGAGGAGATCCACAAATTGTGACACAGTGTGACATGGGTAGGAATGTATTAATACGTTGTGACGTCACATCTAAAATATGAAAAACTTAGGTAGGCATTGTTTAAAAGCAGCATAAATTAAGTTCATAATATATTAAACAAAAACATAATTTGACAAACAAATAAAAAAACCCCAGAAATTTATTTCCTACATTGTTTAAGCCCGAGAAGGGACGTATATTAAGTTACTTCATTCAATTAGTTCTACATTTAATGTTAAATTTTTGTAACAAATTAGTTAAGCCAATTGAAGATTAAAAAATAAAAATAGATTCCGTTCAAATGAAATCGAAATAAATCTTAGACTTTTTTTAAGTTCTATATTTTGCATGCATCTTATCATTTTATGCACAATTGTCATCATAATACAAAATCTGGAATACAAATATTTTCAATTAAAAATGGAAGAAGTCTAAGATTTATTTCGATTTCATTTGAACGGAATCTATTTTTTAGGGTGTTTTAAGTATCATATTGTATGAATTTTATTTTCATTTTTTAATCTTCAATTGGCTTAACTAATTTGTTACAAAAATTTAACATTAAATGTAGAACTAATTGAACGAAGTAACTTAATATATGTCCCTTCTCGGGCTTAAACAATGTAGGAAATATATATATATATTTTAATTTGTTTTTCAAATTATGTTTTTGTTTAATATGTCAAGTTTTTTAATAACTACAGCACTCAGACGAACGCATTTCAAAATTAATAGAGAGTATCATAATCAGGTTTTGATGTATGCGGTATTGCATCACAATGTGGGATGCAGTTTACCAATGTATAATTCAAAATATTTCACCACTGTAGTAATGCAGGTTGCGGTAGTTTGAACAAAAACTGCCAATCTAAATGTAAAAAATCTATAATCAAAACATAAAAAATTAACTTAAATTTAGATACCCTATTTCCCACTATGGAACGCTCTGAATGTAAATGTAAATTGGGTTGAATTCTTACTGTTAATATTTAACAATATTATAGCTGTGATAAAAAAAAAAAAAATAAATAAAAATAAAAGTTTTACTTAAATTTTTAAACCTTATTCTCTCCCAAGGGGTGATGTAAACACATCAGAAAATTATTACTTAAGTTTAACTTGGGGTATAAATAGTTCTCATCTCGGAAAAAAATACATTTTAAAATTTAAGTTATGTAATTCCCCCCTAAGTTCGCTACCTGCGTAAAAATAGCTATCCGATAGAAAATTTTTACTAAAATATGAACTTGACAAAAGCAAAAACTTATTCTGAAAATATCCTTTTTATTTCCACTATGACGCCATATTCACCTTTTTTAATTTTTGAAAAAAAAACTAGCTCAGTTTAATATTTCACGTGAAAATCTTTCAACTAAAAAGAAATAAATTATTATTACGACTTTTGAAATTTTTGCAACAATGAAGTAAAAATGTTACATTTTCTATGAAAAATGCCCATTGATTTTCAATGAAAAAAGCGAAAATTTGAATTATTAAGAAAAATATTTGAATAATGCAAAAAGGATTTGACCCATGTTTCTCTCTGGGTTATAATTCACCCATATGCAAAGGCGTTTTACCATTCGTTTTGACCCTGACGTCAGGCAGACGTTTTTACACTTTAAATTTATAATATCATTAGAATTAGTAAAGAATAAAAAATGAGTGGCATCAGGGACCAAAAGGTGGGAAGAAAAAATGAAAAAGTTATGATCTCCATAGGCTTTTCCATGTTAAATTAACATTGAGAAGTGACACTGGAAATAAATAAGTATTGCGCTGCCGCGCAATACTTAAATATATACAGGATACCCATAATTAAACTACTCTACTTTAAAGTTGTCTACAGCCAAAACTACCGTTCAGAAAGTTGTGAAATTTTGTGAAAGACATAATAAAGGAATGGAAATTTGTTTAAAAAAAAAAAAAAAAAAAAAAAAAAAAAAAGTTTAAAATTTCGCCACCAGAAGTGACTTTTAATCAATTACACATTTAGCATTACGATAGTTTAGAAATTTCCTTTATTAACTTAAGCAGATTCTAAAGCCAGCATTTCACGACGTGTTCCTAGCATTTCCCAGAACACATAGTGGTCAACCCTGGAACATGCTATCCTACGATTTCAGACGGTACCTGAAAATAATGACCGTCATGCGGAGCATGTTTGGTTCATTTAGCATTACGATAGTTTAGAAATTTCCTTTATTAACTTAAGCAGATTCTAAAGCCAGCATTTCACGACGTGTTCCTAGCATTTCCCAGAACACATAGTGGTCAACCTTGGAACATGCTATCCTACGATTCCAGACAGTACCTGAAAATAATGACCGTCATGCGGAGCATGTTTGGTTCATTTAGCATTACGATAGTTTAGAAATTTCCTTTATTAACTTAAGCAGATTCTAAAGCCAGCATTTCACGACGTGTTCCTAGCATTTCCCAGAACACATAGTGGTCAACCCTGGAACATGCTATCCTACGATTCCAGACGGTACCTGAAAATAATGACCGTCATGCGGAGCATGTTTGGTTCATTTAGCATTACGATAGTTTAGAAATTTCCTTTATTAACTTAAGCAGATTCTAAAGCCAGCATTTCACGACGTGTTCCTAGCATTTCCCAGAACACATAGTGGTCAACCTTGGAACATGCTATCCTACGATTCCAGACAGTACCTGAAAATAATGACCGTCATGCGGAGCATGTTTGGTTCATTTAGCATTACGATAGTTTAGAAATTTCCTTTATTAACTTAAGCAGATTCTAAAGCCAGCATTTCACGACGTGTTCCTAGCATTTCCCAGAAGACATAGTGGTCAACCCTGGAACATGCTATCCTACGATTCCAGACGGTACCTGAAAATAATGACCGTCATGCGGAGCATGTTTGGTTCATTTAGCATTACGATAGTTTAGAAATTTCCTTTATTAACTTAAGCAGATTCTAAAGCCAGCATTTCACGACGTGTTCCTAGCATTTCCCAGAACACATAGTGGTCAACCCTGGAACATGCTATCCTACGATTCCAGACGGTACCTGAAAATAATGACCGTCATGCGGAGCATGTTTGGTTATAACAAAATTTGTGTTAAACAATCGTAAATGTATGCTAGGTGTGTAATTCGCTAAAAAACGTCCTCCTAATTTTTTTTTTTTTCGCTCAAACAAATTCCCAAACCTTTATTATGTCCTCCACAAAATTTCACAACATTCTGAAGAATCGTTTAATTATGGCCACCCTGTAAATAAAATTTCTAAACTATCGTAATGCTAAATGTGTAATTTATTAAAAATCGTCCTTTGGTAGCGAAATTTTGAACTTTTTTTGCTCAAACAAATTCCCATCCCTTTATTATGTCTTTCACAAAATTTCACAACGTTATGAACAATAGTTTTGTCTGTAGACAACTTTAAAATAGAATCGTTTAATTATGGCCACCCTGTATAAAGTGCACGTGCCTGAAGGGTTCTACAATTAATACTACGACTATTTGGAATATTTAAAAAAGTTTTGGCATTTATACTTTTTAGAGTATGCGGAAACGAGATATACAATCAAAATGATTAGTTTGAAATTTTACCGATAGATTGCGCTTAAATATTAAAGATGTTTTATTAGCAAATATTAACACTAATAAATCATTTTAAATCAATATCTTTTAAGACGACCCTATTCTTTCATAGCAGTGCTATAATTACTATCATTGTAATAAAAAAACTTTATAATGTGAAATTTTCTATAAAACACATTCAAAATTTAGCTGGTAGCTATATGAATCCCCTGAGCCTACCGGACGACCCCTGCTGCTTCGAGCTTATTATTAGTCTCGGTCGTAGGTTGGGGACGGGCGGGTGGATCAAGCGACCTCTTTCCGTCAACTACTCCATTTTTACTTTAGGTATAGCGCCACCTGTTTTAATTTTTTAATTTTTTTTTTTAATTGCAGATCTTGTTTCCACACGCTCTTAAACTGAATAAATACCAAATTTCTTTTAAATATTTAAAATAGTTTAGCTTGCATGTACAGCCTTTCAAACACGCGCACTTTAATTATGGCCACCTAGTATATTGACATAAGTTGGTGCTGATCAGGTTTTGGTGTAAATCGCCAAACAGTTGGCGTTACTATGCTGCATTTTTCAGGTTTTTCGCAATAGCTCAATCTCAAGAACTAATGAAAGGACTTTCATGAAACTTCCGATTCAGTTAGACGTAGACAGTTTGATTATGTATTCGTGTAAATCAAATAACAGGTGGTGCTGCTGTGCTGTATTTTTCACGATTTTTGCGATAGCTATATCTCAAAAACTAATGCACTGTATTTCGTTCATCTGAACATAGAATTCTGAACTGAATTCTGAATGTTCATATTCTGTTACACTTTCACATAAATAGATCCTTTAGAATTCTCAGGATGGGCATAGATTGTCATTTAATTTTGGCACTGTGATAGCGAATTTTGAAGTATTAGCATAAATTTGCACATGTATTTGCACATCCGACTAGTTTTAAGATGCCATCATCGTTGGTTGGGTAATTTGATTACAGTAAAGGTGATTTGAGTGTAAATTTAATTTTATTTTACTAGAGGGGCTCTGCCCCCTGCTCGCTACGCTCACCAACTCCCCGCGTAATCGCTTCGCGATTCCATTCGGTATCGCGAAACAATCCCTATTTTCTAGCCAACCCCAGATGTAATTGTTTCGCGTTTCCATTCTGGATCGCTTCGTGATCCCTTATTATCTCTGCATTGAATTTTTAGACCCCACTTGGTAAAAACACGCTCCTCTCCAACACTTGACAATCTTATTTCCTTATCTCCAAGCACATAATCATTAGAGCTTACAGAATTTCATAATTATAAGAATTATTAAATATAAAATTATACATATAGTGTTACGAATATTATAGATAGTTAATGTTTATGCTTAAAAATAATGTAAATAGTTAAATTAAGCTCTATTCATTTCATAAGCTAATGTTAGTTTTTGTTGCATTTAAATATCTCAATTTGTCGGTTTTCTGCAAGCAAGTAAACCCTATTGGATTTCAATGGGAGTCTATGGAAATTTGGCGAAATACTGGAAATAGCGCTAAGTTGGCTTCACGTTTGGCGACTAATTTTAGTCGCCAAATTTGGCGATATATCGCCAAGTTGGCGACAAAGTTGGCGACAGAGCCGTCTCCTCCTTGGTAACCCCCCTTATAGAATCAGAAAGCTCTGACCAATCAGATGCGCTTCGCGGTATCTACGCAGATTTTCATTGGTCTATTTCCAAATCGTTACTTTTTTTTATATATATAGAAGGATAAAATCTAACATTATCTATTTCTTTAAAATTGGTTAATTTATTCCCTGTGTCTATAGCATATTTCTTAATGTTTCAGTGTGAAACATTTTTAGATGATTCAGAGTAACAAAAAAAAAAAAAAAAAAAAAAAAAAAAAAAAGAAAAGAAAAAGTTAAACTGTTATTTGTTTACAAATCTGTGATCAGAAGCATCAGTTTCAGAAGGATATTGCTATATACAAAACCATCTGATCTACACCGTTCAAATTCAAGTATGTTTACATTACATTTGTTTAGAATAATTTGTTTAATGTTAAAGGCAGCGCTTAGTACATAACAATCTTTTTAGGATTTCGCTCATCTGATGAAACCTTATTCATCTCACTCCTCTGTTTGTCTGTCACAGAGTTCGTTCTCGGAAACTGTATAAGTTAGAAACCTGAAATTTTGCATACTTATAGTTAATACTTCCGATCAGACAACAAATCATAAAATTTTGAAAAAGTCTTACATTATTTATTTAAGTGCGTTAATTTAATGACATCCGACTATTTCTGCGATTTAAATTGTAAAACAGAAGAAACGTAATTTCAGTCTTTTTCGCGCAAGCTGGATAGCTCCGTGGTAGCGCATTTACCTACTAATCAAAAGGTTTCCGGTTCAAAGCTCGGTTTCGGAGTATGAAATTTTTTCGCCGGAATAGATTTCAATGTCTCATAGATTCACTTTTACAGAATTTTTGTAATTATTTTGCCATTTTAAGGCTAAAAGTTGTTGCAAAATATTTTATAATTTTTTTAATTCAAAAATTCCTTTTTTGAGAAATTTTAAGCTAACTACATTTCATTGCCAGGTAGATTTAATTAAAAGAATTTTCGTTATTTTTTTTTCCTTTTAAGAGTTTTGTTGTTTGTTTGTTTTTTAAGCTAAAATTAAATCGCGTAATTAAATATGCTTTTAACATATACAAACATATGCTGTTACAACTGTCTGAAAAGCAGTTCTTTAATATTTTTAATTTGATTAAAAAATATCTTTCAATTGTAACAATTTTAAAATTAAATTTAATGGTGCTGCCATCTATGTTCTTATTGGAAAAGATTAAGGATTTAATAATTGTAAATTAACGATTTGGATTTATTAGTTAAATGATAAAGTGTTTTGAAAGAAACGTTAAACGAAACCCTCTATGCGATCTTAGATCATACTTGAATATTTGTTTATTTCAAATGTGGGTTAATTTGAGCATGCGGTCTAATTCTAGAGCATAATATTTAAACTTATCTAGTTATTCATTTCCAGGCATGTCTCGTACATATGTAAGGAAAAGACCCATGAGATACGATGGGGATGATCTCAATAAGGCTGTAGAAGATATCAAGAAGGGCTTATTAGGATATGCTGTAGCAATCAGTATATGTTGCTTATCCTAGAATTATTTATGATAAATCTATATAATAAAGCAAAAGCATGTACTTCAGTGATACTGACGTCATTTTGACGGTAGCGATGAATTGAACAATAAATTTTGCTTTTACTGCAATTTTTTAACTTCCAGAGATCGCAGAATTTCCATTTTTCCATTATAAAAATACTTTAAGTATAAAGCGTTTGAAAAATATATCTCATTAACTAAACCCACTTTAGTTTTTTTATTTTTAAATATTTGCATTATTGTACTTTATTTTTAATTTAAAAGGTTGTTTAATGAAATTTCTTTAACATGGTGGCAATGAGGTTACATTCATTGTTACAGAAAAAAGGGAAATAATGGGGAATTACTATGTCTTTAGCGACATCATTTTCTCATTACAATAAGAAACAATTTTATTTGAAAATTTGAAACTGGAAATGACGTCAACTTTAAAAAACACGCATTTTCACTCACAAAACTGTTGCATTTCAATATTTTTTTCATTCTGCTTATACCGAGTTTGAAACGCTAATCTTAGATTAGCGAATCGAAATACTTCAGTACTTATGAAGTATGCAGTCGAAATGCTTACGAAGGGGACGTCATATTTAAAAGAAAAAGATCCTTTTCTTTGATAAATCTAAATATTACTACGAATGCTTCTAAAAGATATAAATTTCTGGACATTTTACTTACCTGTACTGAGATTGTACCTCATGTCAAGAGTGTGAATGTCAAAATGCAAAATTGTAAGCTGGCAAACGTGACGTCAAGTTTTGAAATATTGTAAAGTCTTACCTGCTTTTACTCAATAGCGCATTGTTAATAGGCTCAGACATTAGCCTAAATATTCCCTCTCTCACAGAATACCGATGCATATGTATACTATAAAATCTTTAACGCACTACTTAGACTTGAAAATAAATTCCACTTCAAACTCTCCATCTGACAGTATAAAAGACATAACTTAAACAAAGAGCTTAACTCTGACAGTATTTTAGACAGCCTGAATATAATAAATTTCAGAGTCAGAGTACTTGAGAAGTGGACTTCGGAGTGGCCAACGAATGCGCTTCCGAATGTATACCATTGCTCGTGGGGCCTCTCAAGGATTTTAAGTTGGATCGTGCTTGAGAGCAGATCACTTCAGTGCTTTTCTAAAAAACAGAGGTCTGTCCGGTATCTGAAAGAAATGGTTGCGTCGAGTAGCAAAGAGTCGACGGACATCTCATCCGAGATACTAAGGTACAGTACAGTTCGTACTTAGCCCAAGAATCCATGCGCAGAATCGAAAATTCTGCGGACAAGGACTTATCAACACACATTCTTCAAGAAATCTATGTAATCTACATCGTAAATTTACTATTTTTCTGATTCTTTTATCTGTTGCTGTGTTTCTATAAATAAAGCTTTTGTTGCTAACAACGGCTATCCCGCAAATTAATCTCATGATTTCACAATATATTTATTAATAATCTATTACGGATTAAAGTATTTTTTAAATGGTAAATGTGAACATGAGTAGTTACGCATGTAAATTTTGAGACGATGAAAATGATGTTATGTTTAGATTTCATTGAAAAAAAAAATTACATGATTCTGCCAAAATGACGTAATTTTTCATTCCTGTAATACAACAAAGATAAGAGCTTCAATTGATAAATTCATCATAATTACTGATCTTGATTACATATTACTGATTACAAACTGAACAGAGTGTAATTTTTCGATAATTTGAAACTCGATTAGCATATTAAAATTCAACTGGTCTGCCAAGTCATATCTTGGTGGAAACCACCTTCACACCCGATTTTAGTGGTTGACTCGTAGGTTTATCTTCGTGTTTTCCTTCATCCAAAGGTATGAAAACCTGGAGGACGGGGGGCAGGAAAACACAATGGTAAACCTACGAGTCAACTACTAAAATCGGGTTAGTAGGTGTTTTCCACCACGATTTGACTTAGCAGACCAGTTGCGTTTTAATATGCGAATCGAGTTTTAACTAATTCTGGAATTACAGCCTCCAACTCGATGAGGTGATTATCTGTGCTGCCTTCCGGCTTTTATTTGTAACTTCAATAATAAGAATCTTTTCTGGTTTTGATTTAGTTCAGTTTAAACTGCACAGCAGGTTAGGGTATGAAAAAGCACACAAGCTTAAATTTACGTTGAAATTTTTCAATTAAAAAAAGATTTTTTTGCATATAATTTTTTATTTATTTATTTATTTATTTTTTTTTTTTTACATGGAACATAAAATTTTCCTGCTACTTGATACTGAATCCAGTAGCTTTTCTTTTAATGAGTTTAAAATGCAAATTCTAATTTTCTAATTCTTTAATAAAGCAAAAATTTTTGATTAGTTGAACTTCAATTTTTTTTGCAAGTGAGAGGAGGGTTGAGAAAGAAAGATACATTTCAAATATTTGTTTTTTTAAGTTTTCATGTTAAGTGCCATAGGGTTCAGTTTCTAATTTATATTAAGTCTAAAAATAATTTATAAATAGTAGTGAGTCGATTGTTTTGAAAATATCGAACATGTATAGAACGTATCAGATGAGTATGAAAATATCAGAGATTTTTTATATTTTCGAAAATATTATGATATTTACGAACCCTGGTGATTGTCAACTCTACGGAATTCTAACAAGGAGAGGGTACGAGGTTGGAGTCACCGAATACGGTGAACGTTTGTGTATCGATACAGTATAGTTAGTATATAAATATATGATATTCATAAAGCGCAACACCCAGGGGGCCTGGAGAAATAAGTCGCAAAGTTTACGCTACAGTTTGTAATCGATAAATTTCCTTCTTTGGCCACGCGGCTCATTAGCATGGTCATCAGCATGCTGCATTTGAGATTTTTGTTTGTGAGTTCGAATCCCGCTCGGCTTTTTTTTTTCAGAACGAAAATTTCCATCAATTATTTTCGAACCGCAATTGAAAAAATATGTATAAAAATTGAACTTTGCGAAAAATATAAATTAAATGTACGTTTTGTAGCATATAAGGGCATTTTTAACTACGAAATTTTGCATGTTTAAATATATAATTAAAAAAAATAGGCATATTTATTTGTCTATAGAAAAGATTTTTTTTTTTTTTGTTTTTGTTGTTATTTAAAATTGTTTACAGTTATTTTAATGAATATCTAATATTTTTAACAGAGAAATAAAATACGTGAACAAATATATTATTTTCATTTTGTTTACTTATACAAATACTTTAAATATGCTTTTATATTTTTAATGTGATTTTTTATAGTTTGGAATTCTTGATTTTTAATTAGAATAAGTGTCTACGTAGTAATTTTTTTTTGGCAATTCAATTTTTATCCCTGTTTAATATGTTTATATAATGAAGTTTAATTATATAAATACTATTTTAACTGTGAATCTTTGCATGTTTGTATATTTAATGAAAAGTAAAAATAAAATAAATAAACAATAATAATAATAATAAACTAAAAAAAAAAAAAGTCAATTGGAACTTTTATAGACTATAAAATTACGCCAATTTTAAAATTTATTTACTGTTATTTACATAAATAAGCTTTTATTCTTCACATAATGAAATAAAATACGGTGAAATAAATTAAAATGCAATACATAAAATTATATCATTCTGCTTTATTTTTTAAATTGTAATTTTTCGATTATCGTAATAATGTATGAATGTATCGTTTTTTAAAAACTAGCTTTTTAACTTTTGAATTTTTTAAATCTTGGATTCTTATGCTTATAGCTAAAATAACTGTCTATGAGCTTAAAAATAAGTTCTGAAAATATATTGAATTGTTGAAAATAGTTATTAAGTAGGCATTAATTACGAAATCAAAAATCAGAAAAAAATCCATTTTAAAATTCAAAACAATATTTTTACAATATCAATGAAATGTTTAAAATATTTGCATAATGAAACAAAATAAAAATAATGTATTTATTCACGTATTAATATCACGTATTTTTATGTATTTTCCTGTGAAAAATAGTAGATTATTCATTGAAATAACTGTAAATAATTTTAAACAACAACAAAAAATTTCTGGTCTATAGACATATGAATTGGCCCCTTTTTTTTTTCATTAAATATTCAAACTTTCATAGTAAAAAATGGATTTATATGCTACAAAACATACATTCAATTTATAATTTTCGTAATTTTCTATTTTTATACATATCCTTTCAATTGCAGTTCGAAAATAATTGATGGAAATTTTCTTTCCGAAAAGTAAGATACTGAGCCGCTTTCCAAAGAAGGAAATTTATCCGATTATAAACTGTAGAGTAAACTTTGCGACTTATTTGCTCGAGACCCCTTGGATGTTGCGCCTTATGGCTGTCATATTTATATGCCAACTAGTGACGGGCGATTCTGGAAAATTTGAGAATCGATTAAAATCGACATCGTATAAAACAGAATCGATCGCGCAATAAGAATCGATGCCCATATTCTAGAATCGATACTTGAATCGATATTTCGATGTTCACAGATTCACACAGATAAGCTGAAAAATAGTAATTCCAAAACGTAGGGAATCAACAGGGCCGTAACGACTATCTCTCACCCCTCACCTCCATTTATGGGGGCCCTAGACAATGTTAGCGGCCCAGAAGTAAGCTACTACAGACCTTTGAGTCAAATAATAAGGTTTTTTAACTTTTAAAATTATTATTTTTAAGATGTAATTTTGATAATAATTTATATTATATTTAAATTTATCTTTAAAAAAGATCTCAATCATATATAAAAAAAGAAAGAAATGATTTTTTTTTTCATCCGGAAAAGATGTACTTTCTACTCTTATTTCCTTCAACCAAACAGATGGGGACTTACTTCCTATAAACTCCCTAAAACGTGTATAAACTACTTAAAAATGCGCAGATGAGCGAAATTTTGAAGGCTCTAAATTTATTTAAAAAGTTAAATGATTTTTCAGTCTTTTTAGGGTCTCCTATAAGCGTGGGGGAAATGCAAATATTGCAAATCTTCTTTTAAAATAGCTGTGATGAATGTAATTAACCAATCATCACATACTAATTATCCCCCAATTAATAATCAATTATCCTTTTAATAATATATTTAAATAAAATTTCTTTCCCTTTTTAAAATATATATCTCCTTAACCTCATTTACAGTTTATAAATATCTTTCTTTTTAATGTTTACCAAATTTTCAGCTGTTAAGAAAAAAAAAATGTTCTCATCCTAGAGCCATTAACAATAAAATAACATACTTTTCTCTGGTTAACAAATAAATAAAAGTATATTCCTTGATTATATGTTTCTATTTTTTTTCCCAACAGTAATCTAAAAACTATAAACAGTTATTGACTCATTCGCTGACATGCCGAGTGCACTCACTGAAACAGTAATAAATAAAAAAGAAAAGTATCGAGTTAAACTGATGGCATTGAGCTCACAGTCTGTTCATACTAAGTATATTTTACACTCTTACTTCAAAGAATGCCTTTCGAAAAATAAATTAAGGGGGAATCAGACCCCCCCCCCGTCACATCTCTATACTTAAACAATAAGCCTCCAAATCTCATCAGGGAAGCGCTTTATCAGAATAAATTGACCAAATTTGAAGCAAATCAGATAGAAAAACCCATCTATCTAAATTAAGGGGGCTTAGCCCCTGCTGCTCCCTTTATATTTAAACAATGAACCCCCAAATTTAATCAGGGAAGCGTCTTATCAGAATTAACCCGTATACCAAAATTGAAGCAAATCTGATATTTCTGCATGAAAAACCCATTTATCTAAGTGGGGGGGGGGATAGCCCTCGTACCCCCGTCCTTTATGCTTAACCAATGAACCCCCAAAACTATTCAGGTAAGCGCCTTATGAGAATGAACCTAAAGAAAAAAATTTAAGCAAATCGGATATTTCTATCAAGAGTTATCGCGTTACGTTTGTACATACATACAGAAACTGCGGGCACATTATCTCTCAGGCTTTGATAGCCTGTGAGCTAAAAAGAAAAGTGCCCAGTTAAACTGATGGCATTGAGCTCAAAGGCTATTCACACTAACTGTACATTATGCTCTTATTTCAAAGAATAATGCCCCTCGAAAAATAAACTAAGGGGGGGGGGGATTGCCCCTCCCCATTTCCCCTCTTTATACTTAACCAATGACCCTCCAAATGTCATCAGAGAAGCGCTTTATCGAAATAAATCGGTATACCAAATTTGAAGCAAATTGGATAGCAAAACCCATTTATCTAAATTAAGGGGTATTAGCCCCTTGTTCCCCCCTTTATATTTAACCAATGAACTTCCAAATCTAATTAGGGAAGCGCCTTATCAGAATAAACTGGTATACCAAATTTGAAGTAAATCGGATAGCAAAACCCATCTATCTAAATTAGAGAGGGTATTATCCCCTCGTCCCCCCTCCCACCTTTAGACTATAACAATGAACCTTCAAATATAATCAGAGAAACTCGTTATCAAAATTAAGCGGTATACCAAAATTTGAAGAAAATCTGATAATTCTACATGAAAAACCCATTTATCTAATCTAAGGGGGGTGATTAGCCCCCCGTTTTCCCTTTATACTTAACCAATGAGCCCCCAAAACTAATCAGGGAAGCGCCTTAGCAGAATGAACATAGAAAAAAAATTGAAGCAAATCGGATATTTCTATCAAGAGGTATCGCGTTACGAACGTACGTACATACATACATACAAAACCGACGGGCACATTAGATCTCGGGCTTTGAAAACCTGTGAGCTAAAAAGTGCCAAGAGCGTGTAACAAGTGGGGGGGGGGGGGGCAGAAAATAAAAGAGGACATTAAAAGCTTTCCAACAATATGTTACACGAGATGATTTGGAATAAACAATAAATATGCCCCCCAGGGGACAGGTAAGTCTCAAACGGTGGGAGGGGTGACCTCAAATGTATCTTTGGTCAAGGTTTCAAAATGTGGATTTATAATAAAATAGAACGAGAATTGGGCATTTTTAAAATAGCATGCATATTTTGAACGGCCCTGTAAATTAAGATTGGGGAGGAGGGGGGGGGGAGGATTAGAAGGGAGGAACTTGAAAAATACAACATAATAAACTAGTAACCCAAATAACTAGGCTTCTAAACAAAAGTATAACGATTTAACCTAGTATTGAATTCAGGGGGTGAACTGGGGGAACATTGGAATGTCCCTCCCGAAAGCTTTGGGATTTTATGCTTTTTAATGGACAAATGTGCATCCCCCCTTACGGAACTCTAAAATATCTTCCTCCCCCCTCCCCCCCCCATCCCGACCGGAGCAGTCTAGAAATCAACCCGCCATTCAACACTGAACCTAGAAAGAAAAAAAAAAAAGGCTCTTATACAAAATTTTACAGCAATTCTGCCACTAAAACAGTACAATTTGAGGAATCTATTCAACCCGAATCGTGGATCATGCGCGATGCGATTTGAATTGAAGTAAATCAAAAAATAACAATTTCACCCGCATTTTAGATGCGGGTAAAAATCGGCATCGAATCTGAACTGAATCGATTCGCCCGAATCTAAAGAATTGAAGTAAATGAAAAAATAGCGATTCTGCCCGCATCTAAAGATCGACATCGGCATCGATTCTAAACTGAATCGATTCGCCATTTCTGATCTTAATTTACGGGCAGAATCGATGCGTTAATTTTTTCTTGCTTTCTTTTGTCTTTAGAAAAAGAAAGCGTTGGATTCGTAAAAAATTTCGACTTCGGTTTTCGAAGGATTTATAGTTTTAGAAGATCTTGTCTGGAATACGATTTGACTATTTTTATACATTGTCTGTCTGTCAGTCTGTCTATTTGTTTGTCTCTGACAAAAAAATTGTGGGCGGTCTATTTCAAGAACTAATGCATGGAATCTGTTGAAACTTTAGATTCAATTAGACTTTCATATAAATTGGTGCTGATTACTTTTTGATGTAAATCTACCGGCAGGTGGCGCTGCTATGCTGCATTTCCCCCGAATTTCGCAATAGCTCTATCTCAAGAACTAATGCACGGATTTTCATTAAACTTCACATTCAGTTAGACGTTGGCATAAATTGTTGCATATTAGATTTCGGTGTAAATCACCCAACAGGGGGCGTTGTTATGCAGATTTTATCAGCAGTGTTGAATTCAGACAATTTTCTCCGGGAGGGATTTCTGCGGATCCAGAGAGGGGCTGTTCAGAGGGGAAGGGAATTACATTAAGCATAAAATCTCAAACCTTCTGGGGGGGGGACATTTGAATGTTGCATGGGGATGTCCCTCCGGGCTACCCCTGGAATTCAGCACGTTTTTCTGGATTTAAACGATTTTAGGGATCATATCTCAAGAACTAATGAACGGAATTTCATCAAACTTAATATTCTGACATAAGTTGTTCATGATTAGGTTTTCGTGTAAATGATATAACAGGTTGTGCTGCCATGCTGCTTTTTTTTAGCAGTGTTGAATTCAGGCATTTTTCTCCGGGAGGGATTTCTATGGTTCTGGAGAGGGACATTCTAGAGTTTTTTGTTTTTTTTTTGGAGGGGGGGGGGGGAGAATTGGACTTTTGTCCATTAAGCATAAAATCTCAAATCTTCATGAGGGACATCTCAATGTTCCGGGGGGGGGGGTGTTGTCCACCCGTACCAGCCCCTGAATTTAACACTGTTTTTCAGAATTTACATGATATTAGCGATAATATCTCAAGAAGTAATGACCGGAATTTCATCAAACTTAATATTATGTGTCATTGACATAAGTTGTTCCTGGGTTTTTCCTGTTAATCATGTAACAGGCTATACTGTTTTTTTTTGCATGCTATTCGTGATAGCCATATCTCAAAACTAATGCACGGAATTTAATCAAACTTCATATTCTGTTACACTTTCAGATAAATAGATCCTTATTAGGCTTGGGTGTATACTGCTCAACAGCTGCCGCTTTTATGCTCTTTGAATTGGGATTTTCCGTTGCGGACATCTAGGCTAATATCAGACGAACGTCTTTTTGCACGCTTTTTTTTTCGCTCTTACACCGTCCCTACTCATGATAGCGAAGGTGTAGGGATGGCGTAAGAGCGAAAAAAGCGTGCAAAAAGACGTTTGTCTGACATTAGCCTAAGAGGGTGTGGGCCGAAATTCAATGATTTGTTAGGAAAATGCAATGCTTATATTTTCTTTTAAAATGCGCATACTTCAACGAACCTATCGTTTTTAAATCCTCATGATGCGCATAGGTTATCATTTAAATTTGACACTGTGATAGCAAATTTTGAAGTTTTAACATTTATGAGGCAGATGAAAGTTTTGGGATTGGCACATCCAACTACTTTATCTTCAATTTTTGAAGGAAAATGAAAATGAAATTACCTTATTTTGTCTTAGAGACATCGATTAAAAAATTCATAGTATCGATTAAATCGAGTTGGCCATAGTATCGATTAAATCGATTAAAAAAATCGAAATCGCCCATCACTTGCCAACTATACTGTATCGATACACAAACGTTCACCGTATTCGGTGACTCCAACCTCGCACTCTCTCCTTGTAAGATCGAGCTACATGGAAGCTATATTATAAATAAACGCTATTTGTAGTCAGTTACATGTACTATCACATAATTATCATTACATGGAATATGCAATAGAGTATATCCTGAGTATTTTATGCAATATTTATCACGATATTAAAGAAACACAAAATAGTTTATTTCAAATAAAAATACATCCACAATAGGATAATAAATTTATAGTCAAAGATGTATCTCTAAAAAAAAAAAAAAAAAAAAAAAATGACAATGTTTGTCTTTTCTTTCAAGCACGAACTCATCAGACACGAAACGAATTTGCATGATCTCTTTTTGTTATTCTTCATCGACTGCCGTGCCGCATATGATCTTCACGTAGCTGTTGATGTCTATCATTCCATCTCTGTCCATCGGTGCCTCCTTGAAAGCTTCATCGACCTGAAAACACAATTCCTTAACGTCACTTTCAAGGTCATAAATGTTTAACCTGGTTTTTTTTCGGAGCGAAAGGGGAATTTCCTTTCGTCGCACGCAGGTAGCAGACGAAAGGAAAAAAAATACACTTAACAGGTAAACATTAACTTGAGCACGAAAGGTAAAAGTAAAGTTATCAAATGACTTCATTCCGTGAGAAAGAAGATTCGTTTCCTCATTAAGGTGACAGTTTACCTTTTCAACAATTTTGTTTATTTTAAAAAATATGGTTCAAATGGTGAACTCACTACATTTCATTGTTCAATTAAAAGTACATTTTGGAAAAGAAAAAAAAAAAAATAGCTGCAATTTAGACCCCCACGGAGGGCACTCCCCCTTGGGCCTATATCCCTCGAGTAGATAATCGGCCGTCAAAAATCAACTCAACTCAACTTTTGTTAAAGAAAGCAAAGTTTACTGTTAAAAAATTCTGGTAGATGTTTCGAATGAAGTAATCGTGCTAAAATGGCATTACTGCTGGTCTACAATGTATTAATATAATTTAGAATGTATATTTACTGCCTGTCTGATTAACTTTTGTTCGAAGATTTTTTAAACGCGTAAGATACGAAAGAGGTTTTTTTCTTTTACGAAATTAAATGTATTTCTATTACATAATTTTTTTTCGATATAAAGCACTTATAATAACATCGTAGTTTTTTAATGTGTGAATAATAAATGAAACATATCTTTCGAAATTATACAGCGGTGTTACGAGGGCTTCATATCATCTCAGCTGTCACGTGATAAATATAAGTCGATTCCCACCATTAAGGTTCCTGCCCCTGCAGGCGAAGACATTCGCGATCTAATGCTAAACCTATGGGGAGGTTATTTTCTAATATCTCGTTTGAATTTCGACATTTTTAATTTTTTTTTTTTTTTTTTTTTTTTTTTGCATTTGATAGCTGAGGTCCATTCTCTACATCGCTCCTTTTTTACTTTTTCGATTTTGGTTGCAGATATTTTTTAGAATGACGTTTTTATTTTTGAAACCGGTTTCGAAAGTGAAAGTAACTTTATAAGAAATATCTGCAACCAAAATCGAAAAAGTAAAAAGGGAGCGATGTAGAGATGGACCTCAGCTATCCAATTAAAAAATATATATTTTTTAAAATGTCGAAATGCAAACGACATATTAGAAAATAACTTCCCCATAGGTTTAGCATTAGCTCGCGAGTGTCTTCGTCTGTAGGGACAGGAACCTTAATAGATCTTCTTAGGAGCTTATCTTGATTACGTAACATAAGCATCATAACAGGCTTCTCTCGTACTAGAAGTTCTATTGCTTTGAAAAACTCATACCACATTTGAAAATCAAATTTCTGCTATTAAAATCAAGTCGGAAAAATATAATTTTTTTCTTTGTTCAGCCGTGTATATGATCTATGGATTTGTAAGTATACTACATTGTATGCTAAAAGTTAGTTCAGTGAAACGCATAGCACAATTGAAAATTTCCATTCAGCCGTTTCTGTGAATAAACGGAAATGCACTTGAGAACTTTTGTGCAGCCCTGTACATCATCTATAGAATTTATCCACACTAAGTAATATTTAAAAAAAAAAAAAAAAAATAGTTCAACTTAAGAACGTATAACCCAGCTGAAAAAGCACTTCCGGCAATTATTGTTCATAAATTCCAATAGTTAAATTTCTTCTTTAGCCAAATTTTTTTTGTGTGTCCCTGTAAATGAACGATATAGTCTATGCACCCTATTCTAAAGTAAACGCCGTAGTACACCTTAGTGCTATATATAAATTTCAGTATGTTTAAAATACTGTGATATCATTAAAATATACCGCAAACGATTTTTCCCCAATGACTGTAATGTAACTGAATGCTTTTGAGTGTCTCTGTAAATGAACCGTAAATGCTATACGCTTCATTTGCAATATCAAACATGCCATAGTGATACCCAATGACATGTAAGAATTTCATGGTAATCGGACTATATTTACGCGAGTTAGAGCACGGACGGACAGACAGACAAACGGAATTCATAAACACTTTTCAACTTTGCTGGAAAGTGTTAAAAATGAATAAACGTTGGAAAAATTACTAAAAGTTCATTGATTTAGAGAACTGCAGAAATAATAATTAAACAAAAACATAATTTGAAGAACAAATTAAAATAACAAAATTTATTTCCTTAATTGTTTAAGCCTGAGAAGGGACAGATATTAAGATATTTCATTCAATTAGTTTTACATTTAATGTTAAATTTTTGTAACAAATTAGTTAAGCCAATTGAAGATTAAAAAATAAAAATAAAATTCATACAATATGATACTTAAAACACCCTAAAAAATTAGATTCCATTCAAATGAAATCGAAATAAATCTTAGACTTCTTCCATTTTTAATTGAAAATATTTGTATTGAGGATTTTGCATTATGTTTATCACAATTGTGCATAAAATGATAAGATGCATACAAAATACAAAACTTAAAAAAAAAGTCTAAGATTTATTTCGATTTCATTTGAACGGAATCTAATTTTTAGGGTGTTTAAGTATCATATTGTATGAATTTTATTTTTGTTTTTTAATCTTCAATTGGCTTAACTAATTTGTTACAAAAATTTAACATTAAATGTAAAACTAATTGAATGAAATATCTTAATATCTGTCCCTTCTCGGGCTTAAACAATTAAGGAAATAAATTTTGTTATTTTAATTTGTTCATCAAATTATGTTTTTGTTTAATATGTCAAGTTTTTTAATAACTACTGCACTCAGACGAACGCATTTCAAAATTAATGGAGAGTATCATCATCAGGCTTTGATGTATGCGGTATTGCATCACAATGTGGGATGCACCCGTAAGGCATGGTGACGTCACGGCGACGTCGTTGTGAAGTCACACTGTGATTTTGTGACCGTCGATGTGACGTCATAGTGACTAGAATGCGAGGTCGTTATGGCCGTTTTAGAGGTCGTTTGTGACGTCAGATTGTGACCACTCTGTGAAGTCACGGTGTGACAAATTTGTGAAAAGTGTGTCATTGGTGACTATTTTGGCATTAACTTTGTGACTAACCTGTGACGACAGCGACAATGCTTTGACGTCACACTGTGACTAATTTGTGAAATATGTGTCATTTGTGACGAACTTGTCATAAGCAATGTGATGATTTCAAATGAAAATCAAATTTCAAATTAATTGCTTAAAAGGGCAAATGCCAACATAGAGAAAAAGATTCCAAGCCGGGACTCGAATCCGGACCATCAGTGTAGCGCACTGACATTCTACCGACTAAACAACATGGGACAAGACCCAGCCGGGAAAATTTCTTACTAGTATATGTTGGCAAGGCTACAAACGCAGCACAAGATGGAATATTTATCGTGAGCCGCCAAAATCGGGTAAACACGAAACTTAATTAAATCCAGCATCGATTCAAACTATATAAATACTTGGAAATTTTTCCATAGCGAACCATTCGCCTTGCATACAATATTTCAAATAAAAATCAAATTTCAAATTAATTGCTTAAAATGCAATTTTAATTTGAAATTTGATTTTCATTTGAAATATTGTATGCAAGGCGAATGTTTCTCTCTGGAAAAATTTCCAAGTATTCATATAGTTTGAATCGCTGCTGGATTTAATTAAGTTTCGTGTTTGCCCCATGTCGGTGGCTCATGATAAATATTCCATCTTGTGCTGCGTTTGTAGCCTTGCCAACATGTACTAGTAAGAAATTTTCCAGGCTGGGTCTCGTTCCATGTGGTTTAGTCAGTAGAATGTCAGTGCGCTATACTGATGGCCCGGATTCAAGTACCGTTATGGAATTTTTTTCACTATGTTGGCTTTTGCGCCTTTTAAGCAATCAATTTGAAATTTGATTTCCATTTGAAATATTGTTTGCAAGGTGAATGTTTCTCTCTGGAAAAATTTCCAAGCATTAATACTGTGATGATTCTTGTTATAAACACTGTGATGAATTTTAAAATAAAGTTTTGTTTGAAATATACAATATTATCTTTTTACCGTACTTTTTAGCAATGTATCGCTATTTTGGAGTCCTATTCTTCTAAAATACTTTTAATTTTTACACTGAAAAAAACAATGCTTATCAACTGACATCCTTTTTTATTAAGTTCTAAGTTTGATCTTGAGTTCAAGCTTTATATTGTAAGTTTTTATGTGTTGTGATTTGTTATTATTTTATTAAATACGAACATGGAGTCTAACGGATATTAATACATTTCCTATTTAAAGAAGAATTAGATAAGCCATATTTATTTTAAATTTTTTATTCCCGTGTATATTGTATTTTGTTAATATGAGCTAAATAGATTTGGTATGATTTATAGGAAATGACTGATCTGGGAAATAGAAAAAACAAGTAAGAAAAATCATGCGTTAAGCATAGATTATAAAGCACTTTCCAACGCTTCCTGAATGCTTTAACTAGACATCGTAATTTAAGGAAATAACGTAAATAAGATAACTAAGCAAATATTTTAGAAAACGCATAAAACATTTGAAAAACTGATTTCAGCAGTAACCGTTCATAGCCAAATATGTTTTCCAATTCTTTTGAATAGCCCTGTATTTAATCTGTAGGTTGATATATACTAGTATATAATGTGAAAATTTAGTTTAGCAAGAAAATGCATAACAGGTTGAAATTCTCATTCAAAAATTTATACTAATATATAAAAACATACTTGAATACTTTTGCACAACCCTGTAGTTTACCTAGAATCTTTATTACACGCCACTATTTAGTTAAAATTTAATTCAAATTAAAACACTCTTAAAACTGCTGAAATCACATTTCCAGAAATTATAATATATAGACGGCCATACATCCATTTCCTTGCGTGACCCTGTGTATCATTTTATCCATATTCTACAAACATTTCTTAGTAAATTAAATGCAGTTCAACATAAAAATCCATAACTCATCTGAAAAACACCTTTAAGCAATTTGCGCCCATACCCCTTAACTCTTACGTATACTTTTGTGTAGCCTTGTATATGAATTATAGCTTTTATATACACCATATACTATGCATAAATATAGTGGATCATAAAAGCGCATATTATAATTAAAAATGCATTTCCAGCAATTATCGCTAATGAACAGTACAACATCAACTTTTATAAATATCATAAATTATAAATATTTTTTTTTATAAATATTATAAATATCAAATTTTAAAAAGTATAGTAAAGCAGTTTAATCTATAAACTTGTTATCAGGCATGAAAAACACCTTATTTCAATGCTTAATTGTCATATTTTATTTTTTAATGCGAAGTATCGAACGTGTATCGAAAACGTAGAAAATGAGTTTACAATCGAAGAAAATTTAATAACTGATTCTGAATGTCTACAATTAAATGTTTGATTAAAATCACGAACAGCAAAAACGTGCTTACATACAATTTAAAAAAATAAATATACCAATTTGAAAAACACTATATAATGTGTATATAAACTTGTACATTTAAACAACAACAAAGTACAATAGATGAATTAAATGTATTATTAGATTTAACAATTTCTCAAAAATCTCTCCGTATGTTACAAGGAATTCCTATTATTTTATAATTTTGGCAAATGTTAAATCTGAAAACATTGATATGAAGATTTAGGATTTTAAATAATAATTTAAAATATTATTAGCAATGAAAAAAAGTCTTTCAAAAGTTTCACTACTATAGTATGTAAAACGGCATTTCCCATTCAGTATAATGTTAATTTCTAATCTGAAAAACAATCCCAGAACAGTCTCTTTCTATAGGTATAATATAAAACTATTTAACTCATCTCACCAAATATACAAAACAGGAACAAACAATTTAAATTAAATAAGACTTACTTTTTGAGCTCCATAAATTAATTATTAATATCCGTGTGTATCCGAAAATGGCGACGTCTTTTTCTTCCATTAAAAAAAGCACACGCAAAAGCTTACATTTTAGACTAGTAACTTACCGCATCTGTTAGAACAAAAAGTTCTCTGTTTACCCTGCGGTATCGTGGCAGACGATTTGGGGCAGGTGTGAGTTTATTTCCTTTTATATAAACAGATATGGAACTTATATGTGCAATCATTTTATGAGACTGTCTGTATTTAAATTTTTGTATTTGAAGAATTTTCCAATGTATTTTACCTTTTCTTTTTATCAGTTTTACCCCCCCCCCCCCCCCCCTCCTCCCTTTTTCTAAGTAAAGATTGTTTCACACAAATACAAAATATCTTCCTAAAAAATAAAAAGATATAAATAAATATCGAGGATAAAAAAAATTTCTTTGTCAATCGTCATTCTTTTCATGTTAATTTCCTGTAAAATAAAACAATTCGTAAAATAACTTTTTTTTAGAGTCATATCTCTAAAACACAAATTTGAAATACGAATAATAAATTATATCATGGGTTTGCATAAATTTTGTATTATTTTTATTTATTCGGAAAATGCTAATTTTATTTTAAAAGTCTGAAAGAAGTAGAATTTTTTAAAAAAATAGTTACTTAAAATAGGTACACTAACAGGAAAAAATATGACTTGAATGCAAATTATAAAGCAAGAAATGTATGTATGACTAAACTCTGAAGACTCTTTCTACGTGCTCATTAAAAGCTGCAGACTTAACTATAATATAAATTTTTTAGTTTGAAGCCACAAAAGTGCTTCGAATACCAGCGGTCGGTAAAAATAAATTAAAAATTTTCCTTCCTGCAAACTAAATATGTAAAGTGTATATATTTAATATTCCTAATTCTAAATATGTTATCCAAATTGCTCCAGCACGTACCATTTTTCCGAGAAACACTTTTATAATAATAAGAATAAGAGAAGGATTATTATATTAAATTGCAATACTAGATAAAATTGAAATCAGGAAAAAAGTATACTTTCACACTCTCAGATATCAAATTGATAAAATATAGCATGGAAATCTAGTTTGTTGATATTTGTACCGTGCATTTTCCTTTATATGCCCCCCCCCCCCCACCATTTTTCGTGTCTGAATTTACTACTTGCTACCCACTAATATATTTTCATTCCTTATGCCACTGTAACGCGGGCCTTTTTAAAACATTTCTCTTCATTTTCAAAGATTTTTGAAGTTCATATTTTTCTCACACTGTGACTTACAATATGGGTTACAATTTTTTACAATTTATTACAATTTTTTTTGTGAGTGTGTCGTGACCTACGTTACATGCAGTGACATAACAATTCTTTTTTATTGCCAGAAAAATAAAATTTTACAGTAACAACATGTTTTGAAGATTTTTTGTAATTTTTTAAAGTTTTCTAAGAAGTTCACATCTCATTCACAATGTGACATCACTGAGTGGTGGCATTTCGGTCACAGATGTGACGTGACCACAGTGACTCACAGTGACGTCACAACGACGTCACTGTGACCATGCATGCTATGAGGGCAGTTTACCAATGTGTAATTCAAAATGTTTCACTACTGTAGTAATGCAGGTTGCGATAGTTTGGACAAAAACTTCCAATCTGAACGTAAATAATCTATAATCAAAACATAAAAAATTAACTTAATTTAAATTTAGATACCCTATTTCCCACTCAGGAACGCTATGAATTTGATGTAAATTGTGTTGAATCCTCACTGCTAATATTTAACAATATTATAGCTGTGATACAGTAAAAAATAAAAAATAAAACTTTTACTTAACTTTTTAAGCCCTATTCTCTCCCAAGTGGAGGTGTAAACACATCAGAAAATTATTACCTAAATTTAACTTGGGGTATAAATAGTTCTCATCTCAGAAAAAAAATACATTTCAAAATTTAAGTTATGTAATTCCCCACTAAGTTCGCTACCTTGCGTAAAAATAGCTATCCATTAGAAATTTTTACTAAAATATAAACTTGACCAAAGCAAAAACTTATTCTGAAAATATCCTTTTTATTTCCACTATGGAGTCATATACACCTTTTTTAATTTTTGAAAAAAAAAAAAACTAGCTCAATTTAATATTTCACGTGAAAATCTTTCAACTAAAAAGAAATAAATTATTATTACGGCTTTTGAAATTTTTGTAACAATGAAGTAAAAATGTTACAATTTCTATGAAAAATGTCCGTTGATGTTCAATGAAAAAAGCGAAAATTGGAATTATTAAGAAAAATATTTGAATAATGTAAAAATAAATTGGCCCATGTTTCTCTCTGGGTTATAATTCACCCATATGCAAAAGCATTTTACCATTCGTTTTGATCCTGACGTCAGGCAATCGTTTTTACACTTTAAATTTATAATATCATTAAAATTAATAACGAATAAAAAATGAGTGGCATCAGGGACAAAAAGGTGGAAAGAAAAAATGAAAAAGTTATAATCTCCATAGGCTTTTCCATGTTAAATTAACATTGAGAAATGACACTGGAAATAAATAAGTATTGCGCTGCCGCGCAATACTTAAATAATAATAATAATAATAATAATAATAATGATAATAATAATAAATACATACTTCTGAATCTTTCAACTTCTCACCCCAAGTTACAAGAGCTTTTCGTAATCTATACATCATTATAAGAAAAAAAAGCATTGTCAGTCGTGAATATCACAACATATTTTTATTAAGTAAATTTCGAAACAAAGAGAAAAAACAATACTAAAATCAAATTAAATATTTATATAAATTATTGATAACCGAGGCAGAAGAAAAAATAACTATATTATCTATATTATAAAGAAACAAGAAAGAAAAAATCATGCGTCAAGCATAGATTATGAAACACTTTCCAACACATTCAGAATAATGTAAAACAAATTGCACAGTTATAAAAATTAACATATTACCCTAATTCAACCATATGGAAACGCATAACACATTTCAAAACCCAATTTCAGCTGTTCCCATCTACAATCCGAATTTTTTCAGCAGACCTGTATAGTATATATAGATTTGTATTTACTAACTGCATGCATAGCAAAATTTAGTTCACTTAAGAAATACATATACTTCAGTTGAAAATTCCCCTTGAGCAATTTCCTCTGATAAGGAGTATAATACATGAATACTTTTGTGTAGCCTTGTATCTGATGCATAGAATTTATATATAGTGAGTAAGATGCAAAAAAAAATAAGTAGATTTAAAAGCGCATACCGAATTTTAAGCCGTACACTCCAGCAATTATTACTCAAAGACACTATTGTAACGGATTTCTTTTGCGTCCCTGTAAATGAATAAAATATGCTATGAATGCCCTGTTCTAGCGTGATCGTAATGAAATTCAGTGATTTATATCAGTTTCAATGCATTTGAAATAGCGTAATGTCATTAGAATACTGTGCAAACGATTTTTCCCCATATACCACAATGTAATAGATTTTGAGTGCCCCAGTAAATAAACTATAAATCCTACATACTTCATATACAATACCCAAACATGCTTTGGTGACCCTAAATAACCTTTATCAATTACATGAAAATCCGAGTATTTTTACGGGAGTTAGGGCGTGGACACACAAACCGAATGAATAAACACTTTTCAACTTTGTTGGAAAGTGTTAATAACGTGTCCTTGCCTAACGCTGAGATCATTTTGACATTGGAAACACTAAACGATTGTATTTTGTTTTTACTGCAATTTTTAAATTTTCTAAACATTGCTCATATTCAATTTTACATCATCGAATAGGACAAAAAATGCTATTTCAAATGCAATTTTGTTTGAGAACTGTCACAATTTACTGATATTTTGTTATTTAAAAAATAATTCTAAAGCATTAAAAAAAAAAAAAAAATGTATCATCCCTATCGCGTGCAGATGATTTCGAAAGATTAATCCGTTTGCCCTTACAATATAAAAAAAATTCAGCATTTATTTCCGGCTAATATTCCATAACGAAACTAAAACTTCATTAAAAAAATAATAATATAAATGAATCAAATTTAATAGATATGTAATCGAACTACTGCTTAAAACACTGATATTATCAGAACTGAATAAAAAAGGCTGTTGTATGTAGCGAACGAAATTTTTTGGCGATTTCTACGGCTAATAACTCCTGGCATGTGGCCAATACGAAGGTATCGCTTTTAACAAATTTCAGAACGTTATTTGAATACATTATTGATATTTTACCTCTAAAAATGCTTTTTGGTGTTGTTAGTGTGTAATGAAAAAAATATATATTAAATGTAAAAAAAAAAAAAAAAAAAAAACACTATTAAGAGTTTTCAATTGAAAAAGAAGGTCATTTTCACCAATATTCTGCAACAAGGGAAGGCCACATTGGATCACATAATATTTATAAAGTCACCAGCAGAGAAGAGAGAGCTAAGATCGGTTAAAATTAGCTTTGTATTCAACTCGATATAATAATAAATTCTCTCTGTATTGTTGCTATAAAGAACTAGCAGTATTAATACTATTCACAATGCACATATTTCTGAATTTTATCATAATCGACCAATAGATATTCAGTCATAATCGCAAGATTAACTTTCCAACTTCAGAGACTTTAGGCTTCGACCTAAGAACTTCGTTATATAGATGTGGGATTAAATGCGAAAAAGTTCTATGTACCTTGATTGGTTGAATTCTGTTTTCGAAAACATTCTATGGACTCTGATTGGTTGAATCATATATATCGGCTTCTATTGGGAATTTCTAGAAAATTCCTTCAGATTCTGAAAGCCAATTTTTTACTCAAATGTCACCAGAATGTCGTCAAACATCGTCGAGTTTGGCGATATTCTTTCATTGGTGCCAAGCATGTGTTTTAGCACTAGTAATATTGAAAGACGAATTTCCCGCACAAACTTCACGGATATGGCCAATATGTCGCCACATTTGGCGTGAAAAATGACCCACTAATCGAATTTTCTCGAACATGTGACCTAGCCCAATGATCTTCTCGTAACCCAAAACGGTAGGATAGAAAATTTTGTCAAAATTGTTAGAGACATTTTTTAGATAAAATTTACATACACACACACAAGATTTGCTCGTATTGTAATATATATGATAATTAAAATCTTATAACGATTTTGGAATCGTATTAAACCAGAATTTTTAGAGCGAGGACGGCAAAACGAGATTCAAATGTGTCGTTATTGTCAATTACAGCATATTCTTTTTAAAGACGCTGTGTATATAATTCTTTTGCAAGGCTGCTAAAAAAAAAATTCAATCTAGTACCGCTATTAATCGAATGGAATTTTCTCCTTTTAAGAAGTACAACGCATATTTTTGACACGACCTCAAGAAAGATATATAGCATCACATATGTATGAAAAATAAATTATTGTTCGAGACTTGATCGATCAAATAACTCCATTCTTTCCTAAACGAAATAATACGCATTCAACTTATGCTATTCTTGCATTTACTCAAAAGCCTTCAAACTTTAAAAAAGGTAATGTGGCAAATGTGAGAATGCAAATAGTCTCAGCTGTGTTATTTATTAAATTTTGCGACTCTTACAGAATTTTTAATCTTTTATCATCGGTTTTTCAAAACAGAAATTTTTGCCTAATTGAATTGATAAAAATGGCTGATTAAATAAGGCAATATTTATAATAAAAAATAACTGGTGAGAATAATCGGGGATTCTGAGCGAGCACCATATGCGTCACGTATACGTGACGCTCGTCCCGAAGGACTTAAAGAAAAGCAAGTAATGAGAAAAATGTGCGAAGTGCAAACGTATATTAGAGATGCAGGTCAAAATACCATATTGCCCTTAAGGACGACAACCTCTTTTCAAGGTAGGTCAATTGTCTTTCGTTGTGTCTCGCTCTTTTTCTAATTAATAAATCACCGCACGCTCAAAAAATACTTGATTGTTTACCGATAAAACAGCAGGAATGGTTGTATAAAATTGCGTTGTTTAACTGTGTAAATCAGAAAGATCTAGTTGGCATAAATTCCTCACGTTTTCAGGTTAATTGAGTCGAATATTACAAAGAAAATGTGTTTAGTATCATTCAATGGAAAGATCTGTAATCAGTATTTAGGATTGTACAGCTGAAAAGAGTTTTTATAGCACTCATGATAACTTTTAGGTACTTCAGATGAAACTTTTACGATACAGTGTGATATAAGAAACATTCTAACGGTATATATCTGTCAATATTACTTTTTAGTAACTTGCCGATACACGAAAAAGAAAATGCTTACATAGGACTGTGTTGTTTAAATGTGTAAAACAGAAAGACCTAGTTGACATAAATTCTTCACGTGCATTTATTTTCAGGTTAATCGACCCAAATATTACAAAGAAAAGGTGTTTATTATGCTTCCTGTGGCGAAATGTAATCTATGTTTGATATTAAATAGTTTTTAAAAGTTTTTATAGTACAAATAACAGCTTTCGGGAAATTCACATAAAACTCTTACGATTCAGAGTGACATCAGATACTTCTAAAATACATTATATATGTGACTTAGTTAATAGCAAATGACAACATTTTGAATGGTACTTTTTTGCTAAAATGGCATAGAAAGAGTAATAAATCACCACACGCTCAAAATATACTCGACTATCTATCGATGAAACAAAAGGAATGATTACATAGGATTATCTCGTTCAATAGCATAAATCTAAAAATCCTTTTGGCATAAATTCTTCACGTGACACGTTGATTGAGTGAAATATCACAAAAAAATGCATTTATTACGCCTTTAGCACATATCGCAGACAAATAATTTATGTTTATGTGTGGTGCGCACGCGCAAAGTATGTGCATCCATAAACATATGTAATCTGCCATACCTAAATGTTGGATGCACGCGGACTTATATCTATCCCAACAAAAAGTTTTCGGTAAAAAAAAAAAAAAAAAAAAAAAAAAAAAAAAAAAAAAAAGCGCCAAGTTCTCCTTAATGTTTCGGCCAGAAAAAGTAGTGATATCTGAAGTTCGCACAAGGGCACAAGTTAAAAGCCAAACATCCCAAATCTTTCATCGAAAATGGTTTCCTGCGACTTGGCTGTTAATGCCTTCTACAGCATTTCAAAATTAATGATTGGAAATTTCGCATTTATGAATTATTTAAATATTAAAATTAATATCAGTATGCAAAGAGGCAAATTCACATAAAGACATTATAAGTAAAAGTTTTCTAATAAATACCATTCAATTTCAACAAGCAATAGTTTTGATTGCAGATCATTTAGTCCACATGTGGTTTAATTGCCATTTCGTACGGTCTAAAGCTAAAGTCATTAACGTAAAACCTAAGTAATAAATCAAAGTTTACTTTCTTCAAATCTCCCAATATGCTACATTATATTTTATTGTATAATATTGAAATCTTCTGCATTGACGAAAGAGATTTTTTTCGTTTGAACATTTATTATAGTTTGTTTGCATACATTAAGAGGTATTCGATTTATAAACTGTTAAAAGCTGATACTAATTAAGTTTTAGCAATTAGGGATATTACCTTCTGAATACAAGTATTTTGTTATATTTAACTTTTAAGCATTTAAATAGACTGAAGTGGTTTAAATGCTTTTTATAAATGTGTATTTTATTCCTGTACTTTGTGCCACAAAATGCCTAAAATAATCAAAAAATGTAGTTGTCGTGTAGCTTATTTGTACATACTTTAAAATTTGAAAAACCCTCTCGAAGGCATTAACGGCCAAGTCGCAGGAAGCCATTTTCAATGAAAGATTTGGGATGTTTGGCTTTTAACTTGTGCCCTTGTGCGAACTTCAGATATCACTACTTTTTCTGGCCGAAACATTAAGGAGAACTTGGCGCTTTTTTTTTTTAACCGAAAACTTTTTGTTGGGATATTACTACTTTTTGTATGTTTTTTCTAGTTTTTTCTAAGCTATATTAATATAAAAAAACTTAAATTTCAGTACTTTTATGTTAGCCGGGAGCAAATTTCCTAATTAGCATTTTGTTTTTTCGCCAATAGTAGTTTTCATTTTTCACATGTGTAAATTAGAAACAATGCTTTGATTTTCAAATAAAATATTTTGGTTTATGTTATTATTTGTTATTTATTTATTTATTTATTTATTTATTTATTTATTTATTTCTATGTTAAATATTCCATTAAATAAAAAGGTGGAAATGTATCTATTTTAAATGAGATGACTGAAAAGTTTATATTTTTAAATAAAATGAATCTCTATAATAATAGCATAAGTCATGTGACTGTCATCAATAGTTCCGGGCTGACCGATTCGCTTTTTATATGCCAGGTGACCATTTTTTACATTTTTTATTTTTCGCGTGGTAAATTAAAACAATGCTTTGATATTGAAATTAAAAGTCATGGTTTTTGGTATTATTTATTATTTTTCTTTTCTTTTTCTTAAAAAAGTGAAAGAAAAGTGAAAGTCGTGAATTTCAAATTAAAATTATGTATTTTAAATAAAATGAGTGAAATTATTATATTTTAGATGAATTTAATGAAATATGAAAAATGCGATTGGAAAGACAATGTTTGATGATTTATCACTTGCGCCTGACTAGCATAAAAAGGTACTACTTAGTTATACCGTCGACCCATTTCGCCAAATTATATAAATCGCCAAATTATACAAATTGACATAATTTTTATTTTAAATAGCGAAAGAACAAATAAATTAGCATAAGATTAATAAAAATACACATAAAACGTCGAAATAAAAATAACTTGATGACGTAAACACGCGTAACTTGCTTAAAAACAAGCGGAGCAGTGATGAAACTACTGGCACTTTGGAAATATTCGTACGTTATATTATTTAACTATTCAGATGATATGCGAAAAAATATAAATAGATGGCCCGCATATAATTAACTCATTGAAAAATAGCCTAATTCATAAGCTAATATAAGTTTTTATTGCATTCAAATTCTGCAATCTAGTAAAACCTATTGGATTTCAATGGGAGTCTATGGAAAATTGGAAAAAAACTGGAAATAACGCCAAGTTGGCGTCACGTTTGATGACTAATTTTGGCCGCCAAATTTGGCGATATGTCGCCAAGTTGGCGACGTTTGGCGACAGAGGCGGGTCCCTCCCCTTGGTAACCCACCTTACAGAGTCAGAAAGCTCAGACCAATCAGATGTTTTTCACGGTATCTACGCAGATTTTCATTGGTCCATTTCCAAAGCATTACTTTTTATTATATATAGAAGGATTTTACTTTTAAATTAAAATGTAATTTAAAAATTGGACTGGTAAATATTTTTTCCTCAAAACTCGAATCATCTTATAAAATAAAAATGCAACACAACGAATACGCAGCTAGTTTATAATTTTGAGAGATAAAAGAAATGAGGAAGGTTCTTTGCAATTATTAAAGATACAAAAGAAATAAAATTAAAAAAAGGAGAGAAAAGAGGAAACAAAAAGAAAAAATGGCAAAAAATGATTTTTATTCATTTGTGTAAGTGTCAGGGAATCTTTATTGTTCAAAACAGATTTCATTCTATGAAAAACTATACAGGCTGATAAACCTTCTACTTCTCTCCCCCCCCCTTTTTTTTTTTTTAGCTCTGTGCACTTACTAATGAACTGCAAGAAGTGTAGTCACCGATTTTGACGAGAGTGATATCGTTGCAAAGATCTCGTCGCGGGGAGTAAAAAACTCAATGGAACTACCCGTCGCAAATGAGCAGTTTTCGAGGTATCCGACAATTTATGTCACGAAAATTGTTTGTTTACATAAATGTAGTACATTTCTATGATTTTAAAATATTTATTTATACATATAAATTTATAAAAGCTTCGCGAACTGAAGAAAACAGGTTTGTGGTGCGAGTGCACCCGCGTTCACGTAATTTATGATACCTGATTCATAGAATTCTTTTTAACCTCAATTTTTTCAGTTATTCTTTTTTAATACTAGAATTTTTTATTCGATATCTTTTACGTTGAAATCCGAGACCAAGAAGAATCAATGACACGAAAGTAATTATGGATGAGATTCACGCTAAAATATTTCAGTAAGAAAATATAAAGTAATTTTATGAAAATGATAATAATTTTTCCAAACAATTTCAAGAAATTAAAGCTAAAGAAAAAAGAAAAAAAGAAAAAAAAAATAGAAAAATCAGCGAAATTCGAGGCTGAGAAGAAGAAAAGAAATAAATAAATAGGTTTCATAACAGTTTTTAGACCAAAAAATTAGGGCATTTAAAGTAAAAGGATATCAAAACTCACATATGAGTTAGAATTAAATAGACAAGTAGATTGAACAGAATGCAAAAAATGCTCTAGAGATCATGGCTGGATGTTACAAATTTTATCTATTCATGACACTGACTTTTCATTTTGAAACCAGAGCAAAAAAGATCTATTGTCACGATGAACCAACTTTTATGTGATGCCTCACGCAAGGCGATCTGTTTTCTTCCAAATGAATGTTTAAAGTAAAAGTACATTAAAGCATCAAGTTTCCTGAATTCGAGATTTTTTTTTTTTTTTTTTTTTTGTCTTCTGCAATCTGTAGCATTTTGTTGAAATTATTTATTTATATCAGTGTTCGGGACAATGACTCAGACGACATCTGAAATGAAAAGAACGAAACAATTGCTTTTGACATCTTTATCTACTATATATATATCGAAATATATATATCCTAATGAAACGAATTTATGAAACGGATATATGAATGGACTGATTAAACAACTGATTATGTTTTATGCGATTTCTCCTAAAATATGGAATACTTTGCGATGAAATTAACACCAAAAATCAGCATTGATCCGCAGATCTCAAAACTGGTATTAGAATTTTAAAATTCGAATTAGTTTTCGAAAGATTAATTTTTTTCTAATTTTATGTACATTTTTTAATGATGGCAACTCAAATTTTAATCAAACATATTTTTTTTCATATTTGAGAAGAGGTTGACATGGTAACCCGGCTATATTGTTATTTATTTGATAATAAATGTTTATTTACTTTTATTTCTCTTTATAAATTATATAAATTATTTTGTTCTATAATTATTAATTATTTTTTTATATTTCCTTTAGAAAATAATAGAAAATAATTAAAAAATACGGTACTACTTAGTTATTCCGTCGACCAATTTCGCCAAATTATATAAATCGCCAAAACACTCGCCAAATTATACAAATTTTTTAAATAACGAAAGAACAAATAAATTAGTATAACATTAATAAATATACAAATAAAAAGTCGAAATAAAAATCACTTGATGACGTAAACACGTGTAACTTGCTTAAAGTCAAGTGAATGTGACATTTACGATCAACCATTATTGGCATTTAATCTTATAGTTTAGCGATAGATTTTTGGTCGACGGGATAACTAAATAATACCAAAAATGCATATGTAACTGGTATTTGAAAACGACGTTTTCGCCAAATTTTCGTAAAAAAAAAACAAAAAAAAAAAACAAACAACAAAAAAAAAAAACACGCCAAACCTGCTGTGCGTATATGACATCTGGCCAAATATTACCACTCGGGAAAAAAAATGCTAACTGGCGAGTTGAAAAAATGCTGTTGGCGAGATTTGCATCCGGCTAGCGTAACAGTACCAAGAATTCTTTGCAACCATGGCAAATTTTATGTAGTTTTATTCGAAAAAAAATTTTTGATTTTTTAATCAAAATGGAAAACTTACGGTCCCATATTGGGGCGATTTTTTTCTGACGCCAATGTCATATACGGAACGGACACTTAATTGGCGCCAAAGTATCGTTATTTTGCTTGATATGGTAAGCCGGATGTTGTTGTTTATGCTATTGGTGCGTTCCCCAAATTGGCGTAGTTAAAAAATCGCGCCAATTTTTGATACAGATTCGTATATGACATCTGTGCCAAACTTTCATATGAACGGCGAAGGGATCAAACCGTATTTGTTTATGGCAGTTGATGACTTGAACTATTATAATACAGATGAAATGATGGCGATAGAATAATATTTGGCGACTTATCACCTGTGCCTGGCTGACATTAAAGTACCAAAATGGCACCTAGAGTATAAAAAGCGAAGTGGTCCCCCTGGAACTGTTGATGATAGTCACATGACTTAGGCTATTATTATAGAGATTGTTTTAAAATACCGGGAGACAAAGACTCTTATACTTAATTTATTTTATCTTAGCTTCTTTTTAAATGTTTAACTGATCCTCTTTAATCAAAAACGAAAACAACCATTGGATGTCTTAACAGCAACTGATTCGCTCTTAAATTTTTGCAATCAAAGGGAATTGAATGGAAACCCGTTTACAGGGACATCTGCACCGCTTTTTTTAGTATAATTCAATCTTCTCTAATATTTTATTTAAAACCCATCAGATTAGCGTGTTTTTAGATTCTGCGGTGTCTGAACGGGGGTTGGCGAGCGTAACTTGCAGGAGGCAGAGCCCCCTAGTAAAATTATATTTTTTGAAATCTTTAATCTGTCATATAAAGCAATTTGTTTTTCTTTTTTCCCTTCTTTACGCCGATTCACTTGTTTTCCAAGCCTCCTATTTACGATTTTTTTCTTTTTTAGGGTTTCGTTCATCTGACGAAACCCTATTCGTCTCACTCCTTTGTCTGTCTGTCTGTCTGTCCGTCTGTCTGTCCGTCACAGAGCCCGTTCTCAGAAACTATACATGTTAGAGACTTGAAATTTTGGGTACTTATAGCTGAACACCTCACATCAAACAACAAATCATAAAATTTTGAAAAAGTTGGTAATTAACTGAATTACGGGCTAATTAACTTCTAAAATTAACCAATCCATCTTTTTAACGCAAGTTCAAACGGACCTTCCGTGTTTCTCCTAAGGGTTACCAGTAAAATCAGCCGATGCATGGTTACCACGGAGGATATTAAGCCGAAAAATGAAGTGGGCATTTTAAAGCGAAATCGCAAATCAGAAAATATTGGTCCGAGAAATTTGTAAATGGAATAGACAGACGCAGAAAAAAATCTACTTTCATTTGGTATAAAGTTCACATTTCTGCGATGTGTATAAGTTAAAATATCCACTAAAAATCGATCGATAAAAATTTAATTTCTTTGATTGGAAAGACAAGGAAAAAATATTTCAATTCGGCGGAAAAGCAGGTAGACATGACGACGCTGCGGTTTTTCATAATAGCATATTTTAATACGAAATTTTAACTTTTTAAATATTAAATTTTTTGATTAAATTTTTTGGCATCCCGATGTCAAATTTCTCGCTGATTTTATTGATACCTATTTCTATGTCCTATCTTAATTACAAGCTGAAATATTAATTATTATTTAATTAATCGGTTTAACTCGCAGAAGAATTAATGTCGGTAACTCCCACATCTGTATTTTAAACAATTCTTTCTAAGTGAGCCCCTAATTATGTTGGAGACATGAAATTTTGGGTACTTATAGCTGAACACCTCACATCAAACAACAAGTGATAAAATTTTGGAAATATTCTTACATTTAACCCTTTGGTCTCCCACATGTGTATTTTAAACAATTATTTCTATGTGAGCCCCTAATTATGTTGGAGACATGAAATTTTCGGTACTTATAGCTGAACACCTCACATCATACGACAAATCATAAAATTTTGAAAAAGTTGTACATTTAATCCTTTGGGTTCCTGCATGTGTATTTTAAACAATTATTTCTAAGTGAGCCTCTAATTAAGTTGGAAGAGTGAAATTTTGCATTCTTATAGCTGAACACCTCACATCAAACGCCAAATCATAAAATTTTGAAAATGTCGTACGTTTAACCCTTTGGGCTCCCACATGTGTATTTTAAACAATTCTTTCTAAGTGAGCCCCTATTTAGGTTAGAGGCGTGAAAATTTGCATACTTATAGCTCAACATCCCAGATTACACGTCAAATAATAAATTTTGAAAAAGTTTTATGTTTAACGCTTTCAACTCCAGCTCGTGTATTTTAAGCAATTCTAACTGAGCCCCTAATTAAATTGGAGATTTTAAATTTCGCATACTTATAGCAGAACACCTGAGGCCAAGTGACAAATCATAAAATCATGTAAAAGTCTTACGTTTAACCATTTGAGATACCACATATGTATTTGAAGCAATTCTTTCTAGAGAGCCCCTAATTAAGTTGGAGACATGAAATTTTGCATACGTATAGCTGAATACCTCAGGCCACACGACAAATCATAAAATCTTTATATTATTTACCTCTCCGGGCTCTAACTTGTGTATTTTAAGTAATTTTTCTAACCTCCGCCCTTTTAAACCAGGGAAAAATTTTCCAACTTTTGCCGACACCCCTTTGACCCTTCTTTCATATTATACACCATAGCTTTACATATTTTAGTTCCATTTTTTACCGCCAGGTGCGCCTACTGATCTCAGGTGCTATGGGCCCAATCCCCTCTACTAATATATCTATGGATAGTATGTAAAACGGGTTTTCGTTCGGATAGATGTTTGTTTAGATTAGAATCGAGTACGCCCCCTGGTTGCGAAATGTGGAACCAATAGATTTTTCAAAAAGATAAAGTATTTTGAAAGGAATATTAAACGAAACCCTCTGTGCGATCTGTGATCACACTTACCCACTTGTTCTACGATTAACGCTGTAAAGTATTCGCTTGTCTTTCCTTTCGTAGGAAATTTTTTGTAAAAAGAACAAATAGACCGAGAGCTAGTGAAGAAATTTCACTTAAGTCTATATATATTAAGTAACATTTGTGCGTTTGTTTGTTGGGGGTGATCTCTGGAACAACCAAGTCGATTATTTGCTAGAATATAGGCTATAGTTTATGCAGGTATAAAAGTTTCCAAGGGATGCAGGAGCAATAAATCTTGTAACGTTGCGATTTTTGTGATATTGTTGGAGCTATAAACTTGAAATTCGGTGTGGGGGTTATTTTTAAGATGTAAATATTCAGTATGAACGATTTAAAATAATTTCGAAATTTAAAAGGGTGAAATAAGCGGTTTGTAAAAACGTTCTAAATTACGATTTATTTGGAACTGTTAGTTCCAGAGACTTGTTGAAATTTGACACGGCTGTTATTTTTCAGACGTAAATGCTTGCACACAACAGTTTCTAAAAATTTCAAAATGTAGAAAGGGGCAAGTACAAAAAAGTTCTAAATTGGTTGTTTTGTGACACTGTTGTGCTATAAACTTGAAATTTTCCATGGTAGTTACTTTTAAGATGAAAATGCTCCCAAAGAGCTGTTTCTAAAATATTCGAAATTTAAGAGGGTGAAATGAGCGGAAAATGTTCTAAAAACGTTCTGTATTACGATTAATTTGTAAATGTTAACACTAGAAGCGTGACATGACTGTTACGTTTAGGGCTCTCAACACAAAGACTGCCACTGGCGACTACTTTTATATTTTATTCGCACCACTATTTGAAAAAAAAAATACATTTTGTAGTATGTTTCTGTTGCACATGTTGTCAAAAACTGCGATTTCTGTGTTACAGCTGAGGCTAAAAACTTGAAATTTCGCATTGTGCTTACTTTTAAGATGTGAGTGCTCTCTAGAGACGATTTTTAAAAATTCGAAATTTAGAAAGGTGAAAAGAGCAGAAAAAGTTTTCAAAACGTTCTAAATTACGATTTATTTGGAATTGTTAGGGGTAGCAACTTGGAATGTATAATATAACTTATACTTCTTTCCCCCTAAACAATCTAAAGACCTCATGCAGTTTAAATGCAGCACAACGGGTTGCTAAGCAGATAGTATTTAATAAATGTTGAAACTTTTATAAATCGATTTTCGTTGCTTATCTGAAATCGGCATGGATGACCTGACAGGTTTCCAATGGTTTAGAGGCAGACTTAGTAACGTCGCACACCCCTCTGGTAAGCCAAATTAATAGCATTCCGATTAGCAATCATTGCCAGCGTAAGTCAAGTAACATTCAAAATCGGGATACCGTTCATTTAAGTTTGCAGTGGTGTGTGGGACGATGCTAAAAGTACTTTTAAATATTTCCAACCAGCCAGATCATCCATACTTACTTGAGATAAGCAAGAGAAATCGTTTTATAAATGTTCCAAGGTTTATCAAATAATTTAGAAACTTTCTCCACAAGCTATCCATCTAAAATATACAGTAAACTCTGTCTAAAGCGGAATTGGTCGGGACTGAGAAAATTTTCCGTGGTAGACAATATTCCGGCTTATGCAAAAAAGCTCCCCCCCCCCCCCCCAAAAAAAAAAAAAAAAAAAAATCCCTCGAAGATGACGATCTTTCATTGATTCTCCCGACTAGAAAATCGGTTGAAAACTGAAATTCTGAAAGATCCTTTGTCTTTTTAAAGATAAATGAGAAACGTTATTCAATTTCTTAGTACTGCTGTAATGCATTCATATTGGAAGTTTATACACACACACACACACCAAAAAAAAAAAAAAAACTTCGAGAATGAGAAAGAACGCTAATAATTTTGAATTTGAGTACAATCTTAAAGTATAATATATTGTACTTTCGAAAATATATATTTTGATAACTGTTCATTTTACTAGAAATATTAACTTTTAGATGCAATTTTGCATATGAAAAAATGGCATAAGCATAAATTCCTTAAAATTTAAAGTTTCTGTTCTTTTGAATTAACTTTTTTAAAAGCTTACGGAATTTTAGCTAACATGCTCGACATTGAGTTATTTGACTTACCAGTTTTAAAGTTTAATAAACAAAACGCTTTTCTTTTTTAAATTATCCTTTTTCCGCCTTATGCAAAATTTTGGTTTCGGTGGGACCTTAAAATCCTTTCCGTTTCCGCGTTAGACAGATTCCGCCTTATGCAGCATGAATTAATGTAATTTTCTAAGGGTTCGCCGGGACTTTAAAAATTTTCCGCGGTAGACAGATTTCCGGCTTACACAGAGTCCGCCTTAGACAGAATTTACTGTATGTGAAACAATTTAATTTTCAGTTTAATAATTTATTAATTTTAACGTGGCATATATAATAAAGAAGGCATGTCCATTTGCTTATAACCATAGATTAACATACAAGATGTGACATTTCCATAGAGCGTAATGGTAATGCGAGTGCGATCAATGGGGAAGAAACTCCTCATCCTTGTAAATTTTTTATTAATGAGTATCTACCTTATTGTGACCTTTCTTTTTTTAATGTTGCATGCTTACGTTTTCAATAGAATCTTACACCGATACATGAACATAGAATAGATATCTATTTTATATATCTAATATCTATTCTATGTTCATGCTTTTTTTTTTTTTTTTAGCCCCCGATACGGTATGCTATTCCTTTCTCCTAGCTTATTTTGTGCCGTCTCCAAAAAATAACGTTACCTTACAGAAGCCAGCCGTAAAACAAAGCAGTACGATTAAATACTGTATAGCAATTTTTTAAACTTCTATAAGCATCGCACATTTTCAATTTTTATACCGTCGTATTGGAAAAAAGAAGGTACTTTCAAATGCAATTTGTTTGAAAACTGCATCCCCATTTATTTTTGAAATATTAATTTTTTTGTAGTTTTTGGAGCCATTTTCTTAATATTGGCAACGGCAGTACTCCATTTCTGCAGAAAGTAAAGGAAAAATAGTTGTAAAATATTAATTATATATTTTTGTTGCCATTTTTTCATAACAACCGAAAGAAAATGTAATTAAAATACGTGCTATTTTGAAAAAAAAATATATAAACGAATGATTTCTGTTAAAACATGGAGCTATTATAAACTATATTTAATTTTAAGTATCAATATTAATGTTACAAACAAATGAAAGCCTATGAATCATTAGAGAGCCTTTTTTTTTTTTTTTTTTTTTTTTGAGTTTCTTTAATGACGGCATCTTTTTGCTGCATTTGTGTATTCTTTCAAGTTAGTGACGTCCTATGCATGCTTTACTGTAGAAGTTTAAGAGTGGATCGTAAATGTGGAATTCTTAAGCGGATGCGAATGACGTCATTTTACATAAAATAAAAGCATGTGCTGAAGTCTTAAAATTGAAATATGTTTTGTACTATTTATATATAGATATTTTTTTTTCATCGGAGGCAGGGGCGTCGCCATGGGGGGGTATGGGGGGGGGGAGCCTCCCCTCCCAATATATGTGAAGTTGGGAAATTCTAGATTTTTGAGGCATTTTCTTTTTTTAAAGTAATAATAAAAAAATTACGAAATTTTTATTGTTTTGGTGATTATTTTGAGTACTGCAACAGTAAACAAGTTAAATTATCAAAAGTAATAGAAAAAGAAATCAGCCACACTCAATCTATCATTGTATTTTTCAGTTCTACAAAAATATTGTACATCTACCAGACCTAAATTTCTCTACTCCTGTCCATCAATAACTGACTAACCAGTTCCTTTATTTCCTCCAAAACTTTGTTTCTTACTCAAAAATTTCACCCTAACGCCCTTCTCCTCCCAAAAGAGAATCCAGATATTTTAATCTAAAGGGATTGCAGCTTCTTTTGAAAATTGGAGATCACTTGTAGCACAACAGAAAGGAACGTAGTAACCTACTTGAAACACAGCTATGGGAAGAAGATTTGATCAGTTTTCACAACTTTTTTGACTAATTTTGCTATTTTTGGGCAATATTTTACTCATTCTCGTGATTTTTTTGCTGCAAAAATTAGTTAACCCCTCGCTGTCAAGTAAAAAGCGTTATATGAGCAAATGCGGATATAAGAAGTCGTTAGTTTAGATAAATTTGTCACATTTTACTTTTATTTGTATGCGGAAATATATATCAGTCCTGTTCGTTTATATTTATATGTGTCTATAAAATATTAAACCAAAAGTCCAGTGTTCTGTTTTTAAATTTGTTCTAAAAAGTTACTATAAATCTCAGGACGAAGAAACCCTTCATAATAGGAAAAGAGTTTTCGTGCAAGATTTTGGAGCATCTAAAAATCCATTCGAGGATGAAAAAGGTAAAAAATGGACGATTTTAATTTGGAACAGAAATATGACCATGAAAGCAGTCCATCAACTGAAGAAAAAATCGACATGCACTGTAACACTGACACGTTGCACTTGAATAAAATTTTGAAGAAATAAAGATTTCCTTACAGACAGGCTCACAAACAATTATGAATATTAGGATGTGACTGGAGAGGCTGAGTTCGGAAAGCACCGTAGGAAAACGGTTTCACCAAACGCAATAGATAAAAATAATAGTACAGCAATGGACATTGATACACATAAGTTTTACAGTAAAGAATTATAAGAAATACAAGAAAATTTCGGGAATTTAGTAATGGGCTTAAATGACAATGTTCCCTATATCAAGAGAATATTGCAGCAATGCACTCCATTTTTAAATTACAATTCTGCAAGGGAAAAGTGAATAATGTTTCCACCTGGATATGAGACACCGGATGTACATGACTTGCAGAGTCAAATAGAAATAAACCAAATCCCAACTCACTTAACAAACCTTTTACTCATGCCATGAAATTCAAAGACTATTTGGGTCACGCCGTCAAACTATATACTCGTACCTTAACATTCACAGCAGCTTATCTTTATGGCGTTGCATCTAATGAAAGAATCTTTAGTCAAATAAAAATTAAATATATATATATTGCAAGCTACAATGAGGGATGACAGGCTTGACAGCCTAATGCTTTTAAAATATGAAAGTGAAATAGGGAATTTTATTAAACATTTTATATAACATCGCTTATAAGCGATGTTATTAACAGGTAGGCTTCTTTGAAGACCATAAGAATTAATATTAAGTGAAAACTAGTCGGATGTGCCAATTCCAAATTTTCTTCTACTCCATACATGTTAATGTCTCAAAATTTGCAATCACAGTGCCAAAATTGAATGACAATTCTTTGCCTATAATAACAAACTTTAAAGGTATAGATTTGTTGAATTGTCTGCATTTAAAAAGGAGATACAAGCATAGCATTTTTCAAATAAATCATTGAATTTTGGCACCCAGCCTCTTAGATGTCTGCAACCAAAATTCCTTACTCAAAGTGCACAAAAGCGATAGCTTTGGACAGTATAGACCCAAGCCTGATAAGGATCTATTTTACTTATGTGGAATATGAAGTTTGACTAAATTCCATGCATTAGTTTTTGAGATACTACTATCGCAAAATCGTGAAAAATGCTGCATAGCAGCGCCACCTGCTATATGATATACATAAAAAGCTAATCTGCATCAAATTATGTCAAGGTTTAACAGAATATGACGTTTGATCAAATTCCGTGCAATAGTTTTTGAGATATAATTATCGGTAAAATCATGTAAATCATGAAAAATGCAGCATAGCAGTGCCACCTATTGGACGATTTACACCAAAAACAAATCAGCACCAATTTTTATCAAGGTACAGTCAAACCTCGTTAACACGAACTGTTTCCGATTGCCTCGTCCAGTTGTATGTAATGTAGTTAAGTGCCGATAACACGAACTACTTTTAATACGAACAAAAAAAGTTTCCCATTGAGTGTTCGCTTTAACGAAATTCGACTGTATAAGTGAATCTCTAAAGTTTTATTAAATTTTGTGCATTAGTTCTTGTGTTAGAGCGCCCACAAAATTTGTATCACATATAGACAGACAAATATTTTCTAAAAACAGTCGAATCGTGTTCAGGACTTACTAAAACGTATAAATCAGTCTAAAACCGGAAGTCCAATTTTTTCACGAATCCAATACTTTCTTCTTGTAAAGATAGAAGAAAGTAAAAAGCGTATTTATTTTTTTTAGTAAGCAAACCCTTAATTAGAATTTTTATGTTTTCAGTTTCAGAATTTTTCTTTGGAAAAGGAATGTTTTATGCAAAAGTATCATTATAATTATTACACACGTTGTGCATATCATTTTAGTCGAAAATTGGAGCAATTTTTTTTCAAGTTGGGAAATTTTCGATTTCTCGCCCCCGAAAAAATATCTGTGGCTACGCCCCTGATCGGAGGCGACACTAAATTCTGAAAAAGCAGAATTCCTGATTTCTAGTTTGTTTTATGTTTTTTTTTTTTCACGATGAGTAAACGATTTAAGTGCAACGCAAAACAAGGTAAAAATTATGTCTTGAATGCTTATATGAAGTAAATATGATATAATTGGATTTAAAGCTACATAAAGTAATGGTGTAATATAAAAATATACGAAGTATTGCACTCTACAAATCCTAGAAAATTTCATAAATATTCCCATTCGGTAGGAAAATTTTTACAGCCGATGTTTTATTAATTTATGAAGTTTAACGTATTAAACAATCACTACAATAATCTTTTAAAATTTACACATTTTCGCTTTCTTACAGATAAAATAAAAATATTGTTTTTAATGTAAATAACGTACAATAAATTCAATAATATTTATAGCATTAACGTATAAGAAATAATAATAAAATTACAGATGGGGAACAATTCCTTTCGACAAATTTTTAGAATGCACAAAACTAACACTTAAAAATAAATATAGGTATTGACATTACACACATTAAAGTTTTATTCGATATGAATAAATTAACACAATGCCTGACTTTGATATTTTACAATTTAATCTCATAAACTTACATATTTACGTTATTGACAGAATTTTCTAGGGTTTTTCTTTTATATTATTACTCTAATTATCCTTTCGTAAGTTAAAGGTAAACAATACAAGTACGATTAAAAGAAAAGCAGCTAAATAAATAAAGCAAGCATGAATAGAATATCGTCTGACACCTGCTTCGTTTTAAGAAAGAATAGATATTCCAAACATAGAGGGTAAACATATTTCTTCAACATAGGTAAATTTCGGAAGCTTGTTAATTCTTCCCTTGTCGGTAGCGCTAGTACTGTTGCCATTACAGATTTTGCCATAAATGTCCCATCTTGTATATTAATCTATGTCTATAACATGCTAAGTAAATCACTAGATCACGCTGCATCCCAGCATTAAAATTCTGATCAATCGTGCATCTCTGTACCAAAATTGAAGTAAGATTCTGACCAATCTGGGCCAGACTGATCCAAAGAGAACTTACTCGTCTATGCTTTTGGCGAAATGGACAATCCTTCTTCATCAGTGTTGCTAGATGGGCTACTTTTTTTTAAATTCAGATTTTTGATTGGCACCACTTTTTTCAAATTGTAAAATGCGACTTATTTAATGACATATTAATTAAGGCGAAAACAAAGGAAATTTTACCGTTTCAAAAACGTGGTGCCAATCAAGAAAGCTGAATTAAAAAAAAGTAGCCCACTGGCAACACTGTTCTTTATTACCGTATTTTCGTAAAAATGTTCAAATCTAAATCATTTCATTTCATTTAAATTATTTATGCGTTTTGATCGCTTTTCAGATCATCACGCAAATGACCTCTGATATTACTCTAAAGAAAAAAGTAATGTTCTTTGAGATCTTGTAAAGTTTTATTTTTAATATCTTTCAAAATTTTTATTTTTAATATCTTTCATATAGTGTAACCTTTCTACTTATTACTTTTTTACGGTTTCATAATTGAAAAATAATTGTAACTGCTTTTTTCTGTTTCCAACTTTTATAAAAATTATATCAAAAAATACTTGTTTATTTCATTTAATTTCAATCATTTATTAGAAAGAATATCATGCAGCCAGCATATGTGAAATCTCGAGAAAGACAACTGTTTTTGAGATCTTATTGAAATGACACAGACGTCTGTTATTATTATTAATGTTTAATGAAATTCTTGTTTTTGAGATCTTTGTAAAATTAGACTTTTAGAAAGTCTTAAAGTATGGCACGTAGTGCAACATTTTTTTTTTTTTTTTAATTTTTTTTCGCTTAAAAAAAGGTTTAAAATACTCATGACTTTCACTTTTCCGTGTATTCCTTCCCATTCTTTTAGTTTTAGCCAAATAAGCACCTCAACATAACATTAAAACTATTTTGCCTCATAACATTACACAACCAACGTTTGAAATAATAATAATAATAAAAATAAAATGTCTTTAAGAGAGAAAATAATATATTAATCGCTTTTTAACCCTTTATGTATACTGAATTATGAATTCATGAAAATTTTATCTTCTAAAGCATTTTTCGCGAATCGTTTAAACTACATTAAAAGATTTACATAATCATTTAATAAATTTTACGAAAGGATTTAGAAGGATTAATTAAATTTGAATTTATAGGGATTTCGCGCAATATTTATAACCCCACTCAAATCTTTTATTTAAAATATTTTTGTTAGTATTTTAGCAGAATTAGGAAATATACAAATATGTTCTTACAATAGAAATATAGAAATATGTCCCCCCCCCCCCCCAACGCCAAGAAAGCTGAAAAGATGCAAAGGCTAAAGAAATAATCATCCTTTAAAAATATTTTTGCTTTGTGTAATTAATAATGTTTTTGGATTAAGATAAAGTAATGTATCTATAACTCATTCTAAACTGTATTACTACTAATCGATGTATTAAATGAATTTTATAGCAAGTTATTTTAATGGTACTTATGAGTATCGTCAGTAGATAAAGGGTTAAGCCTACACTGAAAAAAAAAATACAAATTATTCTCAATAGAAAGTAAAACGAAAGTATACGAAAGTAAAATATAACTACGACTAAAAATATACAACAATCTCTTTCGAGTTACCTATAACTATGTAAAGCGTATTTTATATTTAGAAACTCCAGAAATATATTTTCGAGATTTAAAAAAAGCATTTATAGAAACAAAGTTTCTTTTGATGTGCCACTGATTTTCGGAAACTTTCCAAGTAGTTTTATAGTGTACTCTATTAGTCATTCTCAAACCGGAATATAGGTTTTTAGGATGCTATCAATTCTCAGTTAAATATTTTCAGCTGTGTAATTGAAAGACGTGTAATTGAAATAGAAAGAGGGACAAAAGAAAATTTATTTAAATGTTAATGTTAATGCAGTTGATTTATCATGTTTGTCTGTAAAACAAGTTGTTGAACATGAAAATGTTTACTTGAGCATTGATATTCAGAAAACTTGTATTATAGATTGTAAAACTGATTAATACACTGTAACAACTACTCGAAAACGTTTCCGAAAGTCAGTGGCTGCAAAAGAAACAGTTTCAGATTATTGTATAGTGTATAATTTCGTTCGTGGTTATATTATATTTTCATAGATTACGAAACATTTGTCGACTTTTAGCTCACAGGCTATCAAAACATGACAGCCCGCGGGCTCTGTATGTACGTAACTCGATAACTCTTGATAGAAAAATCCGATTTGGTTCAAATTTTAGGTATAGTTTCATTCTGATTAGTTTTGGGGGTTCATAGGTTAAGTAAAAGGGGGGAACGGGGGTTAATCCCCACCTCTTAATTTTGATAAATGGGTTTTTCATACAGAATTAACAGATTTGTTTCAAATGTTGCAAATAGGTTCATTCTGATAAGGTGCTTCCATGATTAGTTTTGGGGGTTCATTGGTTAAGTATAAAGGGAGAGAACGGGGTTATAACATCCACCCCCTTAATTTAGATAAATGGGTTTTTCATGCAGAATTATCCGATTTGTTTCAAATTTGGTATACCGGTTTACTCTGATAAGGTGCTTCCCTGATTAGATTTGGAGGTTCACAGATTAAGTATAAAAGAAGAATTGAGGGAGAAAATACACCCCCCCCACACACACACACACACTAAATTAAGCTAAATGCGTTTTTTGTGGATTTTTTTTTATTTTTCGAGGGGCATTTAAAAAAAAATAAGAGTATAATATACAATTAGTGTTGTAAGAACTTTACTAATTACCCCTAAAGACTATTTATTCACGAACTATTAATTCGGGAGAAGATCCCCCTAGGGTCTTCTGGACTTTCCCACGCTAAGAGGAATCTCATAAACTCATAGTTCATCTCTGAACAAAGGTATGGTGCCGTCGAGTCTGCAAATATGAATGGAACTGGCAGTACATTTTCGTTCCGGCGCTAACTTAACATTCCATTGGATTGCACAGAGAGCAGGTGTTTCAGCCGTCCAGTAAGTGAGCGGTGGCAACAGCTGAGGGGGAGAAAAGACGATTTCTCCTAGGACGGCGAGCTTCAGCCTTCGAAAAATAGGCGGTGGCATCGGCTAAGAGGGAAAAAGCTAGTTTTCCCTAGGACCGGGAGTTTCAGCCTTGGAGAGAAGCGAGGTGGCAACGCAGATAAGCAGTTAGGAAGTGAGAGAGCGAGGACGCTGGCGAGGAGGTCTTGCTGGACCTAGTGGTGAATGAGCGAAGCGAGGAGATGAGATAGATGGTCGTCCGACTAGTCTTTTCTCCGATTGAAGCACTATATCTGTGGAAGCAGCCCGTTGATGGAACTTTTTATCCTGTAAAATTGACGCGAACCCAAACCAATATTGTTTAACTTGTAAATATTCATAATATAATCGAGACTAAATAAAGGACTTAGATTTTGATAACTTACGCTACCATAGACTCTTGTCCAGTGATATCTAAGTCCCTACAGTGGTGGCAGCTAAAGAGGATTAAGAACTGGTGAATATAATCTATCACAGTTCGTCAAAAAACAGGAAGGGCCGCAACCAGGCCGCAAGTTAGAAAGGAGACCTTGATCCCCAGACCAGAGTCTTCGGCAAATCCAGCAGGGATTCCAGAGCCAAGGCAATCCGTCGCCGTGCAAGAGGTTCCGGAGAGCTGAAATCGACAGACGGAGATTAGAAAGGAGACCTTGATCCCCAGACCAGAGTCTTCGGCAAATCCAGCAGGGATTCCAGAGCCAAAGCATTCCGACGCCGTGCAAGAGACGTAAGACGTTCCGGAGATCCGAGATCGACAGACGGAGGGTAGAAAGAAGACCTTGATCCCCAGAGCAGAGTCTTCGGCGAATCCAGCAAGGATTCCAGACCCAAGGCAATCCGACGCCGTGCAAGAGACGAGAGACACCCGAATGCAGGGAAGTCGAGCCCGCCGGATGGTTTAGCCTACAGATGACCGGAGCTGTACCAGTCTAAGACGGAAGTCAGAAGAGCAGTCAACAATATCTCAGGTTAGCACTCTTTATTTGATTCATTACAGAGGTTTAATCGAAATAGTATAGTTAATAACAAACATGTTTTTTAATCATTGTATATTTAATAGAGTTTAGGAAGTAAGGAATTTGATAATAACATTTTGTGAAATTTTTCCAACTGGATTCTAAGAAATTTAAGTAAATATTAATTTTCTAAAGTTCCTTAAAACTGTTTTAAATAAGTATTATTTGTACTAAAGGTTAATAATTCAGTGAGGACAATTTAAATTGCTTATGAGAGGCGGCGCATCGTTGGATGCACTGAATGCAAATAATTTAAATTCTGTTTTGTATGTGAATTTTATTCAGAATATATGTTTTCAAAATTTAAGAGACTTTTTGAGCAATTGACTTAAAAGAAATGATACCAAAGAATATATAAAGTTATATATGAAAACTTGGTTGGTTAATGATAAGGCTGTTTATCATATTAATATTATTGAAATTGTTGTGATATTTTTATGTCGCGAGAGTTTGTGATTATCCACAACTAGGGAAATATTTAGAGACTTCGAAGTGGATAATTGCATGATCGGCATAGCATTTTTTATAACTGTTAATTAGTAGGAAACATGTCAGTGTTTGCGGGTAAGAAAAAGTGCGATCTAAAAGAGTTAGCTATTGAATTCGGCGCGAGCATAGAAGAGTCGGATAATATAGCCAAAATTATTAAAAAACTCGAAGAAGCAGAGGACTATGACGAAACTTTAGCACTAGCCCAGCTAAAAATCTTAGAGAAAGATAGGGTTGAGAGAGAAAATGAAGAAAGGTTAGAACGAGAGCGGAATAAGGCCTTTGAGAGGGAAGAAAAGGCTAAGTCTTTGGAGCGGGAGCATGAATTGGCGAGAATTAGGTTAGAACGGGAACCAGATGGGTTTAGTTTAGCTTCTAGCCAAAATGAGAGAGAGCCGAAAATATCTTTAAAATCAGTTCTGCCCAAATTCGACTCCGATAAGTCCGAAATATCAATCTATCTCAGTTTATTCGAAAGACAAGCGCAGAAAGCCCAAATCGAGAAAAGTCAATGGGTTACGCATTTACTAGGATTGTTACCGACGGAATTGGGGCAGCTTATCTTGAGAGAACCACCCGCGTGTTCCGACGATTTTGATCATGTAAAAAAGATGTTACTAGAAAGGTTCCAGCTTTCGGCAGAAGACTTTCGACTAAAATTTGTTACGACACAAAAGCCCGAAAACAAAACGTGGAAAGATTACGTATATGAGGCTTCCAATTACTTTGATCAATGGTTAAGTGGTTTAGGAGTGGGAAATTTTGACCAACGGAGAGAGCTAATAATCACAGATCAGTTAAAAAGAAAGGTTAATCCGGAAACGAAGCATCATTTCATTGATGTTTGGAGTACGATAATCACTCCATTTGATTTGGCGAAGAAATTAGATGCGTATGATTCGGCTAGGAAAACTATGAAACGGCTAGGGCCCTCGAAACTTCAAAACCTTTCCCAACCTCTAGAGCGAAATAAATTCGCGGGGCAATCAAAAACGGATAGTAGATCGGAAGAGAGTAGAACTAATTGGAGGGATAAAGACAACTCGAAAAACAGAAATGAAATATTCGATAAAAAGAAAGAGATTACATGTTTTTTGTGTAGGAAAACCGGCCATTACAAATATTCTTGCCCGGAGCTAAAAAAGGCTGAAAAGACCGAAGCAGTTTACCATATCGCGGGCCTACAAGACTTAGAAAGTGCCTTTGAACCCTACGTCAGTCGCGGGTTAATTAATGGGAAAGAAATGACTATTCTACGCGATAGCGGAATAATTTGGACTTAATATCAGCTCACGATGTAAATGAGGACCGATTTACGGGTGAAAGTGTATATGTTAAACAAGCATTAGATAATAAACTTCGGTGTTTATCTATTGTAGAAATAGAAATTAATCTGGGTACCGGGGATACTATAAGGACAAAGGCGGCCGCAGTAGATAAAGAAACGGGCATGGTTCATTATTTGTTAGGGAACAAAACACAGCAATTAATTGACAGGCGGAGACGATACCCGCGTTCAATCATCGCAGTTCGCACTGGGCCACGAGCGCACCCCGAAAACGCGGATACGAAAAGCGAAACTAAATCGCAGAGCTCGTCCATTCCCCCTACCGTAACGGAGAGCGAAAAGGAAAAACCAGCCGGTTCACCTAAGCCGATGGACCAGCCAATTCTCCGCGCCGAGGTAGAAAGAGGAATTTTTAAGTGCGACCCCCCGAGGTCAGGGAGTAACCCAGAAGAGGGAATCTTTGTCGAAGAGAAAAGGGGAATTTTTCTACCTGTAGTTGAGAGCGCACAGTCCGTACCGAATTTGAATCCCGTTAATGAACAGGTTTTGAACTTGACTGAGAGAGGCGATTTAGCTGGAAGGGTGGGGAGAGTCGAGACTTTAAAATTCAACCCCCCGGACGCAGTCGGAGAAATAGGAGCCAGTTTAGTAACGGAGAAAAAGCAAGAGACTTTCCTACACTTAAGCGAGACCGTACCGCGGGATGAAAACTTGACCCTAGGAAACAAAGAAAATGTGAGTGACGCTCAAGAGAATATCAAATTCGATTGTGTTAAGCAGAGAGCGGACGAGGTGAAATCACATTTTGAAATGAACGAGGGGTTGGGGATTAGGAAAATAAAAGATCCCAGGGAATCTGACCAAGAACAAATGGTAATCCCGTTGAAAGTCAAAGGAGATATGTTATCCTTAGGTAAGGAGAGTGCAGGCAGACTTCTAAGTACGAAGAAGTCAGGTTATAAATTCTTGAATCGTTATTGTTGGCCAAAAACAGTAAACGAAATTAAAAAGTTATACGAGAGGTGGAAAAGAGATGAACGTTCGAAAGGGTTAAAATTCATACCTAAATTGGATTTAATTAGACGCATCAGGCAATTTCGGGAATTATTAGTGGAAACGGGGACTAAAACTCGTGAGGTTAAGAAGAAGGGGAGTGTCTTCCAGATTGATCCGGGAGAAAACTATTCGAGTACGCACGACTTAGATTTAGGCGCTAGAAGGCAATACAATTCGAATTATGATTCTCCTAAGATATTTGGTTTGTTGTATTTAAACAACGTGAAAAGGGTTTCCGATTATTGGAGTAATCATATGGGACAGAGAGGAATTGTATTGAACCGCATCAGAGGAGTAAAAATGAAAGTGAAACTATATAAGAGAAAATCAGCGCAGAGTACCAATAAATATTGGATAAGGTTGATCCGGAACAACGCCGTGAATAGTCCAAGATTGATCCACTGGTCATTGATGCGGCAACCTTATCATTATACAATCAGGCACCGTCCGGGGAAAGAAATAGTGCATGTTGATTGCTTAAGTAGGGTTGAATAAATTTAGGGAAATTGTATATAATTCTCAAAAAAAGGTGCTTGCATCATAAGGTATAAATAATTTATATTTTGTATATATTGTTGTAATTGTCATAATAATGTTCCTGGAAAAGTGTGTAAATTTATATGTGTTTAGTACAAAAGAAAAAAATGAATAATGAACCTCTGTGGTGAACGAATTTTGAGTGTAACACTGACTTCACTATAGATTTTCCAGCTACGTGAAAAATCTCTCTTGGAGGGGGGATTGCTGTAAGAACTTTACTAATTACCCCTAAAGACTATTTATTCACGAACTATTAATTCGGGAGAAGATCCCCCTAGGGTCTTCTGGACTTTCCCACGCTAAGAGGAATCTCATAAACTCATAGTTCATCTCTGAACAAAGGTATGGTGCCGTCGAGTCTGCAAATATGAATGGAACTGGCAGTACATTTTCGTTCCGGCGCTAACTTAACATTCCATTGGATTGCACAGAGAGCAGGTGTTTCAGCCGTCCAGTAAGTGAGCGGTGGCAACAGCTGAGGGGGAGAAAAGACGATTTCTCCTAGGACGGCGAGCTTCAGCCTTCGAAAAATAGGCGGTGGCATCGGCTAAGAGGGAAAAGGCTAGTTTTCCCTAGGACCGGGAGTTTCAGCCTTGGAGAGAAGCGAGGTGGCAACGCAGATAAGCAGTTAGGAAGTGAGAGAGCGAGGACGCTGGCGAGGAGGTCTTGCTGGACCTAGTGGTGAATGAGCGAAGCGAGGAGATGAGATAGATGGTCGTCCGACTAGTCTTTTCTCCGATTGAAGCACTATATCTGTGGAAGCAGCCCGTTGATGGAACTTTTTATCCTGTAAAATTGACGCGAACCCAAACCAATATTGTTTAACTTGTAAATATTCATAATATAATCGAGACTAAATAAAGGACTTAGATTTTGATAACTTACGCTACCATAGACTCTTGTCCAGTGATATCTAAGTCCCTACAGTGTGAATAGCATGTGAGGAGCTTAATGCCATCAGTTTAACTTGGAATTTTTCCTTTTTTGTTACAGCGGACTATATACTGTAACTTTTCATACTATGGTGGTGTAGCAACGTAGTTGAAAATAAACATTAAGAGAAGGGACAAGGACAGTCAGGGGGAAATTGCTGAGGCGTCCAATAAAAAGCGGCAACGCAAGTTTTATACAATTATATTTTAATTTGTTTTAATTATAATTATAAGTATAATTTGTTTTAACGAAATACTATCCCAAAAGTCTGTTCAAAAACCTTTCGTATAATACCTTATTCATCATTGTGCATTTTGTATGTGCAAAGAAAAGGTGATGTTGGTATCAGAAATAATATGTATGATGATTACTTAACCTAAAACTATAACGAAAATTCAGTATGCAGTGCCAGATTTAGACAAAAATAACTATGGAATGATACCTCATTCATCATTGTCTGCTACATATTAGTTAAATTCATTATGCGATGTGGGGGAAAAATTCAATCCAATGATACCTCATTCATAGTTGTACGCTACATATTAGTTGCGAAAAAGGGATATTGACAAGATAAATAATATATATGATTCTCATTTAAAACAGCTCTTTTAATATTCATGGTTGATACAGGCAAGGCCATAGCCAAAATTTTTTTTCAGGGTATGGGGGAAGCAATCTTAGAAATTTTATGCTACAATGCAATGCCTTTCTTTTAAGTGAAAAGAAAGTTTTAAAACTTATTTATCACTAAATAACTACCAATTAAACGTTAATTTGGTTGAAAAAGTTAAATTAATTTTAAAAATATCAATTTAAATTGTTTCATTAAAAATAAGTTGTTATAAACACATAAATTAAAAATTAATGTAGTAAAATTTTTTTAACAAATATTATTACTACAATTTTTAATTTTCATTTTTCAACTACTTTTCAGCAGTGAAACTACGTTTGAAATTATTGAATATTAAAGATGTGAATTATCACATTGCTAACAAGGCGTAAACCAACTTAGTGAAAAATGTCCAAGCCGGGAATCGAACCCGGGGCCTCTGGAATTGGACATTTTTCACTAAGTTGGTTTACGCCTTGTTAGCAATGTGATAATTCACATCTTTAATATTCAATAATTTCAAGCGTAGTTTCACTGCTGAAAAGTAGTTGAAAAATTAACTAAAATTGTATATTCACCGATGCTGGGTTCATTTGCGTCTCATGTTACGCTACTAGATTGTGTGCTCATGAAGACTTTTCCATCTAGTGCTGCGGTGCAGCTTTACCGACTTAGATAAGTGAGAGATCCCAAGCTGGGCATCGTCCTTGAGGCTTAGGGGTAGAGCACTGGAGCTCTATTCCAGGGGCCCGGGTTCGATTCCCGGCTTGGACATTTTTCACTAAGTTGGTTTACGCCTTGTTAGCAATGTGATAATTCACATCTTTAATATTATTACTACAGATCGATCGAAAATTCGGTTTCGTTTTCGGCACAAGATCTGAGTTTCGCTAAAAATTCGTTTTCGGTGAAAATGCTACCGAAAGTTCGGCCGGATCGAAACAATCTGTATTCCAAAAATCTCGTTTCTTCTTTCGAAAATTTTCAACACTACTCATTAATTTGAGCTGTGTCGGCTCAAATCAGACACTCTCTATTGCTATAAACTTCACTGTTTATAATTATCAGTCATGACTGACTCAAGACGTGAGTGCTAATTATAAAGAAATAACTGCATATATGATTAAACCTTTAAAACGCTTTTCACGTGCTCATTAGAACTGTAGACTTAACAATACAAAAAAGTTTTTAGTTCAAACCGCAGAAGTGTTTCGAATACTCTTTAAGACAGTTCTAGTACTATAACAGATGATCATTTACAAAACTCATTATAAAAGATAAATCGAAGTATGCATACCTAAAACAATTTTTATTGAGATGAAATTCGCATAATTAGAAAATCATTCTGTGTCGTTGATGAATTAATTAATTGATGAATTTTATATGGAAATAAAAAGTTTTGGTTAGAGGCACAGAGAACCAACTTGGGCCCACGTATAATTATACGTATAATAATTAATTAATTATGTATATTTATGCATGTATTAATTAATTTAAAAAAATCGTCATTTTCGTACTTGTTTTCGTTTTCGACCAAAAATAGGAAGACTATAGAAATTCGGTTACAGTTTCGGCCTTAAAAATGTTTCGACCGATTCTTAATTATAACTGCCCTCTAAAATTTCCCCTTTCATGCAAATACACACGAGATCCTTAGAAAATTTTATTCTCGGGCCTTAAGTTGACTCTCGGTGTCTTTTGTTCAAAGGTGTTACCCCATTTATTTATTCTATCTCGTTTCAATTTTTGAATAACGATAAAATATTAAACTTGCTAGTGAGATAACATTTAGAGATAGACTATAAGGCATATTTTTATTTAAAAATATTACCAAAATATTGCTAAAAATATACTACAATAAAGAATTTGTTAAAAATCCATTAAATAATCCAATGAAATTAAATAATTTCATTTCTTCATTAAAAATTTTATTTTCATGCGTAGCATAGCTCGACGTTAATCTAGGCTAATAAGAAGAAGACTAAGAAAAGAAAGACTATTTTAGGATTCATTCAGGTTGAAAATTGAAATTTTAAATTAATACACTATTATAGATAATCTTACTGTGTTACTCAAGCAAACTCTATCGAAAACCAAAGAAAGACAAAACACTAGTCTGGATAATTTGGGCTGTGTCATGTTTTTTAGCTTTCGATAATTGATTATTGTGTATTTTTGTAGCATTTAATTCGAAAATGACCTTCATTTTTAACCATCATGTCAGAATTTTCCACACAATCGTAATTTCAAAGTTCAAAAGTAAAAAAAAAAAAAAAAAAATAGCGAAAATCTGATGCTATAAAATAGAGGTGATGGTTGTGTTTTTTAGCTTTTGATAATTGTTTCTAATGAATTTTGTAGCACTGAATCCCAAAATAACCCTCATTTTTTTTACCATCATGCCAGGATTTTCTAGAAATTTACGAATTTTTAGATTTTTAAAAAGTCAAAATTTTGCGAAAATCTGATACTATAAAATAGAAGTAAAACTTTTCATAATAATTAATTAATTTTTTAGCTTATACTGTGCATTTTTATATAAAATTATTTTTTATATGCAATTTTTATATAAAAATGCACAGCATAAGCTAAAAAATGAATTAATTACTATGAAAAGTTTCTCATGCTCTGCCTCGCGCTTTTCCTTTTATGTTCTCAATGCTGGAGTTCATCTCGAATGTAACATCCAGTAATAGTCTGCCATTATCGTAGTATAGTCTCTATTCCTTGATATTTCCTTTCTTCTAACTTTACAAGAAGAAAGTATTGGATTCGTGAAACTTTTCGACTTCTGGTTTTAGACGAATTTACACGTTTTAGGGGTGAAAGACCCCTAAAAACATGTTTTTACAAAATGTTTGACTGTCTGTATGTGACACAGATTTTGTGGGTACTCTGTCTCAAAAACTAATGCACGGAATTTAGTAAAAATTATATTCAGTTAGTCCCTGATATAAATTGGTGCTGATTAGTTTTTTGTGTAAATCGCCCAATAGGTGGCGATGCTATGCTGCATTTTTCAGGATTTCCGCAATATCTCTACCTCAAGAACTGATGCACGGATTTTCATGAAAGAAGTAATATGTACAGCTCATATTCAAAATATTAGAATAATTACTTTTTTTTCATAAACTGGAAATATCGTTTGGTAATTTAACATCTTTTAATGCAAATATGCAAACGATATTTTTATTAAGAACTTATTGCTGATTAAACTTACTTATTATCTTAAAATTAATATCATTTCTGAAAAGATTAATTGAAAAAAAAATTATTTTTAAAAGTCAAAATATTAGAATATTTATTCAAGTGGTTCAAAATATTAGAATATTTCGCATTAATTCTCCTTTAATTATAACCAATTCATAACTGGTTGCGTCAGTGATTAAATTCAGACGATTTTATTTAAAATCGGTGTTCATTTTACAGTTTGTTTGCTTTTTCGTCTTAAAAATGGGTCGTGTGGGTGATATTCCTGAATCTATTAAACTTCGTATGGTTGATTTGTATTGGCACTGTAAAAATCAATGTTATATAGGGAATTATTTACATTGTTCACAATCAAACGTTAGTAAAATACTAACACAATATTACAAAAATGGAAAATTTCAGAATAATCGCCGAAATGGCGGCCGAAAACCAAACGCATCTGCTAGAGCTGACAGGAAACTGAAGCGTATAGTTAAAAAAACCGTTTTAAAAGTGTGCAGTTCTTGCACCGAAAATGGAAAGAAGAAGGAATTGAAGTTTCTACATCAAGAACATTAAGACGTCTCCATAAATTTAAGTTTGAATCTCGTATACCGAAAACAAAATCTCTCATGACTGCAAAACAAAAACGTATAAGATTCAATTTGTGTAAATCAAGACGTTTATGGAGCGAAGAAGATTTGAAAAATACATTATTTAGCGACGAAAGTATGTTTTGTATCTATACAACATAATTTCATCACTAACTAATATGTTTTTCCAATCTTCTTCGCTTCATAACCGTCTTGATTTCAACCAATTCAATCTTATACGTTTTTGTTTTGCAGTCATGAGAGGTTTTGCTTTCAGTACTACACGAGATTCAAACTTAAATTTATGGAGACGTCTTAATGTTCTCAATGTAGAAACTTCAACTCCTTCTTCTTTCTATTTTCGGTGCAAGAGTCGCACACTTTTTTCTTAACTATACGCTTCAGTTTCCTGTCATCTCTAGCAGATGAGTTTAGTTTTCGGTCGCCATTTCGGCGATTATTTTGAAATTTACCATTTTTTAAATATTGTGTTAGTATTTTATTAATGCTTGATTGCGAACAGTGTAAAAAATTCGCTATATAACATTGATTTTTACCGTGACAACACAAATCAGCCATCCTAAGTTTAATAGATTCAGGAATATCACTCACATGACCCATTTTAAGACAAAAAAGCAAACAAATGGCAAACAGAATATTGATTTAAAATAAAATCGCCTTCATTTAATCCATGCTGCCACCAGTTATGAATTGGTGATAATTAAAGGAGAATTAATGTGAAATATTCTAATATTTTGAACCACTTGAATAAATATTCTAATATTTATACTTTTCAAAATATTTTTTTTCAATTAATCTTTTCAGAAATGATATTAATTTTAAGATAATAAATAAGCTTAATCAACAATAAGTTCTTAATAAAAATATCGTTTGCATATTTGCATAAAAATACATTAAATTTGTCAAACGATATTTTCAGTTTGTAAAAAAAAGTAATTATTCTAATATTTTGAATATGAGCTGTACAATTTTTTATCTAACTTCAGATTCAGTTAAACGTTGACACAAGTTGCTGCTGATAAGGTTTGGTGTTAATCGAACCAGATGGCACCCAGATTTTCAGGAAAATAGTCCAAATATACGTTTAGGAAGCGAACCTTCAATCTCATGGGACAGCCTAAATTTTTTAACATTGATACCTCCCTGTGCGACCACCTTCCTGAACGACCATTTTTCCATAGGACGAAATTTATTCCCATAGGCTCAATACCAATTTTACCTCCATTCAGACACCATCCCAGTTGAACTCCCTCCATGAGCGACCAATTTCTTTGAAGAAAATGAAACAAATTCCGTTCGAAGAAGGTTTTATCAGAAAAATAATTCCGGAGAGCGCATTATTCATCAAACTTCTAAACTAAGTTTAGATTTTTTTTTATTCCGATAGCTTTTAAGTGTTGAAACCCTTCGTGCCTTTTTAGGCAATGAATTTAAGTATGATGACAAATTAAGAATGACGGTCAATAAACTCCCTTGCCCTATTCTGTCAAGAAACTCTCAAAGAAATATAGAAATTAAGGAAATCGTCATTATTTGTTCGTGTCAAAAAAAAAAAAAAAAAAAAAAAAAAAATGATTTATTTACGAAAGGACTTGGAAATAAAAGTTATAAAAGATAAAACCGTAAAAGCAAAGCAAACTTCAATGTATTAATTTTTTAACCTCTGCAGTAATTAACTTACGTAAATAATTTTTGTTTCGATACTTAAATTTTTATATTTTTTCCTAATATGAAAAATACATTTTTTAACAGTAATTGTTACCTTTTTTCAACAATTAAAATCTAGATTTAAACATGACCTCCTTTAAGAGGCCACCTCTCGGAGCGACCAATTTTTATTGGAAACGGATCGAGGTCGCTTTAAGGAGGTTTTACTGTACTTCTGAAGCATGTTCTTAACGACTGATTTGAAGTTCGGATTTGATGCTTAACGATTGATTTGAAGTTCTTATTGCCCAGAAACTTGCTTACTACGTCTTTGAATGTTCTACGAGCTTCTTTTTCGGCAACTTCCATTTGTTTCTCAAAATTACTATCTTTGAAAAGTTTTCTAATGTCAGGACTGGCAAAGACACCCTCTTTTATTTTGGCGGGTGATAAGGCTGGGAATTTGTCGCAGATTTACTTAAAACATTTGGCATCTTTTGTTAAGACTTTGACAAATTGTTTTGACAGAATTTAGCTGTTTTTTGACTTTTCAACTTTGCTTTGCATCATTTGATTTTCGATTTTTGACAATCTACGATTTGTGAAAAATTCTGACGTGATAGTTAAAAATGAAGGTCATTTTCGGATTCAGCGCTAAAAAATTCAGAAAAAACAATTATCAAAAGTTAAAAAACACAGCCATCACATCTATTTTATAGTATCAGATTTTTTGCTATTTTTTGACCTTTTTAACTTTGAAATTTGCAATTTGCGAAAAATCCTGACGTGATGATTAAAAATGAAAATAATTTTCGGATTCAGCGCTAAAAAATACATAAAAATCAATTATCAAAAGTTAAAAACCACAACCATCGCAGGCTTGTGTAATTTATAGATATAACTTGAAATGCACTAAGCTATATGAATCTATATTAATATTATAAAGAAGTAACGTTTGTTTATTTATAGGTGGTAATCTCTTGAACTACCGAACATATTACAAAAGTAATGACGACAAATTGATACTGACAGTCCCTGCTCCAAGATAGGCTATATTTGATGTCGATGCCACTATCCACAAGAAGGTACAATAGGAAAAATCGTTCTAAAATTACGATTTTTGTGCTGCTGAAGAAACTATAAATTTGAAATTTTTGTACATTGTGTTCAGGACATCCCAAAACGTTTAAATCCATCAAAAAACAAAAGTAAAAAATTTTCGAGACAGTAATTTTTTCCTATATATATAGATAAAGATATATCATATCTAAAATATATATTATAAGAAAAACATATACGACAAAATATGGGACTATATTTTATTCAATTGTAAATAATGAAAAAAGCTTCTGCGGCAAATATCATCTAACTGCGCGACTTGAAAAATTGCTCTATACAAGCAATTTTCTAAAAGTGTCGGGATGTTTCTTTAAAATAAATTACTCTCATTTTTCTTTATCCTAAGCGAAAAACTAAAACCAAATAATTTCTTTTGCAAAGTGTCAAACCATTAAGCTGTATTTCATGTTGGCGACTACTTCATCAAACTGGAAAACTTTTTCATTTTTACGGAGATTTAGTGCTCTTATTTTCATTTGTGTGGTATATATATTTGTCTATAGTGTCTTCCTCCCAATTAATGTAAAAAAATAACAAAACATTTCGACAGTTAAGTTATTCACGAAAAATAATATAACTATTAACTTATTACAGTTTAATCCAGAGATTAGAGATTATTCTAATAAGTGGAATTTCACATTATCCGGAATCATATTGGCCTCACATTTTTTTTCTCTTTTTCTTTTTTATAATCAAAATTACTTTTAAAATCCAAAGCAGTTTAAATAATTTTGAATATTCTTTTTCAAAATGTTAGGGCCTTTTCACTTTTAAAAATTGTCACAAGTTTATTTTATAGCATTGAACTAAGACTGTACTTTGTGAGTGAAGGGGGGAGGGGTCACAAGGGTTTGATCTCTTTCCGAAATGTCTGTCAGGATTACTATAAGTGTGTCATTCTGCAGAAAATGTTAATTTCTGAGCATAAAAAAAATTAATAATAATAATAATTTAAACCAAATATATAAGGAACCTGGGCCCAATATGAACCGGTTCCCAATATGGACCACGTCGTATATTTCATTCACTTTCTTTTTAATTCAGTAGATGACAGTATACATTCCACCCACAGGACGATAGAAAGTGGAAAAAAAAAATAAAGGCGAAGTCATATCACGTGGGCGACGCTACTGGCAGAGGAAGTGAAATTTTCGGCTAAAAAAAAAAAACGTGTTATTATTTTTTAAAGGTAATGAATATTTCGTATTATTAATATTTGTTAGCATTTAATACAAAATAAAAATGAATATAATAACACCGTTAATCTACTTTAAGATACTATCACTAGTTTTATCATTACTTATTAGTATATTAGTTTCTTGGGGGCAATTTAAAAAAATGGCGGAGGTTCCCTTATGGCCAGGGTGGCCCATATGTTTGTACAGCCTTCAAGCGTATATATATATATATATATATATATATATATACATATATATTTACGAACATAATTTTGTTTCACTTCTGTTCTTCAATTAATACATTTCTTAGTAAAAATAATTTTGTTTTGTTTTAATTTTTGATTTTTTTGTAATTTAAAAAAATTTTCAATTATTATACATATAATATGTATATATTATATTATATTATATTATATAAAATATAATAATTTGCAATTTTTTTGCGAATTTCTAATTTTATTTTGCAATTTTCTAAAAATTTACAAAGTGGGTCATATTGAGAACGGGGTGTTCCCAATATGGCCCATATGAAACTTTTTACATTTCAGTAATTTTTAATAGTATAATTACAAGTATAAAGTATTTTCTTTTATTTACCACATTAATTACATCTAAACAACAGCATAAATAGTTTCCGGGAAAAATAATATGAAAAAAGCGATCAAACCTTAGGTGGGCCATAATAGGACCAGATACCTTATATATATACATATATATATATATATATATAAATCTATATTATGCAGAAAAATCTTGTCCGAACGCAACGCTGACGTCATTTTGGGAATGGCAACACTTCATGATGAAATTTCTGTTTTGCAGTTTTCGCTACTGCAATTTGTTAATTTTTTAATCTTCTAAACATCGTACATTTTCAGTTTTTACACTGCCGAATAGGGAAAAAAATCTACTTTTAAATGCAATTTGTTTGAAAATTATATCCTAACTGACTGATTCATTATGGTTTTTAAAATAATTTTCAAGCATGAATTTTTTTTATTATTTAATTCTATCGCGTGCCGGCTCCATAAATAATAATAAATTATTCGCACATAAAGCAATAAAATTTTATCAGCATTTGTCTCTGGCTATTTTTCCATAATGAAATTAAAGCTTCACCAATAAATAAATTAAAGAATACTAATTAAAAGAATACATAAATTTAGCATATATGTCATTGAACAGTTTAAATTTTTACACCACCAAATAGGAAAAAGAAAAGTTCAAATAAAATTTTGTTTGACAACTGTATCTCAGTTTAATGATTGTCTATAGTTTAAAAAGTAATTTTCAAGCATGAATAACTTTTCACTATATCTCTTATTGCGTGCAGCTTGATTATGAAAGATTAATCCGTAGGTCGTTCCGCATACTTTTTTTCTTTTTTTGCCAGTCATGGAAGATTTCCAATTATAACCTTTTACCCATTATAATAATAATTTAACCCAGCGATTTTTAAATATTTAGCAATTTTTAATGAAATTTTTAGTGATTTTCCAAGTTTCGCGGCGATTTTTTGACATTCGGAAATGGAATTCGGTTTTAAACTTTTAGCCTAAATTTTGTAAATTTCCTTCTTCTCGATTTTTAATGGGATTTTTCGAGTTTCACGGCCATTTTTGACATTCGTGAAAGGAATTCTGTTTCAAACTTTTGGCCTAATATGATTTTTGTTTTAAACTTGTAGCCATTTTAGGAATTTTCTCCTCCGGTATTTTTCAATTTTAACGATCTTTACTTCGATTTTCAGCGAGGTTTTTTTTTTCTTTGACATTTGGGAAAAGAATTCGGTTTCCAACCGTTAGCATAATTTCTCATGTAAGATTTTTCCTTTTTAGCGCTTTTTTTATCAGATTTTTAGGGGTTTTCGCTTTTCACGGTGACTTTTTTAATATTCGCAATAGGAATTAGATTTCAAATTTTTATTCTAATATAGCAGATTTTGTCTTTCGTAATTGTCGAAGTCTTTGGTATTTTAATTAGATTTTGACGTTTCTGTGTAATCCGCTGCGATTTTTTGACATAATAAATTGTGTCCTCTTTTCAACGAAGTTTATTCTGATTTTGTACAGCGATTTTCGAATTTTTCATGAATTTTGTATGCGATTTTTAGACTTTTTTAACGTTTCGCAGAGAGTTTTCGACATTCGTAGAAGAAATGCAGTTTAAATATTTTAGCCCAATATAATTTTTGTCATCAGCTATTTTTAATATTTTGTGTTTTTCCGCGATTTTTTGCGATTTTCCCGCATAAAAGGAAATGGGTTTCACTCTTCTAACCCAGTATAGTAAATTCTTTTCTCTTAGAAGTTAGTTCGCAATTCGTGCAGTGATTTTTAAAATTTTCGCGATTTTTTATTTTTATTTTTAGAGTTTTTTCGCGTTTTGGGCTATTTTTTACGAGCCCGGGCAATGCCAGGTGGATCAGCTAGTTTATAAAATAAACAAAAACTTTTTAAACGATTATTATGGAAGAATTTTGAACCTGTATGTAAAAGTGGAATGCGTATGGAGCATTTTTGCAGCTAATTATTCGAGATTTTAAAATTTTAAAATTTGATTATCTCAAGAACCATTAAAAATATTTCATCCAAAATTTGCACACTGATATCTAATTACGCTATAAACAATCGTTATAATTAAAAAAAAAAATTCTTTGGTAAATAAAAGAGGTGATTTTGACGACCCACCTTAAGTAAAGCAGATTAAAGTGAGGGGAGGATAAAATCAGGATGGGCAGACGCCGCCGGCGAGTCAGGATTATTTATTATAGTTCATCGCTTTCCCAACATGTAGGGGAGACTAGGGAGGGTTGACCATACGGGAGGCTTGACCCAACTATCAATTTTCATATTTAAAATAATTTCAGAGTTTTACCAATAGAATGCTCAAACAACAGTCTTTGTTTCATACAGCTAATCGAAATAGGTGTGGAAAAATCAAATAGGGAGCGTTTTCAACCTAAAAAGTGCGTTTTTTAGAAATAATTTGTAAGCTTTTTTCAGATAAAATATATCATACAAATTTAAGTATGTAGGTTTAAAGTAATGCAGAAATAACGAGCTTACATTCCAGGCATAAAGATAGTACCGTAAGTTAGGCTTAACATAACAATATGCTATTATTTAGAAAAGTGGTATGTGGGGAGGTTTGACCCAGTCAATGTGAGGGTGGGTTGACCAGATGCTCAAGGCTCCCTTAATTAAGTGGTTTTGGCAATCTGTTTATTATACACTGTGCATAATGAAAAGGGTTATATATAAAAAAGAATATATATTTATCCTGTAAAGCTACTGTAAAATGGAGTGATGGAAAAGAAAGTGTTTGAAACTGCTTAAAGAAAGATGTAAAAAATTGCTGTAGCATCCACTGCAAGAAAATACTTAATGAAATATAAATGGGAAAGTTGATAGGAACTTTTCTCCATCTAAATATTACTTAAAATAGGTAAATAGAAACAGTGGAAAAGAATAGAAAGTATGAAAACAGCAGTCTTAACCATTTCAGGGACAGTGGCATGTTTATGAAACCACTTAATTTTAATTCCCAAACGCCAGAATGACATCAGAATTTTACTAAAATGTTTTCCATTTAATATGTATGTGAAATATAGCCTTTTTCTTATTTCCAAATAAATTTGTTCGTAAATTCCGGTGCCAGTCATTTATTTCAACATTTTAGTACTGAAAGTACTTTGCTCCCGAAAGGCCTAAACGGTGTTAATAATACGTTAAGTGCCCAATGCGGCTGCAAAAGAAAATAGTATTGATCGAAAAACTTCAGGAAGGCATGTAGACAAATTTCACCAGGATGAATAAAGTTAGATGAAGCCAAACTATGTGACAACTATGTTGTTAGGTCGAGTGTCACAAAAAGTAGGACAAGGAGACAAAAAAAAGGCGGGACAGTGTTTCCTAAATCCAGACATATTCATACATGAAACCCTATGAAAACGGAACCTGTCTCTACCGGAATATTGTCTTAAATGTTAAAATTTCATTTTCCCTGCTGTACAATTATATATGCTCAGACAAAATCATGTTTAAAACAAATGTTTTCTCCTATGACTTGCGATTACGTCAAAACAGGTTTTTTTAAGCGTCATGTTTTCAAAAATATTTTTTTAATAATTAAAGCATGTAGCATAAAGTTATTCTGTTTTTTTTTTTTTTTTAAACTGATTTTATTCTTTTCTCAAATATTTTAATATAATACAAAGTGGGTCAAGCCTTCCATATAGTGGGTCAACCCTCCCGTATGTGGGGAGCCTTGACCCATTATATTGTCATGAATAAAATCATTCAAATTTCTTACATATTACACTTATGTAGCAATTTTATTTTGATAACTGATTGTATAACGAATAAAATGATATATAAAACTTTATTCTACGTTCAATATTTAAAAAATAAAAAATCATTTTGTAAAAAGTGGGTCAACCCTCCCTAGTCTCCCCTATATGTTTGTTGCTGCAAAAGTTATTTTACAGGCATTTTTTCTTTCTTTCTTGATTTTATTATTACAACTAAAATTATTACACATAAAGTACTTTAGATATTTTTAAAGCATTGTTTTTCAGAGTGTTTGTACCAGTGGCTGAGAGGTTCTGCTGTCGAAGCTGGTAGACGGGAGGTGCTGGGTTCGAACCCAATCGCGCCCGTCGGCCTAACCGTTTCGGAGTTTTCGTGGTTTTCTTCGAAACCGTGGATTCCCATGCGTAAATACGGGTTAGGTTCCCTTAGAAAGACCCCCACGAAGGGCACTCCCCCCCAGGGCCTATATCCCACGTGTTGATAATCGGCCGTCATAAACCCAAATCAGAGTGTTTGTAAAGTGTTACTTCTGAAAAGAAAAAAAAAAACTGTAACGTTTAATTTTATTTCACTCTCTTACATTAAAATAAATTATGTTGAAAGACATTAAGTAATCAATTTTTACCCCTTCGCGACGAAACACTTTGCTTAATCCCTTAACGGTCGCATTAAATTACGGTTTGAAAATTCAAATTTCTTATTGGCACCACTTTTTTGAAAAAGAAATTTTATCGTATTTAATGACAGGTAAAATGATGCCATAATAAAGCGAATTACACTATTTTATAAAATTGGTGGGAATCAAGCAATCTTGAATAAAAGACACAGTCCGTGAATATCACGGGAGTGGGAATTAAGGGGTTAATCTTTAATCTTTTACCACCGGTTTTTCAAAACAGAAATTTTGCTGTAATTGAATCTCGAAAATGTTCCGATTAAATAAGGTAAACTTTACAATTAAATATAACTGGTGGGGATAATGAAGGATTCTGATTATAAAAAAAAGTTCCCTGATTTTCCCATGATTTCCTGACTACTTTTATCAGACTTATCTGATTTTCATTATTAACAATACACGTAGTATTTTTTTCATGTCTGCCGATTCCTCGTATAACACACTTATCTAGATTGCTAATATCTCATTTGAGACAAAAAACACGAGAAAAACATAAATATTCATTAAGTATTGATTGACAGTTTTATAAATCCGAACTCAAAATCTAGTTCAACAACTTCATATAGTGGCCAATGGATATAGGGTGAGCAGAAAATTTCTTCATCTTCTGAAAAATATTCAATTCTAAGACTTATCTACATCTGACGGGATAGCTAATTGGATTAAGCTGGCCACCTGGTCAGGTTATGCTAACGTATCATTTAAAATTTTTAAAAATGGATAAATTGACTTCAATATAAGCACTATCTTCAGAAAATGAGGACATCTGATTACCTTAATTTGCGTTAAATATAAAAAACTCATATCCTGTGCATCTCTTTAAAAATATTGGGAAAGACTAATCCAGCATGTGAAAAAATATGGTATATAAAATAGACGAATCAGTCGTGTTGGCAAGGTGAAAATACAAATAATTTTGCATATAGACAAATTTCCCTGATTTTCGAGTATTTTTACAAAGTCCCCTGATTTTTCCAGATTGATAAACCTCCCTGTTTTTTCCATGATTCCCTGATTTCCAGATTCTATAGACTTCCTGTCAAGTTTCGAAATTTTTATAGTAATAAACCTTTTTTAGGGCTTTGATGGGACATAAACTATTGTAGTGCCTCACGGATATTATTTTCGTTATTCTGAAAATTTTATAACTTACGTAGTCGCTTTGTCAACGTGAATGAAATTGATACCTAATTTGTAAAAATCGGTGTTATGTTTATTATAAAATGAAACAAACTTGGATATATATCTATCGTAGATATCAGCTTGGATTTTTCAAAAATATTAAGATCCGTTTTATTTGCTCTGTAAAGACGAACGAAACGATAAATAGGCAAACAATTAAAAAATATCGCGAAATATACCAAATTTGTGAATAAACATAATATTACATTCGTATAAGAAATTTTGTATATCTTCTTTCTGGGTTTTCCGAAATCGTGTAATGAATAAATGAATAAAATCTCCTTTTTTTTTTAAACACTTTTCAACAAAGTTGAAAAGTGTTTATGCATCCGGTTTGTCTGGCCGTATGTCCGTCTGTCCACGCTCTAACACCCGTAAATATACTCGGATTTTCATGCAGTTGATAAAGGCTATTTAAAGTCACCAAAGCATGTTTGGTATTGTATATGAAGTATGTAGGCTTAATAGTTCATTCACAGGGGCACTCAAAAGTAGTCCATTACATTATGATATATAGGGAAAAATCGTTTACAGAGTATTTTAATAACATTATGCTATTTCAAATGTATTGAAACTGATATAAATCAATGATTTTCACTACGATCACGTTAGAAGAAGGCATCAATAGCATTTTTTATTCATTTACAGGGACACACAAAAGAAATAGGTTACAGTACTGTCTTTGGATAATAATTGCGGGAGTGTACGGTTTAAAGTTCGGTATGCGCTTCTAAATTTAATTATTTTTTTACATCGTTACATGTAAATTCTATACCTCATACATAGGGCTGCACAAAAGTATCCACGTACCATTCTCCTTATTAGATGAAATTGTTGAAGGGGAATATTCAACTGAAGTACATGCATTTCTTAAGTGAACTAAATTTGAGCATGCACGTAGTTAATAGATATAAATCGACATATATCATATATAGGGATGCTGAAAAAATTCGGATAATTTTACGATTGTAGATGGGAACAGCTGAAAGTGGGTTTTGAAATGTGTTATGCGTTTTCATATGGTTGAATTAGACGTAATATTTTTATTTTTTAAACGGTGCAGTTTTGTTACATACTTCTGAATGTGTTGGAAAGAGTTTCATAATCTGTGCTTGATGCATGGTTTTTTTCTTTCTTGTTTCTTTTTGAAAAATAAATTATTTGCACTTATTGTAAGAATATCACCCTACCGACAATATCCGAGTTCAAATAACGCTTATGAATGCCTTTACAAATCAAAAAAACAAACTGTAAATTTAATGGAAGAACTTCGGATTCGAAGTGCACAAAGAAATGATTCCAGTTCAATGCTCTGCTTCATAGCCCAAGGTTTAGCTATCTTAATGGAAAAGTAATTTACGCTACTGCAACAACCAATTAACTTAAGAACGAAATTGCTGGAGAACTTTAAGAGTACTATATTGTTCGTTCTCCTATTCCGAGGTTATATATATATTTTTTTCTGCCTCTTAAACTTCCCATTCTTTAGATCTGTTAATGACCACAGTAACTGTAAACCGTTATTATGATCAAGGCTGATTTCATTAGCAAAATAAAGGCAATGAACCCACTTTCTTTACTTCGTGTTTCCCCCAAAAAAGATATTTTCATTGATTAAGTTGAATTAAATTTACAAAAAGAAACACAGAATTCAGAGAAGGATTTTTTTTGTGCAATAAATTAAGGCACGAAGTTATTGTAGTGCAGGATAGAGATGAATTCGGGTTCTTTTTTTTTTTTTTTTCGGAACCCTGCGATTTGAAATGCGAGCTTGTCCGAGCAGGATCGCGTAAAGAGACCGCGTGCCCCCAGTAATAATCCCATTGGGGGTCCTCCAACATAAGTATAATACAATAAAACCTGCTTAGATGGAAACGCAAACGAGCAATGAAACATTCCGTTTTATACAGGTTATTTTTATTTTAGAAAGTGTAATTGCATAATATTTTCGAGGGGTTCTAGACCATGATTTTTTTCAGTTTATCACAGATTTCTTTTATAAAGAGGCTTTACTCTATTAGAAAATATATTTGTTAGATTGTACCTTTTTAAAAATCTACACAGTATTTGCTTACTTATATTTTTTACAGTATTACAGTTTATGATGCATTTGTAACAATTTTTCTTCTAAAGATTTTAAACCATAATTAAAAATATTGAAAATATAATTACATTTTAATTTAATTCATCAATTAATTCTGAATAAAAAAGTTTAAAAGATAAAAGAAATAAAATTAGAAACCTCAACCTGACACTTTGTCCAACTTTCCACCTAATTCCTGTTCGCGCGTCTGAAATTAGCTAGTAAAACAGGAGTACTATTTCAAAACTTTCTTGAAATCAAATGAACTTTCAAATATTTGATACATACACGGGTGTACGGGCTATGAGCCTGGCCTATAAAGATATTCTAGCAAAGTCGGACTTTTGAATTTTATTATTTATTACTTATTTTTATTTAAAATTTTGGCGTAAAAAAGGAAGAATAGACCTTTCTGGTATTTTTAAAAAAAAACAGGACTGAAGCCGAGCCCCCTACAAGAGCCGGCCCTGATAACTTATACCGGCTCCACCCCATTCTGTACAGGCCTGCGCCCGAGACCCAAAAGCTTTGTGTCATCAGAGGCCGAACCCAACCGAGCTCGATACCGAAAGTATGAAGTAGAAAATTGTTAATAGAATTTTAAAATGATTTCAAAATCAGTTTTCTCATTTAAAAATCTATTCTTACATAGAAATAATTATTAATCGTAAATACAGCTTCTTGACAACATTTCGTGATTTTCATATCACTAAAAAGATTCTTAAAATAGCAAATTTGTTATTTATGCTCAACCACTGGCAGAAATCGCAATAGTAATTTTTTTTTTAAATCACTGTACAGATGTGATAGAAAGATGTGTGTTTTGTGTCCAGTAATTCTGAAAAAGACTTCAAACAAATATGGAGAATAGACAAGGGATACCCCATGGCTTCTTTATGTTATTAACACCGACTGTGCCAAGGCCGCATACCCGGACACAATCCTTTTCTTTTTATCCCATCAATAACAATTCAATTCCTTTTCAAACTGATTTTTAGAAAATTGTAATGCACCAAGAAACTTAGAATACATTCTTGTAGCATCTAACAAGCTTTTACACCTATTTACAATTCGCTAATAAATTTTTTTTTCACTTTGAGCCCGAGTCCGAAGCGTTGTATAAAAAACGAACATACCTTACGGTAAGTCACCTCGCCAATCCAAACTCCGAGGAAAATTTGCTACGTGTCGAACAGGACTGGCGTGATATAAGGCGATGTCTCCATGACACGTGATACCGGCCAAGGAAGAACACCGCCCAACGCACGCCACTCTCCTTGAGCCCCAAAGATGCCATTGGACGACATGGTCGGTACGACAGCAAAACCCAAAGACTCGGTATGAAAAGTGAGCTCGAGCCAGTCTTATCGAAGTGCATGATACATAATTAAAAATGTCGTGTTTAGTTGAAACAAATTTTGATTTTCTAGTAGCTGCAATCAATGGCGTAGCGAGGGGAGGTCAGGTTGAAAAAAAAATCCCAGAAGCTCAAGAGAAGAAGGAAGAGAGGGGGTGGGGGCGCTACTATAAGTTGTATGAATTCTATAGGAATAATAGTTTTTCGGAATTTTCTAATTTTAAAATACATTTTTGTATAGAACAACAGGAATGAAAAATACACAGCTTAAAACCGCAAATTTATAAATTTATTCTGATTTAAAATAGTCTATTTCAACATTCGTGGTTGCTACCCCAATAGCTATTGAATGTTTAGATCAACAACAATATTTTTCTTGAAATCTAGAATGTTTATTTTAATTATTTATTTATGGTTACCAGTAGCAATTTTTTATATTTTAAAAAATCATGAAATTAAAACTTTCGACACTTTGTAAAAAATGCGCCGTAGCTATGCACACTAAGTGCTTTAAAGTACACCATAAATAATTAAAATTTGAATTTTTATGCACTTTTTTTCATTTTAGAAAAAAATCATGAAATTCATACTTTTGTTTTATCAATATTTTATTACATCTAGTTTTCTGATAATTCATGCTGATGATGTGTTTCAGCAATGTTCTGAAATTCTTAAACTAATACAGATAATTTTTTATTCTTTACAGTTTTGTCAATAGCATTTTATAATAGAGTATTCGCATGACGCAAAAATTTTAATTAAAAAAGAAAAAAAAATGATTTTACGGCATAACACTGGTAACTAGTGTGCCAGTTTAAAACTGTAAAATTAACAATAATAAACCGTAAAATCAGCAAATAATATATTAAGAACAAACAATCTTCTTGAAACACCATCAAAAATTTTTGTAAATGCGCTAGGCCTTTCGAAAGATCTGAGTCTTTCTTCGTCAGGCGCAAAAAAGGCGTCCTTCTACTATGAAAGCAGAGGCAAGACTGAAATGAGAGACAAGGGAAAGGAAACAAGCTGAAGAAACAGCCAATAGGAAGTTAGAAATCAACAGCCAATAGGAAAGTAAAAGACAACAGCCTATCACAGAAGAGAATAATCAAAACAAAAGAACACAAAGTAGGAGGGGCAAAAAATGGGAGGGGGAAAAATACATACAATCCAATATGGGAACACATGAAATTAAAATGAATAAATAAATGAATAATATATATTTAAAAAAACAAAAAAAACAGACTAATAATAATACAAAAATTAATTAAATGGTAGTACTGAAAAGGTTTTTCCAAGCTGCAGAGAGCATTGTGGAATCAGATTTATCATTAACAATAACATCACGATTAAGATAAATAGCTAAATTTTCAAGAAAGTCCAATTCAGAGATACTATTGGCATTAGAGATAATTTTAGCATTTTGAAAATTAAAACTATGGCCGGAATCCCAAGAGTGCTTGGCAATAGAAGATTTAGAAAATTCTTGATTGATTACATAACGCGAGTGTTCTTTTAAGCGGATTTCGAGATTCCTTTTAGTTTGACCAATATAAGATAAATCACAACCATTACAAGGAACTTTATAAATTCCCCATTTACGAAGATCAGGAACAGAAGATTTAGTGGAGGGAAATTTGAATTTATTGACAGGTTTAAAGATAATGTTAAAATTGAAACGCCGTAAAACTTTAGCTAACTTGAAACATAAAGGAGGATAAAAGGGGAGGACAACCAAATTATCAGGTTTGCTTTTGACAGATTTGGAAAGAGTAGAACTATTAGATGGTCTATTGAATTTCTTCACAGCATTATTGATAACAGATGGATTAAAACCTCTTTTGACAGCAACTGTTTTTAAGTAATTAAGCTCTTCCTTAAGGGATACAGAATCGGAACAAGAGAGCACGATTTACATACGTGTAAAAAACACCGATTTTTTGGTTGACAGGATGATTTGAGAGAGCATGAGGTGGGTTAGAAACAGAAAAAGGTTTTCTATAAACACAAGTTTTGAAAGAAGAATCGCATTTGGTAACTAAAACATCAAGGAAAGGAAGTTTATTACAATTTTCTAATTCAAAAGTAAACTGAATATGTGGGTCGATAGAATTGACAGTATGAAGAATGGTAGATATATCAAAAGGATTATCAACTAAAACAAAAGTATCGTCGACATAACGCATCCAACATTTAAAATTAACCAGATTTAATAATTTTTCCTCAAAATAATGCATATAAATATCACAAAGAATTGGAGATAAAGGATTACCCATACTTAAGCCATCTGATTGTTTGAAAAATTTATTATCAAATTCAAAAGTAGTTTGAGTGATGCAAATTTTGGTTAAATTAACAAAATCTTGGACTTCAATATCAGAGAAATGAAATTCACGTAACCCTTTTTCCAAGCAAGAAAGAGCACCTTCAATTGGAACATTCGTAAATAAAGATTTGACATCAAGAGAAAGCATAGAACAATACTCATATAGACTAATACTCATATGATAAAAAATTCTTATGATTTTGTTAGTAAATTAAAAAATATTAACCCATCCATTTGTTCTATGCTTTCTCTTGATGTCAAATCTTTATTTACGAATGTTCCAATTGAAGGTGCTCTTTCTTGCTTGGAAAAAAGGTTACGTGAATTTCATTTCTCTGATATTGAAGTCCAAGATTTTGTTAATTTAACCAAAATTTGCATCACTCAAACTACTTTTGAATTTGATAATAAATTTTTCAAACAATCAGATGGCTTAAGTATGGGTAATCCTTTATCTCCAATTCTTTGTGATATTTATATGCATTATTTTGAGGAAAAATTATTAAATCTGATTAATTTTAAATGTTGGATGCGTTATGTCGACGATACTTTTGTTTTAGTTGATAATCCTTTTGATATATCTACCATTCTTCATACTGTCAATTCTATCGACCCACATATTCAGTTTACTTTTGAATTAGAAAATTGTAATAAACTTCCTTTCCTTGATGTTTTAGTTACCAAATGCGATTCTTCTTCCAAAACTTGTGTTTATAGAAAACCTTTTTCTGTTTCTAACCCACCTCATGCTCTCTCAAATCATCCTGTCAACCAAAAAATCGGTGTTTTTTACACGTATGTAAATCGTGCTCTCAAAATTTGTTCCGATTCTGTATCCCTTAAGGAAGAGCTTAATTACTTAAAAACAGTTGCTGTCAAAAGAGGTTTTAATCCATCTGTTATCAATAATGCTGTGAAGAAATTCAACAGACCATCTAATAGTTCTACTCTTTCCAAATCTGTCAAAAGCAAACCTAATAATTTGGTTGTCCTCCCCTTTTATCCTCCTTTATGTTTCAAGTTAGCTAAAGTTTTACGGCGTTTCAATTTTAACATTATCTTTAAACCTGTCAATAAATTCAAATTTCCCTCCACTAAATCTTCTGTTCCTGATCTTCGTAAATGGGGAATTTATAAAGTTCCTTGTAATGGTTGTGATTTATCTTATATTGGTCAAACTAAAAGGAATCTCGAAATCCGCTTAAAAGAACACTCGCGTTATGTAATCAATCAAGAATTTTCTAAATCTTCTATTGCCAAGCACTCTTGGGATTCCGGCCATAGTTTTAATTTTCAAAATGCTAAAATTATCTCTAATGCCAATAGTATCTCTGAATCGGACTTTCTTGAAAATTTAGCTATTTATCTTAATCGTGATGTTATTGTTAATGATAAATCTGATTCCACAATGCTCTCTGCAGCTTGGAAAAACCTTTTCAGTACTACCATTTAATTTATTTTTGTATTATTATTAGTCTGTTTTTTTTTGTTTTTTTTAAATATATATTATTCATTTATTTATTCATTTTAATTTCATGTGTTCCCATATTGGATTATATGTATTTTTCCCCCTCCCATTTTTTGCCCCTCCTACTTTGTGTTCTTTTGTTTTGATTATTCTCTTCTGTGATAGGCTGTTGTCTTTTACTTTCCTATTGGCTGTTGATTTCTAACTTCCTATTGGCTGTTTCTTCAGCTTGTTTCCTTTCCCTTGTCTCTCATTTCAGTCTTGCCTCTGCTTTCATAGTAGAAGGACGTCTTTTTTGCGCCTGACGAAGAAAGACTCAGCTCTTTCGAAAGGCCTAGCGCATTTACAAAAATTTTTGATGGTGTTTCAAGAAGATTGTTTGTTCTTAGTCATTCACACCAGTTTTAACTTATTTTCTTTAAATAATATATTGTTAATAAGTAATATACGGTTTAATTCATTTTATAGCACGGTATATTACTGCTTATTTTACGGTTATAATCTTGTACCCCAACTGCCAGTATTATACCGAAAAATCAAAATTTTTTTTTCAGTATGCAGGGAATGGTATAAATGATCCCTTATTCGGTGATGTCCTGTAAAGAGGGTAACAGTATATTTATATATTTATTTAATCAGTAAACAAAAATAAAATAAATAGTTTTCTTTGCAAGTATATTTATTTGAATATATCATTGAGGGTAACATAGACGTAAAATGTCTTTCCCAGATAACGTAACTGAATATCTGAGAATAATACGCTGTTATCTTTCGCACAATGAATTCCTTAACATTCAAAGCGATTATTTCAAACGCAATGTCTTTCTGATGTCCCATCTAGGTCACTTGTAGGCCACGTAAACAATAAAGGAAGCTTTTATTAAATTAGATATAAACCTTGAAACATCTATTGTTTCAACAAGCGAGAGATTATAAGTCTGGTGTATGGTAAATTGTAATCTCTGCTCTTGTGTTACACATCACTTTCAAAACAGGCAATTTAAAATTTAAAAATGATGAAAAAAAAAGGGGGGTGGGGGAGAAATGAAAATGTCGTAAGTTTTTTTTTTTTTTAGATTTTAACTATGAAACAGCGTTTGACTTAGCTTCAATCACATTTCTTACATTTAAAGCTTTCTGTATATAATTCGTTTTTAGCTCACAGGTGAGAGCTAATGTGCCCGCAGGTTCTGTATATATGTATGTATGTATCTATGTATGTACGTACGTAACGCGATAATTCTTGATAGAAATATCTGATTTGCTTCAAAAAATGTTTTCTAGGCTCATCCTGATTAGTTTTGGGGTTTCACTGGTTAAGTATAAAGGGGGAATGGGGGGGCTAATCCCCCCCCTTAATTTAGATAAATGAGTTTTTCATGCAGAATCATTCGATTTGCTTCAAATATATACCGGTTTATTCTGATAAGGTGCTTCCCTGATTAGATTTGGAGGTTCACAGATTAAGTATAAAGAAGGGAAAGGAGGGCTATTCCCCCCTTTTAATTTAGATAAATGAGATTTTCATGCAGAATTAACCGATTTTCTTCAAATTTGGTATATTGGTTTATTCTGTTAAGGAGCTTTCTTGATTAGAATTGGAGGTTCATTAGTTAAGTATAAAGGATGAACAGGGGCTCTCCGTCCCCTTAATTTAGATAAATGAGTTTTTCATGCAGAATTAACCGATTTGCTTCAAATTTGGTATACTGGTTTATTCTATTAAGGAGCTTTTTTGATTAGAATTGGAGGTTCATTAGTTAAGTATAAAGGGGGAACGGGATATCCCCCCCCCCTTAATTTAGATAAATGTGTTTTTCATGCAGAATTAATCGATTTGCTTCAAATTTGATATATCGATTTATTCCGATAAGGGGCTTCCTTGATTAGATTTGGAGGTTCATTGGTTAAGTACAAAGGAGGAAATGGGGGAGCAAATACCCCCCTTAATTCGGCGAAATGAGGTTTTTCATGTAGAATTATCTGATTTGTGTGAAATTTGATATACAAGTTTATTCTGATAAAAGGCGCTTAGCTGATTAGATTTGGAGGTTCATTCGTTAAGTATAAAGGGGGGAACGTTGGCGAATCCCCCTTAATTTATTTTTTGAGGGTCATTATTCTTTGAAATAACAGTATACTATACAATTAGTGTGAATAGTCTATGAGCCATCAGTTTAACTGGGCACTTTTCTTTTTATTATTTAATTATTTATTTTTACGAATTATGTTCCGTTTCAGCAGCATCTCTATTGGATAAATAAACGTGATTCCCCTTTCTGTATCTGTGATAAAGAATCAATTTCTTTACATTATCTTCTATTTAAGCATCCCACTAGGTTTAAATGGCCAGTTTTTGGCAACTATCACAATTTTGTTTTATTGTTTTATTTGAAAAACTATACAATTAGCTATCCAAAGCACTTTTCGTTTTCTTCGCATGATTAATTAGAAGTGTAGTTATGGCTGTTTTTTATTACAGCTCTCAAGTCAAAAGTGTGTACAGTACAGCCCCGATTATCCGCGGAATTGGGCGGCAAGGGCACCGCGGATAATAAAAATTGCAGATCACCCGAAAAGTACTGAAAATGGGGGTGCAAACACGAAAAAAAAAAAAAAAAAAAAAAAAAAATCAACATAAAAACTATGTTTTAGTGTACAAAAAACATAATAAAACGTTTAAAATACATACATATGCACAGTACATCAGAAACAATTGCTTTACGTCTAAATCACTAAAATAAAGAACAGTAAACAAGAAACAATGCCATACATACTGTACAAAAAGAGCCGAGTTACACCTTTAAATAAAATCAGTCACTTGTTTTTGCTTCTTGCTTTGGAAACATCTTTTCTTTATTCTAAATTGTAAACTTCCCCACCAGTGGCCGAGAGGTTCTGCTCTCGAAGCTGGTAGACGGGAGGTGCTGGGTTCGATCCCAATCGCGCCTGTCGGCCTAATCGTTCGGAGTTTTCGTGGTTTTCTTCGAACCTTGGTTCTCCAAGCGTTAATACGGGTTAGGTTCCCTTAGAAAGACCTCCACGGAAGGCACTCCCCCCTTAGGGCCTATATCCCACGTGCTGATAATTGGCCGACATAAATACAACCAACCCACCAACTAAATTGTAAACTATTGTTTTTCTTTTAGTATGGAATAATTTTTATCTCGAAAATGAAGTTATTCTTGATGTGCTCTCCCGGAATTTATCATAATAGTCTTATATTATTGTTAAATATTTTAATTGATGTGTTTACGTTTGTTTAATAAAATCAAGAAAAGACATAAAGACTTTATATCTGATATTTCAAACATTGCAACCAAATCTAGAAATATTCTTCTATTACTTTGGAATACATGAATTTTTCTGTTTATATTTATTAGTAATGCTTATTGTATTTCCCTTGCTATTGTCTTGAATTAAAAAAAAAAAAAAACATTTCGCTTCACGGATAAACCGCACCGCGGATCATCCACTTGCGGATAATTGAGGCTTTACTGTATTTCAGAATAACCTCAAGATCTTCGGATTTTCAGATTAAAGAAGGTATACAACATATATATTAAAAAAGTTTTAAGAACTTGAGGAACATATTTCTAATATATACTTTTTAAAAAGACATTTTTAAATGCTTTTCTTAAAAAACACGATTTTTATTAAAAATCAGTCACCGAAAATTTCGTGTCTTCAAAAATCATGGTTACATTTATATAACACTGATAGTCTGCAATTTATGTTCAGTTGTGAGTGTAAGAATTATTGGTTTAAATATCTGAGCATTTCGTGAATTTGTACAGCCATTTTTATAAATTAACCTAACAAGAATATATGAAAATTCACCATGGTGCTTGCTCATTTGAATGGGTACATCGATGAATTTTTTTTTTTTTTTTTTTTTTTTTTTTTTTTTTTATGAGGTAGATTGTAGTTTATTACATTTTTAGCAACTCAAAATGCAAAGTTATTTCAAAGCAGTGTAGTAAACTATCGTTATTTTTGCGTGATGACATTTTTATTTTTAGTAAGTATCAAATAAACAAAAATTGCATCAAACTCAATTACCGTATATACTCGTGTATAAGTCGAAGAATTTTAGATAAAATTTGGGAGTTGAAAATGGGTGTCGACTTACACGAATCAGTAAAAGAAAAAAAAATCGCAGATAATCAGCGAATTGGTAAGTATTTTAAGTAATCACATATATAGGTCTAGGTTTGAGAGTGATAAAAGTGGACAATGGTCATTTCCCTGTGATTCACAAAAAAAAAAAAAAAAAAAAAAAAAAAAAAAAAAAAAAAAAAGCTCAACAATAATGTCCCTGTAAATCTTCTGCGCCCATTTTCTCCTGGGACAGAATTCCCTTCAATACAAGGGCATTCTTTTCAACCTTTTAACCCCTTTTTTAAAAAGAGTGCAATTCGTGAATGCTTTTAGCTATCTCTTTTAAAAGTCCTACAATACAAAGCAGTACCATATTTTATCAGTCTAAGAAGCGGTTTATCCTTGTAAATAAGGCTTGAATAGATTTTTGAAAGAATTTTTTTCTTTTTAAGTATAATTAAATATATGTGAATGGGTTTCAAAATAGTTTAAGCTTCTTCGGTTTTACATAATTATACAGTTTAAAGACGTTGAATTAAAAAAAAAGTCTAATTAGAAACGGTGAAAAAAATGTATACTAATTTAACGAAAATTAATAATGTTTTTTTAACATCCTCGATTACAAATCATTTTTCAACGTACTACCAGAAATGTGGTTCGACTTATACACGAAAATTCAATTTTTGTCAAAATTTTGCTTAAGAATTAGAGGGGACGACTTATACACGAGTATATACGGTATTTAACATTTGAAATTATTTTTTTATGTACTAACAAGGCAATCCAACTCAATCCAGCCATGTTAAGGGGACTCGGCACCAAAAAAAGCTTATTTTGTAACTATAACTTATATTATATTTTTAGGTTCATGTTTGAATAAAGCATAATAGATCATAAAAAGTGTTAAATTCTCAATAAAGCAATAACTTAAAAAAAATTTTTTTTAATAAAAATTTTTTAAAATTTCTTTTGCTTTTTCATCTATATATATAAAAGCCGCTCTCTGTATGTATGCCCTTTATACAAATCTTCAATATTTGACCGATTTGCATGAAACTTGATGTACAGTCGTGGAAAAAAAAAAAAAGTAAACACCCCCTACTAACTCCTCAACAAATTATCGTAGAAGAAAGTTACTGGCACTGAACGATTGGAAATAAAGTCTTTTAAATGATATATATAAAATTTGCTTAGGAGGCCATCTACATATTGCAACGAACCATAACTTTGTTTTCTTCAATAGCAGTGCACAATTCTGACAGCATAAATGAACTCTACCCACTTAAATTAGACTAAATACAAATTTTTATGCGATTCGTACCATAAGTTTCTGAGAAATTAATTATCTTAAAACGAGCGTATTTTAAGGACTGTATCCAAATTGAAGTTCCGTACTCTTTTGTTAACCCAGAGAGCTCCTTGATCAAGGCACCTTAAAAGCTCCACTCAAGGAATCAATGAAGCGTGTTAGATTGCAGGACAGCAGAATAAATTTCAAAATATCTATTCACTTCTATCATAGACGGCCCCTTAAACCATCATTTTGCCGTTTTTAAAGCATAATTTGAAAACTACTTGGAAGAAAAATGTGAAATTTTGGATTTCCATAAAGCAGGACTATCCGAAATCCATCAAAAAAATTGTAGGTTACAATTCATAATTTTTTCTAATATTAATTTCATAATTCATAATTCATATCATAAGATTATAAAAATTGCAAATTCAGCGTATTTATGTTTGGGTACATTAGTATTATTGCTACCAAAAAAAAAAAAAAAATTAGCACATTAGGAGCATAATTTCGAGAGATATAAATAAAAAATATGAAAATGTAATTTAACATTAAAAGCACTAAATTTTGAATATTTATAATTCAAAAACTTATCATTCAAATGACTTGAAATTTGGTGTCTAGGCATACTTTGAACCGGAGATTTGAAATATCTCGTTAAAATTGGGTATTACCATTGAAAAAAACGAAGTTTGGATTCGTTTTAATATGTAGATGGTCCCCTAAGAAAATTTTATATACATTATTTAAAAGTAGGCTTTATTTCCAATAGTTCGGTACTAGTAACTTTCGTCTACGATAATTTGTTGAGGAGTTAGTAGGGGGTGTTTACTTTTAGGTAGCTTTCTTTACGAAAAGCTACCTACTGCAGCCGTTCGGAGGAAAGCGATTTCAAAAAATTTTGGTATATTTTCATCGATCATGACCCCCAGACCCCGAAACCACCCTCCGTTCAAAATTGATATATATATATATATATATATATATATATATATATATCAATATATATATATATATATATATATCTGACCTATGTCACACTGTAACTCTCGTATTTATGAACCGATTTGGATGTAATTCGGTGTGTACATAGTACATACCAATCTCTCGACCGAGTTCGTTGGCCAGCTTCATCCGCCATTTTGTTTCAAAATGGCGGCCATTTAAAAATGTTTAAAAAATTTAAAATTTGAAATGTGGTACCAAAAAATTGAAAATGGAAAAATATTCTTTTCTTATGTATTTGACCTTTATACAAAGACTCCGTAGCAGTTTTTGTTTCGTCTATATATTAAAAAATGGCTGAGTTATAGCATTTTGAATTTCTAGCGAAGCTGACATTTTGAAACGTCCTGAATTTTGTCACGTGATAAAAGGCGTATTTATGAACCGATTTGGATGTAACTTCGTTTATACATAGTACAGACCAATGTCTCGAACGAGTTCGTTGGCCAGCTTCATCCGCCATCTTGTTTAAAAATGGCGGCCATTTAAAATTTTAAGAAAAATTTAAATTTGAAATGTGGTAGCAAAAAATTTAAAATTGAAAAAATATTTTTTTCTTATGTGTTTGACCTTGATAAAAAGATTCGGGAGCAGTTTTTGTTTCGTCTATATCTTAAAAAATGGCTGAGTTATAGCATTTTGAATTTCTAGCGTGGCTGACATTTTGAAACGTCCTGATTTTTGCCACGTGATAACAGACGTATTTATGAACCGATGTGGATGTACCTTGGTGTGTACATAGTACATACAAATAACTCAACCGAGTTCGTTGATCAGCTTCATTCGCCATCTTGTTTCAAAATGTTGGCCATTTAAAAAAATTAAAAAAAAATAAATTTAAAATGAGATACCAAAAAATGGGAAAATGAAAAAGATTTTTTTTGTAGTGTTTGACATTAATACAAAAATTCCGGAACAGGTATTGTTTCGTCTACATCTAAAAAAAATGGCTGAGTTATAACATTTTGAATTTCTATTGTGGCTGGCATTTTAAAACGACCTGATTTTTGTCACGCGATAACAGGCGTATTTATGAACCGATTTGAATGTAACTTGGTCTGTACATAGTACATACCAATGTCTCGACCGAGTTCGTTGGCCAGCTTCATTCGCCTTCTTGTTTCAAAAGGGTTGCCATTTTTAAAAAAAAATGTAATTTAAAATTTAAAATGAGGTATTAAAAAATTGGAAAATGAAAAAGATTTTTTTTATGTGTTTGGCCTTGATACAAAGATTCTGGAGCAGTTTTTGTTTCTGGAAATTTGTTCTTTTGTTTATATGTTAAAAAGTGGTTGAATTATAGCACTTTGAATTTCTATCATGGCTAACACTTTGAAACGATCTTGTATTTGTCACGCGATACCACACTTATTCGCCTATTTCGATGGAAGAAGGCATGTGGATAGTATACATCAATATCTCGACCAAGTTCGCTGGCCAGCTTCATCAGCCATCCTGTTTCAAAATGGCGGCCATTAAATTTAAAAAAAATTATATTTAAAGTGAGGTGCAAAAAAATTAGAAATTGAAAAAGGTTTCTTTCTTAAGTATTTGACCTTGATATAAGGATTCAGGAGCATTTTTTGTTTGTCTTTATCTTAAAAAAAATGGCTCAGATATAGCAGTTTCAATTTCTAAAGTGGGTGACATTTTGAAAAATCTGATTTTTTGCCTGCGACAGCACTCGTATACATCAACCGATTCCGATATGAGTGAGCATGTGCACAGCAATTACTAAGGTCTCGACCAAGTTCACTGGTTAGCCTCATCTACCATGTTGTCTTAAAATGGCAGGCACTTTAAGAAATCGCCGAATTTGGCAGCCAAATATAACTGACTTTAAATAAAAGCAGCTTGGATAAAGCTGACTAATTTCGCGAAATTCTCATTCATAATGATTTAGTATTGATAAAAATTAGTATTGAATCTCCTACATTCGGTTTCCACTTAATTGAGCTTCGTGTGTTTGAATAATATAAGTTGGCTTTTTAAAAATAAGGAATATGAAAGCTACCTCTTCCTCCCGGCACTGGCCGGAAGGACTTTTTTTTTCCACGACTGCACATACGCTTTAGAACATGAAAAAGGTCGCTGTCTACTTAAAAAAAATCTGACATCGCTCTTTACAGCTTTTAGGTAGCTTTCATTACAAAAGCTACTTATTGCAGCCGTTCGGAGGAAAGCGATGTCAAAAAATTTTGGTATATTTTCATCGATCATGACCCCCAGACCTCGAAACCACCCTCCGTTCAAAATTGATATATATATACTCTCGTAATTAAGAACCGATTTCGATGTAATTCGGTGTGTACATAGTACTTACCAATGTCTCGACCGAGTTCGTTGGCCAGCTTCATCCGCCGTTTTGTTTCAAAATGGAGGTCATTTAAAATTTTTTAAAAAATTTAAAATTTGAAAAGGGGTAACAAAAAATTAAAAATGGAAAAATATTTCTTTCTTATGTATTTGACCTTTATACAAAGATTCCGGAGCAGTTTTTGTTTCGTCTATATCTTAAAAATTCCTTCCGGCCAGTGCCGGGAGGAAGAGGTAGCTTTCATAATCCTTATTTAAAAAAAGCCAACTTATATCATGCAAACACACGAAGCTCAATTTAGTGGAAACCGAATATAGGAGATTCAATACTAATTTTTATCAATATAATGAATGAGAATTTCGCGAAATTAGTCAGCTTTATTCAAGCTGCTTTTCTTTAAAGTAACTTATATTTGGCTGCCAAATTCGGCAATTTCTTAAAGTGCCTGTCATTTTAAGACAACATGGTGGATGAGGCTAAGCAGTGAACTTGGCCGAGAACTTAGTAATTGCTCTGCACATGCTCACTCACATCGGAATCGGTTAATATATAGGAGTGCTGTCGCATGCAAAAAATCAGATTTTTCAAAATGTCACCCACAATAGAAATTGAAACTGCTATATCTGAGCCATTTTTTAACGTAAAGACAAACAAAAAATGCTCCTCAATCCTTATATCAAGATCAAATACTTAAGAAAGAAACCTTTTTCAATTTCTAATTTTTTTGCACCTCACTTTAAATATATATATATTTTTTAATTTAATGGCCGCCATTTTGAAACAAGATGGCTGATGAATCTGGCCAGCGAACTTGGTCGAGGTGTTGATGTAGACTATCCACATGCCTTCTTACATCGAAATAGGCGAATACGTGTGTTATCGCGTGACAAATACAAGATCGTTTCAAAATGTTAGACATGCTAGAAATTCAAAGTGCTATAAATCAACCATTTTTTAAGATATCAACAAAAGAACAAATTTTCAGAAACAAAAACTGCTCTGGAATCTTTGTATCAAGGCCAAACACATAAAAAAAATCTTTTTCATTTTCCAATTTTTTAAAACCTCATTTTGAATTTTAAATTTAATTTTTTTTAAATGGCAACCCTTTTGAAACAAGATGGCGAATGAAGCTGGCCAACGAACTCGGTCGAGACATTGGTATGTACTATGTACAGACCAAGTTACATCCAAATAGGTTCATAAATACGCCTGTTATCGCGTGACAAAAATCAGGTCGTTTTAAAATATCAGCCACAAGAGAAATTCAAAATGCTATTACTCAGCCATTTTTTTTTAGATATAGACGAAAGAAAAACAGTTCCGGAATCTTTGTATTAAGGTCAAACACATACAAAAAAAATCTTTTACATTTTCCAATTTTTTGGTATCTCATTTAAATTTTTAAATTTTTTTATTTTTTTAAATGGCCGCCATTTTGAAACAAGATGGCGGATGAAGCTGGCCAACGAACTCGGTCAAGATATTTGTATGTACTATGTACACACCAAGGTACATCCAAGTCGGTTCATAAATACGCCTGTTATTACGTGAGAAAAATCAGGACGTTTCAAAATGTCAGCCACGCTAGAAATTCAAAATGCTATAACTCAGCCATTTCTTAAGATATAGACGAAACAAAAACTGCTCCCGATTCTTTTTATCAAGGTCAAACACATAAGAAGAAAATATTTTTTAAATTTTTAATTTTTGGTACCACATTTCAAATTTAAATTTTTCTTAAGAATTTAAATGGCCGCCATTTTAAAACAAGATGGCGGGTGAAGCTGGCCAACGAACCCAGTCGAGACATTGGTATGTACTATGTATAAACGAAGTTACATCCAAATCGGTTCATAAATACGCCTTTTATCGCGTGACAAAATTCAGGACGTTTCAAAATGTCAGCCACGCTAGAAATTCAAAATGCTATAACTCAGCCATTTTTTAAGATATAGACGAAACAAAAACTGCTCCGAAATCTTTGTATAAAGGTCAAATACATAAGAAAAAAAATTTTTCCATTTTCAATTTTTTGGTACCACATTTCAAATTTTAAATTTTTAAAAAAATTTTAAGTGGCCGCCATTTTGAAACAAAATGGCGGATGAAGCTGGCCAACGAACTCGGTCGAGAGATTGGTGTGTATTATGTACACACCGAATTACATCCAAATCGGTTCATAAATACGCCTTTTATCGCGTGACAAAATTCAGGACGTTTCAAAATGTCAGCCACGCTAGAAATTCAAAATGCTATAACTCAGCCATTTTTGAAGATATAGACGAAACAAAAACTGCTCCGGAATCTTTGTATAAAGGTCAAATACATAAGAAAAAAATATTTTTCCATTTTTAATTTTTTGGTACGACATTTCAAGTTTTAAAATTTTTTAAAAATTTTAAATGGCCGCCATTTTGAAACAAAACGGTGGATTCAGCTGGCCAACGAACTCGGTCGAGACATTGGTATGTACTATGTACACACCGAATTACATCGAAATCGGTTCATAATTACGAGAGTAACAGTGTGACATAGGTCAGATATATATATATATATATATATATATATATATATATATATCAATTTTGAACGGAGGGTGGTTTCGGGGTCTGGGGGTCATGATCGATGAAAATATACCAAAATTTTTTGAAATCGCTTTCCTCCGAACGGCTGCAATAGGTACCTTTTTTGTAAAGAAAGCTACCTAAAAAAGGCTGAGTTATAGCATTTTGAATTTCTAGCATGGCTGACATTTTGAAACGTCCTGAATTTTATCACGCGATAAAAGGCGCATTTATGAACCGATTTCGATGTAATTCGGTGTGTACATAGTACATACCAATGTCTCGACCGAGTTCGTTGGCCAGCTTCATCCGCTATTTTGTTTCAAAATGGCAGCCATTTAAAAATTTTAAAAAAATTTAAAATTTGAAATGTGGTAACAAAAAATTAAAAAGAGAAAAATATTTTTTCTTATGTATTCGACCTTTATACAAAGATTTCGAAGCAGTCTTTGTTTCGTCTATATCTTAAAAAATGGCTGAGTTGCAGCATATTGAATTTCTAGCGTGGCTGACATTTTGAGACGTCCTGAATTTTGTCACGCGATATAAGGCGTAATTATGAACCGATTTGGATGTAACTTCGTTTATACATAATACATACCAATGTCTCGACCGGGTTCGTTGGCCAGCTTCATCCGCCATCTTGTTTAAAAATGGTGGCCATTTAAATTTGTAAGAAAAATTTAAATTTGAAATGTGGTACCAAATAATTGAAAATTGAAAAAATATTTTTTTCTTATGTGTTTGACCTTGATAAAAAGATTCCGGAACAGTTTTTGTTTCGTCTATATCTAAAAAAATGGCTGAGTTATAGCATTTTGAATTTCTATTGTAGCTGACATTTTAAAACGAACTGATTTTTGTCACGCAATATCAGGTGTATTTATGAACCGATTTGGATGTAACTTGGTCTGTACATAGTACATACCAATGTCTCGACCGAGTTCGTTGGCCAGCTTCATTCGCCATCTTGTTTCGAAAGGGTTGCATTTAAAAAAAAATAAATTTAAAATTTAAAATGAGGTATTGAAAAATTGCAAAATGAAAAAGTTTTTTTTATGTGTTTGGCCCTGATACAAAGATTCCCGAGCAGTTTTTGTTTCTGAAAATTTGTTCTTTTGTTTATATCTTAAAAAATGATTGAATTATAGCACTTTGAATTTCTAGCATGGCTAACATTTTGAAACGATCTTGTATTTGTCACGCGATAACACACGTATTCGCCTATTTCGATGTAAGAAGGCATGTGGATAGTATACATCAATATCTCGACCAAGTTCTCTGGCCAGCTTCATCAGCCATCTTGTTTCAAAATGGCGGCCATTAAATTAAAAAAATATATATATTTAAAGTGAGGTGCAAAAAAATTAGAAATTGAAAAAGGTATCTTTCTTAAGTATTTGACCTTGATATAAGGATTCAGGAGCATTTTTTGTTTGTCTTTATCTTAAAAAATTGCTCAGATATAGCAATTTCAATATCTAATGTGTGTGACATTTTGAAAAATCTGATTTTTTGCCTGCGAAAGCACTCGTATAATCAATCGATTCCGATGTGAGTGAGCATGTGCACAGCAATTACTAGGGTCTCGACCAAGTTCACTGGTTAGCCTCATCCACCATGTTGTCTTAAAATGGCAGGCACTTTAAGAAATCGCCGAATTTGGCAGCCAAATATAACTGACTTTAAATAAAAGCAGCTTAGATAAAGCTGACTAATTTCGCGAAATTCTCATTCATAATGATTTAGTATTGATAAAAATTAGTATTGAATCTTCTATATTCGGTTTCCACTAAATTGAGCTTCGTGTGTTTGAATAATATAAGTTGGCTTTTTTAAAATAAGGAATATGAAAGCTACCTCTTCCTCCCGGCACTGGCCGGAAGGACTTTTTTCATCCATCTTAAATAATTTAACATTATAGAAATATCTCCTTTTTTTAATTTTCTAATTCAATCATTTCTTTCCTGTTGCCACACCATAAAAAATGACACAGTAATTTAAAGAAAATGATAACGCGTATATTTTGTTTTTACGGTTACTTTAAAAATTCAGATTTCCTCGCTATATTTTTGCATTTTTTAAATCGACGTCATTCTAATCAGAAAGCGAAAAATTCCCCTATATATATGCAAAAATTTTAACTAAACGTGTGTTAAAATGACGTAGTATCTTCATTTGAATAATTTTGAAGTTAAAAAATCAATTTTAATATAGACGCTTGAATTTCAAGAAAACAATTCAGTAAAAAGATAATAATAAAAAAAAATCGTTTGCTAGATATGACTTCAATTTCGTCAATATGATTTCAAACTGGTACTAAAAACCGTCTGCTACAATTTATTTCCCATTTCTTTTTAATCCTGTATCTTTAATTATGTCATTTAGATAACTGCTTTAATACTTGAAATGCAGTGATAACATTCTACGATTTATATCCAATACGGTTATATAAAATCCGATTTTTCTATGATTTATATAAAATAGAAATTGTAACATAGCTAATATACCGGGTGTCCCAAAAAGGACTGACTGATTTTAAAATTCAATAACTTGCAAACGGTGACAGATATTTAAAAAATTCTTGCAGGAGGGTTATGCATAAGGTCAAAAGTTTTTTTACAGAGATTTTCAATTTTAGTTCGAATTACAAACAATAGATGGCGCTGCGATCAATAGACGCTAAATTCAGGCTCGATTTTTGGTACTTCGTGGCCCGGATAATACCTTTCCATCTCCTTTTTCAGCATGGAACAAGAGAAAGGACCAGAAATCGAGCCTGTATTTAGCGACTATTGCTTACAGCGCCATCTATTGTTTGTAATTCGAACTAAAATCGAAAATCACTGTAATAAAACTTTTGACCTTATGCATAACCCTCCTGCAAGAATTTTTTAAATATCTGTCACCGTTTGCAAGTTATTGAATTATAAAATCAGTCAGTCCTTTTTGGGACACCCGGTATTTTAGAATAAGCTTTTTTCTTTTTAAACAAAATTTCATGACTGGCATTACGATTGAACACTTTTGGAAATTGATGTCATATTCATTTTTAACAGCTGTGGATTTGGATTTTATGAATGGAAATATTAGTTTCCATTTAAAAATTATCGGCAATGAATCTTTGTATACATGTGTTAAAGATGCCTGATATACTGCCCGTTAACAGAACATAAATAAAAATCGTTTTTAATTTAAAACACGAATGTATTTTTAGCCTTTAGTATATTTGTTACATTTCTCAACAGCTACAGGGAAAAGTATCTTTGGAACTTTCGTTTTAGCGATCAGTTAATCATAAATATTTTCCCTATATTGCACTTATTTATCTGAGAGTGGCAGATTTCGCCCGCTGCGGGGATCTGTTTCTCCGAACATATCTTGAATTAAAGTAAATATATCGGTGAATTTGATCTTCCATTTTAAAGCAATATGGATCTTTATCTCAAATGTCCTTCCGTATGGCTGAAAAAGATACGATCGTCACTGCGCTGTTATATTTTCTAATGTGTAAAACAAAATTTCGGCTTTTAAGGACCATATTTTTTAGTTGATCATTCACAGTACGATTTAGTCTAAGAATGATATACGGATATGCAATATATTAAAACTATTCCTCCAAAGTTATTTAACTTTTTAAAAAGGCTGATCATTCAGAATTGGTTTCACCTGATTATAAAACATTTCGGCTAATTCTATAACAAAGCATGTACAACAAAATGTTAAATACTAAAACTATTCCAGAAATTTGGGTGCAAAGTAACAGTGCAAATTTCATAAAAATCTGTCCAGTAGAACTTTTTAAAAAAGCTAATCTTTTATAATCGGGCTCACCTGACTATTGAACTCTCTTCCATAATTTTATAACAAAGCGAAGTAAAAGTATATGAAATATTTTAAAACCATCCGTGTAAAATTATCTAACAAACAATGAAAGTTCCAATGAAATCCATTCAGAATTTTTAAAAAGACTAATTTTCATAATCGGGTTCCACATGATTATCGAATTTTCCCCTATAATTCTATAACTAATCAGTGTATAAGAATGTTACACACCAAAACCTTAACTGAAAAACTAATAGTGCAAGTTGAATTAAAATTATTTCAGAAGAACACACGTTATAAGCAGCCGGAATGAGATTCCCACACGAAAACAAACAAATACTGAAATTTGCCAATTTAATTATGAAAAGTACATGAAAACAAACAAATACTGAATTATTTACAATGTTTTTGAGCAATTAAGTTTATCTTTTGTAACTGTGTTTGTCCGACTACTCGTGTGGTTCTTAGTTTAGTTTTTACTTTACTTTATTTCCCAGGTTCGAGAGTCGGATGTATGAAATAAATAGGTTCTGAAAACATTGGGGATGAAACAGTAGTTTATTAATTATTCAAAATGATAAAGCATTAACATCATGCCTAGAGTAAATTTTCCCTAGGTATATAAATATTAATAATAAGCAATACATAGAACATTGGTATAAATTATAGAACCTTCACAGGGACTCTAAGGATGCCTAACTTTCATTCGTTTACTAAATACAACTTCAATATAAGTTATTGATTGCCCGAAAGAACGATAGATTAATCCCAATCACCTCTTAATTCCTGAGAAGCATCGCTTATTCCTTCCATTATCCTTATTTTGCACCATCACATAAATAAAACTATTTATTTACACCCTGCGGCCGCTTATGAGCAAACCCGCATTGTTTTACATGAGCCGGGAGAAATACAAAGATTTCTCCCTTCTTAAAAGGCCTAGTTAGTTTCTCTCAGATCTAAAACTTCATCTCCTGTAAAGGGATGTTTCTTCTCCAAAATCTAAACTCCTTCTTCTCTCTCACCCCTCAATTCCTATCTTCCTTAAAATATCATTGTCGGGATAACACCGCCATATCACAAGTGTGCTTAAAAAGAAGGAAAGAGACACAAAAACAATATAGGAATTGGACCACCTTCTTTGAGATGCAAGCATATCGTGGGAGGTCGCTAGTGCGATGGAATTTCTAGAATGAGCGGGTGTTTTTACAGTACCAGAGGATTCAGTGGAAATACTCGGTTAGGCAATAAAAGGGATTGAACTTTTTGAACTTCTGGTGAGTCTGTCAACAGTAAATATTAGTGAGCAGCTCTAAAAATGTCCCATGTTAGGAACACGAGTTTTAGATTACGCCATAAAAAGGGATTAAGGTATTAAGGGCTTAGTTTGAGACCACATGTCGCGTTAGCGTTACTATAATATTATAATGTTATACAAGCGTCAGTGGTTTGGTTAAGAAAAATCTCGCACCTTAGAAATTTTGAAAGGATGAGATGATTTTTAGGAGGGGTTTAAGCTTACAAAAAATTAAGGAAGATAGGAATTGAGGGGTGAGAGAGAAGAAGGAGTTTAGATTTTGGAGAAGAAACATCCCTTTCCAGGAGATGAAGTTTTAGATCTGAGAGAAACTAACTAGGCCTTTTAAGAAGGGAGAAATCCTTGTATTTCTCCTGGCTCATGTAAAACAATGCGGGTTTGCTCATAAGCGGCCGCAGGGTGTAAATAAATAGTTTTATTTATGTGATGGTGCAAAATAAGGATAATGGAAGGAATAAGCGATGCTTCTCAGGAATTAAGAGGTGAGTGGGATTAATCTATCGTTCTTTCGGGCAATCAATAACTTATATTGAAGTTGTATTTAGTAAACGAATGAAAGTTAGGCATCCTTAGAGTCCCTGTGAAGGTTCAAACTATAATTTATACCAATGTTCTATGTATTGCTTATTATTAATATTTATATACCTAAGGAAAATTTACTCTAGGCATGATGTTAATGCTTTATCATTTTGAATAATTAATAAACTACTGTTTCATCCCCAATGTTTTCAGAACCTATTTATTTCATACATCCGACTCTCGAACCTGGAAAATAAAGTAAAGTAAAAACTAAACTAAGAACCACACGAGTAGTCGGACATGTTGAAGACATATTTAAAAAAATTCAAGCTTGAAAATTACTTTAAAAAACATAAAAAATCTGTAAGTTGAGATAAAGTTTTCAAAAAATTACTGAAAGCGTTTTTTGTTTTCTATTAGACGTTGAAATAATCGGATGCATGATGTTTAAAGATCAAATTGCAGTAAAAGATTATGATGATTACGATACGATTCGATACGATGAGATTATGATACGGTTAGGTTGTTGCCGCCAACAATATGATGCTAGACGTTACTCAGATAAGTATTTCCTTCATAATATTGCATTAATAGCAAACGGATATATCTTTCTTAATTGGATTGCAGGTATATTTAAAAATATCTCCGTGACTGAAAATTAATTTAAAATGGATAAACTATCTGTAAATTGAGATAAGCTTTTCAAACAAATATTACTGAAAGTACTTTTTGTATTCTATTAGACGTTGGAACAATCAAATGTGCAATGTTTAAAATTCAAATTACAGTAAATGTTAAATTTATGGTTGGGTTAGGTTGTTGCCACCAACAATATGATGCTACAGTTACTCATAGCAATGTCTTTTCTTTATAATATTGCATTGAGAGCAAACAGGTATATCTTTCGTAATAGGGCTGCATGCAAATTAAAAAATATCCATGATTGAAAATTTCTTTAAAATCCATTCAAATGAGAAAATTGAGATACAATTTTCAAATAAATTTCATCTGAAAGAACTGTTTTCTATTCGACAGTGTGAAAAACGAAATTGCATGATGTTCAGAAGTTAAGAAAAATTTAAGTAAAGGCACAATTTATGGGTTAGGCCGTTGCCATCATCAGTATAATGTCTACAAACACAATTGCCATTGTGTTTGTAGTTTTATGTATATTCTGAAGATGACCCAATGAAAGAGTCGAAACATGTAAATTTTTAGTATTTTTAATGTGTTTTTTATTGAAATGACGTCATTTAAGCAAATAATTGTATTTTAATATATGTTTTGACATTTGTTTGGAATATATATTATTATGGTATAGAAATAGCAGGCGTAATTAAGACTATTTTACTTATATTTATATTTCTTATTGGCCTTTTTAACGATTCATGAACGAGAATGCACCAATCTCAGTTATTGTCATTGCCGTATTATTTCATTTTAATGTATTTTACCCTGGATGACCCCTATTACTGACACGGGCGAAGCCGGGCATTTCTGCTAGTTTTCTATATTAGGAAATAAGATTTTTTTTTTTTTTTTTTTTTTTTTATCCTTTATTCAGAGTCTATCCAGAGTCCTTTCTATAAATCTAAGTATCTGATTTTTGATTAGTTCATTAGATCAGCAGAAAAAAATAATTAGTGAATGTATATGGAAAAAAGTAGAAATATAGCATGTTTTTAAATTCAATTTTTTTAAGTTACAAACATATCAAAATCCGATACTTATTTATCACACACAGAGTCTAATGATACTTTTTTTTTTAAATGTCAGACTATTTGCTTAATTATTCTAGAAGCCTTAGCATTTTGATTAAAATGAAAATATAAAAAATTGCGAACTGAAAAAAACGAGTTTATACATTCGCATTTAAAGGAACGTTGGGTTTAGGTTGGTTGTGTTTATGACGGCCAATTATCAACACGAGGGATATGGACCCTAAGATGGGGGGGGGGGGGGTGCCCTCCGTGGGCGTCTTTCTAAGGAAATCTAACCCAATATTTGCGCATGGTAATCCACGGCTCGAAGAAAACCACGAAAACTCCGAACGATTACGCCGACAGGCGCGATTGGGTTCCAACCCAGCACCTCCCGTTTACCAGCTTCGAGAGCAGAACCTCTCGGTCACTGGTGGGGCTGGAATCTTTAGGGAAATTAAGTATATCTCCTGTATTATTTATCGAATCGCTCCGAAATTTGGACAGAATGTTGTAAGAAACTTCTTTTATATAACTTTAGCAACTTGAGTGTCAAATACTCTAACATATAAATATGAGTCAACCAAGTTAGTTTCTTTTACATCTTTTTAAGTTGTACTACACACAACATAATATCAAATCAAATTTGTTTTTCATATTTAACTCAAAGTTAAAAGAAAGAACTTTGAATACGGAAGAAAATTTATCTCATGACAATTAGAATTGGTTATTTTCAACAACAAAAGTTTAAATATGATTTAAGTTCATTTACTAGCACAATCTATTAAAATCAAAATATAATTTCTTATTTAATAGTGGTTGACGTTAGCTTTGCGAAAGCATTGAGCGATTGAGCTCTGTGAGTTCAAAATGAAATTTGTTTTTCAAAGTATAGTAGAATCTTTTAAAGATGAAATTTGTATTTTGTATTTGAAAAAATTCAGAGTTGGAATTGGGGGGGGGGGGGGAGTAAATATTTTATAAATCAGCATATGGATTTGGAGGCCTCTGGGCAAAGTCTCGATTTGCCAATGCGATAATAAGGGCCTGCTTAATTTGTAGAAATTCTATCGATCGTACACATTGTTGCACAACAGAATACGTAAACCTTGTCATCTATGGGCATGGATTGCTTAAAATGTGTTTATAACTGTGCTATGCATTTTCTAGCTGAAATATATTTTTAAATACTTTTAGATTTTTATAGAATATAAAACAATTCATATACAAAGCTGCGTAAAAAAAAAAAAAAAAAAAAAAAAAAAAAAAAAATACATTGCCGTTTATGGATTGCAATTTCTGCAAAGAGGTTTATTACTGTGTTGTGCGTTTTCTTGCTGAATTAAATTTAAGCATAATGTGCAGTATTTATTAAAAAAAATCGGTAGATGATAAACTGGGTTCCATGAAAGAATTTGAATACATTTCCCCCTATCTATCTATATTATAAAGGACAAACATATCTGTGCGTAACGCATACGTCATTTTGCGAATGGCAACACTTTGAAATAAAATTTTGGTTTTGCAATTTTCTCTACTGCAAATTTTTAAACTTCTAAACATCGCACATTTTAAATTTTTACACCGTCGTGTAAGGAAAAAAATGCTCTTTTAAATGCAATTTGTTTGAAAACTGTATCTAAATTTATTTTTGAGATATTAATTTTGTTGTAGTTTTTAATACCATTTTTCTAATCGTGGCAACAAAAGTACCCCATTTCTATTGAAAGTAAACGGAAAATAGTCGAAAATAGGATATACTGTATATTTTTATTGCCATTTTCTCATAAAACCTGAAAAAAAAATTGAAATTAAAATATGGGCTATGTGAAGAATATTATCTGTTATTCCGTGATAATGACGTCATATGCATACTTTTCTATAGACGAAATTTAAGATTGGATTGTAAAAGTTGATTGCTTTAGCGTATGCAAAGGACGTCATTTTTAAAACACAATGTTTTACAAAAATGTAGAGTGTCTTTATAAAAGACAGGTGACATGCAAATAATAGCGATTTATATTACAGAAATTGATGATTCTCGCCTGGATGGATTTGCTTCGCCGAGTTAGATAAGCAAATAAATAATTCGCGGTTTAAAATAATATCATGTTCCTGAAGTTTTTGTCAAAAATTCTCTCGAATAATAAAATTTTAATGCTATTCTTTAGAACATTCTACTATAATTTTATCAAAATAACATAATTTGCTTAATTTATTTTTTCCTAATTTTATATAATCTATATATTTAAAACACAAGTGTTTTTTAGTCATTCTGCTGAACCAATTTTATTAATATTTTTTAAAACTGAAAACTTGCATTTGTAGATGTGATCGCACTATCTGTTTTTTTTGTTGTTGTTGTTGGGATTTTTTCTTTTTTTTTTTTTTTTATCCCCACTGTTATATTTTAATTTTAAAAAGCATTTTATGAAATTTCTTCAAAAAGGTGAAAATTACATAGCTTTCATTATTGCAGATGAGAGAGAGAAAATGAGGTATTTTTATCCTTATTCATGCTATTTTCTGTTAAAAATTCAAAATTGTTGATAAAAATTGTTGTATAGGGTTTAGTGGCGCAAAATCCCATTAGGAGCATAATATTATATTAGGAACATAATAACGGAAAATGACATACTGCTTTTGAAAACACGCATTTTTCCTCATAAATTTTCTATATTGTTTTTCCTTCTGCATGTGTACTGATACTAAGTTTCAGGCACGAGGGGAAATGCTTATTTAAGTGAAAATGAAGTCATATTTAAAAGAAAATGGTCATTTTCTTAGATAAAAATAAACATTTTAACTCAAATGCATCTAAAAAAATATATTACGGAAATTTTTACTCTCCGGAATTGAGATCAGAATCTCAAGTAAACAGTGTGCCTGTTCACATAACAGATGTTGCTGACAATCGTGACTTCAAGTTTTGAGTTAAAATGATTTTTTAAATGATCAAACAAAATACAATTTTTTTTTTAATGATGAATATGGATATGAGAAGTGCGTATGCAAATTTTGAGAAGGTGGAAATTGCTATTTTTCATCCCGGAATACCAAGCATAAGAGCCTCAATTGATAACCATATTTTAATAACTGATCTTTTTTATATTTTACTGATTAAGTATCTATATTATAAAAAACAAGCGTATCTGTGCGTAACGCTGACGTCATTTTGCGAATGGTAACATTTCACAATCAAATTTCGGTCTTGAAATTTTCGCTACTGCAATTTTTTAATCTTCTGACATTCGTACATTTTCAATTTTTGTCGCATAGGGAAAAAATTTACTTCCAAATGAAATTTGTTTAAAAACTGTACCTTAATTGACTGATGTATTATATTTTCTAAAATAATTTTTAAGCATGATTTTTTTTAAGTTTATCTTATCACGTGCCGGTTTCAATACATAATAATAACAAAAATTTTGCACATAAAGCAACAAACATTGTTCAGCATTTGTTTCTGACTAATTTTGCATAATGAAATTAATACCTCCTTTATAAAGAAATAAAAGAATAATATTAAAAAACCCACCAATCTAACATGTTTGTGAAAGACAAATTAACGAAATTAGTACTTATTTTATAAACAAATAAAATAATAATATTGAAACAAGTGGGTAAGTGTGATCACAGATCGCACAGAGGGTTTCGTTTAATATTCCTTTCAAAACACTTTATCCTTTTTAAAAATCTGTTAGTTCCACATTTCGCAACAAGGGGCGCACTCTATTCTAAACAAAACTCTATCCGAACGAAACTCCGTTTTACATACTATCCATAGATATATTAGTCGAGGGGATTGGACCCATAGCACCCGAGATAAGTAGGCGCCACTGGCGGTAAAAAGTGGAACTAAAATATGTAAGGCTATGGTGCATAATATGAAGGAATGGTCAAAAAGGTGTCGACAAAAGTTGGAAAAGTGCTCCCCGGGTGAACAGGGTGGAGGTTAGAAAAAATGCTTAAAATATACAAGTTAGAGCACGGAGGAGTAAATAATATAAGACTTTTTGAAAATTTTATGATTTGTCGTGTGGTCTGAGGTATTCAGCTATACTGCAAAAATTCATGTCTCCAACTTAATTAGGGGCTCTCTTAGAAAGAATTGATTAAAAGACATATGTGGTAGCTCAAAGGGTTAAACGTAAGACTTTTTCAAGATTTTATGATTTGTCGCCTGGCCTCAGGTGTTCTGCTATAAGTATGCAAAATTTCAAATCTCTAATTTAATAAGGGGCTCAGTTAGAAAGAATTGCTTAAAATACGCATGTGGGATCCCAAAGGGTTAAATGTATGACTTTTTCAAATTTTTATGATTTGTCGAATGATGGTGTTCAGCTATAAGTATGCAAAATTTCACGCCTCCAACCTAAATACGGTGTCACTTAGAAAGAATTGTTTAAAATACACATGTGGGAGCCCAAAGGGTTAAATGTACGACTTTTTCAAAATTTTATGGTTTGTCATTTGATGTGAGGTGTTTAGTTATAAGTATGCAAAATTTCGCGCCTCCAACCTAATTAGGGTTCACTTAGAAAGAATTGTTTAAAATACACATGTGGAAGCCCAAAGGGTTAAATGTACTTTTTCAAAATTTTATGATTTGCCGTTTGATGTGAGGTATTCAGCTATAAGCACGCAAAATTTCACGCATCCAACCTAATTAGAGGCTCACATAGAATGAATTGTTTAAAATACACATGTGGGAGCTCAAAGGGTTAAATGTACGACTTTATCAAGATTTTATGATTTGTCGTTTGATCTGAGGTGTCCATCTATAAGTACGCAAAATATCACGCCTGCAACCTAATTAGGGACTCACTTAGAAAGAATTGTTTAAAATACACATGTGGGAGCCCAAAGGGTTAAATTTACGACTTTTTCAAAATTTTATGATTTGTCGTATGATGTGTGGTGTTCATCTATAAGTATGCAAAATTTCAAGTCTCTAACATGTATAGTTTCTGAGAACGGGCTCTGTGACAGACAGACGGACGGACAGACAGAGGAGCGAGACGAAAAGGGTTTCATCAGATGAACGAAACCCTAAAAACACAAATTAACATATTTGTAATCGTACAATTTAAATTTTTAGATCACCAAATAGGATTTTTTTTTCAAATGCGATTTATTTGCATAGTTCATCTGAATTTACTGATTGTCTATCGGTTTAAAAACAATTTTAAAGCATGAAATATTTTTTAATTTATCTACATCGCATGGAGCTCGATTACGAAAGATTAATCCGTTTGCCCTTAAAATAAAACTAAATAACAGGAATTCTGCTTTTTCAGAATTTAGTGTCGCCCCCGATAAAAAAAAAAAATGTATATATAAATAGTACAAATCACATTTCAATTTTAAGAGTTAAAGCACACACTTTTATTTTATGTAAAATGACGTCATTCGCATCCGCTTAAAAATGACACATTTACGATCCACTCTTAAACATCTACAGTAAAACATGCATAGGATGTCACTATCGCAAAATAATACACAAATGCAGCAAAAAGATGCCATCATTAAAGAAACTCGACAAAAAAGACTATCTATTGATTCATAGGCTTTCATTTGTTTGTAACATTAATATAGATAACTTAAAATTAAATATAGTTTATAATAGGTCCATATTTTAACAGAAATTATTCGTTTATATTTTTTCAAAATAGCACGTATTTTAATTACATTTTCTTTCAGTTGTTATGAGAAAATGTCACCAAAAAGATATAATTGCTATTTTTCAACTATTTTCTCTTTACTTTATACATAAATGGAGTAGTTGAGTTGCCAAAATTAAACAAATGGTGCTAAAAGCTACAAAAAAATTAATATTTCAAAAATCAATGGAGATACAGTTTTCAAACAAATTGCATTTAAAAGTACTTTTTTTTTCAGTATGACGGTCTAAAAAGGTAAAATGTGCGATGCTTAGAAATTTTAAAAAATGCTATAGAGTATTTAATTGTACAATGATGCATCTGCTTTGTTTATTGCTGGCTTCTGTAAGGTAACGTTATTTTTTGGACACAAAATAAGCTGGGAGAAAGAAATAGCATGCGGTACCGGGAGCTAATAAAGAGTTCATCATTTTCTTATGGCTAATATCCATTAAAAAAAACTTCCCTATGAATGAATAAATAAAATAACATAAATGAAACACAAATTTAACAGACATGTATAAGCTCTGAAATTATCAGAATATAAAAGGATGCCACAAGTAGAAAAATCTTGGTCTCTTAGCATGCGACTAATAAGAAAATATAGCTTTTGATAAATTTCAAAAATTTATTTGATTGTATAATTTGTATTTTTCATATGAAATTTTTTTTTTAAATGTAAGTGGGTAATCTAAAAAAAATTATTGCATATACAAATTTATTAGTTTTCAATTGAAAAAAAAATGTTTTCACCTATATTCTTCAACCCGGGAAGCCCGGGTACAATCCCCTAGTAGTCAATAATAGCCGAAAGTAAATTTTGAAAAAAAAATAAAAATAAATAAATAAAGTATTCTTACTTATAATTATGTATCAATCAGTGAAATAAATCTTCGATTTCAATGCTATTTCCGATTATATAAACGTTTGCATTTATATATAATGGTGTTTATATTTAAAATATACCTTTTTAAAAAAAGTAAGATGAACATTTCGTACATATTTTCATTTTAAAAAGTTCCAGGTCCCAGGTACATTGCTAATACATATACTTAAGAAACTTTTGATATTATATACTTTTATCATAATTTTTTCCTGTATATTTCATTAATGTAATTTATGTTTTTTCCATATTAAATACTTATATATATATATATATATATATAGTTAATTTTAATCTTTAAAAGTACATTTCAGAAGTGATTTTAAATATTACAACAAAACGGAAAAATATTGTTCATATACACCATATAAGGTTAGTTGGGGTAACTGGGCCATGATTTTACAATGTGACTCTGGAGCTTCTGACAATTCAGCTTCAAAAAGCTAATGTTCATTTGAATTAAAGTCTGAACTTCTGTAAATGTGTTCAGTTAGGTTCCCTCTATCAGACAGAAATTCTCAAAATTACATTTTAATATTTAAAAATATAAAAATATGCATATTTCATCTTTCTTTCCTCATGGGTCCAGTTGCCCCATAAAAAAAGGGTAAGTGGACCAGGAGGGTCTATGTTCCACACGCGTTTATATTTTTTCTTATGGGATAGGCCCAGTTTGAAAAAGCGTAAACAACTTAAAAAAATTTAAACCAGGCAGATCATGTAAATTATATGTCAATAAAGAGCGTTGTAAGGGAAACCTTTGCTGTCAATGTGTCTAAAAAAAGCACTAAAAGTGAAAATATTAGATTTATTTATACCAAAAACATAAAAATTAAGTAAGTACTTATGTACTTTAGTATAGGTAATAAGTATAAAAGTCACATGGGTACTTAAGGAAAAAAATAGCAAGGTAAATCTATGAACAAACGGCTATGTATGTACTTAAGTACTTTATCTGCATCCAGGGGTCGCATTATATGGGAAAAAATTTATTGTTCCTTCCGGAACCCTTAATGAGTTACTTTCATGATCATTTTAACATATTCTAAAGGAAGGTGTGATGGAGATATTATTTTCAAAATAGTGGTAGGAACAATAAAAGTTTCCCCTCTCAAGGGGTCAAGAAAATTGGTTTGATACCACCCAATATGCTTTTTTTTTAAATTTTATTAGTAATTTTAATAAGATATTCTATAATTTTCTTTATTGTGAGTAAAAAACAATGGAGAGATTTACTTCCCGTTGTAAGAGAAACTCAAAAAAATTATTTATAACTATTGGAGTAACTGGATCCAGTATGGTCCAGTTACCCCGGATACATGTCCCAGTTATCCCATTCTTGAAAAATTTATGGGGTAACTCGGACACCGGGCTTACATTTGAAACACGAAGTAAATATGTATAGATACCTAATAATATTAACGTAGTTATATGCCTAATCTTTAAAAAAGAAGATTGTTTAATAAAAGTACTTACAGTATTTTAATAAAAAGCCGACGAAGTTCAACCAAATTGACGTTGTTTTCAAAAAAAGAAACGTAAATTTTCGACATCCTATCACAACAAAGAGAGAGTTATGATTGAGTTGACACACGTTGTTTTAGGAAGTAGAGGTTAAGGGGCATTATTCACAAAAGCTAAAACTTAAAATACAACAATGGTTTTTTTATAAAATAGCCTATGGCCCAGTTACCTCGCGGGTCCAGTTACCCCAACTAACCTTAATGGTTGATATAATGGATAAAGAGGATTTACCCGTTGTTCAATATTATGAAGGAATTTTTAAGATATTAACTAAATTTCATTTCAACAATCCCTATAGTTGAACTATAGGTAATTTATAGTAAAGTATAGGTATATTAAATAAAGTATCCTACAAGGAATTTTCGGGAACTGATACAGTCAATTCAGGTGAGCTTGAAACATTTTTTATTTTAATAATATATTTAAATTAAATAAGAATTAGGATTTAATTTAATTCGTAAAATTCAACAAAGGAGAAAAAATGCAATATTCAATACTTTAACTTTCAATTCGTTAAAAATAGAAAGTGAGTTTTGAAAGTCTGATGTTCTGATGTTTTGAAAGGTATCATTCACAAAAGTCTTTATCAGTAATCACAAACACTACTTGGTAAACAACCTGTTTACATGAAGATTCTGTTTATAAGTTTCTTAACAGGTGTTTGTTTAATGTTTCATTAACAGCGTCACTTGAGTGTCAGGGGGCGTAGCTCAGATGGTAGAGCGCTCGCTTAGCATGCGAGAGGTACCGGGATCGATACCCGGCGCCTCCAGATTTATTATTTTCTGTAAATTACTAGCAAAAGCCATACTTTGTTTGGATTCGCCAAGCATTATTTAATAAGATAAATATTTGAAAGTAGCAATATTTTTTATGTCATTTTTGCATCTTTATTAAGCAAAGACGTTATTTTATGTTTTGGAGGATTTTAATTTTAGAAATTTAAATTCAGTCAAATAACTAAGAAATTCCTCGGAATTTTTTATTTATGATATAACGAGTTTAACAACTAATTTTATTTGTTTACAATTTTTTTATTGCCACTTCACACACACAAAAAAAACCCCATAATATAATCCTTTTAAAATGCGTAAGTATCGTTTGCGTAAATGATTTCACGTAATAAGAATAAATTGTGTATTGGAATTCTTGACACTGAAAAACACTTTTATAATTGAATGTAAATAAATGAATTTTCACAAATTTTAATTCATTAAAAATATGCTATAATTTTCATAAAAAAGGTATTTTAAAAATTTCATAAAAGAAATCGTGAAACTATTTAATAAATCATGATTCTATCTATAATGACTAACTCCATGACTTATTTTTTCTTCTGAAAATATACGTGTTTTATATTTTATTTGCAAAAATGCGTTTATATATCATTTCAGGACAATTTTTGAGGGAAAAAAATTATAAAGACCTACAGATGCAGTAACTATAGTAAAGGAGAAAAAGAAATGAATTTCGTAGTGTCTATTCTTGTTTTAATCTGAACCATATGAAGAAAATATTCGTATTCATGTTTATTATAAATTCGTATACGATTTTCAACGAAAGATTTTTCTTAAAAAAAGAAAAAGAAAAAATTTGAACTATTTTATATTAATTAGATAATAGATATTAAAGAATATTATCTTTATATAAAATCTTTAATAGATATTAAAGATTTTTTTTTAAAGAAAGCGGAACAAAAGACAGATATATTAAATTTTATATTAAATTTTGACTTTCAAACTTTTAATTTTGATCTTGAATGAAATACACTTTTCAGAAATTTCCCATATATATTCCATGACTATTTTTGCTTTTATCTGAACAGTGTGAAATAAGAAAACCATTTAATACACATTTAAAAAAAAAAAAAAAAAAGAAAATATGAGTAGTATAATATTGATTGTTTCAAATAGATTAATACATAAAATAATAATTTCAATAGTTGAATATTTTGTTTGAATTTCGTTTTAGTATATTTTTTTATTTTAAGGAAAAATGATGCAATATTTGATACTGACCAAAAAAAAAAAAAATCTTCACGACAAAAATGATTGTTTAACCACAATTAATGACAGTTAACGAGTTAATGACATTTTACTAATTTATTTTTCAATAAATGTACAATTTGTTTAACTAAGAATGTAATGATCTACATTCTAAGTCCTAAAATTAAAACGCCCAGACATGCATCGCATTCAAATTACGACTTTGGCTGTTTTTCTTATATTTTCTGTAAGTTAATTTATAAAAATAGCTGCAAAATTTCAGAAACGCTCTGATATTTAAACCGATAGTTCATTACACTCACATTACCTAAATTGTAGGCGATCAATTATTCATAAATATAATCATAATTTTTGGAGACAAAGTCTTTCGTTCATAAAAATCACGTTCTTCAAAAAATGTATTTAAAATTTTTGTTTTTGAAAATTTATCAGAAATAGCCATTTTAAATTCTTAAAAATATCTAGTTTTATATGTTATACCTTCTTTAATCTCAAAATTAGGCAATATTTTCTCTTCTGAGGACATACATATATGCAGTGAAATAAGTTTAACACGAAAACGCTTAACATGAAAAATCGGTTAGCACGAAATGATATAGCGGTCCGGACAGTATACCATGCAATGTAATGCATTTTTTTTTCTTATAACACGAAACAAAAATAGTTTAACACGAAAAAAATTCACTTTCGAGCTAGTTAATATGAAAAAAAAATAATTTGTTAATTTTAGTTAATTTGAGTTGAAATTGGTGAATTTTGTATTAAAACCACTGAATTTTGGGTGAAAATCAGCGAATTCGTGTTTTTTGTAAATTAGCTTATGTTTTACTAGCGCAATGGCTGAGAAATCGGTGCGAAAACTGTTGGACTATGTAACCCCTGAAAGTGAAAAACCAGAAATCATTTTCTATTATTCAATATTCAAAACTTTCTCAGCTTCAACAAGATGTGAATTCTTGCGGTTGCCTCGTCTTTTTTTCCATACACCTACACTGCACGTGTTGGAGTTATTTTGACGCCACGGACTTAAGACTTTGAACTCTTTGAACTCTTTTAATATACTGTGTCAGTCTCCTTTTAGTCGCTGTATCATGTAGTTTTTTGTGAAGATGTGCGGGAAATATTATCCTTCCGTGTTCAATTTATATTAATCAAGATCAATCTCTATTAAACGGATATGGAATCAAAAGGAATAATCAATTCAACAATAATTAAAAATACATACACCTAATATAATGAAAAATCTATTTTCTTTTTATACACACTTTGGCCTAATTTTGTGAATATGCCCAGCGACTGTGTGAAGGAAGATATCGACGTACATACGGGTGACTGGACCGGGGTAGCGTTACCGAGAAAACAGGTAAGAGAATTTTCTTATTCCTGTTTTGTATAAATGATGATATATTTGAAAAAGGCAAACAGATTGAAGTAAATATTAAGTATATATGAATATTTTTTTTTTATAAAAGATAATGAGTACTAACATAGTGCTAAATTAACATTTAAAGAAGTGTGCCATATTATTGGAAATGTTTGTATAATAAGAAAGTGTAAGCATATTCGATTAAATATTTTTGTTACACGGATTATTTGAATATAGAATTGTTATATAATTATTATATTGAATTATTTTACAACTTAATATTATATTACTCACTGCATTATCGAAACGCAAGTTATATAAGATTATTTTGCAATCTATATAAATTAGAAAAACAAAGAAAAAAAATGAGTATACTCAAAGATACTGTAATTGAAAAACTGAACGTAAACAATTATGATGTATGGAAATTTTGAGTAGAGAATTATTTACAAAAGGAAGATCTTTACGATGTGATAATAAATGAACCCCCAAATCCGTCACTGATGATTTTACTAATAAAAATCGTAAAGCAAAAGCTATAATTAATTTACTAATTGATGACACCCAGATCATCCATACTAAAAATCTCCAGACAGCACGCGAAGTTTGGAATGCGCTTAAAAATGTGCATGAACGAACTTGCCTTAGCAATAAATTATACCTGCTAAGAAAATTGTATTCTAGCAGGTTAGCCGAAAACGGCAGCATGATTGATCAGCTTCGCGATAAATTAACCGCTATTGGTGAAAATATAAATGATGAACACCTAGCGGCTTTATTACTGTGCTCTTTACCTTCAAGTTATGATACATTAATCTGTGCTCTTGAGACACGAAATAATGATGAACTCACACCAAACTTTATCCGCGGAAAATTAATAGATGAATGCAACAAGAGACAGAACAATCACGAAAATTCCAACAACAACTCTGCTTTAAAGGTGAAATACTTACCATATATAAGTAATAAATTCTGCAGATACTGCAAGAAGAGTTCGCATAACATTGACGAATGTTGGAAATTAAAGAATAAAAACAATGAAAATTCTAAACCGAAAAATTTTGGAAATAAATTTAATAATATGCCTAACAGGTCAGCAGTATGCTTTCAAGACAACGTAGGCGCGAACGGTTCTAAAACCAAAAATTTCGATAAGGAAAAACGCGCGGATAAAAACTTAACATTTTTCATTGGTAATGGTTGGAAAGATCTCTGGGTCGTAGATTCAGGGTCTTCAACCCACATTTGCAACGATAAAAATAAATTTCATGACCTCAATTATGATACATCGAATGTCACTATAGTAAACGGTCAAGAATTACATTCTGACGGTTACGGATCTGTGATATTAAACACTGTTATGTCCGATAAATCGAGTAAAACCATAACATTAAAAAATGTTTTATATGTTCCGGAGATAGAAACAAATCTAATTTCCATCAAACAAGCTACCGAAAATGGTTGCGTAGCTATATTCGAAGACAGAAAGTGTAAAATAATTCACGAAGGCGTAACATACCTTGAGGGTCACATAAATAATAATTTATATGAAAGTAATTTGAAATCCGATTCAATTCAAAATGTAAATATGATAAATCACTGTGAAAGGAAAAATTGCTTACATAAATGGCACGTAAGGTTGGGTCATCGAAATATTAACCACATAAAGGAATTAGTTGATAAAAACATGGCATCGGGGATTCAAATTGATAATTGTAAGCACAGTAATGAATGTGAAGTTTGCCTCGCGTCAAAACTAACCGATAAGCCTTACCCCAAACACGCTAGTTTTAGAGCTACGAGAGCAATTGAGCTGGTCCACAGTGACCTGTGTGGCCCTATGCAAACAGCCACGGTTGGGGGGGGGGGATATTATTTTCTAACCTTCGTTGGCGATTTTAGTCGTTTTACAGTTATATATTTGCTAAGAAACAAATGTGGTGTTTTTTCAAAATTTAAGGAATATGCAGCAATGACTGCTAACAAATGTGGCAGAAAGGTGCAGGCAATTCGGTCCGATAACGGGGGGGGAGTATTCGAGTCAGGAATTAGAAGATTATTTGAAAAGTGAGGGAATTGATCATCAATTCACCGTACCGTACTCCTCGCCCCAAAATGGGGTTGCAGAGCGTAAAAATCGCACCTTAATGGAGATGGGACGCTGTCTTCTTAAGGAAAGCGGTCTTCCTAATTCGTTCTGGGGGGAAGCGATATGTACAGGAACGTACATTCAAAATAGGCTCCCAACTTCATCCTGCGATCGGACTCCGTATGAAAAATGGACTGATCATAAACCAGACCTTTCTAACATTAGAACTTTTGGTTGCCACGCATATGCATATATTCAAAAACCAAATAGGAAAAAGCTGGACGACACCGCGCAAGAAGGTATATTTGTCGGATACGACAACAGAAGTAAAGGTTTTAGAATTTGCACGGACGGAAGGAAAATAGTTATAAGTCGGACAGTAAAATTTTTAGAGGACGAGAATTATGACTTAGTTAAAAATAATGCGTCAGATGAAAATAAAGAAATAGTTAGCGATAAAAATCCGCAACCAAAATTACAACTAATTGACGAGGAAGAGAATAGCACCGAAAATGATATGCAAAATCAGGATGCGAACACAAATGTATCAGGCACCCCACAGATTTTACCACGTAGATCTAACAGATCTAATAGAGGGGCTCCCCTGACAGATTCGCGTTTTTAATAAATGATGTAAGGATAAATGAGCCAAAGTGCTGGGATGATGTACTGAAAATAGATAATCCCCTGGAAAGGCAAAAATGGATAGATGCTACCTTGGACGAGATAAATTCTCTCAAAGAAAATTGTACTTGGGAATTAGTTGAGGTCCCACCTGGGACAAAGGTAATCGGTAGAAAATGGGCATTTAAATCGAAGTACATCAGTCAAGGTAAAATAGAAAAATACAAGGCAAGGCTAGTGGCTAAGGGTTTCTCCCAGAAATACGGGATTGACTACGATGAGACTTTCGCACCCGTTGCGTCTCACACTACTATAAGAAGCTTTTTAGCAATGGCTTTGTATAAAAACTTACGCCTTAGACACATTGACATCAAGACGGCTTTCATACATGGGGAGTTAAAGGAGGAAGTTTACGTGCTTCAACCTGAAGGATATGTAGTCCCCGAATCTGAACACAAGGTTTGTAAACTTAAAAAGGCGATTTACGGGTTAAAGCAAACAGCGAGATCTTGGAATATGAAAATACTTGATTCGTTTAACAAAACTAGGGTTTAACCAAAGTTCGATTGACAAATGTTTATACAAAAGAACCACAAATAATGAAACAATTTATATAATCGTTTACGTTGACGATCTCCTCATCGCGGGGGAAGATAATAACATTGATAAACTAATACGTCAGTTAAAGAAAGAATACCCTGTGACGGATTTAGGCGATGCTAAGTATTATTTAAGTATCAACATTAATCGGCCTGATCAAAATACAATGACTCTAGATCAGATTAACAAAATTCATGAACTAGTAATTAAATTTGACTTGGAAAATTCAAAACCAACCGATACTCCTATGGAACCGGGCTATGTTAAGTTAAATGATGATGAAAATCTTTTACCGGATAATGTAAACTATAGATAGGCGGCCGGCGCACTACTATACATTTCAACCGTTTCCCGACCAGACATTAGTGCAGCCGTTAACATTCTATGTCGTAGAAATGAACGTCCCAGAACTAAAGACTGGGAAGCCGTTAAAAGAACTATTAGATATTTAAAAACTACTATCGATTTAAAGTTAACGTATACCAATTTCGAAAAACCTGTCTTGAGGGCATACGCCGACTCTGATTGGGCAAACGACCCACAAGATCGGAAATCTGTGTCAGGTAATTTATTTCTCTTGGGGTCCAACCCAATCTTATGGACATCAAGACGTTAAAAGTGTCTAGCAATGTCTTCAGCTGAATCTGAATTTATACCTGCTTCCAGTGCTGCGCAAGAAATTTCATGGTTAATAAATTTACTAACAGAACTGGACATGCCACAGCAGTACCCGATAAGTTTAATGGATGATAATCAATCCGCAATAAAACTTGCGGAATCCGATAAATTTCATCATAAGACCAAGCATATCGACCTTCGGTATCATCACTTAAGACACTTAGTGGACAAAGAAATAATAAAACTCCGCTACATTAACACTGACTTAATGACTGCTGTTCTTCTCACCAAACCCCTTCCCAAACCTAAGTTTGGTTTCCATAGAAAAACTAGTATGAACATTTGATACAATGCTTCAGGAGTTAAAGGGGGTGTTGGACTATGTAACCCCTGAAAGTGAAAAACCAGAAATCATTTTATATTATTCAAGATTCAAAACTTTCTCAGCTTCAACAAGATGTGAATTCTTGCGGTTGCCTCGCCTTCTTTTCCGTCCACCTACACTGCACGTGTTGAAGTTATTTTGACGTCACGGACTTTGAACTCCTTTCTTTTAACTCTTTTAATATACTGTGTCAGTCTCCTTTTAATCGCTGTATCATGTAGTTTTTTTGTGAAGATGTGCGGGAAATATTATCCCTCCGTGTTCAATTTATATTAATCAAGAATCTCTATTAAACGGATATGGAATCAAAAGGAATAATCAATTCAACAATAATTCACATAAAAATACATACACCTAATATAATGAAAAATCTATTTTCTTTTTATACACACTTTAGCCTAATTTTGTGAATATGCCCACCGACTCTGTGAAGGAAGATATCGACGTACATGCGGGTGACGGGACCGAGGTATCGTTACCGAGAAAACAGGTAAGAGAATTTTCTTATTCCTGTTTTGTATAAATGATGATATATTTGAAAAAGGCACACAGGTTGAAGTAAATATTAAGTATATATAAATATTTTTTATAAAAAACAAACTGCTATTTCGCTTAAAGAAGGCCGAAAACAGAAATCTGCAAAGAGTTTGGCATTGCCAATTCTACTTTATGGATAATAATAAAAAAATAAACCATTACGTTAAGGTTTGAGTTAGGTATGTTTAAGTTAAGGTATGTTTAAGTTAGAGAGAAAACGTATGAGAACTGCTAAGCACGAAGATTTAGAGGCAGCTTTGCTTATTTGGTTCAAACAAGCTAGATCTCAGTATGCTGAAAAAGATACTTAAAAAAAAAGATATCCGACTTTTTCCCTCCAAAAAAATATTTTTTTATTTCCTTTTTATCCTAATGGATACAACTTACTAGTAGTTTTAGCAGGAAATCGAAATAAAATTTGACGACGTCGAAAATATTTGTAAGTTTTTTTTTTTTTTTTTTTTTACGGATCTCTTAACGCGAAATTCTTTTAACACGAAAATTTTTTTCGATAGTTTCGTGTTAAACGTATTTCACTGTATACTAGAACTTAAAAAGAAAAACAAATCTCTCTTTTTTTTTCATTTTCGCTTTTTAAACGTTTTAAAAGTATGTATTTAAAAATAGATTTTAAAATTCTTAAAACTACCAAGATTACAGTCTTTTAATTGGCAGCTGTCCCTTGGATTTTACACTTTACCCTACCGTAACGACTAAAGAGAAATATACTTTCAACGTTTATCCAATATAAAACAGTTGAACCAACGCATTCTCTGTCAGATACGAAAGTTGCTCAGGTATTAGGACAAATAGCTCAAAAGCTAATCTATCTACTTTAGACAATTGTTTTCTATATTAAAGATTATATTTTTAAGCTATGAACCTTTAATATGTTAAATTTATACGAAATGACTAATTTTTAGACATGCAAAATTTCAAAATTTATAAATAAAATAAAATAAAACCTAAAAAATAATGTTTATTTTGAAATGTCAAAGGAATAATTGAAACTAATATATATATTTTTAATTTAACTTTTCTAAGTTAGCTACTTCAGCACTTTAAAGACAGTTTAAAAATATTTTTTGTTTTCACATTAATTGCTGGGAAGCTAGCTGCCTCTGAAGCCTCTGAAAATAATTTGTTTTATGACTGATAAAAATATAAATATGCATCATTCAATGCAGATAACACATTCAAAATAATACGCTAAATTAAGATTAATTTAGGAATTATTAAAAAATAAATAACGAATTTATCATTGTTGTTAAAAACACTTGATAAATAATATACAAAGAATTATAAATTATCTGGAATATCTCTTAGCAGAAAGAAAATCTAGTTTCTTTTCCTTTTTTTTTTAATTTGGCTTTTACATCCATTTGTTAGTTTAATTTAATACAGCAAATTTTGTATGTAAAATAAAGGACAACAGAAAAGTGAAAGTTAAGGAAAACGGTTCTTTTCTTTATATCCTGTAAAGTTTGCTTCTTTAAAAGGCTTATTTCAAGTTTCTGTTAGCTGTTGCAAATGCTTGTCCTTGCCAAATGACCTGTTTGTTAAACAGTAAGGTGTTGTTTGATTAGCACTACGCATTTGGATATCAGGGGGCGTAGCTCAGATGGTAGAGCGCTCGCTTAGCATGCGAGAGGTACCGGGATCGATACCCGGCGCCTCCATTTTTTTTAAATTACAATTAAAATATATAAAATTATAAGTTATATCATTTCAAGACACGTTATAAGCATCGAGAAAATGTAACAGCTGCGATTGTTACCTTACTGTTTATAGCAATTTTATTTTATCAGTTTTGCTTTAACCGCTTGGGGACGAACAACCGGTGTACGTGCCGCGTAAGGTGCTCAGAATCCGTGATTATTCTCACCAGTAAATTTTTATTGTTAATTTTGCCTTATTTAATCTGAGCATTTTTTCGATTCAACTAGGCAGAAATTTCTATTTTGTAAAACCGGTGATAAAAGATTAAAAATTTTATAAAAGACGCTCGCCCCGAAGAGGTTAAAGGATTTTTTCCATTGCATTTCATTACAAGAAGAATTATTAATACTCTTAATTTAAAAACTTATTATCAAGAAGTAAGATAAAAAAAAATAAAGAAATTTGACAAATATAAAATGTGACTAAGTAAAAATTCAATTATTATTAAATTAAAAATTTATATTTAAATTCACTTCCATTCTCTCAAATTTTGCAAAACCAGAAATTTAAGTGTAGACAAATTTTAAATTATGTAATATTTTTTTTATAGGAAATTGTAATTTAACAGCAAATTTAATATTAAAAATCATTATTTTATATATATTTATCTACAGTAAAAAAAAAAAAAATCTAGTGTACAGAAACTTCAAATATGTCTATTGTTTTATCTTTTGTAAGAAAACATTTATCTAAGAATTTTTTAATCCTTTTAGGGAATAAGAAGATCTGTTACATGTGGTGAAGCTCAGTGGTTTTCGCACATGTCTGCCAAAATACCTATTTGTCAAGCAGTAAGGTATTGTTTGATTAGCAGTACCCGTTAGAACATCAGGGGGCGTAGCTCAGATGGTAGAGCGCTCGCTTAGCATGCTGGAGGTACCAGGATCGATACCCGGCGCCTCCAGTTTTGTTATTATTTTCTTTAAATTCAATTAAAACAAATAAAATTAAATTTTATAACGTTTCAAGACAACTTTTGTTGAAAAAAAATTATATAAAGACCTTGAAATACACTAATTACAATACAGGAAAAAAAGAAAAGAACTTTGTAGAGACTATTCTTGTTTTAATCTGAACCGTATGAAAAAAAAATTCATATTCATGTTTAGCATAAAATCATATAAGATTTTAACGGAATATATATATATATATATATATATATATATATATATATATATATATATATATATATATATATAAAGAAAAGGAAAGGATGCAAAGTTTAATACGTTGGTCCTCAAAATCTAAAATATATTACTGGGGCCGGATTTATAGCAGGTCATTCGGATCATTACCCTTCAGCTCTAAAAAAAAAAAAAAAAAAAATCATAAAATTCTTAAATAATCTTAAATAAATAAGTTAAATGGCGTATATTACAGCGTATAATGCACCTACAATTTGAGGGTGCATTTTTTTTTAAATTTTTGCTATTATTTTATTTAGCTATATATGTGGCATTTTGCTATTGACTTTTGTGACATTCCGGCGACATTCGTATATCTCCAAATAAACGTAGTAGAGTAATCAAGGCCAACCCTCCGTTATCAGTGCAGTCAGGGTGGCGAGTATAAGACAGGCTCCATAAACATTGAGAATTTTCCCATGGTATAATTAATAGAGTCATCGTAACTTTAAACTTTGTTTATTTGACAAAAACAGATCAAAACATTTCTAGTAGCTTGTTCATCAACTCTCGAATGATCGATCATCCACTTCATAAAACTTAAGATGCTACAAGTATTAGGATCTGCACATTTGAGTCGTTCACTCCAAGCAACGTAGATTTATTAAACAACCGGAAAAACGTAAAATCTATCGCTCCTCGTCGATGTAACAGTATAAGTACTCAAAGAAACATAGCGTGGACGGATACATTATTAGTGGAAAACCAATTCCAGCAGAGAGATGGGGAGGAACGGGACAGGAGACAGGCTACGATTCGATGGGGAGGGCGTGACGTTGATAATGAACTCTTTATACGGCGTCAGAATTAAAGCGCAATTAAATGCTGGCGGGAGTATGGAATTGTGGGAAAGGAACATCATCGAACAAATGCTATTAAAAATATTCGAAAGAAAAAGAATTTAGTTTTAGAATAAAATGAAAAAGTAATTTAATGGGTTTCATAAGATTAGACGAATGGATTAAGGTTTTTAGAATAATAAAAGAATACGCAGGTTTAAATGCATGAAATAAAAGACAAAAGATATTAAGATATTATTAAAGATAGGTAAAAAAGGAAAAATATTAAGAATTTGGAATAGTTTTACTAAGATAAAAGGGCGAAAATTTTTATTATTACATATATATTATTTTAGCTTAGCGTTATTCCGCACGCCCCACCCCCCTTTTTTTGCCAAGAAACTTCATTGAAATATATACAGTGAAACCTCTCTGTGCGACCACCTTCATTAAATGATCACCTCCCTGAACGATTATTTTTTCATGGAACGAAATTTATTCCCATAGGCTCAATACTAATTTTACCTCTATTCAGAGACCACCCCAGTTCAACTTCCTCCATGAGTGACCCATTTTCCTGAAGAAAATGAAACAAATTCCGTTTTATCCTGATCTCTTGAAGAAGGTTTCATTAGAATAATATTCCGGAGAGTGCATTATTCATCAAACTTCTAAACTAAGTTTAGAACTTTTATTTATTCCAGTGACTTTTAAGTGTTTAATCCCATTTGTGCCTTATTAGGCAATGAATTTAACTCTGATGACAAAGTAAGGATGACGGTCAATGAACTCTCCTGCCCTATTCTGTCAGGAAACTCTAAAAGAAATAGACAAATTAATGAAATCGTCATAATTTGTCCCCGTCCCAAAAAAATTCCATTTATTTATTGAACTTCGAAAGGACTGAGAAATAAAAGTTATAAAAGGTAATACTGTAAAATCAAAGCAAACTTCAATGTATTCCTTTTCAAAACTCTGCACTAATTAACTTATGTAATTAACTTTTGTTTTGATATTTAAATTTTCATATATTTTCCTAATGTGAAAAATAAATTTTAATAACATTAATCACTTAACATCTTAATCATTAACATTTAGTAACATTAGAACAACCACATCTCGGAGCGACCTAACGGAACGTGGTCGGTTTAGGGAGGCTTTACTGTAGTATGAAAAGACACCGAAGAGCATTAAAAAGTATAATAACTAGTGCAAACATAAACAAAATAAGCATGAAAAGTGTGGAAATACGCTACTGTCAAGCACTTATCTGCTTGAATCCTCACAAAACTCTTGTAATCGTACTCTCGTTCATTTAAATAATTGAGCTATTTCCAAGCTTTCATTTTCATACCCGGCATATGATGCGCCCCTGTAAAATATGACACGTTTTCTTGCTTCAAAAATGCACGTTATGCGCTGGAATATAAGGTTATAGTATAAGTGTTTTGGTTAGGGGCAAAAGCACGTATTCCCAGAATCCTCAAGTTAATAAATCGGCTCTGTATATCCTTGACTTCTTTTAAATTAACACATTTTCTTGATCATTATTTTAATTAAATTATTTATTTTGGTAAAATAAAATAAGGATAAATTATTTTTATCTAGCAATAAATAAAAATAAAACTCTTTTGTTCCTTTACATAATAACAAAACTTGAAGAAAATATGCTTTTTTATATATGTAATTCTCAATTTCATTCTTCTTCTTCTTCTTCTCTCTCTCTCATTTTTATTAACATATTGAAAAGTTTGGAATTGCAAAAGTATAGTAATTAAAATAAAACTATTAAAAATTTTATTAAAAGCTGAAAAAAAATACTTTGAACATTTGATTACATTCATTTTCAAATTTCCAGATAAAATAAATTTTTATCTAATCTCGGCGCTGAAACTAGATAAAAATGTTGAACTTTTTTGAATTAAAATATTTATATGATCATAAATTAAGATTAATATATATATGTTTATATATATATATAAAATTATTCATGATGTAAAAATATCACAAGAAATAGCGAAATCCGGAAGACGCGTTTTAAAAATACGTTTTACAAATAACAGTTGTAAGATTTACTTGAATGGTTTCAAGGTTTCTTCACTAGACATTCCATTCATGGAAAATACCAAGAAACTTGGCTTTCTTCTGTACATTCCACAGTCAATCGAAATCTATTAAAATAGGATTTCGTTGAAAGAGAAATCTGATGACGTCACTGGGAAAGAACGCGTTTCTGTTGCCATTCTTCCTCTAATAAAAGTCTTAACAATTGATCGCTTTATGGCAGAATGTGGCCTGTTGTACACCAAAGTAAAGCTTCTGAGTCACAATGACTCACACACGCTCGTAAAAAAAATTCTAGCATACATGTGATACTTACTTTTTTTCATTTATTTTCCCTGCACCGTCTCGGTCAAATGTCTTAAATGCCTTTTTGATGACTTCTTCTTGGTCCGTTCCTAATTAAAATAAAAAACAAGAACGAAAAGTCATGCATCAGGCGTAAATTATGAAACAACAGTAAAAGAATATTGTTAAGAAATTTCATTTTTAGGGTTTCGTTCATCTGACGAAACCCTATTTGTCTCGCTTCTCTGTGTGTCTGTCTGTCTGTCACAGAGCCCGGTCTCAGAAAGTATATATGTTGGAGACTTGAAATTATGGATTCTTATAGCTGAACACCTCCCATCAAACCACAAATCCTAAAATTTTGAAAAAGTCTTATATTTACCCTCCTGGGCTCTAACTTGTGTATTTTAAGTTTCTTGTTCTAACTGATCCCGTAATTAATTTGAAGACTTGAAATTTTGAATTTTTATAGCTGAACACATCACATCAAACGACAGATCATAAAATTTTGAAAAAGTCTTATATTTACCCTCTTTAGCTCTAACTTGTTTACTTTAAGCTTTTTTTTTAACTGAGCTCCTAATTAAGTTAAAGACTTGAAACTTTGGATACTTATAACTGAACACCTCACATCAAACAACAAATCATAAAATTTTGGAAAAGTCTTATATTTACCCTCCTGGGCTCTAACTTGTGTATTTTAAGTTTCTTGTTCTAACTGATCCCGTAATTAATTTGAAGACTTGAAATTTTGAATTTTTATAGCTGAACACATCACATCAAACGACAGATCATAAAATTTTGAAAAAGTCTTATATTTACCCTCTTTGGCTCTAACTTGTTTACTTTAAGCTTTTTTTTTTTTTTTTTTTTAAGTGAGCTCCTAATTAAGTTAAAGACTTGAAACTTTGGATACTTATAACTGAACACCTCACATCAAACAACAAATCATAAAATTTTGAAAAGTCTTATATTTACCCATCTGGGCTCTAACTTGTGTATTTTAAGCTGTCTTTCTAACTCAGCCCCTAATTATGTTGGGGAAGTGAAATTTTGCATACTTATAACAGAACACTTGTCATCACACGAAAAAACACAAAAATTTCAGAAAGTTTTACAATATTTACTCTTCCGGGCTCTTTTTTAACTTTTGCGCGATATTCCTTTGACAACTCTTTCATATTATGCACCATAGCCGTTCATATTTTATTTCCAATTTTTACTGCCAGAGGTGCGTCTACCTTTCTCGGATGCTATGGGCCCGATCCCTTCGACTAATATAGCTACGGATAGTTTGTAAAACGGATTTTCGTTCAGATAGAGGTTTCTTTAGAATAGAGTGCTCACCCTGGTTGCTAAATGTGGAATTAGCAGATAATGCAAAAGGTTAAAATGTTTTGAAAGAAATATTAAACGAAACCTTCTGTGCGCGATCTGTGATCACACTTATCCACTTGTTAACATTTTGTAGCATATTTAAAAAGTGTTAATTAATTCGCTTTGTCTGCCTATATGTCCGTATTCTAACACGCTTAAATATAGTCTGATTGTCATGAAATGGACATATGTTATTGTGGTTTGCTATGGCGTGTTCGCCATAGCAAACTCATTCGCCCATTCTAACTGTGGTAAGTTGGCAAAATTGTAAAATGAGTTGGCAAATACTGAAATTTGACTTGGCAATTTAAGATTCTCTCCCCCAGTGGGGGAGAGAATCTTAAATTGCCCCCCCACCAATAAAAAGTCTTAGCGATGGCATTGCCGGGCTATGCATTTAAATGAACTAACTTTTAGAATTCTATGTAGTATACATACAAATCTATAGATTATATACAGGATACAGGGCTGCACAAAACAATTCGAGTATTTTTCAGATTATTGATTGGTAAATGAAAATTGGGTGTTCCAATGCGGTATGTATTTTGTAAATTGTTTATTTAGGTATACCTTTCATCTTAATAAACTGTAAATTTTTGTTCTAGTATTCTGAATGCGTTGGAAAGTGTATCATAATCTATGCTGGACGCATGATTTTTCATTCTTGTTTCATATAATTACATGAGATACCTAAATAAGCAATTTAAAAAATACATAACTCACTAAAAATCCATTTTCAGCGACTACTACTCATATGCTGTAATATGTGCGAATTCTGTGTGTGTGAAAATTTATGTATATTACCCCCCCCCCTTTTTTTTTCTCTAATTTATTTATATTCTACAAGCGTCTGCACTAAATTATAGTTCATATGTATCACTACTGAGCCAAAAGCACAATTTAAGCAATTCACCGCAATAGACGATAATACTTACAAATTCTTTTGTGTAGCCCTGAATATAATTTATTGAATTTATACAGACCACGTAATATACTAAAATTTAATTAAGCTTAAAGACTTATACCACAGCTGAAAATGCATTTCCAGCAATTATCGCTCATAGATAACAGTACAAACAAAATAGAGTTATTTTCTGATGAACGGTAAATGAACGACAAATGATACTTATATACAAGGTGATTCAAAACTTATCGTTCAAATTTCGTGGGGAGGTAGAGAATAAGTCAGGAAACCGATTTTACATAGAAAAGTATGTCCGTAAATGTCCGCATGCGTATGTAGTAGAGGGCGCTGTGTATACCCAACCTCCCATTGAGTCCCAATCATTGTTTTGAGTTTCCTAAAGCTAGTATTATTTTTTCTCCTATTTCCACTTCTCATTTGGACTTCCACGAAGCCTTTTACATCTTTAAAAACTCCAAAAATCTCGTTAATGACCTTTATTCAACGCCTTCATTATCTGACGTCAGGAAACTTCTCGTTTAATTTCTTTCTTTCCGGTTCTTGTAGGTTCATGTGATGACGTTTGCGTACATACTTTCTTATGTGAAATCAGTTTCCTGGTGTATTCCCTACCTCCCCACGAAATTTGAACGATAAGTTATGAATCACCCTGTATTGTTCATCATATAGCTCACATATATCACATCATATAGTTCACCATATTCTATAGAAAACATGTTGCTGTGCATCAAGTAATACATATAAATTGTGTTATGTTTGAAGTAATGTGAAATCATTAAATGCATACGACAAACAACTTCTTCCCCATGGACCAAAATGTAATTATTTTGTATGTCCCTGTAAACGAACTATAACTTTTACATATCTCGCTTTCAATACGGAATAGCCTATAGTAAGCTTCAATAGCATATACCAATTACGTGAAAATCCAAAAAGATTTACAAAAATCAGAGAGCAGATAATCCATCGGCAGACAGATAAACATACCAAAGTCATAAACATTTGCTAACTATGTTTCAAAATGTTAATAAGTAAAATCAATTTTATTTGTCAAAGTGTTACATTGATATTTATGTTCTTATTGATTTGTTTTTGTTGTGATGTGGATAATTGATGATATATTGATTGCTTTTATCTCGTAAGTGTTACAGATTAATGACAATTACTAAAAATTACTAAAAATGAAAGCTTTCTTTTTAAGTTAATGTTCACGAAATCTTTTCGTATACAAACCTGATATTCTTTCGCCGAAAATCGTTAGAAACATTGTAAAATTGATGGGTCCAGGAGCCTCAGCGATCATATTATTCAAATCACTCTCGCTCACGAGTCTTCCTAAAAAAAGATAAGTTAAAATTAGGGCGCTGCTTTCTATAAAACTTCTTCAACATCCATACTTCAACTACTACTATGATAATAAAAGATTATGGAGATTGGCTTTCTTAACGCGTACGATTTATTGATATCATACCGGGTGTCCCAAAAAGGACTGACTGATTTTAAAATTCAATAACTTGCAAACGGTGACAGATATTTAAAAAATTCTTGCAGGAGGGTTATGCATAAGGTCAAAAGTTTTTTTACAGAGATTTTCAATTTTAGTTCGAATTACAAACAATAGATGGCGCTGCGATCAATAGACGCTGAATTCAGGCTCGATTTTTGGTACTTCGTGGCCCGGATAATACATTTCCATCTCCTTTTTCAGCATGGAACAAGAGAAAGGACTAGAAATCGAGCCTGTATTTAGCGACTATTGCTTACAGCGCCATCTATTGTTTGTAATTCGAACTAAAATCGAAAATCACTGTAATAAAACTTTTGACCTTATGCATAAACCTCCTGCAAGAATTTTTTAAATATCTGTCACCGTTTGCAAGTTATTGAATTTTAAAATCAGTCAGTTCTTTTTGGGACACCCGGTAAGTTGCAGAGAACTACCTCAAAGGTACTCCCTTTTTGAAGCTATGTATTTCTGGCAGTTAAAGAAAAAAAAAAGAATGTAAAAAGAGCGAAAAGAGAAATAATAGGAGAATTACAATTTTTTGTTGCTATCCTCTCATTAAATTGGAAAGAACTAAAATACTTTTAATTTAAATACGTGGTATGCGACGATTGTCTGCTATCCGAACTGGTGAAGATAGATCTTTATTTTTTTTATCGGTCGTATAAATCAATTTAATGATTTTCTGTTTATATGTTTAAAATTTGTATTTCAAAGTATGTTCTTTAAGTTAGTTCCACATATATATGTATATATTACAAAAAATCTAAAAGTTTGCAATACTATTAAACCGTATAAAATACTATTTATAGTAAATTAAAAAGAATGTAGATGAATGAATTCTGATATAGCACATGAAGCTATTGTAAATTATTTAGTTTTCAGTGCCGATACTACAGCATCTAGAAGAAGGATACCTACTTTCACCGCTGCATACCTAGACTACGGAAGATTTTACCGGAAAAAATTTAAAAAAAGTAACCGTTAAATGAAATACATCAAATAGGGGGCAAGTATGAATGAGGCGTTCAAAACCTACGATCAGACCGAAGTTGCTTCGAGCCCACTCATTGCTCTGTACGCTACTGTCTTCGCGATGCTATAATGATACTAATGATACAAACACCCGTACTACAGTTGTACTCTCACGCAACGCTGGCACTTGAGGCGTCCAGACATACTGCCAGTCAACTGGCTCCAAAACGTCCTTTCCCGCACCCTCCTACTCAACAAATTAAAACACATTCACAATTTCCTTACATACTTAACAAACTTAACTTAAGCCCTGGTTCTGCTTATCCAGTCTCACTGCCACCATATCAATCTTCAAACAGCACCAGAATCCAGTCCTCTTTGTAGGCTCCAGTAAATTCTCCTACTCATCAATGTGTGGTTTCCTACGATCGCAAGAGCCTCTGCTCGTGCTTCTGACCATTCTATCAAGAGTTACATCTCCAATGGACGCTTGAGTATCTGCTCGTGCCATCTTACTTGTGCCACACAAAGCATTACATCTCCAATGGACGCTGAGTATTTGCTCGTGCCATCTTACTTGTGCCACGCAAATCATTACATCTCCAATGGACGCTTGAGTATTTGCTCGTGCCATCTTACTTGTGCCACGCATTCCATTCTTTTCCCTTCCTGCCGCCCCTTGTCGCGAGAGGGGTTCCTACCCCGGCGGCCAGGATCAGTGATGTTTATTATTATTATTATTATTTATTTTATTTTATTTTTACTTTAAATGTTCTTATGCTCCCGACCTCTGTCGCGAGCAGGCGTTTTCCTGGCGGGAAGGCATTCGTCTAATTTTTGTAATCCCACTTTGTTCTTTTTCAAATAAATTCTGGGTTCTGTGGTCGGTGGTGCATAGACGCCCTTAGCGGGTGAGCGTCGTCCCTTGAGCATTTTGTGTTTGTCCGTCTGCATACGGCCGGACAGGGCTGGACTCACTAACGAGCCCCAACGTGTCGGGGAACATACCGGGAGAGACGTTAAGCTCTAAGGGGCAGGCCTAGCCGGCCCTGAGCAGTCTCTCTTAGGCTGCCTAATGATACAAACAAATGAAGGCATATAAAATTAGATGATGAAAACATTCCTTAGCATTTAAAAGAGGGTTAGTTTCACTGCAAACGCCGTAGCTTTCGCAACCTTACTCATGCGCTCCTGAAACGACATCCCTTGAAAACTTCTTCGCAAGAAACACCCCTCTCTCATCGAAAACCTGCTACTACATGCACAATGTTACTTCCAGCAATTTCTCCAAATGCTGTCAGATTCAGATATTCTTATGTTGCTGTTCGTCTAAGGCCATTTCTGCTTTCGACGAACGCGAAGGTCTACAGTTAAGAGGCTACTTCAGTCAAACGAAAACACCCGTTCGCCAATGCTAATCCAATGGAAGAAATTTATAAAGATATCTCGGTCGCATTTCAATATTTTTAAATGATTTCTTTTGCAATGAATAGTTGAGATAGATCTGTACAAAGGCCGTTGTTTACTTTTTCGATTTTGTTTACAGATATTTCTTATGAGGACACTTTCATTTTCGGAACCGGTTTCGAAAATAAAAGCATCCTCATAAAAAATATGTGCAATCAAAATCGAAAAAGTAAAAAACGGCCTGCATACAGATCGATCTCAACTATTCAATGCAAAAGAAATCATTTAAAAATATTGAAATGCGACCGAGATATCTTTATAAATTTCTTCCATAGGATTAGCATTAGCGAATGCGTCTTTCCATTTGACTGAAGTAGCCTCTTAACTGTCACGCATCGCCTTGAAAAACCCTGAACTGCGGATGTACTTCTTCCTCACCACATCTCACGTCACATCAGGGGCGTCGCCATGGGGGGTATGGGGGGGGGGAGCCTCCCCCCTCAATATATCTGAAGTTGGGAAATTTGAGTTTAGAGTTGGGAAATTCTAGATTTTTGCGGCATTTTCTTTTTTAAAAGTAATAGTAAAAAAATTACGAAATTTTTATTGTTTTGGTGATTTTTTTGAGTACTGTAACAGTAAACAAGTTAAATTATCAAAAAAATACAAAAAGAAATCAGCCACACTCAATCTATCATTGTATTTTTCAGTTCTACAAAAATATTGTACATCTACAGACCTAAATTTCTCTACTCCTGTCCATCAATAACTGACTAACCAGTTCCTTTATTTCCTCCAAAACTTTGTTCCTTCCTCAAAAATTTCACCCTACCTCCCCTTCTCCTCCCAAAAGAGAATCCAGCTATTTTAATCCAAAGGGATTGCAGCTTCTTTTGAAAATTGGAGCTCTCTTGTAGCACAAAAGAAAGGAATGTAGTAACCTACTTGAAACATGTTGGGTTGATTTTTGACGGCCAATTATCTACACGAGGGATATACCTACTTGAAACACAGCTATGGGCAAGAAGATTTGATGAATTTTCACAACTTTTTTGACTAATTTTGTGATTTTTGAACAATATCTTACTCATTCTCATGATTTTTTTTCCGCAAAAATTAGTTAACCCTTCGCTGTCAAGTAAAAAGCGTTATATGAGCAAATGCGGATATAAGAAGTCATTAGTTTAGATAAATTTGTCACATTTTACTTTTATTTGTGTGCGGAAATATATATCAGTCCTGTTCGTTTATATTCATATGTGTTTAAAATTTTAAACCAAAAGTCCAGTGTTCTGTGCTTAAAGCTGCTCTAAAAAGTTACTATAAATCTCAGCACAAAGAAACCCTTCATAATAGGAAAAGAAGCCTATACTTGAAGTTTATGCTGATGCAGATTGGGGAGGAGATGTAGATTCACGAAAATCAACGAGTGGGAACCTATATCTGTTAGGGGGAAATCCCATACAATGGTCGACCAAGAAACAATCCTGCATTGCATTGTCATCGGCAGAGGCCGAGTATGTGTCAGCAGCAAATGCAGCAATTGAAATAAAATGGCTAGTCAATCTACTGGAAGAATTAAACCTAAAGCAAACCTTACCTATAGACCTATATGAAGACAAACAGTCCACGATCAAGATGATAGAATTAGAAAAGCACTCAAGTAAGACTAAACATATTGAAATTAGGTTCCACCTGATAAAACAACTAAAGCAAGAAGGGACTATCAACCTAAAGTACTGCCCAACAAATTTATGATAGCAGACCTGTTTACGAAACCAGTTCCCAAACCTGTTTTTCAAACCCATAGAAGGAACTTAAATTTGTGTGACAATGAAACTTCAGAAATTAAGGAGGAGTTGATGGGCATAAATCAAGCTAAATAACTGTGCTAAAGATAATTTCTTCAGTTACATAAATAATATGTCGTTTCAACTCAGCCATAAATCTCTTCAAATGTATTTAACCTTGAAAATCCTTTGATAAAGATGATGACTTGTTGAGTGACTGCATTAAGACTCATAGACTACATTAAACTGATTTATTACTATTATTATGATATTATTATTACAATTATCATTACTGATTTATTATCTTATAATGTAAACATTTTTTCATTCTCAACATGTAGTTTCTCTAGAGAAGAGGCATGTAAAATGCTCTCTCTTTTAGAATTTAAACAATGTGAATTAAATAGCTTAAAGTGTTACCGCTGCTTATTCATTTGATATAACAAGTATTCTACAATCTTTTTTGTCAAAGGAGGTTATAAAGAGTGGTTGATTAAAATTAAGATAACTAATATATATGAGATCAAAACAAAGTGTGGATTTACACCGAAATGGATAAGTATCCTTAATCATAATCTTGTTGCGATTTGAATCCCAATAAAAAGGCGTGAGTAAGTGATAAATTGTAAATTGGGACTTACCCTTCTTCAGAATACTTATCCATGCACCTGAGTCTCACAATTTTAAAATTCCTATAATCAGTTGAGTGACTGATTAATAACCGAAACTCACTCTCATTAAAACTCATCTTGGTCTTTGCGAGACGGGTAAAGTTGTGACGCGTGCGCTGAAGGCTTATTTACGCATAGGTTGAAAATGAAGACCGAAAAAGAAAATTTCGGGTGTATTCTGTCATTATTTATCAACTATCATCGTCCAAACCGCTTAGTAAAGCTAAAAACGGAAGACATATTTTGAAAGATCGTACTCTTACGTCTCAAATGCCACGATCAATTAAAAAAGAATATCGCAGTTAACCCCTTGAAAAAAAAAAAAAATCAAAAAGTGTCGTTTTTCCGAAAAACGTTTTTTTTCCTTATTCAACGCCTCCCCAGGATGCAATTTTAAAGGTACGGACAATCTAAAAGAAACTTTTTAAAGCTAAAACCTCCTTCTTATCGATGGTGTAATCGGTTTTAAAAAATATGAATTTTAATCCTTTTTAATACACCGGCGAACTCAGGTCACTTCGAGGCCTCACAGAGACTATATTTTTTCTACGCTAAAAGTAACTAAACGTCCGTATTTTAACACAATCTTTTTAGAGCATCTTAAAACCAGATTTACATCACATAAAATTTTTTTGAAACGTTTTGAGGGGTAGAAATATTTTTAAAAAACTAGTTTTTGGGGGCCACCGTAATACTTACCCATCATGGATATGCATAATATAAAATATGAAACTAAAACGTATGTAAACTATTAATAAAATGCATTGCAATTCCAAAATAAAATTTAAACGCATATTTAAATATTTTTAACAAAACAGGACTCTGATTGTATTACAATGGGAGCCTATGGGAATTTGGCGAAATACAGAAGATAGCGCTAAGTTGGTGTCACTTTTGGCGAAAAACTTGGCGGCATTTAGCGATAGTTTGGCGATAGTTTTTTGGTCGACGGGATAACCGAGTATTACCGAATTGCGTAAAAGAAACACCCTTATAACACCAAAAATGATAATCATATTAACTAACAGTTTACTGCGTCGGATTAAGCGTCTTATTTCCAATTAAAATACATCTTTGGATTGGAATTTGAATGAAATACAGGGTCATGAAAAATCGAAGGGTGTAAAAAATAGGATTGCGAATATCTCGGCAACTAATTATCCGAGCGACTTTATCTTTTATGCAAAATTTATGTTTTTGTATTGTCTTTTACATTCACTCCTTAAAATAAACAATTTCGAAAAGTTTTATATACCTTTTATCAGAACGAATATTTCGAGAGTCCGAAAAAAATAGTGCAGGGTAATCGAGGTTACTGATATTCAATAGGCTTCTTCCCATTATTACATAATAAGTACACACCAAATTTCAAGTCTCTATCTCCATTTGTTCGGGAGATAGATCGTTTACAGACACACACACACAGACGGACGACAATTTTTTTTCTTCTAAAAATATGTTTTTTGGAATCTCCAGTGTCTAAACTTGTAAATCCGTCAAAAAAAAATTGATTTTTAAAGCAATTACAAGATTTACCGTATACTACATATGATGGGTAAGAAAAAGAAAAAAAATGTGTGAAAATTTCGACGAAATCCGTAAAAAAATTAATGTTTCATCGCGGTTTTGCCCCTTCAGAGCGCAAATTTAGGGGTTCAGACAAACTAAAAATATGTTCTTAAAGCTGAAACCTTATTCTAATCGATGGTGTAATCAGTTTTAAAATATATGAATTTTAACCCTTTCAAATACACATGCGAACGCAGGTCACTACGCGCCTGACGGAGACGATATTTTCCACGCTAAAAGCAAGTAAACGCCCGCATTTTAACACAATCTTTTTAGAGCATCTCAGATTTACATTACCTTACAAAAATTTTGAAACGTTCGGACTGGTAGAATTTTTTTTTACAAAATTTGTAAAAACTTTCCGACTGAATTGATTTCGACGAAAATGATTTTGACGAAATCAGTAAAAACCAGAGTTTTTCGTTCGTTTTCGTTGCGCATCCACTCCAAAAATCAAATTACGCAGAAAATAAAATACCAAATAGAATATACTTTCAATTCAATATTTTTCATTTAAAAATATAAATTCACAAGTCTTAGGATATAAAATCATACAAATTTGAGGTTAATTTAAGGGTCATTCATCACGGGCCCTGTCAATGCCGGACAGGTCAGCTGGTAATTAATATAAATATAAATATAATAAAAAACAGAAAATAAAATTAAAGCTTTGAAATAAAATTAAGAACGATATTAATATATTTATATTAATACCAATTAATATATTTATATTAATATAATAGAATAATAATAGAATTAACGCTAAGGACCTCTTAATAGTTGTTCTTTTCATTTTTCACGCCAGCGTACACTGTAAAAAAAAATGGTAACGTTCCATGTAAAATCCAGGAACGTTTCGCCTTTTCTCAGGTTTTCAGAATAATTTAGCTCTTTCCTGTGAAATTCTGGTTTTCTTATCTGAAACGTTCCTGAACAAAAGTTGGAAACAGCAAAACGCTGTGGCCGCCATTTAATATTTTTTTGCTATAATCCGTTGCTCGCGCGCGAATGTCGAAAACGAATTCCTTAAATGAAAGTAAAAAAATCAATATGGATTGCAAATAAATCAATAGACGACATAATCCTTTACGTCTCTATTGTCAAGACAATTCAGATGAAAATATAATACCTCTGTGACATCGCTAAGATATTATCTCTCGTACTTGTCTGTGGAATGTTTAACGAGCAGACCGTGTAAAAAAAATACACCTATTATTTGGATCTCCATTAACAAGGGGACCATCAAGCATGATTCTCACCGATTTTGATTAATTTAAAGTATGTTTTAGAGTTCTTATCTCTAATTATTCTTGTGAAAGGATTTCTTCAAATGGGCCTTAGATTTTCAGAAATTAGATGCCGAGGTTTAGCATACGTTTCAAATACCCATTAGTTTGCAGCTCTCAACGTGTCTTTCGTGGTGTGGACGCAGAAGGCTCGCACGCCACCCGTACGGCCCGAGTTCGATGCTACCTCTTGACTTTTTTTTTTCTTTTTTAATTAATTTTATATTTTAAACTTTATTACAATTTGATTTAAATTTGATATATATTTGACACTTTGAATTGCTGCAAATTTGAATTTTTTTTTTTTTTTTTTTCGGAAAAAATATACAATTACGTTTAGGTTTTTTTTTTCATGAAAATTTATATGTATTTTATCTAACTTGTAAACTAACATAATTACTGACGAAAATCCAAAATATTTTATGTCTAGGTTTTTTTTTCTAATTATTATTTACATTTATATATTTTTATATTTTAAGCAAAGTTCAGAAACAATCTATCATATATATATTTACTTTATTGAATTTTAACTGAAAATTTATTTTTTCGTGTAAATTATAAATAATAATTTTGATGTCAATTTCAAAATATTTTATTCATTCTAACAAATAATGTAATAAAGCGAAAATTGTCAACTGGAAATGTAAAAATCGTCTGCGGATCCCGCATGCTGTGAAATGTCAGTAATGTTTTGCTGTCAACAGAAATATTCCTGGTATTTCACAGGAAACTTACTGGCATTTCTGTAGAAAGTTTTTAACATATACAGAAAAGTTCCAGTCATTTTCAAGAAATATTTCTTGGAAATAATGGGCAACTCAGCTGCCCATTTTTTCCCAGGAACGTTGCGGAATTTTTTTTACAGTGTTGTATGATTCTAATTAATCTTCGATATCTGAAACAGAGTCGCTATTTATAAATATTTAGTATTTTGATATTTAATCATTTAAATAATATTAAACATTTTTAGTAATTAAAACTTAAACGTCAATAAGTTTTACAAAGATAATTTAGTACCATTGTGTTAACACTTTAAATGTATGTTAGCAAGAAGAAAATAAATTAATAAAAATTATTACAAAATCTTTCATTTCAATTTTCTCAAAATTTCATTTTAGTTTCATAACACATCTTCTTTCACTAAGCTCTTCAATTCATTCTGAGCAGTCTATTATTTAAAAGAAATGAACTTCAGAATTTTTAAATGAGATGATTTATGCAGCGCTGTGTACACAATGGATGGATATTATATTTTAAAAACATTTAAATCTTTGATTTCACTTCTTTTGTTCTGCATTTATATATTGTTGTTGTACCTATTTTTTTAAAAAAACTTTGCAACATGTACTATAAAAGATCACTATCAGTTTCAGTGTTTAATGGTTCACTTTGAACCTAGCAGGGAGGATGGGGTAACTTATTTTTAAGATTTTGTATTTTTAAACGAAAGTTTAAAAATGATACAAATAATTAATATCAAGTTAATTTAATATACAAATGAACCCACACTGTATTCGGCATCGTATTAAGCAATCGTGAAAGCGGCAATCACTGTAACGTGAGCTATTGGTTAATATGCGAACCCGAAAAAAAAAAAAAAATTAATAAACGAAAAATGTAAAATTTGCATTCAATCCATTTATTCAAGATATGGGGGGGGGGGGGGCAGTATTGCGATGCGATAGGAAGTCAACACAAAATCCGGACCACTTTGCAACTCATAAAGGTAAATAAAAAAATAAAAAATACAAAATATCACGTGACGAAGTGGAAGATAATCAACAGAGTTGAAAGCTAGATAAACTTTAGAGCAGAGTTGGAAGATTTGTTTCCGCTATGTATTGCTTGAAAACGCTCTTGCTGGGAAAATAATTAGCGTTTTGGAATGATTTTTAATTAATTAAAAAAAAAATAAAGAAGCTCAAAATTCTGACCCTTAGGTGCAAAATTCCAGACATATAGATACTTCGTGCCACAAAGTTAGCGTTCTTGTGTGCGGATATCTCTTCTAGAAATAGCACACACATATACAAACCTGGTCACCCGTGCATTAATTACATCTGTCTTTATTGTTATAGATTTCAAACTTAAGTTCAATCGATTTGGATAAATTGTCTTACCTAAAGAATCGAATGTCGCTCGAAGATCATTTTTGTCTATTAGACCATCTTTGTTGGAATCAATCATTTGAAAAGCCTGGAAAGAAAATAAAAGAAAATTTTGCGATTATTAAAGACGTATAAAAAGCTATTCAGACTAACTGAACGGGTGAGTGGAAATAGGATAATATTTCAGCTTGATAATATTCAGTAAATGTTGAGGAAACGCACAAATGAAACAAAATCAAAACATCATTTTTAGAGAAACATCATTCTTTTATTATTCCATTGTTAGGTCTAGTCTATAAGGGTTTATCATATAAATTTCAAAGAAAAACACTGATTAATTTATTAACTAGTATTAATTAAACTATCTCAGCACAGGATTCGAACCAGGGATCTTTGGCTGAAGCCGCCAATGTTCTACCACCTGAGTTTTCCCGGAAAAACCTGGGAGACACATATTTCACCCAAAAACCTAAGGACTATGACATCTGGTCTGATATGCAAATCAGCTACGCAGAATAAATCACAGGCACAGGTAATGGAAACTTCAAGAAATGTTGGGCAAGTAATTATATTCATATTGGCGGATTCAACACAGGTTCCTGGTTCGAATCCTGGCCTGGACTCTTTTTCGTCCAGTATGGTGTTATTGATGACGTCCAATTATCTACACGAGGGATATGGGCCGGAAGAGGGGAGGTGGGGAGCTCCGTGGGGATCTTTCTAAGGAAACCTAACCGGTATTTACGCAAGGAAATCCAAGGTTCGAAGAAAACCACGGAAATCTCCGAACGATTAAGCCGATGGGCGTGGTTGGGTTCGAACCCAGCACTTCCCGTCTACCAGCTTTGAGAGCAGAAACTCTCGGCCGCTGGTGGGACCTCTCGCCTAGTTTGGAAAAATTACAAGTTTAATTATTCATGTATTAATTATTCATCTAGCGTTTTACTGGAGTTATATTACATGCGACTTATGAATATATCAGTTCATTTTTCATATTTTTGGAATGTTGTCCTTTTCCACTCACCCGTTCAATTATAAGACAATTAGTTCAGGATACAACTCAAAGAAAAAAAAAGGAAAAGAAAAGAAAACATGTTAATTTTGACATGAAAATGTTTGAAACTAAAACTTTGGTACAACGTGCTTTTCATATTAATGTAAAATATGAAAAATACATTAAAGTCAGAAGTTGATTTTAATGCAAAAGATGAATCGATGTATTATTTCAATATACTGGAAGAAAAATAAAAATGGAAATATTCTGTTTATCTCCAGTGCCGATAAATGGTACTATGATTTATTATTCAGCTATAATTTTATTTAATTTTGACAGTTTTGTATGCTGTCGCTGTCGCTAAATGTATTTGCTACAGAAAAAATATTAATTTATTTTTATAAGCAAACTTTCTATCAAATTATTCGAAATATTTTACCTTCAAAATTCTTACATACAAAATTACTATCGATTTATTTTATCTGCATCAGAAAATTTAACTAATTTTTAATTATATTTTATAATTAGAGATCGACCGCAAATTCAGTTTCGCTTTCGGCTAAAAGTCAGAGTTCGAAAATGCTCCCCAAATTTCGGCTAGACCGAAACTATCTGCATTCCAAAAATCTCATTTCTTCCTTCGGGAATTTTCAACATGAACATGACTCATTAATTTGAGCTGTATCGGCTCAAATGAGGCACTCTTTAATTGCTATGAACTTCACTGTTTATAACTATCAGTCATGACTGACTCAAGACGTGCGTGCAAATTATAAAGCAAGTAATGTATGTATGATTAAACTTTTAAGACGCTTATCACGCGTTCATTAAAAGCAACAGACAGTAATAGAAAAATTTTAGCCTGAAACCCCAAAAGTGTTTCGTTACTCTTTGAGAAAGTTCCAACATAACAGATGATAATTTGCAAAAATCATTATAAAAGATAAATAGAGGTATGTATGTCTAAAATATTTTTTAATGAGATGAAATTCGTATAATTAAAAAATCTATTTTTGTCGTTGATGAATTAATTACATTTTATTTTATATGAAAATAAAAATTTTTGGTCAAAGGCACAGAGAGCCAACTTAGGCCACACGTATAATTGCACGTATATTAATTAATAATTAAGTATATTTATGGATACATTAATTACTTAAAAGAATTTGGGGGCATTTTCGTTTTCGGCCGAAAATAGGAAGATTGGCGACATTCGGTTTCGGCCTTAAAAAGCTGTTTTGGTCGATCATTATTTATAATCTTAAAAAAAACAACAACAAAAAAAAAACCGCGCTCTAAATTTAAACGATTTCAATATTAAAGGGGTACCAGGAAGTTTTTGAATTTTCTATTGCGCTATTCTGAAGAGGATGTTCTCAGCCTTGAGCAAGAAAAGATACATATTCAGCATTCCACCTCCATTCTGAACTGATTTTTTATCTACCTTCACAGTAGTATATAGTAAGGCCAAAATAAATAAATAAAAAAGAGAGCATCGCATACATTTTAATCATCAAATTATCCCAGGAAAATGGAAAATAAACATTCGACTAGAAATTATGTTTTTTTTCCAATTTATGTTTTAACAGGAACGAAAAATCATGCGCCCAGCATAGACTATGTAACTCTTTTCAACACATTCAGTATTTAGCATAATGTAACAAAACTTTACAGTTTATTAAGGTGAAATATGACGTCTAAATAAACAATTTGAAAAACTCATTTAAAAATTGAATTTTTGCTATTACAATCAAGTCGATAAAATATCAGATTTTTTTGTACACCCTGTAAATGATCTATGTATATTTTATGCATACTACATTGTATGATCAAAATTAGTTCGGTGAAAGGAATAGCAGAATTGAAAATTTCCATCAGCGATTTCCGTGAATAAACGGAAATATACTTGAGAAAATTGTGCAGCCCAGTATATGATCTATAGAATTTATCTACACCAAAGTAATATTTAAATCAGGGCTGCGGAGTCGGCGGAAAAAATGGTCGACTCCGAACTCGGGCTGGGGTACTAGTGTTGCCTGTTGGTTAAAATAATAATGGAATATAAGAAAAATAAAGCTAAAATCTCACTATTTCGGCATTACCTTTTTAGAGTTTCAAAATAAAAGAGAAAAAAATTATTTTTTCCGCTTTATTAATTTTATAATTTCGCCCCCGCAGACTCGAAAAATTCAACTATTGAAGTCTAAAGAACACAAAATGGAAATTTTACTATTTTGGATCTGCGGACTGAGAAGAAAAAGTGAAATCGTTACAATTTAGTTGTTATTTTGCTCCTCCAGACTCGAAAAACTTATATGAAAAGGAGAAAAATAAAGATGAAAATTTTATTATTTTGTGGAAATAATTCGTAGCCTTTGGGTTCTGCAGACCTGGAGAATCCGAAATTCAAAAGGTGAAAGATAACGAAATTTCACTATTTTATTGTTACTTTGGGTACCGCCGATTAAAAAAAAAAGTAGAAAAAAAATTTCATCTTATTTTGACTCCTGTGCACAAAAATAAATAAATAAAGGAAGGGTATTTTAGAATTTTGACTTTTGGTCATATAGACTGGAAAATTTTGGGGGGGAGGGGACGGAAAAAGGCTTCTGTTACAATGCTATACTTGGTTCTAAGTTCTTTTGCCTCCAAAAATAGCACTGATTTATAATTTTCGCATTACCTCCGATAAGAGATCTGCATGAACCGAAATTTTAAGGCTCCGTCCCCTAAAACGTTACGTCGTGCTTTTATATTTATTCTCACTCCAATCATGCTTATTGCAAATTGCTCTTATTTTATTGGCGTAATTTCATTCTTTCAAATTTGTTATATTGGGCTTGTCAACCTGCTCAATTTTTTTATCAGTCTGATTCGGCCCATTATCATAAATTGTCTTAATTCTACTTACACGGCCTGTTTGAAAAATTGCCTTCGTTTTCCGGTCTTGGGTCTTTCCAGACCTTTAACCTCGGGTTCTATCCGTAAACCCCGAAAATACGAGGGGAAGTATATACTAAATGTAAAATATCTACTACAGTTATGAATTAAAACAGTTTTTTATTCATAACTGGTGAATGAATACAGTTCAATGAATAAGCGCCAACTTATATGAGCCCCTGGGGCCTGAGCCCACCCAATAATTTGATGTCTCCGCCTACTAGTGATGGGCGATTTCGATTTTTTTAATCGATTTAATCGATACTATGGCCAACTCGATTTAATCGATACTATAAATTTTTTAATCGATGTCTCTAAAGGTCATATCATTTTCATTTTCCTTCAAAAATTTAAAGTCAAGTAGTTGCATGTCCGATCCCAAAACTTTCTTCTGTCTCATAAATGTTAAAACTTCAAAATTCACTATCACAGTGTCAAATTTAAATAACCTATACCCATCATGAGGATCCAAAAGTATAGGTTCGTTGAAATATGTGTATTTAAAAAATATATATAAGAATCCCATTTTCCTAACAAATCATTGAATTTCGGCCCACACCCTCGTAGATGTCCGCAACGGAAAATCCCAGTTCAAAGGGCATAAAAGCGACACCTGCTGGGTAGTATACACCCAAGCCTAATAAGGATCTGTTTGTACGACAGTGTAACAGAATATGAAGTTTGATTAAATTCCGTGCATTAGTTTTGAGATATGGCTATCATGAATATCGTGAAAAAAGCAGTATAGCAACGCAGCCTATTACATGATTAACACGAAAGACTCAAAAAAAACAACTTACGTCAATGACTAACAGAATATTAAGTTTGATGAAATTCCGTTCATTACTTCTTGAGATGTTATCGCAAACATTGTGTAAACCCTGAAAAACAGTGTTGAATTCAGGGGCTGGTACGGGTGGACCCCGCCCCCCCCCCCCCCCGGAACATTGAAATGTCCCCTAGGGAGATTTGAGATTTTATGCTTAATGGACGAAAGTCCAATCCTTCCCCCCTCGTAACTCTAGAATGTTCCTCTCCAGAACCATAGAAATCCCCCCCCCGGAGAAAAATGTCTGAATTCAACACTGTTGATAAAAGCAGCATGGCAGCACAATTTGTTATATCATTTACACAAAAACCTAATCATGGATAACTTATGGCATTGTCTAACAGAATATTATGTTTGATGAAATTTCGTTCATTAGTTCTTGAGATATTATCCCTGAAATTGTTTAAATCCTGAAAAACGTGTTGAATTCAGAGGGTGGCCCGGGGGATGACATTCCTCCCCCCCGCAACAAAGCATAAAATCTCAAACTTTCTGGGAAGCATTTGAGTGTTTCGGGGGGAGGAGAATGTCACCCCCCCCGGGCCACCCCCTGAGTTCAATACGTTTTTGTACATTAAAAATTGATGAAATTTCGTTCATTAGTTCTTGAGATATTATCCCTGACATTATTTAAATCCTGAAAAACGTGTTGAATTCAGGGGATGGTCCGGGAGGGTAGCATTCCCCCCCCCCCCCCACCGCAACATTCAAAATGAAAGTTTGAGATTTTATGCTTTTTGTACATTAAAATGTACAAAAGTCCAATCGCCACCCCCTCTGAACTGTCCCTCCCGGAGAAAAATGTCTGAATTCAACTCTGCTGATAAAATCAGCATAGCAACGCCCCCTGTTGGGCGATTTATACCGAAACCTAATAAGCAGCAATTTATGCCAACGTCTAACTGAATGTGGTTTTATGAAAATCCGTGTATTAGTTCTTGAGATAGAGCTATTGCGAAACTCGGGAAAAATGCAGCATAGCAGCGCCACCTGCCGGTAGATTTACATCAAAACCTAATCCTCAACAACTTATGTCAACGTCAAACTGAATCTGAAGTTTGGTGAATATTCGTGCATTAGTTCTTGCGATAGCAATCTTGCGGAAATCATGAAAAATGCAGCATAGCAGCGCCACCTGTTGAGCGATTTTCACCAAAAAGTAATCAGCACCAATTTATATGAAGGTCTAACTGAATCTAAAGTTTCAACAGATTCCATGCATTAGTTCTTGAAATAGACCGCTCACAATTTTTTTGTCAGAGACAAACAAATAGACAGACTGACAGACAAAAAATTTATAAAAATAGTCAAATCGTATTCCAGAAAAGAAGTTCTAACACTATAAATCCTTAGAAACCGGAAGTCGAAAATTTTCACGAAAACACTTTATTTTTCTAAAGACAAAAGAAAGCAAGGAAAGATGAACGCATCGATTCTGCCCTTGGATCAGAAACGGTGAATCGATTCAGTTCAGATTCGATGCCGATGTCGATCTTCAGATGCGATCTTCAGAATCGTTACTTTTTTGATTTACTTCAATTCTTTAGATGCAATGTCGAATCGTTATATTTTGATTCACTTTCAATTCTTTAGATGCAATGTCGAATCGTTATGCTTTGATTTACTTCAATTCAAATCGCATCGCGGTCGATCCACGATTCGGGTTGAATCAATTCTTCCAATTTTGCTGTTTTAGTGCCAGAATTGCTGTAAAATTTTGTATAAGAGCCTTTTTTTACTTTCTAGGTTAAATCAGTGTTGAATGCAGGTATTTTTCTCAGGGAGGGATTTATGCGACTCCGGTCGGGATTGGGGGGGGGGGGTATTTCAGAGTTCCGTAATGGGGGGGGGGGGGGCACATTTGTCCATTAAAAAGCATAAAATCTCAAAACTTACGGGAGGGACATTTCAATGTCCCGGGAGGGATGTCCTTCCGGGCTACCCCCTGAATTCAACACTAGGTTAAATCGTTATACTTTTGTTTAGAAGCCTAGTTATTCAGGTTACTAGTTTATTATATTGTATTTTTCAAGTTCGTCTCTTCTAATCTCTCCACCCCCCTCTCCCCTTTTCCTCGCTAATCTTAATTTACAGGGCCGTTCAAAATTTGCATGCAATTTTTAAAATGTCCAATTCTTGTTCTATTTTATTATAAAGCCACATTTTGAAACCTTGACCAAAGATACTTTTGAGGTCGCCCCTCCGACCGTTTGGGGCTTACCTGCTCCCTCGGGGGGGGGGGGGGATATTTTTTGTTCCTTCCAAACCATATCGTATAACATATCGTTAGAAAGCTTTTAATGTGATCTTTTATTTTCTGTTTCTAGCCTTCCTTCTTTTTGGTAAGGGTCAATCATGCTCCAACTTTTGTATTGATATTTTTGACAGTAATTTCAAAGGAATATATATTTATTCTTTCGGATTTACTGTTTTAAAGGCAGAACTGCTGTCAAATTTCGCATAAGAGCCTTTTTCTTTCTAGGTTAAATTGTAATATTTTTAGTTTAGGAGCCAAGTTATTTGGGTTACTAGTTTATTAAGCTGTACTTTTTCAGTTCGTCACCTATACCCCCCCCCCCCCCCCGATCCGAATTTTCTTAATTATGGTCCAATTTCAATGGGACCTTTTTTGACATTCTTCCCGAATCATTTGTTTACCAACTAAACACTGATATTATATCTGCAGCTCTTGGTGAGCACTGAATGGTAATAACAAATTTTATCTCTTTTCCATTTTAAACTTATCATTCTTGGTTTAAAGCCACGTGACTCAAGGTTCTCGTTAGTTAAGCCGTATTTTCACCCTTAAGTTTGTCAAAGTGTTTGTGTAAGTTGTATTATAAAAAATTCAGTCGTTTACAACCAAACTTACTGATTTATGATACTTTGAATTTTATGAAATTTCGGAGCTTTCCGAAACTAAAGGATCCTCTGTATGTTATTAATTTTTTTCAAGGGTGTAGGTATGAAAATACGTGCTAAAATGCTTTAAAACCTTTTTTTTCAAATAATATATTTAACAATTTAAACAAAGTGATTCCCAAGAATTTTGTACTGTTTTAAAAGGGGACCACATCTTAGAATGTAAGGGGCGTAAAAATTCGAAACTTGGACAGGGCGATGCAAAAAAAAAAAAAATTCTCCTTTCAGAAATTCGAAAAAATATTATCTTAATTACCAGCTGAGATATTAATTATTATTTCACTAATTGGTTTATTTCTATTAAATGCTTTTTTTTAAAGGCAGTCACGTGATTTTTTTATAGCAGCATTAACGCTTTCTACCGTTTAGCGTGGACGGCGGGCTGAGATAATTACTACTTTTTCAATATCAAAAATTTTATAAGTGTTCATACCACTATTTTCGAATAGTAATTTCATAAATATCTTGAATTCTTGCTTAAGACTACCACCCCCTAGACTAATGTATCTTCGGATAGGTTGTATAAAGGAGTTTCGTTTAGATACACTTTTGTTTTTAATAGACTGCGCTCCCTGGTGGTGGAATATAGAACTAACAGACCGCGATTTCATTTAAAGTAGAAAATCTAACAAGGCGATCTGTTCGAAACTTTAAAGATAGTTTATAACACATAAGAAAAAGTTTAAAAAAGAATGGTGCGAAAATTTCGGGAGGAGGTGGGGGGGGGGGGGGGAAGGCCGCTAGAATTTTTTTTAAACCTTAGCGTTCCTTACCGTTTTAGGTGGGGTTTTTTGACGGAGTCCTGAGATAAATGCTACTTATTAAATATAAAAAAGTCAAAAGTTTAGTTACCACTATTTCCGAATAGTAATTTCGGCAAATAGCTTAAATTTTTGATCAAGATTGCCACACTCTTGAGTAATATATCTACTGATAGGTTGTTTAACGGAGTTTCGTTCACAGTTTTGTTAGGAATAGAGTGCGCACCCTGGTGGTGGAATCTGGAACCAACATAACGCGATTTTGTTAAAATTAGGAAATCTAACAATGCGATCTGTTTTAAGCTTTAAGATTGTTTATAATACATGATAAAAAATTATAAAAAAGAATGGCGCGTCACATTTAGGGGGGGGGATAGATGGGAGGGGCAGAACAAAATTAGAAAATATAACAGGGCGATTTGTTTGAAATTTTAAGATAGTTTATAACACATAATAAAAAATTTTTAAATGATGAATGTCAAAAATTGGTGGTGGGAGGGGGGGGGGGAGGTGAGCGCATTTTTCTTACCCGGTGGGCAAAGTGGGGGGGGGGGTGCGATGCTGTAGGCAGCGGGAACCCGGTTCGCGGTTCGTTCGCTTCGAGATTTCATATTAGGCGGAACCCGCTAGTTACTAGCTATAATGTTAAAGATTTCCAAGCAATATACATGTGCGTCCACTATCCTTCTAAGACAGTAAAATTAATTGATTTTTATTTCTTCTGAGAAAACTAAATTTTCACGTCTTGCAGCGACGATTTTTTTTTTGTTTGTTTTTTTAAATAAAAGAACTTTAATAAACTTTGCTAGTTACATTATTAAACTCAAATTGTAAGAATACTAAATCGGTTCTTATGGCAACGTGAATTATGGCCCTGAAAATTTAAATTTTAATTCAGGCTGGAAGAAAATCACAATGATTTAATTACAGGGACAGTCAAAAGTTTTCCGTTACATTACAGGCAATGGAAAAAATTATTTCAAGTGCATTTTAAGGATGTTACAGACTTTCGAACAGAATGAAATTGATATGCACTTATGAAGTGCACTGTTATAGTACGAGCGCACCACATTTGCCACGTTTGACGCGCAATTTCCAACTTGTATTTAACCGAGACCTTTCTTAAAAAATAAATTTAAATAAAATCTAAATTACAATATTAGTAAAATTACATCTTAAAACTAATAATTTAAAAGTTAAAAACTTTATTATTTGACTCAAAGGTCTGTAATAGCTTACGACTGGGCCCCTGACTTTGTCTACCCTCTAAATGTGAGGTATGGGAGGTGGTCACGACGGCTCTGCCGATTCGCTAAGTTTTGAAATTAATATTTTTGAGCTTATCTGTGCGAATCTGTGACTATCGAAATATCGATTCAAGTATCGATTCTAGAATTTGGGAATCGATTCTTATTGTGATCGATTCAGTTTTATACGATGTCGATTTGAATCGATTCCTGAATTTTCCAGAATCGCCCATCACTACCGCCTACCCATATTTCATTCATTTATTTCGTTACTTATTTATTTAATCCCTGAAATAAAATTTGATTTTATTGACGTTCTCAAAAAATTTTGTCTGAAAGTAGCAAAGATAACAATTATACTTACAGGAGAGCTGAAAGCTCCTTCTTCGGATGTATAATTAAATTTCTCTCGAAAGGAAATTTCCTGCATATTTTGCGATCTGTTTTAATGTCTTGAATCGATAAAGAACTCAATTGACTAAAATGTGTGTTTCTCTTGACAAATAGTTTTTTGCACTTTCCATTTTTATAATATTTACAATAGATATTAATGTGTTTATAAGAAAGAAATTAAGAATATAATTTAATACAATTATTTATTAAGTTACAGCAGCTTTATATTTCACTTAGAAAAACTATAATTTGTCTTCGAATTATCATCTTTCGTCATTTGTTCCTCCCACGCCCCTCCCTCCACACACATACACTTTAGGGGGGAAAATCGTGTTATTTTGCTCAAAAAGTTTTGAGCTCACTCAATATTTTTCAAAAGTTGGCGCTCTTGTACATGGGTACGACCCTGTACCTACCCCTGTAACTACTTTGTACACCTCAGTAAATCGGTCATCTTTAACTTGAGTAGTCTGATGTAGTCCATAAATAACAATAATAATTCATTTTATAGATTTAAAATTTCATATAATTAGTTTAATTTCACTTTAAAATGTCTTACAAAAAAATCTGGAGTCGGCTATTTTTTTTAGCGACTCCGACTCGCGAAAACGTTTTGACACATTTACAAATTCATTTTTTAACGGAAAGGTATAAAATTGGAAAGTCTGGTCATGGAAGCGATTTGGAATTGAGCTGTTTTTTCCATTTTTTTTATCAATCAATTACCTATTGAGTTATCAGCAAATTTGATCACGTGACAAACCCGTTTTTCGCCCGCTCTTGAGTGCTTTTTCTTCTTTCGCGTTGAAATTCGGTTCAAAACGCACACTTTGACAACATTTTCTGAAAAATCTATTGCGTTTGCAAAAAAAAAAAAAAAAAAAACCCAGCTCAATTACATAGTTTTTGAACAACACCAACTAGTTTCATGCATTTTTGAACAAAAATAAATTAAAACTTATGTCAGAAAGTTGCCCTTTTAGATTTGAGAACAGCCTTGTTCACAGTAATATTTCACATATGTTGGTAAGGCTGCAACCGCAGGGTGCGGTGGCTTCAGGGGATACGGGTTCGATTCCCGGGTGAATAATTTTCACTCTGTTGGTTTTACGCTTAGTTCGCAATGTAAAAATTCGTGTATTTAGTATTGAAGTAGCATTTTATTAGATAATATTTCTGAGTCTAAAGAATATACATTCTATGAAAGAATTTTTTTGTTTCAAAATGTGTTTATTTGATTCCAAAAGAAACTCCGGAAGGTTAGTAGCTATGTAATATGTTGAGATTGTATAATACAGGATTTTCTGTATTACATTAAAGACGTAAAATGTAAAATAGCTCCTTATCTGAAATTTACAAAAATACCAACTTATGACTTGCTCTTTGTGAGTATAACATGATATATAATTCAGAAAAGAATGTTTGAATGATGGTCTTAAATAAAGAAACTGGTTTCTGAATATCTGCGCGTAAAATAAAAGATAAAAAGAATGCAGCAGTAATCTACACTATTACGTAAAACATTGTTTTTACGTGTCCCTTTATTCTGAGTTACACAGGAAGAGATTGGACATCACTGCGATTGTGTGGCATCATCAAGGTTAGTCAAGGTTAAACAGAAAAAAAAATAATCATTTTTTTTTAACAAAATATTTTTTATAGGGATGAAAGTGGTTTTGACTGTCGAACAAAGGCATTTTGTTTCATTATCAAATACGAAACTTGTTTCCATACTGAAATAGAAATAGATAAATAAATGAATAAATAAATAAAAAAAGTTTATTTTGGCTCGTGGTTTTATCTTTGTTCTTTTTCAGATGTCTGTTTATTTCTTTTTGAACAATAGATTTGTTTCGACTATTCATTCGATTATATTCGTTTGTGTCAATATTTGCACAGATGACAATTCATTGTTTTCAGTCAACGCAATTGAATTTCTTCCAGGGCACTGGTAGCTGGTACCAGATTTTTATATTTATTGTATTAATATATAATACACGGTATTACAATAATTTATAGTTATTATAACTTCTCTTGGAAGATTTAAATAGTATCAGATATTTAGATTTTTAAATCGGCATATTTGTTCTAAAAACGTAAAATTTTGAATAAAGTAATCGAAGAAAGAACGAAAAATCAACAAACAGAATAAAATCCGTGGAAAGGGTGTGGGGGGCAAATTGTGTAAGGGGGTAGGACACCTTTAAACATTCAAAAATTTCGAATTTTTTTAATACATATTTTGACTCCGTAATCATTCCTGAACAATATGCAAAAAACCGCATTAAAAAATTCCCATTAGTTTACTAATTATGGCAGTTTTATTACGACTACATATTAAGACTACATAGGGTAATTAAACTTTGCGTTGCGTTTATTCAAAACGATGAATTTTGATACTGCGCGCAGTGTTACTAAAAAACTATGCATGGTAAACAAAAGAAATTTTTACCACATATTCATTTCTGTATTATCTACAATTTAAAACCAGAAAAAGGTAAGATTTTATTTTTTTCTGTTTTTGTACGCTGAAAATATTTTTTTTAAAGTAAAAATTTTAACTTTTTGTTAATTTGTTAAGTTAATATGTTTTACAAATATTCTGGTTTTAGTATAAAGGTAACACTATTATGCATTTATTTGCACCAAAATTTACTCTTTATATGCACATTTTCAGATTTTATCATTTCATTTTTTGCTATTTTTTAAATATATTTTTAAACTTATCATTTCAATATTTATTTATGAATTTACAAGTATATATATTTTTTTAAATGTAAATTTAAATATGAGCTTTATAGTTAAAGGAAGTTTGATCTTTATATTTGACTTATTACACAAGTTTTGAAGCTTGGAACATAATGATATTTTTAACTTTTTCAACGTGTTCAAAGGTATCCTACCCTCTTAAGGAAATTTCACGACAAGCCTATACTTATGCTTTATAAATATAGTGTAACCTCTGAATAACGATCACCCGTGGGACCGGTGAAAAGTGACCGCTCTTCAGAGGTGGATGTTATTGAGAGGTTTCATTAAAAAAAATCAAAAATCAAAATTACATAAATCTAAATAGAAATACACACAGTCATTTTAATCAATCATCATTGTTTTAATATAATAAGAAAATCAGTGATTTGCAATTGCTTTGTTTTTTTTGCTGCAAATGTCTTTCTCCAAAGAAAAAAAAATATGACTTAATTTGTTATACAACTCATCATCATTATGGTTTAATGAGAAATTTTGGATTTAACGAAGGTTCATCAGATCTTCGGTATATGTGTTAATACTGGAAATTTTGGATGATTCTATTATCTATTTCCTCTTCTTGTCTTCTATCTTCGACCATTTACTACTGTAAAAGCACTTATTTTCACGAGCCCTTCGTAATCGCGAAAATTTAAGCCTCGCGAAATATATATATATATTTTCGCCTCAAATAATAATAAAAAATCAGAAATTTTTCACTTATCCAAAATTTAATGATTACAGTTACTTACTTAAATAAGAAATAAGTAAAAACTTTTTTGAATACTTACAACTATTCTTTGGTTGGGGGTGCGAAAAACTTTTCGGACAAAAGGAAGTTTCTTAAATTGCCTTATGCAAAAGTGGTTCTTTTTAGGTAGTTTCGGAATTTTTCAACTTTCGGTTCAGTTCAAAGAAAATTCGCGAAATTTTCAGCTCGCGAAATCACCGAGATCTTCATTTTCGCGAAAATTACGGCTCGCGAAAATAAGTGCTTTTACAGTATATGGAATCAAATGTAGCAGTAACTGTCAAATTTTTTACCAGTGATACAAACAATCTGGCCTTTATGTTAGTTATGCCTGCCGTTCTAAGAATATTATATAAAATTTCCCCATTATTATTAATGTCTTCATTTTTTGTTTGTTCACATATGAAGTAAATTTTGTTTGATCTGCTTCACATTTCGGTTTGCAAATAAATATGAAATTGTACCAGGAGCTGTAAAAAAAAATTCTCGGGACTTTTGAGTGGCCGTTGTTCAGAATTCCTTATTTAGAGCTTCGTACTAATGTTACTGTGCTATGGAACGTGTTTGGTTCCATCAACATGTGGCCGGTGTTCGGATCGGAGGTGTCCGTTGTTTAGAGGTGGCCGTTCAAGGAGGTTTCACTGTATAATAAATAAATGAAAACAAATTTACTCACTTTTTTTTCTTTTCTTTTAACGTTTATTTTAAATCCCCAGTAAAAACAAGTAAATAAACAAAGTTTATTTTTGGCTCGTGACTTTATCTTCTTTCTTTATCAAATGTTTGATGATATCTTTTGGTACAATAGCTTCGTTTTGGACCATCTCATTGTAAATGTTTCTGTCAATATTTGCATCAAATGATAGTTCCTTTTATCAATTAAAGCCCTTGAAATTGTTCCATGACACTAGAATAAGATTTTTTAGTTTATTATCAGTTCTCTTGGACTGTTTAAATATCTGGATTTTAGATTAAGACGGACATTTTTGCTCTAAAAAGATAAATTTTGGATAAAATAATTAAAAGCAAGAAAGAAAAATCATGTATTTTTCAGTGGATTTTGGTATAGTTTTCAGCTTCATGCATAAATAAACACATGTCTCCCGGTTTCGAAAACCAGGCCAAATGGGCATAATTTTTAGGACGGGGGCACAAACGGAATGATACTTTAATATAATAAATAAAATCCAGCTGCACATATTCTCTCTTTTTTTTTTTTTTTTTTTTTTTTTAAGGGTGTATTCGAAAAAATATTTTTCCTCCTTCAACAGCTCAAAATTTTCTGATTCATTTTCAGACTCATTTTTTAAAGTAAAAACATGAAACTTGCTGAGGTGATTTTTGAGATGTATAAGAGGCCGTGTGGTTTTATTTTTCGCTCAATTAACTAGAATTTGATTTTTAAACAATTATTTTCTCAGTATGACCATTTTTTTTCATTCCCAGATCTCCCGCTTCGAAAAATTCGGTCCAAAACGGCAACTTTGACAGCATTTTTTACAATATTTTCTGCATTTATCAAAAAATCGAGAAGCACGGCACATTTCGTAGTTTCTAAATAAGGGAATTTCCCAGTTTGATGCGTTTGAGAACAAAAATGAATTTAAAAATGAATCAGAAAATAAGCAGTTTGGATTGGAATACGCGCTTAAGGCAATGCTTAATTTGTGCCGAAGCTCAGCTCCGGTACTTGTTTGTTCTAGTGACTATTTAAATATTGGTCTGAATTCACTGGAGCTCATAAATATTGCGCTCCGGAGCCCATGGGAATCGCGCTTCCAAAAAACCGAAGCCTAAATTATCTTTTCCTTTCTCTCTGGTCTCCAATCCTTTGCGTTCTTTTCTACCAAAGCGCTTGCATATATGACGTACCACGTTCCATAGACAGGATCGTACTTCTGTGTGTCACTAGCAAGTGTTCAATGGTTCTCAATGGTTTTCTGTCGCACTGGACTGTGCACGGCGAGGACAAATGCCAGAATTACCCGCAACCGTTTTTACTCGTATTCGTGTTACGTTTACTGGCTGCATTTTGTTCGAGTTTGTAAAATGTTCTTACTAATCAACTTTTTGGCTCCCCGCTGTGCTTAATTTGAGCTGAAGTTCAAAGGAGCGCAGCTCCAGTGCAGTAGAGTCCGATTATCCAAGTTAATATGGACCAAGCTCACCTCGGATAAGCAAAAAACTCGGATAAACCGGATTTACACAAATCGTCACCAACTAAGGAGATGAAATATAAATTTTCCCTTAATTAATTTTATGATACTAGCAACACTTCTTTGATATACATTGCCGTTACTTTTAAGAAAAACAGGGAATGAAATTGTTCATTTGAAAAAGACCTTGATAGTTTTTTGTTTGTTGAATCTCAGTTTGCTGCATTTTTTTTTTTTTTTTTTTTTTTTTTTTTTTTTTTTTGTAGTATTACCAGGGCTGCGGAGTAGAGGTCTGCACGGGCCGGAATTTCCAGGCCCGGGCTCGGCCCGAACAAAAGTAATGTTGGCCCGGCAAGACCAGATGAAAAAATTAAAAGTTCGGCCCAAGCCCGGCCCGGCCCGTTTATATTTTCACTGTTCACGGCCCGGCCCGTACAAAAATCAGTGAAACCAGGACCGGCTCTTGGAAAATCAATTAAATGAGCTCCGACTCATTTTCCACCAAAAATTTAGATTTTTCTAAACATACAGTTAAGAGTCCTTTAAAGTATAATACTGCATACATATTTATGGGTCAATTTTACAGTATATTTTAAAATTACTATGTGTTCGCAAGACAGAAAATACACAATAGCAACATTAATGATTACTGAGTCTTAGACGTTTCAACATTCAAATAAGGATTCATTAAAAAATAACGTAGTTTAGAATAAAAAAAAAGATTAAAAAACATAACTTTTGAAGTTGTATAATAAAAAGCAGTTTTGTAAAAATATTTCTCTGCCATTTAATAAGGCTTTTCTCAAATCCAAAAGAGCTACTTTCTAATACATTTTTGAATTCATTTCTTTTCGGAAACGCATAAGATTTGCAGGTGTTCTTACTCATAGAAACTATGTAATCGAATAACGTTAGCCATTTTTTGATAAAGGCAATATATCTTTGAGAAATATTCTCAAAGTTAAAGTTTTGAATCGAATCTTCCAGAAACGATAACACGGGAAAGGAGAATAACCTGCAGTCACGGGACAAGAATCTCTTATATCTCGATAAGTAATTTATTTATAAACTAGTTGGATGTGACAATCTCAAAACTTTCTTCTATCTTATACATATTAATATATTAAAAAGTAGTTACACATGTTAATATTTCAATATTATTAGTTCAATGCTATACCAACTTTCATTTTCTTCTTAAATTTCTGCTTCAGTCAATTAAACGGACAAAAAACGAGTTAATCTATATCATGATATTTGTTAAAATTAATAGTTTTTCCTTATTCTGTTGTTATCATCTGTTTGAGAATAACCGGCTTAGCAGGGAGCGAGTTCCCGCCGCTGCGCGAGCCACCGATGGCAAATAGAACTACGAAAAATCAAGAAAAGTATACAAAATTCGCTATCACAGAGCCCCTTTACCGCGCAATATTTCCAAATTCAAAGTGAACCTGCTGGCCATATCCAAAATTATGCACAAAAAATTTGGTTCAATTGTATGCATAATTTTATACACTTTTCAATGGTACAATAAAGAAAATGGCACAAACATCGCTATTATAGCGCCTCCCTTCCGGCAGATTTTTTTCAAATTCAGGGAGGACTTGCTTGCCATAGCAATAAACATACACAAAATATTTGGTTCAATTCTATGCCTAACTTCACACCCTTATTGATGGTACGATAATAAAAATGGCGCAGACATCGTAATTATAGCGCCCCTTTCTGGCGGAATTTTTTCAAGTTCAGGGAGGACCTACCGATCATAGTCTTACACATACACAAAAAATTTGGTTCAATTCTATGCATAATTTTATACAGTTTTCGATGGTACAATAATGAAAATGGCACAGACATTGCTATTACAGCGCCCCTTTCTGGCAGATTTTTTTTCAAATCCAGGGAGAACTTGCTTGCCACAGCCAGAAACATGCACAAAAAATTTGGTTCAATTCTATGCATAACTTCATACACTTTTCGATGGTATAATAATGAAAACCGTACAGACATCGCAATTATAGCGCCCCCTTCCGGCAGAATTTTTCCAAATTCTGGAGGACCTTCGTGCCATGACCAAAAACAAACTCAAAAAATTTGGTTCAGTTCTATGCATAACTTCATACACTTTTCGATGGTACAATATTCAAAATGGCACAAAAATCGCTATTACAGCGCCCTCTACCTTCGATTTTTTTCCAAATTAAGGAAGGACCTGCTTGTCATAGCCAAGAACTTAAAAAAATTTTTTTGGTTCAATTCTATGCATAACTTCATACACTTTTCGATGGTACAATATTCAAAATCGCACAAAAATCCCTATTACAGCGCCCCCTACCGGCGAATTTTTTCCAAATTAAGGAAGGACCTGCTTGTCATAGCCAAGAACTTAAAAAAATTTTTTTGGTTCAATTCTATGCATAACTTCATACACTTTTCGATGGTACAATATTCAAAATCGCACAAAAATCGCTATTACAGTGCCCCCTACCGGCGAATTTTTTCCAAATACATGGAGGACCTACTTGCTATAAACAAATACTTAAAAAAATTTTTTGGTTCTATTCTATGTATAACGTCATACACTTTTCGATGGTACAATATTCAAAATCGCTGTTAGAGCGCCCCCTACCGGCAAATTTTTTCCAAATTCAGGGAGGACCTACTTGCCATATCCAAAAACTTAAAACAAAAATTTGGTTCAATTGTATGCATAATTTCATACACTTTTGGCTGGTACAATATTCAAAATCGCACAAAAGTCGCTATTACAGCGCCCCCTACCGGCGAATTTTTTCCAAATTCATGGAGGATCTGCTTGCCATAGCCAAAAACTTAAAATAAAAATTTGGTGTAATTCTATGCATAACTTCATACACTTTTTGATGGTACAATGGCGACAGACAGACAGACATACGGACAGACAGACACACGGACAGACAGACATTTTCTATAAACATGTTTTTTAGGATCTCTGACCCCTAAAACGTGTAAATCTGTCGAAAACCGAAAGTCTAAAAAAATTTCGATTACAATACTTTCTTCTATTGAAGATAGAGCCCCAACAGTGGCTGAGAGGTTCTGCTCACGAAACTGGTAGACGGGAAGTGCTGGGTTCGATCCCAATCGCGCCCGTCGGCCTAATCGTTCGGAGTTTTCGTGGTTTTCTTCGAACCATGGATTTCCATGCGTTAATACGGGTTAGGTTCCCTTAGAAAGACCCCCACGAAGGGCACTCCCCCTCGGGCCTATATCCCTAGTGTAGATAATCGGCCGTCACAAAATCAACCAATCTATTGAAGATAGAAGAAAGTAAAAATGGAAAACGCTGATCGATTCCAAATCCGTTCAATAGTCAGGCCTGTCAATTTTATGCCTTTATAGTTATAAAATGAGTCAGGAAATATGTCAGAAAATTTCTTACTATTGAGCAGTGAATTTGAGAACCACCTTAAGGTACATCCCAAAGATTCCGTTAACCGAAGTTCGCTATTAATATTTTTACAAAACATATTGCCTTCCCTACACATCTAGCCCCACCAGTGGCCGAGAGGTACTGCTCTCGAAGCTGGTAGACGGGAGGTGCTGGGTTCAATCCCAATCGCGCCCGTCGGCCTAATCGTTCGGAGTTTTCGTGGTTTTTTTCGAACCTTGATTTTCCAAGCGTAAGTACGGGTTAGTTTCCCTTAGAAAGACGCCCACAAAGGGCACCCCCCCCCTTTTAGGGCCTATATCCCTCGTGCTGATAATTGGCGTCATAAACACAACCAATCAACACCAATCCCTATACATCTTGAGAACAATAAAGTCCAGTTCCAGCCTTGCTCGACTATGTACAAAAAAAAAAAAAAAAAAAATGCAAGCCTGATCTCGGCCCGGCACGAGTCTGCTGAAAAAAATTAAGCCATTTACAGACACCATTTAACTGTCCGATGCTGATCTCTACGCTGGACATGTTACATTTCTGTATTAATGTTTTCAAACTAACATCGGCTCGTGACGCACATTTCTACTTATTCTCGCGAAAGTGACCTTCATTGAAAATGGCTCATATTTTATTCGCTTCGATTAAGTTTTTATATAGCGAGCCGGCAGGCCCGTTTATTTCTTTTATCTGTCCGGCCCGGTAGGGCCGTTCAATTTTTTTTGCCGGCCCTTTAAAAAAATTGTTCTAATTCTGCCAGCCCGGCCCGTTTGAAAATTCGCCTTCACTACGGGCCTCGGGCCAAGCCCGGGCCGGTGCAGACTACTACTTCGGAGTCGGTGGGAAAAATGGACGACTCTGACTCCGGGAATTTTAACCGCTCCGACTCCGACTCTTTCGCTCAAAAATGGGCCTGACTCCAACTCCGCAGCCCTGAGTATTACGCTACTGCATAGTTATCAGTTTTTAAGATTTTTCCTTACCAATAAAACTTACCAGTAAATTTTGCCTAATTCAATCGCCGAAATCTAAAAATTGACAACGATTAAATATGGCTAAAATTTTTATTAAATTTTAGAGGTAACAAAACCGTACAAATTGGCAGCTATGTGATTCTATTAGAGTCATGAGAATTGCAGGTGTAGCCTCTTCTTTCTGCTCAAAGTATTAAATAGTTTTTTTATCAATCAAACTTATGCCTTTGGAATGAATCATTTTCTTCTGATGGACTGATGGTTTCCATTATTATGAAACAGCCATTATAAATGAAGGTGTTACGTATGGATGAAAGAGCAGTCGTAAAAAGTTAGAACTCTGATTTTCTGGTCAGAATGGGGGGGGGGGGGGGAATGGGCATAATTTAAAAAAAATTATGGCCATTTTTTTTCCATTATGATCAGAAAATCAGAGTACTAACTTTTTACGACTGTTCTTTCATCTTCACCTAACACCTTCATTTATAATGGCTGTTTCATAATAATGGAAGCCATCAGTCCATCAGAAGAAAACAAATGGGTTAAAGCGGAAATTCGGTTAAGTGCGACTCGGATAATCGGGACTCTACTGTATACTTCTTAATTTTTTTGTGAATATTTAAATATTAGTCGGAATCCACCGAAGCTTATAAATATTGCACACCGAAGCACATCGGAACAGCGCTGTGTGTTTGTCTTGCTAGTTGATACAAAAAAAATCTTTCTGAAAAATTCCCCACTTCTGATTTTAATGCTTTCGTTCTGTTCGTTTGTTAAGGTGACCTTCTACATTAGGAGAAAAAAAAAAGTACTTTTTTATGATTTTTTTGTAAGAAAACAGTATGATGGATCTTTTTGAAATTTTAACAGTTTATTGTACATATCTCAAGGTATACACAAGAATTTTTTTATTAGATTTTGTTGCTTCTACTCTAAGTTATAAACAAATATGTTCAACTGCTTTGGAAAATTTCGTCTGGACGGTGGACATGATAGCGCCTTGTAGAATTATCTGAAACACAAAAATAATTTTTTTTCGTAAACTTCGTGAGTATAACTTCTAGTTAAATTAAAGGAACCCATAAATTTATTAAAAAAAAGGTTATGTAATGGCTGATTAAACAAATGAACTGTATGACGAAGAAGAGGGTCTTTTATATGGAGCAGGAATAGCAGACGGAATAGTAGGGTGGAGCGCAAAAAATGATTTTTTTTTAAATCAAAAACGGGTAGGTGCCAAAATTTGCCTTTATACAAGTACATCATCTGCGTGCAATATTGCCGCTGAAAAAAAAATGGCTTGAGTCTGCGCTTTTGGTTCAAAAGTCGAAATTTTGGGTAAAATTTGACATTTTTCCAAAACAAATTAAAAAATTCCTATAGAGCTGGCTATTATTTAAAAGTGTTATTTAAACCTTTATTATTAATGACTTAACATACTTAAACGATAAAACGATATATTTGTTCTGTATAAGGGGAGCAAAACTGGCAACTTTTGGTAAAAAAAGGCGTTTCCACTCTGTTGTGTCATACAACTAATTGTTGTTTGGAATACGTAGTTGCTTTCAAATCTACCCCGGAGGTATCACGTGGAGGTGGCTGTATTTCATAACACAACAGTGCATAGCTCGACCACCCTTCCATCTGATTTCAATGTTTTATTTATATATAGAATTGTGATTTTTTACCAAAGACTGGCATAAGTTTTCTATGTATCAACCTAGTCCATCTCTTCTCTGTATCCACAGACATTGGGTTATGCTGCTGTGACATTCCTTCACGTATATTTCTACTGCTTGTGTATGATAAGGTAAGCAGAATAATGCAGTGTAATTAATGGAATCTATTCAGCCCTCTAGTATTTTCACCAAAATTGCATCCAGTTACTGTAATATAGTGATTGGGAGTTCCATTCCGACAACATTTTACAACATTAAGGTATTTCATCTTTGAGTATGCCATCATTTATTCTACCTCTTGCATTTTTACTTTCTTCTATCTTTACAAGAAGAAAGTATTGGATTCATGAAAATTTTCGAATTCCGGTTTTCGACGGATTTACACGTTTTAGGGGTCAGAGATTCCAAAAAACATGTTTTTACAAAATGTCTGTCTGTGACTCTGTGAGTCTGTCTGTCTGTTTGTCTGTCTGTGTGTATGTGACACAAATTTTGTGGGCGCTCTATCTCAAGAACTAATGCACGGAATTTAATAAAAATTGATATTCAGTTAGTGCCTAATACAAATTGATGCTGATTAGTTTTTGGTGTAAATCGCTCAACAGGTGGCGCTGCAATGCTGTATTTTTCACGATTTTTGCAATAGCTCTATCTTAAGAACTAATGCACGGATTTTGATCAAACTTCAGATTTAGTTAGTCCCTGATATGAATTGATGATGATTACGTTTTGGTGTAAATCGCCCAACAGGTGGCGCTGTTATGATGAATTTTGCAGGATTTACACGATTTCCCCAATAGCTCTATTTTAAGAACTAACGCACGGATTTTCATCAAACTTCAGATTAAGTTAGTCCTTGATATGACTTGCTACTGATTAGGTGTTGGTGTAAATCGCCCAACAGGTGGCGCTTCTCTGCTGCCTTTTCCACGATTGCCTAAATAGCTCTATCAATAGAACTAATGGACCAATTTTCATCTAACTTCAGATTTAGTTGTATGTTGACACAAGTTGTTGTTAATTAGGTTTTGGTGTTAATCACCCAATAGGTGGCGCTGCTATGCAGAAATTTTCACGATTTTTGCTATTGCTCTATCTCAAAAACTAATGTACGGATTTTCTCCAAACTTCAGATTCAGTCAGACGTTGACATAAATTGTTGCTGATTAGGATTTGGTATAAATCATCCAATAGGTGGCGCTGCTAGGCAGCATTTTGCTGAATTTAGACGATTTCAGCGATAGTCATATCTCAAGAACTAATGCACGGAATTTCATATCGTTAGAATCCTCATGAGATGCATAGATTGCCATTTAATTTTGGCAGTGTGATAGCGAATTTTGAAATATTAACATGTATGAGATAGAAGAAAGTTTTGGGATTGGTACATCCGACTAGTTTTATATGCTGATAAGCTTGCTGTTTAATGTGATGGTGATCGTCATCAAAATTGCAATAAGAATTTGCTCTCGATGAGAAAAGCTGTCCTAAAAATGTCCTAAATAAATTTTTTTAGTATTTGTTTTTTTGCCGTTTTCTGTGATGTTTAGTAGCTGAGTAATCTCCCATAAGTTTTTAGATCAATTTTTTTAGATGTGGATTATATTTGGTGTAAACCATCCTGCGGCATAAATTTGGATTACATACTTTGTGAGTGAACCAGACTCTGATGATCAATCAGTGCTTATATGAAGGCGAATAATTTTATGCGCCTTTGTGAGCCATCTTGCGTAGGACAAGTTTCTTGGGTTCCTATTCGCTAGTTCTTCTGAGCAATATCTTGATGAAATAGCTTTGCAAATGTCTAGCAGGTATTTCTGGTATGTGCTGAGTACCCTTTTCTCGAATTTAGGTAATAATGTTTGAAAATTACTGTCAATGGCTTCAAATATTGAAATAAGAAGGGAATAAACACGTGGACAAAGATTTTCCGATTGGTCCGGCGAATCCCTGTGGGTTAGAATTTAATCTTTGCCAACGATCTTGTCTAATAAATGATGCAGAGGAAATTCACTGCACTTGGAGGTGGCATATCATCAATTGTAATGGTTCATTTTAAACATGTCCCTCGCAGAATGGATGACAACGACTAACAGATTTATTATCCACCTTCGATGGGCACTCACCGCCCGTCAGAGTCTACGTTCACTCAAAAAGTACCATGTTATCCAAGTTTGGCCCCAGGATAGTTTACAATCAAATGTAATCCACAGCTAAAAAAGGGATCTAAAAACTCATGGGAAATTACTCGATCCAAAGAAGAGATGTACTAGGTTGATACATAGAAAACTCATGCCAGTCTTTGATAAAAAATCACAATTCAATGTATAAATAAAACATTGAGATGAGATGAAAGGGTGGTCGAGCTATGCACTGTTGTGACATGAAATGCAGTCACCTCCACGTCGTACCTCCTGGGTAGTTTTGAAAGCAACTAGGTAAGAACTGTATTCTAAACAACAATTAGTTGTATGACACAACAGAGTGGCAACGCCTTTTTTCACCAAAAGTTGTCAGTTTTGTTCCAGTTATACAGAAAAAGATACCGTTTTATCGTTTAAATATGTTAAGTCATTAATAATAAAGGTTTAAATAACACTTTTAACTAATAATCATCTCTATAGAATATTTTTTATTTTTTTGAAAAAATGTCAAATTTTACCCAAAATTTCGACATTTGGACCAAAAGCGCAGACTCAAGCCATTTTCTTTTTCAGCGGTAATATTGCACGCAGATGATGTACTAGTAACTAGTATAAAGGCAACTTTTGGCGCCTACCCGTTTTTTATTTTAAAAAATAATTTTTTTTTGCTCCACCGAACAGTATAGGTAAATAAACGATAATAAGCTTTTATGAACCATTTTTCTTGTACAAAAACTTTAAACGCGTTTTTTTTTCAAAACCACATTTTTTGAGACGGTGGGCAAGATTAAAAAATAAATAAAACTACTCAATGTATCATCTTGATTTTTTTAAAAATTAAAGCTTATTTAATTGCCTTCGATATGAATTAAAGCTTTTACTAAAATTATTTAAAAAAAAAAGTTATTAACAAATAAGAACGAATTTGTTTGACAATTTTTTTTTTAAATCAGCCATTACATAACTTTTTTATAATAAACTAGCAAACCCCGCGGCTTTGCTCGCGTAATATTTGAAATATGCCAAGTGATATTTATATGTCTAATTTTTATTAAAAGGTACTAACTAAATTTTTATTTTATTAAAAGGTAATATTTTACTTTATTAAGTTTTTTCTATTAAAAGGTACTTATTACTTTTAGGAATAATTCAAAAATTACTATTTAAAACACAGTTTGATTAAACATCATTATTACACTGCATTAGGCAGAAATGAGACTTAAATTAATAAAATGAAATAAAAATAAAAAAATGATAATTTAGAAAATATTTTGAAACTTTTATGCTCAATTAATACGCTCATTTCAGTATTCATTTGAAGTTTTGAATTTTTTAGAAACCATCCTTCTTACATCTTAAAATTAACCATCATGTCAAATTCCAAGTCCTACCACCTCTCTCAACATAAAGGGCTATGTTGAAACAGGAACTGTCACCATTAATTTGACAAAATTAATTTTGAAATCGGTTTGTTATTTCCTAATATTCCACAGATACGTAATTTAAAAAGCTTTTAAAGCCCTTTTTTAGAAAGTTTGTTGTTCCTGTGAACCCCAGGTGGTAGAATCACCGGCATAAAATATAGCCTGTGTAGAATCAGAGGCTGTTACCACTGATTCGCAACTATTACTTTTATAATCGGTTTATAGTCCCTGAAATTGCATAGAATCGTAATTTAGAACTTTTTTAGAATGCTTTTCGCACCTCCCCTCCGCTTCACCCCTTTTTAATTCGAATTTATATTCGACGTTCCTTCGAGGGAATTTATATTTTCTAAGTAACTACCATGTCATATTTAAAGTTTCTAGCCTTTTCAGTATCACAGAAATCGCAATTTAGAAAGTTTTTAGCTCCTGCAACCCTCTGGTGGTAGTGGAACAGACATAAAATATAGCTTATGTTTGAGCAGGTTCTATCACCAAAATTTGTCATCATTATTTTTTTAATCGGTTTGGTAATTTATAAGTTTGCTTAAAAATTGTAATTTATAACGCTTTTCACTCACTTCATTTTTTTAAATTTGGAATTTTCTTTCGGCTGTTCTTAGAAAGCAGTTGCATCTTGTAAGTAAATACCATGCCATACTTCAAAGTGTTAGACCCCTCAGTTGTGCAAAAAACGCAAATTAGAACATGTTTTGCTTTTGCAACCCTCAGATAGTAGTGACAGCAACATAAAATATAATCTATGTTATAGCAGGGACTGTCACCATTGATTTACCATTCCATGATGAACCATTACTTTTGAAATAGCTTTGGTATTTCCTTATATTGAGTAGAAATCGCAATTTAGAACGTTTTTAGGTCGCTTTTCGCGCATTTTCACCCCTTTTTAAATTTCCAATTTTTTCGAAACTGTTCTTAAAAATCATTTATACCTAATAAATATGCACCTTGCCTAATTTTAAGTTGCTAGCCCCTACCGATCACAAAAATCGAAATTTGGAACGCTTTTTAGCTCCTGCAACGTCTTGGTGATAGTGATACCGACACAAAATAGCGTCTATGTTATAGCACAGGCTGTCAGCATCAATTTCCTACCATTACGTTTGAAATAAGATTCATTCTTCCTGAGATATTGCCGACAAATCGGCATTTAAAACGTTTTTAAAACGCTTTTCGCGCATTTTGCTCCTGCATCTCCTCTGGGGTAGTGGAAACAGATATAAAATATAGCCTATCTTGGAGCAAGATCTGTCACCATCACTTTTACAACATTATATTTGAAATCGGTTCAGTACTTCCTGAGATTGCATAGAAATCGCAATTTAGAATTTTTTACAACGCTTTTTGACCCCCTTTTAAATATCGATTTTTTTAGGAAATGTCCTTAGAGATCATTGATATCTTATAACTAACTACCGTTCCAAATTTCACGATTCTAAGCTCTTCCGTAACGCTAAAGCCGCAATTTACAGCGTTTTTCTCCTGCACCCCCTTTGGGGTAGTGGCACCGACATAAAACATCGCCTATGTTGGAGCAAGTATTGTCACCATCATTTTGACGCCATTATTTTTTAGATCGGTTTGGTATTTCCTGAGATTGGGTAGAAACTACCATTTAGAAATTTTTTAGAATGCTTTTTGCGCATTTTCACCCCTTTCAAATTTCGAATTGTTTAAGAACTGTTCTTAGATATCATTTCTATCTTATATGTAACTAATATTCAAAATTTCATATTTCTAGGCCCTTCAGTAACGCTAAAATCGCATTTTTAGAACGTTTTTTTTCTCCTACACCCCCTTTGGGGTAGTGACACCGACATAAGACATAGCCTATCTTGGAGCAAGCGTTGTCACCATCATTATGACACCATTATTTTTTAAATCGGTTTGTTATTTCCTGAGATTGTGTAGAAACTACCATTTAGAACGTTTTTTAGAACGCTTTATGCGCATTTTCACCCCTTTCAAATTTCGAATTGTTTAAGAACTGTTCTTAGACATCATTTATATCTTATATGTAACTAATATTCAAAATTTCATATTTCTAGGCCCTTCAGTAACTCTAAAATCGCATTTTAGAACGTTTTTTGCTCCTACACCCCCTTTGGGGTAGTGACACCGACATAAAACATAGCCTATCTTGGAGCAAGCGTTGTCACCATAATTTTGACACCAATATTTTTTAAATCGGTTTGGTATTTCCTGAGATTGTGCAGAAACTACCATTTAGAACGTTTTTTAGAACGCTTTTTGCGCATTTTCAGCCCTTTCAAATTTCGAATTGTTTAAGAACTGTTCTTAGACATCATTTATATCTTATAAGTAACTAATATTCAAAATTTCATATTTCTAGGCCCTTCAGTAACGCTAAAATCGCATTTTTAGAAAGTTTTTTGCTCCTACACCCCCTTTGGGGTAGTGACACCGACATAAAACATAGCCTATCTTGGAGCAAGCGTTGTCACCATCATTATGACACCATTATTTTTTAAATCGGTTTGTTATTTCCTGAGATTGTGTAGAAACTACCATTTAGAACGTTTTTTAGAACGCTTTTTGCGCATTTTCACCCCTTTCAAATTTCGAATTGTTTAAGAACTGTTCTTAGATATCATTTCTATCTTATATGTAACTAATATTCAAAATTTCATATTTCTAGGCCCTTCAGTAACGCTAAAATCGCATTTTTAGAACGTTTTTTGCTCCTGCACCCCCTTTGGGGTAGTGGCACCGACATAAGATATAGCCTATGTTCTAAGTTGGACTAACACCATCATTTTGATACCATTACTTTTGGAATCAGTTCGGTATTTCCTGAGATTATGTAGAAACTACCATTTAGAACGTTTTTTAGAACACTTTTTGTGCAGTCTCACCCCTTTTAAATTTCGAATTGTTTAAGAACTGTTCTTAGACATCATTTCTATCTTATATGTAACTAATATTCAAAATTTCATATTTCTAGGCCCTTCAGTAACGCTAAAATCGCATTTTTAGAACGTTTTTTGCTCCTACACCCCCTTTGGGGTAGTGACACCGACATAAAACATAGCCTATCTTGGAGCAAGCGTTGTCACCATCATTATGACACCATTATTTTTTAAATCGGTTTGTTATTTCCTGAGATTGTGTAGAAACTACCATTTAGAACGTTTTTTAGAACGCTTTTTGCGCATTTTCACCCCTTTCAAATTTCGAATTGTTTAAGAACTGTTCTTAGATATCATTTATATGTTATAAGTAACTAATATTCCAAATTTCATATTTCTAGGCCCTTCAGTAACGCAAAAATCGCGTTTTTAGAACGTTTTTTGCTCCTGCACCCCCTTTGGGGTAGTGGCACTGACATAAAATATAGCCTATGTTCTAAGTTGGTCTAACACCATCATTTTGATACCATTACTTTTGGAATCGGTTCGATAGTTCCAGAGCTTACCGCCGATAAATAAACAACTTTTTCCTCTTTATAATAGGAGTATAGATTTATGGGTTCCTTTAATTTAACTAAGAGCTATACTCACGAAGTTTACGAAAAAAATTTATTTTCGTATTTCAGATAATTCTACAAGGCGCTATCATGCCCACCGTCCAGACGAAATTTTCAAAGCAGTTAAACATATTTATTTATAACTTAGAGTAGAAACAACAAAATCTAATAAAAAAAATTCTTGTGTATACCTTAAAATATGTACAATAAACTGTTAAAATTTCAAATAGATCCATTATGCAGTTTTCTTACAAAAAAATCCTGAAAAAGTGCTTTTTTTTTTTTCTCCTAATGTAGAAGGTCCACTTAAAGTTTACAATTATGTATGCTAATCATGAAACAAAGCTAAAAAATGCTATAAAAGTGATATAATACCTTTATTTAGATTAACATTGCACAAACGGCGATATTTTTAAAATCATTCATGAAAAATATTTTCACAAACAAATTTTAAAAACAATAACTTGGTAAATAATGTCACGAGACTCCATGCATAATGCAAATCCGTACAAATATAAAATAAAATGAAATTGGATGTTTGTGAGCGTGGATTAATTTTTACTGTTGTTACTAATAGCATTGCATCTCTTTTCAAATTTTAGGTAACTCAGGGGACACTGAATCATTGCAAATATTCTCGTTAAGTAAAAATATCTCCATTGATTCCCGGATAATGGATGGTAGCTAAAATCTTGACGGATAAATTATTAGTCAAGATTTTATCGACAACAGAACCACAGCTTTGGCCAGATTATGCAGCAAAGAACCTTTACAGACCGAATTTAAAAGTAGCAGATTAATTTATCCGCCAAGATTTTATCTACTTTTTTTTTTTTTAATTCTATAACATAAAAAAAAATAAATAAATAAAAAATAAAAGATTTGAGTGGAATTACAAATATTGCTCAAATCCCTATAAATTCAAATTTAATTTATAAATATTGCTTAAAATAAAAATAAAAATAAATAAAAAATAAAAGATTTGAGTGGAATTACAAATATTGCTCAAATCCCTATAAATTCAAATTTAATTTATAAATATTGCATAAATCCCTATAAATTCAAATTTAATTTATAAATATTGCATAAATCCCTATAAATTCAAATTTAATTAATTAATTTTAATTGGAAATAGCCTTCTAAAATTTATTAAATGGTTGCATAAATCGCCTAATGCAGTTAAAAAATTCACGAAAAATGCTTTAGAAGATGAAATTTTCATAAATTCATAATTTCAGATATAAAGGTTTAAAGGGAGATCCAATCTTTTGTATTGATCAATTTTAGCCATTTAACTCACATAAAGGTGGCTTTTAAAGGAGTTTTTTTTTTTTTTTTTTTTTTTTAAAGAAAAGTTGCTTGAATTTTCGGAAAGGAAATTTTTTTAAAGACCTTAACCTTCCTTATATATGGCATTATTGAATTATAAAGTCTGGGAATCCATTTTGGGAGGAGTATAACTTCAATATGTTTGTCAGCAAAACCCTGTGTCTGTATTCTAACGAAATTCTAGGAGTTTTTTTTTTTTTTGTTGTTTTTTAAAAAGAAAAGTTGCTTGAATTTTCGGAAAGGAAATTTTTTTAAAGACCTTAACCTTCCTTATATATGGTATTATTGAATTATAAAGTCTGGGAATCCATTTTGGGAGGAGTATAACTTCAATATGTTTGTCAGCAAAACCCTATGTCTGTATTCTAACGAAATTCTACATTGTAAAAAAAATTTCGGAAGGTTCCGGAAAAAAAGTGGTGGCATTAAGATGCCACGGCTTTTTGTTTTTACGTTTCACAACAAAGTAGTGAAAAATTTCGTAATATAATCACCGAAACCTTTCATATCAAGTATTTTGATATGAAAGGTTATGGAATGTATTATGGAATGTTTCTGAAAAATTGGAATGTTTCACTACTTTGTCGTGAAACGTAACAGTAAAAAGACGTGGCATCTTAATGCCACCACTTTTTTCCGGAACTTTCCGGATTTTTTTTTTACAGTGTAAATACCTTTACTTTTCAAATTTCCGGTAAGAAAATATGCTTTTCGAATCACACAGCTCTATTCCGTTTTTGCAAATTACTCCAACAATAGGATATCCTTCCAACTGTACGTATCCTTTACATCTAAACAACATGCAAAGTTTTGTTTTCCAAGTGTTATTTATATAATTAAATAAATAAAGTTACTTGCCTCTTTGAATTCAGCTATTTGGTTCTGCTCGAACATCGCAAAAACATTAGATGTTGCTCTGCGGGCAGTTTTCTTTTGCATGTCACCCTTCATCTTCTTTGACTGATGAATAAAAACATAATTTATTAATTAATTAAACCAAAAAGGAAAGAAAAACAAAACAAAACAAAACCCAGTAAAAAACGATTATCACTATATTTATATGATTTTTTATTTCCGTATTTAATGATTTATGGTTAATACATTCATACTCACATACATCTTTACTTATATACTTGTACACATCTATGATCAATGCTGCCAATATATACTAAGGATCAGTGGCGCCAACTTACATGTGCCCATGGGGCGCGTGCCCACCCAATAATTTGATCTCTCTGTCCACCCAATTTCAAATGATTTAATTCGTAATTTATTTTTAACACTTTCCAACAAAGTTGAAAAGCGTTTATGCATTCGGTTTGTCTGTCCGTATGGCCGTCCGTCCGCGCTCTAACTCCCGTAAATATACTCGGATTTTCATGCAATTGATAATCCATATTTAGGGTCACCTAAGCATGTTTGGTATTGCATATGAAGCATGTGGGATTAATATTTCATTTACAGGGCTACTCAAAGGAATTCCTTTAAATTATGGTACATGGTGGAAAATCGTTTGCAGAGTATTTTAATGACATTATGCTGTTTCAAATGTATTTAAACTGATATAAATCACTAAATTTCACTACGATCACGTTAGAATATGGCATTCATAGCATTTTTTATTCATTTACAGGGACACACAAAAGAAATCGGTTACAGTACTGTCTTTGAGTAATAATTGCTGGAGTGTGCAGTTTCAAATTCGGTATGCGCTTTTAAATTTAGATAATCTTTTGCACGTCACTCGTTATATATCACTTCTATACCTAATATACAGGACTGCACAAAAGTATTCAGGTACCATTCTCGTTATTAGAGGAACTTGCTGAAGGGGAATTTTCAATTGAAGTATATGTATTTCTTAAGCGAACAAAATTTTGGCATGCATGTAGTTAATAGATACAAATCTATAAATCATATACAGAGCTGCTGAAACAATTCAGATAATTTTCCGATTGTAAGGTGAGAACAGCTGAAATTGGGTTTTGAAATGTGTTATGCGTTTCCATATGGCTGAATTAGACTTAATATTATAATTTTTTAAACGGTGCAGTTTTGTTACACTATTCTGAATGTGTTGGAAAGTGTTTCATAATCTATGCTGAACGCATAATTTTTTTCTTTCTTGTTTTAAATATTTGATCGCTGAAATGAAATTTAGTTTTATTAACGTTCTCAAAATAGTTTTGTTTGGAAGGACATCAAGACTTACAGGGGAACGTAAAACCCATTCAGCGGATGTATAGTTAAATTTCTCACGAAAACGAATTTTCTGCCTATTTTGCCATCAGTTTCGGTGTCTTGAATTGATAAAACACTTATGTGACTAAAAATTATGTTTTTCTTGACATTTAGTCTTTTGCACTTTCATTTGTTAGCAATTCTAATGTTATTTAAAATAAATATTAATGTATTTTATAAGGAAGAACTTATAGGAATATAATTTAATAAAATTTATAAAATTATAATTATAATAAATTAAAAGTTTGCGTAGAAAAAATTTAATTTCGAATTATCTTTATTCATTGGCTCCTCCTCTCTCTCCACACACCTACACACTAAGGGAAAAAAACGTTTTATTTTACTAAAAACATTTTCAGTCCACCCAATATTTTTGAAAAGTTGGCGCTACTGTTAAGGATTTCCCTCTAGATACTAACTAATAATCCACATAGATTTGATTCAGTGGTTCCCAACCTTTTTTTTGGCCGCGCCCCAGCTAAGCATCTGTAAAATCATGATGACCCACCCCCTCCTTTCTATATCATGTAAATATTGTCACATAAAAAATAAACTTCCATATTCCCGGATGGATCCGAAAATAGTATTGATTCTGATAAGTGATTTCACATTCTTTAATTTATCAAAATCATTTTTTTTTTTACAAGTATGCTTTTAACCTAACTCCTTGAATGCAGTGATGCCATGGATCTTCGCATTTACATCTACAAAAGTTTTATTGTTTTTTAGGAACTTACCTCAAATTTAAAAGGGATAAATAGCATTTTTATTTTCGTAAAATTCCTTGAAATCTCTCTCATATTTTGTATTACATTTGATAGAATTGATACATTTTATGATGGATTTTAGTACCTCATTAAGAATAAGTGATATTTGTTTATCGCCAAGACTGCATGGATAACATAATTGACAAGTAACGTTTCCGGATTCGCGCTTTTATCCATTTTAAGTTTCTATTTTTCTTTCCTCTCGTAACATATTTCTTTTATAGCGGGCTTTTGCCCCCATTATTATTATTTGGCCACCATGTTTTCTCCAATTTTAAATTTTAAAATGAATATGTCATGAATGTCATATTCTGTACGTGGTCTGCAGAAGAGCCATAAGAAGTTTACTTTCAACCCTTTCCTTCCGTGATGCACACGGGGTTTTATTCGGGGTTTAATTTCATAAATGTAGCACCATATTTAGATCATTCAAAATATTTTTTAGATTAAACATGTCCAAATAAGGTAAAGTACCCAGTAGTTGACACTGGACCAATAGTTGACACTTTTGTAGAAACAGTAGTGTAACAAGAAAACGTCTCAGGTAGGAACATGAGAGACACAGAATTTTTAAAATCTATCACCTTGCGGCAAAACTGAGAACTAAAACTATAAACAGTCGAGCCCAATTCCAATATGGCGGAAGACAACAAAGAAGCATGTGTGCAAAGTTGAATTTTTCGAATTTATCTTAAGAAAAGTGATAAGGATCGCATGTTACAGTAAGTATTAAAACCCGTAATTTATCTTAATTTCTGGTTATGTTTTGATTGATATTGATTGTTTCGATGTCCAAGAATTGTATTGGAATAAAATTGATGCATTTTGTGCAAAATAGCGGGAGTGAGTGTGAGTGTCAACTATTGAATATGAAAAGAAACAGATTTTCAAAAGTTGACACCCAGTGTCAACTACTCGCTCATGTTGGAGTTTTGTTAATCTAATTCAGTGCAATGAAAATAAGCTGGAATCTACCAGATAAATTCATGACTGACCTTTGAAAAACTAAAAATGCATTTAAACCAATAGATGACACAGGGTGTCAATTATTGAAATTAGGAAGTGTCAACTACTAAAATTAATTATTTATTTTTTTAGATGCCACCTACGAAGGGAAATTTTAGGAATTACGCGGAAGAGAGCATGAGAGCTGCCGTAGAATACGTTAAAGTCAGCAAAGCTGGGTACAAAACAGTGGCTAAAAAATTTAACGGGCCTAGAATAATTCTGAAATACAAAGTTGAAGGAAAAACCCCAATGAAAAGGTAAAGTATCGGCCGTTAGTGCTTGATTTTGCACTCGATCTTTCATTTTTGTTATTTGAGATTAATTAAGTTAGTGGTTTTATGTTATAATTTCAGATCTATGGGACTTTTTTTATTTTCAATAAAACTTCTGATTAAACTTCTGATCTTTCATTAAAACTTCTGATTTCTTTAAAAATTTTTACTAATTAACGGTTCTTATCATTATGTCTTCATATGGGGCAATTAATATAGTAATATAATAATAAAGAGTATTTATTATTATTAATTTAGACCCCGCCGCAGTCAGTGTCAATTACTAGTTCACGAAGGTGTCAACTACTAAACTCTCACGTTCACGATGGTGTCAACTTCTGGACAAAAATCATGTTTTCATATCCCCTAGTAATTTTTACAAAATGTATTCATTTCGGGATATTAAACGTTATGATTTTGTGGGAAAATGGTCAAACCCCCTAGTAATGATCAAACTGTTTCCCTTAATTGAAAACTGCACGAACCAAAGGCGATGAACGCCGAAAAATTCCTTAAGGTGTCAACTACTGGGTACTTTACCTTAGTCAATTTTAGATATACCCTACAAAATTTCATAGGTAAAATTTCTCTCATGGGGCATATTACACTATAAATAGATGTGCAAGTTTTTTTTTAAATAAGTAGTAAAAAAAGAGGTGTAATTTACTAAAATAATATTAAAACCAGAAAAATTAAAAGGATTTTTTAAAGACTTCTGACGGTTTATCGAGGAGCCTAAGGCCACCGCCCACATCCCCGACAATAATACTATGGAAAACTAACATGAACTGAATCATGGCAGTACTGGGAATGATTTTTTAATATATAAAAGTGTCAAATTATCCTAAAGAATTTACATAATTATTCCGGTGCGAGTGTATTTTGAACTTTTAACTGGGGTCGTTTCGAAAATTAATTTTTATTCAGTTATTTTTGAATTTTTTCATCTATTATTTCTACTTTTGGACTAAGATGCTACTTTTATTAGAAAAAAAAAAGGACAGAAAATTTGTTAATAAGAAATCTGAAATTTCCCCCTGTGGGGCGTACGCCACATTGGGAACCACTGATTTAATTGAAAAATCCTCAAAATCTGCAGAGGCACCTATAATAATGATAGGGGCACCACTATGGTATATAATAAATAACTGAAATTAAATTTTAAAAATCAAAAAACCCGACTGAGTAAAAAGCGAATTAATTATTTCTTATTAATATGAAACAATTTTTTATATTACTTACCTATTTTTTTTATTGATGACTCTTAAGTTGTGTTTAATTGTTAGTTCCTATCTATAAACACTGTTTTGATGAAGCCTATAGATGTCTATGAAGGTTAGAGTTGCAGTAAAGAGAGATATCCTACCTACACAACTTCCAGGTTGTGTAATATTTAAACTGAGCTCCTGACTGTAAAACAGTCAATGAAACATCGCGTTCATTTTGAAAGACCTATCCAATGATGTGCCACTCAATATGGTGCATAATTTTTTTTCGTCTCTACCTCCATTTTGTATTTTACGACTGGCATTTTGAATTTATAAAAACAAAACCTACCCTATAACCATCGGACAGTTAAGACGAATCGATAGAGTCCATTATATCGATAGAGATTCATTAAAATCCACCGAGCCGTTAGTATGTTTCGAGGGTAGGGTATAAAGAAATCCACATACCCAGATACGCGTGAAACATATAACCTAGGGGTGCATAACCTGTGGCCCGCGGCCACCAAGAAAACCACTATTTTTATGCAGAAAATTTTTTCTAATTAATTGACAGAAGCTTTGCTATTAAACAATTAAAATGTCACTTTTAAATTTTTTGTGGTGGCAAACAATTTTCTGGCAAAAAGGTTGTGCAGCACTAATATAACCGTTCTTGGCAGTCGCGTAATAAAGAACCTGTGATATTGCGTATATTCTACTACGCATGCCTTTTCTTGACAGACAAAGATTGTTCTTACTTTAAATGAAAATGTAATAAAAATCAAATGAAGGCGAAAATTTTGAGATTTCTACCTAAGAAAGGAATTTAGTTTTCCTCCTAATAAAATTTCCTAAAAATTTTAGTTCCTAAAAAATGTAACTAACTACATTTTTTTCTCCCTAAATCTAGGAGGAAAATCACAAAGTTGGCAACGGCCCATAGGGGGTGAGAGGTTCTGCCCCCAAAGATGGTAATATACGGGAGGTGCTGGTTTCGAACGCATGTTGTGTTCGTCGGCCTAACTGCTGGGAGTTTTCCGTGTTTTTATTCGAACCTTGCTTAGCTTGCCTAAATACGGGTTAGGTTCCCTTATAAAGACACCATGGAGAGCATCCTCTCCCCTTCCATCGGGCTATATCCCTCGCGAAGATAGACCATAACGTAAACACCAAACACACCAAAATTTACAACACCGTCCATGTTATGCACATCCATCTTAAATACATTGCATGTAATAATTCACTTCCAACATTGAATATTCCACTTCCAATAACGTGCAGATCTTAGAATACATACGATATACATATAGAGCATCTTAAAAATGACACCCGAATCTTAATATAATAAATATTAATTTGAAATATGGGACATGATAATAAGGCAGCTCTTAAATTTTGCATGTAGTATTAAAAAAGAAAAAGAAAAAAAAGAAAAAAAAATATTTCAAATTTTAGTCATTTATTAATTAAAGAGCTGCACAGTCACAATAGCAAACTATACATTAACATCTTAAATTAACTTCAAATGGCAAACACAGCCAAAGAAATAAACAGGCTACGATGCCTCCACCCCTCTTAGCTATCACATGATCAAGATAGGCTGGTTTCTACCAATTGTTGAACAGTCATGTGATCAAGGCAAATCGAAAAGCATCCAAAATCGTGTGGGGTACTGCGTCTTGTCTCTGTCGTTGGCTGCTATTTTTTTCGCGTTTCAGAAACTAAACAGAAGCATGAGCGAAACCTGACTGATATTACAACCACGATTTATACGTTAGTTACATTTTACTTGGAATAAGAATGAATAAAAACCGCTGAAATAGCTTCCAAATTTTACGAGGAATTCCAACATCTTCCGTTATCCATGAGGGAACTTTTAAATATAATTTGTTATGTACGAAGACTTATGACAAAAATTTTCCAACTTTTTAGTTATTCAAGTTAAATTAAGAGATTCAATATATTCTGATGCACTGTGATGAAACGTAGAAATCATATTAATATTCATTGCAATACTAACATGAGCAAGGAATGAGTTACCTTCGTTCCTCCTATTAATAGTTCGTAGAAGTTGTCAATTGCTGTAATGTATTAAAGAGGGATTTTTGCAAATTTTTAACTCGAGCTTGAAAGTCAAGACGGACTGCATCTTTTTATGAAAAAAAATGCATGCTTTGAAATTATATTATATTACCTAAATGTTATTTTGTTAAACACAACACAGGATTGAGAAAAATATAGGTTTAATTAATAATAGCTAAATATATATTTTTAAAGAAATTTCTTGAAAAAGTAATAAATTCTTATATTTCTTGTTTCTTTTTTCTTAATTTTTGTTTCCCTTTCCTTGTTTCTTTTTTTTAATATTTCCTTTTCTTGTTTCTGTTTTTTTCCCATTTTCTTGTTTCTTTTTCTTTCTTTTTTTTTCTTTTAAATTGTATGCAATAATTCAGTAGATGGAGTTGTTTGGAGTTGTTTGGAGTCGATTAAAATAAAAAGTATACAAATACCTAACAAACTACAGCACCCAGAAATATAATATATATATACAGGGTTACATAAAAGAATGTCCCAGTTATAAATTTTAATAGTATAAACTGTAAATGTTGTTTCACAGTCACACATAAAGAGTAACTCAAACAGCTCTAGATAAGCGCATGCGCGAGTACTGCTTTGTTATTTACTCGCTTGCAGTACCACATACGCAAAATAGCGACACCTGAGCACCTGAAAGAATGGACCTTTCTCCAATTAGTAGAGGGTGAATTTGTAAACTTTATTTGGCAACAGGATAGAGCCCTTCCCCATTGGAATCTCTTTATACGAGGGTGATTGAACGTCGAAGTCTCTGACCTTTGGATTGGTCGTAATGGTCGAGACGACAGAGCTCTTTTTCGCTGGCCTCCACTTTCACCTGACATAATGCCATGCATTATTTTTCTTTTGAGATTTTATAAAAGATCGTGTCTACGTTTAGCCGCTACCTAATGATTTGCCAGAATTGAGACACAGAATTGAAGAGGCTTGAGAATTGCTTCGATTACTCCGTACTTGTTAACTGAAGTGTGGGAAGAATCGGACTTTAAATTGGATGTATACCGTATAAATGTTTAAGTTTACCTTCAATTAGGTGTATGATTTGTTGTAAATAGTCAAAATTAAACTGTTATATTATACCATTAAAACGGGGACATTCTGTCATGGTCTTGGACATCCTGTACTTTATTAAATTGCTAAAATGTGTTAAATAAAAACTACACAAAAACAGCAAAAGAAAGAGAAAAAAAATAGGTTTTAATAAACTATTTACATATTTCACCTCCACCGAAGTCACTATCAAAACAAATAAGATAAGTCTTGTTTATTTTGATAATGACATCGATGGAGCCAAAACTTAAACCTTATGAAAACCTTTTTTACTATTTGTTATAGCCTTTTAACAATTTAATGAAAAAAGTATACATTTAAAAAACATAACTGCAAGTTGCATCTTCTAAAAGAAAGGTTTAAATTAATTTCAATTAGTTAGATTGTAGGAGATAGTGTAATGCATTCATAAGAGGTCTAGTTTGTAATAAAGAACATGCTACACTGATGTGTCCAGAAATATTCTCAAATAAAAACGTTTCGAGAGGTCATATTGATAAAAGGGATAAAAAAGAAGAGAAAACAGAACCATTTACACAGAAAACGTCTCAACAGAACGCTGTTAATTTATCGAGTTTATCTTACAATCCAAAGGTAATTTTGGAAACTTTGGTGGTGAAATTAAAAGTGCCTCATTCATGTTCATATGTTCGAGCGTCGATCGATACAGGTTCAGAGAAGTCTTATATTTTAAAACGCACTGCTGAAAATATGGATTACGAACCATTGAAAGAAGAACTAGTTACCCATTCTTTGTTTGGGTGAAAGAAAACTAGTAGAACTAAGCATATGTGTTATAAAATACATTTAGAAAGTTTAGATGGAAAATTTCTTTGTAATTTTGATGTTCTGGATGAACCTGTTATTTGCGAAAATATTCGTTCGGTACAGAAAGGTCCTTGGATAGATAAATTAAAAGATATGAAAATTTCCATTAAGTGATATAGACGAAAAACCAGGACCAGTGGAAGTTTTAATCGGTGCCGATGTTGCCGGAAGATTATTAACTGGGTGCAAAAGAACATTATCCTGCAATTTAGTTGCAATTGAAACATATCTAGGCTGGACACTGATGGGTAAAGTTCCGATTAATGACATCCATGAAAAGTCTGATGCAATGGTTTTAACATCTTTATTTTCGAAAGAATTTACTATAACAGACCTGTGGAATCTTGATGTAATCGGTATAACTGATCCTGTAATTCAGAAGTCTGAAGAAGAGAAGGAACGTGAATCAAAAATAAGTTTCTTGGACTCAGTTACTGTAAATAACGAAGGACGTTGTGAAGTCTCTCTCCCATGGGCTGAAGAGCGTCTTCCTATTTCTAGTAATGAAAATATAGCGTTATAAAGATTAGAAACGATGACTAAAAGACTTGATTCCGTTAATTTGTTTACATCCTATAACGAAGTTTTTGATGACTGGTCGACTTTGGGCATAATTGAAGAAGTTTCTATGAATTCAAAGGTAGACTCTGTGCATTACTTACCTCATAGACCAGTGCTCAAAGAGCACAGCACGACAAAAGTCCGTCCAGTTTTTGACGCATCTGCGAGAGAAAAGTCGTTGAATCCCGTCGTTGAATCAATGGAATGTGGACCTAACTTAATGAAGCATATTCCTGATATTCTTCTTAGATTCCGCGAATAAAAGTGCGGTGTCATAGCGGATATAGAAAAAGCTTTTTTACAAATAAGCATCAGACCAGAGTGCGGGGTTTTATTAAGATTTTTTTGGTGGAGTGATGAAGATGAAAGAAAATTGAAAATACTTCGTCATGCACGATTAGTTTTTGGCTTAAAATGCAGTCCTTTCATTTTGGCAGTCACTATCGAATTTCATTTACTGAAATATGCTGATAATCCTTGTTATGACAAAGAGATGATAACAAAACTTCTTCACAGTTTTTATGTTGACAATGTTGTTACGAGGTTTTCTAATAAAGACAGATTGGTACCATTTATACAGGAAGCTACAAATGTAATGGAGGAAGGTAAATTCAATTTGGGAGGTTGGCAGTATTCTGAAGATAATGTCGAGCCTACAATTTCACATGTGCTTGGTCTATTTTGGGACCGACAAAATGATACTTAGCTCTTAATTTGGGCTGGCTAGAGAATTTTGAGCTAGGAAAAGTTACAAAACGAACCATTCTCTCCATTGCACACAAGGTGTTTGATTCAATTGGATTGGCAAGTCCAGTTTTCTTATTACCGAAACTTTTATTACAGAGACTGTGGAAAGATGGAATATCTTGGGACGAAGAAGTGGATGATAATATAAGAAAGGAATTCTCCAGCTGGTTTAGCGACCTTAGCTGCCTGAAACAAATATTTGTAAGAAGATGGTTTTGTGTTGATGCAAATTGTGAAACTCTTAGTATACATACCTTCTGTGATGCAAGCCAACACGCTTATGCCGCCGCAACATTCGTTCGAATAAGTACTGCTGACGGAGTCGAAGTACTAAGTACTGCTGACGGAGTCGAAGTACTTCTATTAGCAGCTAAATCCAGAGTTGCACCGGTCAAAATAATTACATCCCACGTCTTGAATTAATCGCTGCCACGGTGGGAGCTAGATTATGTACTTCAGTCATGAAAGGACTTCTGTGGGAAAATGTAAAATTGTATTTCTGTACAGACTCCTCTACGGTATTGAATTGGATACAAAGAGAAGAATCTTGGACTGTTTTCATAAGCAATCGAGTAAAAGAGATTAGAAAAATAACAACTCCAAATTCATGGAAACACGTACCCGGAACTAAAAACCCAGCTGATCTTCCATCCAGAGGATGTTCTGCGAAACATCTAATGAAAATAAAATGGTAGGAGGGCCCAAGTTGGCTTAAGGAAACTGAAGATAAATGGCCCTCGTCTAATATAGTCACTGATGAAAACGCCGTTGCCCGAGAAAAAAGGAAGTCAAAAATGCCTGTTGATGAAAAATCAGTAAAATGTTTAACGAATCAGACACCATTTTGTGAGTGGTGCAATTCACCTAAACATGAGAAGAATAGTCTTTCTAAGTACCATGGTTTTGAGAGGTATTTTAGGTTTTTCTCAAATTATGATAAAGTTGTTCATCTGGTGACTTGGATTCACAGGTTCATTCATAATTGTAAGAAAACCAAAATCTCGAGGTTGAATGGAGAATTATCCATTCAAGAAATAAATACAGCTGAAAAAGTAATTGTGAGACTTATTCAGGAAGAATCTTTCGCTTCAGAAAACAAAAGTAAATTAGATACTTTAGATGTTTATAAAGATGAACACGGTCTCCGCAGATTGAAGACCAAAATTATGTACAGAAAAGATGTTGAAGATTTTCGACGTCCAATGATTCTACCTTCCGAGCATTCTGTTGTCAGAAGACTTATCATGACAGAGTATCGAAAAAATTGCCATGCTGTATCGCAAATGTTACTAAATATTTTGAGAGAACAACTATTGGATCTTGAATGCGAGGAAAACGATCAGATTTCGTTCTGAATATTTGGGATTATTAATCCAACATTCTCAATATAAGAAATGTAAGGAACAAATTCAACGTGACGTCATGTTAATTGGCAGAGATAATACCAAACGCATTAATTGGCCTTTAGGACGCGTCATAGAACTTATTCCCAGAAAAGATGGAGTCACCAGATTAGTCCGTCTACGAACATCAACATCAGAAGTTTTATGACTTATTCAGAGAATTTATCCCCTAGAAGTATCTTCAACATGGTCTGAGGAACGAAAGGAACTTTATTCATTTCCGACTATCCACACTGTGTCTAAAGATGAACCTGTAAAGCATACACGATGTGGGCGGATAATCAAAGTGCTTCAAAAGCTTGACGCGTAATGTAAGAACTTCTGGTGACTAGTTGAGTTGCCTCTCACCAACTCAAGGTGGGAGGATGTCGCGTAATCAACAGAACTCAATGATTTTCAGCAACTTTGTCATAATTATTTTATTTTATTTGTTTATACTATTTTGATGTTGTTGGCAGCAAAATTTTTATGTTTGTATAATTGTTTTGTACTCCAAAGATGTAGCTGGTGAATAAATATTTTAAAAAAGATAAAGTCAAGCGATTTTTCAATATTATAACTATAGGTCTCTATAGAATAAGGTAAATAGTAGTATTTTTTAACGAAACGTGTAAACGCTATAGTTTTTCAATTTGAATAGAGACATCTATATTATGATTTATAATTTCGCACTTTTATTGAACTCTCAATCAAGTAAAGAACCTTGAATGCCGGTGTGCATATTAGTAATCTGACATTTATGACGCCACTTTTTTTTTCTCGCCAAGGACCTATATTGGAAAAATAGCTTTATTTATTTATTTATTTATTTATTTACTTATTGCGTTTTAAATGATGTGAATGAAAGATGTGTATTTTAAATGTATCCGATATATGTATTTTAAATTTATGTGTTTTAAATGAAAGTTATGTACTATTTTAAATGAAATGAGTGATAGGTTTATATTTTAAATGAAATGATGGCGATGGCAGAATATTTGGCAATTTATCACCTGAGCCCGACTAACATAAAAGTACTGGAATGACCGTTTGGCATATAAAAAGTGAAGCGGTCAGTCCGGAATTGTTGATGACAGTCACATGACTCGGCTATTATTATAGAGATAATTATGTATATTTATGTATGTGTATAATTAACGAATAATTATGTATATTTATGTATGTATTAATATCTTAAAATTTTTGGGGTGCATTTTCGTTTTCGTTTTCTGGCAAAAATAGGAAAGTTACCGAAATTTGGTTTCGGCCTTAAAAACCTGTTTGGTCTACCTTTATATGTTACCTGTAGAAATGAAATACTCCTTTTTGATTTATAATTAAGTTGAAAGCTTTTGCGTAATTCACGCTGCAGTTTAATATTTAACCTCGTGCTGAAATAATTTCTGAATTATTCTCCCAAGTATATTTGATCAAAACATTTGACATTACATTGGATATGTTTCAGAGTTTCCGGTTCTCTGAGCTCCATGCTTTCCAATATTGCAATTAATGAGAAATAATTTAATATCTACGGACGTAACATTTGTTGAACGTAACTAAAAGCCATGCAGGAATTTATGTGAAGTAATACTAAAATAAAAAAAAATATTCAGAGGCAATGTACACGATATGTTTCCCCCAGAAAGATTGCATTTCAAATGACTCTGAAATTTCGGTGTTTCATCTTATCTCGAAATAAATCCTCGAAAGTTCCCCTTGATTATTCGATCGAAATGTTTGATTTGACGTAATACTGTAGATGTTTCAGAATATTCTGACCGCCTAGTTCTGCACACTGAAATTAATTAGTGATAATTATATATCTAGAAATGTTAGTAATAATAAACTCTAACTAGTGAAAGTTTGGCGGAATGTTATACGAACCAATAAAACTAGAAAGAAAACTCTTACGTCACGCATAAATTATGAAAAACTTTGCAACACTTCCAAAATATTGTAACGAAGCTTCGCTGTTTCATGAGGTAAAAGATGATATTTAATAAACGATTTAGAAAACGCATAATAAAGTTCAACTCCCAATTTCACCAATTAGCATATGTATTCAATAAGATATTTGATTTTTTTCAGTAGCCCTGTACTTTGTAGTACATAGATTTATAACCACATGATTTACAAAAATATAATTGAGCTTTAAAATGCATAACATTTATGAAAATTTATTTTCAGAATTTACGGCCCATAGAAGGTAACTTAAGAAGGAATGTTGCATTGGACCTCAATAAAGCGTATCAATTTCATTATGTTTGAAAGAGTGTAACTTCATTAAAATACATTACAAACGATTTTTCCCCGTAGACCATAATGTAACAGAATCCTTTTGTGTGCTCCTGTAAGCGAATTAATGTTGGAAAATGTTAAAAAGAAAAAAAAATACTAAAATAATTAAGATAACTAATGAATAGCATATTAAAATTGAAGAAAGCTAAGATAAATTATACAAGATAAAGTAATTTAAGTAATAAATAGAACTAGGAGAGTGATATAGATTAGAAAATTTACAAAGGAGATTAAAAACGATAATGCGAATATGTAAAACGTGAAGTATTAAAAATGGGAAACTCCAGTATGTAACGCACATGGTATCGCATTACAATTTCACGTAATCGATAGTGAGATCCGAACATTTATTTCATCGGGGTTTCATCTAAAAGATTCTCAAACATCTTCTGTATAGTCCAGATTTCGCTCTGTACAACTTCCACATGTTTCTGCCTTTGAAGAAACATCTGTGGAATACATTCTGACATATCTGAATCAGTATAAGAAGGCAACTGCAACTTAGCTCAGCAGTGCTGAGTAGGGATACACCGAATATTCGGTATTTATTCGGTATTCGGCCTATTTGGTCATGCAACTGAATATTCGGTTAGGCCGAATATCAAACTATTCGGTATGCCGGATATTCGATTTGGCCGTCAGACCGAATATTTAAAAAACCTTTTTAAAAAGTATTTTTAAAAACCCTAAAACAACTTCTACTTTTAACCCTCAATTAATAAAAAATATTTAGAATAATTAGAAATAAAATCATATTTAAATAAGAGAGAATACTTTTACTTTCTTTGTTTGCTATTTGAAAAGTATAACGCAATAAAATTAACCAATAATGACGATTTTAGTCCCTTCTTGACAATTAAACAGTATATGATTGTAAAATTTTTCTTCCGATTCCTTCAAAATTTCACATTGATTCACTTTCATTTCACTTTGATTTTAAAATATTTGTTTTAGAATATACTAAGAAAATTTTATTCTTTTGTTTTAATTCAAAGAGGATTCATTGAAATTAAAATTTTTATCAATTATAAAGATTTAAAAATATGCTCTTGTTAAATAACAATTAAAAGTATAGATATTTTGATGTATAACTTACTTGTAAAAAGATTTTGTTTATGGAAGTATGTGTGTTAAACATTATGTAAAATTGTTTTTAAATTTAACTTTTTAATACTTTCAAACTCTGAAATTTAAAAGTATTCAGCAAGCCGAATATTCAGTATTCGGTTTACCTGTTGGCCGAATATTCGGTATTCGATGCATCCCTAGTGTCAGGGTTGCTGGCTTTTAGCCAGGCCAAAAAAAACCGGCCGGCTTTTTTTGGTTTTAACCACTTAAAAAAAGCCGGCTTTTATTTAGTTTACAGCTGATTCATATTAAATTTAGATTAACTATTTTTTTATACACTTATAATTATTTCCTACTAAAAGAATTATAAATTTCTATTAAAATTTTGCCAAATAAATAAGTCTTGACTGCTAGAATGCAACCAGTGAAGGCATGATATCTAAAAAAAATTATAAATATTGAAAAGACTATAAGTTAAACTTTAAACTGGTGTTTTAAAATTCTATATTACATAGCCCCACATGTACTACACATTTTAAAGATTATATTTCATTAATCACAAAGTGTAGCGCATCAAAATGGAAACATTCTTAATTCTTACAAGTTCATATGGAGAGATTACGTTATAATCGTAAAAAGAGAAATTAGAAAAGGGTATATTTAAGCAGAGTTTGGTACATAAGTGCATAAAAATAAATCTAGCAACTATGCAAATTAAATAAATAAAATACATTCTGTAAGTAAAATTGAAACAAAATTTTGAAAAGTTTGTTGCTATTTAAAAGAATGCATATTTATGCATATGCTGTTCTGTTCATAATATTGTTTTTAATAGTGAGAAATTGTATTTTTATTATATGATTATGTATGATTTTAAATATTAATAAGAAATAAAATAAGACTTGTATATTAATAGCTCTTAAAATTTGTTAAGTAATAAAACATGTAACTTAGTAATCATTGTCCTCTTTAATTTTCAAGCAGTAAAAATGAAGAAAAGGAGGAGGGGGGGGGGGGGGGAGTGTTAAAAGTCAGTATAAAGCAGATGGTGTAGCTTTATTAAAATTTAGCTGACATATTTCCAATTCTCACTTCAAATCACTAGTAGATCCATCTAAGTTTTTTTTTTTTTTTTTCCAGTATTTATGTCTTTATTATTGAGAAATTGGGTTACTTATTGTATTCTAAATCAACTAAATGTCATTAAAACTAATTAAAAACACTTTAAAATGTGTAGTTTATAATTAGGATGCTTCGCTGTATAAAAGCCAATTTTGGCCAAAAAAAGCCAATTTTGGCCGAAACAAGCCGGTTAAAACCAATAAAAGCCACCGGCGGCGTGGCTTTTTTTAATTTTAGCCGGCTTTTTTGCAACCCTGCCTTGTGTGGAGTAAGATGTTTTAACGATCGACAAGCATAATTTGGTATCCCCCAAAGAGAGAGAGAGAAAAGATGGCCACTGCATGGAACTGTAAAAATCACAAAAATAAAAATTATAATTGGTAAAAATTGTAAAAAAAATTGGAATTGTAAAAATCACATTCACTACATGGAATCTTAGTGTGGTGTTACGTACATAGCATACTGCAGTTTTATATTTGCAATCTTTCACGCTTCGGAATAAATAGTTTTCATCGTACTTTTTGATTCTCTTTTGAACTTTATTTAAATGAGATATAAATGAACAAACTTGCTAACCTTCCACATATTATATGTTTCAAATATATACTTTTAACCAGAAAATGTATTTAATTAAATGCATCTTGCTTCTATATGGCAGTCATTTGAAATTTATTTGATTTCATTCATTAAATAAAATGTAATTCAGTAATCCAATTTCGCACTTTTTTCCTAAACAACAAACTTAATGGATATATACGTATTCTATTTTAAGTCTACAACTTCATATTTCATAAGTTAAAAAAAATGTTAACATATCGCATCATGGAACTTAATTTATATAGGCTAAAGTACCCATATTTCGTCCCCCTTAACTTCTCCGCTTCTGCGAAAGTGGCGCCACTTATGACGCAAGGCACAGGGGACGGGAGGTAAAAGAGGTCAGTGCTGAATGTTTCGTTCGCCAAGATGCATACATAAATTAAAGACGGCGAATTTCCTATTTTTAGAAGACCTGAGTTCTTATTTTGTTGTTTGTAGAACGTTATTTACTGTACTGTAATTATTTATTTCTTATTCATTGCATGTATTTAACGTTGGTAAGATGCTGACAGTAACATGCAGTGAGTTTTAGCACGCTCAGTTCATCTTACGGGAATTGAAGCTCCGTCATATTGGGAAGTAGCGTGGTCCCAATTTCGCCCCCTTGCAGTTCTTATTTTCGTCCCGGGGACGAAATTAGGAATGCTTTTTCATGACATATTTTTCAATTTTTCCCTCGTGTTTGGATAGCAAATGTTTCGTTACGTTATTCTTTCACTGATAATTAGTACGTTTCTCCGTGCTTTACTTTAGTGTAAATTAAATTACTTATTCATTTAGTAATAAATTTTGATTTAGTTATAAGTTAAGCCCCGGCGTATTGGATTTTTTGGGGGCACGAAATTGGGACCATTTTTTAGATACTTTTGAAAAAACAATTTTTCGCACTGTTAATTTTTTTTTTGTACGATGTTTGCTTATGTTTCCATGTGCGTGGGTAGGTAGTCTATGTAAAATCCAAATTTGGTAGATTTTCACTGAAAATTACAACTTCCAAGGGCCTAAAAGTGACTGGGGTACGATAATAGGGGACCTTACCCTATAAGTTTTCATATTTTATTTTGCATCTTATACAGTATATATGTTCAATGAAGATGGTTCTGCTCTTTATTTATGAGAATGTTTTTTAATGTAATTACCCTTTTTTGTTTGTTAGTTTATAAATTCGAATAGGTAATTTACGAATGAGTGACACACTCTTTTTTAGAGTTCCGTATTTAAAAAGTAAAAACGGAACCATTATATGATCACTCCTGTGTCTGTCTGTCACAGCCATTTTACTCGTAAGCTATGGAGCATGGAAAGTTCAAATTGGGGGGAAGTAATAAAGACAAACTGACCCACATATTTACAGATTACTAAACATTCACAAATACATATAGGAGAAATATAGAGGGGCTAATTAAGTTACTTGGAAAAAATATTTTATTTGATTTTAGGTATTATATTTTCAGAGATATCATCGAAAATGTAAAGCAAAAAAATGTCCCCTCCACCCTCTATTTCCGAATCTGCTGAAACTAAAATTATGAAAAAATTAGAGGTAGTAGACGTTAATTTAAACCTTGCAGGAAAATTATAGCGATCACCCTGGGTCACATAGTTTTTGAGAAAAGCGCATTTTTCCGACACACAAATTTCGATTTGCGGGCATTCATCAAAGGTGTTTGGAGGTACCTATCTTAGCAGAAGTATAAAAGCTTTAGATTAATTTTTAACACAACTATTCCAATTGGTAAATAAATCACCTGTGATTTATTCTGTTGTGCTGAACCAGGTTTCAGACCAGATGCTATGATCATTAAGGTTTGCTGGGTGAAAAAGTTCCATCAGATTCGTCCTGGATAGCTCAGATGGTAGAGCACTGGCGGCTTCAGCCAGGAGATCCTTGGTTCGAATGCTGGTCCGGACATTTTTCATCCAGTTGGAAATTTACATCTATAAAAGCTTTTTCGATAGTGATTTTTGAAAAAATTCGTCGGTAAATAGCCGAGATATTAACCCTTAAACACACGGACGGTTTGGACATACATAATGACAGGGGCGGCGTACTCTATGTACCATCGGCTTTTAAAGCCTAGACAGCAGCTTTTAATGATATGTTTGTGTAATGCAATGCCCAGTAGCAGTATAAAACCAATAAACGTCAAATTGTTAAAAACAGACTAATTTAATTAATCACTTAAAAACTATGGGATTCGCGACCAGTTTGTATTTAGTGGATCTCTCAATACATATTCCGTGTCTTTGAAAGTTAATTAAAAAAATTATCTGGAAAAAATGCGGCACGGGCCATGGCGGCGTTGCAACTTTGCGACCTCCTTTCGAAGCACGCTTAGTACGATGCCAAGTTTAAACTTTGAAAAATGGTTTTGTTTTAGCTACACTGTAAAAAGAAAATATTAATACAACGCTGAATTTAGTTTTATGGAGTTCCAAATGAAGTTTAAATATGCACTACTTTTATTGTCAGTGCCGAATTAAGTTCATAAAAAAATAGGATAAGATTAAAAAAAGAATTATACAGAATATCAATATTTGATATTATTTAGGCTTCATATCTCTTTGAACTTTTATGGTATACCCGTTTATACTTTTCTATTATATACAGCTATACCCAACCCCACGTTGTATAGTTTTTTTTTTTTTTTTTTTTTTTTTTTTTTTTCTTTTACAAAGTCTTATTGTTCTTTTAGCAACAATTTTTTAAATAATACAGTTAATAATTCATATATTTATTGTACGGAACCCTCTGAGCGCTAATAATGCTCACCCTTGACCGTTTATTATTTAAAAAGCACTACTATAGATTAGGGGAGACCGGGGCTAGTTGGCTACAGGGGTAAGTAGGCGCAGTCCCCATAAATCGCCTGTTTGTGGATAGATTGTGCAACCAGTCACAGAGTACATTTCTTCTTGCGTTTTACAATCCTCATTGTAGTTTTGCAGCGTTACCAACGTGCAGTGGACATTTATTACGATTTTTCTGTTTTTTGCGCTCACAAGTAATTTTTTGTTGCTTCATTCTTTTTCTAATTTCTAATACTTATCTTAATAATTGCGATTTAACTTGTGCAATTTTTCTTAGTGTATAATTAATTGTACTTACCCCATATGTGATTTACTTGGATTATTTATGCTTAGATGGTTACGTGTCCCATTGAACACGGGGCAAGTTGGCTCGGTGTTTGGTGTATGCTTGTAGCTTGAAAAACAGCAAACACCGAAAAAAGTGGTTGCAATGCAAGATTTTGGGCACACGGGGCTTGCCTAAACGGAGACTCTCGATTTTTTATTTGTGACAACTGTAACTCTGATGATGTTATCGAGTAGGATTGAAGTTACTCAATGTTAATGTTTTATTCATTATGTTTATGTCTGTATAATTTAGAATTTACATTGTACGGCGATAACGCCTTTGATTAAACCTACTGGTAATAAGGAAATTGATTTCTCTTAACTGCGTGTCTTATTTAAATTTTTATAAGGCGTGTGCCAACTTACCCCATAGGTATAGGCAACTTGTCCCGTGACGGGGTAAGTTGGCGCACAATTTTCCTTTTACTTTAGGCTTCCGCTAAACATAAACTACAAAAGCTACAAACTCAAAACTCCGGGTATTTATAGCCCAATGCCTGTTCTTTAAAAGTACAGTTAAAGTTTCATAAAAAACTTAAACAAAAAATTAATAAAAATGAATAACTAAGAACTGCGCCTACTAGCCCCGGTCTCCCCTACATCATCTCTAATTTGGATTTTGCATCGAAATAAAAAATAAAAATAGCTATCTACTACAATTTAAGCAACTGAATAAATATTGTTTAAATAAGATCCGCAGATTGAATAAAAATTTTTAATGAGAGTATTTGCAAGCTCGCGTTTTCTGGAACAATGCTGCCATCTTAATGGGCTTCCTCATGCGGCAACTTAACATCCAAGTGACATGCGAGCGACTTGCAGAGACATAAGTGAACTATTGAAAAACTTTTAATATAATTAACTTTAACTGTCGCATAAAGCTACGTAAAAACGAATAACTTAAAAAAAAATTAAATATAAGAAAAATATAAATAAGAAAATCTTAGCAGAAAAAATAAATTAAACGAATGTAAAGTTTACCGTATAGCTTGAACAAAATAAAAATAGAAATTATCCCATTAGTAAGCTAGAAAAGACAAGCTGCAACCAAAGACTAGTTTACAACTTGTACCAAACTTTAGAACCGTTATAACACTACATTTTTTCCAGTGCTAGAAAATTTTTAAATATTAGAAAAATTAACAAAAGCAAGAATATGAAAAATACATACATTTGTATAGTGTAGTAATATACATTTTCATTACTTAAGTTGAAAAAATTCAACTTACCATTTTAATCTTAAAATTTCTCACGAGAGTGAACTGTCCGCAGCTCGCTGATGCTCAGGCCCAAAGTAATCTCAGAGGATATTTGCAGTCATCGTTTCTTCATTTTTCTCCCAATACTTCTTCACTTGACTCCTGAAAAACTGCAAAAATAAGTCGGCACAAAAAGCAAACACACGTCTGGGGTCCAAATATGGAGGCTGGAGGTGAAAGCTAAAAATTGATGGTCATTCTTCATGCGTCTTAGTCAGTGAGTGTGTGGGTCTGTTGTATAAACACAAGAGATACATGCCTAAAAGCAAGTTACTTTTTAGTTAACAGAAGAGTTTTACATTCATGAGTTTATTTCTAAACCATTTATCTTATGTGTAAAAGAAAGAAATTTTGCAAATGAGAAACTGTGGTTTTGGAATTCGCGAGTTCATTTATGCAATTTACTGTCATTCCTTACAACATTCGCGATTTTATTTCTAAAACATCTATATTTTATGTAGAAGGAAGAAATTTTGAAAATGAAAAACTGATATTTAAAAACTGGCGAGTTGATTTATGCAATTTACTGTCATTCATTATGACATTTACTAGTTTATTTCTCAAAAATCTATCTTTTGTGTACAAGGAAGACATTTTGCAAATGAGAAACTGATGTTCAAAAATTGGTGAGTTGATTTATGCAATTTACTGTCATTCATTACAACATTCACGTGTTTATTTTTAAAACATCTATCTTTTGTGTATAAAGAAGAAATTTTGGAAATGAGAAACTGATGTTTAGGAATTGCTCAGTGCATTTATGCAATTTACTGGAACTTCGATTGCACATTTCCAAAAATTAAGTACCCCCACCACCTTAAATTACGACAATATGCACAGCGAACTTTTTCTTGTAATTTAGATTTCACGTTACTTATAGTTTTCTGTTGTTCCGATGTGGATAAGCTCATATATGCAAAATAGTGAAAACTCATTTTGTGTTTCCCGAAATTCACAAATACAGACAATTTACGACAATACATGTAATATATTTTAAAGCAAGTTTCCGTTTAGTTAAAAAAGAGATTTACATCATTTTCTTTAATGATTATTGATATTTTATGCGAAAGGCGAAAATTTTGCAAATGAGAATGTTTAAAAATTGATAAGTGCATTTATGCAATTTACTGGAACCTTGATTGTAGTTCCCAAAAATGAAGTCCACCTATAGCTTTAAATTACGACAATATGTACAGCAAACTTTTTCTTGTAATTTAGTTTTTCACGTTACTTATAGTTTACCGCTGTTGTGATTTGGATAAGCTCATATAAGCAAAATAGTGAAAACTCGCTTTGTGTTTTCAGTTCTTTTTTCTGTCAATTTACAATAGTACATGTATTATATTTTAAAAGCAAGTTTTCGTTTATTTAAAAGAGAGATTTACATCCATTTGTTTATTGCTTAAAAAAAAAAAAAAAAAAAAAAAAAAAAAAAAAAAAAAAAAAAAAAATTATGTGAAGGGCAGAAATGTTGCAAATGAAAAACTGATGTTTAGAGGCTGGTGAGTTCATTTATGCAATTTACTCGAAGTATGATTTTACGTTTCCGAAAACTGCATTTTCTCCTGAAATTACGCCAATATCTGCAGCAAACTTTAAATTTTCTTTTTTACTTTCTTTTTTAAATTTAGTTTTTCACGCTATTTATTGTTAACCGCAGTTCAGAGTTCGATGAGTACATATTTGTAAAACTGTTGGAATCTCGATTTCAGTTTCAAAATTTTCGTTTTCCTTCGTTTTATGACAGTAGGAGTAAACTGCCTTGAATTAAAAGAGTGTTAATTTTTCCTTTTTATTAAAAATAGAAAGTAAAAATAAATAAAGTAAAATCTTTTGTGTGCAGAGAGTGCAGAAACGGTGTAAATAAGAAACATGTATTCGGAGGTAGGTGAGTCTTATTTGCGCAATAGAATTGAACCTCGAATTTATGTTCCCGAAATTTACTTTTTCCTCCAATATACGATAAAATATGAAATTATATAATTTTTCAGGCTACATATCATTAACCAGAGGTCAGTCAGTATTCACTTATCGAATCAGGGGTTTTCTATGTGGTCCATTTTGTGAAAAGTAAAAAAAAATTCTAAAATTTATTATATTTTTTGTGAAAAATAACATTTTACAACGAAAAATGAAATCCACATACTGAAATTCGAATCAAGCATTTTTTAATACTTGTAATAACTTTTTTACAAGCTAAAGTTTTCCTTCCTAGTGAACTTATATTGTTTGCGAATTACACACTTAAAATCCTAACAACAACAACAAAAAAAATAATAATGAAGAGTATGTTTCTATGAAATGGAATTTTGTGAAGTGGCTTATTTTATTTAAAAAATTTTTTTTGTAGGGGCCTGTTTTATTAAGAGAAATCTGTGTGGGGTCCTGTTTTATTAAATAGTTTTTGTGATGGGCGGGCCCTAATCTTGCCGGGATCGACCCCTATGGAATATAGTGGGCCGCGATTTTAAGTCCCCCAAAATTATGCTTTCTCCCAAAATTTGAAACAAACTTTTTTTTTTTTTTTTTTTTTTTTTTTTTTTTTTTGTAATTTAGCTTTTTGCGTTAATGTCATGTAATTTGGTATGATATAATATAAGGATATAATAATATATATTAATAATAAATTATAATAATGATTATAATAATAATGAATATAATAATAATGTAATAATATAACAGATAATGCTTACCGCTGTACAGAGTTCGATTCGGAACCTTGACTTTGCATTTCCGATACTTACATTTTCTTTCAATTTATGACAGTAGATTAGAGAGTTAAGGAGAGTTTACAGAATTTAAAAGAAAAAAAAAACTCTGTAAACGCTTTGAAAAGAGTTAAAAGAGAGTTTTACACTCCTCTGTTATTTTCTAAAAAATCTATTTTTTGTGTGAATTGGAGAAACATTGCAAATGGTAAGCATTATATAAACATAAGCATAAGCATATGGCAAGCGTGTTATGTAACCATGTTTGAGCCTGTTGCGTACAATAATACAGACATTTTTTAAAGGTTATTTTTGACTATACGTCGTCTATAAAGCTGAATGAATTTAGTATATATTTATTTATAGCTGAATGAATTTAGTTAACATATGTGTTTTCTGTAAATTACAGATAGACACTCAAGTATTAATATTATATATTAGTATAGATTTATTTAAACAATTAATGCAATCAAATTTTACTTTTACTATTTTTAGCATCTAAAGAAAGAACACATAAATCTTGAAAATACATAAATGTAGATATATTAATGTACATAAATATTTTGCCGTAAACAAAACGAAGTGTAAATTCCAAATAAATAATATTATAAAACGACATATGCTAATTCAATAAATTAGCAAGTTTCATTTTTTTTATTAATTTTTATAACTCATGTCATACTTTTTAATTACATGTTATTGATACATCGATTTAGATTTAATTATTTAATATTTATTCATTCTTATTACATTCTGTTTCCCAGTTACAATCGTATCACATATCCAAAGTCTTAATGATATTTATTTTCACGTTTTCGCGGTAAAATGTCACGTGAGCATACTTGTTATAATGTTTCCCGAAAAAAAATATTCACGAAAAATATTTCTTCAAAGTATTGATAAAAAAATATGGTAAAATAAAATAATACAGTTCGTAATGATAAGTGATTAATGGGATCGCACAAATGGTGATGTCAAATATATGATAAGATATTTTCCCATTTACTCAGAATACAATAAATAATAGATACATTTTTTTAACTTTTATCAAAATTAAGATATCAATAATGAAGTTTAACTCTAAGTGATTAACGGTGATCGCATATTTATGATATTTTCCCATTTACTGAAAATACAATAAATAATGGATGCATTTTTGAACTTTAAGATATCAGTAATGAAGTACTCTAATGGTAAGTGATTAACGGTGATCGCACATTTATGATATTTTCCCATTTACACAAAATACAATAAATAATAGATGCATTTTTGAACATTTATCAAAATTAAGATATCAATAATGGAGTGTAACTCTAATGATAAGTGAATAATGGTGATCGTGCATTTATGATATTTTCCCATTTACTAAAAATACAATAAATCAGCGGTTCCCAACGTAGGGCGTACGCCCCACTGGGGGGCAATTGGACTTTCTAGGGGCGCAATTCCAAATTTGTTACCCATTCTTTCTCTATCAATTTCTTTTGTCTTTATTTTTTAAGTAATGTTGAAGACTAAAAATAAATGAAGTGCAAGCAAAATTTTAAAAAGTCAGTTTTTTTATAGAATTTTTAAAATGTTCCCTACCAGAAGTTTAAAATAGATATTGACAACAGAATAATTATACGAATAAGCTTTTAAAATATTTTAACATTATTTTTCTAGTATTAAAACTTGCTATAATTTTTCTGGTAGAAAATTTTACAATTTTTCGTAACACTTTTCTTTTTCCATTTACGAGTTTTATAGTTCTATTCGCTCTGCTATATGTCCAAAATGTGAAACTAGTTAAAAGTATATGTAAATTTGAATGTCTTGATGTGAAATATCTGAACGATGTACTACAAACTTAAAATTATAAATCTTAAATATCATTAGAAAAGAAAATGTGTAGATAGTAAATATCTATGGTTCTAGTGCAGGCATTCTGCACAGTAAACAATTTGCATGATCGCATATGCATTTTAAATTTGAAAATCAGATAATACGTGGAAGACAATTAATGATATTTGGAAAGGAAAACAGAGAAAATATGTTGTGATGGGGAATAATGGCTACTTAAATTTGACAAAGATGAGAATCTTAAAATGCTTCTTGTGTATTGTGTTTGCATCCATAGAAAGAAAACTTGGTGTCCAAAGCTTTTCAACCAACTTTGAATAAGTTACAAATATGCATGAATTTATCAATTTTAACGTTAAATGAAGGTCTCTCTTTAAGATAATTTGTGAAGTTAAAAATGCAGACAGTATAACACTTTTCTTTAACATTGAGATAGGTTGGTAAAGTACAACAAAACAATTATTTGGCTCAAAGGCGAAGATGTATAATCTCATTGCATTTATAAAATTATGTTAAAAACACATTTGTGACGAGAAGATTCACATCTTTCATCAACTAAAAAATGTGTAATGAATAGTTATTATTAAGGTTCTATTACGCTTCCGCCGTGAGATTAAGAGTTAAATTTTAAAATAATATAAGACATAATTTACACATTAGGGAAGGGGGGGGCATAGTGACTTTACTGATGATTTGGTGGGGCGCGGTCCGTAAAAGGTTAGGAACCACTGCAATAAATAATGGATGCATTTTTTAACTTTTATCAAAATTAAGATATCAATAATGAAGTGTAACTCTAATGATAACTGATGAACGGTGATCGCACATTTATGATAAGATATTTTTTCTTTTACTCAAAATACAATAAATAGTAGATGCATTTTTGAACTTTTATCAAAATTAAGATATCAATAATGAAGTGTAACTCTAATGATAAGTGATTAACGGTGATCGCACATTTATTATAAGATATTTTTTAATTTACTCAAAATACAATAAATAGTAGATGCATTTTTGAACTTCTATCAAAATTAAGATATCAATAATGAAGTGTAACTCTTATGATAAGTGATTAACGGTGATCGTACATTTATAATACGATAATTTCCCATTTACTCAAAATACAATAAATAATAGATGCATTTTTGAACATTTATTAGAATTAAGTTATCAATAATGGAGTGTAACTCTAATGATAAGTGATTAACGCTGATCGCACATTTATGATAAGATATTTTCCCATTTACTCAAAATACAATAAATGGTAGATGCATTTTTGAACTTTTATGAAAATTAAAATTAAGATATCAATAATGAATTGTAACTCTAATGAATATTATAATTATTTTCCAAGCGCAATAAATTGAAAAATAAAAACTGTTTTCATGTCTTATGAGTAATTTAACGGGCTTCTAAAACTATATATTTTGCAATTTTTTGCAATACAAAATTGAAATTTCTTTTTTATTTCTTGATGAATCCCTTATTATGTGGACAATCATGAATTCTTATCAAACATGTGCAACTTTTTACTATTCACTTTGCATTACAGAAAAATTTAGAAAGAAAAAAAAATTAGCTTGTAAAATTGATTTGATCGATGACACCTAAAAGAAAGAGTAGTAAACTGAAAAGGAAACTTTCGCATATAACAATCTTCGAAATGAGATATCGATTCAACCTGATAAATGCATCTCAGATTAAAGTGACGTGTCAGACAATACTGTTGGAAATGTTAAAATTCCTGTGAGTTTGAACGGAACTAGAAGCGTTTTCTTTGGTTTTAATTTTCTTAAATTGATAAAATGAATGTAGTGACGTAAATAAATAATGAATCTCAAAACAGAACGTTCTTTTTGTTTGTTTTTTTCAAAGTTCAGGACTCGCTATCTATTGTTCATAAAATTTCAACTATCTCTTTGTTGTACTTAAAAAAAAAATAACAAAAAAAAAAAAAAAAAAAAAGAGAGAAAATATCAATAAAAAATTTTCGGCCAGATAAACTCATTTGATGGACGAAAAAAAAAGCTTTTCGGATAAACATTTTTGAAATCAAAAATTGCTGAATCGATCCAGTCTGAAAAAATGAATCTCATATTAAAAGGGGGGTTCTTCCGAAAAGTTTTTAAAAAGTATTTTTTTTTGTATTTTTTAAACTTTTAAAATATCTAGAATATGCCCTCAAAATCTTTTTTTCGTTCCACCCAATATACAGTCTTTACAAGAAATTTAACGAACTGGTGTCATGTGGACAAAAGAGCTGATCAAAAACTTTAAACGTATATTTCTTGAAACAGGTATTTAAAAAATTATTATACGTTTTGAAGCTTAAATCGTTGAAGCTATCGATCAAGCTATCCGTTTTTTCAAATGAAATAGACTTTTCTAATTGTACGACAAACGTTAAAAAAATTTTTTTAATAATTTAATTTTTGAATAAGATTTAGACATAAAAAAATTAGTGCAAAAAAAGTGATCTAATTATTATTATTTTTTTTCATTTTTTTTCCCCCTTATTCATTTTTATTTGTATTATAAGAGTGCGTGTGATTTTTTTTTTTTTTTTTTTTTTTTTTTTTTTTGTCGGATGATCAATTACTTAATATCGATTTCCTGTGCACGCTGCACATAATGAGCGTTTGAGGAGTTTAGATTGATTAAAATATCAATGTTTTATGTGATAATATTCACACAGTCAAAAGTACAATAAATTCAATGACAAAAATTATTTTTTTGATGTGGATTATTTAAAAACAAGGGAAAAAAATTCTGAAAATGCCTTAAAAATCAATCCGTATTGGAACCCCCGCCCCCTTTAAAGTTTAAGGTGACATGTTGAACAATTTCATTAAGGGGTATTAAAACTATGCCCATTCCCTATGTGTTTGAACAGAATTCGAAGCTTTGTTTTTAGTTTTAATAAGGAATAAAGAGTAATGAAATGAATATATGTAAAGAAATTATATACACTCGTGTCCAAAAATTAAGGATAAGTGACCGTAGGTTTTCGATTTCACACGTTTTGTCGAATACCTACTGAAATTCTTGAAGAATTGTTCTTGAACTTCTAGGATGTAAAGAACATGTTTGGCTTCATATTTCTCAGTGAAGATTTAGTCGAGAAGACAATTAGGGGTAAAATAATGAATTTAATAATAAAATAATATTTGCGATCACCTATGTAACAGAAAATGGTGAAAATGGCCTGTCACTATATTATATTACTATTTGGGTCCTGCTCAACGTTTGTGTGCATTTGTGTAAGCAGAGCATTCATATTCGTGAAGATGTTAACGTTTCTGTGAAAGATTCAAAAGATTTTTTTTGTTTATAGCATACAGAGTTTTCAACCAAATTTAACACAACTTTCCGAAAATCTGAAAAAGAACAGTAGAAACATTTTACTGCAATTGAAACATGAATATATTGAATATTTGATCAAAGATTGGCATTTATATGAAATAATTTTTAACTCCGAATGTGTGGAAGATTTCAAAATTTTTATTTCATAATTTAGTAGTGAGCTATTTAGGGCAACTTATATAAAAAGTCCAGTCAAATATCGCGAAAATTCAGAAAGATAGGGGCGATATAATGAGTTGCTTTCTAAAAGTAGATTTTATTATAAGGGTTTTTCAAATATTTTGAATCAGCTCACTGTATCTTTCTGAGCTTTCACAATATTTGACTGGACTTTTTATTGAAGTTGCTCAAAATATCTGACTACCAAATTATGAAATAAATGCCCATATCTCATCAAATCTAATATATGAAAATGAAAATTTGTCTCTCTGTCTGTCTCTAATGCTATACAAATCCAGAGTTTGGAAGCGAGAATTGTGAAGTGTTACGTACATGTGTATTAAAACACGGCCGAGGCAACTAAAGTAATCCGTAATTGAAATAACTTATAATTAATTTTTAATTAATAAAAAACCAGCAGTTTAACAGCAATTTCCTATCAAATTTAAACATTTTTCGTTGTAGCAGTTGCCAAAAATTAAAAATCCACAATAAAATTCTTACCACAACATTTACTTTTCTATTGCAAGTTTACCACGTGAAAAATTAAAATGAAATAAATAGTTTGGCGAATTATATAAAATAATGCTATAAAAAGTGATAAAATATCTTTATTAAGATTGACGATCGTTTCGTCGCACCAACGGCGACATTTTTCTATCGTGAATGATTTTGAAAATGTCGCCGTTGGTGCGACGAAACGATCGTCAAGCTTAATAAAGATATTTTATCACTTTTTATAGCATTATTTTACTTAATCTGTTTATAAGTGATCATTATACATGTTTTTATAGTTTGACGAATTTTAAAAAACGGAATATTACGTCATAACTTTTCTATTTGAAGATTTCCACGTAAGAAAGGAAAATGAAATAAATAGTTTGACAAATTAAAAAAAAAAAAGAATAGTACGTCATATTGGAAATATAAAGGACGTGGTGAATATAGTATAACGTCAAATGAGTTTGAAAAAAAAACGTATTGAAGCATGATAAAAACCCAATTATGGAAATATTGGCGTATTTTAACATTATTGCTCCAATGATGAATTGAAATAAGTTCATTTAGCTGTATTCTTTTGCGTTTGTTATATAAATTTATACATTTTTATATTGGGTTTTCATTTGGTTCTTGTGTACAACACTTCGATTGCTTTTTTTTACTGTTTGTTTTATGTTGTACGTTAAATTTTGAAATTGATTTTTTAGAACGAACGTTCTTCAAATTTCGGGCAACGCTGGGCGCTTTTGCTAGTATTCAATATATTCATGTTTTAATTGCAGTATGATGTTTCTACTGCTTTTTGTCAGGTTTTCGGAAAGTTCCGTTAAATTTCGTTGAAAACTCTGTATGCTATAAACAAAAAACTTTTGAATTTTTCACAGAAACGTTAACATCTTTTCATACATATGAGTGCTTACACAAATGCACACAAACGTTGAACAGGACTCCAATAGTCATTTAATACAGTGACAGACCATTTGGATCATTTTCTGTTATATTGGTGATCACAAATATTTTTTTATTATTTAATTTATTATTAAGCCCCAATTATCTTCCCGACTAAAGCTTCACTGAGAAATATAAAGTCTATACATGTTCTTTACATCCTTAGAAGTTCAAGAACAATTCGTCAAGAATTTCAGTAGGTATTCGATAAAAACGTGTAATATCGAAAGAGTCTGGTCACTTATCCTTATTTTTTGGACATAAGTGTAAAAGTATGATCTTCAAAGCTAAATTTCTTTCCTTCTTTTTTTTTCCTGCGTAACGTATCTTATAATATAATCATAAACTGCTGTCACACGTTTGGGAAATTTCAAATATTTCCTTACTGTAGTTAAACCTAATATATAAAAATGAAAATTTGTCTGTCTGTAATTCTATATAAATCCACAGTTTGGAAGCCAGAATTCTGAAATGTTACTTACATGTGTATTAAAATACGGCCAAGGGAACTAAAGTAATCCGGAATAGAAATAATTTATAGTTAATTTTCAATTCATAAAAAAACTACCAATTTAACAGCAATTTCCTATCAAATTGAAAAATTTTTCGTTATAGTAGTTGCCAAGGATTAAAAATTCATAATATAATTCTTACCAAACAAATACTTTTATAGTGCAAGATTTCCACGTGAAAAATGAAAATGAAATAAATAGTTTGACGAATTAAAATGTTAATATTACATCATGTTGGAAATATAATGAACGTCAGCAGGTAAATATATAACGTCCTATGAGTTTGAGAAAACGTATTGAAACATGATAAAAACCCAATTATGGAAATAGTGGCATATTTTAACATTTTGAGGTTCTCTGAATTTCTCTTCGCCATTTTAAAATCTATTCCATATATATACGTGTGTGCATACATGTATATTAGAATTTACAGAAAGTTTTAGGTCCCTAGAGCTCATTCTTAGTGAGGAACTCAAATAAAGATGGCTTTATTGCTTTCTTCTATTGTTTATTTTATAGTGTATGTTTAATTTTGAAATTAAGTTTTCAAAACAAACATTCTTAAAATTCCGGGCAACGCCGGGTGCTTTAGTTAGTATATGTGTAAAAATAAGCGACAAAAATTTAAACAAGAACGAAAAATTACGCATCAGGCATAGATTATGAAATACTTCCCGACACTAACAGAATATTACTAAGCAATTACATTTCTCATAAAATAAAATGAGATATCTAAATAGGCAATATAAAAAAGCAGATGATTCGGCGAAAATTAATTTTCAGCAATTGCTGTCCATGTCAGCTAATGTGAGCGAATTCTCTTGTGCAGCCTGTATCGAATCTATAGAATTTATACATACATCATAGACCAGGAGCCGGCAGCATAGACAATCACCTCATCGAGTTCATGTATGAAATTCTAGGATTAGTTCCCTTTCACCGTCCGAGGATTTTCACATATTTTTATAACAATGCTTGTAAATCCAAGAATATATATAGTTTTTAATTGCAGTTTGATGCTATAATATCTTTAATATCACTTCTTTCTATATATGGTATAAAATAGAATTATGCTTCAAATATTTTTGTCTACAGCCATTAAAACATGATTTCTAGAAACGGAAAAATCCGAGCCTGCCTGTTAAAGGGTTAAATCTTGATTCGCAAATTAAAACGCAATCGATCTGCCAAGTCATATCTTGGTGGAAAACACCTGAAAACACGATTTTCTTGACCCCAGTCTTCCATGTTTTCATACCTTTTGGTGCAAGAAAACACAATGTTAAACTTACGAGTCAGCAGCTAAAATCGGGTTTTCAGGTGTTTTCCACCAAGGTAAGACTTGACAGACCGATTGCGTTTTAATATGCGAATCAAGATTTAACTAATTCTGGAATTTTGTCTATGCTGCTGGCTCCCGGTCTATCATCATACAATAAAAAGGAATTAACTTTGAAATCGCATATTAAAACGAAAACGCACTTCGAACAATTATCGATAATTGTGAGTGCTTTAACCGAATTCTTTTGTGTGGCACTATAAATGAACAATAAACGCGACGCATTTCATAATCTATAGAAAACAGGTTCTAAATGCACCTCAATGATTGTTGTACATTTCATTATGTTTAAAGTATCGTGATATCATTAACATATTCATGACAAACGATTTTTTCCCATATATCATAATGTAATGAATTATTTTTGTCTATCCCTATAAATGAGCTATGCTTGCTACTTATTAGGTGCGTTCTTAATCAGTATATAAATACCTAGCACCTATAGTCGTCGTTCGGCCCGTCCGTCCGCATACAACAAAGCGAAAACTACCCAACCGAATGATCTGAAAATTTAAATATATAATTGTTGCAAAGTTTTGTCGAGTCATTTCAAATTTTATGAAAATCGGATGTATAGTTTAATTATAGGGACAGTCAAAAATTTTCCGTTACATTACGGCCAATGGAAAAAAAATATTCCTAGTGCATTTTAATGATGTTACAGCCTTTTAAACAGAATGAAATTGATATGCACGTAGGAAGTTCACTAAAATATGCATTCAGTACGATATGTGGTTCAAAAAATATTTATAAAACATGTTATAGCACGAACGCACCTCATTTGCCACGTTTGACGTGCAATTTCCAACTTGTTCTATAATCCTGAGAAAGCCCGGTGTAGTCCACCTCACTGGTCCATATCAATCTCACTAGGTTTGAAATAGTGCCGCAAATGATTTTCCCCATAGACCATAATGTAATGAAAATCTTTTGTGTATCCATGTAAACGAACTATAAATGCCACGCATTTCATTTTTAATACCAAACATGAGTATATTTACGAGAGTTAGTGCACGGACAGACAAACAAACAAAATCTATAAACACTTTTCGACTACATGAAAGTGTTAATAAAGACTGACTTGATGGATAGAGAGAAATTAAAAATTTTCCTCATAATGATTCTCGAGATAACATATCGATTCAATCTGATAAATGTATCTCATATTAAAGTGTCCTATGAAGTAATGCAATTAAGAATATTAAAAGAAGAACCATACCCTGCGGCTTTGATCGCAATTAGAAACATTTCTTTTAATTTTTATAACGAATAAAATAGATAAACTTAATATGCGTGAAGAAATTGCATTAATGATTCTGCTAACAGAAAAAAAAATAATGTACAGAAAAAACTAAAAGATTAGCATTCACCTGGAAAATGAATTCACGGAAATAGAATCGTCATAAAGAATGACGTGAAGATATAATTAATTGAACAAAATATGTTTTAATATCAACGATTATTATTATTTCATTTGTTTTACAGAAATACCCTTCCATTGATTTTTCATTGAGAAATCCCTAATGATTGCACAAACATCTAATATATGTAATAAAGCTCTAATAGACTCGTGCTTTACATTTGAAAATCTTTAAATTATTAAAAAAATTAATTAATTTCTTTTAAAAAGAATCTTTTGTGAAATATCACTTTGACTAACACATGAAAGAGTTTTCGAAATAAGATAAAGATCCTGCCTGCGATATATTAATGTCTTCGGTGGGCAGTCTTAACAGTACAATTCTAAAATTGCACTTTTAGGGGAAAATGAAAAAACTGTGTATGCCTGTCTTTGGTTTCTTTCTTTATAAAGAATGACCAGGCCACTACCTGCCGGGTCGCTTTTTCAGGAAGTCTCACGTTTTCAGCACCAGGCTTGGCGAGTTGGCGAAAGCGAGAACGTTCAGCCAGCTCTAACGCCAATCGTCGTCTCGTGTTTTGTTTTGAACCGAAATGGCGGAAGAAGAACTAACATATTTTAGAATAACAGTCCTACCTAAATTAACCTTTAACTGATGTTACCAGTCTCTCAGACCGCGGTTTTTTTCAATTTTCATAGTTTAACTTGCAATTTTCAGTTTAACTACAAGCACTACCGAAATTTTGTTCCGTTTGGAGCTTTAGTACTATCACCAGAGACTTTTGAATAGGTGAATTTTAATTATAACAGTCCTGTACAAAAAGTTTAGTACAAAAACACCATCCTATGAGTTAATCGCGTCTTTTATTCACCTTTCAAGGGAGCGGTCTCTCAGACCGCTTCACACTAGTTATGTTACAATTTCTGTGACATCAGTTAAAGGTTAAAGAAATATTTTCAATTATGTGTTCTAGATGAAAAGAAATCTTCTTTGGAAGAAATTGTGTTACGAACCCTCATACTCTGTTTTATCAAAGGCCTTTATTACTTTTGATGATATAGACAAAAATTTTGATTATTTGATTCCCTCAAAAAACTACATTTTCATTCAATTGAGTATTATTAATTCCATACCTTTATTAAAAAGCCTTTATTATTTTTTATAGAATTCAATACCTGTTAAACAAAAACTCATTACCTTCATAAATCTAGATATTTGATTAGATATAAAGATGGATTTATGGGGATGATGAATTAATGCAGTTTCAGTGCATTTTGATGTATATAAACACATATTTAAAAAATACCTGTGTCTATTATTATATTTTCTATGTGGATTACTATATTTTCTGCGATGAACTTATATAATTAATGTCAAATCATTCTGCAGAAATAGTAACCAAAGTCGAGTGAAAATAGGCTAAACCAGAAGAAAAGAAAAAAAAACCTATCACACCTCCAACCAGGATGTTTAGAAATTGCCGTTTTAATGTGAGATGAAATTCTTAAGACTCTGCTCAACAAGCGCAAAACGTTTTGACACTTTTACAAATTCATTTTTTAACGGAAAGATATAAAATTGGAAATCCTGACCATGGAAGCGATTTGGAATCGAACTGTGTTTTCCTTTTTCGAATCAATCAATTACCTATTGAGTTAGAAGCGATTTGGATCACGTGACACGGCATTTTTCTCCCCTTACAGACTGGATTTTCTTCTTTCGTTCAGAAGTTCGGTTCAAAATGCCAACTTTGACAGTATTTTCTGAAAGATCTATTTATTGCGCTTACTAGAAAACGGAAAAAAACAGTTCTATAACATAGTTTCTGAATAACAACACCTTATAGTTTCATGAGTTTCCGAACAAAAATGAATTAAAACTTATGTCAGAAAGTTGACCCTTTGGATTTGAGAACAGCCTTAATGGGAGGTGGGGGAGAAGGAATATTGTATGACTATCTTTTGTTACTTCAAAGTAAAAAATAAAATCACAAGAGAAATTTTTTAGCTATGTATGATAGTAAGGGGCTGTATATTTAAATAGTTAAATTTATTAATTAACAAATGGAAAAATAAACCAAAAAATTAAAAACTTGGAATATTTGACTTTTTTTTGAGGGGGGGGGGGCGCAGAATTTGAATAATGGGTCCTTTACTTATAGTACTTCAAAGTAATAAATAGGACGGGAAATTTAAAAAAATGTAAAGAATTAAAAAAAAAATGAAAGCGCGTACACAAAAGGTTAATCCTGATTTTATTTATGTATTTTTTAAAATCTTTCATTCTATTTCTTTTCTTTTCTTTTTTATGGTAAATTATTTATTTGTTACTTAAAAATCAATAGATAGAGCAAAACACAATTTTAACTAGGGCTTCCCTCAGAGGGATTAGTCTGAGCGATATTACTGAGAACATAGATTTAATAATAACATGTGGAAGCAAAGAAAATGAGATGTTATCTTTAATTGTCCATATACTGCGAAAAATTGAAATGATGAAAATAAACGAATTGTAGAATTACAAAATCTTATATATAAATTCGTATACACTGTTTAAAAAAATGGGAAATCAAACCATTCAAGACAGCCATGCATGGATATAAAATTGAAAGTACGCAATAGATTAAAAGTAAAATAGAAAATGAAACACTAATTTACTTATATCGGAATTTTAACTGTATAAAATGATGTCAAGAGCATAATCAGATGCTCCGCACCAATTTGAGTAACTTTAAATGACAAATATAAGATGTTTAAAAAGAATGGACTATACTTTATATGGTGTGTGCTCCCCCGGAATAGTTAATATTGTACAATATCTGTTTTCCACGGATGCAATGAGGTTGTCGATAACATTTAAGGAATTCTCTTCTCAAAATCTAATATAGTATCAAAGTACCGAATACATCAAAAGTGGCATGCAATGCTTCGTTAGAGTGTGTTTTAGATATGCTCGATCGGATTTAAATGATGAGTGTATGCTGGCCACTACATACGCTGTATTGTTTTGTTTTCAAACATATTCTGCACAAGTTGAGCTGTATTTAGCATGTATTAAATAAAAGAAATCGGCAATGATTACAACATAAAGTATGACACAAGATCTGAATATATCGTCTGCATAACTTTTGAGCTGTCAAAGTGTCATTTGAAGTAATTTACAAATCCATACATATTTATTCAGCAAATCATGCAAGCTAACATACGTCAATATGAACCCGATTACAAAATTTCACCAGAATAAGTTAATATATAAAAAATCTACTAATGATAATTGAGAATATGACCTTATGATAAAATGTCTAGAAAAATGAATCGGATAAAAAATTCATATCACATTTAAAACGGCACTTCCCTCTGTTAGTGGCCTTGGCGAGAGAGAGAAAAGCCTAGAGAAGGAACACTTTAACAAGTACTTTCGGGCAACCTACTCACTGTTTCATACAGGTCTTTATTCAATATTTACACAATTTATTTAATGCTAGGTGGGTATCTATCAGTTTTGTTGCATTTAAATCGCATGTTTTGCGAAGGAAATGCAACATTATGAAATATTTAAAGTTGCTGTACCTAATAATTCCAAATTAATGGTAATTGAGATCGCTTTCCGTTAATTTCATCTTTTTAAATTTTAAATTTTTTAGAAACCCTTCATAGAGACAATTGTATATTTTAAAACTAACCCGAAGCAAAATTTCAAGATTTTGGGCTCAGCAGTAACAGAGAAGTAGAAATTTTTTGAAAGTTTTTTGTTTCTGCACTGTTTTATATAGCGACATTTTTAGAAATTGTTCCATTGCGAGAATTTACGTCATGATAAATACAGCCATATCAATTTTCATGTTTATATTCCTAACAGTTCCATGTTCTTCGTTACTTAGATCATCTTTAGATCTTTTTCCGCTTTGTTTAATCTTTCTATTTTTTAGAATTCGTTCTACAACGAGCATTTACATCTTATTAATTACTACCATGCCAAAGTTCTAGTTTCTAACCCCAACAGTATCCCAAAAATTTCAGTATTCCAAATAAATCATAATTTAGAAACTTTCTAGAAATTTTTACGTTTATCCGTCAAATTGAACCTTTTAGAGAGTGTTAATTACGAGTATTTACATCTTAAAAGTAACTACCGCACCAAATTTAAAGTTTCTAACCCAATCAATATCGCAGAAATCACAATTTTAGAACTTTTTTGCTCCTGCAGCGATGTAGGTTCTTGCACTGACATAAAATAGTCTTTTTTTCGGAGCAGAGATGGCCACCAACATTTCTTTAAGTTGGCTATGTAGTTTCAGAGATAACACCTCACAAACGTATAAGCATTAATAATATTATATACTTTATAATATTATAACGCTTTATAATATTAGCATTAGATGTACGGATACAAAAGCCATTTTTCTGTTACAAACTAAAGTACCGGCGTTGCCCAGGATTTGAAGGATGTTTGTTCTGAAAAATCAATTTCAAAATTTAACATACAACACAAAACAAACATTAAAAAAAGCAGTCGAAATGTGGTTGAATGAATCATATGAAAACGCTATATAAAAATGTATAAATGTATATAACAGACGCAAAAGAAAACAGCTATAAATGAACTTATTTCAATTTATAATTGGAGCAATAATGTTAAAATACGCCAATATTTCCCTAATCGGGTTTTTATCATGCTTCAATACTTTTTTCACACTCATATGACGTTATACTATATCCAACATGCCCTTTATATTTCCAATATGACGTAATATTTTCCTCTTTCACGTGGAAACCTTGAAATAGAAAAGTTATGAAGTTATATTCACTTTCATTTAAATTCGTCAAACCATTTATTTCATTCTCATATTTCACGTGAATATCTTGCAATAGAAAAGTTATGACGTAATATTCACCTTTTTTTTTAAATTCGGCAAACTATTTATTTCATTTTCATTTTTCACGTGGAAATCTTGCAGTAGAAAATTAATTGTTGTAGTAATAATTTTATTGTGTTTTTTAATTGTTGGCAACTGCTATAATGAAAAATGTTTAAATTTGATAAGAAATTGCTGTTAAATTGGTGGTTTTATATTAATTAAAAATTACCTATAAGTTATTTCGATTCCGGATTACTTTAGTTGTCTCGGCCATGTTTTAATACACATGTACTCTTCACAATTTTGGCTTCCAAATTGTGGATTTTTTATAGAATTACAAACAGACAGATAGACAAGTTTTCATTTTTATATATCTCTCTATTCTATAAAAAGTAACTAACGCTGTCACCGCCGCCGCCGCCGGTTTTCAATTTTTTTGTGACCGGAGGTCTTTCTTCGTTAATATTAAGAAAACTATTGCATACAAATATATGAAAATCGGTGGTATTATAGCGAAATGTTTGATCAACACACTAATGTATACAGTTTTCAAATCGAAGAATTATTTTAAGAGATATTTAATGCTAAAGTTGGACAAAATCGTACCATTAAAAAAATTTATAAGAGTAAAAGCTATATATGGGAATTTAATCATTTTTAGATCATTTTATTCAATAGAAGATCCCGGTCTGCAGATTTCATTAATTTTTTTTTAATTTGACCCATTTTTTGAGGTTTTATTTCTATTTTAAATTCAAATATTCAGCATTTTGACAGATATTTTTTACATATTTTAGAAAATGGTATTAATTTAAACTGTTGCCAACTGTATAAACAGCGCAAACAATAATATTTGCTTCAAATAAAAAAATTATTTACACGTTACTATTATAAACAGAAAAAAACCTTCAAATTAGAATTAAATAATTAGGTATAAAAAGCAGGCACTTATTGGAAATTACGCCATAAAAACTATATTTGCATGTAAATTTTAAAAGAGAAAGGATATTGTAAAATAAATTCATTAACATGCGTTAGAAATCTTAAATAGAAGAAATTACGTCACATTACACTTATTATACAAAATGAACAAAAAATAGTATTGCAAAACAGTTTAAATTTAAAAATTGCGCGAGACAAAATATTAGAGGTTAAATATTAGATTTTTTCAAAATTTTATTATTTGTCGTTTGATGTGAGGTGTTCAGATATAAGTATGCAAATTTTTATGTTTCCAACATAATTAGGGGCTGAGTTAGAAAAATTGCTTTAAATACACAAGTTAGAGCTCAGAGGGTAAAATATTAGACTTTTTCAAAATTTTATTATTTGCTGTTTGATGTGAGGTGTTCAGCTATAAGTATGCAAAATTTCATGTCTCCAACTTAATTAGGGGCTGAGTTAGAAAAATTGCTTAAAATACACAAGTTAGAGCCCAAAGGGTTAAATAATAGACTTTTTCAAAATTTTATTATTTGTCGTTTGATGTGAGGTGTTCAGCTATAAGTATGCAAAATGTCATGTCTCCAACTTAATTAGGGGCTGAGTTAGAAAAATTGCTTAAAATACACAAGTTAGAGCCCAGAGGGTTAAATAATAGACTTTTTCAAAATTTTATTATTTGTCGTTTGATGTGAGGTGTTCAGCTATAAGTATGCAAAATGTCATGTCTCCAACTTAATTAGGGGCTGAGTTAGAAAAATTGCTTAAAATACACAAGTTAGAGCCCAGAGGGTTAAATAATAGACTTTTTCAAAATTTTATTATTTGTCGTTTGATGTGAGGTGTTCAGCTATAAGTATGCAAAATGTCATGTCTCCAACTTAATTAGGGGCTGAGTTAGAAAAATTGCTTAAAATACAGAAGTTAGAGACCGGAGGGTTAAATATGACTTTTTCAAAATTTTATGATTTATCGTGTTATCGCAAGTGTTCAGCTATAAGTATGCAAACTTTCATGTCTCCAACTTAATTAGGGGCTGAGTTAGAAAAATTGCTTTAAATACACAAGTTAGAGCCCAAAGGGTTAAATATTAAGCCTTTTTCAAAATTTTATTATTTGTCGTTTGATGTGAGATGTTCAGCTATAAGTATGCAAAATTTCATGTCTTCAACTTAATTAAATTAGGGGCTGAGTTAGAAAAATTGCTTAAAATAAACAAGTTAGAACCCAGAGGGTTAAATATTAGACTTTTTCAAAATTTTATTATTTGCCGTTTGATGTGTGGTGTTCAGCTATAAGTATGCAAATTTTCAAGTCTCCGACATATATAGTTTCTGAGAACGGGCTCTGTGACAGACGGACAAACAGACAGACAAAGGAGTGAGACAGGTAGGGTTTCGTTAGATGAACGAAACTCTAAAAACATGCTGCGGATGACTGTAACAACATCCTAAAATTACATTACCATCAGCGATCTACCAATCCCGAATTTAGTTTATATTCGTTTCATATATTCTTATTCTTTTGTGCGGCCCTGTAAAATAATTATCAATATTATATACAGTAAACCCGAGAATGCAGAATTTGTCCTCTATTTAGAGGTGACCGCTACTGAGAGTAAAACATGTACAGTTATTTAAGAGTTGGTAATCGAAAAAATGTCCGCTAAATAGAGGTATCCGCTAATCGGGTGTGTCCGCTATGGAGGTTTTACCAGTAAAACTTCTGAATAGCGAACACCTCGGGAGGGCAGAATTTGTCCTCTATTTGGAGATGTCCGCTACTGAGAGTAAAAAATGTACAGTTATTTAAGGGTTGGTAATCGAAAAAATGCCCGCTAAATAGAGGTGTCCACTAATCGGGTGTGTCCGTTATGGAGGTTTTACTGCATAATAATATCATCCTTTAGAAGAAAATAGCATGCTGTATGATAGACAGACAGACATCCAGAGAAAGATAACCTCCCGGATCGATAAACACCCATGTCTTTTGTTTTAATCATCCACAATTGTATGTCATACAACATGCCAGATTTTATACAACAGGCTAAAAACGGTCACCGTGGTACGGAATACTGTATTATTATTTGTTTGCCCACCAAAACTGGTTGCCACGGGTTGTTGCAAGGTTTGTGATCACGTGGTTGAAACTGATCTATTCAATATTACTGCGTGCGTATTTTTTTTTATTTGCTCCATGTGTTCAAACCAGTTGTCTACGAAAACATCAACCGGCGAAAGTGATGCATACCAAATTTCTGTGACGTATGCAGATAAATTGTGCTTTTTTAAGAGTTTTTTCTATATAATTTTTAAGCGGTTTGGAACTTATTTTTCATAGTAGGTGCATTCAGTAGGCGACCCTCATAGGTACCTTCTGGTGCAATCAGAAACGAAATCCGACAAATATTTTTTGAGTTATGCTTGACGAAAGGTTTTTATTAGGCTTTTTTTTTAGTAGGACATGGCGTTAATATCCATCGTAGTAGTAAAGTGTCCGGACAGTAATATTTCGCTGAGTATTAGCCTTCGCTTCGCTCAGACAACTAATCTTTGTTGCAAGGCAACAATGAATTTTAAATAGTCAAAAAATGGTGTGCTGGAGGAGAGGGGAGGGGAGGGGAAGAGAGAATTCGAAATGGGAGGTTGCCTCAGACGATTAATCATTGTTTTATTGCCACTTCAACTTAATAAATAGCGCAATATGTGTGCAGAATGACGAAAAATGGAGTATGTGTGTAGGGGGGGGGGGGGTCATCCGAGAGAATTTAGATGATTTATTCAAATGACGAATGACTATTTTAAAATAACAAATAAGACAACTAGAACGAAATAATATTTAAAAATATGGCAAAAATTTTAAAATAAAAAACTGAAGCATTTTAAAGATTTTTAATTTTGTGCACTAGGGGCGGACCAATGTTTTTTTCCATAAAAACTCAAATAATGATAAAAATTTAACAGCATTAAAATTTAATATTAATTGATTTAATTGCATGCTACAACTTGCAATTATTTTAACTGATTGAGTTAATTGCAGGATACAGCTAAGTAATTTATGATTTATCGTTCAATCTAATTATAATCGAAATGATTTTAGTTTCAACTTCCTATTAACGTCTAATCTCAATTAAATTAAGAGCAATTAAATTTTAATGAATTATTTCAGTGAAAATATGTTTTATTAATACAATCAACACGTCACACAATTATGCAGCTTAATAATAATAATAATAATAATAATAATAATAACTAAATTAATTCAGTAGTAAAGCTAATAAAACTAAGTTCAATTGTGCCATAAAAAATGATAATAGAATTATATTCATATTAATATTTGGAAATTTTTCCAGAGAGCAAAATATTTAAGCAAAAATAATTTGAAATTTGGTTTTCATTTGAAATATAGAATTATATTTATTACAAAAAAATCTTTACATCTGTTTTTATTTTTCCTAAAAAATAAATTCTCAATTTCTTCGAATATAGCGAATTAATGAAATAAATGAATATTATTGAACTGAAAAACGTAACTTATGTTTGAATTATATATATTGTGCAATTAAAAGCATTTTAATGCGAAAAAGCTCTTTGTTTTAAAAGCAAAAAGCTCTCAGCAAAGTAATGGGGTTGCTGTTCCCTACGCGTAAGACGTCAGGAACAAGAAAGGGTGCGTAGCATTGAATTCATCCCCGCGCCAACCGTTACTCTGGCGATAAAGTGCTCAAAACGTGAGCCTTCTTGAAAAAGCTGCCGGGTCTTCCCGGTTGAACGGGTTTGATACCTGGTATCGGGGTGGGTGACTGCTTAATTGTCGCGTAGCGCCAATAATCTGACATCATCGCCTAGATCGTCATCTTATCTCCAGTGCTTACTGCTCAGTTGTGAACTTTGTTATGCCGGTGACTGAACATTTATAGCTTGTTGTTTGGCACCTGTACATTGCTACTCAAGTTGATCTCGTGATTTAAAACCTTGATCAGATGACGAGACCTTCACTTGACAAGGCACCTCCAGAGGTATAATTCATAGCTAAATTGGGGGACTTTGCACTCACGACGGATTTTACATGCACCAGGCACCATTAGCATACATGTCTTGGTTGTGTTTATGACGGCCAATTATCAGCACGAAGGATATGGGACCAAAGGGGGGGGGGATGCCTTCCGTGGGTGTCTTTCTAAGGGAACCTATGGAGAACCAAGGTTCGAAGAAAACCACGAAAACTCCGAACGATTAGGCCGACGGGCCCGATTGGGATCGAGCCCAGCATCTCCCGTCTACCAGCTTCGAGAGCAGAACCTCTCGGCCACTGGTAGCATACATGGCAGATTTTAGCCGGCAGTAAGCCTGGATCTAGCGGTCTTTCCACTGCGAATTCGATGGGCTGCCAAGTGGGTCACTGCTGCTCGATGTAATTGGAATTGCCTAGAGTTTTTGAAGCATAATTGTTGGTGCAGACTTGTCATGTGAAAAAAGGATTTTTTAAGGGATTGTGGGGGGGGGGGGGAGGGGAGGAAGAGAGTCCGTCTTACCACCGCACCTATCTTATGTCAGGAGGCAACGGGAATGCTTTGGTTAATATCAATTTATTTAACCGCGATATGTGCTTTGATAGTGCAAAGTACTAATTGTTATTTGTTGTAATAATTGTTAGCTTGTTTTTGTGCAGTGACTATGGAATATTACAAACATACCGAACATTTCTTTCTTGCATTGTTATCCTCACTAGTTAAAACAGTTCGTTACCTTCCATCTTGGCTTATATTCTTTTAACAGCCCATAGATACCACATTTTCGCTGATGTGCAAATATACTCATTTGACCAAAAACGGACTTGTAGGGTTAAGACCGCCCACCTAAGATATATGCAGGATGATTCCCTACCTCGTGTACAAACTGTGACGGACAGTACAGTTCACTAAAACATTTTTTTTTAAATATAGGAATGCTGGGTTGCAATCCGCTTGTTTAGTCATAAGTACTGGATGTCTCACTGTAGGTCGAACCCGAGTTTTCGTGCCTGCTTCGGCCTACTTCAGTAACGCGAAAAGACCCGTTCGCTAATGCTATTCCTATGGGATAAATTTATAAATATATCTCGGTCGCATTTCAATATTTTTAGATGATTTTTTTTGCAGTGGCTAGCTGAGGTCGATCTGTATGCAGGACGTTTTTTACTTTTTCGATTTTCATTGGGGATTTTTTTCAAGAGGATTCTTTCCTTTTAGGAACCGGTTCTGAAAATGAAAGTGTCTTGATTAAAAATATTTGTAAACGAAATTGAAAAAGTAGAAAACGTCCTGCATACAGATCGACCTCAGCTAGCCACAGCAAAAAAATCATGTAAAAATATTGAAATGCGACCGAGATATCTTTATAAATTTCTTCCATAGGAATAGCATTAGGGAACGGGTCTTTTCGCGTTACTGAAGTAGGGCCTTAACTTTAACGGTAATGAAGATATTATACCGATGTATTCAATAGACTCACTTTATTTTATGGAAAATGTGACATATATTACAGGAAGTCCACTATCATTAGGTACAAATGTACCCTGAGCTGCATTCCAAATTACGATGTGTATGGGCAAATGTTGTTTGGACGCAGATCGTAGGCCTTTTCCCCAATCCTCAGGATGTTATCACCTTTAATAGAAAGTAAAGCATGTCTTTTAAAATTATCGGTAAAATATTTTTGTTATTGTTAAAGCTATGAAGTAAAACTCGGACTCGACTTGCAGTGAGACACTCTGTATTTATAACTGAATAAGTAATTGCGACTCAGGTTTCCTATATAAAAAAATGTACTGAACCTTGTGTTAGTACAGATAAGATTTTAAGTTTAATGTATGGTAAAAATTATGTGCAACTGAAAAGGGCCTTTTTTTGGTTCTGTGCCATTTCTCTCCCCCCCCCCCCCCTGAACCCCATATTTAATATTGGCTTGAACGTCTGGACAATACCGTCTTGGCTTCCCTGGGGCACGGTCACGGTCGTGTGTTCAGCGGTGTGGGCCAGCCCTTGTAAGGGCCTGGATACTTACGAGTATTCCAAGTGTTGCCGCCGGCACTCGACTGTTCCAGGGCTTTATATCAAGATGGCTTTGGCTGTTCGCGGGCCTCGGCGGGGGAGGAAGACCATGTCACTTCAACACTCCTGCATGAGCTGTCTACCGGAGGGAGGGGCTTACAATGGGAAAACAGCTCCATATGTATGTTCTACCATCACCATTTTAGAAATTCAGTGTTATGTTGCTCTACAGGCTACAGTGTTCGTTGGAGATTTAGCGGAGAGGTTTTCACTCTCTGTAGGCGCTCGTAAGCAGTGTTGACTTGACTAAAAAAATGTTTGTTTTAGTGAGCTCTACCGCCCTTCAACGTATGCACACACGGTAGCGAATCACCCTGTATACCAGGCGTTGGCAACCTACTTCGTCTGCGGGTCACAATCAACCAAAATGTGTATATTAACAACACGTTTCGGACCAGTGGTATTTTAATTTTAAAACAGTCCTTTTTGGTGAATAAAAAGATACATTTTATTAAGAAAATAATTACAATACGCTTTTATAAGGCAGTTCTCAAATCGCAAATGGCAACTTTATGACATAAGTTTTAATTTATTTTTGTTCGGAAATGCATGAAACTAGCAGGTGTTGTTGTTCAGGAATTATGTAATCGAGCTGTTTTTTCCGGAGTTTATTTGCAAACGCAATAGATCTTTCAGAAAATAGTGGGCGTTTTGAACCGAATTTACGCGCGAAAGAAGAATAACCACTCAAGAAAGATTGAAAAACGTCTTTGTCACGTGATCAAAATCGCTTATAACTCAATAGGTAATTTTTTGATCAAAAAATGGAAAACACAGTTCGATTCCAAATCGCTTCCATAATCAGGCCTTCCAATTTTATATCTTTCCGTTAAAAAATGAATTTGTAAATGTGTCAAAACGTTTGTTGAGCAGAGCAGTTGAGAGCAGCCTTAAACTTTAAACATAAAAACTATGATTTTAATTATTATAAAAAGATACATAACTGTTAAAAAGGTAAATAATTGAATTAACTTTACTTTTCTCTTCGATATCAATGGCTCCCCTGATGTTAAACACGTGACGTCAATTTAGTCAAGTCTGGTTTATAGTTAGTCGTTTTAAGGTGTATTTGAATTTTCGGTAGTTAAGCTGGTCCTGTTCTTACTAAAATTAAATTTCATGTGTGAAAATATTTATTCACATTTATGAGTTGAATCGAATGCGGACGAAATGTCAAATCTAATTTTTTTTTTCAGAAATGAAAATTTCGTAGGAAGGGTTATCTAACACGTTGATATCGTAGAAAGATCATAATACAAAAGAAGAGACTAACCTCAAAATTATTGCAGTAGCTCAAGAAGACTTTTGATTGGACAAAAGGTGAAGGCGAGGCGAATGTGCCGAAGAGAGAGAGCGATTGGACGCTGCCTTCCGCCGCGCCTTCGTCCGTCCAATCGCTACATTCATTATACATGTTCGTTACTGCAACTTTGTAATAAAACAAAAATATTATTGTTATTATTTATTTTCAGTTTACTTTTTATATATTTTTCAAGTGTTTTTTCCATATAGCCCATGGTTAGGGAGTTGAATTCCGAAATAATTAGGGGGAAAATTGTTTTAATCCCTTCAGTTTATGTCTAGAATGAATATGCTACGTTTTCCCCCTTGTACTAGATGAGCGTTAAGAATTATGCATGGATTTATTGTCAAAAAACACATTTTTTTAAATACTATAACATTATCTCGAAATCATTAACTCTTTCAAAAACATTGTCAATACAAATGTTGTAGAGCTTAAAATTCTGAATAAAATAAGTACCTACACTTAATACTTTTGTTGAATATTAAGGTCACAATTATACTTTAAAGTGTTAGCCCCGTGGTCAAAGGGTTGAACTCAGAATTAATTAGGGGAAAACTAGAAATCGTTTTAATCCCTTCAGATTAGGTCTAAAATTAATATTCTATATGTTTTCCTCTTCGTACTAAGTGAGCGTTAGGAAATATGTACATATTTACATTCGAAAAACATGTTTTTCCTTAATTTTTTTAACATTATCTCAAAATGGCGGCTAATTCTATCAAAAAAATTGTCAATGTAAATGCTGTAGAGCTTAAAATTCTGAATAAAATGAGCACCCACATTAGTATTTTTGTTCAAAATTAAGGTCGCAATTGTATTTCAAAATTTTGCCTTAATCACTAATCAAGAGCTTCAAGCTAAAAGAGACCAGATTACCTTAACAATATCTCAAAACAGTCAATACAGATGTTGTAGAGCTTAATATTCTGAATAAAATGAATACTCACATTAATATTTTTGTTCAAAATTAAAATCACTATTTCAGATATTGTTAAAAATATTAAAGGAAAACGTGTTTTTCGAATGTAAATGTGTACATATTTCCTAACGCTCGCTTAGTTTGAAGGGGAAAACAGAATATTCATTTTAGACCTAATCTGAAGGTATTAAAACGATTTCCAGTTTTTTTAAGCTTTACAACATTTGTACCCCGACAAAAAACCCGACGGCGTAAAAAGCGAACTAATTAATTATTTTTCACCAATGTGAAACTATTTTTTATATTACTTACCTATTTTTTATTTACTTTTATTGATGACTTTTAAGTTGTATTTAATTGTTAGTTCATAACTATAAACACTGTTTTGATGAGGCCTATAGATGTCTATGAAGGTTAACGTTGCAGTAAAGCTAGAGATCCTAGATACACAACTTCCAGGTTGTGTAACATTTAAACGGAGCTTCTGACTGTAAGATAGTCAATGAAACATCCTCTTCATTTTGAAAGACCTATCGAATGATATGACACTCAATAGGGTGCGCAATTTTTTTTCGTGTCTACCGCCATTTTGTATTTTATAAAAGTATTTTGTATTTTGAATTTATAAAAATAAAACCTAGCCTATAACCATCGGACGGTTAAGACGAATCGATAGAGACCTCATTCATTAAAATCCATCCAGCCGTTGGGATGTTTCGAGGATATAAAGAAATCCACTTATCCAGATACGCGTGAAACACATAACCCTTCTTGGCAGTCGGGTAAAAATAGCCAGTCTATTTTTGAATCTATTACGTTTTTGGCAGTAGAAAATTTTCATTATCTTCATTACTGTCAATATAAAATTAAATAATCAGACTTTAATTTCAAAACACTAAAACAACATTAAGATACATTAAAATTAAAATTGAAATAGACGTTTCGTTCTAGAAACATAACATCTCATCCGTAAAAACATTAATATCATAAGCAACTGCAAAAGAATTAGTCATTCAGTATTAAAATTAAAGTTACACATCCACGAAAACTGTATTTTCGTCTGAAACGGTGCAAGTCTCATTCAAGGGTGATTTCTCTAATTTAGTATACCATCTTTTAAAGATACTACCAGGGCCGCCCGGCGTTGCCCGGGGTTTGTAGATAATAACCTTAAACAAAACTTAATTTTCTCCGATTTTATATCTTTGGAAATTCTTTTAAATGAATCGAATTTCGGCGGTCACATTGACTTCCGCAGCGTCTAATGTGTTCCCATCAAACTTCTTCTTGAACGAACATGTAATCTAGATCCCAACTACCTATGGCAGTATTTACCGGAAGTGCCTGCACGTGCCGGAGACAATCGAGTGAGCCAGACCTCGTAGGAATCAACCCCACAGAATCCAAAAAAAAAAAAAAAAAAAAAAAAAATTGCACCATTAATGTTAGAAAATGTTGGTAACTAAAGCTTAAGATAAAATTTCCTAATACAGAAAGTAGATGAATTGTAATCTAAGTTCAAGGCAGCAAATCCCGTTGAAATTTAGCCCTTAAACCCGAGGAAATAACTCGCCACCAAGCGCTTGAAGATGCCTCCTCAACTTGTAAATTTCATGAATTACTGTTAGCATTAATACGATATTTAATAAACGGATAAAACTCCTTATCTAAAGTTACCTTTAAAGTAACGCGATTTTTAATTTACGGCTGTAGGGAGTAGATGTAAGCTGATGCTGAAAAAGGAGATTAATGTTCGAAATAGGTGGTAGCTGAAATATAAAGAAAGACCGGGCCCTGGTGGCCAGGTTCTTAATTGGAATGTAATTGGGTATAAGAAATTTTTTTATGGGTTTTAAAGTAGCTGGAAGACGCTAAAACTATGTTAAAGAAAATTGCAATAGAATAGGATAGTTTTTAAAGAAGCTACAACAAAGGCCCAAAGAAGATGATTAATATTCAAAATTTGTGGTAGCTGAAGCCTGCAAATTTTTTTGTTGTTCATGTATTAGCTGGAGAACTTAAGACGTTGTTAGAAAAAAAAAGTTCATGAATCGAGCCATTTTTAAGGGAGCTATAACAGGGGGGCCAAAAGGGCCCAACTGATAGTTGAGAGCAGGGCCCTAACATGAAAACATGTTTAAATGTTTTAGTACTCAGCATTTTAGATCTTCAATTAGTCAAAATTAATCATAGGGTATGAAATAATCATTAGAATAATATTTTATAGAAATGCGCAAAAATGGGGTAAGTGCTTAAAAAGGAGCCCTAGACCCCCAATAAAAATTTGAGGGTGTTTTTCTAGGGGGAAGATTCCAAGACTCAATTTTAAAATTATGCAATGAGAAGGTGAGAAAATTAGTGTGTAAAAAATGCATAGCACACAAAAAGTTAAAGGGGTCCCGGATCGGGCCCTACAGGGCCCTAAGGTGCCCCAGATTTTAACTGGAATATAGAAACTGGAGAATAAGTAAATGGAAAAATGTTTCCAAAAATGAAGGTCGGATTAAGAGGGGCAATTTCTTAATAATTTATGGTGCAAAAGCTTCAAGGGGTCTTGTACTGAGCCCAAAAGGGGAAGAGATTTATGTGGCATGTAGTTTGGTATAAAGACACTTTTTAGTAGTTTTTAATGTAATCTGAGGACGCTAGAAATATGGTAAAGAAAATTGAAAGGAATTCGAATCATTTTTTTACAAAATGCGCCAAGGGCCCCAAGAAGATTTATATTCAAAATTGGCGGTAGTTAAAATCTGACATATTTTTTTGTCACTCATGTAATAGCTGGGAAACCTAAGAAGTTGTTAGAAAAAAAAAAAAGCTAGTGATCGCACTATTGTTAAGGGAGATGTGGGAGATTTAAAAGAAATGTGCAAAAAATTGGGGAAATGCTTAAAAAAGGGCCCTAGGGCCCCATAAAAATATTTGAGTGTTGGTCTAAGGAGAAGAGTTCAAGACTCAACTTAAAAATTGCGCACTGCGGATGTGAGAAATTTAGGGTGTGAAAAACGCATGGCACACAAAAAATTTAATGGGCCCTGGACCGGGCCTTACGGGCCCCTAGACGGGCCCATGGTCTTAACTAGAATGTAGAAACGGAAGAATAACTAAATAGAGAAAGTATCCCAAAAATGAAGTTCGGATAAAAAGGAAACAATTTATTAACAATTTAGTGCACTAAAACTTCAAGGGGCCCTGTACTGGGCCCCTTGCAAGGGTGCCAGAGTCGTAACTGAAATGTAGAAATGGGGCAGAAACTGAAAGGAGTTCAACCCCAAAAACGAAGAAGATCGGATTGAAAAGAGGCATGTTATTAACAATTTAGTGCATTAAAACATCAAGGGGCCCTGTACCGGGCCCCTTGCAAGGGTGCCAGCGTCTTATCTGAAATGTAGAAATGGGGTAGAAACTGAAAGGAGAATTCACCCCAAAAACGACGAAGATCGGATAGAAAGAAGCATGTTATTAGCAATTTAGTGCACTAAAACTTCAAGGGGCCTTGTACTGGGCCCCTTGCAAGGATGCCAGGGTCTTAACTGAAATGTAGAAATGGGGCAGAAATTGAAAGGAGTTCAACCCCAAAAACGAAGAAGATCGGATTGAAAAGAGGCATTTTATTAACAATTTAGTGCACTAAAACTTCAAGGGGCCCTGTACCGGGCCCCTTGCAAGGGTTCCAGGGTCTTATCTGAAATGTAGAAATGGGATAGAAACTGAAAGGAGAATTCACCCCAAAAACGTAGAAGATCGGGTAGAAAAGAGGCATGTTATTAACAATTTAGTGCATAAAAACTTAAAGAGGCCCAGGGCCTCGGCCCTTAAAAGTTGAAAATCTGATCCTCAGGTGCATCAGGACGTGTCTTGGACCAATCACTCCTGAATTTTCAGACTTCTACGTGAGGTAGATTTCGCTAGCCATCGCTGACAGACACACACACACACAAAGCGATTTGTTCTTTTATTAGTATAGATAACTCTATAAAAACATATATATCACTTTGAAACGAAACTTTGAATATTAAAAGGCGTTCAAATCTAATTTCATCGAGAAATACCTCATTTTCTCGTATTTAAATAAGTATTTTATTATTATAATAGAAATACATGTGCTTCTATGTATTATTAATATAAAAATTTATCTTTATCAAAAATATCTTATTTTATATAAAAAATATAAAGCAATCAATAAAATAAAAAAAATCACAAATACTATTTGGTACGCGAAGAATTCAAGCCTATAACACCGTTTCTCGAGTTCAATGCTCTATCCATTCAGCCATCTAGCTCACACTTCACTTGCAATAGATTATTTTTATAATTAGTACTATAATTAATGAAATCCATGATCTGTTCCTGAACGCACTTAATGTTTATTCAATCCACGATAAAGACGCACTCCATGTTCTTGTCACCTGAGCTCGCGCGCGCGATGCGCGTGCATCTTGAACACACCCATTGCTATCCCGGTTTATTTAATTTCTTCTGAGAAAACTTTATACAATCAACCAACCGAAAGCAAGCTGATTAAAAAATGCCGAGAAAAAAGCGTATTTTTGATGAAAGTGAGTTGCGTTTGTAAACTAATTACTCAGCTAATAGTTAGAATTTTAAAATTCTGAGGACCAGGTACATTAGGAGAGACCTTGGACTCTTTTCACAAAAAATTTGAGCCTCGTACGTACCGTAGATTTTGCTAGCCATCGCCGACAGATACACACACACAGAGCGATCTGTTCTTTTATTAGTATAGATGGTATAAATACACTTTTAGGTAGTTTTTAATGAAATCTGATGACGGTAAAAATATGGTAAAGAAAATTGAAAGGGATTTGGATCATTTTTAAAGAATATGCAGCAAGGGCCCCAAGAGGGCGATTTATATTCAAAATTGTGACATATTTTTTTGTCACTCATGTAATAGCTGGAGAACCTAAGATGTTGTTAGAAAAAAAAAGCTAGTGAATCGCACTATTTTTAAGGGAGATGTGGGAGATTTAAAAGAAATGTGCAAAAAATTGGGGAAATGCTAAAAAAGGGGCCCTAGGGCTCCAATAAAAATATTTGAGTGTTGGTCTAAGGAGAAGAGTTCAAGACTCAACTTTAAAATTACGCACTGCGAATGTGAGAAAATTAGTGTGTGAAAAACGCATGGCACACAAAAAATTTAATGGGCCCTGGACCGGGCCTTACGGGCCCTTAGATGGGCCCATGGTCTTAACTGGAATGTAGAAACGGGAGAATAAATAATGGAGAAAGTATCCCAAAAATGAAGTTCAGATAAAAAGGAAACAATTTATTAACAATTTAGTGCACTAAAACTTCAAGGGGCCCTGTACTGGGCCCCTTGCAAGGGTGCCAGAGTCTTAACTAAAATGTAGAAATGGGGCAGAAATTGAAAGGAGAATTCACCCCAAAAACGACGAAGATCGGATATTAAAGAGGCATTTTATTAGCAATTTAGTGCACTAAAACTTCAAGGGGCCTTGCACTGGGCCCCTTGCAAGGGTGCCAGGGTCTTAACTGAAATGTAGAAATGGGGCAGAAACTGAAAGGAGAATTCAACCCCAAAAACGAAGAAGATCGGATAGAAAAGAGGCATGTTATTAACAATTTAGTGCATAAAAACTTAAAGGGGCCCAGGGGCCTCGGCCCTTAAAAGTTAAAAATCTGAGCCTCAGGTGCATCAGGACGTGTCTTGGACCAATCACTCCTGAATTTTCAGACTTCTACGTGAGGTAGATTTCGCTAGCCATCGCCGACAGACACACACATACAGAGCGATTTGTTCTTTTATTAGTAGGAGTTGGAACCCGTCGAAATTCGACGAATTAAAATGTTTAGAATGAAACTGTTAGATCGAGTTTATAATAAACCTACAAAAATAATTACAATAAAAAAATCATCTTGCATTGGTTATCTAACTCTTAAAACAAATAATGTTTTTAACCTAAAATTTCCAAAATATTATTTCCAAAAACTTCAACTGCTTAAATAATTGAAAAATTAAACTGTATTAGAATACGTAATCAAGATGAGTAATTATGTTGAAGTTATCGATTGAGGCTCTTAGGTTTGTTTTTAGGGAGGAAAAATCAGTAAAAAGGATTTCTCTTTGTCACATCATAAAATTTTCTCCTATAAAATCTATACTGTACGTTATTTTCATATTCTCAAAATTTATATACGCACCACTCAAATTCACAATTTAAAAGTATTTTAACGCGCATTACATTATTAATGAATGTATTTCCAAACTTAAAGTCACATTTGTCCGATACAACTTTTCATGTGAACATTCGCATAAAATTTAAGTTCTAATCTCAGTACCCGCGAAAATTTACCATTCAGAAATTTGCCTTTAGTTGCCATAGTATTGGAGATTTAGTATTGGTCAAATATTTAGTTTTATCAAAGAAAATGATCGTTTTGTTTTAAATATGACATCATTTTTACTCACTGAATCATTTTGCTTAGCGTCTCAAACTCAGTATCAGCCTAATGTAAAAATATTGAATATCTTCTTCAATCTTTTGATTCATGAAGAAGAATGCGTGTTTTTTTTAATGGCTGGCGTCATTTTCTGTTCAAAAATTAGAAAAAAGTTACTTTTCTTTGTAATGTGAAAGTGGCATCAATAAGGATATAATCAATAAAAATAAATAAACCATGACTATTTTCCCTATACTTTTAATAGAAATGGAGTACTTCAGTTGCCACAATTACAAAATTGGTACCAAAAACTATAAAAAAATTAATATCTCAAAAATAAATTGAGATAGAGCTTTCAAAAAAATTGAATTTAAAAGTACATTTTTCCCCCTATACGACGGTGTAAAAATTGAAACTGTGCGATGTTTAGAAGTTTAAGAAATTGCAGTAGCGAAAATTGCAAAACCGAAATTTCATTTCAAATTTCAAAGTGTTGCCATTCGCAGAATGACGTATGCTTTACGCACAAATATGTTTGTCCTTTATAATATAGATAGAGAGGATGATATATTAAATTAGAAAGAGAGATTTTAGTGCACCATCGTATTTGAAAGAATGGTACGAGGGGCAGGGTTGGACGGTATTTACCGTATGATGGTTTTTTCCAGTTTTAATCACGGTTTTTACCGCCTTTGCAAAAACATGTTTTTACCAAGGTTTTAACCACGGTTTTTTACCTTCTTTGGAAAAGCATGTTTTTACCATGTCTTTTACCACCTTAAAAAAAAACTTATTTGTTTGACTGTTTTTTTTCCACTTTTATGAGCCCCACCAGTGGCCGAGAGGTTCTGCTCTCGAAGCTGGTAGACGGGAGGTGCTGGGTTCGATCCCAATCGCGCCCGTCGGCCTAATCGTTCGGAGTTTTCGTGGTTTTCTTCGAGCCGTGGATCTTCCATGCGTTAATACGGATTAGGTTCCCTTAGAAAGACCCCCACGGAGGGCACTCCCCCCGGGCCTATATCCCTCGTGTAGATAATTGGCCGTCAAAAATCAACCCAACCCACTTTTATGAAAATTTATCTACTAGTTTTTCATTTTTCCAGGGGTGAAAGTTTTCCGGGTACTTAATACTACTACAAAAATATTCACCTAATTTAGTTTCTGATTAGGTTAGTAAAAGAATGCTATACGAAAATAGTGGTTTTTAATGAATATAAAAAGTCCCGGTAAATTTTCATCCACGCTTTCTTCTTACAAGAAGACAAAATTTTAAATATATTATTGCACATTTATCATATACTATTATTATGAGAATTCACATTACAATATTTATTATATTTATCTTAATGGAGATTAGTTTACTAACTTTTACTTAAGGAAAAATTATAAGTACACATTTTTCACACTTAAAAACCTTAAACGTTTTAATAAAAACCAAACATTTACAAATATTAATTATCACATAATGTAGCTTGTACAAATGTTAGTATATGTTTACCAATCTATGTCCTTGGAGCTGGAGTACTCAACCTGCACCAGCAAATTCAATTTGAACAGAGAGTTTATTGTATCCTTAGGTTTTTACCACGTTTTTCCAGGTTTTTACTGGTAAAAACCTAGATGACCAGTTTTTACCGGTAAAAACCAACCCTGACGAGGTGCTATCGGAAAGTTCCCGTACTGCAATTACTGCGACTGTATTTGTGAAAGCGGAGGTAAAAGTAGGTCAAGGTCACATTCCCTAAACCCACCTCTACTCATCTCACTGCTTGACTTAAAGGTGTGAGCGCGCAGTTTGTTGCTACGAATTTTTTTCGACTTCGTGTTTTGAAGTGTTTGCGATTTAGCAATGATGTGTGCATCAAATCAGTGGCACCAACTTATATAGGACCATGGGGTGCGGGCCCGCCTGATAATTTGATGTATTCGTCCACCCAATTTCCATTGATTTAATTCGTAATTAATTATTTTATTTATTAAATCGCTGAAATGAAATTTGGTTTTATTAACGTTCTTAAAATAATTTAGTTTGAAAAATAGTAAGGACATCATCAATTAGATTTACAGGAGCACTGAAAACTCCTTCAGCGCATGTATAGTTAAATTTCTCACGAAAACAAAATTCCAGCATATTTTGCCATCTGTTTTGATGTATTGATTTGGTAAAGCATTTAGGTGACTAAAATGTATGCTTTTCTTAACATTAGTTTTTACGCTTTCAATAGTTAGCAATTCCAATGTTTTTAAAAATAAATATTAATGGATTTATAAGGAATAATTTATGAGAATATAATTACTTATAAAATTATAATAATTTAAATATTTGCTTAGAAAAGCATAATTTATTTTCGAATTATAATCTTCAGTCATTCACTCACATACACACTAAGGCAAAAAAGATTATATATGTGTTATTTTACTCAAAACTTTTTGAGCCCACTCAATATTTCTGAAAAGTTGGCACTACTACACCAAATTTTGTGTGAAGCTCAATAAATCTGCAACTGAAACTATTGAAATCATTTGGACGGCTTTTAGTGATGAAACTTTAAATCGGACAATGGTTTTTGAATGGCATTCGTCTTTCAAGGCGGATTATCATTCAGTTTAAGATGACAAGCGTTCAGGGCGACCAAGCACCAGCAAAATAGATGAAAATGTGGAACAAATTCAAAAACTCATATGATAAGATCGTCCCTTAACTATCCTAAAACTTGCGGACAAAGTTGGAATCTTATGAATTTTGCCAAGAAATTTTGACGGACAAATTGAACATCGTATTGCTTCAAAGTTTGTTCCAAGGCTCCTGACAAACGATCTTTAAAGACAACACAGTTTTAGCTCATAGGAACATGGCTATTTTTCTCCACCCACGCTATTGACTTGACCTAGCTCCCTGTGATTTGCATTATTTCCAAAATTGAAAATGGAACTGAAAGGACAACGTTTTGCAACTCTGTCCAACATTCAACGATTTTCGCAGGCGGTTGACAGTATTCTGCCAGATGACTTTCTCGTAATGCGCCGACGACGTGATAACTTCGCATTCTGTCCCTAACGCCTTGGAATTCTTTCCGGTTTTCCGGAGTTGTTTTAGTCGTAATCCAGCCGACTGCAATAGGCAGCTGGAAAGCCTTATCTGTGTCGGTTTAAGATGACGCTTATATATGCAGCTCTTGTATATGCGGATAGAGAGACCTATTTTTTGTTAAATGTATATTCGCATTGTATTATTAGGTTTTTTTTTTCAATTTTGTTATGTTCATTACTAGAAATAATTTTGCTTTAAATTTAATGTAAAATAATTGTGACTGAAACATAATTTTCCAATTATTTGACTGATATAGCTTATATTTTAAAGCTTCTATTTAAAATAATAATAATATAATAATAATAATAATAATAATAATAATAATAATAATAATAATAATCTTACAATATATTTTTGAGAAGATTAAAACTTATTGTACTAATCCAAAAATGTAATTATAAATACTTTTTGTATAAATAATTACCTGATTTTACTCCAAATAATATAAGTATTATATCATTGTAAATGTAAAATAATCATGCACTGAAGCATAATTTTTCCATTATATTTGGGTGATATAGCTTGCATTTTGAAAATTGTATTTTGAAGCTTATATTAAAACAACATTCACGCTAAAATATTTTTTTGAGAAGATTAAAATTTACTGTACTAAAACAAAAAGAGTATTTACAAACAGTTTTTGTTTAAATAATCCCTTGATTTTGCTCTAAATAATAAAAAATATATAATTGTAAATGTAAAAAAAATTATGAGTGCAGCATAATTTTTCAATTATTTGACTGATATAGCTTGTATTGTTTTTAAACTTGTAGAAAAAAAAAAGAAGCTTGTATTAAAAAGTTTAGTTTAATAAAGTGTACTCACATAAAAACAAAACAAAAACCAAAAAAAGACTTCATGATAAATATATATTTGAGAAGATTAAAACTTATTGTATTAATTCAAAAGAGTAATTACAAATAGTTTTTATTTAAATAATCCCTTGATTTTAATCTAAATATTAATAAAAATTATATAATCGTAAATGTAAAATAATTATGAGTGAAGCATAATTTTTCAATTATTTGACTGACATAGCTTGTATTTTAAAGCTTATATTTAAAAAAAAAAAAAACCTCCTTCATGCTAAAATATATTTTTTAGAAGATTAAAAATTATATTAATCTAAAAGTGTAATTGCAAATAGTTTTTGCATACATAATCCCTGAATTTTACTCTAAATAATGCTAAAAATTATATAATTGTATCTTAAAACTTCGTAAATTATTTATAACTCACCACCTATTAAAACTTTACGTACTGTTTATAGTAGGGATGCACAACCTGTGGCCCGCGAATTTCATAAATTTATAATTGGCAAAAATTGCACTTTTTGACCATAGGTTGCAGGAAAAAATCGTTAACTTCGTCAGTCAGTTAAAAATCGCGAATTTCATTAATCGCCCAGCCGATACAATTTGTATCTATATAGGAAATTCCCGAGTTGCTGATTTCGTCAGTTGCTAGTCGAAAAATAGCTCAAATTTCATCGATCGGGTGGGGAAAATCGCTGTTTCGTCGATCTCGTGCCAAAAAGTCGGAAATTTTGTTGACTTAGCACGGGAAAATCGTGCCTTTCGTCAGTTTATCACGAGAAAAAGTCGTGAATTTCGCCAATTTGCCGCGGGATTAAGAATTGCGAATTTCGTTGACTGAGCGCAGAAAAATCGAGTTTCGTCGATCGGGTGCAGTGAAATCAAGAGCTTCGTCAATCAGGCACGAAAAAATCGTGAATTTCCTCGATCGGTGCAGGAAAAATCGCGTGCGGAAAAGTTGAGTGTTTCGTCGACAGCGCGCGGTAATGTCGCGAATTTCGTCAGTTTATCGCAAAAAAGACGTGAATTTCGCCAATTAGCCGCTGGAAAATAGCAAATATCGTCAATCATTTAAGATATGCGAATTTCGCCGATCGGGCGCTGAAAAATTGCGAGTTTCGTCGATCGTGTGAGATGAAAACGCGAGTTTTGTCGATCGAGCGTGAAAAATTTGCGAATTCCGTTGATCGGGAACGGGAAAATCGCGCATTTCGTTAATCGGCTGCGGAAAAATCGTGAATTTCGTCAGTTTATTGAGAGAAAAAGTCGCGAATTTTGCCAATTTGCTAAGGGTTTCAATCAGTTAAGAATAGCGAATTTCGTTGACTGGGCGCGGAAAAATCGTTAATTTCGTCGACCGGGCACGAAAAAAATTGCGAGTTCTGTCGATCGGGCGCGGAAAAGTCGTGAATTTTGTCTATCGTGCGCAGAAAAATTGCAAAATTTGTCGATCGGGCGTGAAAAAAATCGCAAATTTTGTCGATTAAGTGCGAAAAAATTGCAAATTTCGTCAATCCGGCAGTTTATCGCGAGAAAAAGTTGTGAATTTCGACAATGCCACGGAAAACAATTGAAAATTTCGTCAGTCAGATAACAATCGCGAATTTCGTTGACTGGGCGCGGAAAGATCGCGAATTCCTTTGATAAGGTGTGGGAAAATCGCGAATTTTGTCGATCAGGAGCGAGAAAATCTAAAATTTTGTTGATCGGCTGCAGAAAAATCGAGAGTTTCGTCAATTTAGCTTCGTTCATAAAGTTCACATTTTTTTCGGCACTGGTTCTTTTCATGCATATGTTTGTTTTTTAGCACTTTGAATAAAGCAAAATTTAATCCCCCCCGAATAAAGTCAAGGAATATTTTCACTCCTTGAAAATAATCTTTGCTATACCTCTGTTATATATACGAAGATAAACTGTTGATATATCCTTGCCAACTGAATTGGGTATGGTACGTTGACTGGGTAGGGGAACCTAACGGGGTAAAACTGCTACTCCTCTGAAACTATTTTTTTATAGGCCACAGATCTCCCCACCTCCCCGAAATAGAATTATCTCTGTGTTATTGATGTGGCCCTCGAAAATCCAGGCATTTTTGTAAGTGGCGCTTCTCTTAAAAAGTTTGTGCACCACTAGTTTATAGCGATATTATATCGTTCCCTTATATGAATCTAACAATGATGCCGATTAATGGTCTCTTTTTAAAGGGGCCGCAAGCACACGTGTTCAAATCTCAGGTAAATAGATAAACCACATGTGTCCTTGGAAGTGATTGGTCGAAACTGGCTAACCTTGAAAGGAAGACGTTGACGGTTGCTCGCAAATTCCGTTCGTAGGGCATAATTGCAAACTGTTGAATGTTGCTGTGAATTACGAGAACGGTTGGTTCCGATTCGGTTTATTCCGTTAAGGGCAGAATACTGCCAAGACAGCTTTCGAGAGAATGACTTCAGGAGTGCTATCGAGAAATGGAAAAGGCGATGGAATCGGTGTATAGGTTCAAAAGGTGACTATTTTCAAGTAGATGGCAGCCAAAGTTAGGTGAGTACAAACAAAACTTGTTTTTCTACCAAGTCCGGGAACTTTCCGATAGCACCTCGTATATTAAGTTAGAGAAATCGCACCTGAATGAGGCTTGCACTGTTCCAGAAAATATACAGTTTTGTTCGATGTATAATTTTAACTCTGAATGACTGATTATTTGTCAGTTGCTTATGATGTTGATGTTTTTACTGATGAAATGCTATTTTTATAGCAAGAAACGTCTATTTTAATTTTAATGTATCTTAATGTTGTTTTAGTGTTTTTAAATTAAAGTCATATTATTTATTTGTATAGTGATATTTAGGAATTCAGACGTAGAACGTTTACATATTTAAAATTCATCTACTGTCACTGACAATTTCTTGATTTCTCAATAACCATCATTACATCAAAATAGTTTTGACAATTTCACAAAACTAGTTAGATTCTGCCTGGTCAATTTATGAAAAAATTACCACATTATGCGATGAGTAATAGGCATTAAAAGATGCTCTTATCATTAATTTCAAATAAAAAATGATGGAGAAAATGAAATTGTTCTCATAACCGAAAGTGCGTCTTAAGCGGAGATACATTAACCAGAGTCTACTCTATTGTACATATATGTCAGATTAAATGTTCATTTACTCATTTCTATAATGAAGATTAAAAGAAATTTCCTGTGTGTTTGAACAAAATTAAAAGTTTTGTTTCTAGTTTAAAAATAAACAAGAAAGATAAAATCATGCGTCAAGCATAGAATATGTAACACTTTCCAACACATACAGAATAATGTAACAAAACTGAACCGTTTAAAAAGTTAAAATATTATGACTAATTCAACCATATGGAAACGCATAACATATTTGAAAACTCAATTTCAGCTATGTTCCGATCTACAATCGGAAAATTATCCAAATTCTTTAAGCAGCCCTTGCATAGGGTATATAGATTTGTATCTATTAACTACGTGCATACAAAAATTTAGTTCAGTTAGGGAATACGTACCGAAGGTGAAAATTCCCCTTCAGCAATTTCCACTAATGAAGAGAATGGTACAAGTATTCTTTTGTGCATCCCCGTATACGAGATATAGAATTTATATACAACGAGTAACATGCAAAATTTAGTCAAATTTAAAAGCGCATACAGAAATTGAAAAGGAACTTCCAGAAATAACTGTTCAAAGACAGCACTGAAACCGATTTAAATTGTGTGTGGTCCTGTAAACGAACGATAAATGCTATGAAGCACTATTCTATAGTAATAATCTTGTTGTGAAATTCAGTGATTTGTATCAATTGCAATGCATTTGAAATAGCGCAATGTCATTAAAATACACTGCAAATGATTTTTCCCCCATTGACCGTAATGTAATGGAATTCTTTTGAGTACCCTTGTAAATGAACCATTAATGCTACACACTTCATATACAATACCGAACATGCCATGGTAAGCATCATTAACATATTTCAATTTTCATGAAAACATGAGTATATTTATGTGAGTTAGAGCGTGGTCACACCGACAGACGGACAGACAAAAAGAATTCATAAATATTTTTCAGCTTTGTTGGAAAGTGTTAAAAAAAAAGGAACGATAAAATGAATGTATGTGACGAAAATACAGAATTAATCTCAAAATAGAACTTTCTTTCTAACTTTCACAAAAATCTCTTATCATATAACAATCATACATCACTATCAAATGTTTGAAGAACTTTGTGAAGTTTAAAAAGAAGTGAAAAAAAAACTTGAATAAGAAATCCAGAAAAAAAAAAATCTTAGCTAGAACGACTGACTTGATAGAAACTAAAAAAGAATAGCAGCAACAGCAGGCAGATAATACTTCTTGAAATAAGATACAGATTCGGACGAAGAAATTTATCACGGATATTGTGTCATGTCAAACAATACCATTGAAAATATAAAAAAGAGAACTTTTTCTTTTGTATATGAACGGAATTAGAAGCTTTGCTTTTAATTTTAAATAAGGGTTTTTTTTCCTTTGACTTTATTTTTATTTTATAATACAATACTTAATAATAATTTAAATATGTTATTAACCCTCTCGCTGCGTAATTTTGTTTTTCAAAGTAGGTTCAAAAATTGCGAATTTATTTTATTACATATTTCAAATCTACATATATCTTAGAGTTAAAATATGTAATTCTTCTTTGTAAAAGAATTCTTTTTTTTAATGTAGAATTAGATCATAAAAAAGATAGCGGAAATCGTGGGTCGCGCAAATTTTGCTACTTTTATGTTACCCGCGGAAATCGCGGGATGCGAAGTGAGAGGGTTAAAATAGAAAATTAATTGCAGTGAAACTTCCATTTAACGGAGTCTTATCGTTACACTTAAACACTTTCTTATGAAGAAAATTCATGAAATTTGTATAATAAAATACACATGCATAAGAAAATTCATGAAATTTGTATAATAAAATACACATGCATAAAATAAAAAATAGACATAAAATGGAAATATTGAAAAAATGTATTTTAATTCTGGTACTAACTTTTTTTTTTAATGTAGTGTAGAAATATGAGAAAAATTTAATTCGAATAATGTCTAAAAAGAGCACATAATAAGAGAGGTAAACGAAAATTGAAGCGTAGTGTACCTTTTCTTTTTTTTTTTCAGTATTCCAAATCCTTAATCTTAAAAAAGTATGTAATATTACTTTGTACAGGTTTCTTATGTATATATATATATATAAAACACTGTTCATAAAAATTTTCGCACTTTTGTAAGTATTTAAAGTATTAATCGGTAATATTTTCGTGAAACTGGTATCCACTTCTTACTGTATCGACGGCTTTTAGCATTTCTTCTTTTGAATGGAAATTATTAAATAAATAAACAACTTCCTTTTCATACAATCCGCTGAAATAAGTTCATACATCCATCGCAACAGCAACCTCTCCATTGTTCACGCGCGAAAGTGGAATAAACTTCGTTACATAGGATATATTTTCGTAATATGGAGATTAATTTACATGTTAAGGGGACGAGGGACCTTAAAAATATTTTTTTATTTTTTGTAAATTTCACTTTAAATATTACTCAAAGGTACATTATATGCATTATGGCATGCATTTATTACAAACAAAATTTTTTTTAAATGTTATTTTTGAGAAAAAAGTGGAATTTTACGCGTCGTCTTAGAAATCTCCGAAATGCCCCCTGCGCGTTCCATATCAATGAAAATCCCCAATATTTTTTATAAAAGTTTGGTTTATATATATAAATAAAACTGTGCATAGAATTTTATATATTTGAATATAAAGGTTAAAAAAAAAATTAAAAAAGTTTGAAATTTTTCGAAAAAATTTTGAAATTTCAAAATTTTTGATTTTTTTTTTTTTTTTTTTTAAATATTACTCAAGGGTGCATTATATGCATTATGGCATGCATTTATCACAAAAAAAAATGGCATTTTACGCGTCGTCGTAGAAATCTTCGAAATGCCCCCTGTGCATTCCATATCAATGAAAATCCCCAATATTTTTTATAAAAGTTTGGTTTATATATATAAATAAAACTGTGCATCGAATTTTATATATATTTGAATATAAAGGTTAAAAAAAAAAAAAAAAAAATGAAAATTTTCGAAAAAATTTTAAAATTTCAAATTTTTTCATTTTTTTTTTTTTTTTTGTAAATTTCTCTTTATATATTACTCAAGGGTACATTGTATACATTATGGCATGCATTTATCGCAAAAAAATTTAAAAAAATTTATTTTTGAAAAAAAAAGGGCATTTTACGCATCGTAGTAGAAATCTTCGAAATCCCCCCTGCGCATTCCATATCAATGAAAATCCCCAAAATTTCTCATAAAAGTTTGGTTTATATATATAAATAAAACTGTGCATAGAATTTTATATATTTGGATATAAACGTATAAAAAAAAATTCAAAATTTTTTGAAAATTTTTCGAAAATTTTTTTAAATTAATTTTTTTTAACCTTTATATTTAAATATATAAAATTCGATGTACAGTTTTATTTATATATATAAACCAAACTTTTATAAAAATTATTGGGGACTTTCATTGATATGGAACGCGCAGGAAGCATTCCGAAGATTTCTAAAACTCCATTTTTTTCCTCAAAAGAAATTTTTTTTTTTTTGTGATAAATGCATGCCATAATGCATATAATGTACCCTTGAATAATATTTAAAGTGAAATTTACAAAAAATAAAGAATTGATTTTTAAGGTTTTTAAGATCCCTCGTCCCCTTAATTGTGTTCAAAGTCAAGGTTCAGCAAAAAATTTCGTTAAGTACACTGGTTATCAAAAATTAAGGAAAAGTCACAAAATGCTAATTTTCAAATACGCGAACACTCAAAAGGAAATAATATAATTCGAGTAATTACTATCTCTACAACACAACTAGCTCATATAACATCTCATTCATGTCACACATGGTCACAAGTGTCACAGTCGCTACAGTGAAGAAAAAAAATAGGAAATCCCATACATCTCATTATGAGTCTCAAATGATCACTATATGTGACTCCACTGAGACGTCACTGTGACTGCTGCTTTGTGACGAGTCACCATGTGACTTTACAATGTAGTTATATTGTGACTCTCATGTGACTATCATTTGTATGCTCAATTACAAAGTCATCGTGAACGCTGCATTGTGATAAGTTACCAAATAATGTCACATTAAAGTCACATGATGACTTTCAGGTGACAGAGAGAATACTGTGAAGTCACCATTGTGCTCTTTTGGGAAAAGTCTCCATGTGACTATAATATGATATTATTTGGTGACTTATCATAATGCAACGTTCATGATGACTATGAAATTGAGTCTAAAAATGACAGTCACATGAGAGTCACAATTTAACTACATTGTAAAGTCACCTGGTGACTCGTCATAAAGCAGCAGTCACATTGACTTCTCAGTGGAGTCACATATAGTGATCATTTGAGACTCATAATGAGATGTATGGAATTTCCTATTTTTTTGCTTCACTGTAGTGACTGTGACTCTTGTGGCCCTGTGTGACATGAATGAGATGTTATATGGGCTAGCTGTGTTGTAGAGATAGTAATTATTCGAATTATATTATTTCCTTTTGAGTGTTCGCGTATTTGAAAATTAGCATTTTGTGACTTTTCCTTAATTTTTGATAACCAGTGTAGAAAGCTTTGTTAAATAGAAACTTCGTTAAAGAAAAGTTCCATTGTATATTTGAAATTATTGTTGCTTTTCCGATGGGTCTTATTCCATTCTCTTTAGTGCCTTGCGGTGACCATTGTAGCTTAAATTTGGCAAAAGAGAAAAAAGAAAAGAAAAAAAAGGGTTATTTGGTAAATAAGGTTTATTTTTTCGGCTAGTGGAAGAAATTTATAAAAAAACTGTTTTTTTTTTTCCGAAAGTTTAATGTTTTACTTTTAAAGAATTAATATTTTTGATGATAAAAAAGAAAAAAAAATACTAGAAATAAAAATTTTTCGAAGCAGACTCTACATAATTACAAAAGAAAAGAGTTGACAAAATTAAAAGTGAAATGATTCAAATGATTTGAGTAATCGTGATCACCGATTTAAAAAAGTGTACTTTCGAGAAAACCGTTTTTAAATTTTTATGTTATAATTATAGTACGGTACTTATTACTATTTTTGTTACTTACATAGAATCACCTATTCCAGCACCATGAAAAAGTTCCTCTTCAGTTGAAAAAGCCTCTAAAACTACTCTATGCAAAAAACATACTTTTCAAAATGCTTTTAATGAAAGGTTGGCGAAATGTTTTTATCATTCACTCATACTTATAAAAATATGCGATGATTGGAATTAGATCTTTACAGACCAAGTGGATTTTCTCTTAAAAATAAATCAGTAAAAAGTTCAGGCTTTTGTCAAAGATAGCAGCAACAGCAGCATTACACTAAGACATTATTATTTTTTTTCTTTAGCTTTTTGCAATGCAAGTAAAAAAATTCATAAACCTAGCTGTGAAGGGATTCTTTAATGTTTGACTGTTTGTATCATCGCGTTGCGTATTTGATACATACCCGAAAGTCAATGTTACTTGTACAGAGGGATTTAAAAGATGACAACTCAAGCACACGTATTAGTAATTTTTTTTAGGTTAGCTGGTTGCAAAGTATGAATAACAAAATTCACAGGCCTAAATGGGAAGGAATTCTTTAATGTTTTACCGTTTGTATCATCGCGTTGCATATTTGAAGCATACCCGAAAGTCAGTGTTACTTATACAGTGGTGTTTAAAAGACGACAACTCAAGCACATGTATTAGTTTTTTTTTTTGTTGTTGTTAGCTGGTTGCCAGACTTGTATAAAACCAAAAACTTTCCGCGCACATAAATATTGGGTCAAAAATTTTCTGCAAATTAATTTAATGTTTAATAAAATAATGTGTTATATTATTTTGATAGTATGAATTAAAAACAGTAGTTTTAAAATAATTACCATTTAAATTAAAAATTAATTAATATTAATTACAGAATAATTATGTTGGTTATAAAAATAGTAAAACTAAAACTGCATGACAAGAAGCATGATAATGCATGATAAGTGTGAATTCTTATCAATTATTTTGTCAATGTATTTAGAAACAGCCCAATTCTTAATATTGTGACCTTTTCGCAGAAAATACCAGTCACTCTGTTCACAGAAATAATGTGGCATTGCTTCTGAAACAACTGAATCATATTTTGTAAGGAGAGGTCCATTCATATGTATCATCATTAAAGAGACAGATGAGTTTTTATTGCGGACCTTTGACGAAATTCCTGTTTTTCCACAGCACTTTGTCGAAATTCCCGTTTTCTCCGCAGTTCTTTGACGAAATTTGTGTTTTTCGCTTTTTTCTGCTATCCTTTGACGAAATCTGTTTTTCCCCGCGATCCTTTGACGAAATTTGCATTTTTTCGCGATCTTTTGACGAAATTCGTGTTTTTTTCCGCGATTCTTTGACGAAATTAGTTTTTTCGCCATTCTTTGACAAAATTTACATTTTTGTCGCGATATTTTGACAAAATTCGCACTTTTTCCGCTATGCTTTTACGAAATTCGTTTTTCCCTACGCTCCTTGGACGAAATTTGCTTTTTATTTTCAGCGATTTTTTGACGAAATTCGAGTTTATTCTGTTATCTTTTGACGAAATTCGTGGGGTTTTTTTCGCGATCCTATGACGAAATTCGCACTTTTTCGGTGGCCCTTTGACGAAATTCATGTATGTTTCGCGATCCTTTGACGAAATTAGTTTTTTTTTTCGCGATCTTTTGACAAATTTCGCGCTTTTTCCGCTATGCTTTTACGAAATTTGTTTTTTCCTGCTCTCCTTTGACGAAATTTGCGTTTTTTCTGCGATTCTTTGCAAAAATGATCTTTTTTTCTCGATACTTTGAAGAAATTCGCGTTTTTCCGCAGTCCTTTGACGAAATTCACGCTTTTTCCGCGATGTTTTGAAAAAATTGGTGATTTTTTCTGCGAACGATTGGCGAAAGTGGTTTATTTTCGGCGACCATTTGTTGAAATCCGCAATATATTTCAGTGATATTTTTTTTATGTCTGAATTTTCGGACTGATGGCCATTTTTTTTTTTTAATTTCGGAAAATTCGGAACACATTCACCCCTGGCAAACAATAAATAAATCGTACATAAAATTGGGGAACACTTTTAATTTTTCGATATTTAAAAAAAAAAAAAAAAAAAAAAAATACAAGAACAAAAATTACGTTTTTTTTTTTTTTTTTTTCCTAAACAATTTTCCGCAAAGTTCCGAATTTTGCGGGAAATTTTCCGCGCACGGCGTGCGCGCGTGCGTCTACATTATACAACTCTGCTGGTTGCAAAGTAAGAATAAAAAAAAGTCATAAACCTAGCTGTGAAGGAATTCTTTAATGTTTAACCCTTTGTATCATCGCGTTGCATATTTGAAGCATATCCGAAAGTCAATGTTACTTGTACAGTGGGGTTTAAAAGATGACAACTCAAGCACATGTATTAATATTTTTTTCTTTTGTTACCTGGTTTCAAAGTAAGAATAAAAATATTTGCAAGTCAACTGTGAATGAATTCTTTAATGTTTAGCCCGTTATATCATCGCGTTGCATATTTGAAACCAGTGTTGGGCACGCTTACAAAATAAATAAATAAATAAATACATACATAAATAAAAAAAACCGGACTAATTCAAACTCAAACTCAATTTCTCAAAAATGAGTCAAGTTTACGCTCAAATTCAAAAATTTTCAAACGAACTCGCTCAACTCAAACTCATCTATGAAAGGGAAGGAAGTTCACTAAAAATTATTATTTTTTTTTTCAAATATATTAGAACTTTATCGTGCAAATTTACTAAATTTTTTGAACTAATCTTTTGGTTAATCGATGTAAGGGCCCGGCCCAATTTTCCTCCCCGACATTCGGCTCGAACTTGGTTTGGGGATTACTTTTTTCTAGAGATTCGGACTGAGGTGGACCTGGACTGGATTTATTTTCTGACCCAAGTCGGGGCTGGACTGTATTCTTCTTGAAGTCTGAACAGGCAAAAATTTTCAGTCCCAGTTCCAATCCATGTCATATGAAAACCATTGGACCAGCACGGCTCTGATCTGTCCAGTAAAAATTGTCCAGGCACAATTTTTTTTCAAAAAGTGCACGTATTTTTAAATTGCTATTATTCCACAAATAAAATTTATACATTTTTTAAATTACTTTTTAAGTTGGGTAGATGCATTTCTAGGCATAAAATTTTAAATACGGTAAAACTGAGAAAAAGAACCTGCGTATGACAGAATCCCGTGTTTAAAAAAAAAAAAAAAAAAAAAAAAAAAAAAAAAAAAAAAAAAAAAAATGTTGACCTATGTAAAATGAGGAATACAGTACTTGTGAAATGAATGTAATGCGTTTACAACAGACGATGAACTTGCTCATAGGGAAACCATCCCATAACTGAATTTTCTCCTTTCCTATGCAATTCCGTCTTAGAACGTTTTATTGTATAGAATTTAAAAAATTTCCTAACCATAAAACCATAACCTTTAAAATCTTCAAACCATAGAATATGGATTAACAATATTAATGGTAACTGTGGTATTTATCGGATGCATTTAAAAAATAAATACCACAGCTTAGAACTCTATCTTTTTAAATGGAGAATATAAACATGATATAAAAAGATAAAATAAGTATTTTTAGTTAGGACTTCTCGTACAAGGCAATTTTAACAGTATAGGCGAAAAAAATCTTAGTTCAGCCGAGTCGAGCTTGGTCGAGCCTAGCCGAGCCAATTAATTTTTGCACAGGCTGGGTCGAAGTTTTAGTTTTTATACCGAACTTGGTCAATAATTTTTTTGAACGGACCGAGAAAGCAAGACCCGGGCACGACCCAGAAAACTGATGATCAGACTCGACCCGTCCCGAGGCTGGTTAGGCTTCTAAATGGCATATGAATGGAAATACGTGTTCTTAACGGCTGGAAAATTTTAAAATAAATTATGAAAAAAATTGAGTTTGAGTTGTAAATTTCGTTCAAACTCACGGATTTTTTGAGCTTTCTTTCAGCTCACGTTTGTATATCAAAAAGTGAGTCAAGTTCAACTCAACGTTCACAGAAAGTGAGCTAAACTTGTGATTTTTTGCTCAATGAGCGCGCTCATGCCGAACACTGTTTGAAACATGCCCAAAAGTCAATGTTACATGTACAGTGGGGTTTGAAAGACGACAACTCAAGCACATGTATTAGTTTTTTTTCGTTAGCTGGTTGCAAAGAAAGAATAAAAAAAATTACAAGCCTATCTGTGCAGGATTCTTTAATGTTTAACCCTTTGTATCATCGCGTTGCATATTTGAAGCATACGTGAAAATCAATATTACTTGTACAGTGGGGTTTAAAAGACGACAACTCAAGTACATTTATTAGTATTTTGTTCTTTCGTTAGCTGGTTGTAAAATAAGAATAAAAAAATTCACAAGCCAACTGTGAATGAATTCTTTAGCGTTTAACCTTTTGTATCATCGAGTTGCATATTTGAAACATACCCAAAAGTCAATATTATTTGTGCAGTCTGGTTTAAAAGACAACTCAAGCACATGCATTAGTATTTTTTTTTTTTTCGTTAGCTGGTTGCAAAGCAAGAATAAAAAAAATTCGCAATCCTAACTGTGAAGGAATTCTTTAATGTTTAACCCTTTTTGTCATCGCGTTGCATATTTGAAGCATACCCGAAAGTCAATGTTACATGTACAATGGGGTTTAAAAGACAACAACTCAAGCACATGTATTAGTTTTTTTTTTTTTTTCGTTAGCTGGCTGCAAAGTAAGAATAAAAAGAATCACAAGCCTATCTGTGAAGGAATTCTTTAATGTTTAACCCTTTGTATCATCGTATTGCATATTTGAAGCATACCGAAAGTCAATGGTACTTGTACAGTGGGGTTTAAAAGGTGAAAATTCAAGCATACTTGTATTAGCATTTTTTTCGTTAGCTGGTTGCAAGGTAAGAATAAAAAAAATCACAAGCCTAACTGTGGAGGAATTCTTTAATCTTTAACCCTTTGTATCATCGCGTTGCATATTTGAACCATACCCGAAAGTCAATGTTACTTGTAGAGTGAACTTTAAAAGACGATTTTGTTTATTTCTGTTATCTCCCAACCTAGCAGTTTTTAAATTCTTACCAGACGGCAATGCTGAGTTAAATTTTCATGCCAAAGTTTTATATATCATCTCCGTAGTTTCACGTCATTATTGCTAAAATGAACTTCTTAAATTTTGTAAAATAATAAAGGCAGGTTCTGACCTGGGCTGATCTTTCTTTTACTACTACCACTATAACAGTAAGAGCAAAATATATAAATACGTTGTACGTAACACTAATACGTGCTTGACCCAGATAAAGAAAAATTCCTTCATTCGAAATGAGTTGGGTATTCCATAAGTTTGTGGGGTATGTAAGAAATTTTACAATTTTATTTTGGAAATCTTGCTTCTGCTCTTGTGGTAGTATCATGTATCTTATGAAGAAAAAAATCCTTTCATGAGATGTTGTGTATGCATACCTTTATAATGTATTTGAGATGATTTGTAATTTTAAAATATTTTCTTCGACTAATTTTTCTAACCTTAACCGTAAGAAATCATTCATATCCTGATATGCTATGTACTAAATTACAAGCAAAATTAAAATAATTAAGGGGTCCGGGGTCAAAATTATGCCACTAAATTAAAAGCAAAATAAAAATAATTACGTGGTCCGGGGTCAAAAAAAAAATTTTTTTTTTTGCTAATAAAATACTAAACAGTTAAATAAATAAAATAAAGCAAACCGCATAATTATATGATGATTACATCAGCAGATATAAGAATTTTCGTGTCGCATTATCAGTCTCTCCCCGCCCGTAACTAAAACTTTAAGTCCAATTATCTCAGAATGGATTTTTTCATAATTTGTCATGTTTAAAAGTATATATATATAAACTTTCTTGCAAGATATGTGTATGAAATTTTGTACAGAGTTTTATGTTAGGCTTTTAATAAATTGTCTTCCGCATTTTTAATTTCGTGTAAAAATTTTGAAAATATGTTCCTCGAAGTAAAAATAACTCTCAAAAACCCACTTTTTTTTTCTTTTTTTACTTTTAAATTTATTATAAATTTTTTAAGTAATATTTTTATAAATCCTGAAGACAGATTAATAAGAAACCGTTTCTGCGCATAGTGGTGAAGAAAGTAATGAAATCGTACAAGTGGTTCATGAGTTATATAAAAAAATATATAAGTTTAAAATTTAACATTTTAAAGTTTTTGAAAAAAAATGAAAGTAATTTTTTTTTGTCTTAAAAGTGATCATCTTTACATTTTTAATAGAGACAGCGGTGAATATCACGAAATGTGAGATTCTGAAAACAAACTTTTCTAGGATTTAAATCGTTTCAAAGCTTCTGATTCCTTTTAAAATGTTTTTTGAAAAGCTGAATAATGGAATTTACGCGTAAAATTGTTAAAGTTTGAAGAGCTTAAGATCAGTTTTATGTAATTATAATTATATGTCATTTTCTTGGCATTTGTATGCTAAGGATAATGACCGCCAGGACAATGGCAATTTCATTCTAAAACATTTTTCACATTCGTTTTTTTTTTTTTTTCTTTTTTTTTTTTTTTTTTTTTTAGATGTAACATTTTAATTTCGTTTAAAGGAACATGTTTCCTCTATAGTACACCAAATTCAATGTAATGTTCAGTTTTATTTGTAAATTATTAAAGCCAGGACAATGACATAATAAAAGTCTACTCAATTTTTACAAAGCCTTTAAACACATTATTTTTAAAGAAATATCTAAAAGATCTTGCTGGTAGCAATGATTTTACTACTTCTGACTCGAACTCTGTCAAGAACAAGAAGAATTACTCTGCAGTGACATCTTTATACCTCATAAAGAACTAAATTCAGCAGGCCAGGAAAATGGCATTCATTTTCAGTGACAATAATATTTTAATTATGGAAAATTATTTGTAAAATACAGAACTTGTTACCTTCCTCGTATATGTATTGTATATGGTATAATTAATAATTAGAAATTAAAAAAAACTATAAAAAGATATTTGTACAGTATAGCAGAAAGCCTTTTACTTTGCACACATCACAGTGTGACATGCCAGGAAAATGACAACCTTTTCCTGGAATCTTTTCCAAAAATTTCAGTCTTTTCATTGCTTTATTTTTGTGTTACTATGAATATAATATCTCTTGAAAATACTTCTAAGAATATTTTTTATTAGAATATAAAAAAGAAAATTGCATTATCTAACATTTAACAGACATTTTATTGTGCGGACTGCAATTTTCGTATTTTGTGATATTGTCCCAAAATTATTCATTAAAAAAATATCTATAAATAAAGAAAATAAAATTCCGATCTTCCCGAACTCCCTTAATTAATATATTTTTAGTACCCTCCTAAATATCTTTCTAGAATGTTAAAGAGTATTAATAACCAGAAGCTGATACGTTATTGCACACTGTTATAAGAATCCAGAGATCGATAATACCATTATCGATTAATACGTTTTATTGCATTAGCATTCCAATTTCAAATCAGTGAGTTTTGAAACTGAAATTTCATCGCTAGAAATTGATTAGAAAGGACATTTTAAGCTTTGACATGTTCTAAAAGTTACATTCTAGCGTAGAAAATCTCGTTAAAATACGAATGCTTCGCAGCTTTCACATTTTACCGAGAGGATATACAATTTAATTGGCAAATTTTCGCTTATCTGTATCTTCACTCGCATGTTTCATTTTGAAATACAGTGGAATTGTCTTTTCAAAATATCTGGCCGTGTGAATATTGCCGTTAAAATTTAATATCAAAATAGAAGATAGTCACACAAACCGGTGGCTTAAAAATAAAATATGGAGAGGGTTCGAGTAGATATTTTTAAATACATTGAACAGTTAGAACTGCTAATAGCATGTAAAATATTTATGAGGATAATTAATCGTTTAAATTTACGAGTCGATCCAATCCTTCTTCCCGAGTTACAGCATACATAAATGGGAAACATTTTTAATTGAAAACTCTAACAAATTTTTTATATTTAATATATATATATATTTTTTTTTTAGCTTGCCCGCTATCAACACCAAAAGGCAATTTTTCATGAAAAATACCAATTATGTATTCAAATAAAGTTTTGAAATCTATTAAAAGCAAGATACTTTCATATTAGCCGCTTGCCAGGGTTTAATAGCCGAGGAAATTGTCAAAGATTTCACCATTTACAATAATCTTTTTGATTATGATTATGATTATTTTTGTGTTTAAACGGGTAGTTCGATTACATCTTTCAAATTCGTGTTTTATTTATATGAATTTTATTTACTTATTACTGAAGTTTTAATTTCCTTATGGAATATTTGCCAGAAACAAATGTTGAACTAGAAAGGTCTGCACGAGCATGGGCGTTCCCCGAAGGCCGGCTCAGGCCAATTTTCATTCACGAGATTCCGGGCCGTGTTCGGTCTTTAATCCTTCTGAGCCGGGCCATGCCTGGTCATCACTCTTTCTGGGCCGGCCCGGACCTTATTCTTTCCAGCTAACTCAAGCAGAGCCAGACTTCTTTTTTCCGGGACGAGCTGGGCCTGCACTTTATTCTTCCTAGAGGTCTGCACGGATCAAAATTTTCAGGTCCAGTTCCAACCCAGATTTTACGAAAATCACTGGATCAGCCCGGCCTGGCCTATTCAAAACCCAGTTAAATGAGACCAGGCCCAAAAACTTTTGCAAAAAAATGTGTATATTTAAAAATCGCCATTATGTTATAATTAAAATTCTTTTTAACGAATAGTACATACTAGGCAAAAAATGAAATACAGTGAATTTGTTTAACATAATTTTGCTAAGTTATAGCATAGTTGCCTACTGATTAAGATTATAACTTCATTTATTGATTAACTATATGATTTTTCGAACTTTTCTTTAATTTTGTTGCTCTAACAATATTTATTAAGGGTACATTAATTTTGCCTAGTAAATGCTTATATTTCCCCGAGTAAAAGCGATTTTTTTTATTTTATCTTGTTTCATTAATTAGTTTGCTAAGTGAAATTATTTCATGTTTACTGTTATATGATACGAATTTCTGAAAACATTCGAATCTTCTTATTGTAATAATATTTAAAATAATTTTCGATTTAATTTGACACGTTGTTTTTTCTCTGACAGTTGAAGCTGTATGTATTTTACTTTTATCCACATAGACCAAAATATATCCGTATTTTCAGTAAAACCTGTGGAAACAGAACCTGTCTATAGCGGGATATTAAATAGAAAAATTTCATGGTATCGACGGGAGGATTACTATATTCTAATATCTGCTATAACGGAATGTTGTCTGAAACCGAATCTTTTTACGGTCGCTGACACTGTCATTTTTACAGGTTTTATTATATAGAGGAGGGGGGGGGGGGGATGAATGGGACATTTTTACAAAAATGTTTATTTTTAATACTTTTTTTAAAAGTTATTATCAATATTATATATCATATTTCATACATTAGGTATTTGACTACATCTATGCACCATATTTAGTCTGGATTATTGTTATACAGTAAAATATTATAAAATTTAAAAAAAGTTACTCTCTGTCCCAATCATCCCTATAGCGGGGATGAATGGGATACTAATAGGGATGGATGGGACACCAATATTTTTCTCCCTGTGTTCAATGTTACCTAGTTAAAATTTATAATTATAAACTTATATGTATTTATATTTGTAATATATGATCTTATAATATGGCTATTATATCTTAGCGTTGTTGATCACTTCTTTTACTGCAGTTTTAACTTGTACTGTAAACTTCGACTGTCTATCTGTTTCCCTTTCCCACTTACGAAACATTTTAGATATGAAATGAACGTGAAAAATATCTTTGAAATACGGCATAGCCAATATTTTTCATTCACAACTTATTAATAAATATTGATTCAATGTATCTTAGATTTCATGTACAAATGAAATTATGTTAGGGGAAGTGCGAGTGGGAATTTATTTAAGCACAAGTTTCAAATTCAATATAATTTACCTCATCTGATCAATAAACATATACTACTTTTAACAATTTTATCTATTTTGATAATGTTTCAATAGCAATTTTTTGATAAACTATTTAACCTTTATTACAATACAATAATTTAAGATTCAATATAATTTTTAATAATAAACAACCTATATAAAACGAGTACAGTTTAATACTAATAATTAACATAAACCATTAATTTATAAACCTATATAATATTTTTTAGTTAATAAATAAATGTTTTAACATTTCCAGGGATGAAAAAGACTGTCCCATTCATCCTCATTTAAATTGTCCCAATCATCCCTTTGATACATAGATTCAATTGTCCGCTATTTTGCCTCAGAAATTATTTTGTCACATTGGTTAATATGCACTCATTTTAATTACCGATATTGAACCTTCAAATAAATAACTACAACATATCTTATTTGTTTATATTGCATAAAATATTTGACAAGTTCAAATTTTAAAAAAAGTTACTTTTAAGCAGAGTTTCTAAAAATGTAACTTTGAAAAAAAAAAAAAAAAAAAAAAAAAGAAAAGAAAAGAAAAGAGCCATGTGGTTTTGCTTTTGGTTCTAAAGCAAATGGTAGGGCCATATATGAGAATAGAAATCAACTAAAAAAAAACGTTCATTGCATGAAATATTGAGAATGTCCCATCCATCCCTTGTCCCATTCATCCCCCAGCTCCCCTGCATACAGTGGCTTCCAAAAGTGTTCGTACACTTGCGAATTTCAATGAAATAGCGTTCTATCCATTAATTGAAGGCAATATTTCAGAAAGAGTATTTAATAATAAGGAGTACAACTTATTCTTAACAAAACTACGTAAAATATTTTGAAAACATAGAAAACATTATTTTTAAGAAATCAATAATGAAAAAAATAACAAAAATGTTACCTCACAAAAGTCTTCGTACACTTTAAAAAAATCTTTACATATTAGTAAATACTGTAACACTTCGTTAAATTAGTACTTAGTATGATATCCTTTAGTATAAATAACAGTTTTTAAACGTCTGGGAATAGATTTCACTTTTTTTTTTTTTTTTGTAATTTTTGCATTAATGTTCATTTATTCATCTATCCTTACTGTTCTTAGTTCGCTTTTCGTTTTAAAGTCGTGTCTTCGTACTCTAACCTCCATTTCTTTCCAAATATGCTCTATTGAGTTTAAATACGGCGATTGAGGTGATGTTTTCAGAATTTATGGACAATTATAGAGACGCCAGAAGCGACGTTGAGAGCCGTGTACTTAGAATCGCTACCTTGATTAAAAACAAAGTTGTTTCGAATACCCAAATTTTGAGCTGATAATTTTAAATTGTATTTTAAAACATTTAAATAAAGTTCACGATTCATTATGCCATCAATAAATACCAAATTACCTAGTCCTGATCCTGATGTTGTCTTGCACCCCCACACAAGGATATCTCCAACGGAATGTTTAGCTATTCCAACTAAGTTCTTCGGATTAAGTTCATCATTGTTTCTGTTCCATTACAATTATACGCCCATTGAAACCAAAAATGTTAAATTTACTTTCACTGCAAATAAGACATTATTCCAATACGGTCCAGGTTTATTTATCATTGATTTTTCGAAGGAAAGCCTAAGCTTTCTGTTTTTCTTATTAACAAAAAAATTTCTACGGACAGAACGCCCTTTTAATCCAGCTGATATCAGCACTCGTCGAATAGTTTCAGGTGAAATTAAAGTAGAAAATTTTTCATTAAATTCTGTAGCAACTTTTACAGCACTTAAATGTGGATTTCCTACAATTTTTAGGGTTCCGTACTTAAAAAGTAAAAACGGAACCATTATAAGATCACTCCTGTGTCTGTCTGTCTGTCACAGCCATTTTACTCTTCAACTATGGAACGTGGAAAGTTCAAATTAAGAGAAGTAATAAAGACTATTGACCCAAATATTTTCAGATTATTAAACATTCATAAAAATATTTAGTAAAAATGTAGAGGGACTAATTAATCTACTTGAAAAAAAAAAAACTCTTTTCTTTGTATATCGTGTGAAAGCTTTCGTAACGCAGAATTCAAAAATATATTCCTTTTAATTTCAGGTATTAAACTTTCAAAGATATCGTCAAAAATGTGGCACAAAAATATGTCCCCCTCCCCCCATCTAATTCCAAATCTACTGAAACTAAAATTATAAAAAAATTAGAGGTAGTAGACGTTAATTTAAACCTTGAAGGAAAATTATAGCGATTACCCTGGGTTACATAGTTTTTGAGAAAATCGCATTTTTCCGTTACACATAAATTTCGATTTACGGGAATTCAGCAAAAGTGTTGAGTAGAGCTGGAGGTACCCATCGTAGCAAAAGTATAAATGCATTGTTGATAATGATTTTCGAAAAAAATCGTCTATAATTAGCCGAGATATTAACCCTTAAAGATACGGACGGTTTGGACACACATAACGGCGGCGTACTCTATGTACCATCGACTTTTAAAACCTAGTTAACAACTTTTATTGATATATATGTGTAATGCAATGTCCAGTAGCAATGAACGTCAAATTGTTAAAACAGACTAATTTAATGGTCTCAGGACTCTTAAAATTCGAAAAAATGAAAAAAAAAGACCATTTTCAACATTTAATGTCTTAAAATGTATATGATTTTAAAACACAATTTTTCTTGGGATGAAAGATATAAGTATGTTCTTTCATTTAATGTATTTAAAAAGCGTCAAGATGCTGAATTAGTATTTATAAAGGTCTCGAAACTGTCGGGCATTTGTCGAGCAGAAAATTGATATAACAGCTTACGCTCAGGATTACAAAATAAATATTGCAACTAGAATGAAAATTTTGGTACCTACTTATACTTCAGATTGTACTAATTACGCTGAACCACCTAAATAAATATGTATATAAAGCATTTTTATATTTTTAATGTAATGTTGTGTTTAGCTAATACAAAATTTTTAAAATTTCAACAGTATAATCACCTAAAGAAATTTTTTTTTTTGAGCAATAAAAGGAAATTTTAGGTTCAGTTTATACAGACTAACATGAAACATACGTTTTAAATTTCATGAAAAAATATTCAGAAGTTTTTAAGGTATCCTGCGCGTTATGCCCAAAAACGTCATTTGGAGAAAAATGACTACAAAGCTTCGGAAACGCAGCATCAACTATTGAACAGGTATAATTCAAAAGCCATAACTTCTGTTCTAATGGGAATTTCAAGGAAACAATTATATCAAAATGTTGAGAAAAGATAGGAGTTTAACATCTAAAAAAAGTAAAATTTCTAAAATTTTGAAGCTTTAAGAGTCTTGAGAATAATCACATAAATACTTTGGGATTCGCGACTAGTTTGCATTGAGTGAATCTCTCAATACAGCTGTAGTGACTTTAAAAGTTAATTAAAAACCTATCTGGAAAAACGCTGCACGGACCAAGGCGTCGCTGCAACTTAGCGAACTCCTTTCGAAGCGCGCTTAGCACAATGCCAAATTTAAACTTTGAACAAAGGTTTTGTTTTAGCTACACTGTAGAAAGAAAGTTATTACTACGCTGAATTTAGCTTTATGAAATGCCAAATGAAATTTAAATATGCACTGCTTTTATTGTCAGCACCGAATTAAGTTTATCATAAACAGATTAGGATAATATTAAAAAATGAGTTATACAGAATAGTTATATTTGATATTATTTAGGTTTCATATCTCTTTGAACTTTTATGGGATATAATCCAGGCAATAGGGAATTTTGCCTAGCAAAATTAATGGTAGTTCTGGAAATCGGCTTACTTTGTGTTTTTTGGGTCTCTGAATCTGAATTTGTAACTTCCCACCAAAATTTCCCCCGGCAACCCCCCCCAAATTTTGGTAAAAAGCCCCCAAAAAAGGTTTTTATTAAAAAAATCAATTTTTTTATTGCTTTAGGGGAAAAGTATCTAGAAATTCAGAAAGTAGACAAAATTTGACACAAATTAAATATATGACATTATGACTTAGGATGAAGGGGAGGGGGGGATCTGCCTCGGAACATGCGCGCGGTGCTGCGTGGACTAAGTTCCGCAATTCCACCTAACCACTCACACGTTTACATTCGCCCTCCCATCTCCCCTCCTAACTTTCCTTATAGGGTTTACTTTAAGTTTTTTGGGTCGCTGAATTCGAATTTTGGGTTTTTTATCCATTTACATTTCTCTAGTATACTGTGTGTCCACGTATAACCTGACCGACCTTTATTTTCGCAACCGTTGGCCCTAGATGCATACTTCCAATTACAAAAATGGCCAAAATTAGGTTCAGAGTTAAGATAGAAAGAGTTTGAAGCGAAAAAACAAATTAGCGAAGAATTACAAAATCTAAATTTTTATACGGTCCCCTGGTCCTATAAGTTATATTTAGTAAAATTTTTCTGTTACACTGACAAGTAAGGCAAAAAAAGTCCCGTTATTCTACGATTAAAATTGACCGAGTAATAGCTGTTTGAAGTTGGAGCATATTTTTTGCTGCAAATTAGGGGTCATTCACAAATTTAGTAGAAATATAATTTCGTCAGATATATGAAAGAAATGGTTGAGAGTAATATTAGCATTGCAATATAAATTTGAAATCTTTAATCATTCTGACATATTAATGCAAAATATACAATTTGTATTGAACATATAAGAGGATAAGAATAACAAAATTTTTGTTAAATAAAAGGATGAAAAACAACAGCCTCAATCCTTTACAAAAATGATACATATTTTAAAATGCTGTTAGATTACACCGTCTTTCAAATTTTGGGTTGTGTCATGTTTTTTAGCTTTTGAAAATTGATTCACATGTATTTTTTAGCGCTGAATCCGAAAATGACCTTCATTTTAAACCATCACGTCAGGATTTTTCTCAAATCGCAAACTTCAAAGTTAAAAAGCTCAAAGTTAAAATTGATCCATCCTCCCCTCCCAACCTCATCGGACCCTTGAGCTGTTTATCTGTAAGAAACCCAGTATAAGCCACAAAGTTGAATAAATTATTGAATTAAATAAAATTAAACTGAATAAAAAAGTCTTACATCTATTTTATAGTATCAGATTTTTTGCTATTTTTTAACCTTGAAATTTACGATTTGCGAAAAATCGTGACATGATGGTTAAAAGTGAAGGTATTTTTTTTATTTAGCGTTAAAAAATACATAAAAGTAATTATAAAAGTTAAAAAACACAACCATCGTAGGTTTATGTTATCTAATCTAAAACCATTTCTTAAACTTGTTGACTGTAATCTATCCGAATTTTTTTGTGTTATTCTCTAATATGTCGAAAATCATAATAAAATTACATTGTAATCGGATTTAAGTCAGTATGTAAAATTTTAACTTCTATCGCACATTTGAAAGTCAGTTAAATTTCGAGTACAAATTTTAAACCTGAAAGACGATCGTTGCAAGTTAAATAAACCTTATGAAAATAGCACATTTTTGTTAAAATAAATCATACCCTCAAATCCTTACAAAATACAACATATGTTAAAATACAATTATTTTAACAAATCTGAAACTTAACTAATAAAGTTAATTCAATCGTAATAGTTGTACGATATCTTTCAAACCGCAGATATCTTGAAATAAGTTTAAGTACTTTATATACGACCCCTGAAAGCATGGTCGAAATCATCTGTTTTGATATGCAAAAAAGTGGTATAAGTCATTCATTTCAAAGTTTCATAACTCGGTCAATTTCAATGTTAGATGAATGGGACTTTTTCTGTCTTACTTGTTAGTGTCACAGTAAATTTTGATTAAATATCACTTATAGGACCGGGGGACCGTATAAAAATTTAAATTTCGTAATTTTTTAATAAATTTTTTTCTTGACCCAAATCGCTATAAAAATAATTCTTTACCTTATTTAAACCATTTTTGTAATTGGAAGTATGTATCTAGGACCAACGGTTGCGAAAATAAAGTCGGTCAGGTTATACGTGAACACACAGTATATACCCAACCCTACGTTGTATAGTTTTTTGCAAAGTCTCAGTATTCTTATAGTAACGGTTTTTTTAATAATACAATTACAAATTCATATAATTATTCTATGGAACCACTTGTGCGCGAGTAATAGTCGCAATAGACTGTTAATTCTAATTATAAATTCTGATCACGTTGTGTTAACTTTGATGGACGTTTTCAATCCGATTTTCTTATTTAAAGCATTTTATCACATACTGCCCCATAGAATGGGTTAAATTAACTGATTTAGCAATATTCCGAACTCGTTTACCACTACTTTGATGAAAGGTAATAGATTTTTGAATGCTGTTAGTTGTTTTTTACGACTGCGAGTCATATTTAAATAATACTTGTAAATAGAATATTACAGAGAAAGCAAGAAAAAATTAATGCCAAACGATTTCTTAAAGGTCTCCACAATGCAAAAATAAAAATAATACGACAGACGATAATTTTAATCATGAATTTATCCGAAAATATTTCAGTGTACGAAGACTTTTGTGGCGTCTTCTTTCTCTGCCTCCTTCCATTTTCATTTTTATATAAAAAGAGCATCAGTCAATAATAAAAAAAAATTGAGCATTATTTAGAATAACATAAAGTTGATGTGGAAAAATATTGGACTTCATATTCGAATTCAATTCCAGGGAAATTCCTTTTTACTATAAATTTCTAAAGTGTAGGAACACTTTTGGGAGCCACTGTATAGGGGAAGGAAGGATAAAGTGGTCATTCTAAGGTTTCAGGAATTTTTATGATACCTTTTAATCAGTAAATAGTACCAATAGTAACTATAATAACTTTAGTTTCAATCGCTATTTTACTTTTTTTTTTAAATATTTTAAAATGTACACGTTACTTTAAAAGAAAAATTACAAAATAGCCACTTTGCCCGACTAGATTGGGTAAAGGGGCCAGCATAGGTGAATGAACGAATCACATTGATTCAGGATGTACATTTTTTAATCAAAATAATCTAAAGTAACACACATTAAGAATAAGTGTTTTGTAATATTTTAGGTATTAAATCGTTCCAAGATAATCAGTAATGAGTATCAATATGACGAATGGAGGAATACAAGTGCCCCCAGCAGACATGCAGGCTCCAAATGTCGAGAGTAAGTCTTTGTCTGCAGAAGTTATTGCCCCGAGTTGTCTTCTTTCTTTCAAAAGAAATGCTTTTGGATAGTGTTTTGTTATGAACAATGAATAAAATATCGTTTCCGTGCTTGCAAACTAGAGATCTGCTCATTTTGCCCGATCTCTTTGTGGGCACTTTGTCCGGAATGACACCATTACAAAAAATGTGGCCTAGCATCTTATGTACACAACTTAGCGTTTTCAAACACACATTATTTAAAAGGTCACTCCACACTGATCATCAAACAGCATAAGAGCAAATACAGTGAAACCTTCCTGTGCGATCACCTCTATTAAGCGGCCTCCTCCCTGTACGACTATTTTTTCATGGAACGAAATTTTTCCCCATAGGCTCAATATTAATTTTGCCACCATTCAGAGACCATCCCAGTTGAACTCCCTCCATGAGCGACCCATTTCTTTGAAGAAAATGAAACAAATTCCGTTTTTTCCTAGTCGCTTGAAGAAGGTTTTATTAGAAAAATAATTCCGGAGAGCGCACTATTTATCAAACTTCTAAACTAAGTTTAGAATTTTTTTCCGGTAACTTTTAATTGTTTAAACGCCTTTTTGCCTTTTTAAGCAATGAATTTAACTCTCATGACAAATTGAGAATGACGGTCAATAAACTCCCCTGCCCTATTTTGTAAGGAAACTCCCAAAGTAATAGATAAATTAATGAAATCGTCATTATTTGTTCCGGTCAAAAAAAAAAAAAAAAAATACATTTATTTATTGAACTTCGAAAGGACTTGGAATTAAAAGTTATAAAAGATAAAACCGTAAAATTAAAGCAAACGTCAATGTATTCATTTTTCAAACTCTGCAGTAATTAATTTATGTAATTAACTTTTGTTCTGATATTTAAAATTTCATATTTTTCCCTAATGTGAAAGTTAAATTTTAGTAACATTAATTGTTACCCTTTTTTCAACAATTAAAATCAAGATTTAAACATGACCTCCATTAAGAGACCACCTCTCGGAGCGACCAATTTTTATTGGAACGGAACATGTTCGCTTTAGGTAGGTTTTATTGTAATTATAACATTGCATATTATTTAGCTATGATCAAGAAATCGTACCACTTGCCTATAATCAAATATGCGAAAAAACAGTAAAATGAGTTCAGAACTATAAAAATGTAGGCCTCCGCTTAAAAATCTCTGACTATACTACCAGAACCTGTGACGACTGTTTCACACAGTTCCTGCGTGGCGGGTGCACTATACAGCTGAAAAAATTCAAATGGCCACTTTGTCCTCACTGGCCACTTTATCTTTCCTTCCCCTATGGGGTATGAAATTTTGTAAAATATCCAGAAATCAATTGAAAATGATACAGGAATTGAATCACAATATGAAATCATATTTTGAAAGACAATTTGTATAAAGCAGACTCAAACCAAAAATACCGAATTGAAAAAATAACAACAACAACAGCAAGTTAGAAATTGCACGTCAAACGTGGCAAATGAGGTGCGTTCGTATCATAACTATTTTTTTTTATATTTTTTACATTTCATATTGTACTGAATGTATATTTTAGTGCACTTCATAAGTGCATATTAATTTTATTATATTCGAAAGGCTGTAACATCATTAAAATGCACTTAAAATATATTTTTTTCCTATTGGCTGTAATGTAACGGAAAACTTTTGACTGTCCCTGTAATTAAACTATACATCCGATTTTCATAAAATTTAAAATGACTCGACAAAATTTTGCATCACTTATATTAGTCCAGGCAATGGACACCGTATAGGGGCTCTACCTAGCAAAATTTATGGTAGATCTGGAAAAAGGCTTACTACATGTTTTTTGGGTCGCTGAATCCGAATTTGTAACTTCCCACCAAAATATCCCCCGGCAACCCCCCCCCCCAAATCTTGGTAAAATGCCCCCCAAAAAAGGTTTTTATTTAAAAAATCAATAGGGGAAAAGTATCTAGAAATTCAGAAAGTAGACAAAATTTCCAACAAATTAGATATATGACATTATGACTTAGGATCAGTGGCGTGGCGTCCGGTCATCGCTGGATGCGGCGATGACCAAGCAATATTTTAAAACTCTTAATAAGCTTTTAAAACTCTACGATCCAGTTTTAGCAGAACATTTGGAGTTCATGTATAAGTGAAGGTAAGATTTAAAGTTTCTTTTTTGAACATTCAAACATTGAATTTTAGAGTAAATAATTTTTCACCACAAACTTAAATAATTGCGATGACCACCGAAAATTTTCACGCCACGCCACTGCTTAGGATGAAGGGGAAGGGGGGATCTGCCTCGGAACATGCGCGCGGTGCTGCGTGAACTAAGTTGCGCAATTCCACTTAACCACTCACACGTTTACATTCGCCCTCCCATCTCCCCTCCGAACTTTCTCTATAAGGTTTACTTTAAGTTTTTTGGGTCGCTGAATCCGAATTTTTAACTTCCCCCCCAAAATTTCCCCCCGAATCCCCCCCCCCCCAAATAGTTGTTTTTAACTTAAATTTCTTATTGTTTTAGGGGAAAAGCATTACAAAATTCAGAAACTAGACAAAATTTGCAACAAATAGGATCTATGACATTATTACGTAGGACGAACGGGAAGGGAGAGGGCTGCCTCTGAACATGCACTGCGGCGCTACGTGCACTAAGTTATTAAGTCCAGGCAATAGGGGATTTTACTTGGAAAAATTAATACTAGTTCTGGATTTCGGCTCACTTTATGTTTTTTGGGTCGCTGAATCCGAATTTGTAACTTTCCACTAAAATTTCACCCGGCAACCCCCCCCCCCCCCAAAAATTGATTTTTTGAAAAAATTTGGTTTTTGAGAAAAGCGCGCGGGGCATGTTCCGAGGCAGCCCCCTCTCTCCCCGTTTATCCTACATCATAATGTCATATATCCTATTTGTTGCAAATTTTGTCTAGTTTCTGAATTTCGTAATGCTTTTCCAATAAAACAATAAGAAATTTAAGTTAATAACAGCTATTTTGGGGGGTTTCGGGGGGGGGGATTTTGTGGGTAAGTTAAAAATTTGGATTCAGCGACCCAAAAAATTTAAAGTAAACCTTATAAGGAAAGTTCGGAGGGGATATGGGAGGGCGAATGTAAACGTGTGAGTGGTTAAGCGGAATTGCGCAACTTAGTCCACGCAGCACCGCGCGCATGTTCCGAGGCAGATCCCCCCTTTCCCTTCATCTTAAGTCATAATGTCATGCATCTAATTTGTTGCAAATTTTGTCTACTTTCTGAATTTCTAGATACTTTTCCCCTAAAACAATAAAAAAATTTATTTTGTTAATAAAAACCTTTTGGGGGGCTTTTTATTGAAATTCGGGGGGGGGGGGTTGCCGGGGGAAATTTTGGTGGGAAGTTACAAATTCGGATTCAGCGACCCAAAAAAACATAAAGTAAGCCAATTTCCAGAACTACCATTAATTTTGCTAGGTAAAATTCCCTATTGCCTGGACTATACAGTTAAAATTTCAGACCATTCGGTTGGGTAGTTTTTGCTCTGTTGTATGTGGACGGACCGAACGACGACTATAGGTGCTACACATTTATACAATTAGGAACGCACCTAAAAGACAGAAAACCCAAAGAAAATATAAGAAAATAATATTAAAAAAAATTCATGTAAAGTGAAAAAACTTGTAAAATGAGACGCGTCTTGAGGCTACCATCTAAGCAAATAAAATGAGATTGTCATTTCTGTCGTGTGAAAAATTTGTTTTCGTAATAAATATTTTTTACAGAGGAGTCCAATTATTGAATAAACGAAACAGAAAATATAAGACAAAATATAACATACATGAAAGTACAAGACATATAAATAAAAAAAAAAAAGACCACTTGTTACACATTATAGAAATACCATTAAAATATAATACATATTTAAACGTTTAAAAATTATTTCCAAATGAATTACTAACTGTTCAACGGTATGTCTAAAATAATTCGTTATATAATTATGTCCTTATTTTGTTTAAAATATAGATTTTAAGTTTAATAATTTCGTGCACTACCAAAATATGTGTAGGAGTAAGTTATAATTTCCCATCAAAACTTTCTTACATCCTATTAACTCTTTACTGAAGTATAAGTACCTCGAATGATTCGAATTTTAACGATATTTTCTACTCTACTATGTACCTTTTACAGCACAAGTCAATATTATCTTAATATTTCGTTTCTAATGAATTTCTAATGTCGAAACTTTAGTTTCGTAACAGAATGCCTTAAGGGGATTCGAAACTCTTTGAAATATTTTTCTTTATTTGAGTATTTAATAAGACATTTCTGCCAGTTTATTAAATGATTTTATGAAGGAAAGTAATTTAATTAAAAAAAAAAATGCAATTCTCATGGTAAAATAATAACGAAAAAAAATTATATTACAAATCAAAAAACATGTCTGCGAGTAAGGCTGACGTCATATCGACGCTGTCACTTGACGAATAAATTTATCTTGTACTGCATCTCTCTATTCTAAAAAAAAGTAACTTGCGCTGTCACCGCCGCCGGTTTTGAATTTTTTTTTGACCGGGGGTCTTTCTCCGTTAATATTAAGAAAAATATTGCGTACAAAAATATGAAAATCGGCGGTATTATAGAGAAATGTTTGATAAACACGCTGATGCAGACAGTTTTCAAATTGAAGAATTATTTTAAGAGATATTTAATGCTAAAGTTGGACAAAATTGTTCCATTAAAAAAGTTTTATAGGAGCAAAACTATACATGGGAATTAATTCATTTTTAGACCCTTTTATAAGTTAGAATTTCCCAGTGTGCAGACTGCATTTGTTTTTTTAATTTGCCTCATTTTTTAAGGTTTTATTTCTATTTTAAATTCAAATTTTCAGCATTTCGAGAGCTATTTTTTACTTATTTTAGAAAATGGTATTAATTTAAATTGTTGCCAACTGTATAAACAGCGCAAACAATAATGCTTGCTTCAAATAAAAAAATTATTTACACGTGACTATTATAAACAGAAAAAAAACTTTCAAATTAGAATTAAATAATTACGTATAAAAAGCAGGAACTTATTGAAAATTACTTCATAAAAACTATATTTACACGTGAATTTTAACATGTGTTAGAAATCTTAAATAGGAGAAATTACGTCACATTTACGTCAAATTACACTTATTACGTAAAATGAACAAAAAGTAATATTGCAAAACAGTTTAAATTTAAAAATTGCGCGAGACATTAATTTGATATTTTGAGATTATATTAATAAGATTAATATTAATTTTATTGAATGCGTTTAGACTGCTTTCGAGCGACTATTTAGTAACTGAATAAAAATAAAGAAGATTACATGCTGAAAATGAAGTGCCATCAACAAAAAATATAATTTGAAAGAGAAAAATCTGTGAAGCAGAAAATAAAGAAATTGCTTAAATGGTTTAGTTAAGATTCGTTAATCTTCTGTGTCTTTTCCGTCAAAAGAAGGCACTGGTATTTGTAAAATATATTTGCATTTTGATGATTTGCTTATTTTGAAGCATATATATTTTATATATTAACTTATTTTGAAATGTTTAATTGATTTTATTTAATCAAAGACGATAACAGCCATTGTATATTTTAACAGCATCTGATTTTTCCTTAAAATTCCCCAATCAAAGAAAAATGAATAGAAACCCGTTTATAGGGAGATCGCCACTGTTTTTAAAATTATAATTCAATCTTCCAAAATCTTTTTAAAGCCGATCAAATTAGCGTGCTTTTAGAGGCTGCGGTGTCTGAACGGGGGGTTGGCGAGCGTAGCTCGTAGGGGGCCGAGCCCCCTAGTAATGGTGAAAAAAGTAATGAAATCGGACAAGCGGTTCATGAGTTATATAAAAAATTATATAAATTTAAAATTTAACATTTTAAAATTTTTGAAAAAAAAAGTATTTTTTTTTTTTTTTGTCTGTCTTAAAAGTAGTCATCTTTACATTTTTAATAGAGACAGGGGCGAATATCACGAAATGTGAGATTTTGAAAACAAACTTTTTGAAAATTTAAATCGTTTCAAAGCTTCTGATTCTTTTTAAAATGTTTTTTGAACAGCTGAATAAAGGAATTTACGCATAAGATTGTTAAAGTTTGAAAAGCTTAAGTTCATTTTTATGTAATTATAATTATATGTCATTTTCTTGGCATATGTATGCTAGGATAATGACTGCCGGGACAATGATAATTTCATTCTAAAACATTTTTCACATTCTTATTTTTTTTATTTTTAGATCTAACATTTTAATTTCGTTTAAAGGAACATGTTTCCTCTATAGTACCTCAAATTCAATGTAATGTTCAGTTTTATTTGTAAATTATTGAAGCCAGGAAAATGTCATAGTAAAAGTCTACTCAATTTTTGCAAAGCCTTTAAACACATTATTTTCAAAGAAATATCTAAAAGATCTTCCTGGTAGCAATGATTTTACTACTTCTGACTTGAACTCTGTCAAGAACAAGAATAATTACTCTGCAGCGAGATCTGTACACCTCATAAAGAACTAAAGTGAGCAGGCCAGGAAAATTACATTCATTTTCAGTGACAGTCATATTTTAATTATGGTATAATGACATAATGACCATATCGCACAATGACAGGGGCGGCATACTCTATGTACCATCGGCTTTTAAAGCCTAAATAACAACTTAAAATAAATATTTGTGTAATGCAATGCCCAGTAGCTGTATAAAAGCAATAAATACCAAATTGTTAAAAACAGACTAATTTAATTAGAATTAATCAGATAAATATTATGGTATTCGCGACTAGTTTGCATTGAGTGGGCCTCTCAATACGCCTCTCGTGTCTTTAAATGTTATTAAAAACCTATCTGAAAAACGTGGCACGGACCAAGGCAGAGTTGCAACTTTGCGACCTCCTTTCGAAACGCGTTTAAAACAATGCTAAGTTTAAACTTTGAACAAGGGTTTTGTTTTAGCTACACTGTAAAATGTAAAGATTATTACTGCGTTGAATTTAGTTTTATGAAATAACAAATGAAGTTTAAATGTGCACTACTTTTATTGTCAATATACCGAATTAAGTTCATCATAAACAGATTAGGATAAGATTAAAAAAAGTGTTATACAGAATAGCAATAAATAATATACAACTATAATCAACCCTACGTTGTATAATATTTTACGATGTCTTATTATTCTTTTAGGAACACTTTTTTTAAATAATACAGTTAATAATTCATATATTTATTGTACGGAACCTCTGAGCGTGAGTAATTCTCGCAGTTGACCGTTTATTATAAGTTTCAAAATGAATTTCAAGCATGAATATTTTTAAATCTGCGTGCAACCTAATTACGTAATTTGCAATACACATACACTTAATTTCTGAATTGGAAATTTTTAAAAAGCTAAATAAAATAAAATACGACAGACTTGAATACAATTTAAAATAAAATTTATAAAACGTTTTAAAAAATACTAAATATGCAAGATAAATCTGTTTGCGCTTAAAGTAAATTAATGTAAATAATTCAGCGTGCAATGTAATGCTCCGTAAGTAAATTGTCAATTAAAATTAAAACTTCACAAATAAGTAAATAAAAAAAAAATGGTTTTTGACCAGATATCAAACTACCCGCTTAAACACTGAAATAATCAGAAATGCAAAAGTTGCTATAACAAATGGAGTGTTTTGTGATTGGTCACTGGCATGTTGTTTAATACGAAAATATCAAATATTTTTTTTTTAGTATAGGAAAATATACTAAATGGTCAAAATTCATTCGAGTTTTCAATTAAGAACATTTTTCATCTAATAAGTTATGTACACTTGGCAGGATATATGGCATACCGGTCCGTTTTAATTCTAAAACAATGGGACTTTTCTTTTTTTACTTCTTAGCATAATAGGATATTTTCACTAAATATAACTACCGGTACACTGTATAAAAATTTAAATTTCGTATTTTTTTAAATGATTTTATTCACCCAAATCGCTTTTAAAATGCTTCTTTATCTCATTTAAAACATTTTTGTTATTGAAATTATATGCCTATGCCTAACGGTTTAGGAATTAGCCATTGACACCGTTGAGAGTGGACACTCTACATACTGCTGAATTGTAAAATCTCCTTACTTTGAAGTCAGTTAAGGGGTTACAGAGGTTTGAAAAATTTTAAAAATCCATTTTATTATTATTTTTTTATCTATTAGCAGGGCCCGATTTATGCAGGGGCAGGAGGGACAGCTGCCCCGGGCCCCCTTTTTAGGGGCCCCCAATGAGAGTAGTCAGGATTTTCGTTAAAATGTGCCAAATGATTAAAATTAACCAAAAGTGATCAAAATTCATATATTTTCAAACACTTAGGATGGGCGTGCAATCTCCCTTCCCCTCTCTGCTTCCAGTACATCTCTCCACCCATGCAAAAAACAAACTATATCATTAGAAAACTAGTGATTAATATTTTATTATGATATTATATTATGATTATATTATATTATTATTTATTTTATTTTATTATGATGATTCTATTATTTTCAAAAGAAATTCTTTATTAACGTTTTCCTCGTAACGTAGTAAGTTAAAACCATTAATTATGACCAATTTGGGGCATTTTCTTTTAGATATCTTTTAACGTACGTAGATAAGCAAAGTAAAAGTTTACAAAGAAATACTCGTATCAACCAGTCTATCCTTTTTTTCCTACTATTATCCTACCAGCATTTTTTCTTAGACCATTTTTTTGTGGCGCTCTGTATACAGATGTGAGCAGTACCGGATACAAAATTTATGTATATAATACAATATTTATGAAGTTCAGTACTAGCCACTTCCACATTATTCACAAAAAAAAAAAAAAAAAAAAAATCTATAGATAGATAGAAGCTGCCCCCAGAATGATTCTTGTCCTCCCCCCCCCCCCACCCCCACAGCCTAAGTCGGGCCCTGTCTATTAGTAAAATATGTCTAGAATATTCTCCCAATGCTTCAAGTCAATCGGAGTAAAAGTCTAGGAGAGAGAGCCTTTGCAAGTTCCCCTCATTAGGCTAGGCCGACAGGGAGCGACACAGGTATATTGAGGCAGCTGCTTAACTATTGTTTGTCTGTCTCTCTTGCTCACCCCTCTCACTTTCACCCCTTGGGTACAGATTTATTTGAAAAAATTCTTGTGTTTAAAACGGATTTAATTTGCTGATGCGAAACCCCAAATAAACTCTAGATAATGGCGGATCCAAGGGGGAGGTCACGGGGTCATGATCACGCTCTGAACACCAAATATATTCTAAAGATCATTTTTAAAATTAAACATACAGTAGAGTTCCGCTTATCCTAGTCCCGCTTAACCGAGTTATTTTCTTCTGATGGACTGGTGGCTTCCATTATTATAAAACAGCCATTACAAATAAAGTGCTAGGTAAAAAAAATAATGGCCATTTTTTTTCCATTCTGACCGGAAAATAAGAGTTCTAACTTTTTACGACTGCTTTTTTATCTTCACCTAACACTTCATTTATAATGGCTGTTTCATAATAATGGAAGCCAGCAGTCCATCAGAAGAAAATGATCCATTCCAAAGGTATAAGTTCGATAGAAAAAACTATTTAATACTTTGCGCAGAAAGAAGAGGCTACACTTGCAATTTTCATGGCACTCATAGCTGCTAATGTGTACGGTTTTGTTACCTCTAAAATTTAATACAATTTTTTGCCATATTTAATCGTTGACAATTGTTAGACTTTTTAAACTGAATTTCCGGAAGTGACAGCCAATTGTTTCTTTGTGACGACATTTCTGTGGCTGTAAACTCGCAAAACTTGGCTAAAAATGCTAACTTTGACAACAGTTTTTGAATGAACCTTTACTTTTATAAGAAAATGGGAAACTCTTTAATTTCTTGATATCGGAACAAAATCAGTAAATTTTATATTTTTACGAATATTAATGCAAATTTTTTGTATTTACAAAATGAAAATGACTTCGCGAAAGTATCGGAAAAGTAGTTAGTTTGGATTTGTGAATAGCTTTCAATATAAAAAATTCTCACAAAGAGATGTGATTGTCTCCCACCCCAAAAAAGGAAATCCATGACCCCCCCCCCCCCTCCCCCCTCTAAATTGTGAGCTAGATCCACCCATGCGTCCGTAAGATGCAAAATCAGGGCTTGCTCTTGAATTGGAATCTAGCATGGATATAAAACTTGGACAAAACAGCCACGAGTACACGCGGAAAGAGGATGAACATAGCACACTCACAGCTAAGAAGAAATATGAGACTGGGAGCTGGGATTCGAGAAGCAAGAATTCGTCTCAGGCAGGAGCAAAAGGATGTTCTGGACATTGCACCTGCAGCAGGATCTTTGATTTATGGAGTTGGAATCAACGATTCTATGTTAGTTTTAAGGGGTCGCCTCAAGACTCTTAAAATTGGAGAAAAAAAAAAATGAGACCATTTTCAACATTTAATATTTTAAAATGCAATTTTTGTTGGGGTGAACTATATAAATATGTTCTTTCATTTCATGTATTTAAAAAATTGCAAGGTGCAAAGTTAGCATGTAAAGAGCACTCCAAACTGCCAGACATTTGACGAGCAGAAAATTGGTATAACAGCTTACGCGAGGGATTACAAATTAAATATTGCAACTAGAATGAAAATTTTGGTGCCCACTTCAGATTGTAATATTTAACGTGAACCTAAATAAATTTGCATTTAAAGCATTTTAAAATTTTCAATACAAAATTGTATTTAACTAATACAAAATTCTGAAAATGTCAACAGCATAATCACCTAAAAAAATATTTTTTTTGAACAATGAAAAGGAAATTTTAGGTTCAGTTTATACAGGCTAACATGAAACATATTTTGAAAATTTCATGAAAGAATATCCTGAAGTTTTTGAGATATCCTGTGCGTTATGCCCAAAAACGTCATTTGGAGAAAAATGACTTCAAAGTTTCGGAAACGCCACTTTAGCTATTGAGCTGGTATAGTTCTAAAAGCCATAACATATATCCTAATGGGAATTTCAAGGAAACAATTATGTCAAAATGTTCAGAAAAATAGTAGTTTAACATCTAAAAAAATTTAAATTTCGAAAATTTTTAAACTTTAAAAGTCCTGAGACCTCAAAAAATTCTTTGTTTTATTCCTACTTAAAACTTTAATCGCTTTTTTCTGAAAATACTATTTTAAAGTCGGTGGACTCGATTTCTCAAAACCTAAAGCATTGATCTTCTTGAAATTTTGCGCACTTCTTCAAAATAGGATTGACTAGTGACTGAATGAAGGATTTTTTTTTTTATTACAACTAATTTTACAGTGCTATACGTAGTGTAAATTGTACCAAAAATTGTACTGTATTGCATACAACTCTGCCAAAGATCCAAATTTCAGTTTTTATTAAAATCCTTCGTTCAATTACGAGCTATAATTATCTACTAACGGAAAAAATTTTGTTTTTAGGTGCTTTCGTAATTATATAAATGCGTTGCACCTATAGTCGTCGTTCAATCCGTCTGTCCGTCTGTCTGCATATAACAGAGGAAAAACTACCCAACCGAATGATCTGAAATTTCAAATATATAATTGTTGCAAAATCTTGTCGAGTCATTTCAAATTTTATGAAAATCGGATGTATAGTTTAATGACAGGGACAGTCAAAAGTTTCCCTTACATTACGGCCAATGGGAAAAATTATTGCAAGTGCATTTTAATGATATTACAGCCTTCCGAATGGTCTGAAATTTTAAATATATAATTGTTGCAAAATTTTGTCGCGTCATTTCAAGTTTTATGAAAATCGGATATATAGAATTACAGGGACAGTCAAAAGTTTTCCGTTACACGACGGCCAATGGGAAAAAAAAAAATATTTCAAGTACATTTTAATGATGCTACAGCCTTTCGAACAGAATGAAATGGATATGCACTTATTGAAGTGCATTAAAATATACATTCGGTACAATGTAAGGTGCAAAAAATATTTATAAAACTAGTTATTGTACGAACGCACCTCATTTGCCACGTTTTGCGAGCAATTTCCTACTTGTTTAATTTTAAATAAAGCTATCATGAATTATCCTGAAAACCACAAGGACACCCTTTTTTGAGAGATCTCCGGAAACCAGGTCCCACCGGCTGAATTTTCAAAATTTTTGAATGAAAATTTTATAAAATATTGTTTAAATGTTTATAAATAAAATTAAGCATATGTAAAATTTAATTAATAAACTTTTACATATGCTTAAAATTTTGAATAAAAAAATTTACTTATTATATATAAAAAAATAGAGAATTTATGCATTTTTTTAAACCTTCGAAGCCCATGTAATCCATTAAATAAGAGCTATTCATAAGTTCTCATCAAAAGTTCCTTTCATTCCGTTAGCTCAGAAAATAAATGTTTTCAGAAAGTGAAGATAGGGAACACCGTTAATTTTCTGCAATCTTTTCAACTGAACGTGACAGAGCTACATAATGATTACGTTGCCATCCAGTCAAAAGTAATAATATTACAGAAAACAAACGTATCACCCGGTTCGGTGATCGCATTTCGAGGCATGACATAATCTTTTATTCTCCCACGGCTACAATGTGGTAAATTTCGTTTCAGAAATTTTTCATTTTAATCAGTATGTGGGAAGTGTGGAATGGCACGACAAGGCTCTGAAAAACCCACTAAAGATTTAAACAAGTTTTACTGACACAGTTTCAGTATGCGATACAAAAAGAATGATTTATTAAGTTGTGGGTGTTTGGTGCATTTGATTGTTGTGGTTATATCTTTTGCATGAATGATATAATAAAGGATACAAATGTTAAAAGAATTTTTCGAGCCGGAAGATTTTAATATTTTGGCATGATTGATAATTTTGGGAAGTGGAATATTAATCTCTTTATTAGGTACTACTTGTAAAATGCGCTGAAATCTTTGAAACGATTTTAGTTGTGATCTGTTTTATTTATTTATTTTGAATATTGAATATTGTAATTGGTATAATAATAATAATAATAATTATTATTATTATTCATTATTATTATCATATCTTAATCTGAAACAATAGCAAAAATTATAGTGTTAATAATAATAAGTAGTTACCCCAGTAACAAGCTAACATCTGCTATATCTTGACCCAATTCTGTGCCAACATCGCGTTCATTAGCTCAAAAAAATATCCAATATTGATGTGTTTCTATTTTCATGCCAGTACTAACAAGAAATATTTAATTTAATAAAAAGCTAATAGAATCAACATTGGGCCAATATTTTCGTGCACTAGAAATTTTTCGAATTTAAGGTCAATATTTATCAATATTGGCGCTTAATTGGAATTCACCTTCAATAGAATAATTATCAATGGAATAAATAAGTTGGACATGTTTCAGTGAAATTAACAAGTTGCTATGAACAAATATATGAATTTAAAAATTCGTATATTTCTTTAAAACAACTTATTTTTAATTAACTAGGGGGCTCTGCCCCATACGAGCTACGTTCGTCAACCCCCGATCAGACACCGCAGACTCTAACAGCACGCTAATTTGATCGGCTTTAAAAAGATTTCGTAAGATTGAATTATAATTTGAATCTGACAATTATAATCTGACGTAATTTTCACCAAACTTTTCTTTCTCTTTTTAATATTCACGTAAAAATATTTTTGTTAGAAATGAAATATTATGATCATCTTAAAATATCAAATAAATGTCTCGCGCAATTTTTAAATTTAAACTGCAATATTATTTTTTGTTCATTTTACGTAATAAGTGTAATGTGATGTAAATGTGACGTAAATTCTCCTATTTAAGACTTCTAACGCATGTTAATGAATTTATCATTTTACAATATTCTTTCTCTTTTAAAATTCACGACTAAATATAGTTTTTATGACGTAATTTTCAATGAGCTCCTGCTTTTTATATTTTCTGTTTGTAATAGTCACGTGTAAAATAAATTTTTAATTTGAAGCAAACACATTGTTTGCGCTGTTTATACAGTTGGCAACAGTTTAAATTAATACAATTTTCTAAAATATGTAAAAAATATCTCTCGAAATGCTGAAAATTTGAATTTAAAATAGAAATAAAACTTCAAAAAATGAGTCAAATTAAAAAGCTAAATGCAGTCTACATACCGGGAAATTCTGACGCATAAAATGATCTAAAATTTATTAAATTCCTATATACAGTTTTTGCTGTTATAAAACTTTTTTAATGGAACGATTTTGTCCAACTTTTGCATTAAATATCTCTTAAAATAATTCTTCGTTTTGAAAACTGCCTGCATCAGCGTGTTTATCAAACATTTCTCTATAATACTACCGATTTCCATATTTTTGTATGCAACAGTTTTTTTAATATTAACGAAGAAAAGCCATGCTTAAGCATTCAAATTGGTTGCCGATCTGCCGGGAATATCTACCCAGATTTTCATTGGTCCATTTTCATATCAAAACTTTTTTTATATATATATAGAAGGATTTCGTCTTTAAATAAGTTAATTAATAATATATGTGATTTCTAAGCAAAATACGCACGACAAGGAGCTGGAAAACCCACTAAAGATTTAAACAAGTTTACCGACACAGTTTTAGTATGCGATACAAAAAGAATGATTTATCAAATTGTGTGTGTTTGGTGCATTTGATTGTAGTGGTTATATTCTTTGCATGAATGATATATTAAAGAATACAAATGTTAAAAGAATTTTTCGAGCCGGAAGATTTTAATATTTTGGCAAGATTGATAAAAGTTGAATATTAATCTCTTTAACTCCTTGTAGAAGGCGGTGAAATTTTTGAAACGATTTTGGTTTTTTTGTTTCTTTTATTCATTTATTTAGTTATTTTGAATATAGATCGTACTAAGACAAACTATAAAAAAAACACACGGTAAAATAACATAACACTACCGCTACTGTTTGTACTACTATTACTAACAATAACAACAACATTAATAATACTACTTACTACTACTACTACTACTTATACTACTACTACTACTACTACTACTTCTACTTCTACTATTATTACAGTTACTATCCTTATAATAATGATTATTATTATTGTTGTTGTTGTTGTTGTTGTTAACTCTTAATCTGAAATAACAGCAAAAAATTGTAATATTAATTATTTAAGGGGACGAGGAACCTTTAACACCAATTTTTTATTTTTTGTAAATTTCACGGTAAAATAACATAACACTACCGCTACTGTTTGTACTACTATTACTAACAATAACAACAACATTAATAATACTACTTACTACTACTACTACTACTTATACTACTACTACTACTACTACTACTTCTACTTCTACTATTATTACAGTTACTATCCTTATAATAATGATTATTATTGTTGTTGTTGTTGTTGTTGTTGTTGTTGTTGTTGTTAACTCTTAATCTGAAATAACAGCAAAAAATTGTAATATTAATTATTTAAGGGGACGAGGAACCTTTAACACCAATTTTTTATTTTTTGTAAATTTCACGGTAAAATAACATAACACTACCGCTACTGTTTGTACTACTATTACTAACAATAACAACAACATTAATAATACTACTTACTACTACTACTACTACTTATACTACTACTACTACTACTACTACTTCTACTTCTACTATTATTACAGTTACTATCCTTATAATAATGATTATTATTATTGTTGTTGTTGTTGTTGTTGTTGTTGTTGTTGTTAACTCTTAATCTGAAATAACAGCAAAAAATTGTAATATTAATTATTTAAGGGGACGAGGAACCTTTAAAACCAATTTTTTATTTTTTGTAAATTTCACTTTAAATATTATTCAAGGGAACATTATATGTAATATGGCATACATTTATCACAAAAAAAAAAAGAAAAAAAAACTTTTTAAAATGCCCCATGCCCCATTCCATACCAATGAAAATTCCCAATATTTTTATAGAAGTTTGGTTTAAATATATAAATAAAACTGTGCATAGAATTTTATATATTTGAATTATAGATCTGCACGGGTCCGGGCTTGGCCCGAGGCCCGTACCCGGCCCGGCCGGCGGAATGGAGGAGAATTTTCAAACGGGCCGGGCCGGCAGAATTAGGGCAATTTTTTCAACGGAACGGGCCGATAAAAAAAAAATTAATCGGGCCTATCGGCCCGATATAAGAATTTGAGAGTAGCATATAAAATACGAGGCCATTTCCAATGAATATAGCTTTTTCGAGAAGTATAAATGTGCGTTACGAGCCGATGCGAGTTTAACAACATCAATACAGAAATGTAACATGTCCATCGTAGAGATCGACATCGTACAGTTACATGACGCCTGATCCCGGGTTTAATTTTTTCGGCAGACTTGTGCCGGGACGGAACTGGTCTTAATCGTTCTCAGGATGTGTAGGAACGGCATTATGTTTTGTAAAAGTATTAATAGCGATAATGAACTTCTGTTAACAGTATCTTTGGAAATGTACCTTAAGGTGGTTCTCAAATTTACTGCTCAACAATGCGAAACTCTCAGACACATTTTCTGACTCATTTTTAACTATAGGCATAAAATTGACAGGCCTGAGTATTGAAGGCATTTGGGATCGAATAGCGTTTCCATCTTTCATAAATTACGTACAGAGATAACAGAGACTCTTGTCACGTGACTGTACGTTTTTCTCTTTTCCTGTGCTTCCGGAAATTCGATTCAAAACGCTAACTTTGGCAGTATTTTCTGAAAGATATATCACTTTTATCTAAAAAAAAAAAAAAAAAAAACGGCATTTACATGGTTTCTGAATAAGAATACCTGCCAATCTCATGCGTTTCCGAAAAGAAATGAATTCATAAATGTATCAAAATGTAGCTCCTTTGGATTTGAGAAAAGCCTTAAAAATGACAGAAATATTTTCCCAAATCTACCTTTTATTATAAGCTTCAAAAGTTATCATGTTTTTTAACCCTTTATTCTAAACTACAATAATCCTTTAATGAACCCTTATTTAAATTTTGAAACGTCTGTAGAGACGTTGACTAAAACACTGTAAGTAATCGTTAATGTTTACTATTGTGTGATTTCTATTTTGCGAACACATAGTAATTTAAAATATACTGTAAAATGTTCCCATAAATATGCATGTAGTTCATTAAAAGAATCTTAATTGTATGTCGAGAAAAAACGGAATTTTTTGTAGAAATTTAGTCGGCCCGGGCCTGTTTTCACTGATTTTTGTACGGGCCCGGGCCTGTAAATTCCGGCCCGTGCAGACCTCTAATTTGAATATAAAGGTAAAACAAAATATATTTTCAAATTTTTTTGAAATTTTGAGCATTTTGAGCATAAATGAATGGTTTTAAAAATGTGCGGTACTATAAAATGATTAAAAAAAAGTTCATTAATCCAGTTCATTAATCCAAAACGAAACCCTCTGTGCGATCTGTGATCACACTTTAGCACTTGCTTTCTCTATTCGACGATGTAAAACTTGAAAATGTACGATGTTTAAAAGTTTAAAATTGCAAAAAAAAAAAAAAAAAAAAAAAAAAAAAAAAAAAAAAAAAGCGAAATTTAATCGTCTGCTGTTGCCAAATTCGAAGGATAATGCTATATGTTTGCACTAAAATTCGTTCATGATTTTCTACAAACCTGTGATGGAGAAATTTTTTTGAGGGGCCGTATACATATTTATTTTTTTATACGAATTTTGAATTCTCTTTGAATAATTAAACTTCTCAATACGAACCTTTATATTTCTTAATTTAATTCCATTTGTCATGCCGCATTTGCCCCGATTTCAAATTAGCATTGTCATATCTTCAAACACACTTGAAGTATGAGTTAAAGTACGTTTGGGGGACTGTGTCAGGATTGAGAAGCACATTTTTTAATTTTATTTGATGTTGCAGCTAAGGTGTTTAAATAATTATGTAACAACAATTTCTAAACGACAGTAACATTATTCATCAGTAAATTCGTAAATATATCGTTCGTTCATGAAAAAACATAAAAGAGATTCTGAACTTTAATCTTAAACTTTTAATCTAAAGTTGTCGATTTTACATATGAGATTTTACATATGAGATTTACTATCAGAAGGAGGGAAAAAAATGCATATATGTGTGCGACGGGAGGGTCGACCATCGGGATTCTAATGAAGTGCTGACGAATATGTGCATATTTCTATTTATGTATTTTGTTATAATCGCATTATTAATTATAACTAATTACACTGATTAAAATAAATAACAGTTACTTAAATAATAATAATAATAATAAAATATTTCAAAGCTTGGACCTTTAAAGCCTTTAAAGTGCAAGCGTGATAAAGGAGGTTATAAATGATCGCATAAAATATATATATATATATATATCAATCGATTAAGGATTACATCAATTGATTAATGCTCTACTTGAAATTTGTCGTCTGTGTATAGAAATTGTACCAAACTTTAAAATTTTCAACACAAACATTTATTTTTGGCATTATATTTGAATTCTTCGATAAATTTTATCTTCGGGTACCAAACAGGAAGTCATTCGGTCCGGTAGTTTATGATTTACCCAAATTTAAAGTTTGGAACTACTAAAGTTTAATTAATTTTTAACACTGGAAGGACCGTAAGGGGTCATTTTGACCACTACCATATGAATATATTTTACTTCGAAACAGAAATTTCTTTATAAAATAAGTTTAAAATAAACAAAGAAGAAAAAAGTTAAATAAATAAGTTAAATATTTTTAAATAAAAATTGTGGTGTAAAATGTTTTTTTAAAACATAATAAAAACTTAAATAAAATTCCGGTCTTTCCAGTGTTAATCGTTTTTCAAAACACATTACAATGCGGGAAGTCGTTTCAACGCATGACTCTAAAGCTAAATGGCGGAATGAACTGTTATTTTGGATTCTTTGATTTGGAGTTTGTAGAAACCAATTTCTTTTTTTACTATTATTATAGGTTACAGCTGCTATTTTGCTAAAAAATATAATTTTTCGAAATTAATTATCTAAAACTATATGAATTTACCCCATATCTTTAAAAAAGAAATCGATATCCAGAAAGCTTCAAAAAATGCGAATCCAAAATTGCAGCCGATTCCGCCATGTAGTACCAGCATTGCAATGTATTTTGCAACGATTAAAAAAGAAGTTAACTTTAGTTGGCTCTAAACTTTAAACCCACGTAATTCCTAAACTAATTGATCGAATGACCTGTCATTTGACATCCGACGGTAAAATGACCTAAATAATCCAAATATGATATCAAAATTAGGTGTCAGCATTGAAAATTTTATACTTTGTTACAATTTCGATATGTAGATGACCTTCTAAGAAATACAATATGTATAATATTAATTAGTAGATATTATTGCTAATCGATTATTAAGGTAAATGCACTTGTAGTGGAATACGTACCAACGGTGGGCCACTAATTTGTAAAGTTTAAAAACAAGGCCAAACTGCATCTCTGAAAAACGACTGAAAGAAATCTGATTGACTAAAATCCTTAAATGTGACCTAATGTATAAACTGTTTGGAATAATTCTTTTTTATTATTCAGCTAGTATATGGGGCATTCTCACAATCTTTTGACTTTTGGAGAAAAAAATCTGACGAAATTAAACTTGCTAAAATAACATTTTAATCTGATAGACGAATGTCTTAGTGATTCAAAAAAAAAAAAAAAAAAATGGTCAGCAGCGAAATTTTTTTTTATTTAACTGAGGTTTAAGTTAAACTTGCGAGTTTAATTTTCCTTACCATTTTACCCCTATAACTTTTTATTTTCTTCTAAATTTTTACTTATATTGAATTTGCATAGTACCCACAGGACATTCAAATAAGAAATAATAACAATGTAGTACTTTTAATACAGAATTTTTGTATAACATTGTCTTAAAAGGGTGTTAAAGAAGGGGCGGTAAGGTAAAAAAAAAAAAGGGATGGTATTGGAAAAAAGGGACGGTAAGGATGGAAAGGTAAGGAAAATTACCACCTATTTTTAGGAAAAAATCATGTTAAGACTAAGTGATAGCCACAATGTTCATTGATTTTTAGAAACAGTTGTTAACACTTGATTAAATTAATTTTTTTTTTAATTTACCTCGAAAAGTGCAGGAATAAACCTTGGGGACGGTGAGACTACCAATAAAGCCACGATGCTTGAAATTGATATTTAAATGCTGATTTAAATTCTACAGTAAATTTTCTGCCAAAGAATTTTAGACATTCTTTCTCTAGCATACTTCTGCATGAGAGAAAACTTGAAAAAAATTCTGTGGCTGCATCTGAAATGATTTTCTGTATAATTTTAGAAGAGGGATGGTAAGGAATCTAAAACCCGGGAACAGAGTTAAAAAAAAATAATAACAACCCTAAAAATGTGTGCAGGTTAATTTTTAGCTGCATATTTATATAAAACAATAGTCCCAGTTTCGGAAAAAAATTACATCGAATTATTTTTATTGAAACAGTTTTATCCAGACAGCTCCAAACTTAAAAATCAGCATCAGGGACGCGGGACGGTATAGGAGTTTTCTTGTATTTGGACCCCCAACATCGTCCAAAACTTATTTATCTCGTTAATATTGTTATGCAATCATGCAATGGGATGTTCACCAGTATATAAAATAAAAAAAAAACACAAAAAAGTGTATTAAATAAAAAATTATTATTCAGCGACATGAAAGTCAAAAGATTGTGAGAATGCCCCATATTTGTTTATTTTCGAGAGCGTCTTCAAAAATAGATTTTTTCGGAATTTCTTAGAGTTTTTAATAAGAGACTAGCTATTTAACCTGTTCTGCGCACGGGAGCTCATGTTCAATAACTATTCGATTTAGAAAAAAATGTTTCTAATGCAGGAATACTTACGTAGGTAATACGTTCCGTAAAGTTTTACATAACTTGAATTTTATGTAAGTCGAATTTGTAAGTTGCTTAGGTAAAATTTTGTAAGAAACTGTAATATTTATAGGTATATATATGTATATTATTTACACCGTATTGTTTTATAAATCAAGCCTCATGCGGCAGTATTTACTCGCATATAAACTATAAACGTATGAAAAAATATAAAAATAAACTTAGAGAACACTTTTCGAATATCTTGTATAATACTGGATTTATAAATCTAACATTGATGAATTGATTTATAACAATTTTGAATCCACATCAAATGACTATAAAAATAAGAAATAGTTAAAGAAGTCTAATTTAACCTATTCTCCAAGAATTTCTGATGGCAAGACAAATAAATAGCACTCACAAAATAAAATAATCCTTGATAAGCATAAACTGTATTTATTATGAATTATATTATTACTATGAATAACTAAGAATAAATATTAAGTTGTTTTGTTATAGATTTGATTGTATATACCAATAAAAATATAACTCTATCTAATATATAAACTATATTTCGGTTGTGGAAATCTATTTAGTTTATTTATAAAATAAATATCAAAAGTATGCAACTGCGTATCAAACGTGCTAATGTGTTTTCACAAATGTATATTTCGAGATTTATTACGTAGTTGCGAATTTACTTAAGTCGGAGATGCCTGTACTGTGCATATTAATTTATCATGTTGCTATGGCAGCAGACGATAAAACGATATCTTTCAAATAACGGAATAAATAAAATAAAAAAGTTTTGTTGATGTTTGGGATAAAATATTTTTCTTTATTTTTGGAAAAAAAGGTAATAATTAAGCGCAATTAAATAATCTCTAATTATTTGCATGCAAGGTAAAAGAATTATCGTAATACCCGCTACAGCTTCTTAGTATTGCAGCGTGGCGTACGCAATATGTATATCTCTGCAGTAAACATTTAGAACTGGTTAGGACCCGCGCGATTATGGGTTGAAGATTTAAGATAAAATTCGAATTTTTTGCCCCAATCGTTCATGGGCCCCCTACCAGCACGTACCTAATTTCGTAGCTCTGTGGTTTCCGAGTTTTTGAGGTTACATAGATACGCGCACGGATTTTAATAGGGTAGATAAATTTTTATTTAAAATATTGTTTAATAAATTTTTATTTAAAATATTGTTTAATAAATTTTTATTTAAAATATTTTGTCTTATTTTGAATTAAACTGCTGTTGATATACTCTGTTACATTGTAAATAATTTGTTGGGTAAGAAGAAACCTTAAAAGTTCATGCATAAGAAATTTACTAGATCGACTAGACTTGCGAGTCGGCTCTGAATTCTATTCTTCCTAGAGGTCTGTTCGGGCGCAATTTCTCCAGAACCAGCGCGTATGCAAATCATTGGCCCGTCCCGGTCTGTGCAAAAATTAGTAAAATTTGGTCCGGCCTAGCATTGCAAAAAACGTGCAGATCTTTAAATCGCAATTATTTTACGATTAACATTTAAAATTTATTATTTTTAAAGAATAGTATGTACATTTCTAGGCAATGAAATTAAAGACTAGTAAAACCTGTAAAAAAAAAAAAAAAAAAAAAAAAAAACCCTGCCTGAAATTGAATCCTGCCTTAAACGGAAAAATGTGTTGATCCATGAAAAATTAATACAATACATTTAAAACAGACGATGTACGTGCTAAGAATGGAACCTGCCTATAACAGATTTTTCTTCTCGATATGCGATGCCGTCTTAGAAGATTTTACTGTATAGTATTTTTCAGATTTTTAAGCCTCGAAGCCATGTAATATGAATTAATGATACTAATGACAACTGAGACATTTACGTACAAATAGAGAATTATTAAAAAAATAAATGTCGCAGCCCAGGGCCCGAATGAAATATATATATTAAAAAAAAAAAAAAAAAAAAAGGCTAAAATAAGATTTTTTTTATCAAAAATCCTCGTACAGAACAATTTTTAACGATATCGGCGTAAAAATCGGTTTTATAGAAATTAAGTCGAAACTGATTGGGATCGGGCCGAGCTTTTAACTTTTATATCGGACCGCGTTTCCAGCTAAAATTTATGGCTTTTACAAAGGGCTGGGCAAATAAAATTTTTGTATGGACTGAGATGGGCTCGGGCTGAACTTTTAGCTTTTATACTAGGTCAGGCTGGGCCAGTAATTTTTTTTTTTTTTTTTTTTTTTTTTTGTACGCCGGGGACGAACTTTCAACTTTCATGCCAGGCCAGGACAAAAAAATTTTCTAGGTAATAGGCCTGGAAATTTCGTCCCGTGCAGACCTATATGAGCAGTACCCAAAACAATCGATTGATATATAGCAACTATTTTTATTATTGCAATCTTTCAATGCTAAATTGATGGCTTTTTAAAGAACAAACGTTAATAAATTCAAATAACGAGTATTAGAAGAGGGGGGGGGAAATTCGATTACTACTCAATTTAAAATCTTTCTAAAACCAGATTCATTCTAAAACATGCCTTTATTAACTAAAGATTTAATTGTGGAGGCAAATTAATGTGTCTTTGGATACATAAATATATAAGGACTGTGTTATATAATGTGAGATATTATCCAATGTTTATCTTAAACGAACTGATCTGTATTTCTCTTCTCTGGATGACAATTGTAGTCATTAGATAGTTGCATCACGTTCACGTGAAAAGATTACAGAAAATTAATGTTGTTCCTAGCTTTTATACTTCGGGAAAAAGATACATATTTCAGAATTAACTTCGTCTGAGGGATGTTTGGTGTAAACTTATTATTTTATATTTTTTGTTAATACATGAAGATATTAAGCTTGTGTTATATTCTGTGGTGTAATTTTAAAGAAAGTAAGCATGCTTAAAAAAAAAAAAAATTTCAGATTAGATCGAAATTTAAACTGATGAGTATCTTTTTAAGAAATGAAAATACAACACAAGTTATAATCTGATCGTGATAAATCTGTAAAATTTAATTTTTGCTTTTTATACAGCTAACTTTAACTATTTAAACCGAAAGGAGTTGCCAGTACCAAATTTCAAAAATATTGGTACTCGCCATTTTCGGTCCATTCATTGTCAATAGCTTCTTCTGGCCTATAAAGTATAAATAAATATATCGATTAACACCCATCGACCAACATCCATTTTAATAATTGTATTCATTGTGAATTATATCGATATAACTTTTCATAAACATGTATCTAAATTAAAAATGTATAGTGAAATTTACGTGGCGACGAATCTACGTGACCTTGAGGACGGATCTACTGAAGTTCTTGAGCAGTCTGGGTGCTTCACTGTTTTCTGTCCTATCATCTTTTCTCCCAAACAAGACTAATTCGAATGAATGAATAAACATTTAAAAAAAAAAAAAACTCCGAAATTTCATTTTGATGGCCAAGTTTAAAACCGAAGCAAAAATAAATTAAGAATGAAATCAAATAGCTCTCAAGGTATAAGGCCTTTGTCGACTCTATAATGAAATTGCCAATCCAAATGTTGAACAGAGTCACTTGGTGATGAAAATGGGAATTATTTTTAATTTCAGGAAACTCATGCGAATTTATACAAAATATCATTTTCAAAAAACGTTTAACCGCCTCCAAACACCTCAAAGTTCTAATACCACTATCCCGATCAGAGTTGCCAGGTGTCCTTTGCGGGGCGCCGAGATTTTCAGGGGGGTTTCTGGATCTATCTCGCGGAACCCCTGAGCGGAATGCCTGAAATACCGATTTTTCATGATGCGAAAATTCTTTTAAATTTCTTTTAGCTCCCTACTATTCGCTAGATTGCATCGAGCGAAACTAAATACAGTAAAAGGTGTGAAAACAAAACCTAATCTCTAAAGGGAAATTTTTATGATTCTGTCGAAAGGAATACCATATAAATCTACTTGATAAACCAGAAATGTGTCTGAAACGGAATATTTTCCCGCTCCCTACAGCTATTGTATTTTCAGATGTTTTATTGTACTTTGTTTAGTAAAACCAGAGAAAATGTAACCTATATTTATAGCGGATTCAATCTTAAACGTATAAAAATTCATGGTCCTTATGGAAGGAATATCATTGCAATTATGTTCAATCGGAAATCTTTCCAAAACGCAATTTTCTTTCGGTCTCCATACATTTAAAAATTTGCAGCAAACTGCCCAGTCATTCGACCGTTTTATTGGAAACGGTTAAATAACCGCAATAATTTAACTCTAATCTGAACATAATATTGGGTTATGTAACCGTTATCTATAAAAACGGTCAAATGACTGGACAGTTCGAGTTCGTTGCATATTTTTAACAGTGCAGTGATTCTGCTTCAACAGATTTTTTGGTACAGTGCCAGCAAAAAAAATCTTGACACAAAAATGTAAAAAAAAAGTGAAAAACACCTTTTTAAAATTTTAGTGGCAAAACTAATATTTTGTCATACTTCAGTTGGTTTTTATGACACTTTTCAGCCTATTAGGCATGGAAGTTGATAAATTTTGGAAATACTCTTTGTCCTTATGAACCCACAACTTTTTTAATACATCCTGCAGTTCCTTGATGCTGGAAGGGTGTGTCTCTCGAACTATATTTTCCCGGTGATCCCAGGCATTTTTTATCGGATTAAAGTCAGGTGCGTTGCCTGGCCATTCAAGTGCTATATTATTATCATTCAACCACTTTTGCACAAGTTTTGTCTGATGAGCAGTTGCTCCATCACGCATGAAAAATTGACATCCATGAAAATACCAAAATTGCAGCAAGTGGTCTGGTAGAACTTCTAAATATTTATTACCATCCATAGTAAGATTTTTTAAAGTATATATAGTCCAGCTCTACCTTTTTCACTACTAAAAGCACCCATACCATGTCACTATCTGGGTGCTTTACAGTTTTCACAGTAAAATTTGTGTCATATCATGATGAACCTTTATGTCGTCTCACCATCATCGGACTGTGGCTATGTTATATGATCATTTGATACCATTGGGACCTGTTTTAGGTGGTGCTAACTGGATGTTTCAGCAGGACAGTGATTATCGCCACGTGTCTAAATTCACCCAGCAATGGTTTAAAAAAAAAAAAAAAAAAAGAAAAAAAAAAAGAAAAGAAAAACATGTTTTGTGATGACCAAGTCAAAGTCCAGACTTGAACCTTATGGAAAATCTTTGTGGCGTATTAAGTCGCAAAGTTTATGCTAATAATAAACAGTTTTTATCTGCCAATGAATTACAAGTATCCATTGTAAAAGAATGGCACAATATTTCTGAATCTGTACTTAATCACCTGGTCACTTCTATGAAAACAGAGTGTTTGAGGTTATAAGGAAAAATGGAGGACCAATATCATATTAATTTACATATTATTTTTGTTTTTAGACAAGTGGTCTTATAATTTTCTTAACAGTGTATTTTTCAATCATTGCTTATATTTTTGTTAACATACTTATTTATTGCATTATTCAAAATTATTGAAAACTAATTTTAATAAATATGTTGTATTTTGCTATCTCATGTGTTTAAACTATAATTAGAATTTTTATTTACTTCATAATTTTCAAAATCAATGTGGTCTTATAATCTCTTAATGCACTGCAAGTAAGTTAAAAGCATTGGACCTTACCTATAATGCTTTTCAAAATTTGCAATCTTCCGCAATAATCATTAGTGTGAGTTTTTATAATCTATAAGGATATTAGTGAACTCCACCCATGAGCCTTAAAAGATTTTTATTCTTAGGTATAAAAAGTAAAATAAAATTGGAATTCCAAGGCAATCCACTAAAAGAAAATAACATTCCTAGTTTTCCTCTCATTTTAAAGAAATATTATTAAAGTTAAGCTTGGCACTTTCAATTAAAAATAATTAAGAAACCACTTAAGTAAATGACTCCAATTTCCACGAAATTGGGCCAGAATAAAGTGTTCAGTTAATAACAGCTTGCTGAATATACGTATTCTATTTAACTTATCTCTTAAAAACATATTAATTCTTTATTGAACTTCTCTTTTTTTAGAAGAAATATTACAGAACTCTCAATAATTTATTGAAGATTTATAATTATCGCAATACTTTCCTGAATTTTTGCCGAAATCCGAACTAGTTACATTAAAAAAAAAAAAAAAAAAATCCCTTTCGGCTTGGCCTACAGGCACAGGTAGATTTCGGAGTTAAGTACTAATTTCATCAGCAAAAACTAAATCAAAATTAGAGATAAACTTAGATAATTTTTGGTCCTTTTCAGAGAAGTAATAACATCGTGAAACAGATTCGATATTTTTCATAAATATGACGTTATGAAGGTTTTAATATTTTTATAAATCCCCCCCCCACCCAAATTTTTTGCTATAATAGTTCATCCTATCAAAAACTTACTAGTTTACCGCCTTAGTGTCGGAATTATTAACGGAGATGTGGCTTTTTTTCTTCGACAACCCTTTTTTCTTTCTTTACTGTAACAGTTGGTTCTATCAAAAACTTGTCAGCATAAAAGTTGTAGATAATATTAAGAAGATTTATAATAAATATAAGCGGATTTCATACCTTGTGAATTGATGAAGTTGTGAATTTTTTTTCTTCCTAAACCCCTATTTTTAACCATTTGGAAAAATGGTTATTGTTCTCGTCAGGATGGGAAATCAAAAGCATATCTGAAGGTTTTTATTGGTTTAATCCGCATTTTATTCGTTTTCTGATTGGTCTATACAGTAATTATAATAAATACTGTATTTCCCTTTACTTTCAACAGAGATAGATACCTTCTGTTGCCACTATGGCAAAAAAGTAATAAAAACTACAAAAAAAATTAATAACTCAGAAACAAATTGAGATACAGCTTTCAAACAAATTGCATTTAAAAGTACATTTTTTCTATACGACGGTGTAAAAAGTAATATTGTGGGATGTTTAGAAGTTTAAGAATGAAATTTCATTTAAAATGGGTTCCAGATTTCCAAGAAATCTGACGATGGAAAAGCCTTTTCCGGAACAACCAATGAAATGCTTGGATAATACATAAGTTTCAGATGGATAATACGTACGAGTCGCAGGCGATTTTTGTCGCTTGGAATTTTTACGTGTAATAATACTATTAATGTTTAATTCATGGCGTACGTAATGTATGATCAACTCCGTGCGATTTTTTATGTCTTAAATTTTAGTTTTCGAAAAAATCATTTTCCAAATGGCCGTTGTAATTTGATAAATTGCTTTTTTTTTCTAGATGTTTCTTTTTTTTTCTTTTTGGCAAACGCACGAAATTGGCATGCACATTAAGAAACTACGATATCGAGCTGGCTCTTTTTTTTTTTTTTTTTTTTTTTTTTTTTTTTTTTTTTTTTTTTTTTCGTTTTACGGAAAAAGCAGATTTTTTTTTTTTCAAAATGATGTCAAAGTTGGCGTTTTGAACCGAATTTCCGAACGCGACAGCGCAAGTAAGGAAAAAGTGACGCCCGGAGAAAATAACCACGTATAACTCAAGATGTGATTCGTTTATCGTAAAATGAAAAAAAAAAAACTGTTCGATTAAAAATTACTTCAATAATCATGCCTGCAAGTGTTATGCTTTTGCGTTTGAAAATGAGTCATAATATAATTGAGTTGGCACGCACAATTGGCACGATTATTGGAGTTATATGTAATTTCGCTTGTTAAGCGGCGATAATTACTTTTTGGAAAACCCCCTTAGGGGCAGGGCATTGTGATTTTTTTTTTTTCGCCTCTTGAGGTCATTTTTAATGATATCAGAAAACTGCCATACATTAATTTTTTGCCCTTTTCCTAGAAGTAATAATAACTTTAAACTGATTGATATGTATCATAGTTAAGAACTTATGGGTTTTTTTCTGTTTTCACAAAAATCCTCCCCATTTCCATCCCCTTGGTACGATTTTGCCCATTAACGAACTTGACTGAGATTTTCTGCCCCTTGATTTCATGTATCAGTTTGGAATAGTATTGTGCAGAATTATGGAAGTTATCGTGTCCATAAAAAGAGATATAGATAGATAAATAAAGTTTTGAACTGGGGATAGTTTTGGGTTCTAGTCATCAAGATCGACGTGGATCTATAAAAAATTTTCAGAAATTCAGGGAATATAATAGGTGGTATTTCTTGCGAAATCTACCTAAAACGCTATTAGAGGCAATTGACTAGGGCCCGCAGATTTTAGAGAATAAAAACATTTCTTGTTTTCTGTAATATTTTTGTTTCACAATGACTTGATTCATAAAAAATCAAAATCTGTTTGCTTCACCGCAAGAATGAATTAAATGTAAGTACATTAGAAAATAACTTCAGGTAAACAGTGACACAATGGGCATTGAAAAGGGAGATGTACTTTTTACATAAATGATGTTTCCAAATTTGAATTGCAATTATTCACCATTTTCTTGTTCGCGAATGCGTTTTACTTTTTTATGCAGTGGGTGGTCAAACATTTTTAGAAAGATTTTGGAAAGATAAATATATGAACAAAGATAAGAATTTAATTTTCTAATAGTCCAAGAGCTGTTAAACAGTTTAGGGAAGATATTTGAGGCACCCTGAAAATTTGTGCAACACTTCTTTTGTAATGGCTGAATACAAAATCGAATGTCTGGCTGAAGGATCGTGGCCCAAAAGCTGTGCCAGACACGTGTCAAGTGCCATTTTTTGACGACCCCCCAAAAAAGGTATTTGAGGCACGCTGAGATTGAGACAGAATAATATTTATACTTAGAAAAAAATATTTTGAAAACGACAGACACTTTAGTCGGCACAAAAACTGTGCCAGACACGTGTCAAGTGCCATTTTTTGACTACCCAAAAAAGGTATTTGAGGCACGCTGAGATTGAGGCAGAATAATATTTATGCTTAGAAAAAAATATTTTGAAAATGACAGACACTTTAGTCGGCACAAAAACTGTGACAGACACGTGTCAAGTGCCAAATGGCACTTGGCACGTGTCTGGCACAGTTTTTGGGCCACGATCCTTCAGCCAGACATTCGATTTTGTATTCAGGCATTGCAAAAGAAGTGTTGCACAAATTTTCAGGTTGCCTCAAATACCTACTCAAAAATGTTCAACAGCTCTCCTACTATAATATATTCAGTCTGATAGCCCTTTTGTTTAACTACCATAATATATCTTGGTTACGATGATCTTTTACTTAATTTGTCATGTTGATTTTGTTCCACTTCTCGACCCCAATCTTCCAGAGTTCATCCAATGTTTTGGGATGCCGCTTATAACGAGTTTTCTTTAAAAGTCTAAATCCACAGTAATCCATAGAAACATAATGGGGGATTTGAACTTGGGTGGGATGCATTTATAGGTAATAGTCTCACTTCTGCTTTCGTATCTCATTTTTTTCGTAAAAATATAGCAGTAGATTTAGTGGTGTGTTTTGTAGCCTTATCCTGGCAGAACTTAACACAATGAAGTCTGTTTGGGCAAAGTGATGTAAGACGTGTTAAAATATACTTCTCATAGTAAACCGAATTTTTGACATTTTTTTCTATTTTTCTTATTTTAAGTTTTTCGTTAAAATAGAATCCATAGCGAAACTTTCAGCCTCATTAATTGTAACTGAGATGTTTAAATATTTTGCTGTAGTTCCTTGGTAAGGTTCGATTTTCTTTTAAAACATGAGATGCGACTTTAGATATAATAAGCGGTGAGCGTAACTTTGTTGGGTATTTTTTCCCGTCAAATAAAAACTTTGGCGGGTTTTTTTTTTATTAATTCTTTCAATTATTTAACGTGTAGAAATATTAAAACCCTACTTTTAAAATCTTTTTTTATAATAATCGAATATGAATATATCTCTACGTATTTCGCGCAAATACATAGCCGTCCGTTGATCCCTTGTTTATTTTCCAGGGGCATTTTAAAGCAAAGAATGTTTGTAATGATGCAGACTTGCAGGCTTACTGGCGATAATCAAACTCTGTTCTAAATTGACGCCATATAAGTTCAATTTTTTTTCATTCAAATTTAAATCATAGAAAAGGCGATATCGTTACAAAAATATGTGAACAAACACCCTCTGTTACAATCTCTCTGCATTTATGTTTCTTCTGCACATTAGAAGCTTGAAACTTTTCATAACGAGCCTAAATAATTTATTTCATTTTATTTTATTTTGTACTAGCGAACTTGCCCGGCTTTGCCCGGGTACGTCAAAAAACAGCACGAATTATGGAAAAATTCTGAAAATCACAATAAGATATCACGAAAAATTTTTAAATCGCTGCACAAATTTCGAAAAGAGAAAAAAAATATATATATATTATGTTCGAAGATTGAAAGTTGATTCCTTTCACTAATTTTTAAAAATGGTAGGAAATCGCTAAAATACACTAAAAATCACATACAAAATTCCCGAAAAATTCGAAAATTGCCACATGAAATCCGAATAAACATTATTGAAATAAGGGCAGAAATTACTTTAGTATTATAGGTCAAAAATGGAATGTCAAAAAATTGCAGCAGATCGCCAAGAAAAGTAAAAATCGAATTAAAAATCACAGAAGTTCAGAAATCACGAAAGTCAAAATTTACTATAATTGGATAAAAGTTTCAAATCTAATTCCTTTGACCTGTGGGCTCTCTTAAAATTTATGTTTGGGAAAGCATGTTAAGCATTGTATCATGTTACTTTTATTCATAATTTAATTTACTTGGATTCCCTTAAATATAATTAATATAATCCCTTAAGTTAATATTAGATTTTTTTTTTTTTTGCATTAAAATATCTCAATATGTTGATTTTCTGTTGGTAATACCTATTGGTTTACAATAGAAGTCTATGGGAATTTGGCGAAATATTAGAGATATCACCAAGTTGGTGTCATTTTTGACGACTAATTTTGATCGCCAAATTTGGCGAATCGCCGAGTTTTTCGACAAACTTGGCGGCACTTGGCGACAGAACGGTACCTCCCCCCTACAGTAACGCCCCTTATAGATATGGAGATGCTGTTCAATAATCGTATACAAAATTCGTTAAAAATTCAAAAATTGCTGTACGAATTTCGAAAAAACTTTTTTCAAACGAGAACGAAATTTACTACATTGGGTTAAAAGAAAGAAACCGTATTCTTTTCACTAATGTGGAAAAATCGCCTCAAAACTTAAAAAAGCGCTAAAAATCGCATAAAAAATTAAATTTTAAAAAATCTAATCAAGAAATCGAAAATAGGGCTGCGAGGTGCAAAACTTCATATATAGACGTACCTTTTCCCCAAATTTTGTAGCTCTACGTGCAGTGGTCTCTTCAGAACACCGTCGACACACTCACACACTCACACAAAACTTCTTTCCTTATTATTATAGATTTATATGTATCTTTCAGTTCTACATGAGTATTTAAAATTTTCGATTATTGTAAGTTTTTTTTTTCTTTCTTTTTTTTTTTCTTTTTTTTTTTTTTTTTTTTTTTTTCTGTAAGTTTACGTTAGTTTTTCGAGATAGTGTAAAATTAATTCATTTATATTTACATCAAATTTGGATTTGCCAAATTATAATTTTTTAAAGAAATTTTAATTCTAATAATTAATAAAAATGCATACACAATGATGAAGATTATTTTTATTTTTTGCATTCAGTAATACTTAGTATTATATTCATGCAGTTCTCGCATAGATTCTTTTTAAAAGTATAACGATCTATAATTAGGGTTCAAAATATTTTCTTTGCCCAAAATTTTATGATCTAGCAATGTTACAACAGATCCCATAATTTAATGATTTGATAATTTGATACCGGCACCATATAACTTAAACAATTTCATTAGAAAATAACGTTTACTTTATTATCATAACATCTAACTTTTTAAAGGAAAATTTAATGTTTTCAAAGTATGATATTTTTATTACACGTCTGTGAGGGATTAACACAGTTGGCTGCTCTGGTTATAGCCTATTTCAGGATTCTTACCTGTCTACTTTAACTCATTTGCATCCACAAGCGAAATAATCTGCACATGACGACTGCCAGATGTTATCAGCCGCAGTTATAGTATGCAAGCTAAAATTTCGCCGGAAGACTTTCATTCTGATACGCAAATAGATATATATTTAGATCTGTGAAGCAAATATGTGTTAATAGTTTTTTTTTTTTTTTTTATCGCGGAAAAGCAAATTGTTATTCTTTTTCAAAAGTAGACGTACTTTTATTGCTTGCTTTTTCATATTACATTACAGTAGAGCGTCGATTATCCGAACAAGTAGGGACCGATCCTAGTTCGGATAAATGGACAGACAATTTAAGGGATGTCCCTGACTATACTAAAACCTTCACACTTTATCCAGGCTTAAAACTGCCAGCACCAGTTAATGCTGGCGTGTTTAAAAATTGTTTTATATATATATTTTTTTTTGTCTTTTTAATTTTTTACTTTTTTATCATTTAAAATTTTCTTTTTCTCTTTTTACCATTTTCTGAACTTCAGAGTTATAATTTAAACAAAAAAGCTTTCGATTGTTGCTTACTTCAAAGAAGACATTATTTTCAATGCTGCCATATCTCGCATTCTTCTTAAATACGTCGGTTGAATAGGATCAGCGTTCTTTTGTCGTTTGAGCTATTTCATAGCTGTTTCCAAACATTCAAAGTTTTGTTATGTGATGGGCCTGGGTCATTTTCAGAGCATTCGTTTTCATTTTCTTCAATTTCTTTTTCATCTTGAATCTCATCGAAAATCTCATCATCATTTAAAATCTGATATTCAGGGTCATATACAGTCGTGGAAAAAAAAAAAAGTAAACACCCCCTACTAACTCCACAACAAATTGTCGTAGAAGAAAGTTACTGGTACCGAACGATTTTAAATAAAATCTACTTTTAAATGATGTATATAAAATTTGCTTAGGGGGCCATCTACATATTAAAACGAACCATAACTTCATTTTTTTCAATAGCAATACCCAATTCTGACAGCATAAATGAACTCTACACCCTTCAAATAGCCTAAAAACAAATTTTTATGCAATTCGTACCATAAGTTTCCGAGAAATTAATTATTTTAAAACGAGCGTATTTTAAGGGCTGTATCCAAATTGAAGTTATGTTCTCGATTGCTAACCGAGAGAGCCGCCTTCTTGATCAAGGCACCTTAAGCAGTTAATGAAGTCTGTTAGATAACAAGGCAGCAGAAGAAATTTCAAAATATCTACTCACTTCCATCATAGACGGCCCCTTAAACCATCATTTTGCCGTTTTTTAAGCATAATATGAAAACTACTTGGAAGAAAAATGTGAAATTTGGGATTTTCATAAAGCAGGACTTAATAAATCTAAATCCGTCAAAAAATTTGTAGGTTGCAATTCATAATTTTTTCGAATATTAATTTCATAATTCATATCATAAAATTATAAAAATTGCAACTTCAGCGTATTTATGTTTGGGCACATTAGTTTTACTTCTAAACAAAAAATTAGCACATTAGGAGCATAATTTCAGAAGATATAAATAAAAATATGAAAATGTAATTTAACATTAGAAGCACTCAATTTTGAATGTTTATAATTCAAAAACTTATCATTCGAATGACTTGAAATTTGGTATCTAGGCATAGTTTGAACCGAAGATTTGAAATATCTCGTTAAAATTGGGTATTGCCATTGAAAAAAATGAGGTTTGAGTTCGTTTTAATATGTAGATGACCCCCTAAGCAAATTTTATATACGTCATTTAAAAGTAGACTTTATTTCAAATCGTTCGGTACCAGTAACTTCCATCTACGATAATTTGTTGAAGAGTTAGTAGGGGGTGTTTACTTTTTTTTTTCCACGACTGTATGTCACTATTTAACCATTTGTAAATTTCATTTTCTTCATAGCTTAGGATTCTTCCCATCTCTTTTATTGTTTTACATTCCTCATTTTCTAATCCACTATCAGTTTTTCTATAAATTCCATTCCAAGCCTTTTTTAATGTTGAGGATTTTACTAGATTCCAAGAATCAGAAGCCATTACACAACAATCTTTCAAATCAATTTTTATGGTATCTTGGGAATCAAGCTTTTTTGTTTCTTCTGATGAAAAGAGATTTCTTAACATTTGTTTTCTATAAAGTCATTTGAATGTATCTATCACACTATGATCGACGAGTTGATAAGTACAGATGTAACATTAGGTGGCAAGAACTTTACCCGAAAAATTAAGAGAAAATTGGAAGTTCGGTAAAAAAAAAAAAAAAAAAAAAAAAAAAAAAAATTGAGAGAAATAGGCTGTTCGGATAATTGCAAGTTCGGTTAAAAAATTTTTTTGAGAGAAATAGGCTTTTCGGATAATTGGAAGTTCGGTTATTTGGAGTTCCGATAACCGGCGCTCTACTGTATTTTTCAATGTGACATAAAGCGTGTTTTTTTTTTTTTTTTTGCTCAAAATGTGCTACATTTAAAAAATTGAAATTTAGACCTATATAGTAACAATGTCATCAGTCGCAGTATAATATGCGAGCTAAAATTTCGCCAGAAGCATTCCTTTCTGATACGCAGATAAATACATCTTTAGTGGCTTTTTTTTTTTTTTTTTTTTTTTTTTTTATTTGCGGAAAAGCAAATTGTTATTCTTTTTCAAAAGTAGACGACATTTATATTTGCTTTTTCATATTACATCATTTTCTAATGTGACATAGGGAGTATTTTCTTTTGCCCAAAATGGAACTACATTAAAAATTTAATTTAGACATTTTTAGCAACAAAGTTCTATTTCTTTAACTGCGGACTTTTTTATCGCCGTCAGAAATATGCAGGACGTCTGTCAAAAACCAGAAATGCTCTGTATGGTTTTATTCTGCATATACAGTCCGATTCATGTAGTTAATCTTAATGATTCGTTTAAGATCTGTCGTCAGTAATTTAACAAGTGATTATGAATACCATTAAAGGTTTTACAAAATACCTTCGCACCAAATCACTTTTCTTTAAATATATCATTTGGTTATGGACTCGATTACGGAAGATTAACCCTAAGATCAGATAGTACTTCTTTGTTATAGAGGCCCCCGAAAATGAATCACCAAGCTATCAAAATGTATCGCCAAATTATAAGGTATATATCACATTACAGTCATATATGTTGTATATGACATTTCATGGCGTATATGTATAAGTTGTAGTCATATATGACGCATATCGGACTAATATAAGGGTCTCCCAAATGAAAGTGGCATTGCTGTAATAACTTCGCCATTTGAAGAGAAAGTTGATGCGCATGTTCCTATAGAGTGCGCAGAGTGATGGGAATGCATGCGATATTGTATGATCCCGCCAGATGCATGTGCGATAGCGTGGGAGCACGATAAAAGGCATCGCTCGCATCATGGATGCCTCCAACCGGTGTCAACGGGCAGACGTGCAATTTTTAACAGCGGAAAAGGAGGGTGCTAGTGAAATCTATCGTCGAATGCAAAATGTGTATGGCACGGAGTGTATGCCACATCTTCGGTCCACTCAAGAAAGCTCTGAAGGGACGGCAATTTGCCAACCAATTTTCAACGGCAGCTAGGACGCCATTATCGTCGGCTTCATTAAATCCATAGTTGATTCAATTCGTATACAATTGTACAAGTTATAGAGAATACTTGGCGATTTACCACTGTGACGATCTAACGGGGAAAATACCTTAAAATTAATGTACTAAGTTATAATTAAGTTTTAAAAATATTAAAATGCTGTATTGTCATCGGGAAACGCACCCGTGAACGTAAGTTATGTAATTCCAACCTATCAGGAAGTGGTATTACAAAATTCCATATTTACGTGCGTAAATCAGGTTGAGTTAAATAAAAGAGCGTAAAAAGGCATGTTTTTATAGTATGGGAGTAGTAGAGCATGATATAGAACTCTGACTTAATCGGATTTTTTATTATATAGCCTGCTCTTTCGCACATTAGGCCTGGTAATCAAAAGTCTACTGCATTTGTTCAATTCTCACTGTTAGTTCACACTCTCCCAATATATATATTTCTTGTGCAAATTTTCAGTCGTTAATTAAATATTTATTATTCATCCATATAAGTTCAAATACATTTTTTTAAATTTGTAGTGGATAACACTTGATGTTAATACAGTTTTTTCAAATATTAATTCATTAATTAAATTCAATCAGTTAATTTTAGTTTTATATAAGAGAAAAATGGCAACTATTGGTTATTGAACAGCATTTAATGCATCTCCATACATATAAGGGGGTTACCATAAAGAGATCCTGTTCTGTCGCCAAATACTGCCAAGTTTATCACCAACTTCGTCATATATCGCCAAATTTGGCGACCAAAATGAGTCGCCAAAAGTGACGCCAACTTGGTGATATCTCTAATATTTCGCCAAATTCCCATAGACTTCCATTGTAAACCAATAGGGACTTGCTTATAGAAAATCAACAAATTGAGATATTTTAATTCAACAAAAACAAATATTAGCTTAAGGGATTATATTAATTTTTTCTTTGATGACCTAAGTAGGGACTAAGTAGGGACATTTTTTTTATATTACTTGTTACTTAAAAAGAATCAAGCATTCTCTATACGCCTCTTGGCACAGATGTCATATACGCCCCATATTGGCGCGATTGTTTTCTGACGCCAATGTCATATACGCAACGGGTACTTAACTGGCGCCGAAGTGTCGTTATTTTGCCTGATATGGTAACCCAGATGTTGCTGTTTATGCTGTTGATGTTTTTGCCAAATTGGCGTTAGAAAAAAATCGCCCCAATATGACATCTGTGCCGTTTTATTCTATAGTTATTAATTAAACTTTTTTTTCGGTAAATCGCAATTTACTCTCCTTCGCCAAGGTGATATTTGTTTTTGCGCGGTAACTGCGCAGATGTGGCAACCCCGGTATTTCGGACTGCTACTCGGACTTCTCCGAATATGGCAACCTTATTACAACAATTTGGCGATTTTTTAAAATAGTGCCAAGAAGGAGATTAAACTGCGATCGCACCATTTTTTTTATTTATTGTTATTTCATTTTAAAATAATAGGAAATAATTTTAAAATATGGCACAGATGCCATACGGGCGCGATTTTTTTCTAACGCCAATGTCATATATACAACAAGTACTTAATTGGCCACTGGCGCAAAGGTATCGTTATTTGCTTGATATGGTAATCCGGATGTTGTTGTTTACGCTGTTGATGTTTTCGCCAAATTGGCGTCGGAAAAAAATCGCGCCAATATGGACGTATATGACATCTGTGCCAATAGCTTTTAATGAATCACAATATGAATCCGGTAAATACTAAAACTTCAGAATAAAAAAAAAAAGATTAGAAGTTAAATATAATAAAAGGTAATTTGTTACATGGATAAAAGTATAAAGGAAAAAAACAAGATATAAATTTCTTTACTTTTATTACTTTATCACGAATATCTGACTGATTTAACTGTTACATAAATTAATCAAGTATGGTTTATGACAAATCAGCTTCTGCAAATTTTGAAGGAGCCATCTTGAAGAAGTTATTCCTGTTCTTCGGGCACTTTTGCACTTCGTCTTGATCGTCGTCGCCGGGAAGTGGAACGCTTGCGCCTTTTTCCGCTGCTGGAACGCTTGCGTCTTTTTCCGCTGCTGGAACGCTTGCGTCTTCTTCCGCTGCTGGAACGCTTGCGTCTTCTGCCACTGCTGGAACGCCGACGTCTCCTGCTTCCAGACTGCTTTCTGGATCTGGACCTGGATTTAGGCTTGGCTCTTGAGCGACTTCTACTGCGCAATTTCCTACGCCTTGCAGTTTCATTGACTTTGAACTTTCCATTAGTCAACTTATTCACAAGTCCTTTTTCAACAGCATTATTCAACTGGACGATGCTTATCGAATCCGCCATATTCAGGAGTTGCTTGGAGGACAGGATATCGGCTGAAGACGAACCTCTAGTCTGATCAAGATGATGAACGGTTTTCAAAATGGCTTTTTCGATATCTGCCGATGGTTTTCTTACTTGCGACATATTTTCAACTCCTTTCGTAAAAACGTTAATAATTTAATAGAAATTCAATAAAACTTTTGCAAAAAAATCAAAGATTACGATATATAAAAAGAGGCAAATTTAGATTCCAGATGAGAGTGAGTGCTTTAAAAACTAAACGGAATATTGTATTCCAGGAAATTCTACTTTATCATAGTCACCCGTACAAAAATTAAATTAAGATCATGGAGTTTCTGTGGAAGTATGCAACCCGACATTAATTACCGTAATGATTCTTTATAAAACATCTTCAGAAAATCTTAGTTCTAGAGTAAGGAAATATTATCGATAAAACTTATAAAAATACTTCAGTAGCAAAATTAACGACAAAGAATGTAAAATATTTGAAAACAATTTAAAGATATGTAATTGAAGAAAGGGGTATTTCGATTAAAAAGCATGCAATCCATGAAATGTCAACAAACGTGCCAAGGAGGATATTAAAAAAATCACTCACTCACTCCTCGTATTCGCCCTATTCTGGCATGAACGGCTGATCTTTATATTTAACTAGCTGAACCGCCCGGCGTTGCCTGGTCCCGTGATAATAACCTTGAATGAACCTCAAATTTGTATGATTTTATATCTTTAACTCCATTTTGTCTGAATTTATATTTTTAAAGGAAAAAATCGCGAAAAGTTATTGAATTGAAAGTATATGCTATTTGGTATTTTATTTTCTATGTAGTTTGGTGTCTGGAGCCTATGAGCACCGAAAGGCAGCCAAACTGCGATTTTTTACTGCTTTCGTCCAAATTTTCACGCATTTTATTTTGTAAAAAATATTTCTACCAGTCCGAAGGCTTCGAAATTTTTATAGGTGATGATAATCTGGTCTATTGAAATGCTCTAAAAAGATTTTGTTTAAAATATGGACGTTTAGATACTTTTAGCATAGAAAAAATATCGTCTCCGTGAGGCGCGAAGTGACCTGCGTACGAAGGTGCATTTGAAAGGGTTAAAATTCATATTTTTAAAAACCGATTAGACCATCTGTTAAAAGAAAGAACATATTTTTTGGTTTGTCCGTAAAACTAAAATTGCGACCTGGAGGAGCGTTGCCATGACGGGAAAAAAGTTCTTCGGAAAAACGACCTTTTTAATTTTTTTAAAGGGTTAACTGCAATATATTTTTTAACTGATTGCGGCATTTGAGACGTAAGAGTACGATCTTTCAGACCATATCTTCCGTTTTTAATTCTACTGAATGGTATTGCCGACAGAAGTTAATAAATAATGACAAAATATCCCCCAAATTTTCCTCTTTTCGATCTTCATTTTCTCCCAATACGTAAATAGGGAATCTGCTCATGCGCGAACGCTTTTTCCCTCTCGAAAGGACAGAGATGAATTTTTAATGACAGTTCTTTGTAATTTTTAAATAATAACTCAACTATACATTAGAAATTTAAAACTCTGAGTCTCAGGTGCAGCAGGAGAGGCCTTGGACTAACCTCACACAAATTTGAAGCCTTGTACATGCGATAGTTTTTCTAGCCATCGCACACACAGACAGACACACAGAGCGAAACTTTCTTTTATTAGTGTAGATAGATACATGAGTTTTTTTCGTCATCAGCTCTCAGTTTTCCCATTTTTTTTTCCCCAATAAAAAGTTGTTTATTTGTAGATTAGCCCGTACTAGCTATTTTTTTAGCCATCGGTATGCTATTTCTTTCTCCCAGCAAATAAAGTGTCGTCTCTAAAAAATAACGTTCCGTTGTATATGCCAGCCGTAAAACAAAGCAGATGTATCATTGCACTATTAAATACTTTATTGCAATTTTTTTAACTTCTAAGCATTGCACATTTTCAATTTTTATACCGTCGTATTGGGGAAAAATACTTTTAAATACAATTTGTTTGAAAACTGCATATTAATTTTTTGCAATTTTTAGCGTCATTTGTTTAATTTTGGCAACTCAAGTATTCCATTTCTGTAGAAAGTAAAGGAGCAACTAGAAAACAGGAATTCTTCTTTTTCAGAATTTAGTGTTGCCCTCGATGGAAAAAAATATATGTATATATAAATAGTACAAAATATATTTCAATTTTAAGACTTAAAGCACACACTTTTATTTTATGTAAAATGACGTCATTCGCATCCGCTTAAGAATTCCACATTTACGATCAAATCTTAAACATCTAATGATTCATAGGCCTTCATTTGTTTGTAAATATAGTTTATAACAGCTCCATGCTTTAACAGAAATTATTCGTTTATATTTTTTCAAAATAGCACGTATTTTAATTACATTTTCTTTCGGTTGTTATGAGAAAATGGCAACAAAAAGATATAATTGCTATTTTTCGCGTTTTTCAACTATTTTCCCTTTACTTTCTACAGAAATGGAGTACTTGAGTTGCCAAAATTAAACAAATAGTGCTAAAAACTACAATAATAATAATAATAATAATAATAATAATAATAATATTTCAAAAATAAATGGAGATAAAGTTTTCAAACAAATTGCATTTAAAAGTACTTTCTTTTTCCAATACGACGTTTAGAAATTTAAAAAAATGCTATAGAGCATTTAATCGTACAACGAAACATCTGCTTTGTTTATAGCTGGCTTCTATAAGGTAACGTTATTTTTTAGAGGCACAAAATAAGCTGGGAGAAAGAAATAGCATACCGTACCGGAGGCTAATAATTAGAAAATAGCAATTATATCTTTTTGTTGCCATTTTCCCATAAAAACTGAAAGAAATGCACTTAAAATACGTGCTATTTTGAAAAAATATAAATGAATGATTCGTGATAAAACATGGAGCTATTATAAATTAACTATAATTTTAAGTATCTGTATTAATATTACAAACAAATAGAGGCATATGAATCATTAAATAGCCGTTTTTTTCCCGTCGAGTTTCTTGAATGATGATTATTCTGCGATAGTGACGTCCTATGCATGCTTTACTGTAGATGTTGTTTAAGACTGGATCGCAAATGAGAAATTCTTCAGCGGATGCGGATGATGTCATTTTATATAAAATAAAAAGCGTATGTTTTAAGACTTAAAACTCAAATATGTTTTGTACTATCTATATATATATGTACACTTTTCGTCGGGGCAACACTAAATTCTGAAAAAACAGAATTCCTGTTTTCTAGTTTAAATAATTTCCTTTTTTAATACTTTCCAACTTTTAAGAATTCGGTTTGTCTGTCTTCCGCCTGATAGTGTTCTAACTCGTGTAAATATACTAGTCTGCCGTGAAATTTATGTAGGTTATCGAGGTTTACTATAACGTGTTTCATATTGAAAATGAAGTGTGTAACATTTATAGTCCGTTTATAGGACACTCAAAAGGATTCTGTTACATTACCGTCTATGGGGAAAAGTGATTTACGGTGTATTTTAATGATGTTACACTATTTCAAACATATTGAAATTGATATATATCACTAAGATGCACTACAAAATACTTATTATAAAATAGAGTGAGCATAGCATTCTTTGTTCATTTACAGGGGCACACAAAAGCATTTGATTACAGTATTTTCTATATGTAATAACGGCTGGAACATACATATAAAATTAAATACCATAAGGTTAAATAATATAATACTAATTGTTACCCGCGAGTTCATTCACATAACATTTAATGAATAACAAATGCATTAATTAGGCAAAAAATTTCGCTCTCAATAATTAAAAACATATACACTATTAACTAACTCTTTATCACATTTTGTAATAGAAAATATTCCTGATGATTCAAAATTTGTATATTTATGTTTTTATATACAGGTTCATTTGAATTTCATTCATGATTTAGAAATTTCATACGCTTTCTCTGAGATTAAGTTTCGAATAAATTTACTTCCTTATTATTCTAGTTTATTATATCTATTTATTCTATTTCACAGTTATTCCCTTAATGAACATTGATTTAATTTATGCATTGGTGTCAAAGAATATTGTTTAAAGTGAATATGTTAGTAAATATTTTTGAGGAAATTTGTTAATTGACAACTCATTTCAGACATGTTTTTGAGGTGATTAGAATCATGTATAAATCAACATACATCAATATCAACATCATGTTTCTATTCTGAAACACTTCGCATCTTACAATAAAATCGTTATAAAATTTGGTCACCCTGTCTTTTAATCACACGTCTGCTGTGATGGTGATACAAGGTTCTATTCTCGAAAACTCCATTGGGGAATTTTCCCTGATTGTTAACTTTCCTCCTAATTTCGCTCTATTCTGTGTTATCTGTCACGTGTACAGGGCTCGAGATGTACCGAAGTGATATCCAGGTTCGTGAAATTTTGGTAAATATATTGCTTCTTATGATGCTTAATCATATATTACTACTCAAAAAGAACAATAATAAACTTTTTCAAGTTTTGATTGATGAACACTCAATTTTATCATGTGATATAGACATTGATATTAACATTCAGATATGTGACTATTTTCAAGAAGCTTCTCTTTACTTGTTTTCGAAAAAAAAAAATGAGGAAAATGTTTGTAACTTTATTATCTTATAAATTGATTTCGTACAGTATTTTTGTGTATATTTTTATAATATTTTAGAATTAAGCCATTCCGAGAGCCAGCATATTTTGCCTGCTGGGGGTGACAATATATGATGAAGCATCATACATTGCTTTTTTTTAAATCTAATATGTCAATTAAATTTTATCTCTTTCTTTCCGTTCATTCAAAAAGTCATAACAGTATTCTTTAAAAAGTAATTATTCCTTTCTCATGGTCAAATATATTTTTCATGCTTATTCAGCGGTCGTAATTTCTCTTTTCTTTAACGCGGAAATAAATAATAAAAAAGTAAACGGATTGAATCTATCATTTTGCTTCTCGATATCTAACATCTGCAATTCAACGAACTTAAATTATATATCAAGATTTATGATAATTACTTTCTCATCTCATTCGATAAAATTTAAAGCTGATCTATTTAATAACAAGACTCCTACTTAGACCATTATATTCAGGCAATAAATTTAACACACGTGTATATATATGTCAGCAGTAATATAAATATATTCTAACGTTTTGTAGATGATTCCCATGGTTACTGGAGGTATTTTCGCGATATTGTTCTGATCGCCAATAATTTTAAATCTCCCCCATAGCATTTCGATTTAACGGATAATTTTGGCGGTGGTGGACTCTCAAATTGGCTCCGATTTAGTAAGATGTTGGCATGGTAACCAATTTTCAACGGCAGCTTGGACCTCATTATCGTCGGCAAATCGCCATCCCCTCAGGGCTTTCTTGAGTGGACCGAGGATCTGGTTTCACATGGCGAGAGGTCTGGGTTGCAAGGTGGATGTTCGGGAACCTCCCAACGGAATTGCCGTAACAATGTTTGGCACGCCACAGCCACATGAGGACGAGCATTATCTTGCAAGAATAACCCTGCGTGACAGCATGCCACATTTTCCGCTGTTAAAATTTGCACGACCGCGCGTTGACACCGATTGGAGGCATCCATGATCATGCAAACGATGCCTTTTAACGTGCTCCCGCGCTATCACACGTGCATCTGGTAGGATCTGACGATTTTGCATGCATTCACAGCATTCTGCGCCCTCTATAGGAGCATGCGCAGTCATCTTTATCTTCAAATGGCGGAGTTGTTATAGCAATGCCACTTTCATTTGGACGACCCTTGTATATATGACATGTGTTCAGGCATGTATGATGCATGTATGGCATATAAAACGTAAATATTACATATATATTGGCATAGTTTTCACATATATGAGCATTTGAAGTATTTATATGCATAGGGTAAGGTGCCCTATTATCGTCCCCCAGTCACTTTTAGGCCGTTGGAAGTTGTAATTTTCAGTAAAAATTTACCAAATTTGGATTTTAGATAGACTAACTACCCACGCACATAGAAACATAGGCGTATAAAAAAATTTTAACAATGCGAAAAATTGTTTTTTCAAAAGTATCCAAAAAATGCAAAGAAAAAAAAATGTTCCAATTTCGTCCCCCCAAAAAATCCTATGCGCAGAGGCTTAACTTATATCTAAATCAAAATTTATTTCTAAATGAGTAAGTAATTTAATTTACATTAAACTAAGGCACAAAGAAATGTACTAATTATCAGTGGAAGAATAACATAACGAAACATTAGCCATCCAAACATGAGGAATTTTTTTTTTTAAATGTCATGAAAAAACATTCCTAATTTCGTTTCCGGGACGAAAATAAGAAGCGCAAGGGGGACGAAATTGGGACAACGCCACTTCCCAATATGACGGAGCTTCAGTTCCCGTAAGATGAACTGCATTCTAAAACTCACTGTATGCTACTGTCAGCATCTTACCAACGTAAAATACATCTATGAATAAGAAATAAATGCTTACAGTACAGTAAATAATGTTCTACAAACGACGTAATAAGAACGCAGGTCTTCTAAAAATAGGAAATTCGCCGTCTTTCATTTATGTATGCGTCTTGGCGAACGAAACTTTCAATGCTGACCCCTTTTACCTTCCGTGTCCTGTGCCTTGCATCATAAGTGGTGCCACTTTCGCAGAAGCGGAGAAATTAAGGGGGACGGAATTAGGAGAGGGGGCGAAATATGGGCACTTTACCCTATATATGATACATTTATAAGCTTGGCGATGATCTTGATGAAATCATAACTGCAACTGATGGTCATTTCATTAATTCAGTCACACAAAATTCGTGTTCTTTTTTTATCTCTTCTTTCCTCTATGTCGCACATTGTCAGACTGGAATGATACCCTCCCTCCTCTAGGCTAACGAAAAAGACAGGATACCACGGTGCATCCCACGTGTCTTTTTTTACAGCCCGCTAGAGTGACGTGGGGCTCTTTTCGTACACCTGCATTTATGCATTCAAGCATCACGTGACTCCAGCGGCATGTAAAAAAAAAATACGTGGAATGCACCGCGGTAACCTGTCTTTTTCGTTAGCCTCGCTCCCTCCTGTTGTGACGTCACATTTTTTGCAACTATATAATTTAGAGATAATTTTATGCAAAAAAGAGTTGCATACTGTCTATTACCTATACAGTTATTAATACTATAAAACAATTAAGATCGTGGTTGTTTTAACTTCAAGATGTTCCAGTTGTCAGAAAAGGGAAAAATATACTAGAACATAAAAATACATATTTTTTAAATGAACTTCATTATGTTGCGTGGAAAAAACAAGATGCTAATTCTTTTCGTATTTTATATGTGACGTCACACCAGGTTAACCCCCTATCCTTCCTCATCGCACTGCAGGGGCGTCACCATGGGGGGGGGGGGGTATGGGGGGAGCCTCCCCCCGCCCAATATATGTGAAGTTGGGAAATTTGAGCTTAGAGTTGGGAAATTCTAGATTTTTGAGTCATTTTCTTTTTTAAAAGTAATAGTAAAAAAATTACGAAATTTTTATTGTTTTGGTGATTATTTTGAGTACTGCAACAGTAAACAAGTTAAATTATCAAAAGAAATACAAAAAGAAATCAGCCACACTCAATCTATCATTGTTTTTTTCAGTTCTACAAAAATATTGTACATCTACCAGACCTAAATTTCTCTACTCCTGTCCATCAATAACTGACTAACCAGTTCCTTTATTTCCTCCAAAACTTTGTTCCTTTCTCAAAAATTTCACCCTACCTCCCCTTCTCCTCCCAAAAGAGAATCCAGCTATTTTAATCCAAAGGGATTGCATCTTCTTTTAAAAATTGGAGATCACTTGTAGCACAACAGATAGGAATGTAGTCACCTACTTGAAACACAGCTGGGCAAGAAGATTTGATGAGTTTTCACAAATTGCACTAATTTTGCGATTTTTGAACAATATTTTACTCATTCTCGTGATTTTTTTGCTCCGAAAGTTAGTTAACCCTTCGCTGTCAAGACAAAAGCATTATATGAACAAATGTGAATATAAGAAGTCCTTAGTTTAGATAAATTTGCCACATTTTACCTTTATTTGTGTGCGGAAATATATATATGTCTTGTTCATTTATATTATAGGTGTTTATGAAATTTTAAACCAAAAGTCCAGTATTCTGTGTTTAAAGCTGTTCTAAAAAATGACTATAAATCTTAGCACGAAGAAACCCTTCATAATAGGAAAAGAGTTTTCGTGCAAAATTTTGGAGCATCTTTTGGAGCAAGATTTTGGAGCATCATCATCCTTGACTCAAATCCAGTCAAGGATGAAAAAGGTAAAAAATGAACGATTTTAATTTGGAACAGAAATATGACCATGAAAGCAGCCCATCAACTCAAGAAAAAATCGACATGCACTGTAACACTGACACGTACACGTTGCACTTGAATAAAATTTTGAAGAAATAAAGATTTCCTTACAAACAAGCTCTCAAACAATTATGAATATTAGGATGTGACTGGAGAAGCTGAGTTCCGAAAGCACCGTAGGAAAATGGTTTCACCAAAGGCAATAGATAAAAATAATAGCACAGCAATGGACATTGATACACATAAGTTTTACAGCAAAGAATTATAAGAAATACAAGAAAATTTCGGGAATTTAGTAATGGGCTTAAATGACAATGTTCCCTATATCAAGAGAATATTGCAGCAATGCATTCTATATTTAAATTACAATTGTGCAAGGGAAAAGTTAATAATGTTTCCACATGGATATGAGAAACCGGATGTACATGATTTGCAGAGTCAAATAGAAATAAACCAAATCCCCACTCACTTAACAAACCTTTTACTCATGCCATGAAATTCAAAGACTATTTGGGTCACGCCGTCAAACTATATACTCGTACCTTAACATTCACAGCAGCTTATCTTTATGGCGTTGCATCTTATGAAAGAATCTTTAGTCAAATAAAAATTAAATATATATATATTGCAAGCTACAATGAGGGATGACAGACTTAACAGCCTAATGCTTTTAAAATATGACAGTGAAATAGGGAAATTTATTAAACTAAGCGATGTTATTAACAGGTGGGCTTCTTTGAAGACCACAAGAATTAATATTAAGTGAAAACTAGTCGGATGTGCCAATCCCAAAATTTTCTTCTACTCCATACATGTTAATGCCTCAAAATTTGCAATCACATTGCCAAAATCAAATGACAATTCTTTGCCTATAATAACAAACTCTAAAGGTATAGATTTGTTGAATTGATTGCATTTAAAAAGGAGATATTAGCATAGCATTTTTCAAACAAATCATTGAATTTTGGCACCCAGCCTCTTAGATGTATGCAACCAAAATTCCTTACTGAAAGTGCACAAAAGCGATAGCTTTGGGCAGTATAGACCCAAGCCTAATAAGGATCTATTTATATGGAAGTGCTACTTATGTGGAATATGAAGTGTGACTGAATTCCGTGCATTAGTTTTTGAGATACAGCTATCGCAAAATCGTGAAAAATGCTGCATAGCAGCGCCACCTGCTATATGATATACATAAAAAGCTAATCTGCATCAAATTATGTCAAGGTTTAACAGAATATGACGTTTGATCAAATTCCGTGCAATAGTTTTTGAGATATAAGTATCGCTAAAATCATGTAAATCGTTAAAAATGCCGCATAGCAGTGCCACCTGTTGGACGATTTACACCAAAAACAAATCAGCACCTATTTTTATCAAGGTACAGTCAAACCTCGTTAACACGAACTGTTTCCGATTGCCTCGTCCAGTTGTATGTAATGTAGTTAAGTTCCGATAACACGAACTAATTTTAATACGAACAAATAAAGTTTCCCCTTGAGTGTTCGCGTTAACGAGGTTCGACTGTATAAGTGAATCTCTAAAGTTTTATTAAATTTCGTGCATTAATTCTTGTGTTAGAGCGTCCACAAAATTTGTATCACATATAGACAGACAGATATTTTCTAAAAACAGTCGAATCGTGTTCAGGACTTACTAAAACGTATAAATCAGTCTAAAACCGGATGACGAATTTTTTCAAGAATCCAATACTTTCTTCTTGTAAAGATAGAAGAAAGTAAAAAGCGTATTTATTTTTTTAGTAAACAAACCCATAATTAGAATTTTTATGTTTTCAGTTTCAGAATTTTTCTTTGGAAAGTAATTTTTTATGCAAAAGTATCATTATAATTGTTACACCCGTTGCGCATATCATTTTAGTCGAAAATTGGAGCAATTTGTTTCAAGTTGGGAAATTTTCGAATTCCCCCCTCCCCCCCGAAAAAATATCTATAGCTATGCCCCTGTCACACTGTGTCACACTTTGTGGACCCTTCAAACCTTTTCTTGAGGAGTGGCGTAATTAAGGAATGACTTCTATTGACTATGACGATAGATAAAATTCTTCGTAAAATTCTTCGTAAATTCTTCGTATCGATAGATAAAATTAACTTTTGTTTTTATTCAGTCTTTAATGTTTGAAGAATTACGAATTAATTATATTTTAATATAAGTGAATTAAATAAAATTCCACTTTTCGATCAATTAAAAGGTACCCGACCTCTTAAAATAACGAATAAACAATGAAATGTTGATGCTAGTTCTAAAAGTATTATACTTGTGATAATTTTAACTATGCTCGTCCTCAGTGAAAACAATCAAACCTCGATACCTCGATTTTTTTATCGAGAAAAATCGAGAGAAAAAGAAAACCTTGTATATCGAAAGAGAAAGTAACCCATGTAATATTAGAATTGAATTAACGTATTTTTTCGTAACATTTTATTTGAAGCCATTTTTAACTCTTTTCAACTATAGTTTTTAAAAAAATGTAACTTCGATACGTCTGTCGTCTGCCTGGTTATCTGCCCGCGCTTTAACTTACGTAAATATTCTTGGGTTTTCACTTAATGGGTTAAGATATTTGGATTTACTATAGGCCGTTTTCACGTGAAAATGTAGTGTATAGTGTTTATAATTCTTTTAAAGAGATGATCAAAATAATTCAGCTAAATAATGATCTACGGGAGAGAGAATTGTTTACAGTATATTATACTGATGTTACACTACTTCAACCGTAAATAAAATGATATAAGGTGCTCTAAACATGCTTTTTCTTTAGTAAAATGTGATGTGCATATACTTTTTCATCCCTTTAGAGGGAGACGTTTTGTTAAATATCTAGAAAAATACATGAGGAATTAACCTGAAACCTGAGGGTGTAAACAATATAGTCATATATTTCCGGGAATATTTTTTCCCGAAACCCCATAGGGGACCGTCAACAAATTGAAAAAAACGAATATCTTTTGGATAATCCTGTCAAAACAAATGTAGCAAAAGTGTTCAAACTGTAGATTATGATTATGTGGCTTATTGTTATAATTTGTATTCATTTTTATGAGGATAGCATGTATACTCGAAGAGAAATTCAGGTTTTCATAAAAGAGTCCCAAATTTTGACAAGTTTTTTGCTTATAATTTGTAGAGTTCTTAATATAAAAAAAGGTCTTTTCAGAAAATATGACAAATAACATTGTACACAATAACCTGCAATCAGAATGAAAAAATCATAAAAATTGTATGAAAAATGAGCAGTTTTACTAAAGAATGTTTCACTGCGCATACCCGAAAGCAGTCAAAATATAATGTGCATTATGTGTTAGCTAAATGTATAGAGCAACTTTTGTATAAGTCTCAAAAACATAACTTAAAAATTCTGAAAATTATCGTTGATAGAATAAGCTCAAAATCCGTTGTTCCCAAAATGAAGCAAAAAGATGAGGGGCTGTATCCATATATCCATTGATTAGTGCCAATAACGCATACACAATATTGCACGCACAACTGTATTTGGAGACAACCCCTCATCTTTTTGCTTTCTTTTGGGAATAACGGATTTTGAGCTTATTCTATCAACGATAATTTTCAGACTTTTCAAACTATGTTTGTGCTCTATACATTTATTTATCTAACACATTATCGGGTATGCGCAGTGAATCATTATTTAGTAAACGTGCTTATTTTTCATACAATTTTCCTTATTTTTTAATTCTGATTGCAGGGTATTGTGTACAATGTTGCTTGTCATATTTTCTGAAAAAAACTTTTTTTATATTAAGAACTCTACAAATTACAAGCAAAAAACTTGGCAAAATTTGGGACTCTTTTTATAAAAACTTTAATTTCTCTACGAGTATACATGCTATCCTCATAAAAATGAACACAGTTTATTACAATAAGGCACTTAATCATAATTGACTGTTCGAACACTTTTGCTACATTAGTTTGTAAAGGTTATCCAAAAGTTATTCGTCCTTTCTCAATTTGTTGACAATCCCCTCCGGGGTTTGGAGTTTCAGGATAATTCCTCATGTAGTTTTTAGATATTTAACAAACACGTCTAAAGTCGCAAGTGGCCGGTCACCTTTGGCCATATAGTGTAATGCCATAATTCATATAGTGTGCCCTTAAATAGTATTTAAAGCGCAATTAAAAAAAAAATAATAAAACAATGGATTTGAAGGTCTCTTGTCCCCTTAAATAACATTGTCGTAGATTAAGATTTTTTTTTACATTATACGGTACTTGCAGGGGCGTAAATCCTGGGGGGGTACGGGGGGTGCAACCCCCCCCCCCCCCCTACGAAAAAATCAGTCGGAAAATTTCCCGTTCGATCGGAAAAATTACGTTTAGACGGAAAAAATGGTATTAACCTAAAAAATTTTAAATAATTTTTCTGATAGTTCACATCATTAATATTCAATTAACCTATAAAAGTTTATAAATTGGAAAAATGAAAAAATCAGTCGGAAAAATTCCCGTTCAATCGGAAAAAAGTAAGTTTAGTCCAAAAAAAATGGCATTAACGTATAAAAACTTATGAATTGGAGAAATGTTTTTGTAGTTTTTAATTAGTAAATAAGAAAAACAAGTTAGAGCGAAGTAAACCTATAAAATTTTAGTCTTAGTCGGATTTTTTTCTCTTGTAGTTTTAAATTAGAAAAAAACAATTTAGAGCGAAGAAAACCTATATAAATTTATGCTTAGTCGGAAATATTACGGATTTTATTTTTGTGATTAAAACTATTCAGAAAAACTTTGACTTATCAAATATTGTGAATTCGAAAACCTCGATATGAAGAAACAAAATATTTATATACATATTCCAGCAATGTTAATATTATTTGTAACCTTGATATTTTGATCGAAAACTTTGATATTCCGAACTTTTTTCTGTTCCCTTTGACTTCGAGATATCGAGATCCAGCTGTATTTATTTATAGTCGGAAAGTTTTTAGTTTAGTCTGAAAATTTTAAGACATACTGATTGAAGTGAAGAAACTTCTATTTTTTTATTTTATTTTATCTAACTTTAAATTTAGTTAGAAACTTGTATCACGGAATTTAGGTGATATCCGATGAAATTTCAAAACTGAATTGCAAATATTTAGTACTTTACCCTATCAAAATCTGGATATTTTCCACTCTACACGAATTTTACCTTTAATCGAAAATAATTATGATTTTATTTTTTCTACTAATTTTGTGTTTTCTTTTCTTTTTATTAAAAAATTATGTTATTATTTTTTTTTTTTACTTTTTTACGTACTTTTAAAATGATTTAAAAATGTGTTTCAAGAAATTTATATGATACCGGATGAAATTGAAAACACCCAATGAATTTTTTATCTCGAAATAATCTGGATATTTTACAATCTATCCGAGTTAACTTCTATCAGAAATAATACTTTCGTTTTCTTTTTCCTTTCTCAATTGTATTCGATTTTTTAAATATTATATTACTGAATTTTGTTTGGTTCGAAAAAACAGAGGTGACAACAAATTTTTACCCAGCTTTAAAGTATGTCGTTAGAAAGAATTAAGAAATCCCGTATTTTTCGCACATTTTTGTCGTTAAAATATTCCCCAAGCAAACAGATTTCAATTTTACTCAGAAAGAAACAATTTTAACCGATTACTTACGAAATTATTAAATTTTATAGATGAAATTCACAAGATAATTATGACTTCGCGTATCGTAATGAGATAGTGAAATAATTTTAAATCGCTGATGTCGATTATTTTCGAATTATTAATAAATTTATTTAAAAATTAGGGGAGAAAGTCTATGATTAATATGTATAGGAAAATGCTGATTGGAATCAAAAACTGCTTTGTTACAAGCAATATATCTTGTTACTAAACGTACAAAATTTGATTAATTTTTATTGAAGTACTAAGAAATGGATATAAGTTTTGTTCATTCGAAAATTTTCAATCTTTTAAATTTTGACTTTTTTTATGTTGTAGACGTACATCGTACACTGGTAACAGGATTCCTTATGCTTAATTCAGAATTTGAATTTCTATCCGGAGTGGAGTCTATGTGAATAAATATGCCATACACAGAAAAAATAAAATGCATTAAGCCTTTTATTGGTAAAAAAAAGGGGAATCGAATCCCCAGCTCTTCAATCATCCAGTTTCATCAAATTTTGTACATTTAGAAACAAGATATATCGCTATCAAATAAAGCAGTTTGTAGTTCCAAACCGCAATTTTCTACACATATTAATCACAGTACTTCACCACTAATTTTTAGAAACATACATTAATAATTCACAAGGAATCAACATCAGCGCTTTGAAACCTATTTGACTATCTCGATACGCTCAGTCATAATTATCTTGAGACTTTCATCTATCATCTATAAAGTTTAATAATTTCGCAAGATATTTACGATATCCTTTCTTCGTTTTTATCATATATGCTAAACTTTTGGACATGAGTGTATACATATATATATATTAATTAGTCGGCATTTTGTTGGCAATAGTACTCGGAAATTTTTCTTCTTGAAGTCGGAAATTTATGAGTCTACACCCCCCCCCCCCTACGTGACCAGGGTGGTTTACGCCCCTGGGTACTTGTAATGTAATTAGCCTTCTTGTTACACTAATAAATAAATAATAATAAAAAAAAACATATATATAGCTATATTATTATTATTACTGTTATTATTATTATTTGAAAAATGAAGTGAAACATCTATATTTTTGAGTTTCGTGTTTTACACTGTAAAAAAAAAATCTGTGAAATTGACACGAAAAAACTGTCAATTTTGGCGTCAGTGGAAAACCGTTAATTTACAGAAAAAAGCCCGTAATTTTTCATTAAAACAGTTTTTTCTGTTCAAAGTACAGATTTGTTCCGGAAAAATTACGAAATTCAGTTTCTTTTACAAAAAAAAGCTGTTTTTCTTCAAAACAGTTTTTATCTGTAAAAAATACAATTCTTTTCTGTAAAAATTACAGATTTTTTTTTTTTACAGTAGTTCTGCGTGCATTATCACTCTGAAATTTATACTTCAAATTAGACCTCGATATCTCACAAACACATTATTAGCCTCCGATATGCTATTTCTTTCGGGCAACAATTAAAGTGTCGTCCCTAAAAAATAACGTTCCGTTACATAAGTCAGCCGTAAAACAAAGCAGATGCACATTGTGCGATTAAATACTGATAATTTCAATTTTTTAAACTTCTAAACATTGCACATTTTCAATTTTTACACTGTCGTATAGGAAAAAAAAGGTACTTTTAAATGCAATTTGTTGGAAAACTGCATCTCAATTTATTTTTGAGATATTAATTTTTTGCAATTTTTAACGACATTTTTGTAGTGGCAACTGAAGTACTCCATTTCTGCAGAAAGTAAAGGGAAAATAGTTGGAAAATAGTAGATTACTATATCTTTTTGTTGCCATTTTCTCATAACAAATATTTAATTTTAAGTATCCACATTAATGTTACAAACAAATGAAGGCATATGAACCATTGCATAGCCGATTGAAGTTTCTTGAATGAAGACATCGCTTTTTGCTGGGTTTATGCGTTATTCCTGATATTGACGTCATATGCATACTTTCCTATAAATGTTGTTTAAGACTGGATCAGAAATGTGAAAATTTTCAGCGGATGCGACGTCATTTTATATAAATTAAAAGCGTGTATTTTAAGTATTAAAACTGAAATATGTTTTGTACTATCTATCTATCTATCTATCTATCTATATATATATATTTTTTTTTTCCCCATCGGGGGTGGCACTAAATTCTGAAAAAACAGGATTCCTGTTTTCTAGTCATTATTATTATTTGAAAAATGAAATAAAACATCTATTTTTTTTTGTGTTTCATGATTTTAGTTTTGTGGGCATTATCGCTCTGAAATTTACTTCAAATTAAACCTCGATATCTCACAAACATATTATTTGAATTTTCTCTCTCTTTCTTCTTCTTTTTATGAGCATTTTTCTCACGCAAAGCTTAAATAACGTTAATTTAGAAATGACCTTCAAATTTCCTCGAATTCAAATTTCCTTGTTTTTCTTTAAACATAAATTATATTGTATTTCACATAAAATAAAAATAAAAATAAAATAAAATAAAATAAATCTTATAACTATTTTCATTATGTAAGAGTGTAATGTGTTAGAAACGTCCACACGCAACCAATGACGGGTTAAAACAGATAACGAAGGTAACGTGTCGGTGACAGTTTTACATATGGTTATGTTTTTGTTATTTCGTTGTTTTTCATTTCGATGAGTTTTATAATACGTTTTATAAAAGTTTGATAAAACGAAGTGATAAGATGTTGTGTTATGTAAATATAATAATTTTGGCTATATTTTGCTTTAGTGATTTTTGCAAAACAGTTCATAAAATATAATGGTAGATTTGCAAGTACTATTTAAATGCGAAAATTCTTGGCTGTCTTTTATTTTAATGTATTTTGTGAAATAGTCCATAAACGAAGAGATATCCATTATAATTCTACATCTCTTATGTAAATGCAACAGCTTTGGCTGTGTTTTATTAAAGGAAATTTCATTAAAAAAAAAAATACTTTCACATGATTGTGAAAATGTAATATTTTTGTTTGTAATTTGCTTTGATGAAATTTATAAAACAGTACGTAAACGATGGAACGTCCATAACAGTTCTCAAGTATAATGTAAGTCAAGTCTTGGCTGTGGTTTGTTTAAATGTCAATTAAGGAATTTTATAAAACAGTGCGTAAACGATGAAATGTTCATAAGAATTATTATAATGTATAATGTAGGTCAAGTCTTGGCTGTGGTTTGTTTAATTGCCAATTAATGAATTTTTGCGTAAACGATTAAATGTCCATAACAGTTCTAATGTATAATGTAAGTCAAGTCTTGCCTGTGGTTTGGTTAAATGTCAATTAATGAATTTTATAAAACGGTGCCTAAACGATTAAATAGCCATAAGAGTTATTATAATGTATATTGTAAGTCAAGTCTTGGCTGTGATTTGTTTAAATACCAATTAATGAATTTTATAAAACAGTGCGTAAACGATGAAATGCCCATGGAGTTCTAATGTATAAAGTAAGTCATGTCTTGGCTGTGGTTTGTTTAAATGCCAGTTAATGAATTTTATAAAACATTACATACACGATTAAATGTCCAAAACAGTTCTAATGTATATTGCAAGTCAAGTCTTGGCTGTGATTTGTTTAAATACCAATTAATGAATTTTATAAAACAGTGCGTAAACGATGAAATGTCCATGGAGTTCTAATGTATAAAGTAAGTCATGTCTTGGCTGTGGTTTGTTTAAATGCCAGTTAATGAATTTTATAAAACATTACATACTCGATTAAATGTCCATAACAGTTCTAATGTATAATGTAAGTCAAGCCTTGCCTGTGGTTTGGTTAAATGCCAATTAATGAATTTTATAAAACAGTGCGTAAACGATAAAATGTCCATGGAGTTCTAATGTATAATGTGAGTCATGTCTTGACTGTGGTTTGTTTAAATGTCAATTATTAAATTTTATAAAACAGTACGTGCACGATGAAATGTCCAAAACAGTTCTAATGTACATTGTAAGTTAAGTCTTGGCTGTGATTTGTTCAAATTATTTTTACAAAACAAACCATTAACCCGCTCGCTGCGTAAGTAATTCTTCGCGATGAAAATCTTTTACAGAATTTTTAATCCTTTATCACCGGTTCTTTAAAGCAGAAATTTTTGACTATCGTAATCGAGGAAAATGTCCTGATTAAATCAAAGTTTTCGTATAGTTATATAATAAATTATATATAGTTATATATAAGTTATACATAAGTTATATATAGACCATAATGTAAGTCAAGTCTTGCCTGTGGTTTGGTTAAATGCCAATTAATAAATTTTATAAAACAATGCGTAAACGTTTCGACAAAGTTTTCGCTAAAAAATAACTGGTGGGAATAACCAAATAGTATTAATTAGACGGAAAAATGCATGCCCGAGTATATCTCGGGTTGCACAGCGAGAGGGTTAAAGATGAGATGTCAATGATAGATCTGCAAGTACACTCTTAAAACATTTCTGGTGCGTTGAACTAATTTTTCGTGCTGTATACCAGCTGTAACTAAGAGATGGTGGTAACTTGTTCCAACATTTGAAGCTATGCCCGCATTAACCCGCTCAATCGGAGCTCCAGATGTTGGAACGAGATTTTGAGCGAGATTTCACCATCTTATGATTGCAGTTACTGCTGCACCAAAAATTTGTTCAACCCACCTTAAAGTTTTTAACACAGGGTTGCCACAGGCGACTATTATTTAATTCCATTTCGCACCACTTTTTCAAAACAAAAATCTTTTGCATACGCTTTGGCAACATTTAAAAGAGAAATATACTACAAAATGCATTTAAAAAATTTTTGTGGTGCGAACAGAATATAAAATAGTTGCCTGTGGCATATTGTGTAAATTATTGCTTCGACATATTGTGTAAATACAATTGCTTCGACTGAGATTTATTTTAATGAACTTTATAAAAAAAGAAGAGATAACAGATTATATGCATTTATAACTGTCTATGCATTATCTAACAAAACCCTTTGCATTTTATTTCAGTGAAATCTAGTGTTGCCATGTCCGGTGTCACAAAAAACAGGACAGGGAGACAAAAAAAAAAAAAAAAAAAAAAAAAAAATGCAGGACAACAGCTTCTAAATCGGGACATAAAACGAATAAATCTTACGAGATAAGAAACTGTCTATAAAGGAATCCTCTGTTAAACGTTACAATTGCATTGCCCCTAAGGTAGAAATATCATACAATTATACCTGCTAAGACGAAAGTCTGTTCAAAACTGAATTTCTCTCTTGTTCCTTAGCAGGTTTTATTATCCTAAATAAGTACAACAATCTTATGCAGTAAAACCTATGAAAGTGGAATCGCTTAGGACTGAAGTAAAATTCCAAAATTGGAGGTATAATTGTATAGTATTCCTATCGTAAAGAAAATGAAATTTTTACTTTTAAAACAGAATTCCTTTATAAACAAATTCATTTTACACAGGGTTTACGGGACAAATTACAGTTTTAAATTTGTGAAAGCGTAATTGCCAGGAACTGCAAACAATTCCGTTTTAGACAATTTTCCGTCTAGGCAGGTAGATTTTAAGGTATTCCTTTGGTAGAGACAATAAAAAATTTTCGTTATAGATAGATTCCTTCTTCACAGGTTTTACTGTATTAAGTTCCACTCGATGAAAACTAACAAATAGCATGGTGCTAAAAGAAATTTAAAAGAATTTGTGCATCATTAAAAACACTGGTCAACAAATTTGAACTTTTGCTCTGTCCTAAAACTGAAATTAATTGTTTTTTTATGCGGTTTTTTGTGCTGATTGCGAATCTAGTTTTAGATTTACTCCAGCACGTCAAGTTTGAGAGATATTTGCATATTTCAATTTATGCAAATTTAGTACATTTTACACAATTATTTGCAAATTTAAGATATAAAGCAATATCAGACAGGGTTTTTTGTTTTATGTTATGATTACTACCTAATTTACTTCACAAAAACGTTGTTTCTGAGATTATACTGACATGTGATTGTGAAATATTGTACCTAATTTGCATATTTTTCATGTTTTTCTAATAATGTTTCTTCACGTTCAAATATTTCTGCCGCACGAGTACGCTAATATGTTTCTAAACCAGTTTTTTGAGCTGATTTCAAATCTTGTATCTGTTTTCTTCTATCACGTCTAGTTTTTGAAAAAAGTGAAATCTTAGTTTTTGGCCAAAAAAGCCAGAAATAGATTTTTATGATACTTTGTATGATAAACTTCAACTAGTTAGGATAGATTCTACTACTTATTTTTTTTTTTCGATTATATAAATTTTTGTTTATGTCTCTGATATGAATCTGACCCTGTTCACCTTCTTGTCAATGAATTACACACCCCTAAAAAGTATCTTATATCAAACCTGTGTTAATGCCGTGCAAAAGTGGAAATTCACCTTACTCAAAAATAGACATGACATAAGAAAGCAGACTGCAGATTTGAAATCAGCATAAAAATCTAGTCTAGAAAAACATTACGTCAATTCTGTAGCAACTATTTTAAAGTTGATAGTGATGTAAACATTACACCATTGAAAAATATGCAAATTAGGCTTAATAACTGATAAATAAATGTTAAGAATATGCAAATCGTGACATTTATCTGAAGCAAATAGTCAAGTAGTCATTATCTAGAAAACATAATTAGATGTGACATATATTGTATCTAAAATTTGCATAAAATAGCACCAAAAAGCTTAAATTTGCATAAATTTAAATATGCAAATTTCTCGAAACCTGGACCACCTAGAGATAAACAGAAAGCATATTCGGAATCAGCGCCAAAAACTGATCTAGAATCAACTAAGTTTAGTTCTAGGACAAAACCACTATTGTCCAGTGAAATCAGGAATTATGGCGTCCCTCGCAGTGGTTACGTGGGACAGGTCTTGGAACCCCTGAAAATCGGGATACATGGAAACGCTACTGAAAGCATAAACGATGAGATGCTAAAAGTTAGTTGTAACGTGGATAATTTACGTGGAGTGATAGTTTTACGTGGCAATCGAACAAACAAAAGACAACAAAAAAGGGGTAGTTGTAAAAAGTAAAATTATTTGCTTTTATTCCAATAGATAATAGATATATAGACAGAAATTTGGCGTACAAGAAGAATTCAAGGTGAAGACTCTACAAGACAGGTCTCTGCATCACGCAAAATGTCCTCAAGACTCGAGCTTTCACAGAAAAGTCGATAGTATTTATTATTGCACAGAATGATGTACTGGAGTGAAGAAAATGGATTATTCTTGAGATCTGACCGGTCTTTTGAGTTAAAAGATGTAAAATGTTTCGCCTTGAAATCTTCTGGCTGAAATAAATAAATAATAAAATATTAATTAATTAAGATGAGAAGGAACATGTAATTTTGAAAAAAAAAAAAAAATGAAAACAACTTTAAGAGGGTGAAACCACCAGTAACTGACACCTTAAGGATTATTTCTTATTCAAATCCCTATTACAAAGTTTTAAACTTATTTTATACTTATCTTTGTTTTTGAAAGTATAGTAGAGGTACATTAAAAAAATATTGTTGACAAAATTTTGAAAAATTATTCTTTTATAAATAAGAAGTTTTTTTCATAAATATGGTCAATAACTCCAGCACCATCCCTATTTCGAAACACCAATAACTTAAACATAAGTTATAACAGTTAAAACAAATAAGTTATACATAGATATACTACTTTGCAGAATTTTACAACAAAATGGTTATTTGAGTTAGATTTTTGCTGAACTGTTAATTACGCGTTAAGTCTTAATAACTAGGAGTTTCACCCTCATTGTTTCTTTATCTAAGATATGCTTGTAATTGAGCAAACCAGTGTTGAATTCAGGGGGTGGCCGGGGGGGGGGACGTTCCTTCCCCCCCCCCCTCCGAAACTATATAATGTCCCCTCCCCGGAGCCACACAAATCTCTCCCGGAAAAAAGAGTCTGAATTCATCAGTGGAGCAAACACACCAACCATCATATTGTTTTAAAAGCTGTTCTTTCTTTCTGTTTGAGCACGAGTTGGCGTATTTTAGCAAGAGGGCTTGAGTGCAACAGAATGTTTTAACCATTTTCTGTTACCCACATTCAATTTAATGCACGTTGTGGTCAGTATAGAACACGAAATTCGTAACAGTGAATCCTATACTAGTATTTATATTCGATTGAAAAAAAAGAAACTGAGGTATTTAAAATTTTATTCTTGCACATTTTAGGTAGCTTTCTTTACAAAAAAGCTACCTATTGCAGCCGTTCGGAGGAAAGCGATTTCAAAAAATTTTGGTATATTTTCATCGATCATGACCCCCAGACCCCGAAACCACCCTCCGTTCAAAATTGATATATATATATATATATATATATATATATATATATATATATCTGACCTATGTCACACTGTAACTCCCGTAATTATGAACCGATTTCGATGTAATTCGGTGTGTACATAGTACATACCAATGTCTCGACCGAGTTCGTTGGCCAGCTTCATCCGCCGTTTTGTTTCAAAATGGCGGCCATTTAAAATTTTTAAAAAAATTTAAAACTTGAAATGTGGTACCAAAAAATTAAAAATGGAAAAATATTTTTTTCTTATGTATTTGACCTTTATACAAAGATTCCGGAGCAGTTTTTGTTTCGTCTATATCTTAAAAAATGGCTGAGTTATAGCATTTTTAATTTCTAGCGTGGCTGACATTTTGAAACGTCCTGAATTTTGTCACGCGATAAAAGGCGTATTTATGAACCGATTTGGATGTAATTCGGTGTGTACATAGTACATACCAATCTCTCGACCGAGTTCGTTGGCCAGCTTCATCCGCCATTTTGTTTCAAAATGGCGGCCATTTAAAATTTTTAAAAAAATTTAAAACTTGAAATGCGGTACCAAAAATTGAAAATTGAAAAACTATTTTCTTCTTATGTGTTTGACCTTAATACAAAGATTCCGGAACAATTTTTCTTTCGTCTATATCTTAAAAAAGTCCTTCCGGCCAGTGCCGGGAGGAAGAGGTAGCTTTCATAATCCTTATTTAAAAAAAAGCCAACTTATATCATGCAAATACACGAAGCTCAATTTAGTGGAAACCGAATATAGGAGATTCAATACTAATTTTTATCAATATAATGAATGAGAATTTCGCGAAATTAGTCAGCTTTATCCAAGCTGCTTTTCTTTAAAGTAACTTATATTTGGCTGCCAAATTCGGCAATTTCTTAAAGTGCCTGTCATTTTAAGACAACATGGTGGATGAGGCTAAGCAGCGAACTTGGTCGAGACCTTAGTAATTGCTGTGCACATGCTCACTCACATCGGAATCGGTTAATATATAGGAGTGCTGTCGCATGCAAAAAATCAGATTTTTCAAAATGTCACCCACAATAGAAATTGAAACTGCTATATCTGAGCCATTTTTTAAGGTAAAGACAAACAAAAAATGCTCCTGAATCCTTATATCAAGATCAAATACTTAAGAAAGAAACCTTTTTCAATTTCTAATTTTTTTGCACCTCACTTTAAATATATATATATTTTTTAATTTAATGGCCGCCATTTTGAAACAAGATGGCTGATGAATCTGGCCAGCGAACTTGGTCGAGGTGTTGATGTATACTATCCACATGCCTTCTTACATCGAAATAGGCGAATACGTGTGTTATCGCGTGACAAATACAAGATCGTTTCAAAATGTTAGCCATGCTAGAAATTCAAAGTGCTATAAATCAACCATTTTTTAAGATATCAACAAAAGAACAAATTTTCAGAAACAAAAACTGCTCCGGAATCTTTGTATCAAGGCCAAACACATAAAAAAAATCTTTTTCATTTTCCAATTTTTTAATACCTCATTTTGAATTTTAAATTTAATTTTTTTTAAATGGCAAACCTTTTGAAACAAGATGGCGAATGAAGCTGGCCAACGAACTCGGTCGAGACATTGGTATGTACTATGTACAGACCAAGTTACATCCAAATAGGTTCATAAATACGCCTGTTATCGCGTGACAAAAATCAGGTCGTTTTAAAATGTCAGCCACAAGAGAAATTCAAAATGCTATTACTCAGCCATTTTTTTTAGATATAGACGAAAGAAAAACTGTTCCGGAATCTTTGTATTAAGGTCAAACACATACAAGAAAAATCTTTTTCATTTTCCAATTTTTTTGGTATCTCATTTAAATTTTTTTTTTTTTTTTTTTTTTTTTTAAATGGCCGCCATTTTGAAACGAGATGGCGATGAAGCTAGCCAACGAACTCGGTCGAGATATTTGTATGTACTATGTACACACCAAGCTACCTACAAGTCGGTTCATAAATACGCCTGTTATTACGTGAGAAAAATCAGGACGTTTCAAAATGTCAGCCACGCTAGAAATTCAAAATGCTATAACTCAGCCATTTCTTAAGATATAGACGAAACAAAAACTGCTCCCGAATCTTTTTATCAAGGTCAAACACATAAGAAGAAAATATTTTTTCAATTTTCAATTTTTGGTACCACATTTCAAATTTAAATTATTCTTAAAAATTTAAATGGCCGCCATTTTTAAACAAGATGGCGGGTGAAGCTGGCCAACGAACCCGGTCGAGACATTGGTATGTACTATGTATAAACGAAGTTACATCCAAATCGGTTCATAAATATGCCTTTTATCGCGTGACAAAATTCAGGACGTTTCAAAATGTCAGCCATGCTAGAAATTCAAAATGCTATAACTCAGCCATTTTTTAAGATATAGACGAAACAAAAACTGCTCCGAAATCTTTGTATAAAGGTCAAATACATAAGAAAAAAATATGTTTCCATTTTGAATTTTTTGGTACCACATTTCAAGTTTTAAATTTTTTTTAAATTTTTAAATGGCCGCCATTTTGAAACAAAACGGCGGATGAAGCTGGCCAAAGAACTCGGTCGAGACATTGGTATGTACTATGTACACACCGAATTACATCAAAATCGGTTCATAATTACGGGAGTTACAGTGTGACATAGGTCAGATATATATATATATATATATATATATATCAATTTTGAACGGAGGGTGGTTTCGGGGTCTGGGGGTCATGATCGATGAAAATATACCAAAATTTTTTGAAATCGCTTTCCTCCGAACGGCTGCAATAGGTAGCTTTTTTGTAAAGAAAGCTACCTAAAATGGCTGAGTTATAGCATTTTGAATTTCTAGCGTGGCTGACATTTTGAAACGTCCTGAATTTTGTCACGCGATAAAAGGCGTATTTATGAACCGATTTGGATGTAATTCGGTGTGTACATAGTACATACCAATCTCTCGACCGAGTTCGTTGGCCAGCTTCATCCGCCATTTTGTTTCAAAATGGCGGCCATTTAAAATTTTTAAAAAAATTTAAAACTTGAAATGTGGTACCAAAAAATTAAAAATGGAAAAATATTTTTTTCTTATGTATTTGACCTTTATACAAAGATTCCGGAGCAGTTTTTGTTTCTTCTATATCTTAAAAAATTGCTGAGTTATAGCATTTTGAATTTCTAGCGTGGCTGACATTTTGAAACATCCTGAACTTTGTCACGCGATAAAAGGCGTATTTATGAACCGATTTGGATGTAACTTCGTTTATACATAGTACATACCAATGTCTCGACCGGGTTCGTTGGCCAGCTTCATCCGCCATCTTGTTTAAAAATGGTGGCCATTTAAATTTTTAAGAAAAATTTAAATTTGAAATGTGGTACCAAAAATTGAAAATTGAAAAAATATTTTCTTCTTATGTGTTTGACCTTAATACAAAGATTCCGGAACAATTTTTCTTTCGTCTATATCTAAAAAAAATGGCTGAGTAATAGCATTTTGAATTTCTCTTGTGGCTGACATTTTAAAACGACCTGATTTTTGTCACGCGATAACAGGCGTATTTATGAACCTATTTGGATGTAACTTGGTCTGTACATAGTACATACCAATGTCTCGACCGAGTTCGTTGGCCAGCTTCATTCGCCATCTTGTTTCAAAAGGATTGCCATTTAAAAAAAATTAAATTTAAAATTCAAAATGAGGTATTAAAAAATTGGAAAATGAAAAAGATTTTTTTAATGTATTTGGCCTTGATACAAAGATTCCGGAGCAGTTTTCGTTTCTGAAAATTTGTTCTTTTGTTTATATCTTAAAAAATGGTTGATTTATAGCACTGTGAATTTCTAGCATGGCTAACATTTTGAAACGATCTTGTATTTGTCACGCGATAACACACGTATTCGCCTATTTCGATGTAAGAAGGCATGTGGATAGTATACATCAACACCTCGACCAAGTTCGCTGGCCAGATTCATCAGCCATCTTGTTTCAAAATGGCGGCCATTAAATTAAAAAATATATATATATTTAAAGTGAGGTGCAAAAAAATTAGAAATTGAAAAAGGTTTCTCTCTTAAGTATTTGACCTTGATATAAGGATTCAGGAGCATTTTTTGTTTGTCTTTACCTTAAAAAATGGCTCAGATATAGCAGTTTCAGTTTCTATTGTGGGTGACATTTTGAAAAATCTGATTTTTTGCAAGCGACAGCACTCCCATATATTAACCGATTCCGATGTGAGTGAGCATGTGCACAGCAATTACTAAGGTCTCGACCAAGTTCACTGGTTAGCCTCATCCACCATGTTGTCTTAAAATGACAGGCACTTTAAGAAATCGCCGAATTTGGCAGCCAAATATAAGTTACTTTAAAGAAAAGCAGCTTGGATAAAGCTGACTAATTTCGCGAAATTCTCATTCATTATATTGATAAAAATTAGTATTGAATCTCCTATATTTGGTTTCCACTAAATTGAGCTTCGTGTGTTTGAATGATATAAGTTGGCTTTTTTAAAATAAGGATTATGAAAGCTACCTCTTCCTCCCGGCGCTGGCCGGAAGGACTTTTTTAATTAATAAACTCGTTTAAAAAGTTATTTAAAGTTTTATTTCTTAGTTATTTAAAACCGGATTTCTTTAAAAAGTTTTTAAAACTAAGTAGAAAAGCTTTATGGTTTCTAAATATAGAATGTCAGACATTTTGTACTTTATCGCAAAATTATTAAATCATTTCGAAAATTTCTCAGTGTAATGTGAATATTTTAATGGATTTTAACGTCGTTTGTTAAACTCTAATTATTTATTTCATATTAACATGTGCATCGTTAAAACGTGAGACTTTTACAGGGGATATCTGTTCACGCCCACTTCAAAAGAAATATAAAAATGGTGCATTGTTAATAGTTATACAATAAAAATTATTTCTTATTCAGAAAAATTGATTCCACGATTTTTTTCCCCTGAAGCTTCCTTGGTTTTGAAAGCTTTAATACGTATAATATAGTGTTTATTGCGCATTTGGATTTGTGAGTGAAACAAAAGCGCATGGAAACCTGTGTTTTAACAGCCGTAGATTGTGCGTTTTCAAAAATCGATAATAAAAAAAATAGGATTCTTTTGATTACGCAAAAAACACCTGTTCAAATAAATGTGACATATTGTATGTATATTTTTTTCAATGCAATTCTAATCTTCCTTTGAAAACAGATACAATGTCACCATAGATGATTTCCTGGGTTTTATATTCGATTTAAAATGTATAATTTATGAATAATGTTCCAGATTTTCTATATTTCAGAATAACGTATCTTTTGCAAACTTTCCTTATAATGCGCATAAGTCGAAATACAGAATACCGTTTAAAAAAGAAGCGGCTGATTTTACAGAAAAAAAAACAACCTTTCAGGACGCTAGTCAAACTTATTTACTTTAACGAAAAATATTTGTAGAGTTTCGTAAATGTATATCTTCATTTTCAATATTTATGAGATGTTCAGGCTAAGTCGGCTACCATAGTAAGTTTGATTAGAATGCGTAATTCCCTTGAATCGAGAAGCTAAAGCCGCATTTTTAGTGTGCTTCCAAATGGTTTTATGTTATGTGAGTACAATTGTCGATTTTTCTCTGGTTTTCTTGTGTTCCTAATGTTTTATTCTTCTAATAGATTATATCGGCAGTGATAGAATATTCTTGGCTCAGTTGCCAGTCTACAATATGAAATAATGCATTTATTTCCAACATGTGGTGTTTTGCTGAATGACGATTAAACATCCGCTCGTCGTTTTGGTTTCTTAAATTTCTATCGTCATTTGATATCTATATTTCATAGTTGTTCCAATTTATACTCAGATTATATTTATTTTATTTTTATCTGGCTTCATATTTTTTTTAAATATGTTTTTGTTTCTTATCGCATTAGAATTTTAAAGTGAGTTTTAATTAGTACGAAGTTTTGTAGTTTTCCTGTGACAAATATGTGGAATATTACTATTTTCCATCTTTAAATTGGAGTTTTGTTAATTTTATTGTTCGAATTTGTCAGCTCTTTAACTTCATGTTAGGTGCTCTGTATATTAATGAAATATATGTCATATTAAAATTAGAGGTTGGGTCAGATTTATTAAATGAACTTGTTCGTTGTCTTTTTATTTTCAAAGGTATGAGGACGCGAATTTAAAAACTCGCCTTATCCAAAATTTAAAAAATCTTGTTTTCTTTATCAATTTATTCTATTAGGAAATCGGTGCCGAAAAAATACTACAAATTGCAAAAAAACTAGTTTTATCCTGTATTTCTGGGACTTTGGGAAATGCACGGCACAATATATGGCCGGAATGAATTTTCGGTAACGGCGACATCAATGATGAGGCAGAATTTTCAGGCTTTCACATTTACCGTGAAAAGGCCACAATTTATTATCTGATTGAACACGCAAAATCTGAGAATGCATTAAGTGTCGAAAAAATGGATATAGTTCATTGGATAAGCAATGACGAAAATGCATCAACAACGAACAATTTAAAGGACAGCGAGATTGCTAACGCTGTGCTAAATAGAACCGCCGATAATGCTAGTAGCAGCAACTCAGAAGACGAGGATAAACAACCGGCAGAAGAAAAGGTGTCACTAGAAAAATGCCTAAATTTGACTGGAGAATGAAAGATGTGTTAGAGAACCAAGACTGTATTTATGAAATAGACATCCTTCAGTTGTATAAAATACAAAAAAGAAAAAAAAAAACTTGTTAACCCCCCCCCCCCCCAAAAAAAAAAATAAATAAATAAATAAATAAATAAATAAAAAATAAAAATTGAAGCAAACAAAATTGACATCGATGTTTCCGAAATTACACGAAAACAATAATTTTACTCTTTATTAGATTTTTTTTTCTGTAACATAGAAAATATCAATTAAAGTAAGTTTTTTTATATTTTTTTTTCACTTTTTCTTACATAATTATCACTTAATAAAAAATTAAATTATGCCTAAAGGAATTGTACTACTTTTGATATTCCTAGTTACTACTTTTGATATTCCTTCAAAAATCCGACACAGTGTCGGTCCCGATGATGCCGGATTTTTCAAGTTACACTGTAGTTTCATCCTGTATTTCTGGGATTGTAAAATATTGATTTATAATGAAAAGCAATGGACGCAGTTAGAGGTTTTTCCCGATTTCCTAAAATTTGATTTTCTGGATAAGGCGAGTTTTGAAACTCACGTCCTAATATATATACTATATTGCGGAATACCCACCTGAAGAAGTTGGAGGCACAGAAGTGTTGGTGATTTAACCTCCTTCTTCTTCTTCTGCTCCCTTGGTGAGGATGTTGGCGAATTTTTTGATGTCAATGAGTCCATTGTTGTCAATGGGAGCTTCGGCGAGGGCTTCCTCAACCTGAAATAAAAAGAATTTTCTTTAAGACACGATTGATTTTTTGGACATTTTCGAGATTTCTGTCTGTTTGTTTATTTATTTATTTTTAAATAATGCACAAAGAAAAAAAAAGGTTTCCTGGTATTGAATTGATCGTTCTTTCACCTAAATTTGTGAATAATTTCATAAAAAAAATGTTTGATAACTATTTATACGAAATCTCCTGCCGGCTTCTTAAAGTTTGAGGTAAATTTTTATTATTCTCTTCCGAAACTGCTTAAAAAACGAAATGATTTAAAAATTAAATTTTTTAAAGACTTGTCCTCTATTTTAAAGAAAAGAGAGAGAAAAGTTGATAGCTTGAACGGTTTAAGCGTGAGAACTTACAACTTCACACACACACACGCACACAGAAAAAAAATTGTTAAAAAATATGCTTTTAAACTGTCAACCGTGATATCAGTCAATAAAGTGGTTGTCATAATAGTCAAGTGGTTATCTTAGATACAATTAGGGACAAAAAACTATTTTTTAAGTATTTTCTAGAAACTTTTAGGGTTTGAACAAAAGACAAAGTATAATAACAGATTTTTTAAAAGTTTTCCGGGGAGTTTTCCTTTGTAAAATTTATATCGAATAGGTCTTAATTCCTTAGTGCATTCATCTAAGACTTGATCTAAATTTACTCATGATAGACATGATAAATGTTTATGAAAGTAATATATGAAGTAAACAATAAAGTGTTTTCAAATAATGATACTTATTAATAAAGGTAAAGTTCAACTGTTTGAACAAATTTGAAATGTTCTGCTGAAGAAAAATTACGTAGGCTAAATGACTACACCGTAATCTGCTTACTTCTTACATCTGCTTACACTTAACACTGAGACAGTAACAACATAATTATTTGCTAATACGTGGCATCTTATTCAATTATACGCAAGGAAATGCTTAGTTAATACAAATGATCCCTGTATGTACAAGGAACTGTTAAAGTAAATACGAGAAACATGATAATTAGTTATTAAGGAATAAGGAAATTAGAAACTTACTTCAGCTTCAGAGAATTTCTCACCCCAGGTGGTAAGGGCACGTTTTAACCTAGAAAATCAAAGTGAAAATTAATATATCATCGATATATATAGATTTAATAATTTAACATATTCAGAGATGAATTTTTAAATAAGTATGATATTTATGTAATACGAATGTGTGTATAGAAGTAATTTTTTGCCTTAAGTATCATGTACAGTCGTGGAAAAAAAAAAGTAAACACGCCCTACTAACTCCTGAACAAATTATCCTAGACGAAAGTTATTGGTACCGAACGATTGGAAATAAAGTCTACTTTTGAATGATGTATATAAGATTTGCTTAGGGTGACATCTACATATTAAAACGAATCCAAACTTCATTTTTTTCAATGGCAATACCCAATTTTAACGAAATATTTCAAATCTTTGGTTCAAACTATGCCTAGACACCAAATTTTAAGTCATTTTAATGATAAGTTTTTGAATTATAAAAATTCAAAATTGAGTGCTTCTTAATGTTAAATTACATTTTCATATTTTTATTTATATCTCCTGAAATTATGCTCCAAATGGGCTAATTTTTTTGCAGCAATAATACTATTGTACCCAAACATAAATACGTTGAATTTGCAATTTTTATAATTTTATGATATAAATTATGAATTATAAAAATAATATTCGAAAAAATTATGAATTGCAACCTACAATTTTTTTTTATGGATTTAGATTTATTAAGTCCTGCTTTATAGAAATCCAAAATTTCACATTTTTCTTCCAAGTAGTTTTCAAATTATGCTTAAAAAACGGCAAAATGATGGTTTAAGGGGCCGCTTATGATAGAAGTGACTAGATATTTTGAAATTTCTTATGCTATCCTGTAATCTAACAGGCTTAATTGACTGCTTAAGGTGCCTTGATCAAGAAGGGAGCTCTCTCGGTTAACAATCGAGTGCCGAACTTCAATTTGGATACAGCCCTTAAAATACGCTCGTTTTAAAATAATTAATTTCTCGGAAACTTATGGTACGAATTGCATAAAAATTTGTTTTTAGACTAATTGAAGGGTGTGAGCTCATTTATGCTGTCAGAATTGTGTCCTGCTATTAAAAAAAACAAAGTTATTGTTCGTTTTAATATGTAGGTGGCCCCCTAAGCAAATTTTATCTACATCATTTAAAAGTAGACTTTATTTCCAATCGTTCAGTACCAGTAACTTTCTTCTACGATAATTTGTTGAGGAGTTAGTAGGGGGTATTTACTTTTTTTTTCCCACGACTGTACCTTTGGAAACGGCTGAAACAATCGACTTTTTTATTCACTCATATCAAAATTTAATTCATTTGTAAGTTATAATTATAAAGATAGAAGTTTCTATGCGGCCGTCTGTGTGCGTGTGTGTGTGTGTCTGTGGGCTGTGGAGACCGCTGGACGTAGAGCTACAAAATTTGGCAGGAATCTATATCTACAGTTATGCACCTCGAAGCCCGATTTTGAACTTTTTTCCTAAAATTTTTTATTTAATTTTTTATACGAATTTTATGCTTTCCAAGCATTTGATTGACTGTTCCGAGCGACATTGCTATGCTCCTTTTTTCGGAGCCACTACCGGAGGCAAAATTGCTCCGACAAATGATAGTTGCTTGCTTTTCGTGCAACTCTTTTAAAGCCATAGGTTAAGGGGACTCTTCACTCACTTGAAAACAATCGTTCGCTAATGTAAAAACCTATGGGCAGATTGTTTTCGAATTTCTCGTTTAAATTCAAATATTTTTAAACGATTTTTATTTATTTATTTATTTATTTATTTGTATAGGATAGTTGAACTTGGTCTCTAATAGGGTCATTTTGTATTTTTTCGATTTCGGTTGCAGATATTTTTAATAAAGATACTTTAACTTTTAAAACCGGTTTCGAAAGGGAAAGTACAGTCGTGGGAAAAAAAATAAACACCCCCTACTAACTCCTCAACAAATTATCGTAGAAGAAAGTGACTGGTACCGAACGATTGGAAATAAAGTCTACTTTTAAATGATGTATATAAAATTTGCTTAGGGGGCCATCTACATATTAAAACGAATCCAAACTTCATTTTTTTCAATGACAATACCCAATTTTAACGAGATATTTCAAATCTTCGGTTCAAATTATGCCTAGACACCGAATTTCAAATCATTTGAATGATAAGTTTTTGAAATATAAACATTCAAAATTGAGTGCTTCTAATGTTAAATTACATTTTCATATTTTTATTTATGTCTCCAGAAATTATGCTCCTAATGTGCTAATTTTTTGTGTAGCAATAATACTAATGTACCCAAACATAAATACGCTGATTTTGCAATTTTTATAACTTTATGACATGAATTATGATTTATGAAATTAATACTCGAAAAAATTATGAATTGCAACCTACAATTTTTTTGATGGAATTAGATTTATTAAGTCCTGCTTTAATGAAATCCAAAAGTTCACATTTTTCTTCCAAGTAGTTTTCAAATTATGCTTAAAAAACGGCAAAAGGATGGTTTAAGGGGCCGTCTATAATACGAGTGAGTAGATATTTTGAAATTTCTTCTGCTGTCGTGTAATCTAGCAGGCTTTATTGACTTCTTAAGGTGCCTTGATCAAGATGAGGGCTCTCTCGGTTAACAGTCGAATTCCGAACTTCAGTTTGGATACAGCCCTTAAAATACGCTCGTTTTAAAATAAATAATTTCTCAGAAAGTTATGATACGAATTGCATAAAAATTTGTTTTTAGGCTGATTGAAGGGTGTAGAGTTCATTTATGCTGTCAGAATTGTGTACTGCTATTGAAAAAATAAAGTTACGGTTCGTTTTAATATGTAGATGGCCCCCTAAACAAATTTTATCTATAGCATTTAAAAGTAGACTTTATTTCCAATCGTTCGGTACCAGTAACTTTCTTCTACGATAATTTGTTGAGGAGTTAGTAGTGGGTGTTTACTTTTTTTTTCCACGACTGTACCTTTGTTTAAAAAATCTGCGACCGAAATCGAAAAAGTAAAGAATGGTCATATTATAGATCGTACTCAACTATCCTATGCAAAAAATTCCTTTAAAAATATTCAAATTTAAACGGGATATTCGAAAATAACCTGTCATAGGCTTTACATTAGCAAATGGGTGTTTTCAAGGGAGTGGAGAGTCCCCTTAACATTGAGTCACCTGAAATTAGAGGCAACTTTGCGCCTCGTGTAATAATACTTTTAGTCTCTAAATAATTGCTGCCAAAACATTTATTAAATAATATAGAGCGAAAAATATTACTGAAAGTAGAAAGAATTAGTAGTAAAAAGATATGCGTAAATAAGCATTGATTTCCCTCCTCTGATCTTACATATGGTAAAGAAAAAATAAAATGTTTTAATGTATGTGTAATATAATTTATATGTTTATTGCAATTCGGTTTTATTTTTGTTTCAAGATTGTGTAAACGTGTAATACAACGTTGGGTCGGGTAACCCGATTTTACCCGAAGTTAAATCTATTTTTCCCTTGCAGGTCTGGTTCGGAACGTGTTGATTTTAAATATTTATGATTCTGAATGGAAATGGTTCCGGAAATGATTCAAATTTTGACTATCTCGGGCCGGTTTCGAGTTGACTCCAATTTTCAAAATAAAGTCCTGAATATTTTTCAAATGCAAAAAACTATTTATTTGAATATTAATGAGTGTATACGGGGCATTCTCACAATCTTTTGACTTTCATGTCCCTGAATAATAATTTTTATTTTAATACACTTTTTTTGTATTTATATATATATATATACTGGGGAACATCCCATTGCATAATTGCATAACAATATTAACGAAATAAATAAATTTTGGACGATGTTGGGGGTCCAAATACAGGAAAACTCCTATACCGTCCCGTGTCCCTGATGCTGATTTTTAAGTTTTGGATCTGTCTGTATAAAATTGTTTCAATAAAAGTAATTCGATGTAATTTTTTCCCGAAACTGAGACAATTGTTTTATATAAATATGTAGCAAAAAATTAACCTGCACACATTTTTACGGTTGATATTATTTTTTTAACTCTGGCCCTGGGTTTTTCATCCTTACCGTCACTCTTGCATACAGAAAATCACTTCAGATGCAGCCACAGAATTTTTTTCAAGTTTTTTCTCATGCAGAAGTACGCTAAAGAAAGAATGTCTAAAATTCTTTGACAGGAAATTTACTGCAGAATTTAAATCAGCATTTAAATATCAATTTCAAGATCGTGGCGTTATTGGTAGTCTTACCGTCCCCAAAGTTTATTCCTGCACTTTTCGAGGTAAATTAAAAAAAATAATAATAATTTAATCCAATGTTAACAACTGTTTTTAAAAATCAATGAACATTGTGGCTATCACTTAGTCTTAGCATGATTTCCCTAAAATAGGTGGTGTTTTCCTTACCGTTCCATCCTTACCGTCCCTTTTTTTCCCATTTCGTCCCTTTTTTCCTATACCGTCCCCTTTTTTTGCCTTACCACATACCTTACTTATTCTTTAATACCCCTTTAAGACAATTTTATACCAAAATTTTGTACTAAAAATACTACATTGTTATTATTTCTTATTTGAATGTCCTTTGGGTACTATGCAAATTCATTATAAGAAAAAATTTCGAAGAAAATAAAAAGTTTTAGTGGTAAAATGGTAAGGAAAATTAAACTCGCAAAGTTTAATTTTCCATAACATAAGTTTAACATAAACTTCAGTTAAATAAAAAAAATTTCGCTGCTGACCATTTTTTCTTTATTTTGAACCATTAAGGCATTCGTCTATCAGATTAAAATGTTATTTTAGCAAGTTTAATTTCGCTAGATTTTTTCCCCCCAAAAGTCAAAAGATTGTGAGAATGCCCCATACGCGTTCATTTTTATACAAAAAAGATAAAATGTATATTAGAGATATACAAATTGAATATTTCCAACTGAGCGAAAAAATGCCCAAGTCGGGAATCGAACCCAGATCCTGGTCTAGATTCCTGGCCTGGGCATTTTTTCGCTCAGTTGAAAATATTCCATTCGTATGATAGCTACCAATCAATATGATTGTGTTAAAATAATATTATTAGAGATATAATTGTAGAATATTTTTTTCATACTTGTATTAAAATATAAATTAATTATTTTTAATTTCAAGTTCAGGTTCAAATATTTTTGGTTCGGGTTGAAGTGTTATCGGATTCGGATCTGGTTTTGGGTCCGACATTTATTTATTTTTGTCGTGTTCGGGTTGGCTTTAAAGAGACATTTCGGTACACTTACGTTTCCTCTTTGCATTTTCCATCTCCTTCATCATACATGTTGAATGCGTTGACAATGACGTCCTCTTCATCAGCGCCTGTGTAAAACGAACAATAAATTTGGTTTACTTTTCAATGCATCATTTAGAAAAAAACATTCATGTGATTTTATCAAAACACAAATCTTTCGTGATTCGAATATTTTAACTATTAAACTCAAAATTTTCAGGTAGAAGATGAAAATTAGTTCAATATAAGGCATTTCTAACTCGTCTTAGAAAAGTGTGAATGTGACTAGAATTTTAAAATTTTAATTTGTTACTGATTATTGACATATCAATTAAAAAATATGGGAAAAGATCAAGTTATCATTTTCAAAGAAACTGAATAATTAAAACAAAGAAACTGAACAATTAAAATTATCAACAATTAAAAAAATATATATAATAAATTAAAAAAATGTATATATAGCGATTAAAAGAATAACTAATGGCTAATTCTTCTCATAAATATATAATAATTAGTCATTAACAACCATACGGATTATTAATGATACTGTACAAAATCCATAGTGTAATTATTTTAGACAGAAGGTTTAAAATATTGAACTTCACAGAGTTACGGGTGGACTGTTAAATTAATTATGCAACAGAAGGGGGGGCGGGGGTGGAGATTAAGTAGACAGAGCTGCCCTGATATAATATAATACATATGTTTCATAGAGAAAAAAACAGTCATAGGGTACCAGTGTAACGTAATCGTATTTCGCGTTATAATTCAGCAAGCTTAATTTCTCCCGAATTTTCTTAGTGATACTAATATAAAATACTGGTGGAGTGTTTTCAGTATTAAATATGTTAAGGACAAAATAAAAATGCGACCTATAGAACTGACGTCGAGAGCCCGGATCTGTGAATTCACACGTTAGTAATGTAATTAATATTTATTGTGCTTCTTTTTGTGCAAAACTGTTTTTCCAGAGATGATTTATCAAATACCGAGGACAAAAAATAACAGTCTTTAGGATAACTCATGTGACTAGTGTTGCCAGATTGGGGACTTTTTTGTCCCCAGATCGTTCATTATCACCGCTTTTTCGAAATAGAAATATTCGTCCTATTTAAAAATAAATTAAAAATTCTGAAAAATAAGGCAAATTATGCAATTTTAAAAAAGTGGTGACAGTCAAATAAACTGAATTAAAAAAGTCCACAATCTGGCAACACTGCATGTGACCTAAGGCTTGAACCATATGACCTTCCATTTTTTCAACGATTACTATATTTTCGCGTATATAATTCGCATCTTGTTTTCGAGATGGGAAAAACGAATATATATATATATATATATATATATATATATATATATACGGGGTGTCCCAAAAAGGACTGACTCATTTTAAAATTCAATAACTTCCAAACGGTGACAGATATTAAAAAAATTCTTGCAGGAGGGTTATGCATAAAGTCAAAAGTTTTATTACAGTGATTTTCGATTTTAGTTCGAATTACAAACAATAGATGGCGCTGTAAGCAATAGTCGCTAAATACAGGCTCGATTTTTGGTCCTTTCTGTTGTTCCATGCAGAAAAAGGAGATGGAAATGTATTATCCGGGCCACGAAGTACCAAAAATCGAGCCTGAATTTAGCCTCTATTGATCGCAGCGCCATCTATTGTTTGTAATTCGAACTAAAATCGAAAATCACTGTAAAAAACTTTTGACTTTATGCATAACCCTCCTGCAAGAATTTTTTAAATATCTGTCACCGTTTGGAAGTTATTGAATTTTAAAATCAGTCAGTCCTTTTTGGGACACCCGGTATATTCATCTCGTGTATAATGCACTCCGTGCTATTGTAATGTTGCAATCTGCTAAAAATCCGGGAATTATGGGAAAATATCTAGAAATTTTGATTCACAATTTCCTCCCGAACCTAAATGAACGTATTCAATTGTGTATATATCCGTTCCTTATTAAAATACCATAAAATTAAGTTTCCTGCAATATGTATTTTTCTTTTATTGGAAATTTTGTTTTAAAATAGTAAACGACTCCGGAGGTCTTTTCGGTTTATTTGCTCATAATACATAGATTTCAACCCAAAAAAAGCGCAATACTAATTTTTGTACTTTTAGATCGTATAGACTTTTATCACGATATCTACGTACTGTACTCAGTGACTTAATGAAAGTATGTGTGGTTCCGGAAATATTCCATAGATAATGAGACACTCAGTTTTTTAGGGCTAAAATGATCAAGAAAAAGTGCACATCATCCACGAGTAAATATGGTATATTTGGTTGATTATATTTATTATCTGATTTATTAGATTTATTCATATTTGTTATATAATTGGGCAATACTTATATTTAATTAAATATTGCATAGAGGTAATGTTTCTTGTTTTTACAGGTACTTACCGGCTATCCTATCACCAAAGATGGTAAGGAACATGGTGAAGTTGATGGGGCCGGGGGCTTCAGCGACCATGGAATCCAACTCAGCCTCCGTGCAGAGACGGCCTTAAAAAGAATAGACAGATATTCAAGACTTTCTGAAGTGTTACCTCAGAGTATTTATACAGCCGAAAAACAAAAACAAAAAAAAATACTCCCATAACTTTGCGGCGATTCATGGAATAAAAATGTGATTGGTATTAATCGGCCTATAATATTGTCTACTAATTGATATTATACATGGATTTTGCTTAGGGGCATTTATATACAGAAATTGAACCAAACTTTAAAATTGTCAATACTAACACCCAGTGGTGTAGTCGTAAAAAGAACAGAGGGCATACGTTCTAAGCAGAGGGTATACGCTCAAGGCAGAGGGTATACCCTAGTGTATATATACTATAGCTTTCTTGAGAAACAGAGGGTATACGGTGTTCCTAAAAAAAATCCAGAGGGTATACGGCGTATACCCCCGTATACCCTCCACTACATCCCTGCTAACACCCAATTTTAACATCATATTTGGATTCTTCGGTAAATTTTATCCTCAAGTACAAAATAGGAAATCTTTCCGTCCAGTAATTTAGAAATTATGCAGATTTAAATTTGGAACTCCTAATGTTAAATTCTTTTGCTATCGTTTGAAAAAACATTATAATGTGGGTAGTCTTTTTAAGCATAACTCAAAAGTTACATAACGAAATGAGCCGTAATTTTGGATTTGCATATTTAAAACTTTTAGAAATCGATTTCTGTTTTTAAAAAATTATAGCTTACTTTTCATACATTTTTCGAAAATATGTATGTTTTAAAACTAATTTTCCAAAAGAAATATGAATTACAACCTATGAATGTTTTAAAAGATAAATCGATTTATAAAACCTTCATGTGTGTCAATTCACAGTTACAGCTCATTCGAGCCAAATAATTTTAGAGTTACGGTTAAAAAGCTACCGCATTTCAATGTGTTTTGTAACGATTAAAATTTAACATTAGAAGTTCCAAACTCTAAACATCTATAATTTCTAAATCACTTGACCGAAAGACTTCCCGTTTGGTATTCGGAGGTAAAGTTTATTGAAGAATCCAAATATAATGATGCATAAAACAGGCATTAGTAACAGAAAATTTTAAAGTTTGGTACGATTTCTATATGTAGACGACCGCTAAGAAAAGTTTAAGTACAGCATTAAATAGTAGATGTTATTACCAATCAATTACTACCAGTCAAAGTTTTATACGATGACTTTCGGCAGAGTTAATACTGGATTATTCATTTTTTTTTCTCGACTTTACATGAACAGATACATGATTTTTAAGCAAAACTACAATGTATATACAGCGTAATTTAAAAAAATGACACAAACTTAAAGGGGTTGGAGTCAGGGTTCGCAAAGCTGGGCCCAGTTCGAAAAAACCCGGTGGGTTTTTTCAGAATGGGCCCACTTGAAAAAGCCCACTGAAAAACCCATAAAGTGGGTTTTTTCAATTTTCAGATATAATTTAAAAATTTAAACAACATATAAATTTAACGAATTTAAGTCATTTCAGTTAATTTTGAAAAAATATTAATATATAAAAGCCATTCCATGCAAATAAAAATGTATTTCAGCACATTGAACTACTTTACTAACATAGAACCTAGTAGGCAACACACATAGTACATAATTATAGGTATGTCTTTATATAAAAAATTCAAATCAACTATATTCATGGAAATAAAAAATATGTATTTTTACTTTCTTCTATCTTTACAAGAAGAAAGTATTTGATTCGTGAAAAATTTCGACTTCCAGTTCATGAATTATTTATATGTTTTAAAAAGGTCCTGAAGACAATTTGATAGTTTTTAAAAAATGAGTGTCTGTATGTGAAAAAAAATTTGTGGGTGCTCTATCTCAAGAACTAATGCACAGAATTTCACAAAACTTTTACTAACACAAAACCAGGGTTGGGTTTTTGACATGACAGTGGTAAAAACCGTGTTTTTACCGGTTTATTCCATCAAAAACCTATCATTTGCGATTTTTCTCCAATTTATAGTGTAAGTGTAGCATGCAATACATTTCTAGATTAATTTTTCCTTGTTCTTGTTATTATTATTCACAATTTATTAAATTTATTTACAAGAAGAGCATTTCCTAAATGGGAAAAATTTAAAAATACAAGAGTAAAAGGAAAGAACAATATTTGTCATAATCTCCACTAGTATAGATTCTACTAACTGCAATGAACATTAATATTATATGATAATAAAAGGTTACTATAATTATTAAATAACATTCTACATACATTTTTAATAAAATACATTAAAATTATTTTAGAGATGTAAAAATGCTGTTATATGGTATAACAATAGATGTCAAGCATGGACTGTGGCCATTGAATAAATTTGAATATTCTTAGATATAATATTTGCAAATTCTATTTTTATGTATTTCATAAATGCAATTATTGTGATTTTCATTTTCACTTCAATAAGCAGAATCTTAAAATTTTAAATTAATAATTTTTTTATACAAACATGTAGGACCTGATTTCAGGTGAAAGCTCTTATACTTAAAATTTAACACATAACAAAAAAATATTTAAGAAAATCAGAATATAATGTCCTGTTCCTGGATACATTTTACTTAAAATTATTTAGGCATTATTTAAAGTGAATTGAAAGAAATAACACATTGCATATTTTTATTATACATATGATTGTATGAGTAAAAATTTTTTACCGTTAAAATTATTCTTAAATTATTATTAAATTTAGAGAGATTCTTAAATGTTTTATTTATTTTTTAATGCAGTTAACTTTTTAATTAATGGATCTACATTTCTGCTTTAAAGTAATATTTAATTATTTATTTATTTTAAGGAAATAATTAAATTACTTAACAAAAAATATATAGTTAAAAATTGAGTTTTCACATGGCTTAAAGTTTAATATGGATTTGCAATTTTAATCTCTACAAGATTTAACTTTGAAGAACAAGTCTTATTCCTTTCTCCCAAAAGATGTATGGAATTCTCAACTATTAAAATATATTTTATTTCATTTATTTATATATTTATTTATAGAAATCAAGTTTTGCTATATAGAAATAAAAATAATCAATGAACAATTTTGATTTAACACTTTAAGAAATCTTACTTCTGAGGAAATTTCTGAAAAAAGCTATTTAGTTTTAAAGAGTAATAAATTCTACCGAAATTATACACATTTTTTAATCTTACACTTATGGGTTAAAGAATTTCTGTAAAAAATCTAATTCTTACGGAATATGCCAAATAGCTTAAGATTATTATAGAGATCTACTAACAGATATGTATATGTATTATTCTAATGCAATTCTTTTTTGTTTTTCTCAGATAGATAAATATACTTCAGAGTCTTTTCGATATTGAATATTTCATGCAAAACAACTTAATACTAAAGACAGAATGAAAAAAGATAATGTAAAAACAAACTACTACTACAAAATGGGTTTTTGACAGTTTTCGACCTTTTTGACAAAGAGGTTTTTGACATGACGGTAAAAACCTTGGTAAAATCTGGTAAAAACCGTCATGCGTCAAAAACCTGCCAACCCTGCACAAAACTGAGTTAGACCTTGATGTAAACTGATGCTGATTAGTTTTTGGTGTATACTGCCCAACAAGTGGTGCTGCTATGCTGCATTTATCTCAATTTTTGCAATAGCTTTATCTCAAGAACTAATGTATGGATTTTCATAAAACTTCAGATTCAGTTACAAGTTAAGTTGTTGCTTATTGAATTTTGGTGCATATCGCCCAACAGGTAGTGCTGCATTTTTCACGATTTCAGCAATAACTCTAATCTCAAGAACTAATGTACGGATTTGAATAAAAATTTAGATTCAGTTAAACCTTGATATAAACTGGTGCTGATTAGTTTTTGGTGTATATCGCCCAAGCGGTGCAGTTGTGCTGCATTTATCTCACTTTTTGCAATAGCTTTATCTCAAGAACTAATAATGCATGGATTTTCATCAAACTTCAGATTCAGTTAGATGTTGACGTAAATTGTTACTGATCAAGTTTTGTTGTAAATTGAACAACAGGTGATACTTATATCTCCTTGTTAAATGCATCCAATTCAACAAATCTATATTTTACAATCCTCATGATGGGCATAAATTGCCATTTAATTTTGCCACTGTGATAGCAAATTTTGAATTATTAACATGTATGAGATAGAAGAAACTTTTGGGATTGGCACATCCGACTAGTTTACCCCTTTTTTTCTTCCTACTTATATATTTTAAATTTTAATATTCTATTCATTATTTGATTTAAAGAAAATTAACAATTTTATATCTTCTATTATATTTAAAATTAATTTGTGAGAAACACTGGCATTTAATTAATTTAAATTCATATGATTTATGCAATTTATAACTTGTAAAATAGCATTACAATTATATTGTATATAAGAGAACAATGTATTTTTTTATGTATAGTGTATATAATATATAGAAAATATAGTATACAATAATGTAATTACGCATGTATTATACTTTTGAAAAAACCCGATTTTCCCCGGGGAAAATTGGGTTTTTCATGAAAAAACCCGAAAAAACCCATGTGGGTTGGGTTTTTTCAGAAAAACCCGGGTTTTTGCGAACCCTGGTTGGAGTACATGCCAAAACAGACGGTTCTTGTATAGAATAGTAATACATTTTTTCACCCAAAAATACAGTCAGTGTCTTAGCCGATCCGAAAATAACTATCGTTCATAACTTCAACTGAAATAAACATTATTGAGAGCAATTTTCAACAGACTTAACCTTGCTTTGTATGAAATACAAGGAGATTATGAGAAATGATGAAAATGTAAAACACGTCAGTAATTGAAAATGTATGAACTGTCAATTATTTTTGGAGATATCGAGCGCCTTGTTCAGTGTTATTCGGATAAGGATGATAGCCACTTATACCCCTTTGTGTGACATCCTTATATTTTGCACAAAGAAAAGTTAGTCATTTTTTAAATTCAGTTAAAATATCTTCAGTATTGTTAACCGCTTCCCTTACCAATTTTTTTGAGAAAAAAAAAACTGTAAAAAATCATCACATTTTTTGCAATCACATCATTCTATTTCATCATTTGCATCTCATATCACAAAACTTGAAAAACTGCCAATCAAATATTATATCTTATAATTTAATTATATATAATTTAAATATAAGAATATAAGAATAAGAAAGTATAAGAATATTTTTTTTTTTTTTTTTTAAGCTTCAGGCTGAGTAAAAACGTGAAAAAACAAATCGTAGTGACAAATTATGCCACGCGCGAGTATTATCGGGATGATAATTAATTGTAATATATACGAACCCGAGATAACTCGGGATAATCAGGGAAGTGGTTTAAGTTATGAACAAAAATCCGAATTGAATTTGAGGGAGACTGTATTTTTGACTGAATAAATGGAGTGTGACCCCCTAGTGTCTACAAAAATTGTTTGCTGTAGTGCGTACTACCACCTCTTAAAATTTGTCCAAACTTTTTTGAATCATCCCTAATTAATAAGAAATAATAGTCCCCTATTACTTTTTTTTTTATTGTGCATTGTGAAATCTTCAGCAACTATACATTAGGTGATAATTAGAGAAATAAAATTTTATATGAAATATAGCTTGTTTGTGTTTAATAAATTTTCTCTTTATGAAGATGAGTTCTTAAAAATAATAATGAAATCATAAAATTAAACACGAAGTAACTTGTTTTAGTATTAATAAGACACTCTTTATACAACTTCAAATTATTATAATTAGCGATCGAACGAAAACTCTGTTTCGTTTTCGTTTTCGGCTCAAAATCTCAGTTTCGGCGAAAATGCTGAGTAAAATTCGGCCAGACCGAAACTGTCTGCATTCTAGAAATCTTGTTTTTTCTTTTCGAATTTTTCAACATTACTCATTAATCTGAGCTGTATCGGCTCAAATGAGACACTTTTTATTTATTGCTATGAACGTCACTGTTTATGATTATCAGTTGCGACTGGCTCAAGACGTGAGTGCAATTTATAAAACAAGCAAGGCTTATATGACTAAACTTTGAAGACGTTTTTCATGTGCGTTTTTCAGTACTCTTTGAGAAAATTCTAGTATCAAAGATGATCATTTACAAATAACGTTATAAAAGATAAATCGAGGTATGCATGCCTAAAATGCTTTTTAATTAGATGACATTCGTATAATTAGAAAATCATTCTGTGTCGTTGATGAATTAATTACACTTTATTTTATATTAAAATGAAAAGTTTTGATCAGAGGCACAGAGAGCCAACTTGGGCCACACGTATAATTAATTAATAATTATGTATATTTAATAAACAAGTATAATTAATTAATAATTATGTATATTTATGTATGTATTAATTACTTTTGAAAATATTTGGACATTTTAATTTTCTTTTTCGGTCGAAAATAGGAAGATTACCGAAATTTGGCTTCGTTTTCGGTCTTAAAAACATATTTCGGTCGATTCTTAACTATAATGGTAACTAAATTTTGTCACGTGATAAAAACTTTACATTTTCAACCGTGGCAATGTTGAAAGATAAATTACAACAGCAACCAATCGTGTGAATAACAATGAGAAAACTGTTTATTCAATGAATGCCAATGGGGTTATTTTGAATACTTTATATACATAGCTGCCAACCTTCCACTAATCTTCCGTAATGTCTGGATTAATTTAACCAGGTTAATCACATTTCGAACCAGAAAATTTATTTCATGAATGCTTATTTGTTTAATTCCAGGTTTCTACGTGGAACCTATTTAATTTCATTTCTTAAAAAAATTTCTGGTACGAAACGTATTAAACCAGGGTCAAATTAACTCAAATATTACGGAAGATTAGTTTGAGGTTGGCACCTATGTATATAGATTATTATTATTTTGGTTTAAATTTTAGTTTATTTTTCATATTTATTTTTATATGAAAAATTCCTATTGTAATAAAAATTATACTTAATATAATTTAATGTTATTTTACAATTAGTATGTAATTCGACCTATCCTTTAATTTTAACGAACAATAGCTCTTTTCACTAGATTAATATTAACACAATTATTCTAATTGGTAAACAAATCATATTAGATGTAAATTTCCAACTGGGTGAAAAATGTCTGGACCAGGATTCGAACCCGGGACCTCCTGGCTGAAGCCGCCAGTGCTCTGCCATATGAGCTATCCCGGACGATTCTGGTCGAACTTTTTCACCCAGCTAACCTTGAAGATTACAGTATCTGGTCTGAAACCTGGTTCAGCTCAACAAAATAAATCTCAGGTAATGGAACTCCAGAAATCGCTGGATACGAAATTACACTAGATTAATATTAACACAATTATTCTAATTGGTAAACAAATCATATTAGATGTAAATTTCCAACTGGGCGAAAATCAAGGTTAGCTGGGTGAAAAAGTTCGGCCAGAATCGTCCGGGATAGCTCATATGGCAGAGCACTGGCGGCTTCAGCCAGGAGGTCCCGGGTTCGAATCCTGGTCCGGACATTTTTTGCCCAGTTGGAAATTTACATCTAATAGCTCTTTTTGTCATTATCTGAATTTGAATTAAAGTATTTTATCGGTCTAATAAATGAAAAAGAACAATCTATTAAAAATAAATAGAATTTAACCTCATTCGTATAAACTTGTAATTTAAAAACATGTTAAAAATGAATAAAAATTAATGCTATGTAATCCCCTCCATTACATATAACCAAGCTTGAACTTCACACCCCACTTGCTAAAATCATTATAATCGAAGAAGTAACTAAAATCCTTATAATGGCTGGAATAAATTTCTTGGTTGGTTAGTTTTCAAGGAAACAAATAAAATACTAAAATTGTTTTTTGGTTCTTTTTGCTTTGGTAATCTTTTAAAAGTTATCATTAGAAAAGGATAATGCCAAAAACACTTTTATTCGTATCGATTAATACTTATTTCTATGTAAGAAGAAATTTTATAATGATAAAGATAATTTTGAAACGTTATTAAGAACTAGCTGAAATACTTGGCATTGCGCGGGATTTTAAACATGTTTGATTAGAAAAATCAATTTTGAAATTAAACACCGTTATATTCGTTTTAAGTATGAGGTCATACGTGAATTAACCTGTGTTATTCACAACTAAAAAGAAATGGCGCTTCTAGTATTTGTCGAGAATTGAATAAAAATCATGCATCCGTGACATCATAATTCACTTTTATATTTTAACAGAATAATAAGGCTACTATAATTTGTGAATCGTTCTATAGTCACTATACACGTCAGGACATATTGCCGTTATCATTATCTTTTGGAAGATTTCGCTATGGTACTCCATTGTGAAATTTGGTAAATTTTGAAATTCGATATTAAGACCAAGTTACAAACAAATTAAAAAAAAAAAAAAAAAAAAAAAAGGTTGATTGGATCAAAAATAATAACGATATCGAAAGGCAAATTCCTCCCTCCCCTTAGCGATATCTAACGATATCATGTGCCAGACACCCCCCTTCCCCCGTAAAATGATAACGTTATATAGGCATAACCCCTTTCTGTAAAGTTGAATTCGATCGGAATTTTCAATTTATCTTTCTTTTTTCAAAATAAATGATTAGATTTGAAACTTATATCAGGAAAAATACAATTTTTTACCTTTCTAACACAGTTTGTCTAACAATTTTCTGACAAATACTTTTCGAGCTATTAATTTTTTCATTAACTTCAAATGTTTCATTTTTTAGATTTATCTGTGGCAACGATTAGCGAAAAAGCCAGCCGCCTGCAACGCCTAGCTTTTTATTAAAGAGGATTCTCTCCTGCGTATTTTCATGAAAGTGAGCCCGGGCTCTGATGACACAAACATTTTCGGGATCAAGTGGGGTCCGATTTCGAATCGTCGGGCTCGGGATCCGAAGAAAGAGCATAAACTCATCTCTAGCGCCATGTCTGACATAATTTTCTCGTAGTTTTAGGTAGATTTCGTAAGAAATACTACCTATTGCAATCGTTACCATGGTGCGACTTTTGAAAAATTCCTTCATAACTTTTCATTATAGGACCCCAGGAACCCAAAACCACCCCCACCTAAAAAGTTTATATATATATATATTTATGTATGTATGTACTAAATTTTGTCCGCACGATAAAAGTCGCAATTATGCACGAATGATCTTCAAACTCGCCAACAACTTTGAGATGGTTAATATCTCGGCGGGGATTGAAAATGGGCGAAATCGGCCCAAGAGGGTGGAAATGGGGAGGGTTCAAAATTTTTAATACTGTCTTAACATGATTCTGATAAAACCAGGTCTTACATAACAATGGCAGGAAAAAAATAAAAGTTTTTCGTTATAGCTGTTGCCAACAATTAAAAAAAAACAAATAATAAAATTCTCAACACAACAATTCTTTTGCAAAATTTTCACATGTAAAATTAAATAGTTTGACAAATTGAAAACAAATTGAATATTACGTCATAAGTTTCCTAGAGCAAGATTTCAGCATGAAAACTCAAAATAAATAGTTTGACGAATTAAAAAAATATGTATATTGCGTCATATTGGAAATATAATGGACCTCAGCAGATGAATATGTAACGCCATGTAAGTTTGAAGAAACGTATTAAAACATGATAAAAACGCGACTATGGAAATATTAACATATTTTAACACTTTAAGGTTCTCTGAATTTTTTGTAGCCATTTTTTAAACCTATTCCATATATATGTGTGTGTGTGTATTCGTGTATATTACAATTTTCACAAAAAGTTTAGCTCCCTACAGCTCGCTCTTTGTGAAGAAACTGGGTTTTATCTCTAATCTTGATTTAAGTTTTGTTGGAGAATTTAGTACTTAACATCGAAATCTACCTCCGCCTGTAGGCCCGAGCCGGCAGGGATTTTCATTTTCCTTTGCCTCTTTTTTTTTTTTTTTTTTTTTTTTTTTTTTTTTTTTGTAGGCTGACTCTAAAAAGCTATTGAATCGAAAAAAACATATAGGTAATGTAACTGAACTCACCGAGAGAGTCGAATGTAGCTCTGATGTCACTTTTGGAGATGAAGCCATCCTTATCTTGGTCAATGAGTTGGAAAGCCTGTTGCATAAAACGAAGTCTTATTTAAGAAAAGTGTCACTCAAAAAAAAGCATATCCATAAAATTAAAAAATGTTATTCTAAAGTAACCGAATATTTTATAATGCAAAGTTAAATTAAACATGATAAAAATACTACTATTACAATTACTAAAGTTACCAATATATTTCAGCGTATAACTAGTGTTGTCAGCTGTCCCGATTTACGCGAGGTGTCCCGATTTTCCGAATCACCAAGGCCTGTCCCGCGTAACCACTGAGCGGGACGCCAAAAGTTTTTCATGATGCACAAATTCTTTTAAATTGCTTTTAGTATCATGTTATTCTTTAGTCTGCCTCGAGTGGAACTTAATACGGTAAAAACTGTGAAGACATTACCTATCTTTAACGGAAAATTTTTATAGTCTATTCCAAATAAATACCTTACAAGTCTATCTACCTAAACGGACACTTGTGTAAAGCAGAATTATTGCGCCTCCTAAGGATTCTGATTACACAAGTTTTACTGTACTTTATTCTGTAAACTCTATGTAAACGGAACCTGTTTAAACCGGAATTCTTTTTTAAAGTGAAAACATCATTGTCCCTACGATAGCAATGTAACATACAATTATACCTGCTATAGTGGAATTTTATTTCCGACCCTATCGATTTCGCTTTCACATGTTTTACAATATAAGATTATTATGTTTATGTATTATAATAAAAACTGCTAAGACTGAACCGCGAGAAACAGGAGAAAATTTCAGTTTTAACAGGTTTTCGTCTTAGCAGTTATAATTATATGGCATTTGGCATTCCCACCGTAGGGACAATGGCATTTTTTACATTTAAGACAGGAATCCGTAAAAGACAGGTTCCGTTTTCATAGGGTTTACTGTAATTTTATGTCCCGATTTAGAAGCTTCAAAACAATCAATTGCCTTCTGTGATAATAATAATAAAGAAAAGAAGGATATTACTAATATTTAGACATAAATAAAACCATTTACGAGAACTTTAATCTTTAATTTTTGTAAAACAATTAATTAACTTTAATCCTTAATTTCTTTTAATTAACTTTAATCCCTTTTTCAATAATTATAGTTAATATTTTTTAATTAATCCTAATTAAAATTATCCTAATATTAATCCTAAATTATAATATTTATAGGATAAAAATAATATTTATCCTATTAATCCTAAAAATCCTAATATTAATTAACTTTAATAATTTTTTTAATTTAATTATATCTATTATTATTTTTTAATTAAGGACTAAAGTTCTAGTAAATGTTACCATTTAAGTCTAAATATTAGTAATATCCTTTAGTATTATTATTATTATCATCACAGAAGACAGTTAATTGTTTTGAGTACTCCTAAAATATAATTATTAAATTCCAGTTATAATTCATAACGCTTATTTATTTAAAACGAATTCTCTAAAATAACTGCATTAATTTCTACTTAGTCAGTTTTCCTAGTGTATAACTATTTTTTAATAATAAGTCGCTTTTTTAAAAAAGTTCAGTGTATTAAGTGGGAAAAAAAACGGAAATCTGACACCAGAAAATAACTGCCAGAGAAACACATTAGAGTCGGGGACAAATAATATCTTTTACAGATTTTTTTTTTCAACCATATAGACAGTATTAAAATACAAAAAGTTCGTAAGTAAAACATAATTTCTAAATGATTTTTTGTCATGTCTTTGACAGATATTTTATTTACTATTTATTTTTTGTGCATGTATAAGATGATCTATCACTGTTCCAAGCGTATCCTTTTTTCGGGAATTTTTTTTATGAAATGCGACGTTTTTATAAAATTTCATTTACACTAACTTATTATACATGTATTCAGGTTTTTGTTTAGTTTATATACTATGGCTGTTCATTTTCACAGATGATGGGCTGAAAAGCTTCGAAAAAAGAGAGTCAAGCGATGGACGTAATAATCTTGTTGAAAACAGTATTTGGAACAATGGGACAGAAAAAATAGTTTTTTTAGTTCATAAGATAGGGAAATACGTAACCGTTTAAAAAATATATTTCGAAAAAAGCATACTTATTCCACGGAAAACTATGTGGCAATTAATTTTAAAAAAGGTCAGAGTTTATTGAAAATTGGTCGAGCTGGAGAGTGTATTCTATCTATTTTGAAATGCCTTTCTTTGAAAAGCGTAATTAAAGTTTACATTAGTGTTTAGAGCACGCTGTTGCGCGCGTATTAAATTTGATCTTTCACTTTCAATATCGATTTCTAACCAATAAATTGTGATTTTCGTGTATATAGAGAATGCTTCAAGCGATTTTTTATTTTAAGTTTTGAAGTTATGTTACCCCATAAATGACTTTCTGGTTACCTGATACATTTTTCGAAAAGTGTTGGAAATCGCACCTCTTTGAATTCCTGGACTTGATGTTGTGTGAACATGGCGAAGACATTGCTGCCAGATCTTTGAGCCCTCCTCTTGGAAGATCCTCCAGACCTGGCCGGTGCGGGAGCAGCAGCGGGGGCATCTTCTTCCTTCTTCTTGGTCTTCTTCTTCTTCTCTTTCTTATCGTCATCACCCTGAAAGAAAAGATAGTGATAATTAGTTTCCTAATAAACTTTTTTATTATGATATTTTACATTATATTATTAGAACAAAGGAAAACATTGTACATAGAAACATCTATATTGCTAATTGATAATTTTTACAATTAAATACGTTGGCAAAAGTTATATGACTAAGCAGTTTTTTTTTTTTACCCTCTCGTACTTGATAAACTCAATGAGGTTGTATGCAGGTTTGGCCAATTTTTGCCGAAATAAAAAAAAACATGGAAAAAACCGTGGTAAAAACCGTCCCGGGAAAAATACTTTTTGCCACTGGCAAAAATTACTAGTATTTTAAAATAGTCCTTTAAGAATTTTATTTTAATTACATGAGACAATAACTACTAAGACATACTGATAACATATGGCTGCTCTGTTCATTGGTTAAATCTTCTAAGTGAAGATACAACTTCACAAACAATTACAAATCGTGTCATTGAAATACAAAAGTACTTTCGCAATCACCATGCTCCACATGCTTGGCTAAAAGAATGTAATGATCATGTTACACCACAATTACCTTGCAGTACTCGCTGGAACAGTCAGATAACTTGTTTAGAAACTTTTATCAAGAACCACAGCCATTATACTAAAATTATTAATGATCACACTAGCAAAAATTCTTTGAATATTGCCAATACTGTGACTATAATCTTCATAGTAATGTTAAAGATCTGCTGCTACAATTAAAACCAATTGCAAACGCTTTAAATAGCATTCAGAGTAATAGAAAACATTAGCAGATGCTTGTCATTTGTGGTGTTCTTTAGTACAGAATCCTGTTTTGCTGAGTCATATTGCCATATAGTCAAAAAACGTTTCAAAGAAGCAGTTCTACCATATCATTTAGTCGCATATTTATTACACCCAAAATACTTCTCCCCCCAAAAAATACTCAAGCTATATATCTTTGTTTTATAATATTGCTTCTCGGTTTCAGGAATATTATGTAAAAACTCAAAATTTTCATATATTTACCATCGACGCCCATTTACAATTACACAATAATTCACACAAATTTTATTTTAATTATCTAATATTAAAAGCTTTCTCAACGTATTCAAATTCTTCTAATTACCTGCTTTCTGTTACAAATCTTGTTTCTCTGCTTCTGGAATATTGTGTAAAAACTTAAATTCCCCATGCCCCATGTTTTTAACACACACACCCTTTCTAATCACACAATAATCCGTTGAAATTTTAATTTAGTTACGTAATATTAAAAGCTTTTTCAACGTATTCAAGCTATCTGTCCCCTATTTGTAAATGTATGCTTGTCTGTTTCAGGAATATTACGTAAAACTTAAATTCTCCACGTATTTACCATCGGCACCCATTCTTAAATGCGCAGTAATTCACACATATTTTCGATTACTCAATTTTAAACGTTTTCTCAATGTACTCATTTATTCCCGGAAAGAATGGGGAACATTTGGCAGAATTCTTCAAAAATACTGTTGATTCATCTTTTTGAATTTCTGGAGTATTTTCTTATCAATACAAAAACCCTTAACGGGTTAAAAGTTTGTGACTCAGCACTTTATCGTATGCTCTAAGAATTTTAAATATGGAACTTGAAAATAATGATATCAAATTTTGAGTGACGCTATGCTATTAATTAAAATCTCTATATGTATATTATTTATTTCATCATTTTATTTTTACTTTATTTATAATCGCATGTGCAAAAATTATGTTCAATTTAAAAAGGTGTATAAAAGTTTATTCATTGATGCTTTATCTTTCACATATCTCATAAATTCAAAATCTGAGTTTTAAAAGATGTGATATCAAAATTTAAATGACGCCTTGATGTGACTTTAAACGATTTGTTTTAAAATTTAATTTTAATTATTTTTGGTTTGACTAAGATATTCACACATCTAAACAATACTTTTGATTTTCCAATACACTGTTAAATATATCACTTTCACTGAACTTATATAATGCATTGAAATGTATTCATTTGAATAAATTTATTTATCCTTTGTGTTATTAAAAATTAAAAATAAAATTTATGTAAATAGTTTTTTTTTTTTTTTTTTTTTTTTGCCTCATATTATCCATTTTATTACATTTCATTCAGTTTGGATACAATGACGCAAAAAAAAAAAAAAACTATTTCGGCACCCATTCGGCCCATTTAAACCATCGACACCCATTCTTAAAATGCGCAGTAATTCACACATATTTTCGATTACTCAATTTTAAACGTTTTCTCAATGTACTCATCTATTCCCGGAAAGAATGGGGAACATTTGGCAGAGTTCTTCAAAAATGCTGTTGATTCATCTTTTTTGAATTTCCGGCGTATTCTTTTAAGAGGGAACTAAAATACGACTAAGCGTCTGAATAAGCATTTATTCTTTTTTCGAGATCTATTCAAAGCATCATACTCCCCACCTTTTTATTTTTATTTATTTTTTTTCTGAGAAGTTAGCTTCTAAGGATGCCAAGTGTCTCACCAGTAAATTTTTCTACCTTCGCTTTTGTTTTAATAGCTATTGACGTCAGACTTTCAAAAGTACTTTTGATAATGTAACTTATCTTTAAGGAAATATGTTGAGCTTATAAGTGCGGAAGCCGGTGACATCGTAAGCCCCGTGATCGCGGAATAAATTTTTTTTTTATGTAAATCGATAGTAAAAAGTCATACGAACAAAAAAGTTAGGTGTGACTAGGTATGACAAGCCGAAAATGTGTTTAATGAAATTAATTATTACTAAAAAGCTGCAATGTTTTACCGTTATCGCGGATATTGACCACTCTTAGGCATTTTGTAGAAAATTTTGTGCTCTTTCGGAAAAACTTTGTATGACAGACTTTATTAGAACACCGCCGGAATTCGCGGAGTAGGAGGCTGCGCGTTCGCCAAATGTTTCCATACGCCTTTGCCAACAATTGGCCAGTGTCCAGACCCGAAATAAAGACGCCACCGGTAAAAGTTCAAAGCAAAATAACGCTGAAATTTAACGCAAAATAACGTCTTCTCCTTAAATTTTAAGTATGTAAAAAATCCCTATAAAGACGCCACCGGTAAAAGTTCAAAGCAAAATAACGATGTCTCCTTAAATTTTAAGTATGTAAAAAATCTCTATAAACTTCGAAGTTTCTAATTTTATCATCGTCTGAAAAATACTTAAAATTTATGCAGATAATTTTTAAAAATGTACATCGTTGGCATCTGACGTCTACTTTCTGATAGTGAAAACCGTATTTTAATAATTATATTAGGTAATTATTAAACGTGCTTCAAATTTATCCCATAGGTTAGCAATGGATTTCGCGATCGGGAGTTTCAGTGAAGAAGCCACTTAAAATAGGTATAACAGACTTTTCCAGCAGAACAAAGTTTGTCACTCAGAGTTTTCTGAAAAAGCACAATTTTTTCTATAAAATGCTCTAAGAGTGATCTATATCCACGTTAACAGTACAGCATTATAGCTTTTTAATAATAATTAATTTAATTAAACATATTTTCGGATTGTCAACCCTAGTCATAGTTATCTCACTTTGTTCGTATGACATTTGCTATCGATTTACATAAACATTTTTTAATTCCACGTTCGCGGGGATTTCGATATCACCAGCTCCCTACCTATTATGAGAGCTAGAGTAACATAAGGTCCACTAAAATTAAGTTTTGTTAGTTTAAATATTTCCACATAATGGGCTGAAACGAAACGGAACCCCTCTGGCAAAACAATCTGTGCCAGTATTGTTTGTATTTATTATATCTCTGCGCGTATTGGTATTTTTGTCCAGAAATGTTGTACCATGGGGGGATGTTTATATTTTAACAAGATTTCACTAATATTGTCAAAAAAGTCTTTCTATTTCATTACCAATATTTTCTATGTAAAGCTAATATTTATGTAATATATTGTCACTTCATCGCAAATATTTCCAATGTAAAACCAATATTTTTGTAATAGTGGCATTTCATAGCATACATTCTCAATGTAAAGCCAATGTTTAACCAATATTAGTGTCTCATTGGGAGTTTTTCCAAAGCATTTAACCTGCGAGGACGCGCGCCGGGCCTGAGAGACCGGGAGTGCGTGCGGTTTTTATAATTGCCACCACTATCTTTTTAAAAATAATATTCAACTTCTTTTATCGCAAAATTGTCTCCGATGAAATAATGTGACGATTATTCTTTGTATTTATTGGTGACAAAGTAAAAACCATTCATAACCTGGGTATGCGCGCGTTCTCCCAGGCTAATATTGGCGCAATAGTGGGTTCCCAATATAATCAGTACTGAACTGACTTGATGCTCGTGTATTGAGCTCAAAAAAGATAGCGTAACAAAAGACCCCCTGAAATAGATTTTCTTTAATTAAAAAAATTCAGCACATTGGCAGAAACAGAAAAAAAAAATTAACCATAAATTTTTATTTTTTTTTTACGCCTGTGAGCTGTTAATAAATATGCAAAGAATCAACAACAAAAGACAATTATACGCACAAGGAAATTACGTACTTCGCAATAACTAAGCATTCTAATCCCAGATACGGTAGAACAAAATAGTTAATTTTGTATTTTTTCCAATTTTCAGTGCTTTCTTGCTATAATTTATTTTTTAACAAGGGAAAATTACTTATTTATTTTCGACAGCTTGTACGTAATAAGACAGAAAAAATGAGAGAGAGTATTAGTACATGATAATAATAATAAAATAATAATAATAATAATCTTTACACGTCGTGGTCGACTTTATAGACAGTATTATGCAAAGAAAATTCGGCCGCAATCATGAAAAGTATATCTTACTTCTACTTTTAATATTTCCTGCTGCACAATTGTTCATGTTACACAACACAGATGTTTCTTTTCAATGGATGTGACTTAATAAAATTCTTAGTTTCTTCGAAGGTATAATATGACGTTCAACCTTGATAAATAAAACGGCGCTTTTATGTAAACGTTCATGTCTGAGACGATAGATTTTTGACGCTATTAAAAAAAAAAAAAAAAAAAAAAAAAAAAAACAGTTTGCTAAATTTTACTGATAAGGATTTGATTCAAAGAAAGCAAAAGCAAAATAATGTAAATAAATGTTATAAAATAAGTGTTAAAATTTACAATACGTAAAAGGAAAGAGTAATAATGCGGATTCTAGTTAGCAAATGCATTTTCTCAAAAAATTAATAATTTATAATTATTGTTTCAGGTTTTTTTTTTTGTTGTTGTTGTTGTTTTTTACAAGTATACATTAAAAGGGTTATAATTCAGAAAAATTACATTGATTTATCCAATTAAATTTCATCAATTAGATTAGAGAAATTACTAAACTAGAGCAATTAATTTCAATTTTAATATGACAGGTTTTTTGTTGTTGTTATTTTTTATGTGTGTATGATCTGGCGTGGATATGTGTATAAATTTTTACAATACTAGTTAGCTCGCATTTAAAATAAAAATAAACAATGAGGTATACGAAAAGCAGTGTCTAAGCAGTAAGTAGATATTGAGCCAATGAAATGTGTTAGAGTTATATTACAAAGTAAACGAGTTTTCGTCGTTAAAACATCACATCGTCTTTTATTATTAGATCCGTCTAGCCTCGAACTATATCTTGACACCCTGAACCAAAAGAGAAAAGCGGGAGCATCAGTCCTCAGTTCCCAAAAATAACGCTACAGAATGCTGAGAGGAGAGAAAATTGAGAGCACAAAAGAAAACCATAGACGCCATGTTGGATCGCCATGTTTGGTGATGCTAAATTTAAACAACGCGCTTTGGTGCTGGGTTTCAACCTAGTCAAGCGTTGAAGTATGGAATAACGGAAAATTCCATACACTGTTATAGCTTTGATAACTTAGATTTATAAAGAAAACAATGTACAAGGATTTCTGAAGATCAATTGTAGAGTAAACTGAGATTAAAGTTTTTCATTTTTGGACAATAAAAAAATTACATTGATGTATAAAGTGTAAACTAAGGAAAAGGTTAAGTAAATGATTAATTTCTAAAAATCATGCTAAGAAAAATTTAATGACTTACTCTAATCTTGATTTATTCGGTAAAGAATAGAACATTTAACGTTTAAGTTAAAGATAATTTCTTTCATTTTTCCTCTCTCTTTATGCCGTTTAGAATCCAATCAAACGCACATTTTCATTACTTAAAATTGTGAGGAAATCGTCTGCTGATGCCAATTTGAATTTTTTTTTTTTTTTTTTTTTTTTTTTTACTACCGTTTGCACATTTTTTGTTTAAGTAAGAAAAAAAAATGAAATTTAAATAGTAATCATTTATGTTTGTTTAGATATTAAATTTCTAGAACTGTCATTAAACGTTCTGAGAGGCATTTATAAAATAAAAAAAGTCCGACACACATCCCCCCCCCCCCCCCTGAGTTTTGTCTGTAGTAGGTTTGGAGTTTAATCTTTCGAGTTGGCAAAGATAATGATATTTTTTTTTTTCTTTCAGAATTTTATCTTGTCGTGTAAACTAAACATTCACACAGAAACTGTCATTATTATAAACAAATGACACCTGCCTCATTTAAGTCATTACAAATTTTTGTTTATGTATAACTTGTGCGCGAATAAAATCTGTAAATAAATAAAAATAACATATAAAATAATTAAGCTTGTAAATAGAGTAATATAATTCGACAGTATGTGTTCAGGAATGTTCAATATCGTTGTTTCTAGAGCCTTATGTCAAGATTTTTCTAATGAATTAATATGGATTTCCAACTGATCACTAAATGGTAATACTTTTAAGTTAAATTATTTTTTTCAATGTCAAACTGTAAGAAATGTTATATTTTTTTCCCCCTTTTTTATTCAGAATGTGGAATTCAACCAAATTCCCAGTTGCCCCAACTTAAAATACTGAAAAAATAGTTTACTGTGAAATACACGACATTCTTTGTCAATTTTTTACACGTAGTCAAAAGGGAAGGCGGAAAAAACGCAATTTAAGTTTTGATCTTCCGTGTATGTTTATGTATCATATTTCTACCACAGTCATTAAACATTTTGAGAAATTAAAAAAAAAAAACCTGGCACGCATTTTTCTTGTTAGAATTCTGTTTTTCAGTAGTTAACAGATTTAAACTTTAATCTGTCTTGTTGGCAATGAATATGCGAGTTTTTACAGCATTTTATCTTGTCATGTAATCTAAACATTTGCACGGAGACTTGTCATCATTATAAACAAATGTCTTTTGCCTCGTTTAAGCTACTACAAATCTTGTTTATAAGATTCATTTTACTGAACACAGTTTTTGTTGATGAATTGGCAAGTGGAATTTCTTTGACTTAAAACTGAATTGTTAAACATTCAGAAAGTTTGATTTCAATCGAGTTTTTTTATTGTTTAAATGGATTTCGTAACAACCCTTCAAATTCGATTTTTTAAATTTACTTTTTGTTGAAAAAGTTCTTCATTATTATCGATATTGCGTACAGAGTACTTACAGAATGTTAAGAAAAGGCCAAATTTGAACACTACAAAAAAAAAATAAATAAATAAATAAAATAAAATAAAATAAAATAAACTTTACTTAATCTTCGATAATATAATATAACCACACACGAAAATATACAATAAAGTCTTCCAAGTTACCCACGATACCAAAAAAAGCGTTCTTTATTTTTAGATACCTCAGAAACAAATATCTTTTCAAGATTTAAAGAAGTATTTATTTCTTTTTTAAATTTCTTTTAATGAGGACTGAGTTTGGGAAATATTTCCCAGTACATTTTAGGTGCGTTCGTAATTTATATAAATACGTAGCACCTATAGTCGTTGTTCGGTCTGTCTGTCCGTGGATAACAGAGCAAAAACTACCCAACCGAATGGTCTGAAATTTTAAATATATAATTGTTGCAATATTTTGCCGAGTCATTTCAAATTTTATGAAAATAGGATGAGTAGTTTAATTACAGGGACAGTCAAAAGTTTTCCGTTACATGACGGCCAATGGGAAAAAAATTATTTAAAGTGCATTTTAATGATGTTACAGCCTTACGAACAGAATGAAATTGATATGCACTTTTGAAGTGCAATAAAATATACATTCAGTACAGTATGCGGTGCACAAAATATTTATAAAACTAGTTATAGTACAAACGCATCTCATTTGCCACGTCTGACGATCAATTTCCAACTTGTTTATAGTGTGCTAAACCGTTTTCTCGAACCTGAATATCGATTTTTAGAATGATATCAATTCTCAATTAAATATTTTCAGTTGAGTAACTGAGTATTGCAAGAGTAACAAAATAATATTAATTTTAATGTTGATGTTAATGCTGTTAATTTATCATATTTGTCTGCAAAACATGGTTGTTGAATAGGAAAATGTTTACTCGAGAATTGATGGCATCCGAAAAACCTATATTCCGTTATGAGAAAACTGATTAATATGCACTATAACAACTACTCGGAAACGTTTCCAAAAGTCATTGGAAGCAAAATAAACTTAGTTTTTAAGTATATTTCTTTTAATCTCGAAAATAAATTGGTTTCTGAGCTTTCTAAAGATAAAGAACGCTTTTCGGATTCATGGATAATTCTGAAGAAGTTACTGTATATTTTCGTCCGTTGTTATATAACATTTTTCTTTAATAAGGAACACTTCTCTCTTTTTTTAAAACAGTGTAGGTATTTAGAATCGAGCACATTTTTGGAACTACACATTAAGACCCCACTTCAGTCACGGGAAGAAAGGAAAACGGTAATGGTAAGTCTATGGGGGCGTTATTTTCAAATTTCTCGCTTTGATTTTAATATTTTTGAACGATTTTTTTTTTTTTTTTTTTTTTTTTTGCATGGAATAGCTGAGGACGATTTTGGGACGATTTTTCGATTTTGGTATCAGACTTTTGAAAAAATTACTTTCACTTTCGGAACCGGTTCTGAAATTGAAACTGTCCTAATAAAAAAAAAAAAAAAAAAAAAAAAAAAAAAAAAATCTGAAACTTCGAAAAAGTAAAAACTAGCCCGGTTTTAGATTATCCTCAGCTATCCTATGCAAAAAAAAAAATCTGAAACCAAAATCAAAAAAGTAAAAACTAGCCCGGTTGTAGATTGTCCTCAGCTATCCTATGCACACACAAAAAAAAAAAAAAAAAAAAAAAATCTGAAACCAAAATCGAAAAAGTAAAAACTAGCCCGGTTGTAGATTGTCCTCAGCTATCCTATGCAAAAAAAATATCTGAAACCAAAATCGAAAAAGTAAAAACTAGCCCGCTTGTAGATCGTCCTCAGCTATCCTATGCAAAAAAATCATTCAAAAATATTAAAATCAAAGCGAGAAATTTGAAAATAACGCCCCCATAAACTTAACATTAGCGTTTTCCTTTTTTCCCGTGACTGAAGTGGGCTCTTAATTGAACACAATTTCGGCAGGCTTCAGAGAGTGCTGTTAATAACTAATTGTGAAACTTCATTGATATCGATAAAAGTTTACGGATCATAAAAAAGAGGATGATTTATAGATTTTAATACATAAATTAAGTATCAGATATTAACCCTTCACTGCACGATTTTTTCTATTTTTATGAAAATAATTATTTGAAATCTATAAATCGGTCTAATAATGGGAAAAATAGTAAAAAAAATTAATTTTCAAATTTTCAGCTAAATTTTGATATTTTATGGCGTGTACCTCATGTACACAATTAGGGTTTTAAAATATTGTATTGCTATATTTTACAACTAAATGAGCTTAAATTAATTAATTTTATCAGCTTAACACTCTGCAACTTTTTTATATCAATATTTTTAAGTATCCGGTAAAAATAATGAAAGTAAATTTTATCTTAATAGCTTGATCGAAATTTTTTTTGTTTCGAAGAACGAATTCTAATTTTTTGTCAAATGCAGCCATCTGACATGGACAAAATAAGGGTTATTCCATTCTTTGGACTGTTCTTGATAAGAGATAGAAATCATATTGGCCAAATTCATGGCACACAATAAGAATGACAGTGTTTTTAGGTATGTGCCAGATGTGGCACGTTTTGCAGTGAAGGGTTAAATACACATTCAGAGCCACAAACTTTAAAAGTAATTTATATTATAAATTTTCATTCATGTTTTAGTATAGTTTTAATTTTTAATGACGTTTGAAATTTAGCGTTAGAATATTTAAATGAAGAGATTTTTGCTGTTTCTTTAGTAAAAATAATTAATAAAGATGAATTTCAATTGTTATTTTTTATTATCATTTTGCGTATTATGGTAATTTTCAACACATCTCTCTTTTGAAATTTTTTCTTTTACATTTTTGTATTATCCGAGTTAGAATTTTAGCTGTTTTTGAAAATTTTTAATTAACACTCCAAAAATATAATTGAATATTCCATTATCTATTTATTTATTTATTAGCACATTAGCAATATAAAACTAGTTGAAACGAATTTTTTATTTTCGCACTCACTAACCGTTCGTTTTTCATCAAAATACAAAGCTGTAAACTAAGTTTTACAAAAAGGTTTACGATCTTTCTTGTTATCTATTGTTATATCATTTAAAAATAATCTTGATTAGGCCGTTTTAATCTTATAACAAATATCTTATTGAATCAAATTCAAACAGAAAAATATTTTTGGTTTATTTTTGAAAATTATAATTTCTAAACTAACTTTAACTGCCGTAATTAATCTTTACTATAGAATATTTTTAAAGAAAAGAAGCATGGCAACGTAATATTAAAAGAAAAATGAAACGTGATATGTTTTGGCAAGTGCTGCGTTAAATGCACATTAATCAAAGGATCTTATTTTTGCAAATTGTAGACCACATAAAAAACGGTCTGAAATATTTCCGGTGTTCAAATATATTTATATACTTTTGTTTAAAACATGTGTATAAAAAGTCAAAATAACAAAAGAAAATTATTTTTTTACAGGTTAGTGGTTAATAATTTTTAAAGCACATGTACTTGTTTTTTTTATACAGGGGAAAAAAAAATTTCACAACTTTCCGTTTAGCCCAAGGTAACGAAAACTTTATACATTGTGATGTAGATTTCCATGAAAGAAAAGATTTACCTTATTTAATTATTAGTTATCCTAATGTTGAAACCAACAAGTAACTCTGATTTATCTTTATGAAATAAGATTATCTTTGATGCAATTTTAATATCAAATTAAAGACAAAGATTTTTTTTTTTATAATCTGTATACATATAAATGTAATTTGTATATTTTTACAGGGTAGTGGTTAATAATTTTTAAAGCACATGTACTTGTTTTTTTATACAGGGAAAAAAAATTTCACAACTTTCCGTTTAGCCCAAGGTAACGAAAACTTTATACATTGTGATGTAGATTTCCATGAAAGAAAAGATTTACCTTATTTAATTATTAGTTATCCTAATGTTGAAACCAACAAGTAACTCTGATTTATCTTTATGAAATAAGATTATCTTTGATGCAATTTTAATATCAAATTAAAGACAAAAATTCTTTTTTTTATAGTCTGTATACATATAAATGTAATTTACTATCGGGATATTTCGTTTTGGCACCCATATTTATCATGGATCACATCTAAATTTTCTTATTTGACTGTACAAAATAAAATGAATGCATCCGTTTAAATATTTTATGTATAAAAAATTATTTTAATTTCTTATAAAATAGTGTAAAAGTAAGAAAAAATCATACATTTATCTTTGAATATTGAATTTTTATCAATAACTTTCTACATTGTAACCTAAAATGCACAAACAAAGTGGAATACTGTATTGTAATAATTATTTACATATTTATGATAAAGTCCACGATCTATATCTCACCCCCACCCCCTCTATTAATAGTGTCACATTCTTAACCAATGTAAAAAAATCTTATTATAAACAGAAGGAGAAAATATAGTAGAAAATGTTAGTAAATTCATTAGATATAGAAGCGTGAAAGTATGCTTTATGAAAAATAATTTTGGGAACAAAGAAGAAAGACTAACTAAAAGAGAAACGTACTTCTTCACTGATACAGTTTACAATGCAGAAAATTGGCATACACTACATGTTTCAATGTTTTTGTTTTCTTTTTTTTCCCACTCTTTGTTTTTCTTCAATTTCGTTTTTTTTTTTTTTTAATTTCAGAAAGTACAGAGATAGTAAAGAGAAAAAAAAAGTATGCGTTTGCTCTTGCATGATTGTGTGAATATTTAAACACTTTATTAGAAATCGCAAAAATTTAAAATATGATAAAGCTTCAGAATTTTTAAACCGATTCATTCCAAAGTATGAACATCTAAAGTATTCTACATAATTAAAAATAAATAGAAAATCTTCCTTTTTAAAGTGAAATTTTAAATTTATATTATTCGATTATACATCTTTAAAACGTCTAAATATGTGAGGGTTTTTTAGTCTTAGACGAAGATTACCTTTTTAATATCCTGATATCGTTTACGAATTTCTTTAAGAATCTAAGTTTATAAAAAATGTAAAAACAATTTCCTCAATATTGTATTCAATTGCATTGTATCGGAATTATTATCAGTCTTATGCCAAATTATTTCTCAGGATATCACCATCTTCGTTATGGGGATATCTTTGACATATTACCAGAAGTATAATTTACGAAAAGAAAGAAGCACGCTGTAAAAAAAAAAAAAAAAAAATCTTAATTTAGGAAAATATAATATAAAAAGAAACGGAAATATACAATAACCTCTTCCGAATTATTCACGATTCCGAAGAACATTCTTTAGCTTTAGAAATTTCAGAAACCAGGGCTCGAAATGTACCGGAGAAAAACCGGAATGATGTTCCGGTTCGTGAAATTGTGACAAATATTGTTTCGCCTATTGAAATATGGAAAATATTGTTCAGATTCGTGGAATTATTAAAAATTATTATTACAGTTTCATAGCTATAGCTTCTATGCTCTCTGTAACGTTTTTTTCTAATTATTTAGAATCTTGAAAGCATTTTTTTAAATTGGTTTTTCTACGGTTAAATATAAATTTGCTATACAGTAAAGTCCCAATTATCCGAGTTAATGGGATCAAGATCACCTCGGATAAGGAAAAAACTGGTATAAACCGAATTTACACAAATCGTCACCAACTAAGGAGAGGAAATATAAATTTTCACTTAATTTAATCCTTTTCATGGTACTGGCAACATTTCTTTGATGTACATTTCCGTTACTTTTAAGAAATACCGGGAATGAAATTGTTTTTTTTTTTTTTTTCAATCGAACTTATACGTCTGGAATGGATCATTTTCTTCTGATGGACTGATAGCTTCCATTATCATGAAACAGCCATTATAAATGAAGTGTTAGGTGAAGATGAAAGATCAGACGTAAAAAGTTAGAACTCTGATTTTCTGGTCAGAAAGGGGGGGGGGGGGAAATTGCCATAATTAAAAAAAAAAAAAATGGCCATTTTCTCACCCCCATTCTGACTGACCAGAAAATCAGAGTTCTAACTTTTTACGGCTGCTCTTTCACCTTCACCGAACACTTCATTTATAATGGTTGTTCCATCATAATGGAAGCTATCAGTGCATCAGAAGAAAATAACTCGGTTAAAGCGGACACTCGGTTAAGCTGGACTTTACTGTACAGAGAACCTCTTTTATCCGAAACTCTTTTAACCGAAACTCTCGGTTAACCGAAATCCATTTTTAAAACTTTTTTTTTGCTATCACATTCCTTGTGTGCAAAATCGATTTTGGATTTTTTTTTTTTTTTTTTTTTACTATCATATTTCTTGTATGCAAGCGGTCCTTTCCGAAGTACGAGTACATATAAATACTTTCGATCCCCTTTCTTAGAGTTCCTTTGAATCTAACTTGAGCTCCCGTATGCTGCGGCGTGGAACGAAGAAAACGAACAAATTAGCAATTTTGAAGCTTTTGAATGTTTGAAAAAGGTTTGGCATGGCTGGAGCAGCAGAAAGACTGTGATACTGGTGACTAATAATATTAAAAAACTCCGTGATAGAGCTTCAAACCAAAAGCAATCGAAAGTGCGGCAAACAAAATAGTTTTTCAAACCCTTGTGATATATGTAAAAGGTACTTAGTTTCAAAATTAAAATTCAGATAATTTATTTTTGTTTCGATTTTGCTATTGCTTTATTTTTATTAAGCACTTGTTACCTAGTGCATATATTTCTCCTTAATCTTAAAATTGAAGCATTCTCGATTATCCGAAAATTTCGATTTTCCGAAAGAGGGTCGGTCCCAATTACTTCGGACAATCGAGGTTCTACTCTACTTTTTAAAAAAATAAATAAATTAAAAAAAAAATAGTCGACAATAATTTTGAAATATCGCTCCGGTTCGTGGATTTTTTTTACTTCGAGCCTTGTCAGAAACTAACATATTTTCGAGATTTAAAAATACATTTATGAAAATAAATTTTCTTTTGCTGCCTCTGATTTTCGGAAACGTTTCCGAGTAGTTTTTACAGTGCATTAATCAGTTTTCTAATCATGGAATATTGGTTCCAGGGATGAGAGCGCTCCGACCCAAATGATTGATTTTCACCACTGAATTTTAATAGCTTTCTTTGCTTTATTAAATCTCAGGCACCACTAAATAAAACGAGTAATACTACTAAAATTTAGTGGTAGCGTTCAGTCATTTGGGTCGGAGCGCTCTCATCCCTGATTGGTTCTTCGGATGCTGTCCATTCTCAAGTAAATTTTTTCATGTTCAACAAACATGTTTTACAGAAAAATATGCATAAGAATTAACGGCATGAACATTAACATTAACGATAAGATTAATATTATTTTGTTCCTCTTGCATATATAAATTCAGTTATGCAGCTTAAAATATTTAATTGGAATTGATAGCATTGTAAAAACCTAAATTACGGTTTGAGATAATCGATTAATACACTATAAAAACTACTCAAAAACGTTTCCGAAAATTCAGTGGCAGCGAGAAAACTTCGTTATTATCAATGTTTCTATAAATCTAAAAAATATATATTGGTTCCTGATGTTTCTAAAGATAAAGGACGCTTTTTGGAATCGTGGGTAAATGGAGAGGTTATTATATCTTTTCGCACGTGGTTATTTTTCATTTTCGTAGATTAAGGAACATTTGCCTTTTTTTTACCGTCCGGCGCTTCGAAGCGAAAGTCTAAAACCAAAAAAAAAAAAAAATAAATAAATAAAACCCGCTATTTCTGATACAACAAAAATTGGAATTGGACCTATTCCATTTTCAGTTCTGAAGCTGAACCGTTAAAGTATACAGTAAAACCTGCCTAAAGCGACTACGTTCCGTTCCAATAAAAGTGGGTCGCTCCTAGAGGCGGTCTCTTAATGGAGGTCATGTTTAAATCTAGATTTTAATTGTTGAAAAAAGGGTAACAATTAATATTACTAAAATTTATTTTTCACATTAGGAAAAAATATGAAAATTTAAGTATCAAAACAAATGTTAATTAAGATAATTACTGCAGAGTTTAAAAGATGAATACATTGACGTTTGCTTTGATTTTACGGTTTTATATTCTATAACTTTTATTTCCAAGTCCTTTCGAAATTCAGTAAATAAATACATTTTTTTTTTTTTTTTTTTTTTTTTTTTTTGACGGGAACAAATAATGACGATTTCATTAATTTATCTATTTCTTTGAGAGTTTCCTGACGGAATTGGGCAGGGGAGTTTATTGATCGTCATCCTTACTTTGTCATCAGAGTTAAATTCATTGCCTAAAAAGGCACAGAGGGGTTTAAACACTTAAAAGTTACCGGAATAAATAAAAATTCTGAACTTAGTTTAGAAGTTTGATGAATAATGCGTTCTCCGGAATTATTATTGTAACTATTATTGTAACAAAACCTTCTTCAAGCGACCAGGAAAAATAGGAATTTTTCATTTTCTTCAAAGAAAAGGGTCGCTCATGGAGGGAGTTCAACTGGGGTGGTCTCTGAATAGAGGTAAAATTAGTATTGAGCCTATGGGAATAAATTTCGTTCCATAAAAAAATGGTCGTTCAGGGAGGTGGTCGTTTAATGGAGGTGGTCGCACAGGGAGGTTTCACTGTACTTTCATTTGTAAAAAATCAACTTATTGAATATCAGTTCTTTAAAACTCGAAATATATTAGACGCCGCTGACACCATTTACTTCAAGATTTTAAAAAGATTTTGTATGTTTCAAAATTTAAATAAAAATGTATGTGCACTGGAATCATTAAAGTACCAAAAAAAGAATCGAAACGGAAACCGGAAATACCGCTATTTCTGATGAAATGAAAACAGGAAATACTTTTATTTCTGATGGAATGAAAAGCCGAAATTTACAGTTATTTCTGAAGGAATGAAAACCGGGAATATACCGTTATTTCTAATGGAATGAAAACGGAACTAAGATTTAAAAAGAAAAACGAATATTGCTTAGGATACAAAAACCGTAACCGAAACGAAATATTTTATTTTAACTGATCTGGAACGATAACGAGAGCAAAAAATATTGTGATTCGAGGTCTTCACAAGAAGAAACAACCAACATCTTTTTTAATTTAAAAAAAATCGTTGAATGGGGAGTGATAACGTCCCATATAACTTTCTGTTAATAAGCAAATGCTTGCTGTATGCAACAATGTTAAGCGAAGAAGTCAATTTATTACAGGTAATGTGGACACATGTTTTCAATATCTATACATTCCCATTCATATATATTTGCGTGGTGTGATTATTTATAAATCAGTTGGAGTCTGCTGCAACTAATCAAACACTTAAAATCCTTAAATGTTAAAGAAATTAAGTTACCAATTATTTAATGTGCTCAAAAGTTTCAGTAGTTTTCGATTAATTTAACTCTTCATTTAAATTAAAATAATTTGTTATGTTTTAAAGTGAGTGGAAAAAATAAGCAAACTGAGACAATAACTATAAAATTTTTTAATTATTTAAAAGAACGTTTTAAATTAATATTTAAAATAGAAGACTTTACAAAAAATATGTTTCATATTTTAAAAATTATTTCCATTAGCGCTTGTGCATCCCGAATGAGCAAAATGTTTAAATAGTTTTAAAAACAGTTAGATAAAACGAAGTAAATTTTATATTTTCTGTTAAAACTATTTTTATCACTTTTATAAAAGTAACACAGGTTAGCATAAGTATGTATTTTTATATATAGAAGAGACAAATAAGCGTTTGAAATAATAATAATAAAAAAAATATTTAAAATTCAAATAACAGAAAAAAAAAATATTGTATTGTCGTGATAAAATTGCATTTAAATTTGTAGTATTTTTACATTATCAAAAGAATAAATTATTTAAATTTAATTATTCACAATGTTGTATTAGTAAGAATAACACAAATTATGCTTGTATTAAGGCATTTTAAGAACAATTATTGGCATTTCATCACTTGCTCCTAATTAAAATTATAAAGCACTGTTTCATTTCGTTTTTAACGATGAATGGAAAAATGTAGAATTTCTAATGTTTCAGAAACTATATATAAAAATTTGATTTTTGCAAGATAATAGGAAATTTATAGCTGAAAAACCTTACATACTTTAGACACTTATTATAGAATAATTTGAAAACTTTCTTTTGAACGAAACACTTATTAACTGAATATTTTTAATATAAAAATTCAGGAATTTCTTTTAAAAATATTCCGAACAACAAAACCTAAAATTGTTAATGAAATAAAATGTTTAAAAATTAAAAATACAACTTATATAAAAAATTAATATTAAAATAGATATTTTGCTTAACATTTTTAAATAATCAGAACTGAATACGTTTGTGTTTTAGCGTATACAATGATAAACCGAGCATAGGTGTTTACCACTGAAGAACAGTTTTTCGGAGCATATAACCAGATTAGTTTATTATTAATTTATATATTTATTAATTTTTAGCAATTTTTCGTTTAGATTAAAGATTTCAGGAAATTGAAAAGCAATTCTAAGAGTAACATAGTAATGTTTAATTCAAAAAACGGACATATGGGAAAACAACAAACATTGAATATTTGCATTTTTCAATAGCGATTGTAATTATATATTCAATTTATTGAATAATAACGAAATATGAAAATAATTAAATAGGATTATCTTTATGTATTTTATTTATTGGAATGAAACTCCGCGGCTAAACTTACACAGGTACTTTATATGGTAATATTATTTAAATAACAACAATAACAACAATAACAATATCAATAATAATAATAATTATAATGCCTAAATGTAATTTTTGATGAAATAAAAAAAAAATTAAATTTAATTTATATTTGCCTTTTTTAATTGTTAAAGAATTTTAATATAGCCAAAAGGTTTGAAGAAGGTTTTTAAAGTTGTTCATTAATAATAGAAATTTTAGCAGATATTATATATACATATTTATACATTTATGTTAAAACTAAGAAACTGCGCAATAAATTAGTCCATAAAAAATCTAGTGAAATGTTACAAATAAGTACGATTCGAAAATAATATTAATTTTTCTTCACATAAAATGTTAATTATAAGCATCTGCTTTTTCTTACAGAAGTTTAAGGAGCAATAAAATGATAAATGCATAAATAAACAATTTTTTTTTTAAATATATAAAAGTGTACAATTTAAAATAATAATAATAACAGTTAAGCATAATTTGAAACTAATTTTACATTCTAAAATTTATTTTTATCGTTAATTACTTCAGCCAACTACTTAAAAACTAATTCGGTAATGTTATCATAATCTGTAATATAGAGACAGAAAAGGTGTTTTACGCGGTACTATTAATGTTAATTTTTATTTTTGTAATTTTGTATCTGACGTTACGTTAAAGGTATGTTATGACAAGCCTAAATTTCCATTTTTTAATTTTATAAATTATATTGGATATGTCACAAAGAACCAATTACCGCAGAATTAAACTGTATAAAATTGCTATGATGATTTGTTCTTATACTATTATTTATAATCTTTTGTTCTAAATGAAGACAAGAGGACAATAGGTTCCATTTGCTGATTACTTTGTAATTTTAGTAGTGAAATTGCTGATAATGAACCCTCCGATGCATGGAAACAAACACATATAAGGTTGCACTGAAAACTGAGAACTGTGCATATTTGATTTTTATTTCTTTATAACATATAAATATCACATGATGTTCAATAATGATCTTAAATTACTGCAAATGATGATAAAACCCTTTCCGTTTTGTATTTCAAAAGTGTTTATGAATTTGTTTTGTCTGTCTGTGCTTTAAAAAACGTAAATATACTCGGGTGGCCATGTAATTGTATATATTATTGAGGTTTACTATAAAATGTTCGGAATGGAAAATGATGTGTGTAGCATTTATAGTATGTTTACAGGGACACCCCAAAAAATTCAGTTACATTATGGACAACGGGAGAAAATCGATTGCGGTGTATTTTTACGATGTTACACATTTTCACACATATTGGAATTAACATACATCACTTAGATGCACTACAAGATGCCTACTGTAGAAAATGGCTTGCATAGCATTTTTTGTTGATTTACAAGGACAAGCAAATTAATTTAGTTACAGTATTGTCTATGAGCGATAATTGCTGGAAGTGCGTTTTCTGTTGTGGTATGCGTTTTTCAACTAACTTTTATCGCACTACTTGGCACACTATAAATTTTAACTATCATATACAGAGATGAACAAAACAATTCCGAGTACATTTCATTTTATTGACATAAAATGTTGAAGGGGAATTTTTAACTGTGCTATGCGTTTCCTAACTGAACTACATTTTGGCATACTATGTAACATATGGATACAAATCTATAAATTATATACAGGGTTGCACAGACGAATCCTGATATTTTTCTGACTATAAATGATAATTGCTGAAATTGTGTTTTAAAAATGCGTTATGCGTTTTCTAAGTAAACAAATCTAAGTAAACAAATTGTTTACTTAGATATCATCTTTCATCTTATTAAACAGAGTGTTTCATGATCTATGCCTAACGCATGTTTTTTCTTTCTTGTAAAATTCGATTTTAACAATTTATTTTTGCGCTGCGCGAGAGATGATTTTCTCAAAGAATTTCTGCTCTGAGACCTTAAAAAAAATGACCAAAAATGTTTTTTTTTCTTTTACTTTTTATTTTGTATTAATGTGTCCAAAGTTTAAAAAAATGCTTAGTAACTATTAATAATAATATTTACTATTGCTTGTAAACCTCATTTGAGATTCGTTTTGTAATTTTGTGATGAATGTAAGATTTTGGAAAATTCAGCATTATTTATTTTTAATAATCCATTTTAAATACATTATAAGTGCAAACTACTTTTTTCAGTAATTTAAAAATAGTCCATACATGAATGGGTTAGAATTTATTATGAAATAAAATTTTTTATGGCATATATATGTGTTTGTGTATATTATTTAATTCACAAATTAATTAATTTAAACAAAACAGTATTAATAGATTATTAAACATAAATCTGTACTAGTAAAAACATAATATATAAGTTAAAATATAAATAAAAGTAATATAGTTACGTGTTTATCAATTTAACTAACTTTCCTAATAATTCTGTATAGTTAAATAATTTTTTTTTTTTAAAGACTGTTTGGGTATATTTTATTTTTAATTTTTAAAACCATACATATTTTATCTTTCTTAAACGACTTAAATACAAAATAAAATCTATGTAGAATAATTATACCAGTTAAACAATACTGAGTATACAACACATTAGTACATATAGTACATTTCTTAAAAAGAACAAAAATCATAACTTTTTTATCATTAATACAGTGGTTATGCATTTTTTTATACATCTATCTATTTATTTAATCAGATAATACAACAATCTAAAAGTCGTTTAATTATGTTTAATAAAATAATGATATTTCAGTCTGCAAATTTTTCTTGCTTCAAACTGTTTTCAATTAAATTGTTTTAGTTGAAATCTTTGTAGTTTATTTCAATTATATAATACTTTTTGAAACATTATTGTTATTATTATTTACATTAGCATAAAATCACATGGCTAATTATGATAACATATGCTAATTTATTATATATATATGATTAACGGATTAATTGAATCAGTGCAAAATTGTAGAAAAAAAATTATAAGGAATATGTTGTTTGTCAACTGATTTTGTGCCTGACATAATTTTTATCTTTTCTCTAATGTGTATTTATATTTTAAATAAATAAAACCTCTACTGGCGCTTTAAGTGTGCCTTGACAAGCTGTCATATAATTTCCAAAAACTAACCATATTTTTAAAATTTATTTATTTTATTTATTTTTAATTTATTTAATGAAAATATTTGTAATATAGAATAACTTGGCAACATCAGTAAGACGATTTGAAGCGAAAAAAAAAAAAAAAACTTGAAACAATTGAAATTTAGTAAAAAGATGTGAATACTTTAAAACTTTGACAACTTAAGGCACTCCCATACCTAGGCAGATGACCAAAGAAAGTATTGGACCAATTCCAAATTTAGACTCCATTGTTATAAGTAATTGCATGATTACCTTAATCAGTTAGCGTATTTCAGACTAAAATGTTGCTGAAACATTAATTTAGATTTGCTAAGTTTATAAAAACCGAATTTATTATTAAGAAACAGTTTTTCCTTGGTGAGGAGGAGATAACTTACTATTCAATTGACAAAAATTGTAAAATTAATATTAATCTGCTTTCAGTTTTCAAGCTTTGACTTGCTAATGGGATGTTTACAATAATTTACTTAAAAAGTTTTTTAAAGAAGATATGAATACAGAAAATCTAACAAATACTATGTGTAAACGAATTAACTATTTTATCGCAGATATATGCGCTTAAATATTTGATCGATTAATGTTAAGTAAGTTTCGATAAAACAATTCAGCTGGAGGGCACAGTAAAAATATTAAATGCCTTAATTTGGATTGGAATTAAAATAAAAAAATTTCTACTGTGTGTAAAAAAAAAAAAAAAAAATCGCAAATATTTTTCAAAATATCCAAAATAAAAGAGTGTTCTTTCGTTTTTCTATTTCTGAAGTGTTGGAAAATATTATACTTTTTTTTTCTTGACAGCATAACAGCCAACCTTCCGGTTTTATTAAGTCAAAAGAACATAATTTGAATCAGAAATAAAATAACGAGATGTTTCTTGAACAGGTGATGCTTTGATGGGTAGTTGTAAGCAACTTAACTCCCGGTAGATGAGATAATAGATAGAAGAAAAGTAAGATAATAAAGCCTATAAAGCCGTTAGTAAGCTCATAAGAAAAATTCTAGCCATAGTACTATGTTGTACTATAATAAAAAATTTAAAGAATGGAGATAAAAGAAAAGAAATGTCTTTATCTCACAGAGATAAAAGACGTCAGAAATTAAGAGTATAGAAAAAATCTATAACACTTGGAATGAACCAAACCGAACGTAAAGTATCAGTAAATTAGAAGATAAAATATTTCTTATTTCGATGTGGTTATTTCTTAACATTTTTTACTAAATAAAATTTCTGGTTTCACTGGAATTTTTTTTTAAAAATGGAAGGTTGACAGGTATGCTTGAGAGTAATCCATTGAGAGGTATTCTACGCAACTCAGTACTGAAATACCGGTATATTTATCCAATGGAGAATCCAGTAGGTAGTACAATTCCATGCAGTATGTAGTATGTACTCACCATGGTTGTTTATTTGATGAAGAGGAGCTAAACCGAAAGAGAAGATCCCAGGAGAAAGACTGGAAGAAGCCCGGCACAAGACAGTTCGTTTTTAGGCGCCCTCAAGTAGCCTAACCCCGTCGCCCCTCCTGTGACGTCACCGCCCCGAACTATCCTTGCCAATAATACACTACGAGACTCAGAAGCCCCTTACTTTTAGGGAAATTTGCCAAGGCACCAATGGAGGATTCACATACCTCGACATTCAGTGGATAGATATAGAGCGGGCTAAAAATGGAGCTGCATTTAGTTGTTTTGAGGGGTTTCTTTTCTCTCGGGTGAGAATAAAGGCGGCCTGGCAGACGACACGGATTGTTTTTGCTGAAACTTTCGTTTATAGAGAAAGTAAATGTAAGGCACAATTAAAATATGGGACAGCCGAGAGTGAGAAAGTAGGAGAATGCAATGTAAAACTATTGTTAAGAGAGTGGCAATGAACTGGAATGTAATGACTTATTTAGTGAAATCACGGAAGTTGAAAACATATGAATGAAGTTTAAATAGGTGGAGTAACTGGGGGAAAACATTCGCGTCAAAGTTTGAGATAAAACAAAGTATAAAAATGTAACATGCTTGGTTAAAATGTGTGTAAATGACTTAATTTTTTTTTTTACCCTTCTTCATAAGTATTTCATCATTTTTTAAAAATATGAAAAAAAAAAGTAACATATAATTTATAGCTTATGACAGTGCCGTTAGTATTAGATAAACAAATAGAAAGATAAAGATTAAAAATATTTATAGGGTGTTCCAAAATTCGACCGACAAATTAAGACGGGTGATAGATGATGAAATGATGAGGCATCAAGAAGATGAAGTGATGAAGTATCAAAAGGATGAAATATTACCATAGAACATGGGGTCGCAAACCTTGTATTTAATCAGAAATACAGGTTGTTCTGCCCTAATTCAATTTATGTTGACGGCAATAACTTCCAGAAAACTGAAGTACGTTATAATAAAACTTTCAATAGACATTCTCACCTTTGTTCTAAATGTGTTAATATCGAGAAAAAGTGGTAGAAGTCCGTTATGCGCGTCAGCAGTATGCACTTGACACTTCACATTTTGGGCTGCGATTGCCTGTTCATATCACCGATTGCTTGAGCACCCTATTTTTCCAGAACTTTTCGTGAAATGTTATAACATTTCACACAAAATAAGATACATTTCGTTGCATTTTCATAGTAATGTTTTGATTTTTCTCAAAATTATTACCGTCAACGTAATTTGAGATTTTGTCGGTCGAATTTTGGAACACGCTGTATATTATGCTCCCAGGCAAAACAAAATCCTTTTTGGGACAAATGTACCAGTGGTCCGAAACCTAAGACCCTAAAAAAAAAAAAAAAAAATGAAGAATATAAACATGCAATAAGCAAAACAAAGATTTTTTTTGTCAAAATATCTCTTGCAAGACAATTTTAAGACGCATCAATATAAAATAAATTACAGAAATGTAACAAATAAGAAATATTAAAAATATAAAAAGTAAGCTTCAATCGGCTTTTTTACGAAATGGGGAAGTGGAAGAGCTTTTACTTTTACTTTTATTCGTCAGGGGGCTGCTGAGACCCCCTGAACCATCCATTTAATGTAAGTTATAAATGCATGAGCGTAAATAAAAACGGAACTCCTTCTACATGATGGGGGTGGGGGTGGGGGGGGGGGGTCGGACGAAAAACTTTTGTTCCGTTTTCTCTTAGCGTTTAAGTATTTTTAGACCCTTGACGAGAATAAATGTTATATATATTTTTTTCAGAATCAAAAGAGGAAAGAAAATTTAAATTATTAATTATTAAGAGAAAAAGAGAAAAAAGTTAAATTGCAAAATTCAGGGAGGTTTAAAATCCAGATTCTGCCTCCTTTTTGTCAGCGTCTATGATATATATAATAGGTCTGGTTAAAAATTCTCACTATTTTTCCTTAAAAGAAGCTCATTAAAGGATTTTTTTTTCTCCCGTAATTGCATTACATATCTGTACTACAATAATTAAGATATAACGCCTCGCTGACTGACTCATCAATGCATAGAGCTGAAACGACTAAAGTCAGAATCACGAATTTTGGATAGTAGATTGTTGTTATGACCTAGGCCAGGGTTGGCGAACCTATGGCATGCGTGCCGAACTTGGCACCCAAGAAAACGTATCTGGCACGCGAAACAACTTATAGATTATATTCAGTTTAGGGAGAATAACCCATTTTATGTTTTTCTACAACAAGTATAGTTTTTTGTAACAGGTATATAGTTTACTTTAAAATAATCCGTTACTTTTGAATGAGTTAAGGTATTATAAATTTCTATGATAGCGCCACTTTCTCGCCGAACCATTCAACATATAATGTTTTCCAAATAATTTTGCTTCTCTATCAAATTTCAAAGGTTTTATTTTTAAAAATTGATTTTGTTTTCATAGTAATATACCTAATTAACACGCATCTACTTCAGATTAGGTTTTATTTTATTTAGGTTTAGGGTTTTAAGTTATTTTATGTTTTAAAATATTTAGGTTTTAATTTTGAAAATTGAATGTTAACTGTTGGTGTAAATAATTACGTATCTATTTAACGTGCTTCTATATTACGAACTAAAAATGATCTCATTCGGAAGTATACAAAAAAAAAAAAAAAAGAAAGAAAAACTCATTTATACATTAATAAAACGAAATTCGATATGACATGGATATAATATTCAGTAAATACAACATAACAAGTAAGTTAGGAATCGATATTAGTATAATTGTAAAAATATTTAAATAAATGTTCTATAAAAATTAGTTATTGGATTTTATCTGAGTTAAAATGGTTCTGGCACGTTAGAATGTTGGTACATAATAATTAAAAATTTTTTGGCACGCACGCTCAAAAAGGTTCGCCATCCCTGACCTAGGCGAACAATAAGAAAGGATTTTTGAAAATTCACTCCCTAAGGGGTTAGATGATGAATTGAAATTTTAAGGGCATTTCACCCTATCTCAGTAGTAGTTTTAGGTAGAAGCGTGAAATTCAGCATAACAAATCTTCTAAAAGAACAGTTAAACGCAAATTTCAGCGATTTCAGAAATTCACCCACCCAGGTAGTTAAATGGGTGGGATGGCGAGAGTTTTGAGTCACTTAGGCATATCTCCGCTGCAGACTTCAGTAGGAGCATAAAATACGGCTAAATGAATCTACTAAAAAATAGTTAAACATGTATTTCAGCGATTTTAGAGCTATTTAGCAATTTCGTCCCAAACATCGGCTATGTACTCGATTATGGAAGATGAGATGAATAAGACTATTATAAAAGCATGTATGAAAACCACTTATAATCCTCCAAACTAAACTAAGAATTGCTAAAAGTTATAAAAAAATATTAAAAGGCATATAAATATCTTTATTTAGATCGACATATGTTTCGTTGCTCAAACGGCGACATTTTCAAGATATTTGTTGATACAAATTTTTTCACAATTTTTTTAAAAACAAGAAATTGGTAAATAAAATCACGGGATCTCATGTATAATGAAAAACCAGCGAAAACATAAAATAAAATAAAAATGGATATTTGTGAGCGTGAATTAACTTCTACTTCTAGTGCCAAAACGAAGTTTTTTCCAAATTTTCGTGAATGGTCATCAGTTGTTGTATTTTACTCAAGTTTTGGTCTATTTTACACTACATAGGAGGTGAGACATACACGATCTGCTACCAACTGAGCTACTCGGACGATGCCAGATCGAATAGTTCAGTTGTGAGTGCATTGGTGCCCTATGCCAATGAACCGGATTTGAGTCCTGTCTTGGACCCTTTTTCATTCTGTTGGTTTTACGCCTTGTTAGCAATCCAAAAATTCGTGCATTTAAAATTTACAATTATAGTAGTATTTCATATACGAAATCATCCATTATACTAGAGGTCTGCACGGGCCCGGGCTTGGCCCGAGGCCCGTACCCGGCCCGGCCCGCGGGCCGGCGGAATGAAGGAGAATTTCAAAACGGGCCGGGCCGGCAGAATTAGGACAATTTTTTCAACGGGCCGGGCCGGGCCGGGCCGGGCCGATAGACAAAATAAACGGCCCGGCAAAAAAATTAATCGGGCCTGTCGGCCCGATATAAGAATTTAAGTGAAGCAGATAAAATACGAGCCATTTTCAATGAATATGATTTTCTCGAGAAGTATAAATGTGCGTCACGAGCCGATGCGAGTTTGACAACATCAATACAGAAATGTAACATGTCCATGGTAGAGATCGGCATCGTACAGTTACAAGATGTCTGATTCCGAGTTTAATTTTTTTTCAGCAGACTCGTGCCGGGACGGAACTGGTCTTAATCGATCTCAGGATGTGTGGAACAGTCATTGTGTTTTGCAGTATTAATAGTGATAATGAACTTATCTTAACAGTATCTTTGGAAATATACCTTAAGGTGGTTCTCATATTCACTGCTCAAAAATGCGAAGCTTTCAGACACATTTTCTGACAAAATTTTTAACTATAAAGGCATAAAATTGACAGGCCTGCCTATTGAATGCATTTGGAAACGAATAGCTTTTTCCATATTTGATAAATTACTTACAGAGATAACAGAGATTCCTGTCACGTGACTGTACGTTTTTCTCCTTTCCTGTGCTATCGCTTCCGGAAATTCGATTCAAAACGCTAACTTTGACAGTATTTTGACAAAGATATATTGCTTTTATCTATGAAAAAAACGACATTTACATAGCTTCTGAATAAGAATACCTGCCAATCTTACGCGTTTCGAAAAGAAAAGAATTCATAAATGTGTCGAAATGTAGCTCCTTTGGATTTGAGAAGAGCCTTAAAAATGAGAGAAATATTTTCGCAAATATACTTTTTATTATACAGCTTCAAAAGTTATCATGTTTTTAATCCTTTATTCTGAACTACATTAATCTTTTAATGAATCCTTATTTCCATTTTGAAATGTCTGTAGACACGATGACTAAAACACTGTAAGTAATCGTTAATGTTTACTATTGTGTGTTTTCTGTTTTGAGAACATCATAGTAATGTAAAATATACTGTAAAATGTTCCCATAAATATGTATGTTATTCATTAAAAGAATTTTAATTGTATATTGAGAAAAAACGGATTTTTTTTTTTTGTAGAAATTGTGTCGGGCCGGGTCGGGCCTGCTTTTACTGATTTTTGTACGGGCCGGGCCGGGCCGAGAACTGTAAAAAAGCAAACGGGCCGGGCCGGGCTCGGGCCGAACTTCCAATTTTTACACCGGGCCGGGCCAAGATAGCTTTCGTTCGGGCCGGGCCGGGCCCGGGCCTGGAAATTCCGGCCCGTGCAGACCTCTACATTATACAACACTACAATCGTCCCATCATTTAAAAGATCTCTGAACACCGTATTTACTAACCTCTGAAATTGGTTATCGGATACGCATAAAACCGAACGGACATCTAAAAAATTCATCTTCTCCTTCATGGGTGATGAAAGTTGGGTATTTACGACTATATTCCTCAATCTCTATGTGAAAAAATCCGTTCTTCAAATCCAGCGTTGTAAATACTCTCTCTCCTTCTAGCTTATCTAACACTTCTTCTATCAATGGCAAAGGATATCGGTCTTTTATTATTTTCCTGTTGAGTTTTCCGTAACCTATGCACAATCTATATGATCCATCTTTCTTCCTACTTAAGACTACTGGTGGAGAATAATCAGAAAAACTTTGCCTAATTATTCCATCTTTCAACCATTCTTGAACTTGTTTTTCAATTATCTTCACTACCATAAGTGGAAATCTTTTTGGTCGCTGATAAACCGGTATTTCATCCGTCAATATTATTTTTAATTTTCAGTCCTGTGTCTTTCGTTTTATTTGGCTTGTAAGCTTTTACAAATTTTTGCAAACTTTCCCTATTTTCCTGCTTCTCATTGTGACTCACTTCCACATCTGTGTATTCATCTATTAGGTTCGTCATTTCTTTCAAGAAATTGCTTAAACCATTATTTTCAGTTAATTTATCAATTATTTCTTTATTATCTTTTTCACATTCACGTCCTTCGCGTTTTTTTTTTTTTTTTTTTTTTTTTCAGTTCACTTATTCGCACTACTTGTGATACCTCATTTCTTTCATACATTTTTACTCATTGCATTTGATTCTTCCTCACGAGATCTTTCCGTTTTTACTTTCTTCTATCTGCAATAGAAAAAAGTATTGTAATCGAAAATTTTTCGACTTCCGGTTTTCGACTGATTTACACGTTTTAGGGGTCAGAGATCCCCCAAAAACGTGTTTATACAAAATGTCTGTTTGTTCGTCTGTCCGTATGTCGCCATCGTACCATCGAAAAGTGTATGAAGTTATGCATAGAATTGAACCAAATTTTTTGTGTAAGTATTTGGTTGTGGCAAGCATGTTCTCCTTCAGTTTAAAAATATTCTGTCGGAAGGGGGCGCTGTAACAGGAATTTTTGTGCCATTTTCATTATTGTACCATCGAAAAGTGTATGATGCATAGAATTAAACCAAATTTTTTTTGTATATTTTTGGTTATGGCCAGCAAGCTCTCCTTCGATTTGAAAATATTCCGCCGGAAGGGGGCGCTGTAATAGCGATGTCTGTGCCATTTTCATTATTGTACCATCAATAAGTTTATGAAGTTATGCATAGAACTGAACCAAATTTTTTGTATATGTATATTGCTGTGGCCAGCTGTTTCTCCTTGAATTTGAAAATATTCTGCCGAAAGGGGTTGTTGTAATAGCGATTTTTGTGCTATTTTCTTTATTTTACCATCGAAAAGTGTATGAAGTTATGTATAGAATTGAATAAATTTTTTTGGATATGTTTTCCGCTATCACCTGCAGGTCTTCCTTGAATTTGGAAGTTTTCCGCCGGAAGGGGCGCTGTGATAGCGATTTCCGTGTAATTTTCTCGGTTTTTCGTAGTTCTGTTGTTCATCGGCGGCTCATGCAGTAACGGGAACTAGAGGTCTGCACGGGCCGGAATTTCCAGGCCCGGGCCCGGCCCGGTGTAAAAGTTGGAAGTTCGGCCCGAGCCCGGCCCGGCCCGTTGTAAAAATTGGAAGTTCGGCCCGAGCCCGGCCCGGCCCGTTTGCATTATTACAGTTCTCGGCCCGGCCCGGCCCGGCCCGGTCCGTACAAAAATGAATGAAAACGGGTCCAGTCAGATACAATTTCTACAAAAAAAAAAAAAAAAAAATCCGTTTTTTCTCAACATACAATTAAGATTCTTTTAATGAATACTACATATATATTTATGGGAACATTTTACAGTATATTTTATATTACTATGATGTTCGCAAAACAGAAAACGCACAATAATAAACATTAACGATTACTTACAGTCATCGTGTCTACAGACATTTCAAAATGGAAATAAGGATTCATTAAAAGATTAATGTAGTTCAGAATAAAGGATTAAAAACAAGATAACATTTGAAGCTGTATAATAAAAAGTAGATTTGTGAAAATATTTCTCTCATTTTTAAGACTTTTCTCAAATTCAAAGGAGCTACATTTCGACACATTTATGAAGTCTTTTCTTTTCGGAAACGCGTAAGATTGGCAGGTATTCTTATTCAAAAGCTATGTAAATGTCGTTTTTTTCATAGATAAAAGCAATATATCTTTCTGAAAATACTGTCAAAGTTAGCGTTTTGAATCAAATTTCCGGAAGCGATAGCACAGTAAAGGAGAAAAACGTACAGTCACGTGACAGGAATTGCTGTTATCTCTGTAAGTAATTTATTAAATATGAAAAAAGCTATTCGTTTCCAAATGCCTTCAATAGGCAGGCCTGTCAATTTTATGCCTTTATAGTTAAAGTTTTTGTCAGAAACATGTGTCTGAAAGCTTTGCATTGTTGAACAGTGAATATGAGAACCACTTTAAGGTATATTTCCAAAGATACCGTTAAGAGAAGTTCATTATCACTATTAATATTACAAAACAAAATGACTGTTCTACACATCCTGAGATCGATTAAGACCACTTCCTTCCCGGCACGAGTCTGCTGAAAAAAAATTAAACTCGGAATCAGACATCTTGTAACTGTACGATGCCGATCTCTACGATGGACACGTTACATTTCTGTATTGATGTTGTTAAACTCGCATCGGCTCGTGACGCACATTTATACTTCTCGAGAAAATCGTATTCATTGAAAATGGCTCGTATTTTATCTGCTTCGCTTAAATTCTTATATCGGGCCGATAGGCCCGATTAATTTTTTTGTCGGCCCGGCCCGGCCCGTTGAAAAAATTGTCCTAATTCTGCCGGCCCGGCCCGGCCCGTTTGAAAATTCGCCTTCATTCCGCCGGCCCGGCCCGGCCCGCGGGCCGGGCCGGGTACGGGCCTCGGGCCAAGCCCGGGCCCGTGCAGACCTCTAACGGGAACTCGCGTCCTGCTAAGCCGGCTATTGTACAACAGAATAACGAAAAACTATTGTTTTAATATATGTCATGATCGAGATTAACTCGTTTTTTCTCCGATTAATTGCCTGAAGCAGAAAGTTAAGATGAAAATAAAATTGTGTATGGTATTGAACTAATTCTATTGCAGTATTAACATCTGTAACTACTTTTTGAAGTATTAAGATGTATGAGGTCAGGGTCGTACTGGCCCACCGGGCAACGAGGCAAATGCCCGGTGCGCCCACCGTCACCTTTTTTTTTTTTTTTTTTTTTTTTTAAGCAGGCTTAAAGTTGTGCATTCTGAAAAGCATAAAATTTTCAAAGATTTTCATTTGGAGAATTAAAAAGTAATGCTTTTTATTTTTTAAAGTATAGCATAAGCAAACTATGTGTGATCAATGACAATTAGATAACACAATTTCGAGATAACATAAGTTATCGAGAATCAGATATGCCACTATTACACATGGTACCCTGGACCAGTTTCAAAGCCTGTACTAATGTACCTCTGTAAAAATGCTTTTCAAAAAACTATTAACGTGTTTTTTTAATCATCGCGAACCTTGGACAGATTTTTTTTCAGCGCCTCTGTAAAAATAAATTGAAAAAAAAAAAAAAAACTATATCGAGTTTTTGTAATCATGGCGCACTGGGCCAGATTTTTTCAGCGCCTCTGTAAAAATAAGTTTAAAAAAACTAATATCGTGTTTTTGTAATCATGGCGCCCTTGGTCACATATTTTTCAGCGCCTCTGTAAAAATGCCTTTCAAAAGCTATTACCGTGTTTTTCTAATCATGGCGCCCCTGGTCAGATTTTTTTTCAGCGCCTCTGTAAAAATGCCTTCCAAAAAACTATTATCGTGTTTTTCTAATCATGGCGCCCTTGGACAGATTTTTTCAGCGCCCCTGAAAAAAGGCCATTCAAAAGCTATTACCGCGTTTTTCTAATCATGGTGCCCTTGTTCAGATTTTTTTTCGGCGCCTCTGTAAAAATGCCTTTCAAAAAACTATTATCGTGTTTCTCTAATTATGGCGCCCTTGGATAGATTATTTTTCAGCGCCTCTGTAAAAATGCTTTTCTAAAAACTATTATGGTGTTTTTCTAATCATGGTGCCGTGGACAGATTTTTGGCTTTAAAAATGGCTTTAAAAAAGCTATTACGGTGTTTTTCTAATCATGGCGCCCTTGTTCAATTTTTTTTCAGCGCCTCTGTAAAAGCGCCTTTCAAAAAACTACATCGTGTTTTTGTAATCATTGCGCCCTTGGCCAGATTTTTTGAGCGCCTCTGTAGAAATGGCTTTAAAAAAGCTATTACGGTGTTTTTCTAATCATGGCGCCCTTGTTCAGTTTTTTTTTCAGCGCCTCTGTAAAAACGCTTTTCAAAAAACTATTATCGTGTTTCTGTAATTATGGCGCCCTTGGACAGATTTTTTTCAGCGCCTCTGTAAAAATGCTTTTCAAAAAACTATTATCGTGTTTTTCTAATCATGGCGCCCTTGGACAGATTTTTTTCAGCGCCTCTGTAAAAATAAATTAAATAAAACTATATCGTGTTTTTGTAATTATCGCGCCCTTGGCCAGATTTTTTCAGCGCCTCTGTAAAAATGGCTTTAAAAAAGCTATTACGGTGTTTTTCTAATCATGGCGCCCTTTGTCAGTTTTTTTTCAGCGCCTCTGTAAAAATGCCTTTCAAAAAACTATTAACGTGTTTGTCTAATCATGGCGCCCTTGGACAGATTTTTTCAGCGCCTCTGTAAAAATGCCTTTCAAAAAACTATTATCGTGTTTCTCTAATTATGGCGTCCTTGGACAGATTTTTTTCAACGCCTTTGTAAAAATAAATTTAAAAAAATCTATATCGTGTTTTTGTAATCATCGCGCCCTTGGCCAAATTTTTTCAGCACCTCTGTAAAAATGGCTTTCAAAAAGCTATTACGGTGTTTTTCTAATCATAGCGCCCTTGTTCAGTTTTTTTTTCAGCGCCTCTGTAAAAATGCCTTTCAAAAAACTATTATCGTGTTTCTCTAATTATGGCGACCTTGGACAGATTATTTTTCAGCGCCTCTGTAAAAATGCTTTTCAAAAAACTATTATCGTGTTTTTCGAATCATGGCGCCCGTGGGCAGATTTTTTTCAGCGCCTCTGTAAAAATGGCTTTACAAAAGCTATTACGGTGATTTTCTAATCATGGCGCCCCAGTTTTTTTTCAGCGCCTCTGTGAAAACGCCTTTCAAAAAACTATATCGTGTTTTTGTAATCATCGCGCCTTTGGCCAGATTTTTTGAGCGCCTCTGTAAAAATGGCTTTAAAAAAGCTATTACGGTGTTTTTCTAATCATGGTGCCCTTGTTCAGTTTTTTTTTCAGCGCCTCTGTAAAAGCGCCTTTCAAAAAACTATTATCGTGTTTCTGTAATTATGGTGCTCTTGGACAGATTTTTTTCAGCGCCTCTGTAAAAATGCTTTTCAAAAAACTATTCTCGTGTTTTTCTAATCATGGCGGCCTTGGACAGATTTTTTTCAGCGCCTCTGTAAAAATAAATTAAATAAAACTATATCGTGTTTTTGTAATCATCGCTCCCTTGGCCAGATTTTTTCAGCGCCTCTGTAAAATGGCTTTAAAAAAGCTATTACTGTGTTTTTCTATTCATGGCGCCCTTGGTCAGTTTTTTTTTCAGCCCCTCTGTAAAAATGCCTTTCAAAAAACTATTAACGTGTTTGTCTAATCATGGCGCCCTTGGACAGATTTTTTTCAGCGCCTCTGTAAAAATAACTTTAAAAAACTAATATCGTATTTTTGTAACCATGGCGCCGTTGGTCAGATTTTTTTTCAGTGCCTGTGTAAAAATAAATTTCCAAAAACGAATATAGAGTTTTTGTAGTCATGGTAATGTAGCCCTGGTCATATTTATTTTCAGCGCCTCTGTAAAAATAACTTAAAAAAAAACTAATGTCGTGTTTTCGCAATCATGATGCACTTGGTGAGATTTTTTCAGCGCCCCTGTAAAAATAACTTTCAAAAACCTAATATCATGCTTTTGTAATCATGGCGCCCTTGGTCAGATTTTTTTCAGCGCCTCTGTAAAAATAACTTTGAAAAAACTAATATCGTGTTTTTGTAATGATGGCGCCCTTGGTCACTTGGTCAGATTTTTTTCAGCGCCTCTGTAAAAATAATATTAAAAAAACTACTATCGTGTCTTTATAATAGCAACACCCCCCCCCCCACACACACACACACATACACACACGCACGCTCCCCACAAACACACACATAAATTGATGCTTTTGAGCATTTCATAATTTATTAATGATAACATAAGTTAGACCGCCAAGACTAATTCTTCACAAGTTTTTGCAATGGAAACTTATGTAAATTTTGCTTTTTGAAATAAGAAAATGTTAATTTTTCATATTCATTAAAAAATTCGATAAATGAAATTTTAAATGAAATAATTAAAAATAAAGATTTAGGATTTAATATTTAAAACTTAATAAAATTTTGCTGTCAAAATTGAAAGATGGTGAAAGGAAGTAGATTATTAAAATTAACAGAATATACAAAATTAAGTTTATGTAAATTTAAGAAGGGTGAATGTTATGTAAAGTTTTTACAACATAACAGATACATTTCTTTTTTTCAAGATATCGAGTAAAAAATAACTGGAAAATAATGAACACATATAAGCTTAATTCTGGTAGGGAATAAAAAGTGTAATTCTTCTTTTTCTTTTCAATTTTTTCCACATTACGCAATTAAGGGGGCTGGTCACTCATCTTCCTATTTCCCCTCACCAATGTAAAGTCTATGGGCATTTGATGCATTCGTAGATTTAAAATATCTCCTCGGGAAATTCATATTTTTAACTTCTATTTTTTGTGTACACTTCCTAAAAGATGTCTTTTTTTTTTCCTTAGTTCCAAAAATATTTCTAAAGTATAGACTTAATTTTATATGAAGAGTTAAAATCTTACTTATAGTTCACCCGTTTTTAACACATAAGATATTAAATTCAGCATGGATTTTAGAAATACTTTGAAAACTAAGAAAAAAAAATAGACATCCTTTAACCCCTTGGGGGTGAGGGATCGGTATTCGTGTCGCGTAAGGTGCTCAGAATCAGTGATTATTCTCACCAGTAAATTTTTATTGTGAATTTTGCCTTATTTAATACGACCATTTTCCCGATTCAGTGAGGCAAAAATTTCTGTTTTAAAAAATCGGTGATAAAAGATTAAAAATTCTGTAAAAGACGCTCGTCCCGAAGGGGTTAAGAAGAGTACACAGAAAAAAGATGTTAAAAATGTGAATTTTCCGAGAAGATATTTTAAATATACGAATGCATCAGAAGTCCATAGACTTTTACGGAGGAAAATTTCGAAGCTGAGTGACCAGACCCCTTAAATATTTCTATTTTCTTTGACTTTGTCTTATATTTTGTAATACAATGCTTAAACATAATTTTGATACAAATTACTCTTAAGAAATGAAAATATAATTGAAGCTATTGCCGCTCTTCTGGTGCGGGTTTTTTTTTCTTTTGTGTGTGTGTGTGTGTGCGTGCGTGTGAGTTGCGGCGACCATTAAACAGTAATTTTTAATTAAATATGACTCATTTAGTGACTAGACGAGACAAAGGGTGGAAATTATGAAAAGCTCTTTCTATTTATTTATTTATACATATTTTTGTAAATGCTGATTATTTGAAGAAGTATTCAACTTTTATCGTAGAAAAATACGGATTTTTGATGGTTTAAAAAAAAGTCCTTAATGCACTGCATAATTATATAAGAAAAAAAAAATACCGACAAAATTAGAAGTGAAACAATTCAGTATTATTAAAGTAATCGTGTCGTGGTCATCTATTTAAAAATGCAATTTTGAGAAAAACTAGTTTCAATTGTATGTTATGATTATAATAAAACGCTTATTGTATATATATATATATATATATATATATATATTTTTTTTTTTTTTTTTTACTCTCATAGAATTGTCTATTCCAGATTCTGGCCACATAAAGAAGTCTTAATTCCGTTGATAAAGCCGCTAAATAAAAACTCTATTTTCCGAAATTTATAAGTTATGATTACGTGTAAATCCTTAAAACGGTTCCAAAAAAACATTTTTTAACGTTCAATAATGCGAAAATTTCTGCTCATTTACAAACATAAAAATAGTGTTCGACAAAAACCGAATTTCGGTTACCTTCCTAGTTTCGACCGAAAACGAAAGCGAAACTGTTTTAAAAATAAATTCAAAGTAATTAACATAAACATACATATATGCATGTTATCTGAATAATGTTTTGAATAGAAACTGCAGTACATAATTATTAATTAAAAAATAATTTGATTTAAATAAAATTAATTAAATATAAGGTGCTATAAACATAAAAAATTATAAAAAATAATTTAATTTAAATATAATGAATTTAATCAATATTTGTAATACCTTCTAGATTTATCCCCTTATATGTAAATACATAGAATGTGTGCTCTTTGGATGGGAGTGCCGTTTGGGGGAGATTAGGGATGGGTAGTTATAGTAATACCGAATATTCGGCAGTATTTTCGCCGAAACTAAGATTTTGGGCTGAAAACGAAAATGAAACCGAATATTCGGCCAAACTCTACATAATAGAATGAGACTTGCAGGTTTGGTTATTGAAGTGATTTGTAATACAATAGATTCTTTTCTTTAAATTAATTACATCTTGAGTTAAAATTGAAGTTAAAGTTTTCTTCCTCTTCCCACACTGTCGCGTCCGGAAATTCGGTTCAAAACGCCACCTTTGACAGCATTATCTGAAAGATCTTTTAAAAAATATAAAAGTCAGTTTGATTACAAAGTTTCTAATGGGCAATAAAAAATAGCTGGTATTTTCGGCCACGTAAAGCAGTTTGCAGCTGTAATGAAATTTAATGAAAACCTTTAAAACAAAACTGTCATGCAATAAAATTCAAGTAATACTACTTTTCAAAATAATATTTTCAACCTAATATTTTAAAAGAATTATTACTTTTCCGAAGATTTTCTCCCCCCCCCCCCCCCCCCTCCTCCCTGCATTGCGTACACGCATGAATCGCGGTAAAAAAAAAGGAACAAGATCTTCGAGAAACAGAAATAACTCCATTATTGGGCATAGCCTTTGTAAGCTTGTTCATTTGAAAGGAAACTGAAATACATTATGTCCCAGGTAAAAGAGAGTACCGAAATCAGCCGTCTATTGTCCACTCCACAGAAAGTGGAAATCCACGAGTTTCTAATTTTTAACCAATAGCCGGTATAAATAAAGTGCCCCTGATGTGAAATCTGCTTCGTTTGCCTCGCTCTATCCAGTGTTAAAGAACTACTCCGTCTTTATATTATTTACCTGTGTCCTGAGTTATTTACTTATTTTTATGTAATCTTAAACATTTTTCTTATAGTAAGCTTGTGCTTCATACTTTAAAAAAAATAGTGTACAGTGTTCAGAATTATAAAATATCATCACTATCACAGCTCAAATATGCTGATGTTGCATCTTCAGGGGTCTGTCCAGACTTTTCTCATAGGGTCCTGTTTTTGTGAAATTGTGAAGCTTTTCTTATATTTGTGAAAATTCTAATCATAATTTTGTAAATTTGAAATTATCGATATACTTTGGTTCTATTATATCAGGTTCTTCATACATAAAAAAGCTAAGCAAAATGTTCTTTGATGAGTTCAGCTGTTTTGTTACAGGTCAGATTTTATTTTTAAATGATTAAATTTGTGCAAATTTCAATTTGAAGTTGGAAAAATTCTGTGAAAAATCTGTTTAAGAGAGAAATAATTTTGTGAAGGGTCCTGTTTTGGGATAAAAAGTTTTGTGAAGGGTCCTGATTTGCGATAAAAAAATTTGTGGAGGGTCCTTTAAAGGACCTAAATTTTTCCTAAACAATACCCCTGATCTTGCAGAACAAGAACTGTGAATTGTCCATGGAAAAACAGTATAAGGTAAGATTACTTATTATTATTATTCTTTTAAATTTTGTATCTTTCACAAGAGTGTTTATTAGTTTGAATTTTTGCGAAATCTTCAAAATTTGTTTAATGTATTTCTTTCTTTTCTCTTTATAACTGTTGTGGGGGGAAAAAATCTGGGATGAAAATTAAATGATATTTTTAATATTTCCTGAAATATGATTTATTTGTTGCTACGAACTAAATTGAATAACAGCGAAAACTGTAGTAATAATGTTAAAGAATATTTGTCTTTCATGCAATTTCAGACTATATAGTATATGTATTTAAACTGTTTAAATAGCGGTATTCAAACCAAACGCTTCTCTATGATATCTTTTTAATGTTGAAAAAATAAAGAAATAAAACATTTTTTAAAAATAATTCACGTAAAACAGACGTCATTCTTGCTCTGAACCAAAATAATTTTTCTGAAAATTTTTTACACCATAATTAGTTTTTCTATCCTAGAGATTGTATTATATAAAATATTATTGAATTGTATAAAATAATGTTTTGCACTTTTGAGTTTTGACCCAACGGAATTGTTTTTGTTTCTTTTATTTTAATATTTTATTTTCCATTTGGAGATAATTGTATGGAGATTGTTATTCGGATATTCGGGGTACAGTTTGAATTAACTCATTAGATAAGGTGATCGGAATTCGAAAATGGAAATAGCTTTTTTAGAAAAGTGTGGTGGAAAAAATACCTCTAAATTGGCAACACTGGTCTAACATCAGATTCTTTTTAAGTGCAATGTTTTCGGGGAACTATTTTTGTGCATATTACATTTCTGTAGTATAAAATACTGATTTGGGTGTCATAATTATTTTAGGAATAAAGTTTTCGCTATAGCAATATACTCGTATATATTTTTAAAGTGATTTTTTATACGTAATTTATATAGCATGTGTGTGTGTGTATGTATGTGTATGTATATATATATATATATATATATATATATATTGAAAAATCCAAATTCATATAATTTAGTACACGAAAAAAACATCTAACAAACTGTAACTAAAACAATAATTAACAAAACCAAGAGTAACTAAGAAAAAAACCAAACATGAAGACAAGTGGCCAAGGCTTATGACTTGTACTGCGGGGTTAAACATGTTTTACGTGCACAACATATATAACACATATACAATGGTTATATATATATATAACCATTAATTAAACATAACCTACCACCATCAAAAACCGTAATATTGTGAATTAAAGCTGTAAGTATAAAAAAATTCAATTAATTTATTATAAGATTTATTATGGAAGAAAAAGGAAAAAGTGGACACCGACAAATAATGGAAAAGCTTATATATTGAATTACTTTGTCAAGGGCACAGAATTCAATGATATAAGCAATATGGTTGTTTTCTGTGAGAAAAATAAGCTAAAGCTAAAAATTATTTTCCCCTGTGCCCAAACAACCATTAAAATCAAGTGAATTGATTAAAAATGAAAACAGAATAGAAACAAATAATATGAAATGGAAGAATCAATAAAACCTATTTAAATATTTATAGGATATAAAATAGAAATAATAAACACCATACCGATTAATATTTCAGTATTTTACAAATATCCACGCGCACATGGCTACAAAAATATCATAAATATTAAGGTGAATAAAACAGTTAAGAAATCACAGTAATTGATACCAAAGGATGCAGTTAATACATTTTGAAATACCATGTTAAATACATTTAATATAATATAAAATAAAATAAATAGAATTACATTATTTAAAATGCACTATTAAATTAATTAATAACAGTTTAACAATATCGTCAAAATTTAGCTAAAAATTCCCCCTGGTGTAGTAAATTATAACTGAAATGGAGCTAGAAAAATTAAAATTTAGAACTTATCGTCAAAAGACAAATTTTGGTGCTGCCATCTAGTATTACTTTTATTATTCAAATGTCACAAGATAAACATTTGTAAGCATTTGAATGTAAAAAAAATTTTTAACAGCAAAACCAAACATATCCTTATATATAGATAATTATAAACCTAATATAAACCACACTATGTATTTAAAAAAAAAAAAAAAAACTATTGTAAATAAAATTTAAAAAGCATACAGAATATTCTATTAGCTAACTTATTTAAACAAAACTAAGAATTTAAATAATGCTATATATATATATATTTATATTTAATATATATATATATATATATATATATAAGCATTTGCGCCCTTTTGTAAGGCAATCGGCGCCCTTTTTATCCATTTTGCCACCGCCCTCTCAGTTATGCCAGTACGACCCTGTATGAGGTAGAAGAAAGTTTTGGGATTGGCACATCCAACTAGTTTTCATTATTGTATTTTCACCTGTTTCATAGGCCACACACTTTAAATATTCGCTAGTATTCTTCAATGCTTTAACATATCTACAATATACGGTTGTTTCCCTTCGGCCTTTTTTTTTCTTGGCGACGGTTTTTAGATGCGTTCGTAATTGTATAAATACGTAGCACCTATAGTCGTCGTCTGATCCTCTACCAAATCTACAGTGTTTAGAACTGTAAAAATTATACTATGAACTATGAAATATAATAACTTTGAACTGCAAAATATAATGACTCAAAAATGTGACATATACTTTACTGAACTGTGAAATACATAGACTATTCAACATATTAAGCTATCTAGAACTTTAAAATTAATTATAATTAATATCTCAAACTTGCTTAACAGGTCATCACTCAGAATCATAATTAAATTTAACAAGACTATTATTTCATTTAAATATCATTCAAAGTTTCGCTCAGATTTACTTATTTTTCAAATTTCAATCAATTTTGTCTCAACTAACTTTGTTTTATTAAGTCCTATTAGGTCCTAATAGGGATTAGTATAAATTTTTTAAGAAATCTTTTAGCTAATTTAATTAAATTTAATTAACATTAACAATACCATTTTAATTTTTCATTAAAATTTTAAATTGGCTACTTTCAAGTATTCCTATTTTAATAACTGATTGATGATCTGTAATATCTTAAAAATCCAAAATATTGTTTTATTTCGGCTCGCCCAGCTTAAGCAACATTGGGTAGCTCTTGTGATATGATTGTACAATTTTAATTGAAATTTCAATGATGGGGGGGGGGGGGGTCTTCCTAACTGCTGAGGCTTCCGGGCCCGTCTGGTGTCTGGGGGTTTCGTGGGAAGGTGGATATGAGTTTTTCCCCTCGTGGACATTTAGCTCCTATACCGCAAGGTTGGCTGTCCACGAGTGGGTGATTTCTATTTCTGTTTCTGTCTGTCCGTCTGTCCGCATATCACAGCGAAAAAAAACTACCCAACAGAATGGTTTGAAATTTAATATAGATAATCGTTGCAGAATTATTTCGAGTCGTTTCAAATTACATGAAAATCGAATCAAAACTTTAAAAAATGTTAATAAAAGTTTTCTTCATTCTATTAAATCCTATTATACGTCATTAATTCAATGATATCACATGTTAGATAATGATTCTAGGTTGTCATGGTGATGACGTCCTATTTAAATGGAGTCCTTTTATTTCCGTATTACTGAGATTAATATAGATAATTGTAATGAATTTTGTATTCATGCATTTTTGCATAAGAGTGCAACAGCTACTGCACGAAGATCTGTTTTATTTTAGCGCCTTCTTTTGTGACTGCTAAGTCACATCCTGTTATTGCATTTACACCTAACATTATGTCACAGTCCAGACCTGACACTACATGAATATCATCTGTTAACTTCACTCCGATCTACTTGCATTTTGTGCTCGAAGTACTATTGGCTCGTCTTCTCTGCCAAATCCGGTCAATATACACACATTTTCTTGGTATGACTCAGGTGCGCCTATTTCATTGTAGTATTCTTTATCCATCAGACTTGCATCGCTTGCGGTATCAATTGTTATTTTTGTGAGCTTCTCATTTATTGGAACAACAGGTATCTTTCTTCTTGAATTAGCGTTGTTATCCGCTTTTGATAAATTCATAACATTTCTTCTCTGTGTATCGTTTTCGTTTGTTTTTGTAGTCGGGTTAATATGGTACGCTTGAGTGAACATTTGATTCCTAATAGTACATTACTTAATTCATTTTTTTTTACCTTATTTTCAAATTTTCAAGTGATCTTATTTAATCAAATACGAAAACAGCAGCTGATTCGACAATAAAATTTCCAAATAAAAGAGAAATAAATTGAAAGCCGTCTACAGTAAAATCGCAACTGCTTAATAAAAAAAAATTATAATTCAATATTCTCTAATCTTTTTCAAGCCGATCAAATTAGCGTGTGTTTAGAATCTGCGAAGTCTGATCGGGGGTTGGCGAGTGTAGGGCATGTGGCCCCCTAGTATACTTATAAAATGAATCTTGGAAGAATAAACGGTCAAGTGCGAGTATTACTCGCTCACAGGGGGCTCCGTAGAATAAGTATATGAATTTGTAATTGTATTATTAAAAAAAACCCATTGCTAAAAGAATACTAAGACTTAGTAAAAAACTATACAACGTAGGGTTGAGTATAACTGTAGGTTATACTAGAAAAATGTAAATGGATATACCATGAAAGTTCAAAGAGATGTGGAACCTAAATAATATCAAATATAGCTATTCTTTTTAACTCATTTTTTAATATTATCCTAATCTGTTTATGATGAACTTAATTGGGTACTGACAATAAAAGCAGTGCATATTTAAACTTCATTTTGAATTTCATAAAACTAAATTCAGCGTAGTAAAAACCTTTCTTTCTACAGTGTTGCTAAAACAAAAATCTTTGTTCAAAGTTTAAATTTGACATTGTGCTAAGCGCACTTCGAAAGGAGGTCGCAAAGTTGCAACGTCGCCTTGGTCCGTGCCGCGTTTTTCCAGTTAGGTTTTTAATTAACTTTTAAAGTCACTCAAGGCGTATTTAGAGATCACTCAATGCAGACTAGTCGCGAATCTCATATAGTACTTATGTGATTCATTCTAATTAGGTGGTCTCAGGACTCTTAAATCTTCAAAATTTTAGAAATTTTATTTTTTTTTAGATGTTAAACTCCTATTATTTCGAACATTTTGATATAATTGTTTCCTTGAAACTCCCATTAAAAAAGAAGTTATGGCTTTCAGAATTATACCCGCTCAATAGCTGAAGCGGCGTTTCCGAAACTTTGAAGTCATTTTTCTCCAAATGACGTTTTCGGGCATAATGCGCAGGATACCTCAAAAACTTCTGAATATTTTTCCATGAAATTTTCAGAACGTATATTTCATGTTAGTCTGTATAATTTGAACCTAAAATTTCCTTTTTATTGTTCAGAAATATTTTTTGGGGGTGATTATAAGACAATCGATTTAGGGATATTTTTATTTGAAAATAGCATTATCATATTTATGCAAAGAGGTATGGATAAACATAGTGGAGCAAAATTTATATATTTCCTCTTTCTGTCCCACAATCCGATATAAACGATGATGAAGTTTTATGTACAGTTTATTTCTTTCAATTTTTCGATTTTTTTTAATACATTTTTGTTTCTTCGTGTTTTTAACTAGCCCGTTATGTATAAAATTGCTAGAACTACATATCTTTAAACTGATCTTCGATTCTTTAGATGCCTGCCGTGATCCTTCTCAAATTAGCTGTAAGTATTTGCAAAGGCAAAATAATTGTGCAAAATTATCTAAAAAAATGTTATAATCGAAAAAACAAATAACTAACGACCAACTATACATCTAAATTTTATTTCGACTCTATCAGATATTACTAAGTTTTCATCCTTCATGAAATTGAGTAAAGTTAAATTCAAAAAATCAAAAAACCCGAGTGCTTAAAAAGCGCACTAATTAATTATTTCTCATCAATGTGAAACTATTTTTTATACTACTTAACATTTTTAAAATTTACTTGTATTGATGACTTTTAAGTTGTGTTTAATTGTTAGTTCCTATCTGTAAACACGGTTTTGATGAGGCCTATAGATGTCTATGAAGGTTAGAGTTGCAGTAAAGCTACAGATCCCACTTTTACAACTTACAGATTGTGTAATATTTAAACGGAGCTTCTGACAGTAAAATAGTCAATGAAACATCGTCTTCGTTTTGAAAGACCTTTCCAATGATACGCCACTCAATAGGGTGCGTAAAACATTTTTTTCGTCTCTACCACCATTTTGTATTTTACGGCCGCCATTTTGAATTTATAAAAACAAAACCTAGCCTATAACCACTGGATTATTAAGACGAATCGATAAAGACCTCATTCATTAAAATCCATTCAGCCGTTGGGATGCTTCGAGAGTATAAAGAAATCGACATACCCAGATACGCGTGAAACACATAACCCTTCTTGGCAGTCGGGTAATAAAAATTGAGAAAGACTAAAAATTTAAGAAAAGATGTTGACTTTCATCGCTTTTAAATGATTGATTTGCCTAAGAAATGAATGATAAGCAAACAAAATGTACACATATTGCGTTTGCTCCCTGCTAAGAACTCATTTTAATTTTAGTTTAATAATTTTAAGTTTAATAACTTTAATTTGAGATTTAATAGCTACAATAACAAAACTGGCTAAAAAATACTGCGATATAAAATTGTACATATTTAACATTTTTCATTAAAAAATTTACCATATGTAAGTCAGGTGTCTGAGTATATGTTCATAGAAATGCTTTTCTACTGTACTAAATACATCATAACGTGTTTCTGAAAGTTCAAATTATGTTTGATTATGCATGATGGGCTTGGCGGCGCTCTTTCCATATTTTACACAAATTTTTAAGTACCCAAGTTTGTAAAGGAAAAGCGTAACATGTTTGCTTTATTAACAATTTCAAACTTCTGATTTAAAGTACGGACAGATAAATTGAGAAAGACTTTTATTTTGAGAAAATAAATCGATTTATTTCACTGCTTTTAAATGAGGATTTACTCTATAAAATGAATCGTACTATGAATCCTCAAGATACGCCATCACTATCTTAAGGCACAAATTTCCAAGCCCACAAGGACGTATGGGAAAAGCATGTAATGTTTGATTTAGTAACAATGTTGAACTTCGGCAGGGGAGTAGCTACAAATATTTTTTCTTGGGGGAAGAACTAAAAAAATTCCCAATTTATAATTCAAAAATTTCCTAACTTTAAACAAATTGCTTTATTTTCCAGTTGAAATGATATGAGCAATGTGTGTTTATGATAATGATACTTATACGTAAAAAATCCTTTCCAAAGAAAAATAGTGAAACTAAAAACATAAAAATTATAATTATTGGTTTGTTTAATCAAAGTTTAAATACACCTCTTTCATTTAAATAATTAAAATCAAAACTAGATTAACTTCTCTTTTCCCATCTTAGAATCATCGAGCATGAAAATAATAAAATACCCAATTGCTAAATGAATAGTTAAGGAAGCAGTTTCAAACAATACAGTAAATGTAAGATTTAAACCTAGAAAAATTGCATATATTTAGAGAAAAATAGCATTAGTTTCAGGTTTGCAAATTTTTTGTCTTCTATTACGCGCGAGTCATAATCGCACTTCATATGAAAATAACGTCATCTTTGAGAAAGGAACAAAGATTTGTAAGAAATACAGGGAATAGATTAGAGACACTATTGATGGATAACAGTAGGGAAATTCTGATCTGGTAGATGTATGACATTTTCGTAGCACAGAGAAACACAGTGACAAATTGAGTCTGGCTGATTTTTGTACTTCTTTTGATAATTTAACTTGTTTACTGTTACAGAACTCAGAAAGGCAGTTAGCAAAAAAAAAATAAAAAAATTCATTTTTTTTTTAAATTAAAAAAAAAAGTAAGTCAAAAATCTAGAATTTCCCAACTCTAAGCTCAAATTTCCTAAGTTTACATATGTTGGAAGTTGGAAGGGGAGGCTCTTCCCCCCCCATAACCCCCATCGCGACGCCTGAGAACTTCGGATTTTAACTACGAACAGATAAGTAGAAAAAGACTGATATTTTGAGAAAATAAATTGATTTTCATTCCTTTCAAATGATTAATCACTCTAAGAAATAAATCATAAGGCGAATCCTTAAGATAAGTCACCACTATCTTAAGACACTAATTTCTACGAATACAAGTCCGTAAAGGAAAAGCTTAAAATGTTTGCTAAAACGTAACAATTTCGAACTTTGGATTTTAACTACGGGTTTGGGAGAAATTTGCGTAAATTATGGAAAGATGACCGCTAACATGACATGTGTAATTAAAAAAAATTGAATTTTCAGAAACACGTTGGTATCACGTATTTAGTACAGGATAAAAGGATTTCTATCAACATATACCTAGGCACTCGACTTACATAAAGTAAAATGTTTGATTGAAAATGTTATATAAGCACCATAATGTAAGCTAGAAAAGTTGACATCGCGCCATTTTTTTAGGCACAAATTTCATCTTTCTTTTTTTTTTTTCTTTTTCCTTTTGAAAAGTTGATTTTTTTATACGTATATACTGCAATATGTATGCTTTAAGAGATAAAAAAAAATAGATAAAGTTTATAACTTTTTTTTTTTAATACATTCTCTTAAACTTTGCGTTAAAATTTCTTCAAATTATCCGTCGATTTGAGACACGTGACGTTGAGAATTCATTTTCATTTATAAATTCAGTGAATTTCAAACATTTTTGAAATGGTCTTTTTTACGCAAAAATGGAAAAAATTAACTGAAAATCATATTGTCATATTTATTATCAAGCTAAAACTAGTTGAGGAAATGATAAAGGAAAGGAAACGTATTACATTTCCTTTTCCCATTGAAATAAGAATACTTAATGCTTCGATCAATAACTGCATCCGCGGAATTAAAATACAAGCGGGGAGTAAAATAATGCTAGAATTACGTCAAAGGAAGTTCAGAAATCGTTAGGTATAAATTTTTAATTTGCTAAGAAGAACGATATCAGTTTCCAACTTGTAAGACATAAAAGATTTTGAATAAATGAACATACAGTAGAACCCCGATAACCCGAACTAATTGGGACCGGTGCCAGTTCGGATTACAAAAAATTCGGATTACCCGAAATTCCAACAAAAATAGAAAAGAAAAAGATGTTTGCTAAAACAAAAGTAAATTATAAGTACTCGTAAGTACAGTAAAAATCCTCTAATCTGACATCCTAAAGTCCGGCATGCTGGATAATCCAGCACGACTTTCGGAAAAAAATAGTATTGCTTCTGATGATGTTTATAATAATCCAATGGAACATTAGAATGAGGAATTATGGTAAAAACCCATTAAAAAAGTTCAAAATCGGGAATCTATAAATAGCTCAGTCACCACGTCGACGTGGTAAAGAAAAAGACATGTATGTAGACAATTTTCGAAATCAAACTGTTCAAAGGAAAATTTTTTTTTTATTATCTGAATTAAATACTGTTTGCATTATAAAAACGAATTTTATAGGGATTGGCAAACAAATTGATATTCGAGATTTTTTTAAGATGGCTTCTACGAGTAGGCCTACAGTGCACGTTTTCTTTTTATATTCGTGTACATATCGCTCAACTGCAAGAAAATGGACACATCTCGACAAAAGTAAATTTCGCAGGAGAGGCAAAAGGGGAAAATTTGCATGATTTTTCTGTGACATGAAATTATAGCGCTTAGCTCTGCATGCAGTAGCAAAAAAGTGCATAAAAGTATAAAACCCTTAAAAATGAAGACATAGGATGAGGTTTAGAAAGGTGGGTAAATTTACCTCCAAACACAATCCATCCCTATTCTGTGATCAAAAATGGACAAATAGCGTAATAAAGTGATTTTCGGCATAACTGCATTTATGAAACTTTTTGTATAGCGAGAGCACCTATGGCAGATCTATTTGTGGAATAAAACGCAAAATGAATTTTTGCGAGATGTGTTACTTTTCTTGCGGGGGAGGGATATGTTGTACTCTTATATTATTGAGTATTATTTTTACCATAATGTAACATAAATTTTACATAACATAACATTTAAGGGGTCTTGTACCTTTTAAACGCGTCGAAAATTAACGAAAAACTTCAAAGTTTGAATTAGTCTATCTTCAAAGCCTTTTTATGTATAAACATGAAATTTTGGATATTGATTAAACAGATTGTGCTTTGTAATATGCTACTATTAGAAATTTATTAACCCTTTACAGAATTTCTGTATTGTTGAAATCAAAATAGCTCTTTTTTTTTACCCCATAAGTCATTGCGCGCATGATATCTTGAGAAAGTATGTATGGATTCGCATGAAATTCGGTAAAGATACTAATCATATATGTGTGTTTAAAATGATCTACTCTTAGGCTAAAAGTATTTCATTAACTATATAAAAAAAAAATATTTTCGTTAAAAAAAAAAAAAAAAAAAAAAAAAAAAATGTATTTTTAATGAATAAAATTAGTCATAACTAAAAATATTACCATTGTAAATTCTTAAAAGTAGATCATTTTAAATACACATATTTGTTTACTACATTTACCACATTTCATGACAATCCATTCATACTTTCTTAAGATATCATGCGCGCAATGATTTATGGGGTAAAAAAGAGAGCTATTTTGATTTCAACAATACACAAATTCTGTAAAGGGTTAATAAATTTCTGTTGTTTGTATATTACAAAGCACAATCTGTTTAATCAATATAAAAAATTTCATGCTTATACATAAAAAGGTTTTGAAGATAGACTAATTTAAACTTTGAAGTTTTTCATTAATTTTCGACGCGTTTAAAAGGTACAAGACCCCTTAAAGAATAAAAAAAAAATGCTTTACTGCCACTTTTTGTTTAATTCTAACTTCTACACATTTTTCCCGAGATTCATTCTGTAATCCGTAAAATTTCGTAATCCAACATGCTTCAATTTTCGAAATTGCAATAACTTTCGAAAATAAAATTGGTTCGGATTAACCGGAATTTCGGATTAGCGGGGTTCTACTGTATTTATTGAAAAATATGCACATCATTATTTTTTTTTAAATAATTTTAAGGTATCCTATTAAGTTTAACTTCCAAGCAAAAATCCATATTACAAAGCTACACGTCCATGAATAACGCTGACGTCGTTCATGGGCAGACTGAGGCAGTGACTAGACCTGAGGACCTCATGTGGCCTCATGAGGACCTCATGATCTTGTATATGCGGTCCGATACATTATTCGTTACGGCGACAGTGGACGTTCAAAAACATTTTCTATAGTTTTTGCTCAATTGTTTGAAATTTAATGCACATATAATTTGTGTAATAATTAAGAAAATTTCTTAATTTCATTAAAAAATATTAATATGCAAATGAGTAATTAATAAATAATATGCTAATTAGTGATACAAATTAAAAATGCTCCATGCGGATTAAATTTTGTTTCAGAAACTTGTAATTTTTTTTAGGATAGCTTTACGATATTATATCAAAAATGGGTATACATTTTAAAATTATACAAAGTACCTTGGCAGAAAAAAAATTATAAATATATAATATTGATCATTTCGGATAAAATTCAATGATAAAATATTATTATTATTTTTTTTACCTTTATATAAAATAATGTACATATATTAATATTAAGTTTTGTAATAAAGCATATCAACAACAATATTACCAAGTATTATGAAAATTGGTATAAAATTAAGACGCATGGAGCATTTTGAACTTACTCAGTAGGCGAAAATTCTCATTTTTAGAAACCTGGATTTAAAGTTTTATTTTAAGTGCAGATTAACGAGTGTTTACGTTAGAAAAACAGCTGTATCTCTGCAAAAAATTATCGGATTTTAATAATCTTTTTTTATTTGAAAGTAGAAGATTGCCAGAACATTTTTTCCCAAAAACAAAAAATTGATTTTTTTAATGTTTTTTTGAGATTTTGAACGTCCTCTGTCGCCTTAAGGGGACAAGGGACCTTCAAACTCATTTATTTATTTTTCAATTTCACTTTAAATACTATTCAAGGGTACACAATAAAGGGTGGGCACTCTCAACGGTGTCCAATGGCTAATTTCTAAGCCGTTAAGCATGGACATATAGTTTCAATTAAAATATGTTTTAACCCTTTAGTGCACAGCTTTGCATATATGCAAAGAATAGTATTTTGAATTTAATAGATTTTTTTAAATCGTATATACTTAATTCGCACCAGAAAATTAAAATAGAAATATTTGGTTTAATTAATAACAGGCATTCAGTATTTGTTTTAAATCGTATATACTTAATTCGCACCAGAAAATTAAAATAGAAATATTTGGTTTAATTAATAACAGGGATTCAGTATTTAAATAAAGTGAAAATAACCGATGAAACTTTCTGGGGTAAAGTCAGATTTTCTGAACTACGTAATTTCTAGAACGTATTCTATCATGGGAATTAAAGGGTTAATGGTTAAGTTTTATAAAATAAGGTATTTGGAGACATACTTATTAAAATTTTTACTAATTTGCAATATTTTAGCGTAAAACAGCCACACGACACATTTTTACTTATATTGCAGATATGCAACAGAAGAAAAGATTGACGTATTATATGAAAAATGTGTCGCTGATTTTTTTCATTATTTTTCCTGTGTAATAAACCTTTCAGAGAATCATATATAATGTTTTCGAAACAAAATAAAAAATCGCGCACTTAAGGGTTAAATGAGGTAAAGAAATATTTAAAAAGCGATTTGGGTCAATAAAAACACGTCTTAAAAAATTACAAACTTTTAATTTTTATACGGTCAACCGGTCCTATAAGTTATATTTTGAAAAATTTTCCTGTTACACTGACAAGTAAAACAGAAAAGTCCCGTTATTCTACGATTACAATTGACCGAGTAATAACTGTTTAAAGTTGGAGCATATTTTTTGCTGCAAATTAGGGGTCATTCAGAAATTTAGTAGAAATATAATTTCGTCAAATCTATTAACAAAATGGTTGAGAGTAGCATTGTAATATACATTTGAAATCTTTAATCATTTTGATATATTAATGCAAAATATACAATTTATAATAAACATATAAGGAAAAAAAAACAGAATTTTTGTCAAATAAAATGATGAAAATTAACAGCCTCAATTCTTTACAAAATGATAGAGGAAAAGGTCCAAATACCGGCTACTAGGTGTTCTGTGAACTGAGCGCAGCGCAGCCTAGCGGTGATAGGCAGAGTTTGTAGCTTTAATTGAGAGAAAAAAGTTACGAAAAGTATGTCACTGAAGTCTGTCTCATTTACGAATAGTAACTACAAAAGTGTCTAATCGACGTAATCTGGTACATCAAATGTTTTTCACGCGTGTGTTTCTCATTTTTTTAAAATATACTGATCGTATGTTGGCTTGAATTGTTGATAAAGTTGTTTTCTAGATATATTTAGCTTTCAGTTGCCACGCGCACATTATTGGTATTTTATTATATGAATGAGTAATACCGGTTTTAACTTAAACATAGCTGTGGTATGGCAGCCGAATACCGGCTACCTAGAGTGGTCTAAATACCGGCTAGCCGGTATTTGGACCTCTCTCGGTTGCTCTGCTAGAAGGGGAGAAAAATAAATTAATTTAAATAGTTCCATAATTAATAAATTAATTTAAATTCAAAAATAGTTCCAGTCCCATTTCGCAATATGAAAAATGCAACCTTGGCCATAATTCTTCAAGACCGACACTGGTTACCGGATCACTTCCCAAAAAACGCTGTTGGATACCCCAAAATTGCCTGTAATAAATGTGAAGAGAAAGAAAAGAAAATAACGGGTAAACCAGGCGAAAGAGGCAGAAATTGGATTTTAACCCTCTTGCTGCGCAATCCGAGATTTCCTCGGGCAACGTAAAAGAAGCAAAATTTGCGCAACACGAGATGTCCTCGGGGATACAATTTTTCCGTATAATTAACCCTCCTTGATTATTCCCACCAGTTATTTTTTTATTCTAAATTTTGCCTTATTTAATCGGAGCATTTTTCCGATTAAATTAGGCAAAAATTTTTGTTTTGTAAAACAGGTGACCAAAGAATAGATATTCTTAAAAGACGCTCGTCGCGAAGGGGTTAAATACGCAATTTTTGAAGCTATTTTGATAAAACAATTACGCAGCAAGAGGGTTAAAAAAGTGAAAAAGGAAAATATCCAACAGAGGAAGATGATGCAGTTTGTGTCTTTTGCATGGGTGCTTTCTCTGTGGACAAGAATGGGGGAGGGGATTCTGGGTACAGTGTTAAGAATGCGATATGTGGGCTGATAGGGACTGCACCGATGCAGAGAGCGATATTATGTTTGTGATTTTTTCGGATAAAATAATTCTCATTTTATCAGCAAGCTTTTTTTTTTCGTTGTTTTAAACGTTAAAAAACAAAACTAGAAACATAATGGGAAAAAGACTGTGAGAGATAGTCGTAAAGAATTTTATAAATTTGACAAAAATACTTATTTATTAAAAATTGCGTATTTTTTCTGTGCATAAGAAATGTTATTAATGAATAAAATTTATTAAAGTGATATTCTTATTGCTGAATAATTGTCATAAGCTCTATTTGTGTGATCTTTTGGAAAAAACTTAGGTAGCCGGTATTTAGACCCCATTTTAAAAACTGAAAATTTGAAGACTTCCGAAATTTTACTTTTTATAAATAGAAAACGCCTTTTAAACTGATTTTTTTTCTCTAAACATGTGTAAAACATGTCAAGGTACCCTGCTGTCAGTTTTTATTTTATTAATTTTAAAAATTGTATGATTTAGATTGAAAGCAAAAGTGGTAGCCGGTATTTGGACCTTTTCCTCTACATATTTTAAAATGTTATTAGATTACACTAGCCTGCAAAAGTTGGGTTATGCCTTTTTTTAGCTTTTGATAATTGATTCTTGTGTATTCTGTACCGCTGAATCCGAAATTGACCTTCGTTTTTTACCATCATGTAAACATTTTTTGGAAATCGGAAATTTTAAAGTTAAATCTCACATCAACTAATAAAAGTTAACTCAATCGTAATAGTTGTACGATTTCTTTCAAAGCGCAGATACCTTGAAATAAGATTAAGTATTTTATATACAACCCCTGAAAGCATGGCCGTAATCATCTGTTTTGAGATGCAAAAAAGTGGTATAAGTCATGCATTTCAAAGTTTCATAACTTAGTCAATTTTAATGTTAGGTGATTGGGACTTTTTTGTCTTACTTGTTAGTGTCACAGCAAATTTTTACTAAATTTCACTTATAGATACGGGGCACCGTATAAAAATTTAAATTTCGTAATTTTTTGATAAATGTTTTTCTTGACCCAAATAGCTTTAAAAAATAATTCTTTACCTTATTTAAACCATTTCTATGAGCATTCGTAATTATATAAATACGCAGCACCTACAGTCGTCGTTCGGTCCGTCTGTCTGTCCATCCGTCCGTTCACATATAACACATCTAAAACTACCCAACCGAATGGCCTGAAATTTTAAATATGCACTCATTGTCATAAAAATTTGCGCACCAAGAAATAATCGTGGGATCGTAACGAAACTTGGCATGAAGGTACATATCAGGCAGATATGCAAATGATTAGAAATGCAGCGTGATTGCGCATTGCGTAATGCCACTAGAGGGCGTTGAACTTCGTCCTCCTTGGAGCATAAAACTGGTAGCAGAACTTGTTTGAGTGTACCTGTTCTTTTGCAAAGGAAACGCTGAGGTAGACATGCCGTTACGCAACCATCGAAGACAATATGAGCCGCCGTCAGAGTTCGAGAGGAGAAGAATCATCGGGATGATGGAAGCTGGGTGTTCAGCTCGGCGAGTAGCTCGTCAAGTAGGCCGTTCTGATTTTACTGTGAGGAGGTATTGGGACCAGTGGACTGAAGAGACGTCATTTACACGGCGACCAGGCTCGGGACGCCCTCGACAGACCAGTCGTCAAGAAGACCCTCACATCATACGAAACGCACGCGTAGAGTGAACTGCCTCATTGTCCAATATCCCGACACAGGCAGCACTTTCACTATGGACCCCTGTGTCTTCCCGAACCATCGCTAGGCACCTGGCTGAAGGACATCTGGTATCGCGTCGCCCATTACGTGTGCTGCCAATGACACCCACTCACCGACGCCTCCGTTTGGAGCGGTGTCGCGCACGATGGGATTGGACTGCAACGGAATGGAACCAGGTCGTCTTCAGCGACGAGTCTTGATTCAATTTGAGCAGCGATGACAATCGTGTTCGTGTGTGAAGGCCCCGTGATGAACGCTTCAATCCTGCTTTCGCTTTACAGCGACACACCGCTCCCACAGCTGGTGTGATTGTGTGGGGTGCCATTGCTTACGATACACGGTCACCCCTAATATTGATACGTGGCACAATGACAGCCCAGCGGTACGTCTAGGACATTATTCAGCCACATGTGTTGCCACTCGTGGCAGGGCTCCTAGGAGCCATTTTTCAGCAAGCCAATGCTCGGCAAGACACAGCAAGGATGTCGCAAGCCTGCCTCCGCCACATTACCACCCTTCCCTGGCCTGCTCGATCCCCAGATTTATCACCAATCGAGCATATCTGGGATCATTTGGGACGGCAAGTTGGACACCCTACGAGTTTGGTTGAACTCGGTGCGCGTTTACAGCAACTGTGGAACGAGATGTCTCAGGACATCATACGAAACTTGTATGCCTCAATGCCCGCTCGTATCGCATCGTGCATTCGCGCTAGAGAAGGTCCAACAGAGTACTAAAATTTCCGTTCATTTTTACTTTTTTCTGCAATAAATTATCCTTTTTCTTTGGTTTTCTACTCGCTTACTTATATTTCACAGTAGTACTTACGTGTGCAAAATTTCGTTTCATTTGGACGTCTTTTTCTTGGTGCGCAAATTTTTATGGTAATGAGTGTATAATTGCTGCAAAATTTTGTCGAGTCATTTCAAATTTTATGAAAATCGGATCTATAGTTTAATTACAGGGGCAGTCAAAAGTTTTCCGCTACATTACGGCCAATGGGAAAAAATTATTTCAAGTGCATTTTAATGATGTTACAGCCTTTCGAACAGAATGAAATTGATAATCATTTATGAAGTGACTAAAATATACATTTAATACAATATGCGGTGCAAGAAATACTTATAAAACTAGTTATATTACGAACGCACCTTATTTGCCACGTTTGATGTGAAATTTCCAACTTGTTGTAATTGGAAGTATGCATCTAGGATCAACGGTTGCGAAAATAAAGGTCGGTCAGGTTATGCGTGGGCACCCTGTATAGAAAACCTGAGTCGCAATCTACTTATTCAGTTATAAATACGAAGTGTTTCACTGCAAATCGATCCCAGTTTTTCTTCATTGCTTTAACAATAACGAAAATATTTTACCGATAATTTAAAAAGACATGCTTTATTTTCTATTAAAGGTCATCATTAACATCCTGAGGATTGCTGGAAAAGGCTACGATCTGCGTCCAAACAACACTTGCCTATAAAGTATACACTTCGTAATTTGGAATGCAGCTCCCGATACATATGTACCTAAATGGACTTCCTGTAAAATGTGTCACATTTCACACAAAATAAAGTAAGTATGTTAAATAGATCGGGAAAATATCTTCATTACCGTTAAAGTTACGCAGGCACGAAAACTCTGGTCCGATTTCCAGTGAGACACCCTGTACTTATGTCTGAACAAGTGGATTGCAACCCAACATTCCTATATATAAAAAAAATTGTTTTAGTGAACAGTACTACCCGTCGCAGTTTATACACGAGGTAGGGGATCATCCTGCATATATCTTAGGTGAGCGGTCTTAACACTACAAGTCCGTTTTTGGTCAAATCAGTATATTTGCATAAAGTAGCCTCCCGCTTAACCGGCCTAAACGGGACCGAGGATTACCCGGTTAAGAGAGAAACCGGTTAAAGCGTAGAAGTAAAAAAAAAGAAAAAAAAGTATCTGCTTAATTTAATTAATTTAACCCATACATGCATTTAGTTTTTCAATTTGTGTAGTTTTAAAAAATTACATATTTTCTATATTTTATGAAATGAATACTAGTTATAATTAACTGGATTGAGAGAAAAAATAATGAAAAATAATGAAAAATATTTACGCAAATTAAATTGTTGAAAATCGTATCATATACCTTTATAAGAAGTTGAAATTGTTCTACATTATGTATATTTAAGTTAATCAACCATAAAGAAATCAGTGACCTTTTTATGTTGAAGGCAAGATGTCCGACATTTTGCAGAATAATATCTCCATCCCTTTAACATCATAAGTTTAACCGAGGAAGCTGTTAGCCTCTGCTCAACATAGCATAGCGCCAGCTCTAATGCTTTAACCCCTTCCGTATGAGGAATTTTAGCAGTGTTAACTTCAACTGGATCATCATCAGGATCATCTTCGTGTTGAACAACATCAGTCCTAATTATATCCTCATCAACTAATGTTTCATGCTTGAGATCTTTATCAGATTCAAACAACTCTTATACATCTGTTTTAATTCCTCAAGCTTTCTAAATGTTTGTACAAAACATTTTACAGGTAGATCAGACATTATAGAGTTCCGGGTGAGGGGGGTTGGGATTGCACTTTTGATCATTAAAATCACAAAATCTTATATCTTCCGGGAGGGCGGAAACTCATTGTTCCTGGGGTGGTATGTCCTCTCCGGCTCGCACCCTGAATTCAACACTGGTGAAGGTCAACGCGTATCTCTTTAGAACTGACGTTCTCCTTTCTGAACTTTTCCTCCTCCCCCTCAGGATTGCACTTTAACATGAAAGCGTAAGCTGAGTTCTCGAGGCCGTCATCCTTGAATTTTGCCTGATGTTGGGAAAAAAAATCGGCCGGTTAAAGCGGAGTTCCGGTTAAGAGGAAGGCTACTGTATTTTACAGCGAAAATGTGGTATCTATGGGCTGTTAAAAGAATATAAGCCAAGGTGGAAGGTAACGAACTGGTTTTAACTAGTTTTGATAACAATACAAGAAAGAAATGTTCGCTATGTTTGTATATTACAGTACTCACTTCACAAAAAGAAACAGTAACAATTAGTACTTTTTCACTATCAAAGCACATTTCGCGGTTAAATAAATTGATATTAACCAAAGCAGCCTGTTCCCAGTTTCCTTCCGACATAAGGTAGGTACGGTAGTAAGGTGGAATCTCTTCCCCCCCCCCCCATCCCTTCAAAAGTCCCTTGTTCACATGACAAGTCTGCACCAACAATTATGCTTCAAAAAATCCAGGCAATTCCAATTAGATCGGGCAGCGGTGCCTCAGTTGGCAGAGCATCGAACTCGCAATGGAAAGACCGCAAGATCCATGCTTACTGCCGTCTAAAATCCGCCATGTATGCTATTGGCGCCTGGTGCATGTAAAATCCGTCGTGAGTGCAAAGCCCTCCAATTTACCTATGAATTATACCTTGCCGGGTGAAGGTCTCGTCATCTGATCAAAGTTCTAAATTACGAGATCAACTTCAGTAGCAATGTGCAGGTGCCAAACAACAAGATATAAATGTTAAGTAAACGGCATAACAAAGTTCACAACTGAGCAGTAGACAGGCACTGCAGATAAGATGACGATCTAGACCAGGGTTGGCGAACTTTTTTGTTGCAGCGTGCCAAATTTGATCAAAAAATATTTTACGTGACCATGGCGTGCAAACTAAAAAACAAATTTAGTAGGTGGGAAAATAATAGCTTAAAATAACTTAAAATTGTCTATTATGATTTAAAAAATAGGAGGAAGATACATGTAGGTATTATACACTATAATAATTATGGAAACATATATATTTTAGAAATTAATAAAAGAAATTAATGCGATTTAATTTGATTTCTGTTTTTGCATCTTAATATAAGTTAGTTTTAATGCAAACTGAACCGGATTCATCTGATAAGTGCTTTCAGTTTGAGTTTTGATAGTATTCATTTGTGAAAACAGTGATTCGAAAGCATAGATAGGCAGAAAAGCTATTAAAACGACAAACGTCAGTTTCTTTGAATAGCTATGAAATAAATTACAAAGTTGCCATAACTTCATCGGAATTTAGTAATGTCTAATAACCATTTATTGCCGATAGTTTTGAAATATCGTCTTTGAAAATTTGAGGCCATAATTAATTACAGACGTGTGAAAATTATTAGAATAATTGTGAAATTTACATTAAAATTTTGTTACATTAAAGAAATAATACATTTAAAAAATATTGATACAGTTGATTGATATTTAGTGTGCATCCCCTTGTTTTTAAGATTCGATACGTCATGGCATACTTTGTATGAGTTTTTGGCAATTAATTTGTATTTCGTTGTCATGATGCCAAATTTGCAAGAGTTTTTCTATCAGAACATTCTTGTTTGTGATGTTGCATTTCTTTAATTTAATTAAAGAAAACATTTCCATGGCCTGGAAACAATCCAAATATGAATCCCATAGAAAACATTTGACTCATTGTAGAGAAAAAATTAAAGAAATACAGCATCACAAACAAGACTATAGTCTAATAGAAAGACTCATCTAAATTTGGCATCATGACAATGAAATACAAATTAATTGCCAAGACAGGTATGCCATCATTTCTTTAATAAAAAACAAGACTAGTAAATGTATCAATATTTTTTAAATATTTCTTTAATATATATAACAAGTTTTTATTGTAAATTTCACAATAATTCTAATAATTTTCACACGTCTGTAGATTGTACTATAATATACGGCAATTATTTTTTTCAATTTCCATTTAATCGAATTTAGAACAAATCAGTCGCGAATTTGTGTAATCTCACTTTATTTTGATTTTGAGCCACAAGCAATGTCGTGCCAAAATTACTCTTTCGCGTGCCAAAAGTGGCACGCGTGCCATAGGTTCGCCATCCCTAATCTAGGCGATGATGACAGATTTATTGGCACTACGCGGCAATTAGGCGGTCACCCGCCCCGATACCAGGCATCAAACCCGTTCAACCGGGGAAACCCAGGAGGTATAGGGGGCTGGTCATCGGTTAGAAAGAAAGAAACCAAAAACAGGCATACACAGTTTTTTCACTTTCCTCTAAAAGTGCAATTTTGGAATTGTACTGTTAAGACCGCCCACCGAAGATGATAATATATCGCAGGCAGAATCGTTATCTTATTTCGAAAACTCTTTTATGTGTTAGTCAAAGTGGTATTTCACGAAAGATTCTTTTTAAAAAATTTAGTTCATCTTTTTAATAATTTAAAGATTTTCAAATATAAAACACGAGTTTATTAGACCTTTATTACATATATTAGACGTCTGAGCAATCATAGGGATTTTTCAATGAAAAATCAATGGAAAGGTATTTCGGTAAAGCAAATGAAAAAATAATAATCGTTGATATTAAAACATATTTTGTCCAATTAATTATATCTTCACGTCATTCTTTATGACGATTCTATTTCCGTGAATTCATTTTCCAGGTGAATGCTAATCTTTTAGGTTTTTCCGTATCATTTTTTTTCTCTCAGTAGAATCATTATTGCAATTTCTTCACGCATATTAAATTTATCTATTTTATTCGTTATAAAAATTAAAAGAAATGTTTCTAATTGCGATCAAAGCCGCAGGGAAGGGTTCTTCATTTAATATTCTTAATTGTATTACTTCATAAGACACTTTAATCTGAGATACATTTATCAGATTGAATCGATATGTTAGCTCGAGAATTATTACGTGAAAAGTTTTAATTTGTCTCTATACATGAAGCCGGTCTTTATTGCACTTCATGTAGTTGAAAAGTATTTATAGATTTTGTTTGTCTGTCTGTCCATGTACTAACTCTCGTAAATACACTCATGTTTGGTATTAAAAATGAAGTGCGTGGCATTTATAGTTCGTTTACAAGGATACACAAATGATTTTCATTACATTATGGTCTATGGGGGAAATCATTTGCAGCGAATTTTATTGGTGTTACGATATTTCAAACCTAGTGAGATTTATATGGATCACTGAGGTGAATTACACCGGGATTTCTCAGGATTATAGAATAAGTAGCAAGCATGGCTCATTTACAGGGATACACAAAAGAAATCATTATGATACATGGGAAAAAATCGTTTGCCGTGAATATTTTAATGACATCACGATACTTTAAACATAATGAAATGTACAACAATCATTGAGGTGCATTACAATCTGTTTTCCATAGATTATGAAGCGTGTCGCATTTAGCGTTCATTTATAGAGACAAGTAAAAGAGTTCGGTTAAAGCACTCACAATTATCGATAATTGCTCGAAGTGAGTTTTCGCTTTGATATGCGATTTCAAAGTTAACTCTTTTTTATTGTTTAATAAGGTATGTATAAATTCTATAGATCCTATACAGGGCTGCGCTAAAGAATTCGCACACATTAGCTGACATGGACAGCAATTGCTGAAAATGAATTTTTACTGAATCATCTGCTTTTTTATATTGCCTATTTAAATATCTCTTTTTATTTTATGAAAAAATGTAATTTCTTAATAATATTCTGTTGGTGTCGGGAAGTATTTCATAATCTATGCTTTATGCATAACTTTTCGTTCTTATTTAAATTTTTATCGCCTATTTTTATACATATATATTTACCTTCAGCAAGGAAATATTTGAAATTTCACAAACGTATGACAGCAATTTATGATTATGTTACAAAAAAAAAAAAAAAAAGGAAAGAAATGCAGCTTTGAGGACAATACTTTTACACTCATGTCCAAAAATTAAGGATAAGTGACCGGACGCTTTCGATATTACACGTTTTACACATACGTTTTTGTTGAATACCTGCTGAAATTCTTCACGAATTGCTTTTGAACTTCTAAGGATGAAAGAACATGTTTGATTTCATATTTATCAGTGAAGATTTAGTCGGGAAGATAATTGGGGGCTTAATAATAAATTTAATAATAAAATATTATTTGTGATCACCAATGTAACAGAAAATGATCCAAATGGTCTGCCACTGTATTAAATGACTATGGGAGTCCTGTTCAACGTATGTGTGCATTTATGTAAGCACTCATATCCATGAAGATGTTAACGTTTCTGTGAAAAATTCAAAAGTTTTTTGTTTATAGCATACAGAGTTTTCAAAGAAATTTAACACAACTTTCCAAAAACCTGACAAAGAACAGTAGAAACATCATACAATAGTTAAAACATAATATAATGAACATTTGACGAGATAAGGGCATTTGTATGAAATAATGTTTAACTGCGCATTCGTCAATGATTCCAAAGTTTCGTTTTATAATTTGGTAGTCAATTTATGGTATAATTTAGGGCAACGCATATAAAATGTCCAGTCAAATATTGTGAAAAATTGTAGAAAATCTTTTATTATGAAGCTTTTTCGAGAAAGCAACTCACTATATCGCCCCTATCTTTCTGAATTTTCCAGATATTTGACTGGACTTTTTATATAAGTTGCCTTAATTATCTGACTATCAAATTATGAAATAAAAATTTTAGAATCTTTAACGCATGCGCAGTTGAAAATTATTTCATACAAATGCCTATATTTCTTCCAGTATTCAATATATTCATGTTTAAATTGCAAGTGTACTGTTTCTACTGTTCTTTTTCAGATTTTCGGAAAGTTGTGTTAAATTTGGGTGAAAACTCTGTATGCTATAAACAAAAAACTTTTGAATCTTTCACAGAAACGAATATGAGTGCAATGCTTACACAAATGCACACAAACGTTGAACAGCACCCAAATAGTAATTTAACATAGTGACAGACCATTTTCGCCATTTTCTGTTTCATAGGTGATCGCAAATAATATTTTATTATTAAATTCATTATTATATACCCCTAATTGCACTCCCGACTAAATCTTCACTGAGAAATAGGAAGTCAAACATGTTCTTTACATTCTAGAAGTTAAAGACCAATTCTTCAAGAATTTCAGGAGGTATTCGACAAAACGTGTGAAATCGAAAACCTACAGTCACTTACCCTTAATATTTGGACATGAGTGTTTATAATTTCTTTACATATATTCATTTCATTACTCTTTATTCCTTATTAAAACTAAAAACAAAGCTTCGAATTCTGTTCAAACACATAAGGAAAAAGGGCATAGTTTTAATATCTCTTAATGGAATTGTCCAACATGTCACTTTAAACTTTAAAGGGAGGGGGGTCCCGATACGGATTAATTCTTAAGGCATTTTCAGGATTTTTTTTCCCTTGTTTTTAAATAATCCACATATAAAAAAATAATTTTTGTCATTGAATTTATTGTACTTTTGACTGTGTGAGTATTGTCACATAAAAATATTGATATTTTAATCAATCTGAACTCCTCCACCGCTCATTACGCGCGGCGTGCACAGGAAATCGATGTAAGTTGTGATATCGTACCTTCGCCACAAATTTTCGACGGGTGAAGCAACAGGCATTTCCGTGGAGGACAATAGTCTTTTGTGTAAAGGCATGCATGGGAAATACCAGGCATACTTCTGCCCTTGGGATCTGCTCAACAGGGTATTTCCACTTTTCCAAGAAATAGGGAGGGCTGGACAATCTGTGGGAGCTCGTCCCCAAAGTAAAAAGGAGGCTCAGGCAGGAGCTAGTGTGGAGGCTGATGGTAGACTGGGAGACACTGATGAAGTGAAGTTGTTTTTTACCAACGGAAGAGATGCGAGTAAAAATCGTTTTACTCAGGTTGGCTATGAGAAGTATAGAACTGTTAATAAAAAGTGAGAGGGCCTACCTATGAATGGTAAAGTTTGTTATTACATTTTTCAAATCTAATTTAGTTGTTCTAATAAAGGACTTTGGTAAGAAATATGTATTATTTTTCAACGATCATCTCACAAGAGCTTAGTGAACCAAAAAGCTCTGGCTCACTACATCACAAAGTAATCATCCGACAAAAAAAAAAAAAAAAAAAAAATCACACGTATTCTTACAATACAAATAAAAATGAATAAGGAAAAAAAAAATGAATAATAATAGTAATAATTAGCTCACTTTTCTTGCACTATTTTTTTATGCATGTCTAAAACTTATTAAAAAATTAAATTATTAAAAATTCTATTTATTTTTTATTAAAAAAGTCTATTTTATTTGGAAAAACAGCTTGAACCATTTAAGCTTCAAAACTTATAATATTTAAAAAATACTTATTTCAAGAAATATGCGTTTAAAGTCTTTGATCAGCTCTTTTGTCCTCATGACACCACCGGTTCGTTAAATTTGCCGTAAAGACTTGTATATTGGGTGGAATGGAAAAAAAGATTTTGAGAGCATATTGCAGATAATTTAAAAGTTTGGAGAAAAAAAAACTGACTTTTTGAAAACTTTCCGAAAGAATCTTCTTTTAATATGAGATTCATTTTTTCAGACTGAATCAATTCAGCGATTTCTGATTTCAAAATTGCCATTTTTTTTTTCTTACATCAAGTCAGTTTTTCTAGCTGAAAATCTTTTACTGAATTTCTCTCTCTCTTTTTTTATTATTATTTTTAAATTACAACAAAGAGATCGTTGAAATTTTATGAACAATGGATAACGAGTCCTGAACTGTGAAAAATACAAAAAGGAAGTTCTGTTTTGAGATTCATTATGTATTTCCGTCACATACGTTCATTTTATCAATTTAAGAAAATTAAAACCAAAGAAAATGCTTCTAATTCCGTTCAAACTCACAGGAAAAATTTCTTCTTTTAACATTTCCAACGGTATATATATTGTCTGATACCTCAGTTTAATCTGAGATACATTAATCAGGCTGAATCGATATCTCATTTCGATGATTGTTATATGCGTAAGTTTATTTTCCAGCTTACTTTTTTTTCTTTTAGGTGTTATCGATCAAATGAATTTTACAAGTAATTTTTTTTTCTCGGAATTTTTCTGTAATGCAAAGTGAATAGTAAAAAGTCGAACATGTTTGATAGGAATTCGTGATTGTCCACATAATATGGGATTCATCAAGAAATAAAAACTACAGTTCAATTTTGTATTGTAAAAAATTTCAAAAGATATAGTTTTAGAAGTTCGTTAAATTACTCATAAAACATGAAAATAGTTTTTATTTTTCAACATATTGTGTATTGTAGATTGACGGCAAATTGTAATACTCGTTGCAGTTACACTTAATTATTAATATCTTAACTTTGATAAAAGCTTAAAAATGCATGTATTATTAATTGTATTTTGAGTGAAAGGGAAATAGCTTATTATAAATATGTGATCACAATTAATCATCATTACGAACTGAATATTTTACTACTATATGTATATTTTTTATCAATATTGTGAAGAAATATTTTTTCGAGAATATTTTTTACTGGTAACACTGCAAGTGTGCTCACGTAACGTTTTACCGCGAAAACTTTACAATAAATATCGTTTAGACTTTGACTATTTGATACAATTGTAGCTGTGAAATAGAGCATAATAAGAATGAATAAAAATCGATAAATCAATAACATGTAGTTAAAAAGTATGGCATGAATTGTAACAATGAATAAGAAAAAAGAAATGAAACTTACTATTTTATTGAATTAGCATATGCCGTTATATATAATATTATTTATAACGAAGATATACCATATAAATCCTTAATACAATTTGGAATTTACACTTTGTTTTGTTTACGACAAGATATTTATGTACATTAATATATCTATATGTTTCGGCGTAAATGCCCTCAAATTTATTTGTTTATAATTTAACTCTGTTTATCTTTATATTGTGAAACATAATTATAAAACTGATTTCTTTTGACAGAAAAAATCTAATCTGTTTATCTAAATTGTTTATAACCCTGAATCAATATTTATGAGTAACATTATGATTTCAAGGTCATGTAATATAGATTTATTTACTTTATAATAATTTTGAATTGATGGTGATTTATTAGTTTTATAATTACTTGGATGTCATTTAAATGAATATTATAGCTATTTAGAAGATTTATAACTGCATATTGTAATTTTATTTTGATGTTTATTTTATATAATATGTATCATTTTTAAAATGGTTAGTCTTGACTCTGTAACCAAGCAGAGAACATGTAACATGTCCTGACTCTGTAATCAGAGATGCCAATTGTTAAATCATGGCTCTGTTTAATACAGAGTGTATAATGGAAGTCCTGACTCTGCAACGAAGCAGAGAACATTTTTTTGTATTGGCTCTGTTAAATACGGAGAATTACTATTATGGAACAATTATTAACTTCTAATGATGAATATAATTTACATACTACTTCAGTTTTATTTAATAAACTATTTAATCTAATTGCTCTCCCATCTCACTTGGATTCTGAAAATTTATTTGTCAGATGAATTTCGGCGCCACCATCATTATTTTTGGTGCCGAGTAACCCGCGAAACATTTTTTGGAAAGAATAGTGAGCTATTGTGAAAGAGATTTGTGATTAACAACTGTGATTTATCTTTCAACATGTGATTAGTATGTGATTTATCTTTCAAACTGTGATTAGTGTGGAATTATTATTGTGCCATTTGGATTACGACATGCCATCTACATTACCTGGAATTAACAGGTAAGAAAATATTTTTTTCATTTTCTATGAATGGTTAATGTTTTAAAATAAGAATTATTCTTTATTTAAAATGGAAAATCTTGAAAAGCTGAAAGCAAAACGTTATGTTGAACGAACGAGTTTCACGAAATTAATTACAAAATTAGAAACATTATTAAATGATGACATTGATAATACGAAAACCGATGAATTATTAGAGCTTCAAGAAATATTCCTCTTAAAAGAAACGGCTTTCCAAAGTTTGAATCGTGATATTGAAGCTCAAATATCCGACTTAAAAGAATATGAAAAGGACATTGCTAATAGTGAAAAGTACACTGACCAATTGATCAGTGCTAAATTTAAAATTAAAAATAGATTAAGAAAATGTAAAAAGGATAATGTTTCCGTGATAGCGACTAGTCGTGTAAATTCATTGAATGGTTCTGCTAGTGGAACAGAAACGATTTCTGCCATGAAATTGCCTAAATTAAATGTTCCAAAATTTTCTGGTGAAATCGAAGAATGGGTCGAATTTTTTAACTGTTTTGAAACATCGATACACCAGAATAAATCACTATCTAAAATAGAAAAATTCGCTTATCTAAAATCCTTGTTATGTAATCGGGCCTATAATGTGGTAGAAGGGTTTCCTTTGACAGAACAAAATTATGATACTTGTATTGATTTATTAAAGGACCGTTTTGGTAAGGTTGATGTTATTATTAATAAACACATGACTAATTTATTAAATATGGAACCAGTTAAAAATTGTTCAAATTTAAATGCATTAAGAAGATTGCATGACATGTGCGAAGTTAATATTAGAAGTTTAAGAAATTTGGGGGTAACATCCAGTTTTTATGGACAATTGCTAAATCCTATTTTGCTAAAGCTATTGCCCCATGAATTAGTGATTGAATATCATAGAAAACGTAATACTAGCAAAGAGTCAGATGTAACCGATCTAATTGCCTTTCTGAAATGTGAAATAGAATGTAGAGAAAAGGCTTTGTCAATGACAAGTTCTAAAAATGATGCATCCTCTTCTTTTGTACATAAAAATAAAACTGAATTTCGTGAAAAGAAAACATCAAATAAATATCAACATGCTAATACCTTAAATGCCAATATTAAAGTTTTTTGTGTATTTTGCAAAGGTAATGATCATTTATCTTCCGAGTGTAAAAATGTAGCTGATGATAAGAAAAGATTAATGTTACGTAAGGAGGGTAGATGTTACAAATGCTTTTTGAAATCGCATTTATCTTCGCAATGCCGCATAAAATTAAAGCCCTGTCTAAATTGTAAAAGCACTGAACATAACAAATTATTTTGCTTTAAGAAAAGTTTGAAACCAGAAATTAATGAAAATCAAAATCAAACAGTTATATCTAATTCTCATTGTAATTTTAGAAATTCTAAGCATGCTGTTTTATTGCAAACATGTTGTGTAACTGCTCAAGGTAATTCTAAATCAAAGGTAGTTCGATTATTACTTGATTCTGCAAGCGAAAAAAGCTTCATAACAAAAGCATTAGCTCGTGAATTAAATTTGCCTGTTTTAAGAAAAGAACATTTAACTGTATTCGCTTTTGGCATGGATCAAGGTCGCGAAGAAGAATATGATGTTTTTAAAATTAAATTGCGAAGTAAAATGAATTATCATCGTTTTATAGATGTTGAGGTGTTAGCTACCGATTTGATAAGTGCAACAACATTGAAGGTTCCCAATTCTGACCCTCTAGTTATAAAATACATTGAAAGTAAAAGATGGAGGTTAGCCGACCCTACGCCCGAGGAATCCGAAGTACAAATTTTACTTGGAGCTGATTATTTCTGGAATGTTCAGAGAGGTGTCGTTGAAGAAATTAATGACCATTTATATGTAGCTAATACACTTTTTGGGTACACAATAGTGGGAAAAATAAACTCTAAAGGTAACGAAACAGTTAATGCTCATCTTGTATCTGTTAATGAAATAGAAAATTTTGATTTGCAAAAGTTTTGGAAACTAGAGTCTTTGGGTATTTGTGATAGTAAAAATGAATTATTTCCACAAAAGGATTTAGATGCTCTTGATTTATTTAATGATAATTTAAATTTTGTAAATGGAAGATATGAAACTAAACTTTTGTGGAAAGTAAATAAAAATGAATTGGAATCCAATTTTGATGTAGCTAAACATAGACTTTGGGGATTAAAATCAAAATTGTGCAAAAATGAATGGTTACTTAAGGAATATGAGAAAATATTAAATGAACAATGTGGTTTGGGTATAATTGAAGAATGTGAGTTTAATAAAGATGAAATAAACACGTATTACATGCCTCACAGACCAGTAATAAGGGAAGATAAATCGACAACTAAAGTAAGAATTGTTTTTGATGCGTCATCCAAAGATAAGGGGGCAAAATCGTTAAACGAGTGCTTATTCCCTGGGCCCAATCTAAATCCTAACATATTGGACATTATTTTAAAATTCCGTCTCCACAAAATTGCTTTCTCGGCAGATATAGAAAAAGCATTCTTGCAAATCCAGATACAAGAAGAAGATAGAAATTTTTTGAGGTTCCTGTGGTTTGACAATATCACTAGTAACAATCCCATTTTGAAGGTTTTTCGCATGACCCGTGTAACTTTTGGTGTAACAACTTCACCTTTTTTCCTTTCTGCAACCATCAAACATCACATTGAGGGGTATAAAGATTTGTTTGGAAAAATAGTTAATATGCTGGATACTTCCTTATACGTTGATGACCTGTTTCATGGAGCTGATTCAGTAAACGAAGCTTTTGTTTTATCAAACGGTGCAGAGAAGATATTGAGTGAGGCCAGTATGAAACTCAGAAAATTTAAAACCAATTCTTCCAATTTAGAATTTTTATGGAAGGAACATGGAATAAACTTTGAGGAAGACACTCTTGAACAAAATCTTTCGAAGGTATTGGGAATTATATGGATAACAGAAAGTGACACCTTGAAAATAGACATACAACCACTTTTGGTAGAATTTGACCATAAAATTATTACCAAACGTATTGTTTTACAAACTGTGGCAAAAATTTATGATCCTATTGGACTCATTTCCCCTTTCGTGATAAGAATTAAATTTTTAATGCAAGAACTCTGGGAACATGGAATTGACTGGGATTCTACATTACCAGATTCTTTAAGTGGAAAATTCAGAAAATGGCATAATGAAATAAAAGACTTGGTAAATTTTGAAATTCTTAGAAAATATTTTGTAACTATCCCAAAATTAAATCTTGAAACCGCTCAACTTTTCATATTTTCTCATGCTAGTTTAAAGGGGTATGGGTCAGTGGCTTATTTACGTGATTCTTCTTCTTGTGAAACTTCATTTGTAATAGCAAAGTCGAGAGTAGCGCCTCTCAAGAAAATTACATTGCCGCGCATCGAACTTCTTGGAGCACTTACGGCTGCAAGATTAGCGAATTATTTAAAGGAAATATTTAAAATTGTGAATGAAAATATATTTTGTCTAAGTGACTCCCAAATTACCTTGCACTGGATTAAAGGAAGTGCTAACAACTGGAAGCCCTTTGTGGCAAACCGCGTACGCGAAATTCAGGAACTTGTTGCTCCTGTACAATGGAAATTTTGTAAAGGAAAGGAAAATCCTGCAGATGTTCTCTCTCGTGGTTGCTCTGCATCTGAATTGATTAATAACGAGGTATGGTTACATGGTCCTAGCTGGCTGAAGGAAGAATCGTTACCAGTATTTCCCCCTGAAACTCAACCTAATCTACCTGATGAAGAGGTCTTGCAAGAACAACGTAAAACGCTTGTTTGCTCCATATCCCAAAATATTCCAAAATTTGAGCTTTTATTTAAATTTTCATCCTGGACTAAATTAAAACGAATTACGGCTTGGCGCCTCAGATTCATTAAAAATAGTACATGCCCATCTGAACGAGTCTATGGTTTTTTGACTGTTCCAGAACTTGAAAGGGCAACAAATGCTATTGTGAAATTAATTCAAAACCATGAATGCGGAGACGAACTGAAAATTCTAAAATCCAGAAAGATCCTAAATTCTAAAAGCAAACTCCTTCCTTTACATCCATTTCTTGACGAAAATGATATTCTTCGTGTTGGAGGTAGGCTAAAAAATGCAAACTTGTCTGAATATCAAAAACATCAAATCATTCTCCCTAAAAGGCATCATGTTACAGACTTGATAATAAAGTATTTTCATGAGAAACATCTTCATAGCGGGACTCAATTGACAATTTCAGCAATTCGACAAAAATTTTGGATAATTAATGCCAAAGAAACTGTGAAAAGAGAAATAAGGAAATGTATGAAATGTTTCAGAAATTCATCACACCTTTCATCTCAGTTGATGGGAAATCTGCCATCAGCACGCGTGACTAGTGATGGGCGATAACGAGATGTTTTTCTCGATTGTCTCGATTGTATGGACATCTCGATATTTTTCGATTGTGTAAATTTTTTCTCGATGACTCCAGTTTGCCAATTGCTTTTATACATCATATATTATATACGTCATACATTTATCAAGAATCGTCTGCGGGTGAACTGGAATGAGTCGGTGTTAATAAAGACAAGGTGACGTCGCCCGCTAGTGGGCCACTCCTTTAATCGGGTCCCTAAGTTATACGTAATCTTGTAATATGAAATCACGAACAGGTTACCCGCTATATACGACACCGTATAGCAGGTGTGGTGTGCACGCACTACAAAATCTTGAAAAAAAATATATAATCTCGAAACGAACGAACCTCGGACCAGATCTCTTGGTGGTGGGGTCAAAGTGAGCGGAGGGGCAAAGTAGCTGCATAATATGAATAAGCCGTCACAGGTCTTCAGGCCTTTCGAACCATATGTCACACGAGGGGTCTGGATCTGAATTTATAAAAATGCCCTTCCCGTGGATGCAAAGTGGGGGGAGGGGTGCGGGAGGTGGATAACATGAGTAAGTGGTCATAGGCCTTTCCAACAATATGTCACATGAGAGGTCTCGGCTAAATTTAGAAAAGTGTCCCCCGTGGGGGAAAATTTGGGGGGGGGGCGATTACCGGAGGTGTATAACATCAATAAGTAGTCACAAACCTTTCCAACGATATCTCACATGTAGGGTCTTGGCTAAATTTGTAAAAGTGTCTCCCCGGAAGTTGGGGGACGGACACCGGAGGAGCATAACATCAATAAGTAGTCACGGACCTTTCCAACGATATCTCACATGTGGGGTCTTGGCTAAATTTGGAAAAGTGTCTCCCGGGGGGGCAAAGTTGGGGGGACGGACACCGGAGGAGCATAACATCAATAAGTAGTCACAGACCTTTCCAACGATATCTCACATGAAGGGTCTTGGCTAAATTTGGAAAAATGTCCCTCGGGGGGGGCAAAGTGGGGGGGGGGCTGTCACTGGAGGGGCTTAACATCAATAAGTAGTCACAGACCTTTCCAACGATATCTCACATGAGAGGTCTTGGCTAAATTTAGAAAAGTGCCCCCCGGGGGGCAAAGTGGGGGACGGACACCATAGGTGCATAACATCAATGAATAGTCACAGACCTTTCCAACGATATCTCACATGAAGGGTCTTGGCTAAATTTGGAAAAATGTCCCCCGGGGGGGCAATGTGGGGGGGGGGTCTGTCACCGGAGGTGCATAACATCAAAAAGTAGTCACAGACCTTTAAAATGATATCTCACAAGACGGGTCTTGGCTAAATTTGGAAAAGTGTCCCCCGGGGGGCAAAGTGGTTGGACGGCCCCCGGAAGTGCATAACATCAATAAGTAGTCACAAATCTTTCCAACGATATGTTACATGAAGGGTCTTGGCTAAATTTAGAAAAGTGTCCTGAAATTTCATATATTATACATAATATTTATAGGAGGGCTCCATAAAAAAATCCGATCTAAAATGATAAAAACGGAAAAAACTACCACCCCGCAGTGGGGGCCAAATTGGGGAGGGGAGGAAGAAAGTCTCATAATATGAAAGAGTCATCCGAGAGCTTTCCGATAACATATCACATGACGGGTCCAAAAAAGTTTGAAAATTGCTCCCCTCCCTCCCCCCTTTAGGCCCACTCTTTCGCCCCGGAATTTACGCAGCCCCCACTTTAAAATTTTTATGTTTAATAAATAATATTTATTGGAAGATTGCATAAAAAACCTACATCTAAAATGATATTTAAATTTATTATAGAAGTCGGCTACGGTTTTAAAAATTTGTTCGCCCCCACCCCACCCTCTCCCGAATTTCACCTTCGGTGGAAGAAAGGTTCATAATATGAAAGAGTTGTCAAAGGGCTTTTCGATTATATGTCACAGGAAGAGTTCGGTAATTTTTTTTAAATTGCGCCCCACCCACTCTCACGTCCTCGGAACTCACCCGACCCACCTTCCTCTTTGAAATTTTTATATTTAATAAATAATATTTATCGGAGGGCTCCAAGTATGTGACAGCTTGGTAGGGCTAAAATAAGAAAAACATTGAAAATTAAAGCTTCATTTCACAGTTCATTGTCATGCCTATTTCTTTCTCCAGCTTGCCCCTCGATATCTCTTCTCGGCCCTTCTTGGCTGAGCGTGAAATGACAATCATCGAGAGTAACATTTCGGAGAAAGGACGAAAACTGATTTCTCATTCTCGACAATGTCATATGAAATGTTGAACAGAGACCGAGAGCGAGAAACGAGACGGTGAGATATCTCGAAGTAAGCGAGAGGTTTGCCCTCGAGCAGAATGTCTCCTCGAGATAAACGAGCAGTTTGCGTCCAGAAAATAGATCTCGGAAGTGCGAGAGCTCTCTCTCGCACTTCGAGAGAAAGGAAGCTTTCAGAAGAGTCAAACTTACCGCGCTTCTGGTGTAAGTCATGATTTCCCAAAGGAGTGCATGTTTTTTCCATTCGCTTTTGTTATTAACCGATATGGGTTAGGAGGCATAGTGGTTTAAGTTATCAGTTCGAGTTTCAGTTGTTGATATAGAAGTTTTCTATTGAATTTGGCGCCAGTTTGTCTTTGATTTTCAATGTTTCTCTTATTTTAGCCCTCCTAAGCTGTCCCATATCTCTTAATATTAGAATGCTATTGTTAAAACAAAACTGCACTGCAAAATATGTGTTTTCAAGATTTTAAGTGTCGCCTCAGGGAAGAGGATTTTTCAAAATTATTTTACCCCACTCATGTAATATATTAAAATAAGGGTAATTTCATAACCTTTCTAAATCTACCTTTCTTTTGTCAATCCACTGTTAATTTTAGACCCCTGGGCTTAAAATGCTCTAAAGGAATATACTTAGCGGTGGTTTTTTTCGTACTCTGGTACGGTATCTTTCACTCATAGGAAAATTATAAGACTAACATCAAATTGCGTCTAAAATCGAATAAAAAATATGGACATGTGTTTCTTAATTTTAACTCCCTTCTTCGCCCCAAGAGGGCGCTTTAAAGTTTTGTTTCTTTAAACCTTTAGTATACTGTTTGTCCAAAAATTATAAAATTCACAAAATAAAGTCTTTTCACTCTTCCCTATCTTCTCGTATCAATTTTATTTTTACTACCACCAGGGGACGCCGCCCAGTGAAACATTTTACTTTTAGCCTCAGTCTATTGGTATTTTTCATCTGTTTTTCATAATATTTTGTCTCATTGTTTTTCTTCCTTGTAGATACTATTCTCTAAGTTCTTGATCCATTCCGACCATTTGGGCACTCATTCTGGACCAGCTGTGGCCCATTGGGCCCCTCTTCATTTGTCTGGCTCTAATCACACGCTTCACTTGTTCTTTTACCATTTCTTCTTTTTCTTCAATTTTTTTCTTATTCAATGGTTCGGTTTTTTTTTTACCATTCTCAACTTCCCCTAGTCCTCTCTTACATCAAGTTAACTTCCATCCTTGGTCTGCCCTATTGTCAATTTGGGGGGGGGGGGGTGGTTCTTCTACCTTTTCCAGGCCCATCATCTAATACCACGTTGGTAAGGATTGGAAGATTAAAATTATCCGAAATACCAAAAATGAAGTCCATTGAAGTTTTATTTTAGTTATAGAATTCCCTATTAGCGGATATATTTGTCTGTTTACCTTTCTATTTTTCGATAACACTCCTTTGTTTTCGATAAACGGAGAAATTCACCAGCATTAGACTCACTTTAGACATTTAGGGAACCGGAACTTTCACTTGTATCAAACCTTCTGCCTTTATCGAAAAGAAGAAAATGCTAATCGATTCTAGCTAATGCGCCTAAAATAAAAAATGAGCTAGTAAATGTGTTAGAAACTAGCTACTTTGGATTTTGATACAGACTTGAAGAGTCATGTTGGAATCCCTAGGCACTGGAAAACAATTTCCGTGTTAGACAGGTTCCCTCTTAGCAGTTATATTTATCTGGTTGCCCTTATGTTTCTCGATAAACGGTGAAATTCCACAGCATTAGACACACTTTAGACATTCAGGGAACTTTAACTTGTATCAAACCTTCTGCCTTTATCGAAAAGAAGAAAATGCTAATCGATTCTAGCTAATGCGCATAAAATAAAAAATGAGCTAGTAAATGTGTCAGAAACTAGCTACTTTGGATTTCGATACAGACTTGAAGAATCATGTTGGAATCGCTAGGCACTGGAAAACAATTTCCGTGTTAGGCAGGTTCCCTCTCAGTAGTTATATATGTTTGGTTATCCTTACGTTTTTTGATAAAGCTGTCTTGTTTTCGATAAACAGAGAAATTCCACAGCATTTGATACACTTTAGACATTTAGGGAACTTTAATTTGTATCAAACCTTTTTCCTTTATCGAAAAGAGGGAAATGCTAATCGATTCTAGCTAATGCGTCTAAAATAAAAAATGAGTTTTTAAATGTGTCATAAAGTAGCTACTTTGGATTTCGATACAGACTTAAAGAGTCATGTTGGAATCGCTAGGTACTGGAAAACAGTTTCCGTGTTATGCAGTTCCCTCTTGGCAGGTATCTTTATCTTACTATCCTTACGTTTTTCGAAAGAAACTTTTGTTTTCGATCAATGGAGAAATTCCACAGTATTTTACATTTAGGGGAACTTTAAACTGTATCAAACTTTTTGGAGTTATCTAAACAGTAGAAAGGTTAAAGGTATATATACATATTTTTAAACTGTTGAATGCAGGCGTTATTTTTGTGTGTATGTGTGTCTTAATATATATTGTAGTATGTGTGTTTTAGTAGAAAGGTTATTTGATTCATCAAATGAGCCATAGTTACGTGATTTGGACATTGCAGTTTCATAAAGAAGAAAGGGAATTTATTCCAATGCAAAGAAAATCACTTTAAAATACTGAAATTCAAATGAGATATCTTTATAAATTTCTTCCATAAGATTAGCATTAGCGAGCAAGCAGGTCTTTTCAATTGACTGAAGTAACCCCTTAAGCCTAAATCAGGAGAAAATAACTACGATAGCAGAATTATCGAGCAAACCCTATCACTACTACGAAAATTTCGGCCAGAATAATAGCTAAGTTTTCCAACAATTGTTTTTACCTCTCTCGTTATAATCGATTGTAAAACATCTCGATTGTAGATTCTAGGAATTAATCGATGGCTGTATCGATTCTGATTTTTTACGATGACGATTCTTCTCGATTGTCGAATTTTCGAGAATCGCCCATCACTACGCGTGACACAAGCTCGAGTATTTTCAAGAGTAGGAGTCGACTTAGCCGGCCCCTTTTTGATCAAACCTCGTAAGGGACGTGGTGTGAAACCCTTTAAACATTATGTTTGTCTGTATGTTTGTTTCGTAACAAAAGCTATCCATCTTGAATTAGTCACTGATCTTACAACTGAAACCTTTCTAGCCTCATTGAAAAGATTCGTGGCTCGACGTAGAAAACCTCTAGAAATATTTTCCGACAGAGGTACAAATTTTGTAGGGCAGACCGCGAAATAAAGAGAATGATGTCTCAAATTGCTTCTGATGAAAAATTGCACAAGTATCTTACTGACGAAATGATAGTATGGAAATTCAACCCACCTTCTGCCCCTCACTTTGGAGGCCTTTGGGAAGCGGGAATAAAACAAATGAAAAATCATTTGAAGAGAACAATTGGTGATCAGATTTTAACTTATGAAGAATTTTTGACCTTAATTGCACAAATTGAGTCATGCTTAAATTCAAGACCGCTTGTCGCTGAGTCTTCTGATCCAAATGACTTTACGGCTCTGACGCCAGGACATTTTATTATAGGAGCACCCTTGACCTCCTTACCTGAGCCTGATATCTCCTCTACCTATGTAACTCCTTTGGAACGTTGGAAATTGCTACAAAAGATTTTCCAAAGTTTTTGGAAAAGGTGGTCGTCAGACTATCTCTCACAATTGCAGCAACGTACAAAGGGGTTTAGAAGCAACCCGAACTTAAAAATCAATGACTTGGTGTTGATAAAGGAAGAAAACCAGCCCCCATTAAGGTGGAAATTGGGCAGAATAATTGAACTATTTCCTGGTGATGATAATATTGTTCGTGTTGTCAAATTAAAGACTTCTACTGGTGAACTGAAACGCCCTATCACAAAATTGTTTCCTCTACCGATGGACATTTAATATAATAGAATTTTACTTTATTTTAACTAACTTTATTATTATTATTTTTTTCTATGTCTAATTTTTGTAACTTTCTGAACTATTTTGTATATTAATGTCTTTTTCTATTTTTAGTTGTTCCAGAAACTGTTTTTTTTTTAGAAGTAGTAGGATTTAATTGCATTTCATTTTAGTTATACTTGACATTTAAGGTAATATTTTAATTTTGTATTTAATATTTGATTTAGTATGTGATAGTGGAAATTTGGTAAGTTATAATTGTTTGATGAACTTCGTTCATGGAGGCGGAGGATGTTTCGGCGTAAATGCCCTCAAATTTATTTGTTTATAATTTAACTCTGTTTATCTTTATATTGTGAAACATAATTATAAAACTGATTTCTTTTGACAGAAAAAATCTAATCTGTTTATCTAAATTGTTTATAACCCTGAATCAATATTTATGAGTAACATTATGATTTCAAGGTCATGTAATATAGATTTATTTACTTTATAATAATTTTGAATTGATCGTGATTTATTAGTTTTATAATTACTTGGATGTCATTTAAATGAATATTATAGCTATTTAGAAGATTTATAACTGCATATTGTAATTTTATTTTGATGTTTATTTTATATAAAATGTATCATTTTTAAAATGGTTAGTCTTGACTCTGTAACCAAGCAGAGAACATGTAACATGTCCTGACTCTGTAATCAGAGATGCCAATTGTTAAATCATGGCTCTGTTTAATACAGAGTGTATAATGGAAGTCCTGACTCTGCAACGAAGCAGAGAACATTTTTTTGTATTGGCTCTGTTAAATACGGAAAATTACTATTATGGAACAATTATTAACTTCTAATGATGAATAGAATTTACATACTACTTCAGTTTTATTTAATAAACTATTTAATCTAATTGCTCTCCCATCTCACTTGAATTTTGAAAATTTATTTGTCAGATGAATTTCGGCGCCACCACTACATGTATTTTCAAGATTTATGTGTTCTTTCTTTATAGATGCTTAAAATAGTAAAAGTGAAATTTTATTGCTTCAATTAATTTTTTAAACAAATCTATACTAATATATAATATTGGAGTGTCTATCTGTAATTTATAGAAACACATATGTCTAAATTCATTCAACTGCATAGACGACATAGTAAAAAATAACCTTTAAAAATGTCTGTATGGTTGTATACGTAACATGTTCAAAAACGGTTACATAACATGTACCTATTGCATAAATGAGCTCGCCAACTTCTGAACACCGGCTTATCATCTGCAATGTTTCTCCCTCTCACACAAAAAATACATTTTTTAGAAATTAACAGAGGAGTGTAAAACTCTCTTTTAACTCTTTTTGAAACGTTTACAGAGTTTTTTTTTTTTTTTTTAACTCTGTAAACTCTCTTTTATAACTCTCTAATCTACTGTCATAAATTGGGAGAAAATGTTAGTACGGAAACGCAAAATCAAGGTTCCGAATAGCACTCTGAACAGCAGTAAGGATTATCTGTTATATTATTACATAATCATTATTAATATTTATTATTATTATATTCATTGTTATTATTATTATTTATTATTATTATATTGTAGGATTGTAAATATTCTCAACAGTGCAACTTGACTTACTCAAGGGTTTATTTAATGAATATGCAATCTTATATGAAATAAAAAATACAACACGAAGATCGTGGAAAAAAGCTAAAAATGTGTGGCAACGGTTAGATGGAAAAATAAGAAAATGGAAGTGTTTATGTTTAAAAGTTCTATAGTTTTTATCTCAACATGACGGTTGAAGATTCGTTAAATGCCTAATAAAAGATTTGGGCAAGAATTCTAAGTGAATTCCAGTATTTACGTTTACAAATATATTATATTATTGATATGGATGAACTGTTGTGATCTACTAAGCATTTTATTTTTTCGAGTGTATAATAAATGCCGCATAAAATTGATAAACTAATAGATGCATTTATTTGTAGCTATAAGCCAAGTGAATCTTTTAGTAATTTTCAGACTAAATCCTACAATATCATTATATTATATAGTAAAGTGAGGACAGATGCCGCAGTTTTTCTTTTCTTCTTTTAAAATGTACAATAAAGCAAAAAACAACAAAATATTTACCAGAAATGATTAATCAAACCCTTTAGAATATAATTTCTGTGTTAAACAAGTTTTAACCTTCTTAATAAAGTAGGCATAGTTATTTTCCGAAACGTCCTTTTTTAACAGCATTTTTTATGTGCTGGGTAAGATGCCGCATGGGGTGTGGGACAGATGCCGCATGGAGAAAAAAAGCTAGACTGTTTAATTTTTTTTCAAACAAATCACATTTTTATTTTCTAAAAGTTCTTAAAATGAAAATAAAAAAACAGTAAACTTATAAAAATTATATATATCACTAAATTGTGAAAACATTTAACGAACATGCAAAAGTATGGGCTCGGTAAATAAAACTTAAGACAAAAAAAAATATAAAGCATTTAAATTTACATGAATGCATTGCATAATTACTGGAAACAATAGAAAGCATGATTACAAAAAAGATATAAATCACTGGTTTGCACCCAGGCGAACATTGCAGTTTGCTCTTAATGTAAGTATTAATTCTATTCTATTTAGGCCCTAGTCTGTTTATTTTTGGCCTTTCTTATAATTCTTTGATTTTGTATTTCCATTCGCCCACAATCACACCACATTTTCCTTTGCAAAACTAAAGTGAGCCTTTTTCATGCAGCTATCGATTGAATTTGATGCACTGATTCCTGTCCGCTTTAGACTCTGTTTCATGTTAAGACTCCAGACACTCAGCACATTCAGTCATCAAATTCCAGTCCAATACTACCATCAGAATCCATAAGAGGCGCAATTTACTCATTGTCGGAAGATGACTCATATTTTAGTTTCTTCCTCAAGCAAGGAGTTTTCATGTTGATTTTCCCCTTCCTTTTTTTTACACATTTTACTTTTTTGACGCTTTCTAGTTTCTTTTGCTTTTTATTTCCTCCTTTTTTCTTGTTTATAAGCTCTGTGCTTGCAATATTTGCATCCTTTTGCTTTCTCTTACTTGGCTGTATATGTCTTTTGACCATTGAAGTAGGAGATATTTTGCTTAACAGTTTAGATGGTGAGAATTATAAATGGCCTACGTTTTCCTTATTCACACATAGTGAACCAACATTCTTGCTGAGAATATTTTGATAAGTAGCAGAATGCGCTTTTATACTTTCGTTTAAATGTAAGTTCCACTTAAATCGCAGAATTGAATTTATTTAACCGAAAAATAAAAATATATTTTGCGGCATCTGCCCCTGAACCTCGGTGCGGCATCTGTCCCAAAATGGCTGGTAAGATGCCTCGGCACCATTTTGTGTCATGTGAGCGACGCGAGAGTAAGGCAAGCACATGTCTGTTTTCTACGAGGATCTAGTTTACAGTTTCAATCGGTTTTGGGATGAAATCTCTGTTTATTTGACTTAAAATATGTAATAAATCTTCATTAGAATAATTTTAGCAACTTATCACGCAGGTTCGAACCATAAAAACTGGCATAAATATGTAAATTCTGACATTTAACCGGTAGAAACGCATACAACACAGCACACAGCACAGAGGCACACTGCGAACTTCTTAATTTGACCTAGGGAGCGCTAGTTCGCCATGCCAAGCTCTGCGGCATCTGTCCCACAGCGGCGTCTATCCTCACTTTACTATATAATACTAAATTACAAGACAATAACGCAAAAAGCTAAATTACAAGAAAAATTAAAGTATTTTGCACATATTATCGTAATTTTGGAAGAAAGCATAATTTTTGGAGACTTAAAATCGAGGTCCACTATATTACTTGGTGTCTATCCTGGCAAAATTAGGGGCCTTTTTAGGGCCCTATCACAAAAATCCATTAATAAAACAGGACCTTCACAAATTCCTCTTAATAAAACAGGCCTCTACAAAAGTTTTTTTTTATAAAATAGGCCACTTAACAAAATTCCATTTCATAGAAACATACTCTTCATTTTTATTATTTTTGTTGTTGTTGTTAGGCTTTTAAGTGTGTAATTTGCAAACAATACAAGCTCACTACGAAGGAAAACTTTAGCTGAGAGACTTTAAAAAGTTATTACAAGCATTAGAAAATTCTTGGTTCGAATTTCAGTAAGTGGATTTCATCTTTTGTTGTAAAATGTTATTTTTCACAAAAAATATAATAAATTTCAGATTTTTTTTTTATTACTTATTTATTTAGAGATTATGTTGCATACATTTCGCATTAGCAAAAAATGCGTTTGGATACAAGAATTTGGAATAAATCAATACGTTGTTAACTTACAATTTATTGCTTTTCTAGCTTCCCCGTTGGAGTTTCTGAGCATGTGAAAAAAATCTTGCAATGAAGTTTGAACGGAACGACAAATTTTTCTTTTTTTTTCTCTTGGAAGCTCTTTGTAATAGCAGAGTTAGTTTTCTAAGCTTTTTCTAGTCGCTGCTACACTCGTTGCTCGTCTGAATCAATATTTTCAAAAACCATGACTCTAGCTGTCGCGGACAGCTCCCTCTGTATCCCTTTGCAGTAACAGTGACACCTGAATTTAAAACTTTTACGTACCGAAGTGAAGTGAACAGAAACTGAAAAAACTCTTTAGAATAATTCTTGTGTTTGTGAACGGAGTTGCGCCTCCGTGATGTTTCGATTGAAGTTAAAGCATTTTAAATGTTCAAGTCCTATAATCCTGTATGTAGTTTGTAATATATTGTAAATAAGTATTGTAGATTAACCGAGTTATGTCTTATTTTAGTTGAGTCAGTTGTTAACTAGAATTAAGTCATCAAATGCGGCAGTCCGAACCAGAAGCAAGTGTTGAGAGCTTACCTGAAGGAAGGGGTAAGTTAAAGATTTCTGACATTCTTTTGTCTATGTGAACGCTTGTTATTACATTTTTATGGCGCCCAGGAACAGCGACGCCGTTTTTGATTTGATCTTAATTGAATGAAAAATTATTTATAGACGAAACGAAAGTTTTGAATATTTAGTTCTATTGAAAAGAATATTGTTGATGATTTGTTTTGACCTTGAATATAATGAAGAATTGAGTATAAAAATAAATAAAAGTCTTGAATGCTTAATTCTGTTGAAGATAATATTATTAATAATATTGATTGATAGCGTATTTTGAAAACAGGATTACTTTGAAAGTTATTGAATATATTTTGAAAGTTATTGTTCTTATATTAAGTTGTTATAAAATTAATTATATTTAAAATTACGGATTGAACATGTCTGATATTGAAAAACTAATGAAGAAACGTGCTGTTTCCAGAACGGCGACTACGAAATTAATTAATACTTGTGAGCAGTATCTTGCAGAATCAGTACAGGGAGTTCCTGTTCTTACGGAACATATTGATCAGTTAAACGCAAAGTATAATAATTTAACAACTTTAGATGAGCAGATCCAAAATTTAATGGATGATGACGGCGATTAGAAACTGAATTTGAAACTGCCGAAGGTTATTCTGAAAAAATAATTTCTATGAAATCGAAACTAACGTATGCTTTAAAAATAAAAGTTGAACTTGAACGTTCTATTAAGAAAACAAATTCGGTTAATGAAAGTATTTCAACAGAGAATTTGACTTCTTGCTCTTATTCTAAAATTAAATTACCGAAATTGAGTATTAATAAATTTAATGGAGATCCTGCTTATTGGTTATCTTTTTGAAACCAATATGATAATGCGATACATCAAAATGATAGCTTAACTGACATTGATAAATTTAATTATTTGCATTCCTTCCTTACTGGAGCTGCTTCTAGTGCAATTAGTGGGTTTTCGCTATCGAGTGAAAATTATATAGCAGCAATTGAACTACTCAAAAAGCGTTTTGGTCGTAAAGACCTGATTATAAATGCTCATATGGGAAAATTATTGAATTTAGAAACAGTTAAAAATGTAAATAATACTTTTGCATTGCGAAAGCTGTATGATAACATTGAGACTCAAATAAGAAGTTTAAATTCACTTGAAGTAACTTCCGGAACATATGGTACGTTACTAACGCCAATTTTGCTTAAATTAATTCCCAATGAGTTAAATTTAGAATTTCAACGTAAACGGAAAACTCAGGATAATCTTTTTGAAGTCAACGAAATGCTTGAATTTCTACGGGCAGAAATAGAATGCAGAGAAACTGCGATTCAAATACAAGATAGGGTTATCGTTCAAAACCCACCGCAAGTGCAGAGGGAGAGAAAAATAAATAAGTTTACAGTTCCTACTGCTGCTTCATTGAAGGTTTCGATAAATCATTGTATTTTTTGCGGAGATTCCGCTGAATCAGTTAATCACAATTCTGCAGCTTGTTCTAAGTCCGTAGCAGAAAAACGAGCACGTTTGAGGAAAAACGGAATGTGTTATCTCTGTATGAAAAAGGGAAATCATTTAGCAAAAGATTGCTTTTCAAAAATAAGATGTGAGTTTTGCAGTGGAAAACATAATTCTTTAATTTGTGACAAGAGTAATAAAGTAGATGAGAAAAAACAAATTGACGATAGAAATATCACTTTAACAAATAAAACATTCACACAGAAAGTTTTGTGACAAACTTTAATTGTAAAAATCTGCAGAAATAGTGAAGATAAGTTTGTTAGGTGCTTAATTGATACTGGATCACAAAAGTCGTATATTTCGAAGTTTGTTGCTGAAATGATGCAATACAAAATTATAAGTGAGAGCAACATTATTCATAGTCTATTTGGTGGAACGGAGGTTTCTGAAATCCATAAACAATTTATTGTGAATCTTAGTAATGTAAAGGGTGATTATAAATGTAATTTTAATGCCTTTGATCAAACTAAAATTTGTTCTGATGTACCACAAATAGAAATAAAACCCATATTACATGAGCTTAAAGAACATAGAATATATTTGAATGACACTAGCCGTATGAAGGAAAAATTATTGTTTGAATCATCCCCAACTGAAATTCATATTCTTATTGGAGCGGATATTGCAGGAAAATTACTCACCGGTAAGATAAGAAAATTAAAATGTGGTTTAGTATGTGTCGAAACTTACTTAGGCTGGACAGTTATGGGGAAAGTTCCTTTGGAAATAGAAAATAAAACTGACAACTCATTTACATTTTCGATGCACGTATCAGATTATAAAATTTCTGAATTGTGGAATCTTGATACTCTAGGAATTTTAGATCCATCCGAAAATGAAACTAAAAAAGAGTTGCAAGAACAAACACTGCAACAATTTCTTTCAACGGTTAAAAGGGATAACGAAGGCAGATTTGAAGTCTGCTTACCTTGAATAGAGGGCCATCCCCCACTCCCTAATAATCTAGAGATCGCTGAGAGAAGATTAAAAAATACAGTAAAAAATTTGAAAGACAAGGGTTTCTTAGAAGATTATGAAGCGGTTTTCAAATCTTGGGAGGAAGAAAAAATTATAGAAATTGTGCCTGAAAATGAATATAATAATTCCTGCCATTATTTACCCCATCGTGCCGTTATTAGAATGAATTCCACAACAACAAAAATAAGACCAGTATTTGATGGGTCAGCGAAAATTAAGGGGTTTCCGTCAATAAATGATTGTGTAGAAAATGGGCCTAATTTGCTAGAAACTATTCCTGCAATTATCAACAGATTTCGAGAAAAATGCATCGGTGTAAGTTCTGATATCAAAAAAGCTTTTCTTCAAATAGGACTTAATCCGAATGATAGAGATTTTTTGAGATTCTTATGGTGGGAACAAGGTAATCCGGGACATTTTAAGATGTATAGACATAGGAGAGTCGTTTTCGGAATTTCCAGTAGTCCCTTCTTATTGAGTGCTAGTTTAACTAAGTTACTAAATGACATACCTGAACATCTTAGATCAACGGCAGAAAAAATTTCTGAAGCTTGGTATGTTGACAATTTAATTACAAGTGTAAATAATGAAGAAGAACTGCGAAAACTTAAAAGTGATTCTGTTGAAATTTTAGCGAATGCTAAATTTCAGTTGCAAGATTGGGCTTATAATTTGCCAACGAAGAACGAAATTACAGGTAATGACACTTTTTCGGAAATTTCAGTGTCCGAAAATTCAAATAAAAGGAAAACGGTTTCTATTCTTGGCCTCATTTGGGATTTAGAAGAAGATACATTAAGTTGCGACATTAAAGGAATAAATGAATCCGATAACCAATGCATTTCAAAAAGAGTGATCTTATCAGAAGCACACAAAATTTATGATCCAATAGGTTTTACATGTGGTGTGACACTGACTCCAAAACTCTTACTACAAAAGTGTTGGGAGCTAAAAGTTACATGGGACGAAGCTCTTCCCGACAACATAAGTAAAAAATTTCTTAAATGGGAAAAAGATTTGTGTCATTTGGCAGAGTTGAAAATTCCCCGGTATATGATGCTTAATCCTAATTCAAATACAGATTTGTCTTATCATGTCTTCTGTGATGCCTCCCAAAAGGCATATGCCACATGCATTTATTTAAGATGTAAAAACACTGATGAAGTATCGTGCCAACTTGTACAAGCTCGTGCAAGAGTAGCCCCCCTGAAACCTACAACAATTTGTAGACTTGAATTGTTAGCTTGCGCTATCGGAGTGAGACTAATGAAAAGGGTTAAGCAAGATTTAAAATAGGAAAATATTCCTATATTCTACTGGACGGATTCGATGAATACCTTGTATTGGATTAAAAATACAGAAAATTGGGGTGTATTCGTGATGAATAGGGTCAAAGAAATTAGGGCACATAGTAATCCGGAAAACTGGAAGTTTGTTCCTGGGAATTTAAATCCCGCTGATATTATTTCAAGAGGATGTTCCGTAGAAACACTTCAAATTAAGAAATGGCATGAAGGTCCGACGTGGCTGAAACTTGAGCCAGATTTTTGGCCAGCCTTTGATATAACTCCGAAAAAGGATGAGGTTGATAAAGAAAAGAAGAAGACAGTTATATCTTCTTTGATTTCTCTAGATGAAGAATTTCCATATTTTTCTCGAGTTTCACAGTTCAAGAAGATAATTAGAATCACTGCTTGGATGAAGAGATTTATTGACAACTGAAAAACTAACAAAAAGGAACGAGAATTTGGGAATTTAAAAATTGAAGAAATTAAACGAGCTGAAGTCATTGTATGGAAAATTGTGCAAAAAGGTTGCTTCAAATCAGAGAAGGATGAACGCTTACGTCATTTAAAACCCTTCGTTGATCCATATGGACTCATAAGACTCAAATCCAGAATAATTATGAGAGAAGACTCGGAGGATTTCAGATTACCTATAATTTTGCCATCTGACCACCCAGTCGTTACGAAACTAATAATTGAGAAACATAATCAATCACTACATTGTGGAGTTCAAACATTAATGGCAGTCTTAAGAGAGAAATACTGGATCTTAAAAAGTCGTAAAACGATCCGGAAAGTTCTGAAGAATTGTGTAAGATGTAAGAAGTTTGATGCCAAACCCCACGATGTTGAAATACCACCATTGCCGGAAGATAGAATTAAAGACTGTTCTGTATTTCAAGTCATAGGTGTCGATCTGGCTGGACCTTTGTTTTTGAAGAATGGGTCAAAATCTTGGATTGTCTTATTCACTTGCGCCGTATATCGAGCTATTCACCTCGAACTTGTCACTTCATTATCCACTGACAGTTTCTTGCTTGCATTTCGACGATTCATATCACGACGTGGAAGACCTCAGATTGTCTATACAGACAATGGAAGCAATTTCGTTGGTTCAAATTGTTTATTGAAGAAAATAGATTGGGAAAGAGTGATTAAGGAACATACCGTAGAACGAATTACTTGGAAATTTATTCCGCCTGCATCTCCTTGGTGGGGAGGATTCTGGGAACGTATGATAGGATTGATGAAGAATATTCTCAGAAAAGTTTTAGGAAATGCATCATTGAAATATGAAGAAATTAATACTATTCTTTGCGATTGTGAAAATGTTGTAAACTCCAGACCGTTAACATACATATCTGAAGATCTTGAATTAGAACCCTTAACCCCTGCCATGTTTCTTCGTGAAATTAAAGAAGGTGGTGTTTCTGATCTGGACAATATAGATGCAAGTTATCTTCAAAGAAGATATGAATATCGGATGAAAATTCGTGAAGATTTGAGAAAACGTTTCCGACTAGAATATTTGGGACAGCTGAAAAATTATCGTAAAAAGTCAAACAGGTATCCTGAACTCTCATTTGGAGATATTGTTATAATTAATACAAAAGAAAAGAGAATGAATTGGCCTCTAGGAAAAGTTATCCAGTTGTTTCAAGGTAAAGACGGCATAGTACGATTGGCAAAGTTACGAACTAAGTTTGGTGAGTTGCTTCGACCAGTACAAAGGTTGTATCCGATGGAAGCGAATTTCCAGGCAAATGACTTTTCTCCGAAAACCATCGAGTCTGCTCACCTTAAAGATTCTCCTGGTTCTGTTGAAAAGGATTCTCCTAGAATGTCTAAATTTGGACGAGTGATACGAACACCAGAACGGTTGGACCTCCTGAACTTGTCCACGACTGTGGTTGAGTTTGACCTGGAAAAACTCAACGGGGGGAGTATGTCGCGGACAGCTCTCTCTGTATCCCCTTGCAGTAACAGTGACACCTGAATTTAAAACTTTTACGCACCGAAGTGAAGTGAACAGAAACTGAAAAAACTCTTTAGAATAATTCTTGTGTTTGTGAACGGAGTTGCGCCTCCGTGATGTTTCGATTGAAGTTAAAGCATTTTAAATGTTCAAGTCCTATAATTCTGTATATAGTTTGTAATATATTGTAAATAAGTATTGTATATTAACCGAGTTATGTCTTATTTTAGTTGAGTCAGTTGTTAACTAGAATTAAGTCATCAAATGCGGCAGTCCGAACCAGAAGCAAGTGTTGAGAGCTTACCTGAAGGAAGGGGTAAGTTAAAGATTTCTGACATTCTTTTGTCTATGTGAACGCTTGTTATTACACTAGCTTCAATAAGATTTAGTCCTTAGGTTAATTTTGCAACCGTCATAATCTTCCCCCTTGGCTCAAAATCTTCATCTATTTCTTCAACAGTACTCCGTTTCTTTAATTCGGTAAGTTCGTCGATGGTTAATTCCGGATCAAGGGAATTTATCAGTTCAACAACATCTTCATATCCCTCTCTAGTTCAGTTAGCTTCCATTTTCGACGATTTCATCAATTAAGAGAGATACAGAATCACAATTTTCAGATGATTTCTTAGTTTCTGCGAAAGAAAAGGGGTACAGTCTTTTCAAAGCGGGGAGGTTATTATTTAGGTTTCCGCGGATGTATTGGTTCTAATTGAAAATTTAGCATATCTAATTGCCACAGATGAAATCAGCAATCAATAGATTGGGGGCTCCTTACTTTGTTTGGAAAGATTTCCCTTTAAAAATATAAAATCAAACAAATTCGATGGTGTACGCTGCCGAAGACATTTGGGACCACCAAGATTAGTTTATTTGAAAAGATTTTCGTTTACAAATATAAATTCATTCAACAATGATTATAGGTATATTTAAGGTTATTATCACGGGCATGGGCTACGCCGGCCTTTCGTTTAAAAATATAAAATCAAAACAGACCGGTGCCTGCGTAGCACGGTGGACGCTATTGAACAATTTTTAAAGTCACTCTATACAAAATTTATGAGAAACCAGATACACATGTAAATTATTCTATCTATTATAGTCATAATAGTTAATCGTATTAATTATAATTAATGAATTGTTGAACTTTAAAGTAAGGGAATGCTTTATGAAACACCGTGTAAATACACATAACTGGTTATCCATTAATTACAACGCGCAAATTTTGTGTGTGTGTGTGGGTTACCTCCTTCCCTCTATATCACAAATTGTCCCACTACAGTAATACAATAATCCCTGGTGTATCTGAACCATGGGTCGGGTCGGGTTCGAGTAAAAGCGGATTACCCGACCCGATTCAGCAGTGTAGGATATACCCAATATCAATTATTTGGCATTCGTGATTAAAACAAATAGCATCTCCTATATTTTCTTATTACTAAACTATAATTCTGACTATAATTATAATTACGACATAATATTTGCATGCATGTTTTAGTCCTAATAAAAATGTTCCAGTCATTTTGATAGATTATTATATTAAATTTATCTTATATTTTGGCTTGTCGTTGTTACGTAAAATATCTTTTGAATAAAAAAAAAATAAAATAAATGACACGTGCATTTGAAAAGGTTCGCCATCCATGTACTAGTGTATATCACAGGGGTTTTTTTCCCTCTTCTTAAAGATTTCTGTACATACAGTGCGTGTCAAGCACAACATAAAATTTCAAAATAAAATTTTATTATTGACTGAAAGTTACTTTCTTTTTCACATGACCTACAAATTGTAGTTTTAAAAAGATATTTAACAGAGTTATGCTTTAAAATTTATCTCAAATAATAGAATTTATCAAAAGAAAAAAAATGAGTGTGTCAAAAGTTTAAGCACAGTAGTTTTAGTCTTTAGTAGAACAAGAATATGAAAAAAATAATACTTGATTATTGTTACATTCTGCTGAATTACTTTAAACATACGGTTTTCCAACGATAAAATTAGATTCAGTATTGTTTCTGGTTCAGTTTTAAACCACGCATTCTCAGGCATCTTACGAATCTTTAACTGAATGATACTGCTTTCCATTTGGATAAACTGCATGAGTGAGAATACCTATGGCGAGGCCATATATTTGTATTAGATTTGTATTCGAAATTAATCTGTTTTCAAAATTTATTTCCCTTTCTTCTGTTTAACGCCTAGCATTCAAAATCATTTCTCTTTATGTCTAATTTACGTGCAATCGTTATACCCACATAAATATTCTTTTATTGTTTCTGTTAAAAGCTATCATTCAGAAAAATGATTTATTTGTTATTTCTAATTTAAGCACAATTCATTCCCCGCATATATATTCTTTATTGATATTTTATTTGTTAAACGCCGCTTTTTTTTTTTACAAATCTTTTTACATAATATAAAGATCATATAGTTAATTGAAGTTTGCTGGCGTCTAGTATAATTACATTAATTACAGGTCTGCATTAAAATACACATAAATTTCATTTTCACTTCGGCCGGTAAATAGATATTTGACATTAATTATCCTCACCGTTATACTCTATGTAAGCAATAATAGGTTTGCTTTATTATTTCACTTATTAATTCGTGGCCAAATGTGGTGTCTGTCCTTGGCGTTTATCTAGTTCAAATTTTAATATATCTCCCAGTTTAACGGTTATTTTGTGATTGGCGTATTGGCTCAAGACGAATGTATTCTTGGCGTATTAAATTACGCAGATTGAAAGGGACTTGCTCTCTGATCGTCGTACTGTAAACAGGTTAAAAATATGCTGAGTCAGGGAGGCCACCACTGCTTTACATCTTATGCCCACTTCCGTAAAAATAAATGCTTTTCCATGGAAACTGTTTTTCTGAATTATTGCTTGATGGATTTTTCTAGGAAATGGATCATCTCATCTGGGTTTGCATTTAGTAACATCGTCTTTGTACTCAACTATTGTGTTTACTATCACGACCGGAGTATTAAATAAAAAATACTCCATAGTACCCTATATATTTTCTATAGGGTTTAAATCAGGGCTAATTGAAGACTATTTCTTTGAATTGTTACTACCTCCATGTGCCATACCACAAGAAATTTTGTGTAATGCTACCAGCTGTGTTGCTCAACGACTAACGATATATTGAACAGTTGTAAGCTTACTTGCAACATGTACGCGACTTGTCATTGATACGTCATTTGTTAGTAAAAAAAAAAAAAAAAAAAACTATTCAAGCATTTATTTTTGTTTTCGTCGTAAAAAAAATCCGTCTCCTTTTCCATCTGATCGGTGCAAATCGCATCTTTGTACCTTTATTTGTTTTCGAATTTTTAATTCTTTAAGTTGTTCCTAACTTTTGTATATCAAAAGAATGAAATTACAAAATTATACCGACTAAAACAGCCCTTTTTTTTTTTTTTTTTTTTTTTTTTTAAGTAACACAACCTTTTTTGTTTAAATATTATTTCTTATCAATTTTTTATGGATTTAATACTTTAAGTTCAAATTAAATGATGAAGCTGTTAAGAATTAAAAGATTCACATTTAGTAAGATTTAATACATTAAATGACTCTACAGCACCTTGGCTCAACCCTTTCGCCTTGACTCATTATTCTTATAAGATATTGAGCTACTATACTTCCTACATTTCTTCAAGAAGAAATCTTTCTTACTACGTTCATCGAACCCTTCCAAAAATCGATATTCTGTGACTCGTAAAATATCATTCAGTAGATCGATATCGAATGTTTTGGAATTCCCGCTGTGAAATAATTCTTAACACTAAATCATTTGTTCACCTCGTTAACCTTAATTGTTAGAAACATTTCGTAACTAATGAAGTGTTTATAATGTATTACACTAGATACAGCAAACTTTTTGTGCACATGCTAAAAATGTAACATACTCTTCATTCATACTAATATACAGTTAGTAATGCTGGATGTAAATATGAAATTTTTCTTTTCTTTAAAATTTTTAATGAGAAAAATTTAAAAATTAACATTAAGAAAGCCAGTATCGTTTTATTTGTCATACATTCATTTATTTAGTCGCTAGCAATGTGAATAAACACAAAGTAAATAGCGCAGTTGCACAAAGTATAATTCGAAAACTTTCAACAAGTGAAAATGTCAAACCTATTGAAAATTGACAGAGATTGAACGTACAAAATGTTACCCTATAGCGGTCTCAAGTATAGAAATGGTCCAAGTTGTTTTTAAAATTGCTGTGAAGAAGGTGAAACAAGGATATCCAGTATGAAAGTATGGTCTCAATGCTTCTCTCACTAAATTCTCCCAATTTCAATGCATTGAAGCCACTTCTATTGTGTTAGACCTCCCCTCCAAACCCCATTTTCTTATTGTAGCCATCTATTTACCACCTCGTAAGGATTGCCGTCTGCTTGCTCAAGATCTTTCTAAATTAACCCGCCCTTTTTAAAAATTTTTATTATTGCGTTTGATTATAATGCGCACCATGTCTCGTGGGGCTGTCCTCTCTCCAATTCTTATGGAATGAAAATTCGTCGCAAGGCAGATCAAAATAATGCCAAAATTTTGCCACGCTCCGAGACGTGCGGCAAAGTTTTAACTCTATTATTGATTTTGCTATTACAAGCAATTTTACCTTCCCGTATACCGTTGAAACGGTGAACGATTTGTCTTCTGATTACCTCCCGGTTGTGCTTAGATTTGACGTGGGAAACTACCAAATTGACATTCCAAAGCCTTTTCCGTCAAATGGGATGACTACGCCCATGGTCTCGAGATCGTGCAGTTCATGCAGACGCCGCCTGCTGAGATTAACTCTGCTGATGAAGAAACAACTTCAATTCAAGCATTTGGAGACACTCTTCATAATGATTTCAAAGAAGTTGCAAAACCACGGCAGAGGATGATTCATCTTTTCCGACTACCTGAGCAGATCAGGGATTTGAAAACAGACATAAATCGTTTCAGACGGGACTGGCAGACGACCAGGATCCCCCTTTTAAGATCTCATCTTAATCGTATACGTCATCAAATTAGTGCTGCAAATAAGGAGTTTAGTATATCTGGAACATTTATGTAGAGTCTTTATCGACTTCTAACAACACAATTTAGTCAGAGACGGCCTGTATCCATAGGACACGACCACACATTCCAGCTCTTAACGGCCCCAATGATATGGCTTATCCTAACACTTACAAAGCTGAGCTTATTGCTGACAGTCTTAGAATCCAGCTCACACTTAATCGCGATGCCGTCAATCCCCGGATAACTGACACTGTTGATTCCAAAGTTGAAGAGTTTCTAAACACCAACCATAATAACACTCTTAATCGCGCAACCCCTTCTGAGGTTGAGACTTACATTAGGAATCTCAAAAAGAACAAAGCCTCGGCTTTGATTGCAACTCTACCGACATGTTAGTGCATCTTCTATTAAATTTTATCTTTTTTCTAACTTTTCTTATCAATGTTATGCTTAACCTCCGCATGTTTCCTGACGACTGGAAGAAGGCGTTAATTGTACCAATCCCGAAACCTAAGCAGGAAATTCACTCTCTTTTCAGCTTTAGAACTGTCTTTCTCCTATCTTGTCTGTCAAAAGTCTATGAATACATCCTCACAAGCCGTCTGAAGGAGTTCGTACTTCGCCAATACGATAATTATCCTCGAGCAGTTTGGGTTTCGGCCCAAACTCTCGACGCACGATCTTTGGCGGGTTACTGAACTTATTCATGATGCCTTCCTAAAAAGTGAAAAAACTGGAGTTGTATATGAATACAACTCCAGTTTTAAACCGCTCTCCTCCAACTCCAATTTTACTCCAGCCTCCACTCAGCTCCAGTTTTACTCCAGTCTCCACTCAGCTCTAGTTTTACTCCAGCCAATAGAGTTTACAACTCCCGAAATTGCAAAAGCATTAGACAGAGTCTGGCATAAAACTTGAGAGTTTTGGGTGCCAGAAGTTTCTTTTCAGCTGAACGTTTCTTCCTTGCCTGGGAGTCTTTCACTTTGTTTTTATGCGGAGATCCAGTGATCAATGTTGCTGAACCTTTTTCGGGCAGAAGATGCTGGCTCTGGCGCTTCCCTGATCTTTTTAGGGCTGATGGCAATAACAGTTTGTTGAACCTGGACGCTTGATGATGGTTGATCAGCTACCATGAAAATTTATTCAGATCGAGAAGGATGAGATTTCGCAAAAAAAATCTTCAGGTCCAAAAATGTTGGGGTTAAATGGCATGATACCCGTGTTTTTGAAACCATTGACAGCAGTTTTAACAACAGCAGCACGCTCGTAGACTTCACTGAAAAGTTGTGCAGTTTGTAGAATCTCAACTTTTCTACCAGGATGGTTTGACAGCCAATTTTCTATTGCTTCATCATAAAGCGTTTTAAAGGGAAACATAAACACGACATCGAGAGGCTGCAGTTTTGCTCTTGAATGAGGAGAAAAATACACAATTGTAACACCATTCTCTCGTGCAAATTCAATGACAGTCGAATTACGAAAATCTGAGTAATGCCCATCCAATATCAACACAATCGGATCATCTTTTAACCCATTCGGGACCATGGATGCATATATGCACCTTCAAAAAGAACATACAGAATTTGTTTTTGGCACCAGTAAAAAAAAAAAATAAAAAAAAAAAAGTAGTATTTGCTTCCTTAAATTAGAGCATTTTCGTGATTATTTAAGTAAAAGTTACATTTTTTTTTTTAAAGTTACAATTACGACTTTACAATGGACAAAAAATGGCGAAACTATCTCTCGAAAACTCTGCTGTAATCTACCCTGACTCATGCACAGCTCCAATTGATTCTGGAGGCGCGCCATCCATTAGCTTTTTCTGCATGATCTTCCTCGGCAACATCGTAAAAGGGGGCACAAATACCTCTGCGGCTGACATGCACGTCACTACAGTAACTAAGGGGCCCCTCTCCGTAGACAATACTTTATGGACGTTTTTCTTTCCCTTCATAGCTACGATTTTTTGAGTTTTGTGTTGAACAATAGTGATGCCAGTTTCGTCTACGTTGTAAACTTTCTTCGGGTCGAATTTTATTTTCTCTAATTCTGTCTTCAGTATGGAGAAAAATAGTCGAACACTTTGTTCTGTGAACCCGTGAATGCGAGCGAGCAATAACGATTGAGCTTTTCGAACAGAGTGTGTCGCTTCAAAAAGTAGCGCAACCCCTTGGTCCCTGCGATTTTTGTCTCATATGAGAATGGGTGTGGTAAATTATTGCTGGAATGCAATTCCTCTCAAATCTTTCAGAGTTAGTTCATAGGAACTTCGCTCCATTTCTTTACAATATAAAACTCACTCTCCAGTTCAAGTGAGAAAACTGTTTTCCGGCAGATTTTCATTTCAATCAAGTCTTCTGTGCTTTTATGTGCACTCTTTTTTATATAATCTTTCAATATTGATCTTGGAACACTGTACTGTTTACTGGCAGATTTATAGCCCATCTCCTTATTGCGTACAACTTCAACAACCAACTTCATTTGGGCTTTATCCCACTTCTTCCGTGGCCCTATATGCAACGATCAAGAGAGACAATATTTTATCTTTTAATAAAAATAAATGTATTTTATAAAGTTTTTTAGTTGTTTTTTTTTTTAAATAAAAAGATTATTTTTATTTTGAATTTTATTTTAGTTTAATTTTAGTTTAGTTTATTATACTTATTATTTTATTTTATATTAAAATTTATTTTCATTTTGAAATAATTGTCATGAAAAAGGCGTTCCTAATTTCGTCCCCGGGACGAAAATAAAAACTGCAAGGGTGACGGGATTAGGACAACGCTACTTCACAATATGACGGAACTTCAGTTCTTCTAAGACGAACTGAACGTCCTAAAATTCACTGTATGCTACTGTTAACATATTACCTACGTGAAATAGATGCAAAGTGTAGGAAATAAATATTTACAGTACAGTAGATAACGTTGTACAAATGATGTAATAAGAACTCAGGTCTTCTAAAAATAGGAAACCCGGCGTCTGTAATATATGTATGCGTCTTGGCGAGCGAAACTTTCACTACCGAAGTCTTTTAGCACCCCCCCCCCCCCCCCGTTCCTTGTGCCTTTCGTGATAAGTGACACTACTTTCGGAGACGAGGAGAAGTAAAGGGGGACGAAACTAGGGCACTTTATCTTATTTGCGAACGCACCACGAAACTGGTGAAACTTAGCACCTTGGTTGCAGAGCTAAATTTCAGCTAGATTTCACCAATTTCTAGGTGAAACATCGAATTTTATTTTTAACAGCGTAGGGTTAAGATAGTAAAAACGCTCAAAATCTCGATTTAGAAAATTCTCATTTGCCATGGAATAAAGTTAGGAAGTATTTCCTCGCTAAAAATGTTCTTATTTTTTAATTTTAAATTTCCATAAGTCGAAAAAAGAAGAAAATAAATTTTTTGTCACTTCAGTACGTAAAAAATTAATTCAGACCTTGCCGTTTTCGGAAAAAGAAAAAAAAAAAAAAAAAAAAAAAAAAAAAAGTCAAATAATCAAATATACTTTGTGTTCTCGAAAATTTCAATTTGAACACAACATTTTTAGGAATTTTCAATTTTTATTATGAATTATGTAATTTTGCAGGTAACAGATACTGCTATAAAAAATTATTATCTAAACATCACTACCGCGAGATGACACGACCACTGTGCGTAATCATTTGTCGTATAATTTTACAGATACTGATATAAAAGTTATTGAGTAGGTACATTACACCAACAAGATACCATCAGCGTATGTAATCATTTGTAAACAAAACATTTATTTTCAGAATGATTTTTAATTTAGCAATGCACTCCAGAGTTTATTTCTGTTATCAACATTATTCATTGGTTGCGTTCTCTGTAAATACTCAATGAACTCTGATAAGAACTTTTCAAAATTTCTATGAGCGCAGTTTTATCAATGTACACACAAGAAAAAGGAAATTCCGACTTCCGTCCGTTCAGGGTCATTATCAGATAAAGGGAAATTTTGGCTTTGAGAAAATGATTAAATTCTATTATTTTAATTCCTGATTCTTAGTTCAAATTTATTAAAATATTGGGAATTTTTGCTAACGAATAACAATGTATTTTTAAAATTTTCTAAAATTGTTATTACTATGTCCCTGAAATAATAAATTCAATACGCCTTAATAATGACCACGGTAATGACATTTTTAACGTTAAACCTGTTTTAGAGCTAAACTATAACAATTGAAAGCATATAGGGGTACTTATTCTGAAAGTCGTCCTAAACCTTCTTTATAATTGTTTCTGAAAAGTTGATGTGGTTCTCAAATTCCCTGTTCAGCAAACGCGGAACTTTCTGATGCGTTTTCTGACTCATTTTTAAACGTAAAAGACTTAAAATTGGCAGGCGATTGAAGCGATTTAGAATCAAACTGCGTTTTCTATTTTTTGATAAATAAATTACTTATTGAGTTTACAAGATATTTTTGTAGCTTGATGACAGGTTTTTATGCTTTTTCTCGTTGTCACATCAGGAAATTCGGTACAAAACGCCAACATTGAGAGTATTTTCTGAAAGATCTTTTGCGTTAAACTTAAACTTACACTATGTGCAAAACTACTTAAAAGATGAGAATATTTAAAAAAGATGTTAAATAAACAATTAAATTTAAAAAATCAAAAAACCCGAATGCGTAAAAAGCGAACTAATTAATTATTTCTCATCAATGTGAAACTATCTTTTTTTTTTCAATTACTACTATTAGCTCACACTCTCACTATATATATATCTTGTTCAAATTTTCAATCGTTAATAAAATACTTATTATTCATCCAATCAAGTTCAAATAAAAATTTTTTAACTTGTAGTGGATGACACTTGATGTTAATCCAGTTTTTTTCAAATATTAATTCATTAATTAAATTAAATTAATTAATTTTCAATAATCGAGAGAGCACTCTTTTTGATTAAGGCCTTTTATGCGCCACTCAAGAGGAAAGAAGAATGGAAGGAAAAAAAAATCTCTTATTGACCTAAGTAAGAATTGACTTAAAATATTTTTTTATATTACTTGTTTATATTACTTACCTATTTTTTTATTGACTTGTATTGATGACTTTTAAGTTGTGTTTAATTGTTAGTTCCTATCTATAAACACTGTTTTGATGACGTCTATAGATGTCTATGATGGTTAGAGTTGCAGTAAAGCTAGAGATCCTACATACACAACTTCCAGGTTGTATAATATTTTAACGGAGCTTCCGACTGTAAAATAGTCAATGAAACATCGTCTTCATTTTGAAAGACCTATCCAATAATATGCCACTCAATAGGGTGCGTAAGTTTTTTTTTCATCTCTACCCCCAATTTTGTATTTTACGGCCGCCATTTTGAATTTATATAATCAAAACCTAGCCTATAACCATCGGGCCGTTAAGACGAATTTATAGAGACCATATTCATTAAAATCCATCAGCCGTTGGGATGTTTCGAGGTTATAAAGAAATCCACTTATGGTTGAATCCATATAAACTCAGGCAGGGGGGTTACCTTCATAGTCTCAGAAGTTTTTGAATTGAACATATGTTAAAATTTAAGAAAAAGTAAGATGCCTGTATATTTTTGTTTTGTCCAAAAAAATTTCTGGCCCGAGATACAGGCCGCCAAAGATGGCATTTCCCATTTGCAATTTTCGATAAAAATTTTAAAGTGCTCTATCTCTTGAACGGTGCAAGATTTTTTGTTGCGGTTTTTTTATTTTAAAGATAATATTCTTCTGTTTAAAATGATATACCCAATTTTGAAACATGTATTCAACTTTTCTTGTGGCAGCCTTTTGAAAAAAAAAATGTTTTTTTCAAAAAAAATTTTTTTTTCAAAAATGCCAATCTCAAAAATTTTGATTTTTTTTTTTGCTGTTGATCAATACCATTGGGAACTACCTTCACTGTAAAGGAGAACTTCCACTTTTGAGTTTAATAAGTTTTAAAAACATTTAAAAAATTCAGAGAATTTTACAGGAACTGTATATATACAGTTCTAGTAAAAGTCACTGAATTTTTGCTTATTTGTATCATTTTGTAAGGGTAAGCCTACGATATATCCATATATCCTAAACAAGTTGGAAATTGCAATATCAAATGTGGCAAATGAGGTGCGTTCGTACTATAACTAGTTTTATAAATGTTCAGATCTTGGTGCAATAAGTGTTACACTCTTGGGCAAAAAGGCATGAATACAAAATTTATTTTGACTTCTATATATTAAATTCAGTAATACGGAAGTAATATGAATCGATCTTAAAAAGGACTTAATCATCATGGCAACCTAGAATCATTACCTATCATGGTATATCATTGAATCAATTATGTATCACAGGACTTTTAAATAGAATGGAAAAAACTTTTATTAATATCTTTTTAAGGTTCTATTCGATTTTCATAACATTTGAAGTGATACATATTTTATTTTCACTACAGAACATTGCATAGTAAAACAATCTCAATAACATATATCAATTACACAACAATACAACCATATTAATGCAAGTTAGAGTTGAGACAGACGGGCAGACAAACCGAATCCATAAAGACTTTCAACTATGTTGGAAATTGTTAAAAACACACAAATAGGTTGGAATTTGACTTTAAAAAATTCATATCAATAGACGGAAGCATACTTTCATACAACCCTGTATTTTACATACTCTCTTTATCTTTATATACATGCCACTATTTAGCAAATATTTAATTAAGACTAAAACACGCTTAAAACTAGTGAAATCACACTTCCAGAGTTTATCATCCATAGTCGGCCATATATCTAATTCTTTGTGCAGACCTGTATATCATTTTATCTATATTCTACAAACATATCTTAGTATACTAAATGAAGTACAGTATAAAAATGCATAACTCATTTAAAAATCACCTTTAAATCACTTTTGTTCATACTCAGTAACTCTTACGATTTCTTTTGTGCAGCCCTGTATATGATCTACAGCATTTATACACACAACGCAATTAATATGGAAAAATTTAGTTAAACTTAAAAACTCATATCACAACTAAAAATGCACTTCCAGCAATCATCGTTAATATACAGTATTTTGTATACAGTAAAGTATTTGAAATCTTTTGTGTGTCCCTGTAAATACTATGCACTTTCTATTACACAGGAAGTAACTTGTAAGCCACAGCAACATATATAATTTTATTATATGTGAAAGAGTTTAGCATAATGAAAATACGCCACAAACAATATTCCCCTTATACCATTATCTAATGGAATTCTTTTGTGAGGATCTGTAAATGAATAATTAATATTCTTTGCACCACATATTTTACAGAATGTATATTTTAATACACTTCATTTTAGTACATAGTTAAGATTTTTTTTTTCCATGTTTTATTTTATTTGTTTTATGCTTCCATTCACCGAACTTTTTAAACACGGCTTGTATAAATTGTCAAAATCAAAAGTGGAAGTTCTCCTTTACAGGGAAGGTAGAACTCAAAGGTATTAACCAACAGCAAAAAAATCAAAATTTTTAAGATTGGCATTTTTGAAAAAAAAATTTTTTTTCAAAAGGCTGCCACAAGAAAAGTTGAATACATATTTCAAAATTGGGTATATCATTTTAAACAGAAGAATATTATCTTTAAAATAAAAAAAACCGCAACAAAAAATCTTGCACCGTTCAAGAGATAGAGCACTTTAAAATTTTCATCGAAAATTGCGAATGGGAAATGGTGCCTGGGATGCCATCTTTGGCGGCCTGTATCCCGGGCCAGGAATTCTTTTGGGCAAAACAAAAATATACAGTTATCTTATTTTTTTTTGTGAATTTTAACATATGTTCAATTCAAAAACTTATGAAACTATGAAGGTAAGATTTTTTCTTTGGCTGCCTGAATTGACATGGATTACACCATATACAGATACGCGGGAAACACATAACCCTTCTTTTCAGCCGGGTAATTACTTTAATATCTTAGTACTTTCAACTATAAAAACATAGTCTTCGTCAGAGAAATTCTCTCTGATGAAGACTATGTTTTTATAGTTGAAAGTACTAAGATATTAAAGTAATTTAACATCTTTTTTAAATATTGTCTCATCTTTTAAGTAGTTTTGCACATAGTGTAAGTTTAACTTTAACTTTAAAGATGAATTAAGCATTTCTATTTATTTTTTTACTGGTCTTTTACGTTTACCAAAAAATGGAAAACATCTTTCGGTTAAATAGCTTCTGAATAACACCTACTGATTTCATGCGTTTCCAAACAAAAATGAATTTAAATATGTATTTGAGAACAGTCTTAAATTATTGAATATGCCTTTCAGCAATAAGAATTTTGTAGTGACCCATATTAAATACACCGACTATAATTTTGGCACAAAAGGCACAAATTGAGTTAGTCCATGCATACTTAATAAAAAATAGACATTACAGCGCTCATAAGAACATGTAGAACTGTAAAATCGCGAAACGTTTCCATATCGAAATGATATCTAGTGGAGAACACAATGAGACTTTACTGCGGAGCATGGTAATGAGAACTAACGCTATATGAACAAACTTTAACTAAGTATAATTGATAGAAATGTTTCTGTTTTGCGTAAAGTGTGAAATGTATAAAAAATTGAGACCATGAAATATACCCATATAATCACTGAATTTATTATAAAGCTTATTTTTAAGATCAAAAATAAGGGTTTTGATTAAAAAATTCAAAGTTTCGGACAAAGCCATGGTAATGATAACATTTAAAATTTCACGATTTTTTTAAGTAACTGAAATTATTATTTTTTTCCATATTTAATAGGGTAATATTATTACCACAATGCATTTCCTGGATAGAATTGTTCATAAAAAATGTATACATTCAAATTTGGCTTATTTCATTCACATTTCTTAGTCAATGACATAACATCTCTCATTATCTGAGAATAACACCGGGTCAAAATCAAAATAATGCACAAGAAAATTTCAGCTTCTTGTTTTGTCTCCTCTACCGAAACCTTCAATGATGAACCACGCTTCCTTCTCTCTTCCAGTGACGGTGCAATCCAAAACTTATGGGAGAAATCGTTTTGAAATAAATTGAACAACTAGAATTATCAACAAGTATTTACTGGAAATAATTCTCGTATCAGGTATTTGTTTATAATTTTTCCTCGCATGTCAGTGTCATGAGAGAAATTTTCTTATAAAATTTAACTTTTCATGTAACAAAGATTTAATGTAAGGAAGTAATATTCTTCTTTGGCAACTGGTTATTTATTTTGTCCCTTGCGGGTATTGTCCCTAAAGTCTGCGAAAAATATTTTAAACTAATTTGATTTCCCGATTTTACTCGAAAATTTCTCTTCCAATGTGTAAATATTTTAACTGAATTGGTTGGTATATAGAAATGTATATATATATAGTAAATATAAAGAGGATGTTCACATATTTTTGTAATGATTTTGGAAAAAGAAATATATAATCAGAGATAAGATTTTTAATTTATATTATGTTTAATTTGATTGCCCTTTTGTTAAACTATTATAGTATATTTTGATTTCCAAGAAAAGAGAGCTTTTCTCTAAAATATCGAGGTTGATTTTGTTCCACTCTTCAACCGCACTCTTCCAGAGTCCATCAAATGTTTTGGGATGCTGCTTATAAAGACTTTTTTTAGTCCAACTTCATAATAGATATGTCCAAGGAGGATTTTAGCTTTAATGCTGGTTTTATTTCTCATTCTTTCTAAAAATTTAACAGTAGATTTAGAGGTATGACTAGTAGCCTTATCCTGATGAACTTAACACAGCGTAGATTAATTGGGAAAAGTGATGTAGTCATCTTCGAGAACGGTTGTTAAAAAAATATTTCTTATAGTAAAGAGTTTAAAAAAAAACAGGTGTTAAAACACATTTTTGATATTAATTCGAGTTAATTTTGACCCCCCCCCCCCCCACTCTCCTCATTTTAATTTTTCCGTTATAAGAGAATCCAGCAATAACCATAAAACAATTTTTTTTCCCTTTTGTGATCCATAAAATCTTTAAATGAATTTAATACATAAAATCCATAACATCTAGATACATAAGATCCATAAGAGCTCGTCATCAGGATGACGAGCTGTTATGGATCTTATGTATCTGGATGTTATGGATTTTATGTATTAAATTCATTTAAAGATTTTATGGATCACAAAAGGGAAAAAAAATTGTTTTATGGTTATTGCTGGATTCTCTTATAACGGAAAAATTAAAATGAGGAGAGTGGGGGGGTTGTAGCTGATGACGAGCTGTTATGTTTTTAGCTCGAAACGCGTCCTGTGTATTGTTTTATTTTATGGTGATTTTTTACAAAGTTTTATTATTTTAATTACTTCAAATCGCCAGTTTTCGGTGCTGTTTCGCTATTAAACATTAATATTCCTGGACCGATTTTAAATGAAATTTCGTTCTTAAACTTCTAAACATCCCACAGTGTTACTTTTTACACCGTCGTAAGAGAAAAAAGTGTACTTTTAAATGCAATTTGTTTGAAAGCTGTATCTCAATTTGTTTCTGAGTTATTAATTATTTTTGTAGTTTTTATTACTTTTTTGCCATAGTGGCAGTAGAGGTATTCATCTCTGTTGAAAGTAAAGGGAAAATACAGATTACTGTACAGACCAATCAGAAAACGAATAAAATGCGGATTCAACCAATAAAACGCTTCAGATATGTTTTTGATTTCCTACCCTGACAGAGAACAATAACCATTTTTCCAAATGGTTAATAAGTATAACAACTCACTACGACGTAGTCATTTAAAATTTATTTGATTTCAATTTTAAAATAAAATTTCTGGCTCAAAGTACGGATTTTTTTTTTATTTAAAAAACAGTAGGAGGTTGACAATTGTATTGAGTATAACAATGTTATTAATGCTATATATTTTACTTATTTAGAGCCCTTTATTACTACATACATTTTAGTTGTTAAGCTTGTAACAACAATTTAACAATTATTTTTTCATGCAATCGGTATTTATCTTACGCATTTACAACCCTTTATTATTAAATATAACTGAATCCTTAGATAGCGGTCTTATTTTTTAGCAAAGCATACAACTTTAAAAAAATACTTTTTTCCCTTTCAATTAAACATTTAAACCTCTTTAAAAGAGTCGGATGTCATCACTTGTTGGATGAAAAATTCGTCGCTCTTTTAATGATACAAATTAAATCACCTACAAATGTTCATTTCTCCTTGATGTAAGTGAGAAAGCAGAAGTTGCGTTTCTTTGAAAAAAGATATGAAGAGCTATCTCATTCATCTTCTGAGTCAAGAGCCTCATCAATTTATGTTCTAAATCTGGCGATGGGAATTCAGAGGAAATAACTGTCTTCTTGCGGAAACAGTTTCTGATAGCGTTCAAGGCTATATATATATGTGTAGCAGATGGTGACATAGCAATTCGAAAATTATGGAAAGACATTTTCAAATAAGGATTTTGATTTTGTATATGTAGGGGAATGTGCTGTACCTCAGTCCTATTTTGACATTTTAATTTTTAATTTAACCCTTTATCTACTGACGGTACTTATAAGTACCATTAAAATATATTGCTATAAAATTCATTTAATACATCGATTATTACTAATACAGTTTACAATGAGTTATAGATGCATTTTTTTTTTTATCTTGTTCCAAAAGTATTAATGGTTACACAAAACAAAAATATTTCTAAAAGAATAATTTCTTTTTCCTTTGCATCTTTTCAGCTTTCTTAGGGTTGGGGAGGGGGGGGGGGAGGGGGTTAGGTACATTTCTTAATTCCACAAAATACTAAGAAAAATATTTAAAATAAAAGATTTGAGTGGGGTTATAAATATTGCACAAAATCCCTAAAAATTCAAATTTAATTAATCCTTCTAAATCCTTCAATCCTTCTAAAATCCTTCTAAAATTTATTAAATCATTATGCAAATCTTCTAATGTAGTTTAAACAATTCACGAAAAATGCTTTAGAAGATAAAATTTTCATGAATTCATAATTCAGGCATAAAGGGTTAATTAAAATAGGCATATATTGAAATATAAAGCTATTTGCTAATTATTTATCATGTTCTGATTCCCTCGTAATTTTCTTGAACTCTAATTTTAGACCTATCATAGTTTTTCTTTTAATTAAAGAAATAGTAATTTTAGAACCAAGGAACAACACCTTTGTTGTACCTTGGTACAGCGTCTGGAATGTATAGTGTAGAAATCGACTATCCCAGTAATACTTAAAAAAGTGCTAAAATATTGGATCCCTTAAATGCCAAACGATGCTGAAATCCAATGAATCGATCACAGCGACATCTGCAGGATATTTTCTAAAACTTAAAGATGATTTGGTCTAGACCTAGACGCTGTAATAATACAATGTTTGCTTTGAAATTTGAAAATATATGGCAGATGTCGCTGAGATCGTCTCCCTGGATTTCACCATCATTGCAAATTTAAGGGATACATTTTTTTAGCAATGTTTGGATAGCAGATTTCTACACTATATATTCTAGACGCGAATATATAGTGTAGACGCGACCTTGGCCCGAGGTATGTTGTATCATGGACATCATTTTTCTATAAAAAATAAAAATAAACTGACGAAACATTTTTGAGATGAATTTGAAATAAACTTAGAAAGTATATTTAACAACAGATTTGTCATAAATACCTGTTTAAAGTTGTTTTAAATTAATATAAAACATAAGGTGTAATTAGAGGGAAGAGAAAACATAATTCCGACCACAGTAGATACCAATTGCATTTTAACTATTTTTATTGCATTTTTATGTATTTTTGTATACATGTTCGTTTTATCACGATGCAAAATCACCAAAAAATTTCATATAAAAGCTAAGAGTATTTTTCAAAAACTGACACAACATCAGGAAATACATAATCCTTCTGTCTTTTTCAATAACACTAGGGTCTGGTAAAATGCTATGACTTGTTCGCAACTGATTGAAAAACACATTTTCATCAAGTAGGAATTTTATTCTAATGCTATTAAAACTTTTCATCGACACAACAATAATATCTTCTTCATCATTGTTATCATTATGCATATTTTCTGTGCACAAGTTGTGTACATAGTTGAGTTTTGAATTCCTTCCATTCGTAATATAAGAACCAACTTTCCTAAAATAACATTTTAATTTGTTGGTTTTAAACAGGATAATATGTAATTGCGGTGCTTTGAACCTGTTCAAGACACAACACTATTGCTAGGTTCAAGGTACAACGCATGGTGACACGAAAAATAATGACTCCTTACCATTTTCTAAGTATGCTTAACATAATTTGAAACTCATGTTCATAATGTACTATAAATACTCTTTTATGTATAACTTTGAATTTAAAACAAATAGCTGTTGAAAACGATATATAATGAAAAGTTACAGCTTTAAAAAATTTACTTTTTGATGATCAAATTTTTTTCTTTTTAACAATTGTCTGCAATATGTGGTGACTATATTAAAGAGTCAACTGCTAAGCGACATCTAGTGGTATATCTCAAAACTACATCGATTAGTTTTATACAAATCCAAGAGATAGAACAGAAAACTGTGTA